>OY978024.1:7802131-10202131 GCA_963854515.1 Pandemis heparana
AGTCTGAGACTGATAATATTAAAAACAGATTGGAGTAATACCGAGCAGGCTTGGATAACCGAAAACGACATAAGTAACTCAAAGTATGCGTAGAGAGCATTACTAAAAACTGCTAAGAAGTGGTAGCAAACGGTGGCGATCCTCTTCGAAAGCCGTAGAAGCTTTTCCTCGGAATTGTATTTATGTATGTAAACTCTTTATTTGTGCAAAATAAACAAGAAAAATACAATTGACAAACACTGAGATATGGGTGAATTTTTCAAAACGTGTTTTTTGGATGTCCTACGCTAAAAAAAAAAAACTATGCCATATATGTACCAAAAAAAATATGATCGTATTCTTTGCCATTATCTAGGACGAGGCAAAGCCATTAATTAATGATGATGAGCTACTAATCCCAAAAAAAAAATATTGAAAGTTCGAAAATTCACGATTCACATAGCTGTGAGGTATGTCACACGCGAAGTTTAGCTCAGACAATTGAGTACAACTTTGTCTATGATGGTCGCTAATTTATTTCTGTAAAAAGCATTTTAAAGAGCTCTCCTGTTCTATATTTATAAATAAAAAACATGTAAAAAACTCGTAATTTAAAAATGCAGGGATGGGAATGTGTTTGTTCCCGCGCGCTAGCCGTTTTTAAATGACTCGCAAATACCTGCTGGTTACTGACTGGTTGAGCTATATAACGATATTTTCAAGTTACTACGTCCGAAGATATGCTAGTTCGCGTTCGTTTACCAAGCAAAGTGGACGCGTATGTTGCGCTGTGATTTTTAAAAATAGGTAAGTTTGTGACACGATACTTTTGGTCAGCCTATAAGGTAATTTGTGTGGCTAGTAAATAATGCATGTTCAACTACTTTATAGATATGTCTATTTAAGTGTTCTATAGTTTTAGAACATCGAGAATGAACAGGCCTATTGTCATTTACCTAAAGCTTATACTTTCGACAGAAAAATTAAATGCACTTTTGCCGTAATTTGTGTGGCGTAATTTGTGTGGCACTTTTGTCCACGCAAATTACAAACGCGCCACGCAAATTACATTTTATGTCTTATGTTCAATAAGTATGAGCATTTTATGATGGTTTTAAAACACTTGTTATCTTTAAATTCCTACCCGTGTTAGTTTATATAATTATGTTAAAATATTTGTACGCTTGCTGCCTTGCTGAATGCAGGAGCTGCTTATGCCATTCTAGACAGTGGTCTTAAATGGTATAAGTAGTTCTTGTATTCAGCAGTGGCATTGTACATAATATACTGTATATAAATAAATTTGCATTTGAATTTAAAAAACGTAAATACATTAGTAGTACTTTCTACTATTTTAAGTTGTATTTTTTAAATTATTATTTTTGAACTGCTTGTCTATAATATTTAATTTTATTTTGTGATTGCCGTTTAGTTTAAGTAAACTTGCTTTTTAGTTTCTGATTTATGCCTTTTCTATTTAAGGTATTGCAGTTTATTAAAAAATGCGTCAAAAAAACAGGATAGACTCGAGAAAAAGAAGTTGGTGGAGAGAAAAAGGAGACAGAAAATTAAAAACGATGCAGAAATTATGAAAAAATATAAAAGAGAAAAAAAGAGTACAGAGAGAGATTGCAATGCTGAAAGAGAGTGGTTGATCAGGGTGGGTTAGTAATAATTAAGTGCCCCTGATGTAGGGCAGTATATAGACGGGGGTGTGTACGGAGAAACGCAACTAACCTTTCCGTGTTTATTAAGATTGTTTGCTTTAACAAATTAAAGTCTTGTGTGTTGACAATAAACGAGGTCATTTGTGACTTGCCTGAAATATGGCCGAACAGCGCGTGAAGAAGACCCAAGGGAGCCCCCGACATTATAATGAACAAATTATGAGAAAAATGACTATTGAACTAGTCTGTAGAAACGCAGTGTGATTTTTAATAAAAAAAATTATTAACAACCATAAGACGTGGTTTGTTTAGAAAGTGTCAAATTTTCTGTTTTTATGAATAAAAACCAACCGGGAAATCAAAAAGTTAGTTTTATTTAGCAAATTGATAGACTAAAATTAAAAATGTAATTTGTGTGGCAACAATGTAATTTGTGTGGCGTGAATATTTTCGCCAGCGAATTTTAGCTAAACTATTGAAGACCGAAGAGTGCCTCTTTTTGCATTTGTTCATCATTCCAATCTCTACCATAATCTATTATCAAAATATGAAATAAAAGAAAAAAAAACGTGCCACGCAAATTACCAAAAAACGTCCTGTTCAAAATTCACCCATATATGCACAAAGGCGGACTTATCCCTTTAAGGGATCTCTTCCAGTCAACCTTTGAGTGGATGAAAGGAGCATTATATTAGGGATGGACGAGTGAGTTTAAAATTGCAAACAATGAGAGCCACAATACATAACTTTACCGAATATAATACACAAAATCATAAAACCTACCAGTCAATAAATTAGAGTTATCTTCGTACGGAACATCGCAATATTGAGATTATTTGAAAGCACAATAATGAAGTTTGTTCCCTGTGCCAATCATAAGTTTTAGTCTAAATTTCCACAAATGCAAACTGAAAGCAGCCTTGGATGTATCAAGATCGTTTGGCAACAAAAAATGCTGGCGCGTAAAAAGGTCTCACGCAATTTCGCCTTAAAAATACAAAACAACATAGAACATTTACATTATAGCCTCAGATCTGGAGCCGGGCCGACCCACTGCCCCCAATACTTGGCCGACGAAGGGCTGTTCGTGCCTTAATTAGCTTTGTAAGATTTTGTAATAGTTTACTTAACGTTATTTGGGATTCGTTTTTTAAAATAACCTATAACGATACCAAATTTCAGTGTTAGAATTGCCTCCCATGCGAAAATCTTCTTCTACTTGCATGCGCAACATCGTTTCTTGCGTCAAGCAGCATTTGGGTGCTTTAAACAATTTAGGTGCTCCCACCATGCATTGGGATCTAATTATCATTGCAATTTTGCACAAAAAGATTGATCAGTATACATTACGGGCGTATCATTTAGAGAACCAGAACACTAGTGACTTGCCCAAGCTTAATGATTTTTTAATTTTTCTAGAAAATCGTGCCGCAGCCCTGGAAACATTGGGCGAAGGCATGCCCAACAGGCGTCGTTCTAGTTTAGTGTCTATTAATAATCCTAAGCCTATCAAGCTTGTAAAATGTAAGTACTGTCAATCTCATATTCACAAACTGCATCAATGCTCAAGCTTTAAGCTCGCTGACTCTCAGAAGAGGCAACAATTTGTAATTTCAAACGGTTTGTGTAAAGTTTGCTTAAACAAACATACTGATAAAAAGTGTATGTTTTCATTTAAATGTTCAATATGCAAGGGTAAGCATAACACACTCCTCCATGAGGAAGTTCCTCAAGAAAGGGCGACCGTGTCGCATGAGGATTGTGCTCAAGATAAAACTGCGGGGCAAATTAGCCTATTAACTAATAGCAGTGATAATGTTTTATTGCCTACAATAAAGGTAAAATTATATGATAAAAACGGACAAGCTATGTATGTTCGTTGTCTCCTGGACTCAGGAAGTCAGGTTTCATTTATACTGTCCGAAATAGCGGACCAGCTAGGATGTAAATTACAAGCTAGTAACTCCGTTATCACAGGTGTGTGTGATAGCGTTAAGATGACAACACAGCAGACCACATTGAACATACATTCTACTGCCACCAATTTTAGCATTCCCGTAACTTGCCATGTTGTAAAAAATATTACTTGCAATATGCCTCAGTTTCATGTTAGGCATGAAATGATAAATTTCCCTTCTAACATCAAGTTGGCTGACAACAATTTCTATGTGTGTGACAAAATAGGTATACTCCTAGGTGCTGACATATTCTTTCAGGTCCTACTACGTGAGCAACTACCAGTGTTACCGGGCGAGCTTATTTTACAAAACACTCGCTTTGGGTACGTCGCGGCCGGCAAGCTGCGTGACCGCGGGAACACAACAGCTGCCACGTTATGCTTAGCGTCAAATCATTGCTGCGAGCAACAAATAACTGATGATTGTTTAAGTAGGTTAGATCAAAGTGTCACACAGTTCTGGGAAACCGAAAAGGTGCCAGAAACTTTTATAGAGGCAAATTCCGAACAGGAACTTACTGAAAAGATATTTCAGGAGACAGTTGTTTTAAAAGATAACCAATTTCAGGTATCTTTGCCTCTTAAGCAAGACATTTCAGCCTTACACTTAGGTGATTCTTTAACATGCGCATTGAAGCGATTCTTAAATTTAGAATCCAGATTTAAACGGGATGGCAATTTATATTTAAAGTATAAGTCATTTATTGATGAGTATGTTCAATTGGGGCATGCTAAGTATGTCGACATTTCTGAGTATAATATTGAGGAAGAGGCAGTGTTCTTTTTACCTCATCACCCTGTTTTCAATGAGAACAGTGAAACTACTAAGTTAAGGGTAGTATTTGATGGTAGCATGTCTTCATTAGCGAAAGTTTCACTAAATGATGTTTTATTAAATGGTTCGGTTGTCCAAAACGATTTATTTGGTATACTAATTTTGTTCAGGTTGTTCAAGTATATTTTAAATTGTGACATTCGTAAGATGTTTAGAGCCATTTCTTTGACGCCATCGCACCGGCCTTTGCAAAATATTTTATGGAGAAACGCTCCAGATGCTGGCATTCAATGTCTGCAGCTTCAAACGGTAACATACGGCCTTAAGAGTTCGTCCTTTTTGGCAACACGTTGTTTGCTTGAGTTAGTAAAAAGGTACGGCGATTCGTTTCCCCTGGCTGCCGAGGCGCTATTGCATCACACGTACGTCGATGACGTAAATTTAATTAATAATAACTTATGTGAGCTTGTGGAAGCTAAGAACCAATTGGTAAACATGTTAAGCAAAGGTGGTTTTGAATTGCACAAATGGTGCTCAAATAATAAACAATTGTTGAATGATATACCGATTGACTCCCAAACTAAAGGTTATGTATATTTTGCAGAGAATGAGGACTGCATTGTAAAGACATTAGGCATTAAATGCGATTTAGAGTCAGATACAGTTATTATTAGCTCCCCTTGGCAAGCGCTTAGAGATATTTACACCAAGAGAGATGTATTATCATTTGTTAGTAAACTTTTCGATCCGTTAGGATTAGTTGGACCAGTAGTTGTTAGCGCAAAGCTACTAGTACAACAGACCTGGTTGGAAAAAACCGGGTGGGATAACCCTTTATCTAAAGATCTCAATAAACGGTTCAGAAAGTTTGCTGACAGCTTGAATCAGATGAATGATATTGTGATTAAAAGAAATTTGGATACATCTGAAGCCAAGTTAATTGATATTATTGGCTATGCCGATGCTAGTAACAAGGCGCAGGGATGCTGTGTGTATCTAAGAATTGTCGACTCTAGAAATAATATAAATGTTAACCTACTGTGTTCAAAGTCACGTGTCAATCCGTTAACACAGTTAACGACACCTCGTTTAGAATTAAACAGTGCCTTGCTGTTAGCCAAGTTGGTTAAAAGAGTTTATGATATTATTAAGCCAAGGTTTAATGTAAAAGTTTGTTTATTTATCGATTCGCAAGTTGTCCTTGCTTGGCTGACAACAAACCCACTGAAACTCAGTGTATATATTGCGAATAGAGTGAAATGTATAGCTGAATTGACCGAAGGATTCTCTTGGCATTATGTTAACACGTCCGAGAACCCAGCTGATTGTTTATCACGCGGTGTCGAACCTCATTTATTACGAGGAAACAAGTTATGGTTCCACGGACCTGCAGCTTTAGAAAAGCTAGATTTTCAGCCTACAGATGGCTTTGAAATGCCAGGAGAAATACCTGAAATGACGGCTCTTGTCGTTAGCAATAATAAACCTGAAGAGCTGGCATTGTTTAGTCAATGTTCTAACATTAATAAAATAAAACGCATAGTTGCTTATATCTATAGGTTTATAAACAATTGTAAGTGTCAATTACACAACAGACAGTTTGGTAATTTAACGCCTGAAGAGCTGGATCATTCTTTAAAGATTGTGCTCAAGTGCGAACAAGTTAAATTCTTCAGTGAAGAAATCAAATGCTTAAACTCTAAATTACCTATAAAGTCAAATCTTCAGTCGTTGAATCCATTCTCGGATGGTATGAACATTATACGTGTAGGCGGTCGCCTGCTGCATGCCGACATTCCTTATGCTACCAAGCACCCTATCATATTGCCAAAAGGCTCAAAAATAGTACACTATTTAATAGAGAAGGAGCATAAGGCATTGATGCATGCTGGAGCGAAACTTGTGCTGTCTAACTTAAGCCAGACATATCATATTGTTAACGGTATTAGAGAAGTTAAGCATGTGTTAATTAAATGTATTGTTTGCTTTAGGTTAAAGAAAAAACATGCTGAACAGTTAATGGGTTCGCTTCCTTACGATAGAATTAACCCTTGCAGGGTATTTGAAAAGGTAGGTATGGATTATGGTGGGCCTTTTAATGTAAAATTGTAGAGTTAGATTAGGACTAGTATTTATAAGGTCTGTGTACTGCCAATAGAAACTTAGCAGTTTTATTACTGGATAGTACATATAAAATGTTAGCTAGTTATAGTTCCATTTTTTCTCCTTTTTCATTTTTCTCCATATTAAGTTTGCAAGCTTTATTATGCTAAAGAACTTAGTATTGTGTACTGCGTTAGGTTACAGAGAAGTAAATAAAACAAAATTGTAACAAGCCAGTCTTTAATAGCATATTTAAAGTTTTAATAGTTGTTAATTTTTCCCCTGTTGGGAATGTATGAAACAATGCGAGGAAATGTTTGAAATAACTTTATTGAAAGTTAAAACAATATTATTAGTTTAAACACTAATTACAATATTTAATACAGCCAGCGTATCGAAAGGCTGAAGAAGAAGCATAGACAACACAGTATTTTCTTACAGTTCTAAATGTTGCCATTTTTTTATTTTAGTCTATGTTTACATGTTTGGATGAAATTATTTATATTGAAAGTTTAATTAATTCTATTATTATTTACATATTTATGTTCATGTACTGAACATAAGTTGGCCGGGCAAGGCTGACAAGAAATAAAGTAATTGTTATAATGTAATTGAAACTTTAAATGAATTATTTAAATGAAAATGAAACTTGAAATTATTTTTATCATAATGTGCTAATCTAAAGGTAATGGGCAAATATTCTTATACGAACGGGTATACGTTTTATTGTTTGGCATCCTTATCTCAGCCACTCTGACCTTATTGTCAGAACCAGGAAATGTTTTTACAATGCGACCCATGGGCCAGTTCAATGAAGGGACATTGGGTTGTTTTACAATTACTAAGTCACCTTCTTTTAAATTGGTAGAAGCATTTTTCCATTTTGGTCTATTCTGTAATTGGGTTAAATAATCACTACTCCAGACCTTCCAGAACTGTTGTTTAAGTTTTATGCAAATGTGCCAAAATTTCAATCTGTTGGTGTTTGTGTCTGTTAGGTCTGGTTCAGGAAAACTAGTTAATGGAGCACCTACAAGAAAATGCCCTGGTGTTAAATAGGACAAATCAGATACATCTGAGCTCATAGGAAGCAGGGGTCTTGAATTTAAAATAGCCTCAATTTGTGTTATGACTGTATAGAGTTCTTCAAACGTTAGGCATGTATTTCCAACTACCCTTTTCAGGTGATATTTTACGCTTTTGACTCCTGCCTCCCAGAGGCCTCCAAACTCTGGAGAATAGCTAGGTATATACTTAAACTGTATCATTTTGTCACAGCAAAAATGATCAACAGCATCAACATGACTTTTCGAAGAATGAAGTTTGTATAAGTCTTTTAAATAATTGTCAGCACCTTTAAAGGTTTGCGCATTGTCACAATAAATTCTTATTGGCATTCCCCGCCTAGACATAAATCTGCGAAGACATGCTAAAAAAGTTTCACTAGTTAGGTCACTGACCAATTCTACATGTATTGCCTTTGTAGAAAAGCAAACAAACAAAGCAATATAACATTTTGTTACTAATGGCCTACGAATTCTAGCGACTTTCATCTCAAATGGACCGCAGAAGTCAATACCGGTAACCTCAAAGGGTCTAGACGGAGTGATCCTATCAGATGGCAGTGATCCCATAAGTTGTGCAGCAGCCTCGGCCTTGGTCTGAAAGCATCTGATACACTTGTTCACTACCTTTTTTATCTCACGTATGCCACCAACGACCCAGTAACGCTGCGACAAGGAACTGAGAACTAATTTAGCCCCAGCATGTAATAATCTTAAGTGTTCAGTTTTTATAATCAACTGAGTCAAATTATTTGACTTTGGTAGGATTACAGGATGCTTTTTATCATAAGAAATATTGGTTGCATTGTGCAGTCGACCACCAACCCTGAGAATGCCATCGTGATCTAAGAAGATGTGTAAACCACTTAAGTTTGTTTTTATAGGTTTATTTAAGGTAAGTGATTCAATTTCTTTTGTAAAATTAATATTTTGTATGTGACGTATTATTAAAGTTTGGGATTTGTGCAATTCTTTAGGTGTAATAGAACCATGTATTTTATTATTAGCATTTAAGCAATTATTTTTAAATCTCAAAATTAGTGCAATAATCCTCTTTAATTTATAAAAATTAGAATATCTTTTAAAAATGTCATTGTCTGTTTGTATTTGTACATGTCCAGTATTACAAATCTCATCAATCGGTTCCTCATCAACTTGATTACCTATTTCTATTGTATAGGGAGGTGTATCATCATGTGATTGTAAGTATTCTGGGCCATGCCACCATATTTTCTGCTCCTCCAACTTATGAGGCGCAGTCCCCCTCGAGAGTATGTCAGCTGGATTATCAGCACTCTTGACATAGGTCCAAGAAAAATCTTTTGTTAGCTGAACAATTTGTTTGACTCTATTGGAGACATAGGCTCCTTTCTTTATATACTTAGCACTCAACCAAGCTAAAACTATTTGAGAGTCAGAATGTAAAATCATCTCAAGAGGAAATCGTGATTTTAATGTATTATAGACTCTATGAGCCAGCTGTGAGAGAAGGACAGCACTATTCAGCTCTAGATTGGGTATTGTGAGTGACTTATTTAAAGGTGCCACCCGAGACTTGGAGCACAACAAGTTCACAGTAATTTCATCATTTGAGTGAATAACTCTTAAGTAGAGACAGCAGGCTATTGCTTTAAATGAGGCGTCACAATATCCAAGAAGCTCAATTTTTCGTGCACTGCTATCTACTATACCCCGTGGAATATTAATTTGTTGCATTTTACCTAAACTTTCTACAAATTTTTTCCAACAGTCTAAGTCTTTAGGTGGTAACACTTCGTCCCATCCAATTTTTAAATTCCATAAATTTTGCATGAACAGCTTGGCTGTCAAAATGATAGGCCCAACTAAACCTAAGGGATCGAACATTTTTCCAATAAAACTCAAAATTTCCCTTTTAGTGCGAAGAGCTTTGAAGTCAACATTTGGACTTGTGAACATCAGTGAATCGGTAAGTATATTATATTTTAACCCTAATGTTTTTATAATATTATCTTTGTTTAAATCTATTTCCTCAAAATACCTTTGCTTTTCTTCAATATTTTTTAAAATTTCAGTATTATTTGAACACCACTTGTGTAAGGTAAAGCTACCTAACTCTAATAAATCTATTAGCTGCTGTTTCAGGTCCTGAAGCTGGTCTATGGAGTCGGAGCCACAGATGACATCATCAACGTAAGTATGTTCTAATATAGCATCAGCAGCCAGTGGGTACCTGTCCTTATAGAGGAGGGCCAACTCTAGCAAACACCTGGTACTAAGGTAAGTAGATGCTTTCAGACCATAAGTCACCGTTTGCAGCTGCAAACAAACTATAGGTTTGCTTGGATCATCCCTCCACAAGATGTTCTGAAGAGGTGTGTGATGATTGTTTATGTAAACCTGCCGAAACATTTTTTCGATATCACACATTAATGTGTAACGGTAGGTCCTGAATGTGGTAAGCACATCAAACAACTCATTTTGAACTATGGGACCGTTCAACATGAGATCATTAAGTGACACATCATTTCGCGTTTTCATGCTCCCATTGAACACTACTCTCAACTTTGTTGTTTTGCTATCATCATTTAACACTGCGTGATGCGCGAGGAAGTAAACGGGGTCATTATAGACATCATAATCATTTATGTCAACTATTTTAGCATGTCCTAGCGATATATATTCATTTATGAACTTTTTATATTGTTCGAAGTAATTTGGATGACATTTAAACTTTTTTTCCAATGCATAAAATCTCTGAAGTGCCGCAGAGAAAGAATCTCCAATTTGAATCTCATTTAATGGCTCCTTCAGAGGCATATCCACATAAAACCTACCATCTTTTAAGTTCATTGAACTTTTGAAAATTTTTTCTGCCTCCTGAAATTCATTATTTATCTTGTCTGGCACTTCAGGGACTTTTTCAGTGAGCCAAAACTGTTGCATAATGTCGTCCAAACTACTGTCACATTGAACCACATGATTTGAAACTAAGTTGGTGTTTTCATTAATGGTTTTGCTACTGTTATTGCATACAATCGAGCCACCTACTATATAGCCAAACAAGGTGTTTTGCAGTACCAACCCATTGCTCAATGAAATATGACCATCCAACAATGCCTTGAAATACAAGTCAGCACCTAACAACAATGGGATCTCGGATGGGACATTAAAACTGACATCTGCCAGCTGTACACCAGTAGGTATTTGAAGGTTGTTGACATCAAAGTAGGTTTGTGGCAAATTTGTTGTAATTGAGTCCACAACATGGCATTTTACCTGAAATTTAACATTGTGAACTTGTGAGTTCAATGACACATTGACAGATTGGCTAATCTGATTGTTATTATTGCCTATTCCAATAATATTTGTTTTTTCCGTTGTTGGACTCAACTGCAACTGGTCAACAAGTGACCTTTTTATTATTGATGCTTGACTACCACTGTCCAGCAATGCTTTTACAGAAATATTATTGCCAAATTTATCAGTTATTTTGACTTGCACAGTGGGGAGCAATATATTTTTGTGTGAGTGGTTGTTAGAATGCAATGTAACAACCTGCTCTTCATTTACATCTTCATGCAAGAGTGAATTATGGCTTTGATTGCATTGTTTACATTTAAAATTGAATTTGCACTTATTTGTGTGTGCTTTTAAACATGTTTTGCACAGTTTATTTGAATTTACAAAGGTCATTTTTTCAGCTATAGAGGCTGTTTTGAATTTAGGGCACAAATATATAGGATGTGCTTGTTTGCAATAGGTGCATACAATTTGTTTTGTTGTGTCTTTTGTTACAGCATTGCTGACTTTACTTGGAATGGACTTGCGAGTACTGTCATAGTAAGTACTGTTTTGTGCAGGACTGTCCTCCAACGCTATGGCGCGTCGCTCCAAAAACAAAATGAATTCTGCAATAGTAGGTAATTTATCAGGGTTTTCCCTGTCAAGATGGTATGCTCTACATGTATAAGAGTCTAGCTTGCGGCTCAATATTGAGATGAGTAACATGTCCCATTGATCTGTGGGCTGTTCAAGATTTTTAAGTGCATATATTTGTTGCTGCACTTCGGAGATAAATGCCCTTATGGAGCTGGCTGTGCCTTTTTGCATTGGAGGTAAGTCCAGAAGGTGGTTGATGTGGTTAGAAATCATTCGAGCTTTATTGTCAAAGCGTTTCTTAAGAAGGATTAATGCTTCAGGGTAAGACTCATTGACCATTGGTAAATTGACAATAACTGACAAGGCGTCTCCTAACAAATACTTCCTCAGATAAAACAGTTTCTGAATATCAGACAATGATTTGTTTTTGTCAATTAAGGCTGTAAACAGATCCATAAATGGTTTAAATTTAGTGAAATCTTTCCCATCAAATGTTGAGATTTCAATGTTTGGAAGCTTTGACATAGAAACATTGTTGTTGCTTTGTACATTTTCGTTTGAAGAACGAGCTTTCATTGATTCATTTAGGATTGCTAAAAGTCTATAGTACTTTGCCTCAACTGCATCCATTTTTTCCACATCTTGTGAATCTAACACCAATATTTCGACATTAATGTCCTCATAATCTTTGAAAGTACTCACGAGTTTACTCCTTCGCGCCTCTAAGTCCGCTACGCTAGCGGACTCAAGACTCACCGAATCGTTGAGAAAGTTTTCGATGCGCGTGATTGTTCCTTTCAGAAAGCCGCGCTTAACGCGCAATAATGGGAGGGCTTCCGCCATTTTACGCAACGCACTATTTCCACCGTATTTAAATACACTTATAACCGCACAGCCGCTCTTAAATTTAATTCACAGCACGCACTTTTTCTTTATTTTTCACAACACCGCGAAATATTTTCGATACGAACTTCTTATGACAGATGTGACACTGACGTTTGACGTTGACATCTGACAGCTCGGACAGGTATTGCTCAAACCGTTCAGAAACGCTTCCAATCTGCGTTCCGTTGAACGGAATTCGTTCCGGTCACTTCACTCGTCGCTATCGGAAATGTTGCTAGCCGATTATATACCAATATGAAGGTTGCGAGACGAGTTTGAACTTGCCGCTTAAACGCCGCTATTGTATTGCGGACATATTTTCGCCTTTTTTCTGTTTCCTTGTGATCCTGGGAACCTTTATATCTTGCAGGCAGTCACTTCAAGCCAAAAAGTCGAACCCTGATGCGGATCGGAGAACTTCTTTCTCCGGTCACGTAGGCACACTCACGCTTTGCACTGCACTTATTTGAGAAAGTAGACTTCTCTCCTTCTTGGAATGAACTTAATCCACTTTATATTATCGTAATGGACGACCTTACGATTGAGAAAATATAGATTTCTCGTGAATTTGAAGAAATCGCGGAGCTTTGCGAACGCGGTTAACCGTCGAACACTTATTACACTCGCGAATATACTTATTTTTCGTTTGAAGGACCACTTCGCATGTATGAAACAATGCGAGGAAATGTTTGAAATAACTTTATTGAAAGTTAAAACAATATTATTAGTTTAAACACTAATTACAATATTTAATACAGCCAGCGTATCGAAAGCAGTGTTGCCAGGTCCAATCTGAAAAAGTCAGAAGATATGAGCGTCAAAAATCAGAAGATTGGGAAAAAAAATCAGTAGAATGTTTTTCTATAGTACATACCTTATAATAAGTTCTTAATGCTTTCCAGATTAGTTTTTTCTTTACAGGATTTTATTCTTGTTTTTTTTTTTTATTTTATGTATTTCATTATATTTCATTTTTTTTTTCTTTTTCAATTTTTAACATTAATTTTGTCTGCAAAAAAAACCTTTCACAAGAGATCCAATATAATAATAATAATAAATAAAATGTGAAACAATGTTTATATAGTGTGCAGTAGCCAAACCTCACATCAGTATTGTTAATGTTAAGGTTAGGAAAATTTCGCCTTTCAGACTTTCAGTATTATTTTGCTAGGTTGTGCGTGCACATAAAGTGTATTGAGTTTGATTACTAACACGCCCAGGGGCGCCACTCCTAAATTTGATTTTCGAAGTTCGTATCACACCGTCTCTCTCACTCTCAAATTAATAACTATTTAGTGTGAGCGGAACGGCACGAAACGAACTTCGAAAATCGAATTTCGGAGTATAAGCACAGTCACTCAATTTCAATATTTTCAATATTGCACTTAACAGAAATAGAACACAGAACGAACAGAACTTTACTAACTTAATTTTCTTTACTTGTATGTACGGACCCGACAGTGAAAAGTTGAAAACTGAAAAGAAAACTTGAACTTGTATTGATATGACTGACAAGGATAGACAACCAGATAGAAATTTTCATGAGAGATCCATCTCGCATTAAATCAACTGTCAAATCTATATGCCTTGACCGAGAGCTGAATTTCGCATCGCATGAACGGAAAGTCGAGAGTCATGCGACAAGTGTTATGTCAATGTCAATCAGAATATTTTGGCGGGAGCCCGAAATGAATTGATAGGGACGATACATTTCATTTTACGCATTCGATAGGTATACCAAAGTGAATTGACGTTTGTTTGATTCGAAAAAGTGTGACAAATTCCCGAAGTAAAAAAATCAGTAGAATCTTGTGGAAATTCAGAAGATCAGTAGGCATACCTGGAATTCAGTAGATCTCCTGAGAAATCAGGAGACCTGGCAACACTGATCGAAAGGCTGAAGAAGAAGCATAGACAACACAGTATTTTCTTACAGTTCTAAATGTTGCCATTTTTTTATTTTAGTCTATGTTTACATGTTTGGATGAAATTATTTATATTGAAAGTTTAATTAATTCTATTATTATTTACATATTTATGTTCATGTACTGAACAGGGAATATGTACAAGACGTACATCAAGTTACTTAGCTATAGTTGTATCTATAAGGATCAGTTGCACGCTAGATGCCGAGACGTGTGGTCACAAACCAATTATTGTAAACCCAAAACTCGAAATACAGTTTATTAAGTGCGAACAAGTTAAATTCTTCAGTGAAGAAATCAAATGCTTAAACTCTAAATTACCTATAAAGTCAAATCTTCAGTCGTTGAATCCATTCTCGGATGGTATGAACATTATACGTGTAGGCGGTCGCCTGCTGCATGCCGACATTCCTTATGCTACCAAGCACCCTATCATATTGCCAAAAGGCTCAAAAATAGTACACTATTTAATAGAGAAGGAGCATAAGGCATTGATGCATGCTGGAGCGAAACTTGTGCTGTCTAACTTAAGCCAGACATATCATATTGTTAACGGTATTAGAGAAGTTAAGCATGTGTTAATTAAATGTATTGTTTGCTTTAGGTTAAAGAAAAAACATGCTGAACAGTTAATGGGTTCGCTTCCTTACGATAGAATTAACCCTTGCAGGGTATTTGAAAAGGTAGGTATGGATTATGGTGGGCCTTTTAATGTAAAATTGTAGAGTTAGATTAGGACTAGTATTTATAAGGTCTGTGTACTGCCAATAGAAACTTAGCAGTTTTATTACTGGATAGTACATATAAAATGTTAGCTAGTTATAGTTCCATTTTTTCTCCTTTTTCATTTTTCTCCATATTAAGTTTGCAAGCTTTATTATGCTAAAGAACTTAGTATTGTGTACTGCGTTAGGTTACAGAGAAGTAAATAAAACAAAATTGTAACAAGCCAGTCTTTAATAGCATATTTAAAGTTTTAATAGTTGTTAATTTTTCCCCTGTTGGGAATATGTACAAGACGTACATCAAGTTACTTAGCTATAGTTGTATCTATAAGGATCAGTTGCACGCTAGATGCCGAGACGTGTGGTCACAAACCAATTATTGTAAACCCAAAACTCGAAATACAGTTTATTAAGAATATATTTCACATGTTTCTTTGTGCCTGAAACATGTAATGGTAAATGGAAAATGGAAATTAAAGACATTTTAAATACAAGGTTAGTTTACATTGTTTGCAAATTCAATTGACTGATAGTTTAGGTAGGTATAGAGCAAAAGGCCATTAAGTCCGTAGCTATTTTTGTTACGCTATAAGTTCTGTTTAGAGTCCCTGATCATATGTGCTGGAAAAGAATCGGCTTTTTAAGCACTCTGTCCGTGAAAAGCTTCGTTGCTTCGAAGAAAATAAAGTTAGGCTAGAGTGCACTTTATTAAGGATATGTTTGAACAAGAGGAAAAGAGTACCGTAGACACTGAAATTATGCGAAACTAGGGCGTAAGGGCCGTATGTCGACCTGATTCCATCAAGATATTTACTTTCTCCGTAGTGTACCTACCTACGTAGCAAAATTTTATAAAATTCAAGATTTTGAGCAATCTGGTTGCAAAATAACTTTACAGTAGGTACTTAGTTCAGTTTGCTAATATGTATAGTAAAAATTGCTTCATACATTATATACACAATTCCCCCGTCTGGCGTAGTCAAATAAAAACTCATTGTACTTTTATGCCACCTCAAAATACTTAATGATTGTCAGGTAGGTATCCTCTAGATATTTTATTCGGTAAGTCCTCGTATGTTGCCTTCTTAGATATTATTCAAAATTTGCTATAACTTAGTAACCTATAGGGCCGACAAAATATAATTAAAAATAAGTTGAATATATTTTTTGTCACTCGAATATTACTTAAGAATCAAATATTCATTAAAATCGCAATATACCTATACACACACACACACACACACAAATCACGCCTTTAAACCACAGACATATTATAATTTTCCGCGTAACTTCCGTTTAACCGCTCATTAATTTATTTTCGTAGCCAATTACGAAATATTGTCCTGTTATTCGATTCGAGATATAAGCAAAATAAAGTGACTAAATAGGTACCTACCTACTCAAAATATTTAATTTAAGCAACTTGACTAACTTGTTTGTTATTCGAATCTATAAATAAAGTTATTCGAAATACAAAAATAGAACTAATACAAGCTTCTCGTCCAAAGAACCACCGAATATCAATTTGAGGTCAAACATTATTTACACAACGGCATTAATGTTTGCGATTGCCTCGTAAATCCTTCTCACCAGCATACATAAAATGCCCGAAAGTTAACTGTAAGCAAATCTCGGTCAGTGATACTGATACTAAATAACTTGGGCGAAGGTCGCTCGGGGCAGTCCGCCGCGCTATCAGACGAATTGGCCAGGGGGGGTCTAGCACACTAGCTTTTGGAACACATGTCCCTTCTATAACTATGCGTGAGCATAAAGGAACGAATAATTGCTAGTTGTGCTAAGTCCCAAGGTGAGTCCAGTAGGCCTGGCTACTGTGCCCGCTGACGCCGACCAGCAGGGAATTGGGGTCAGCGATCAATCGCGATAGGGCAAGCTCGCCTATGTTCGCGATTATATGGAAATAAACCCATCAGTCGTTCAGCCTGGCCGTAGATTACAGAATAATCGCTGGCTTTAGTGGTGATTAATAATAAAAATCTAAATAAATTAAGTGAGCACTTTTCAACCTACGAGTATTTTTATGTTACGCGCCACATATTAACTTTGAATTTTATTATAAAGATGATTGAACTTTAATACCTATTAGATACCTAAGAAAGCTTTCTTCGGCACTAAAACACTCGCGGTATTGGGGTAGGATTGCATGCTGTTTCAACACAAGATCAAAATTATTCCTGTGCAGGAAGACACATACACACAAAGACAGATACATTCTACTAACTAAGTGCAATCGCGCCGCCTCCATGGTGGCTAGGGTTTGTAAAAACCGCCCGAAATGGAAAACCGGTTTTTAACCGAAATATTTAGGTCAAAACCGGCTAACCGGTTTTTAACCGGTTTTTGAATTATTTTATTTTGTCACGTTGTAAGTCATTTTTTAACAATGCATAACCGTTACTGTTCTTAACGGAACATACGGAATCTGTTTATAGTATGGTTTTTGAGATTTAATAATAGTTACAAAAATTTTGCTGACGTGACGTGGCAGTTGTAATCTTGGTAACCTTAGTTTTCTTGCGGATATCATCGTTTCTGATTCCATCCCGCAGAGAAACCCTGTGCATAACCCTCTCCATAGCCTTCATAGCCTTCTGTCTGAGTGACTTAGAGCTTCCTCATTCATGAGGCGCATCGTTAACACACACTGGTCAAAGGCTTTTGACTTCAAACACTGCGGTAATTTGGATGAAAAGACACTCCGAACTGCTTCCCGAACGCTGCCCAGCCGAGTCGGATTCGACGAGTGATCTCTTTTTCGAAGTTGGACCTACCTAACTGAACCGTGTGTCCCAAGTACTATACATAGTCGTAAACAACTTCGAGCGCAGAGCCTCCGGCTATTACGGGAGCTGGCACAACATGGACATTAGACATGACTTTCGTCTTGTCCATGTTTATTTTCAAATCAACTTGGTCGGAAACTCTACTGAGATCAGCGAGCATAGCACTGAGGTCCTCCATGGTCTCATTCTCAGCCATGACTACAATGTCGTCGGCGAATCTAAGGTGGGCGAAGACGCTGGACGGTGGGTGGCTGGACGTAAGCCTTCTTCGTAATCATATTGCGCCAACTTTCGCGATCCTGGGCTTCCCTCATCCAGCCACTGCCAGCTGTCCTCCTAAGGTCATCCGTCCAACGCGTCGCAGGGCGTCCCATACTACGCTTTCCCAAACGTGGTCTCCACTCTAAGATACGTTTGCTCCAACGATTGTCAGTTCCACGGCAAACGTGACCACCCCATTGCCATTTCAACGTACTAATCCTTCGGACTATGTCAACGACTTTCGTCTTTTGTCTGATATGTTCGTTACGGACCCTATCTCTCAACGAGATACCGAGCATAGCCCTCTCCATAGCACGCTGGGCGACTCTGAACTTATGGACTAATCCTCCTGTGAGTGTCCACGTCTCTGCCGCGTAAGTCATTACTGGTAGAACGGACTGGTTGAACACCTTAGTTTTAAGGCATTGTAGCAGGGATGACGTCAAGATATGACGAAGCTTCCCAAACGCTGCCCAGCCCAATCAAATCCTCCTATCGGCTTCTTTCTTGGAGTTGTTTCTATCAAGCTGGATAATTTGTCCTAGGTAGACATACTCATGGGAGAGAGCCCCTGGACCCCCGGGCCTTGGGGTACTCGCAAATGAGTTTTCACCACGTTAAAAAAAAAGGTAGAAATACTCCTGAACAACTTCAAGGGCCGAATTTCCAACGAACAGGGGCTCCGGAATGACGTGATCGTTGAACATGACTTTTGTCTTGTCTAAGTTCATCCCAAGCCCCACTCGTCGTGAAGCATCATTAAGACTGTTCAGCATTTCTATGACTATGTCATCGGCAAATTAATGTTGATGCCTCATCCTTTCCAGTCCAGAACTTTTAAAGGATCCTCCAATGCAGCGGAGAATAGTTTCGGAGAGATCACATCTCCTTGTCTGACTCCCTGCTACAGAGGAATAGGCTTTGTGCTCTGGTCCTGTAGTAGGACGGACATAGTGGCGTTTTCGTACAGACACTTCAACAGTTTGATATACCGGTAGTCAACTTGGTACAGGCTGACGTCCGGGATGTCTTCGGTAATCTAGCTCTCGGATCATTAGTTAGATTTTCGACGGGTGTTCGGGTTGTCGTGTATAGCTGTCCATAAAATCTCTCAACTTCCTCCAACAGCTCAACGAGTATCACTCCGTTTCAATTCTTTAATATAAGTACCTGGATGACCGAGCTATGAAACCTAGCTAGATCAATTTATCGCCCCCGAAACCCACTGCATACCAAATTTCATGAAAATCGTTGGAACTGTTTGCGAGATTCATACAAGAATTACTCGTTTAAAGGTAATTATTTAAAGGTAATAGATAGATTGCGTGACAATCGTGGAAAAATATTAAGTAATTAAAGTAGTTCAATAGAATATAATGTTTCGGTTTTTAACCGGTTTTTGTGGGTCAAAACCGGTTTTGAACCGAGCTAAAATAGTAGCGGTTAACCGGTTTTTCGGTTAACCGGTTAACCGGTTTTCATTCCCTAATGGTGGCCAGAGTGCGGTCCAGCCCCAACACATTCCTGGCAATGGTTGCGAACAGAATTGGCTGCGCTTACATTAATCAAGCTTGTGCGCCACATGTAAATAAATTATTTAAAACTAACACTTAGCTTATAAGATCTTACTTGTCACCTAAACAGGTAGTTACTAAACTTAAAATAAATGATTTATTTATTTGTCAATTTAAGTACCTAATGATATGAAAGTAATGTATTACAAAATTATACCGGTTTTATCATTCTTATAAAACAAAGAACTGGGTCAGCTGACGGTAAATACCTAATCATCACTGTTCATGGAAATTCTAGTTCATGTATCTTGTTATGTGTGCATACATTCGCAACACCGGAGCATCACAGAAGTTGCCAGCCTTGGGATACTCGTAGGATAAAATAACTGATATGTCAGTAATTTCACCGGCTGTCCTACTCTCCACGCTGGAACACATGCGGCAGTAGACTAGTACTAGATTTTTTTTTGGCCCAGCAATTGCTAAAGTTGATTAACGTTACCTAGCCAAAACTGCGCTCCATCGTCTTAAGATTCATCGAAATCACCCTCTAAGTTCAGGGATTCGTTATAGTCACGAATTTCTGGTGGTGTTTCGAGTTTAGAGAAATTTTATGTATGGTTAAAATATTGCAGAAACTTAGATTTTCACTCTATATGAGCAGAGCAACAATCATTGCTACAAATGATTTACAGAAAACTATTTACTCAGAAAACGAGCTCTACCTACTTATCCCTAAACTTCGGCAAAAACATGATTTAAAAATTAGTGGGTAGAGTTTTAAATAGAGTTAAAAAATCTGGGGATAAGGACAAAATTTTCTAGAATTAATACATACGAATAGAAACAGTATTTTTTTAAACAATCGTGATAATTATGGGTCAGCTTGCAGATTTTTGTAACATGTACTACTAAGCTAAGTAATGATTCAAAAATATTCAAACACAAAAACTCGCAATTGCGATACAACGCACGAATGCTGCCTGCGTGATGGGGACTCTACCTAAGGGTCCAAATTTATTTTATTTTTTAGCATAAGTTTTATATTTATTAAGTTATTTTAAGGTAGCTTTAGTTTATATTTGTATCAATACCTTTGTAATCATTTACCTACAAAGTAAAAATTAGCTTTGTTTTCTTTGAATTGTTTATTAACGATCTCAGCATAAAATCTTATGTATTTATTTATTAATGTACTTGTAATGTGTTAATTTATATTATATACCTAATTTATAAATGAATCTATCCCAACATAATCTACTTACTGCAGTTTAGATCCATCGTCATCCTGGCGGTGCACAATTAAAAACTCGGCTTAAAAAAACTTTCTTCGGAACACATGACTTAATTCTAACCTATGTGAGACGTCACTGAACACGAAATTTTATTTAAAGGTCACACAGCACAGAAAATGACTGTCACGCGTAGAATATTAGATATTTATCGGCAATAATGACAAATGTACGAGGCGTGTGGATACCGCCCTGATGTCAAGTGAAATAATTGGTAAATAAACGCTGATAGACATGTGGTGGCAGAGGGTGGATGAAGCGTCGCCATGGTAACCCTGAACGACGCCTTCGCGGTTGCCACAATAGCTCAGCGCTCGTGGTGCCATACAGTGCAAGGTTTTGTTTGGCTAATAGGGTGGGGTAGACCGGGGGCAATAGTACCACGGGTCAATAGTAACATCGTCGATATTTCTAACCCTATAACATTCTAAGCATAACTGTGTGCGTGCGTACGTGCGTTGAGTGTGTCCCGACCTGCTCACCAGTCGGCGGCGCAGCGCCGTGCAGAACGAACATGCTAGACAACTATTTTTGTTTTCGCACAACCAAAGTAAATAATTCCGTTGATTGTTTTTGCTTATAGTTTCCCCAATATAGCTGTTAGTCTAATATTTTTACTCAATTATGATGCTACGGTTATCAAAGCTTGAATCAAGTAATGGTTTGGTTATCAGGTAATAAGAACGGCTGAGATATTTGAATGTAAGTAATTTGAAATGATTTGAGGGCAATAGTACCAGCACAGTCGGGGTCAATTGTAACGTTACATTTGACCCCGTGGTACAAATGACCCCAAATAATATTTTTGTATTATCAAAGTTAGCTGACGTTTTAAGGTGAATCTAATGTTGTATACCTAACTAACTAAAATTGGTTGAGCCATTGATTAGTTACTTCCATTTTCTATATTTTTATCGTATATTATGAGCTGCTTTTGAAGTTGCTATAGTATTGTGATTTTACACTGTAAAGTATTGTTAAATTCGAGAAATGGGGTCCATTGTACCAGGGGTCAATTGTAACTGTATGCAATTTTGCGATACTAGTTTTGTATTGAATTGTATTGGTTTACGTAGTTTTACAGGCCAGAAAATTATGCCTAGAAAAATAAGAAGCCATTTTATTTCATAAAAACGATAAATTTCATTGTAGAAACTGAGATAACTTGAATATAAATTTCTTAGACTTGAGTAATTATATTTTTACTGAAAATGTAGATCCTCATTGCTGATACTGGTACAACTGTTCAGACTGATTAAATTCAAGAAATAAATATTGAAATTGTTAAGATTTTGATATAAATGTACGTTTTATTCACTTCGGAAATTATGGTACAAATGACCCGTAGTTGGGGTCAATAGTAGCAGTGGGAATCACTGAACAAAAACTCGATTATACGCTAAACTGTTATGTTCTAGTAAAAAATAATATCAAAAACGTATAAACAATGAACCTGGCATGTAATACATTGATGTAGTTTTTCTTAGAAATGTTCAGTTTCTAAGCTATGCGCCGTTATTTGCAAAGTGTTACTATTGCCCCCGGTCTACCCTGCAAGGAAACTCAATAACTTTTAATATCGATTTCAACACGATAAGCTTCATCGAATATATAAGCACCTTGCAGGTTAATGCGCTCCACGTCATTACAAACTTATACTAGTTACACGGTGACTTTGAATTCATACCAGCTGAAGTATTTTCCTAATATTTATTTGATTTAAGTACATTCTATTAGGCAGTAAATAAAGGAAGCATCTAAATGACTTAATTGAGACCTAAATCGATGCATCGTTGATTTTGGTCCCTCCTGAAACCAGGTGGACAATTTGAGTTCGGCGCACCCATAGTCGGTGCGAAATATTTCGTATCTAAATTCGATTTGACACAGTCCACTTGTAAGGTAGTGGCGTTGACTCCTAATGCTGCTGAATTGGGATACAAGTGAGCACACGGCGCCCTTGAGTCCAGCATCTCACACTTGGAGTTAAATACGACGAGGGAGTCGATTTGGCAGGGGTTCTTCTCGCAAACTGGCACATACGACTTCGGTGGCAGTACGAGATAGTATCCCTCTTCGCAAGGCCCTTTACGGTAGGCTGGCCAGCATTTGTCAGTCGCAGGCTGGTAGATATACGCTGGAATATAAAAATAAAATAAGGTTTAATTTTTAAATGGCGCTTCCTAGCTTTTATTTCTATGAGTGCTGATGAATGAATGATTATGATACGACGAAGAAGGTAAACGAGCAAGTGAGTCACCTGATGGTAAGTGAGCACCATCACTCATTGTCACCCGCAAAACTAGAGGATTTCCGATGCATTGCAGTGCAGCGTAAAGGGCTAAGATAAAATACCTCTTGTGTCAATAATTTCACACCGGTTGTCTTACCCTACACACCGGAAGACGTCCGCGCAAGCACTGCCGCTTGGCGACAGGATTAACGAGTAAGGCAGTGGTAGCCATCTGGGCGGCCCTTACTCGTGGACAAGCAACTCTATTTCCAGTTTTATTTCATCTACTATCCTATACTTACACTTAGGGCCACTTGCACTGACCAGGGTTAACGACTTAACCCCGTGTTAGATGCTAACCCGGGGCTAAGTAGTGTCAAAATGTTTGGAACTGTCAAACCTTACCCATGAGTTAGCGATTAAATTTTTTAGCTCTGGACAGTGCAAGTGGGCCTTAATAATATAAACCGGAAAGATTTGACTGTTTGTTTGGATTGTGGTAGCCCCTGAAACTACTGGAACGACTTGAAAAATTCTTTTACCATAAAATCCTACATTATCCCTGATGAACATAGGCATTTAACCCTACGCGGACGAAGTGGCGGGCAACAGATACTTAGGGCCTGTCTCACCAGTCTCTTTCTGTTTCGTAGTAATAAATAGAGACGGAATCATATATGACTGACAGTTAAGGAGTGGTGAGACAGGCCCTAAGTAGCTAATAATCGTCAATCGTTTTGCTTTAGCCTAAACCCTTGCCAACAAATATACCCACGAACAAAAATAACGGTCGCTTCCCATACAAAGTTGTATGAAAAGTGACCCGATATTTTTGCTCGTATGTATATAATGCGAATTCGTCACACAGTCAAGCACGTTTCAGGGAAATTCTACAATATCCAATAATATCACTATTGTAGATGTAGTAGCTTACACGGCCGGCAGTCGCAGATCCAGTCGTCCTTCTGGTCGCCGGGGTAGTACAGCTGGTTCTCGGGGCACATCGAAGGCAGAAATACTGGCTGTCGATTCTGGGGATTACAAGAAATAATAAATAGAAAATAATAATAAAAGTCATTGAACAATTTTTCTCTAAAATATGTTTCATTTGAAATGAAAATATTGGATTTAATAATTTAATACCTAGTTATACCTATGTTCTTTGAAAAAAAATCTATGCAATGAAATTATGTGAAAGATCTGTCAACAAAACAAGGGGACACCAAAGATAACATCATTGTACAATTCTATACATTAGTAATGGAGTCACTCATTGAATATAATTTTAATGTATGAAAGCCTCGCTCTAGTTTTACTTAATTATGTGCACAGGCATGAATAGGGAGGCACTGACACAAGGTAGTAAGTAGATAATATGTATACTACCTACTACCTACTTACTACGTACCTAAGTAGGTACCTATGCAAAACTTTTACAGAGCATTCATAATTTTTGGTAATACCATTAATTAAGTATATTTGGTTCGTTGCACATTTAATTAGTTACCAAAAAACCTTTATTAAACAGTAACTAACATAACTAAAAAATAATAATTCTAAGCTATACCTACCGCCTATTGTATACTTTGTTCTTTGTTTCTGTATTGATTTGTGGTGTTCAATAAAGAGTATTTGTATTGTATTGTACCTATTGTAGAAGTATATTTTATTTCGCTGCGTAAGTATCCTATCATAATGAAACGAATTAAAAACTTTTGTAGAAATCTAGTTATTAGTTACCTACCTACCCACTTATATTATGGCGTGTAGAATAGTACATTACTGCAGAGGCCGTGAAGTAAGGGATTGCAGGACGAGATTGGGGTACACGGCCGAGTCGCAGACGAGGCCGGATAAAACGAGTCCTGCAATCCCTGTTTCCGGCCGAGGATTGTGTACCTATAGTGCTATTCTCAAGCGATGCGAGGAAATATTAAAATTAAAATAACTACCAATCAAGTAAAAATTTAATTAGCCGCTTTATATTTTTTTAAACATGCCATTTGAACAAATTATTGCTCGCACCATGTTACCCCCGCATCCACCCCCGCACCACCACACCACCACCGCGCCAGCGCCGCCACCGCACCAGCACCAGCACCGCATTACTTCTTGGCCGAGGCCGTAAATGTGAAACTTCATGGCTTCATTTCGTGACATTAACGCATACATTTCCGAGCATGTTTGAGAAAATTTTATTTATCTATGTCTTTTAAAACAACCGATAGTTCCTTTAGTAAAAATCAAAGTACAGATCTCAAAAATACGCCTTTTCCCAGAGATGGATCCAAGCTAGATCGATTTTCCGCCCGCAAAAACAAATTCATCGAAATCGTTAGAGCCATTTGCGAGGACCCCAAAATATAAATATTACAAGATTGCTCGCTTGACGAACTTAATATAGAATAGATAGTTACGTCCTTAATTGACCACCACAAATTACAAATTACTTAATTAAAAAGATAAGGTAGTTAAGGGGCGATCTTATTACTTAAAAGCATACATATTATTTATGTGGTATCTATTACAATAATAATTATACATAAAATAAGTAGGTATACTTAAACTATATTTATGAGACCAGAACCACCAAGTACTTAGTCACTATTGGCCACGACCGTAGATCAATGTCGGTTATAAGACGGTTAAATCGAGATTAATAAACAAAATACATGGTTTTAGTTAAATTAATTTATCTTGTTATTTATATTTAAGTTGTATTTTAGGAGTTTTGTTAAATAAAGATATATTTGAATATTAAAATGATAATGTAGAAGACAAAAAAAAATACATATGAAATTTCAATATGAATAAGAAAGCCTCTTGGGTATATTTAAATATACCTAGGTACCTCCCAGAATAGGAATATACCACTTAAGTAACTCATTAAGTAGTAAGAGTTCAACGACGGCAGTCAAAATAAAATAGTAGCCTTGTAGCAAACTAACAAAAAACAAATTGCTTACCTCTTTATTGTTAAGATTGGGGTTTTCCTCTTTTTCTGGAAATCCAATGATATCTTGCGTGACCTTTTGGTCACAGTTCACTCTTGCAGTCAACAGCGATAAAAAACACGCCAAAACAATACTAAAGGAACTCATGATTTAGTGTATAAATAAGTAAATTATTTCTTGCGCTAGACCGTCTTAATGGGGAAAAACTAAGCTAATGACTAGGTAAGTACATGTAACAATTAAAATTACATACGTCAATACAAGTAAACAACTTATCAGCCTATTAGCTATATTTATACGGGATAAAGACGATGTGAGCGGTACAGCGCATGAGGTCGACTGACTGATGCTGCATACTCGAGTATAACGCAGATAAAATGACTAGCGTCATCGAATCATAATAAAACAAGTTTTTCATTAATTGATCACCGCGCGCTTGTATCGATCGAATGCGAAATTCCCAGTTACGATTTTAAAGATGCTTACGTTCTTGGTGCTTACCCAAATCCGCAAGTCTTTGGTTTGGAGTTTCAATTTGGAAAAAAATACAAGCAGATGAAGTAGGTAATTACATACCTAATTACAGACTCGTTCTGTCCAACATGTTTTTGTACCGGTGGGTGAGCAAAACAGCGTGAGTCGTGACATGACATTAAAAACCATTTTCTTTTACGATTAAGTAGTGAACACCGAACAAATTTAATTAATAAGTTTTAGATTCAAAGCCTTAAAGTTGACTTAGCCGACAAAAGAATTGATATTATTATGTATAGGTATGGGTATGTAATTCGATTTCAAGATTTGACTTGGCTAGTTTTTACGAACAAACCAAATTTTAAAAAAGTAACATAGTATAGTATGTTACTTTTTTAAAGTTTTACTTATTTGCCGCCTACTATAGGTGCCGGCACGTAAGTCTAATCAGACCTTGTATGCGCAGAAGTATAAAATACGGTATCCGTGGGTGCGTAGATCCCCTCCACATGACTCGTCATCGTTAGACTTACGTGCCGGCACGTAGGTATAACATAGACCAATATTAATAGCCTGTAAGGAAAACTAGCCAAGTCAAATTTTGAAATTGAAATTAAGTACATCCCAAGTGATAAATGCAGGATTTTCTACTCAGAACTTGGCACCCATACCTATACATATCAAATCAATTCTTTTGTCGGCTAATTCCAGCTAAGTCAATAACGATGTATATGATTCTTAATATTGAACTTGACTATTATTTCACATAGGTTTTTTAATGGGATATCATTACTTTTTGCAGGTAGGTACAGAAATTATTACTATGTACTTAGGGCCACTTGCACGGACTGGTTAACGACTTAACCCCGTGTTGGATGCTAATGCTAACCCGGGGCTAAGTAGTGTCAAAATATATGGAACTGCCAAACCTAACCCCGAGTTAGCGATAAAAATTTTTAACTCTGGACTGTGCAAGTGGGCTTTAGTCATTAATAAACTTATTGTAACTTGCATCGGAAGGTGGTTGCATTGGGATTGTGGGGTAATACATCTGCACCACTTAACATCAAGTGTGGTACATTTATATTTTTACTACCTTTACGGATATAGATTTCCGGAAGCTATTAAAGCTAGAGCTATCCTTTTGTATTATCAGCGCTTCTGTACACTTTGTACGACGTTCGGAAGATTTTGCTACTAAGAAAGGTTTGTATTTATAAGATTTTTAACAAACAAGTGTTAGCACGTTTAAATCTGGTAAAGCGCCATCTATCCAGTAATAAAGTAACAAATAAACAATGCATCAAAATATCGTACTACTAGCGTCATCTAGCGGCGGATAGCAGAACTAATAAAACCCTCATTTCAGATTATACGCTTCTTATCTAACTTTAACATTAACATTCCTATTTCAAATTCGAGGTCCTCGAATCGAGGACCGTCGTAAAATGACGTACCTACCTATTTATTATGCGTGAAATCGTACTAAACTTTGATTGTCTTACTCAACCGGGGCTTTACTAAATCTATAGCCCTCGTTTGGGGCGCTTGCTGCTTAAGGCGAAGGGATAGGCAAATGACCTTGCCCGTTCGTGACGTGGCAAGCAGTCCGATCAACGCGACATCTGTTAAATAATCGACGCGTGAACTCGATGCGAATGGGCGCGTGCTGATGGATTGAAATATTGCACTGCGATGTTAGTAGATGGCGCTTGCTTTAGTTTTCCGATTGCCTACACAGACACAGCATAATGTTCAAATCAGATTTTGCAAAAATAATAAAAAAAATTAACATTTCGGCATTCGTAACGTGGCCTTTAAGGTCTTGTTACCTTGGGCTCTGTCTGCTCCGCAAGGAATAGAGACGTTATTTATGTATGTATGTATGTGATATAATACATGAGAAAGTTTGTGACGATGTGAGTGAGTGTGTATGTATGTTTGTTTCTTCTTCAAGCTACAACAACTGGACGGATTTGGATGAAATTCGGAACGAAGACAGTTGGTACCCTAGATTAAAACAGGCTACTTTTTATCCCAGAAAAATGCAGTTTCCGCGGGATAGTGATGAACGTGACGTCAAAGGTGTCCAGAGTCTGTTTAGAGTCGCAACGTAAATTATTATTGCAGAATAAAGTAAAACTTGAACGTGTGCGGGAAAGATACAGAATAAGGCATGGTTTTTCCATTGATTATCTTCAAAACCAATATCCGAGGGTCCAAGAGGTCCCCAAACATAAATCCGTTATCAAAAATGAAAAAGGTGGCCGCCATTTTGAATTCTTTAAGTTTTGGACCGATTATTTTCAAAATCGATATCTGAGAATCCGAGTGGTCGTCAAACACAAATCTGCTATCGAAAATGAAAAAACTGGCCGCCATTTTGAAATCAGTTTACCGACCGATTGATTTCAAAATCGATATCTGAGAATCCGAGTTGTCTCCAAACATCGAAAATGAAAAAACTGGCCGCCATTTTGAATTCTTTACTTTTTGAACCGATTGTTTTCAAATTCGATATCTGAGGATCCGAGTGGTCCCCAAACATGAATCCGTTTTTAAAAATGAAAAAAGTAGCCGCCATTTTGAAAACTTTTGTTTTTCGACTGATTGTTTTCAAAATCGATATCTGACGATCCGAGTGATTCCCAAACACGTATCCGTTATATAAAATGAAAAAAGTGACCGCCTTTTTGAAATCTCTAGTTTTTGAACCGATTGTTTTCAAAATCGATATCTGAGGGTCCGAGTGGTCCCCAAACATGAATCCGTTATCATAAATGAAAAAAGTGCCCGCCATTTTGAAATCTTTAGTTTTTGGACCGATTATTTTCAAAATCGATATCTGACGATCCGAGTGGTTCCCAAACACGTATCCGTTATATAAAATGGAAAAAGTGGCCGCCACTTTGAAATCTTTAAGTTTTGGACCGAATATTTTCAAAATCGATATCTGAGGGTCCGAGTGGTCGTGAAACACAAATCTGCTATCGAAAATGAAAAAACTGGCCGCCATTTTGAAATCTTTAGTTTACCGACCGATTGATTTCAAAATCGATATCTGAGAATCCGAGTTGTCTCCAAACATGAATCCGTTTTTAAAAATGAAAAAAGTGACCGCCATTTTGAAATCTTTAAGTTTTGGACCGAATATTTTCAAAATCGATATCTAAGGGTCCGAGTGGTCGTGAAACACAAATCTGCTATCAAAAATGAAAAAACTGGCCGCCATTTTGAAATCTTTAGTTTACCGACCGATTGATTTCAAAATCGATATCTGAGAATCCGAGTTGTCTCCAAACATGAATCCGTTTTTAAAAATGAAAAAAGTGACCGCCATTTTGAAATCTTTAAGTTTTGGACCGAATATTTTCAAAATCGATATCTAAGGGTCCGAGTGGTCGTCAAACACAAATCCGCTATCAAAAATGAAAAAACTGGCCGCCATTTTGAATTCTTTACTTTTTGAACCGATTGTTTTCAAATTCGATATCTGAGGATCCAGGTGGTCCCCAAACATGAATCCGTTTTTAAAAATGAAAAAAGTAGCCGCCATTTTGAAAACTTTTGTTTTCCGACCGATTGATTTCAAAATCGATATCTGAGGATCCGAGTTGTCTCCAAACACGTATACGTTATCAAAAATGACAAAAGTGGCCGCCATTTTGAAATGTTTAGTTTTCAGACCGATTATTAACCGATATCTGAGGGTCCGAGAGGTCCCCAAACATAAATCTGTTTTTAAAAATGAAAAAAGTGGCCGCCATTTTGAATTCTTTACTTTCTAGACCAATTGTTTTCAAAATCGATATCTGAGGATTCAAGTGGTCCCCAAACATGAATCCGTTTTTATAAATGAAAAAACTGGCCACCATTTATCAACCCGTTATCAAAAATGGAAAAAGAGGCCGCCAGCTCAGATATCAATTTTGAAAACAATCTGTTCAAAAACTAAACATTTCAAAATGATGATGACTTTTCTATTTTGTATAACGGATACGTGTTTGGGAACCACTCAGATCGTAAGATATTGATTTTGAAAACAATCGGTACAAAAACTAGTTTTTAAAATGGTGGACACCTTTTTTTATTTTTAAAAACGGATTCTTGTTTGGGGACCACTCGGATCCTCAGATATCGATTTTGAAAACACTTGGTCCAAAAAGTACAGAATTCAAAATGGCGGCCAGTTTTTTTTATTTTCGATAGCAGATTTGTGTTTGATGACCACTCGGACCCTCAGATATAGATTTTAAAAATAATCGATCCAAAATTTAAAGATTTCAAAATGGCGGCCACTTTTTTCATTTTTAAAAACAGATTTATGTTTGGGGACCTCTCGGACCCTCAGATATCAGTTTTGAAAATAATTGGTCTGAAAACTAAATATTTCAAAATGGCGGCCACTTTTGTCATTTTTGATAACGTATACGTGTTTGGAGACAACTCGGATCCTCAGATATCGATTTTGAAATCAATCGGTCGGAAAACTAAAGATTTCAAAATGTCGGCCAGTTTTTTCATTTTTGATAGCAGATTTGTGTTTCACGACCACTCAGACCCTTAGATATCGATTTTGAAAAAAATCGGACCAAAACTTAAAGATTTCAAAATGGCGCCCACTTTTTTCATTTTTAAAAACGGATTCATGTTTGGGGACCTCTCGGACCCTCAGATATCGGTTTTGAAAATAATCGGCCCAAAACTTAAAGATTTCAAAATGGCGGCCACTTTTTTCATTTTTGATAATGGATTTATGTTTGGGGAGCTCTCGGACCCTCAGATATCGGTTTTGAAAATAATCGGTCCAAAAACTAAGGATTTCAAAATGGCGGCCACTTTTGTCATTTTTGATAACGGATACGTGTTTGGAGACAACTCGGATTCTCAGATATTAATTTTGAAATCAATCGGTTGGTAAACTAAAGATTTCAAAATGGCGGCCAGTTTTTTCATTTATAAAATCGGATTCATGTTTGGGGACCACTCGGATCCTCAGATATCGATTTTGAAAACAATTGGTCTAGAAAGTAAAGAATTCAGAATGGTGGCCAGTTTTTTCATTTTCGGTAGCAGATTTGTGTTTGACAACCACTCGGACCCTCAGATATCGATTTTGAAAATAATCGGCCCAAAACTTAAAGATTTCAAAATGGCGGCCACTTTTTTCATTTTTGATAACGGATTTATGTTTGGGGAGCTCTTGGACCCTCAGATATCGGTTTTGAAAATAATCGGTCCAAAAACTAAAGATTTCAAAATGGCGGCCACTTTTGTAATTTTTGATAACGGATACGTGTTTGGAGACAACTCGGATTCTCAGATATCGATTTTGAAATCAATCGGTCGGTAAACTAAAGATTTCAAAATGGCGGCCAGTTTTTTCATTTTTGATAGCAGATTTGTGTTTCACGACCACTCGAACCCTTAGATATCGATTTTGATAATATTCGGTCCAAAACTTAAAGATTTCAAAATGGCGGCCACTTTTTTAATTTTTAAAAACGGATTCATGTTTGGGGACCACTCGGATCCTCAGATATCGATTTTGAAAACAATTGGCCCAAAACTTAAAGATTTCAAAATGGCGGCCACTTTTTTCATTTTTGATAACGGATTTATGTTTGGGGAGCTCTCGGACCCTCAGATATCGGTTTTGAAAATAATCGGTCCAAAAACTAAAGATTTCAAAATGGCGGCCACTTTTGTCATTTTTGATAACGGATACGTGTTTGGAGACAACTCGGATTCTCAGATATCGATTTTGAAATCAATCGGTCGGTAAACTAAAGATTTCAAAATGGCGGCCAGTTTTTTCATTTTTGATAGCAGATTTGTGTTTCACGACCACTCGAACCCTTAGATATCGGTTTTGAAAATAATCGGTCCAAAAACTAAAGATTTCAAAATGGCGGCCACTTTTGTAATTTTTGATAACGGATACGTGTTTGGAGACAACTCGGATTCTCAGATATCGATTTTGAAATTAATCGGTCGGTAAACTAAAGATTTCAAAATGGCGGCCAGTTTTTTCATTTTTGATAGCAGATTTGTGTTTCACGACCACTCGAACCCTTAGATATCGATTTTGATAATATTCGGTCCAAAACTTAAAGATTTCAAAATGGCGGCCACTTTTTTAATTTTTAAAAACGGATTCATGTTTGGGAACCACTCGGATCCTCAGATATCGATTTTGAAAACAATTGGCCCAAAACTTAAAGATTTCAAAATGGCGGCCACTTTTTTCATTTTTGATAACGGATTTATGTTTGGGGAGCTCTCGGACCCTCAGATATCGGTTTTGAAAATAATCGGTTCAAAAACTAAAAATTTCAAAATGGCGGCCACTTTTGTCATTTTTGATAACGGATACGTGTTTGGAGACAACTCGAATTCTCAGATATCGATTTTGAAATCAATCGGTCGGTAAACTAAAGATTTCAAAATGGCGGCCAGTTTTTTCATTTTTGATAGCAGATTTGTGTTTCACGACCACTCGGACCCTTAGATATCGATTTTGAAAATATTCGGTCCAAAAAGTAAAGAATTCAAAATGGCGGCCAGTTTTTTTCATTTTCGGTAGCAGATTTGTGTTTGACGACCACTCGGACCCTCAGATATCGATTTTGAAAATAATCGGCCCAAAACTTAAAGATTTCAAAATAGCGGCCACTTTTGTCATTTCTGATAACGGATACGTGTTTGGAGACAACTCGGATCCTCAGATATCGATTTTGAAATTAATCGGTCGAAAAACTAAAGATTTCAATATGGCGGTCTTTTTTATTTTGATAACGGATCCATGTTTGGGAACCACTTTGACCTTCAGATATCATTTTTTTTTTCTTTCTAATGATAGACTGAACTAGAATTGGAGTACTACTTGCCTCATTATCAAAATTTTTCATGCAGTAATTCCAACCAAAATCCTATTTCCCATGCTTGTTCGCTAAACAGCAAGTAAGTATCAAACCAACCTGCCACTAAGTTCCCAAAAAACGGATTGAAAATAATAACTTTTAACTTAATATAGGTATTATACGTGCGAAGCGAACGAGTACGACTTTTTGAAGCACTGTTTCGCGCCTATTCTGTGACTCAAACAACATGCTTAGCCAAACCAATATGAAAAAACGCGAAGCGAATATTGGCAACGTCGCGTCGCTTACGCACTGCCGCCACCGAGCGAACATGCAACGTTGCTTTTTCCTTATTATTTTCATACGTCTTATCCAAATTATTTTTTTATTTATTTATCTATTATTTTTTTATTATTTTTTTATGAACATTTTTGGTTTTATCTTAATAATTTATTTCATTGTATTATCCTTTTAACATTTTTTTGGTTTCCGAATTTTTTTGTACATTGAAAAGCGCCTGATTGAATGTGCGGGCAAATATTGCGTTCGCCCTTTTCACAGGATCAGGGCAGTACTACTCTCTAAATCCTTATTTGTTGGCTAATTGAAGCAAACGCACCGCGGAATTTTAATTATGAGTTACTAGAGTGACCTCGTCGAGATTGGTAGCAAACAGATTGGTTTCACCCGAGCAAACCGTGCACAAAATATTTTCGAGACTCTTAGAGCAAACGAATTTTTGTACTAACTACGACATTAAGGAATATGTTTTCACCGGTGAATTCTAATTCAAGACATGTTTTATAGAATGTGCAGTTTTCAAAACTCCAAATTGTGTATTATCGCCATAAAACATGCACAAAAACAACCAATTTATGAGCTTTTGCCTATCCCTTCGCCTTAAATAAAAAACTCAATTTAATTAAGCTTTAGATTAGCAGTGTGAAAATGTATGAAACTAACTAATAAGCCCGGGTTATTATTAATTCAGATTTAAGTGTTTTTTTTCCAGAAAATATTGTTAATGTTTGTCTATTAGTAAGTACAGTAAAGTTAGTAGTCCTCGCCGTAGAATTTGTATGCGTTTAGGGTGAGAAGTTGTTTGTTTTTGCTCAAGTGTGTTGCTCATGTTGTTATTTTTATCTCAAGAACAGTTTTAATTAAGCAGGTACTTACAGTACAATTATTGAAAATTTAAAATATCACACAAAAACCGTACACCAAACTTCAACGGAATGATCATTTTCTTTTGACTTTTGAATCGAGATGACATTCGTAAAAGATAACTTTAAATTTCGCGCCAAACCAGAACATGACATAAAGGTGGCTATTCAATATTTCTAAAAGAACTTTGATTAAAATATAACTTTTAAACTTAATTTTATTTATCTTAAAATAAGACGATTACGATAACAAGAATTAATGTTTTTTATTAAAATGGAAAACCTGCGGTTTTTCAATGATGTGGCTGAATCAATAAATACCGTTGTCTTATTATAAAACAAACGTACTGTTTACGTCAACTTGCTTGAGATTTCGTTTCTCTTATGTCAAAATGGGAGTGAAAACTCAGAAAAAAACAATGTGAAAAGCCAAATTTTTCTTTACAAAAATGAAGAAACTATTCGTTATGACTGCATAATATATACACCGACATGTTTACCAAGAAATCTCATCAGGATGTTAAGAAATCAACAGTTAAGATACAGGATTCTAAAAAGGATTCTGGAACCCGACTAAAGCACTTAAAAATTGTTTTAGGTGAGATAAATACGCGTTTTTCGGTCTTTGTTATGATAATTGCATTGTTATCTAGTTAGAACCTTTCTGTGAGTCTTGTACGTTACATTCCGTTTAACATGCTAATTAGTGGGAAATAACTGTAATTGGTACGCCTCGTCTTACTTCTTTTTAGCGTGCAAATAATTTTTGTATTGTGTCTTTAATGTACTCAGCAGGTGCTCTTGTGACACAAGAGAAAGTTAAGCCAGTATCTGATTCAAACATGTGAAGTATGACCTATAAGTAATGATCTTCTTTTATTCCAGAGCATATTGACACCGATGAAGCCAAATCATATTTCGAGGCCAATTTCAGCCATGTCTATTTTATATTGTATGATAACTTTATTCAAGCAGAAAATAATCTTCGCCAAAGAGGTAATTTGATCCCAACCCTTTTCTTTAGTACTTGTGTAGTAAACTTGTGTTTAATAACATTGTCTGGATATAGATCTATGAGATTCTTGAATATTTACTTATTATTGTTTTTCTGTTTGTACCATACAGAACTTCCGTTTCATCTCGGTGAGTTATGGGTATAATCATATCGCACCACATCTTGTTCATTACATTATGTTACTTCCATTTATATTATTGCTATGTGGAAATAGGGGCCACTGCTGGGAATTAAGCCCTGAGTGTTTCATGGGCTTGTTATTTCATATAGTGACTATTTTTTTTATGAACTCAAAACTAACGGTTATGTTCTCAGCTTATATAACTACTGGGCTAAATATCTTGACATTGCATTTAAGTCATTAGATAACTTTAAAGTCGTAAATATCATCCATTTAAGTAGCTAGTGTATTCAACAATAAAATTATAGGGTGAATTGGGGTAATTCTAAAATCATTGATTAGTTATGTATCAGTACTGTCAGCGTCATATAGTTTGAAGCATCCAAGTCGGCCAAATAGTTCGGTACAGTCAGCATCAAATTGTTTGTGACACCCAAAGTGGCCAAAAAGTTTGCAACACAACCTATTTCAACGGTAACAATGATGTTTTGTGAACTATTTGGGTACTTTGGGTGTCATGAACTATTTAACGCTGACTCATCATCAACATAACGCTGACTACACCATAGAAATAGTATGGTGTGTCAAGCTTTTTAGTCACCTTTGATGCTTATATGATACTGGCTGTACATATCAGCTGTAAAAGTTAATTTTGTTGTGCACTAGTACTGCAGTTGTAATTGCTATAAATTATAACTTCATTTGGAACACTTAAACTTTTAGGAATATACCTTTAGTTTCAATTGTTACTAGATTTTCCCTAATCCACTCTATTTTTGTCATCAAAGGTAGTCTAAATAGTTGGACACTTACTTCACCAACTAGGGTGGAGCTCCCACAATGATAATTTATGTCTTTCATGATCATCATTCATTGATGGGTGGATATCAAAACAAATGAATGATTAAAGTGCTGCTTGGTTTCTGAACACAACTAATAGCTGAATGTGAGTGAAAATATTTTTATAATTGTAATTTGAAATCCACCCTGATTATGTTATGAATATGAACAATTTACATAAATAATAGATATTGAAACCTATTAATTATTAAACAAAATAATTGGGGATGGTATAATAGTCGGGTAAAACTTATGGTTTAATAGGAAATATTTATCATATGTATGGTACAGGTAATAAAAAAAGTAAATGACTCATCACACTGTTTATGAGTCACTAAGTATGATAAGTCTAATAGATGAAGGTGTAAACTCATGAGTAACAAAGTACTATAAGTTCAAATTGATTTTAAACTTTTACTGGTTAATATTTGATGGTTTAATGAAATGGGCTTAGCTTGACTAAAGCTTAGTTTCCCGTTTGTCTAATAACAAGTTGTGATGGTACAGGATGTTGATCGCTTTTAAATTAAGAGCAGAGGGATTAGGAATCATAATCAAGTTGCATCTGTTTCATGGCGGGTGTCTGATATGGGCTGAAAAATAACAACTAACAGCAACAAAACTGATGCATACTAACAGCATTACAATTGTAAACAATCTACTCATGTTTTTGTTTATTTTAGTACACAAAGCTGGTAGAGAGGAGTTGGAAGGGGCCCTCTCCCTTCTAGAGAAAGTATTATGCCTCTTGCCAGAGTTGATAGGGAAAAGATGGCAACTACATTCCCTCACCAGGATATTCTCCAAGCTCCTCCATAGTGGAAACTCGCACAAATTGAGAGCTGAGTCAATAAGGTAAAGTTTTAAGGAAAGAATAAGTTGGATTATAATTATGCTAAAAACTCATATATTGCCCACACTTGTGATTCATATAACCGTTATTGTAATTATAATATAGAATTGTTTAACGTTTCCTTCCATACATTTAGAGAAAGTTTATATAAATTATTTTGAGTTTTTTTTTTCCTTTTTAAAAAACATGTAGCTTTTTGTATTTGAATTAAGTATTTTTAATATTTATTTCGCGTCCTTACGCGTCTGTCAAGCTCTGTTAGCTAGGAGGCTGAATTACTTAAAATTGATATGTTAAATGTGAACACTGTTTTGTAAATGATATAAACTCTTTGTGATTTGTATATGAGCCATGTATGACCATTTGTGTTCGTATAAATCTAACTAATATTATAAATGCGAAAGTATGGATGGATGGATAGATGGATGGATGGATGGATGTTTGTTTGTTACTCAATCACGCCAGAACGGCCCAACGGATCTGGATGAAATTCGGCACATAGATAGAGAAAAGTCTGGAATAGCACATAGGCTACTTTTTATCCCGGAAATTTGCGTAGTTCCCGCGAGATAGCGATAAACGAATTCTTTGCAGACGAAGTCGCTGGCAACAGCTAGTAAATAAATAAATTCATAGGTAGTATGTTGACTTGTGTATTATAACATTAAGTGATATTGACTTTGTGTTGAAGGTATTTCCTGCTGTGGTACCAAGCCCTGGGTGACAATGCGCCCGTTGAAGTTCACAAAATGTTTGCATCCCTGGTACCAGGACTGCCTGAACCGTTCATATTACCAAGCGGATCTCCACTCAAAGGAAAGCCTTACGAACCAAATGCAACTAACGAATCAGGAGATTTTAGCATGGAGGACATATTACACCACCCCAACTTTAGTTCAACATCAGATAATGCTAAGAAAGTAGTGGTAGAACAAACTACTGGCTTCATGGGTAAACTAGCGAATGTATCAGCATCCATCTTCCATGATACAAATGCTTTGAACCCCGTCCAAAGCGTGGAGGTGCTACCGTTGTTGCCTCCGAGTGCCAATGAAAAAGCTATTGACAATGAGACCAGGCACTTCTTTGAAATATTACTGGAGGGAATGGCTTCGACGGTGACGAAATTACATTGGAGGGAAAGGTCTCACGCGAAGTCTATGCGATGTTTCGCTTTTTTACTGGAAAAGTTTAAGCTGTATTACCTGCCAGTCATCTGCCCACAGTATAACCACAAGAACTCCCTGTATAAACCGAATTTAGGTATGTGAGGTCTAATCTCTATTTATGCTTAGTTCAAATGAGTTGCAATCCAATCCAAGTCCAATCTTTAAGACCAATTATCATCTTCCTAGCGTTTTTCCCGGCATTTGCCACGGCTCAGTGAGCCTGGGGTCCACTTGGGCAACCTAATCCCAAGATTTGGCGTAGGCACTAGTTTTTACACAAACGACTGTCATCTGACCTGCCAACCCAGAAGGGTAACTAAGCCTTATTGGGATTGGTCCAGTTTCCTCACGATGTTTTCCTTCATCGAAAAGCTCAGAGGTGCGAGTCCGGGATTCGAACCCGCGACCCTCTGCATGAGAGGCCACAGGTCAAACCACTAGGCTACCGCGGCTTTTTTTTAAGGGTACTAGACATAAAAAAAAAAGATTTATTCAATAGTCCACCAGTCCTGAGGCATATGCCTACTTACAAAGGTGATCTTAATATTTCAGAACTCCCTGTTCAACACAACATACTAGAAGACGACTTTGTGCTATGTCGAGTGACTTTAATCAAATGGGTGGCCAACTACGCCCATTTTATGAAGAAGGCGGGCAGCGACGGCGGCCAGCCCTCCTCTATGACCAGCACGGGCTCGCACGCCCCGCCCTTCGCCGCTCCCGCTCCAGCATTGATGCACCATGAGGAAGAGACATCTTTCACTGTGGGACAACCCTCGGATTCCAGTAGAGCTTCTTCCCATGATTCAGCGTCTAATACGCCTCATCCTAGTCTGGATTCAGGTTTATATTTTTAACTGTTTTTTAGTTTACCACAAATCGCCCTCCGGCTTTGTCAGATAGGTTACCATTAAAGCATGCAGCACACATCAAATAACTAGCTTGCTCCCGCGGCTTGACTCTCATTGCATAACGCGGTATTCTGTGAGAATAAACAAAATCCATCCTTATCGACGCAGTAGACACCCCACTCTCCTCGTGCCATCTCTGCGTTCTTAAGCTGAATACTCATCTTCGAGCTGTAACGTGCAACAGTTACAGTTGCAGCTCGCAGATACCCGGATTTAAAGGGCGACATTTTTTTTCTGCTCACAAAGAGGGCGCGTAATAAGTCAGGGAGCTGGCCTTATACTCCGAAATCCGATTTTCGAAGTTCGGTTCGTGCCGTTCCGCTCTCACTAATAGTTATTAAATTGAGATTGAGAGGGACGGCGTGATACGAACTTCGAAAATCGAATTTCGGAGTAGTCCCCCTGCTATAGATAATTTACTTAATTTTCATCACACTTGCTCGTAAACGGTATCAAAACATACAGGTTAACTCGGTCGCAATGCCCCATATAAAACCTTCGGGCTTATTTCTTGACATGAAACCCTCGGGCGGGAAGTAATGCCCCCGCCCCCGCGTCTCCGGCGCGTACCGTTTTTTTCTACCCTATAATTTTATTTATTTACGCGCTAATGTGAAATAAACATCTTCGACTTCGGGCTTCTACTAGAGCCTCGATCGTAATACCTTACCCTTAATACGCAATGTGGCATGCCAGGCGGGCTGACGGAGGAGCTGAACAGCGAGCAGGTGGTCCGCGACGTGCTGTGCGGCTGGTCGCGCGAGCACGTGGACTTCACGGCGGAGGTGCTGCGCCAGGCGTTCCTGCTGCCGTTCGCGCACGCCGCCGCCGCACGCCGCGTCATCGCGCTATACAAGGACTGGATACAGATGAACGTGAGCGTACACCCCATTTGTGCCACTGTACACCGACCGCTTAAGGCGCTGTCAACCGCCGATGACCTTGAGCAGTGACTCTTCGTACACTAGTGATGTAACGAATATTCGCATTCGCATACGCGAATATTCGCATATATTCTGCATTTTCGCATTCGCATCCGCATTCGCAAAATTACTGCGAATGTTTTGCGAATATCAAAAAAAAATTGAGGATACCTAATAGTTGTTTAATTATATTACTATCGCAGCCCGGTAAGGTAGATAGCACCTAGATTGGCTTGGTGCTAAATAAAATAGCGTCGGATGCGTTCGTATCAACTCGGCTATTCTCGGAACAAAAACCAAACGGAACGCACTTCGATCGAACGGGACTGCCACCAAGGTCACCAAGCCATAGAGAAATGGCGCCAAATTCGCGAATGTTGGCAGCAAATATTCGCATTCGCATTCCAATGTCCAAAATATGACATTCGTTACATCACTACTTCACACATACGGTTCGCGTGCCTGTTAGTGAAAGAGAAGAAACTTCCGGCAGCATCACGCGCGTCTAATCTTGCAAATAAGACACAAATAATAAGAAATAAAAAAAGTATGTTTTATTTGTGAAATATGACTCGTTAGCGGTTTAGGCGCCAAAAATACGACGTTGCCAACTCAGTAGGGATAAACGCTCTTAACTCGAATGCAGGAATATGTATGAATGTGTTTTGTACGGGTACAGGTGGGCGAGATCCCGCCGTTCCTGTTGGAGCACACGTACGAGCCGCAGGGCGGGTCGCCGGGCGCGCCGCCGCGGCGTCTGCGCAACGACTCGTACCTCGGCGCCGTCGGACGGGACAACGTCATGGTGCGGGCCGGACTGCAGGCGAGTACCCACCGCACCATACTATACCATACCATAATACTAGTACACCCCGTGAGCTCTTAAGATAGATGGTTTGTCTTGTTGTCTCCCTTATTCGGCCTATTCAAGTATTAAAACCATAAGACTGAGTGTGACAGCAAGACAAACCCGAATGGCATTCTAAGAACTCACGGATTGTATACTACGTGTTTTTTTATATTTACGATAACTTCGGCATATTACTAGGTGCATCCATAGAAACTAAGCGGTAGATTACATTTTTTTTTTGCAATACCTATTTAAAAATCTAATCTATCACTTAGTTTCTATGGATGCACCTAGTAATATTCCGAAGTTATCGTAAATAAAAAAAAAACACGGTGTAGAAGTTTCTCTTTATTTTCATTTATCTTGTGCAGCGATCGGATATACAATAATAGACTTCTGCTTTTTAGCGCGACAGATTAATATGGACACGTCTATCTGAATAAATTTAAATAGTCCCGGAACACCGGGATCGATTAATCATTTTGTAAAACAAGTAAAACCTATGTAATAAATGTAGAAATGCTTTATTCGCCAATTGAGCGACAGCCGATACATTTGTATATGAATTGTTTGACTACGGTATCTGACGACGTCACTATAGCGTCCTGATAGCTAGGATTAAACGTTGTTATTGAAATCTTAATTGTTTCTATCAGGGATCGGAACCGGTTTACAAAAACCGGTTAATATCGTTCGAAAAACCGGTTAATTACGCTCATTGGATTAACCGGTTAATGGAGGGAACTAAATCAAAAAGTATTAAAATAAAACCGGTTACCGGTTAATACAAAGAACGAAATTTTAGAGCTCGCGCTCACCAATACGAAACCAGTTTAAGGCTCCTTACAAGCTCAAAGAGCGAATTTAGCTAAATTCTTAATTTTTCTTCAAAGACTATGGCGTATGTGTTCATAATGTCAGTAATATTATTAATGTACAAGATAGTTCACTTCTTAAACTACGATACTGCTGTAATCGGCGCTGAATGAGGGTGCGGCGTCAGTCCGCCGTGATATATAGGTGATATTTAAAAATTTATACTGAATTTAATTCAAGACCGATACTAATGTTTTTTTTTTTCTGAGTCAAAATAGAGTTGAGCATTGCTAAATAATTATTTTTAGAGCAGAATATCAACACTGTTTTCGAGAATCAAATAAAATGTAACCCTCTTTTTCATCAAAAAACTAGCTAACATTGAGTAGCTAGTCTATCTATTAATTAAGATGAATCTTCAAGTTTTTCACGATGACTTTTTAGTTCAAGATATACTGAATTGAATTGAGTTCACTTTAGGCGAGAATGAGATTCCGTTTCACTTCGAAATTGAGAATGAAACTTCACCTTTTAGAGCAAAATTTTAAAAGCCCTCCCAAGGAAACACCTTTTTTTAGATTTCACGCCAAAAAATCAATAATTTAGCACAGCAGTATCTTAGTTTAAGAAGTGAACTATCTTGTACATTAATAATATTACTGAAATTATGAACACATACGCCATAGTCTTTGAAGAAAAATTAAGAATTTAGCGAAATACGCGCGTTGAGCTTGTAAGGACCTTTAACTCAAAACAACTCCGCCCCCACCTCACCGCACGCGCTGAGTCACGCGGCGATGCTCTTTCCATCTCTTTCTTTCTTGCATGCGCTGGCTTCAGTGTTGTGTTAGAAATTGGAATTCGTATTATAATTTTATTGGACGCTTTCCGCTGTCTAGCCCTATGTATGCTTAGAACTTTAAAACTACGCAACGGATTTTGATGCGGTTTTTTTTAAATAGATAGTGATTAAAGGGGAAGCTGGTTTATATGTATAATACATGTTTAATATAGTAGAGAAATACTGATTGCACCCGTGCGAGCCGGGGCGGGTCGTTAGACGTTTGCCGTTCTCAAAAACATATGACACTAAAAATGTGGGTGTCGTTTTCGAGTAATTTGGTGGCTCTGAGCCCAATTTTGGCATAATTTTTGGATCCAAGATGGCGGATGACATTTTGACACTATGACACAAAAAATATTTATGGGTGTCGTTTTCGAGTAATTTAGTGCTCCTGAGCCTGATTTTGACATACTTTTTTGGACCCAAGATGGCGGATAACATTTTGACACTATGACATTAAACATGTTTATGGGTGTCGTTTTCGAGTAATTTGGTGGCTCTGAGCCCGATTTTGGCATAATTTTTTGGATCCAAGATGGCGGATGACATTTTGACACTATGACACTAAAAATGTTTATGGGTGTCATTTTCGAGTAATTTGATGGCTCTGAGTCCGAGTTTGGCATAATTTTTTGGATCCAAGATGGCAGATGACATTTTGACACTACTGACACAAAAAATGTTTATGGGTGTCGTTTTCGAGTAATTTTGTACTCCTGAGCGTTATTTTGACATTCTTTTTTGGATCCAAGATGGCGGATGACATTTTGACAGTATGACACTAAACATGTTTATGGGTGTCGTTTTCGAGTAATTTGGTGGCTCTGAGCCTAATTTCGGCATAATTTTTTGGATCCAAGATGGCGGATGACATTTTGACACTATGACACTAAAAATGTTTATGGGTGTCGTTTTCGAGTAATTTTATGCTCCTGAGCCTGATTTTGACATAATTTTTTGGATCCAAGATGGCGGATGACATTTTGACAGTATGACACTAAACATGTTTATGAGTGGGTGGTTATCTGAAATTTGGTTAACTTCTGACCTAATTTTGAAAGTGGTGTTTTTAGTTAAAAATCAGTACAGTTTATATTGTATGTTGTGCGTATAACATCTACTTTGCTGCATCTAAAAGGGCCAGTCACTTTACTTGATATTTTTAGAGAAATTTATGATTTTTTTAAATCAGTGTTCTAGGGACTTTTTTTTACAATTTCCTCTTTAGATAACGTTTTTTTCTTTCTGGGCGCCATATTCTACAAGAAATACATTGTGGTATTATGTTTAAAACCATGCATCACACCCTTCACCAACAGTCCCTAGATGTGGCGTCAGGCCCAAGTCACTATAACGACTAGGGCCTGACGGTCTAGGGACTGACGAAACGAAACAAAATCAAATGAAATCTATTATTTAAAATCAACATCAAAACCAATAGGCGGTCAAAATAACAAGGCAGGATAAACTCATATTTACAATAAGTAATGAGATCAATTAGTCATTTAACTATCTTTAAAACGACTTATCTAGGGCCTGAGAATTTGACTGGCACAGCACGTGTTTCCGCAGCAAAGTCGGCGACCGCACTAATAACAAAATAGCTGCCGCGGATTGGGTCGTGTTTGCAAATAGCTTCACATCGATGCTATCGTATTGAGTAAGTTATGAAAAAGCCGTATGCTTGGATGCCGCGTATTATTGAATTTCGTAAATGACTAGGGCCTGATATTTTTTATCGCTTACACTTTTTGACTTGAAACAAAGTGATGAAACATAATGTTATTATAAATTAAATTGTAATGCCAATGTTAGTAATGTAATAGTAAACGAGTTTAAATGGAGTTCAATCAAATTATTCTTATAGAATCATAATCAGTGCCGGATTAAGCCAGCGCGGGGCCTGTAGCAAATTCTGTCAAGGGGCCCTTCTGCTTCGAGTTTAAGGCATGCAAGATATTTTACACTCCTATCTAAATTAATATTTTTTTATTACGGTCAAACAGGCGTTGGAGCACGGGGCCCCCAAATTCGCGGGGCCCGTAGCATTTGCTACTCTTGCTACGTGGCTAATCCGGCACTGATCATAATTACACTGAAATGAATACTAAATTCGGGAGATCTTACATGGCTAGGGCCTGATATTTGGAGAAAGAAGTGGCAATTTTTGGAAATTAATAATATTATGATATATATCAAAATGAGTGACCGAATTGTGGATTTTATAACATCGCTTAGTAGTTTCAAATATTGGATAAAATTAATATAAATATGTGAAAATTGATGCTAACACCAAGTTAACCAAATTTCAAATACTCACCGTGGTGTCATTTTCGAGTAATTTGATAGCTCTGAGCCCGATTTTGACATAATTTTTTGGATCCAAGATGGCAGATGACATTTTGACGTTTGACACTACTGACACAAAAAACAAAAAAGTGTAAAATGTTACTCGAAAACGACACCCATAAACATGTTTAGTGTCATAGTATCAAAATACCATCATGCCAGATTGCTTTCAAAGTCGATATCCGAGGGTCCGCGAGTAGCTTTAAACATGAATCTGTTATCATAAATGAAAAAACTGGCCGTCATTATGAAATCTTTAGATTTTGGACCGATTGCTTTCAAAATCGATATCTGAGCGTCAGCGTAGTCTCCAAACCTGAATCCGTTATCAAAAACGGAAAAAGTAGCCGCCATATATTGAAATTTTTTGTATTTCGACCGATTGCCTTCAAAATCGATATCAATCTGAGCATCCGAGTAGTCTCCAAGAATGAGTTATCAAAAACGGAAAAAGTAGCCGCCGTATATTGAAATTTTTAGTATTTCGACCGATTGCCTTCAAAATCGATATCTGAGCGTCCGAGTTGTCTCCAAACATGAATCCGTTATTAAAAATGGAAAAAGTGGCCGCCATATTGAAATTTTTAGTATTTCTACCGATTGCCTTCAAAATCGATATCTGAAGTGGTCACCAATATTGAATTTGCTGTCAGAATATGAAAAAATAGGCGTAAACTAGGGAATTTTAAGTTGAACGATTAATTTCTGTATTGATATCTGAAGATCTAGAAAAGCGAACGCCGAATGACACGACCGTTTTATTAGAATGATTATTTGGCATACATGTAACAGCTTACAAAAATTTCATCGCAATCGAGTCATTATAGTACCTACAGGAATTAGATTAGGCATTTCAACACTTAAACCATACTCGCACTTGACGTTCTTTTATCAAAAAATTACTTTCTTAGTCACTATACACACAACCAGCTCACGAAAATGAAGTAAATGTAACGCTATTCACGATACATTACTAACTTACGTTGAAAAATTTTAATTTATTGTTGAATATAGTTTAATAGTCGCATAGGGCAATGTAACAGAATAGATAAAAAGTAAACAAATTGCTTATTCTACGCTGACGAAGTCGCGAACTAAAGCTAGTATATTATTTTTTATATTATATATTGCAAATGTAGGTTTTTTTTGAGTCACTTTGTAAACTGAGACGTATCTAGACGTATCTAGTTTCTGGTGCAACGGAATGTACGTAATGTTTGCATAAAGAAAATTATTATGGTGAAAGGTCACTTACTGATTAACGAACGAACCACTCACGACATCCTCGAAAACTATTGGAGCAATCAAGAATATCAAGATGAAATTTGGCAAAGCGGTAGATTATCGTAGACCTGTTAGGAACGGATTTTGCGACAGGGACAGGGCCAGATATAAGTGGTTTAAAGGGCTCTTGCAAGTTTGTATTTTTTCATATTCTGACCACACATTAAACATTTGGAGACCACTCCGACCCTCAGATATCGACTTTGAAAGCAATCGGTCCAAAAACTAATGATTTCAAAAAGGCGGTCAGTTTTTTCATTTTCGATAACGGATTCATGTTTGGGTACCACTAGGATCCTCAGATACCGATTTTGAAGGTAATCAGTCGAAAAACTAAAAATTTCCATATGGTGGCCATTCTTTCCATTTCTGATAACGGATTCATGTTTAGAGACCACTCGGACCTTCAGATTTCGATTTTGAAAACAATCGGTCCAAAAACTAAAGATTTCAAAATGGCGGCCACTTTTTCCATTTCTGATAACGGATTCATGTTCGGAGACCACTCGGACCCCCAGATTTCGATTTTGAAAACAATCGGTCCAAAAACTAAAGATTTCAAAATGGCGGCCACTTTTTCCATTTCTGATAACAGATTCATGTTCGGAGACCACTCGGACCCTCAGATTTCGATTTTGAAAACAATCGGTCCAAAAACTAAAGATTTCAAAATGGCGGCCACTTTTTCCATTTCTGATAACGGATTCATGTTTAGAGACCACTCGGGCCCTCAGATATCAATTTTGAAAACAATCAGTCAAAAAACTAAATATTTCAAAATGGCGGGCACTTTTTCCATTTTTGATAACGTATGCGTGTTTAAAGACCACTCAGACCCTTAGATATCGATTTTGAAAATAATAGGTCGAAAAACTAAAATGTTTAAATGGCGGGGTTAACCGGTTAATTTCACTCAACAAAACCTGAATTGGTGCAAAAACCGGTTTATTTAATAACCGGTTAAAAAACCGGTAACCAAACCGTTAACCGCAATCCATTTCGGTATCGGCCATTGACCCCAAACCGGTTAATTTCAATAACCGGTTTCCGATCCCTGGTTTCTATACCCACCTCAGATAGTTAACCTTGCTAGTTAGGCCTAGTCTAGGTCTTCCTAACCCCCGGGCCACATTAGCGGGCGAAGGTTCGTGTCGCGTAGTCGCGATAAAAAGTTCGAGTTCGTGTAACCATGAACTATATGGCCACACTTAGACCAAATTATCGCGATAAAGACTACGGTCCACACATGCCGCGATAGTGCGAACATTCGCCGAATCCCGCTGATGTGGCCGTAGCATAAGAGGCTTACGTTACAACGTTACTTGTTTTGCAGAACGTCCTCCAAGTGTTCATGACGCAAGCGGCGAACGTGTTCCTAGCGTCGGCGTCGCCGGTGGCGCCGCCCGGCGGGCCCGGCCAGCAGCTGCTGGAGGAGCAGACGGACACCTGCAAGCGCGTGCTCAACATCTACCGGTACATGGTCATGCACGTTGCCATGGACGCCGGCTCCTGGTGAGTGATCATATATTCAGGCTAAAAATTGTACTCGCTGCCTACCCTGGTGAGCAAGGGGTTTAAATGGTTCCTTGAAAAGACTGAGCTAATTATAATAGTAACTTATGAATTAAATTACTATGACTCAATCATAATTACACAAAAACGGATACGTATAACGAACCGCCGCTCCAAGAGGAAGGACTACGAACTAGTCCGAAACATGTCGAGCCTCACTCGACTTTTATACGTGAGTTATCCGTTTTTGTGTAATTATTTTTTTTACATTCAAGTGCTACCCTATTACTTACCCCTATTAACATTATTCTTACTTATCTGTTGAAAAATTCTATGCCAATTAAAGTTGACTGCTTGACTGGCATGACAGCCTACTAGGGTTGACAATATTTTATTAGCTCAAGAATCACTTTCACTCTCTTTTTCCTTATATCATTATTTTAGAATGTTCACTCGGTCATTCTTTTTCAGGGAGCAACTGTTGTTGGTTTTGCTGCAAATAACATCGCTCGTCCTAACCAAAGTACCACCAAAGAGGAAGCAAGAGTCTTTAGGTAAATTACATAAACACGATGACCGCATAATGTATTTTTTATGACAATTGCATAATAATATTATTCTTTGTAGGAGGATTCTTAGCGCCAGCGTTGTTTCAAACTTTAATAGTGACGTGGATAAAAGCTAACCTCAACGTGGCAGTGAAGCCAGAGTTGTGGCAGAACTTTATGGAGCTGCTCTCGCGGCTGACGCATTGGGAGGATCTGATCAAAGAATGGGCGGTATGCAAAACTATTGTAAACTTTGTTTGTTGATTGCTTTGTTTTATTGTTATTCGTATTAGTAGTTTAAATTTATGACGAAAAAGAGAAAGTGGTGTTTCTGAGGTTTTAGACGGGGATATCAGACGTTACCGTACGTACACGTTACAGACTTCAATCGACGTAAGGCCTTTGATCGAGCCGATCATCATATGTTAATTCAAAAGCTAAGCAGTATTGGGGTGCATAGTTGTCTGTTGGACTGGTTTTAATATTACTTTATTTTCAGACCTCCCACGTAAATTATCTGCGGACATGAATCGAAATGTTATTATGCCTCCTTTGGAGTTTCCCAGGGTTCTCTTTCTCTCTCCAGGGTCCCACGTCGTATTTGGCTTATATTAATGACATGTTTTAGAGTAATCCACCACTCTATTTTTCTCAGTTATCGAAAGCACTCGAATTTTTATTTTGGTGTTTTTTAATCTGGGTCAACGTTAACAGAAAACGATGGAGACTCTGACCCGCGTGCTGGCGCGGCACGTGTACTCGCTGGACCTGTCAGAGAGCAGCAGCGAGCGCGGACGCGGCGGCCGCGAGCGCCGCGCCACCCCCGCCCCCGCGCCGCTGCCGCGCCCCGCCGCGCCGCCGCCGCCGCCGCACCCCGCCCACACGCACGGTACTGACTATACACGTCAATGCAGGACAACAAATTATAAGGTTGTCCCTTCCAAACCGTACGTTCCAAGCCGTACATTGGTTGCGCCCGTATTTTGAGAACTAAAAAAGCAATAGAAGTCGAGAGTTATAACATAATCATTCGACCAAACATTACATAAGGACAAAAATATTCGACCGAGAAAAAGAGTTGTGAAAAGAGAAGAAACTGGCCACTTTGTCGTTTCTCAATGGTTTTTACCTCTTCTCGCGGCAAATCTGTGATGTAAGTAGCGAGTGAATCTATAGAAAATATAATTTTGCAGGCAAATCACCAAAAGGCGTGCACGAGAGTCACCCGCGCAAGGACGCGAGCGTTCGGCGGCTGCAGCGCGCACGCTCCGACCCGCACCTGTCCAAGCAACAGCACGCACACAGACCCACAGGTACGCACACACGTATGCCACTAGAAATTTCATACTCTGAGCCTAAGCACTAATAGCTAACTAATCTGTAATTTTTAAGTTTATACAGAAGTCTTACGCCCGTTAATAATTTTTCGTAGGTTCTTAATACAAAAATTACGTGTGCGTCGAAGATTTATAGTAGATTTTGTTTTCAACAGAAGAAACCAAAGAACCTGCCAGTAACAACAAACCTAGGAGGTGGTACTCTCTGGATTCGTTGCGACACTCCTCGCAACACGACGAAAGGGACTCTGCTAGCGGTATGTATTGCGCACTCGTATCAATGCTTAGTTAGATGTTAATTATCATCGTTTCAATAAGGTCGTCAATATAAAAAATGCATACAGTAAGCATTATTTTTCTTGTAGAATCTCGGTCGCCGTCGCCAGCTCCATCTAGCGGCGTGGAAAGCAGTTCCATCAAGGACTCTCCTTTACAAATAGATCTCGCATCCGACGGAGGGAATGTTGGTATGTATTTCTAATAAAAATCAAACAAATGTGTTTTAAAATAACGGAGTAGGTATAAGTATAAGTTTTGGAAACACATTCGGTGCTGTTTCATATCAGGGTGCTACTTGGGCCACGAGAGACCAATTTGTTTGACCTTAGCTTCGAAATCGGGCCGATATTGCTTTACGAGGCGGACAACTCGGACAAAAACTTGGATATATGAAATAGAGCCACTGTAACATAGGGAATATTTATGATATTTTTATTGCTTTCATAAAAGCTCATTTTTTTGTAACAAACAATATTAAATCAACTAATTATACAGGGTGTTTGGTAGCCAGGTGCAAATGTGAATGAGTGATACCTTAAAAGAAAGAGCAATAAACAGGCATGTTTTTAAAAATGTTTGAACATTTCCAGGATTTTTTTTTATTTTTTTTTATGGCACTGAAAAATGACTGTTCCAAAATAAGACATTTTTAGTAATTTCGAATGCCTCCATTTTGTTTCTGTGGCAAGACAGACACTTAAATATTGTTTCATTTGATCCATTACACATTAAATTATCCAAAATAAAAGATTTTGTTTACAAATTAATGCTCATTGGCGCAATGCAATATTGACTGGTTTTTATCAAATTCTGGGTATTTTCATAAAATTTCTAAATTTTCAATTAAAAAAAAAATCAAATTTCGGCTAAGACATGTATAGCTCAAAATGTTCAAAAATAGCTCGGCTATCACCCCATTAAAGCTTTGCACCTGGCTACCAAACACCCTGTATATATAACCGAGATATCAGCCGTCAACGATTATTTTCTATCTTTTTTTAGAAAAGCCAGAGTTTAATATGGAGTTTACGAGTATATGGGCATGCGATTTGAGTATTTTTTGACGATTACATGTCGGATTTCTCTTGTCGTTATTTAATTTAGTTAGCAGTCTTATATTTTCCGTATTTCTTGACCATTACTTTTAATTTCACTTTTTGACATCTCTTTTACGATATTCAAATTTTTTCGATAAAAAATTTAATAAAAAAAAATGCTTATCGGTATCGTAACATTCGTAGAATGGTCCGAGAACGACGCGAGCGAGGGCTTCGTGGGCGCAGGGCTAGCGGGCGTGGGCGTGGTGATGGGCGGTGCGGCGCGCGGCTGGCTGCCCGACGTGGCCGCCGTCATGTGGCGCCGCATGCTGGCCGCGCTCGGCGACCCCAACCTGCTGCAGGACCCGCACGCGCACAAGCACCTCTACAGCTACCTCATACACCTCAACGACACGCTGCTCAAGGTAACACTGACATTGCATCGCGTCTGCCTGTTATACACCGACCGCTTGAATGAGTCGCCTGCCCGCACCGAGAAAGCTCCCCGCGGTCGTCCAACCCGCGCCCCGCAGCCGCGCCCAAGAGGACTTATTTGAGCGGTCGGTTTTTAGCCATGTATGCATATGGTCTGGGAGCAATGAAATAATTTGTTAAGTTGGTTGCATCGTAAATTTAATGTTGATCGTGTAAAAGTTTTACCTAGGTCAGGCAGTCCTCGGTTGGCAGAGTTACGATGGAGCACTTTTAGAGCCATAAGCCAACTAGTGCTTTTAGAGGGAATAGACAAAGTTTTGTTATGAGTGTTCTTATAGTGGTGCTCGTGATAACATAAATCACAGTAGTAAAGGAATAGAAAATAGTACATTATGATACAAGTGTGCTATGTTGATCATCACACACGAAGCATGATTGTACGCGCGAGCGGAGCGAGCGCGTTAATAGTGCCGAGTTTGGTAATGATCAATGCACACGCGTTTCATACGACGTTTTTCAACACATTTGCGAGGAAAAAAAAAAATCTTAATAAGTAAGTACTTTACTCTACCTTTGTTGCCAAACATTGCTTAACTGGAGGCTTTAGAACTTTTCTTTGTCATTTGGCAATTAACACCTTGTATTTCTTACTGACATAACCTGTCCGAACATATTTTAGTTTTCCGGCGACGGACACTATTTACATTTAGTTTTTCTTTATTATTTCAACTCTTAATTTTTAAACGAATAACAAGGTAAAATAAATCTAATATCGTAAATCTATGAGTGTGAAAGATGGCGGCAGATACCATTTCTCCGCGTCAATCCGCGCGCAGCACTCGCGCATACGCGCTGTGCACTTTGCACGCGCGCGACAAGGCACTGACAACACTGCTAAACAGTCTAATATTAAAATTATAAAATTAAATGAATCAATGTCTTAAGTATGCAAATTATGGTCACTTTTTAAATAAAAATGAATACTTTGTCGAAATTAAACGTTTATTTGTCATCTTTAACCTAATATAGTTTAATATTCACGAAAATATTCCTTGTTCTATACATAACTGAACTATTTGCTGAGATTAAAAAAAGATTATATTACCGCACTCGTGCGGTAATATTATTACGGCACTTTTGCGTAATAAGCTGAATTATGAGCTTAAATTCGGTGCAATAAGACTCAATTTACGAGCAACTGTGTTGAAAATAACTTAGAATGTGCATTCTATTCATTTGCTTCTCTTGCCGCGCAGATGGTAAAAGCAAAACAAGGAAATAGATAAAATTTGAAATCATTTTACAGGCGACGCGGCTAGCAACCCGTTACTATTTTGAATCCTCTTTCAACCTATACGCCCAGAATAATGCTAAACGTGGCCTTCAGGTCTCGTTACCCTAGGCTCTCTCTACCCCGTAAGGGATATAGATATAATTTGTGTATGTAGGCATAGATGTGGCCAATATTATCGTGTAATCCACGCATATCGTAATATATTAATGCGTATCGGGGATCCTAGTGCTTTTAATTAGTCCTAGGGTTTTGTTCATCTCATTTTTTAATATGCAGAAATTTCAGCAGAAAATATTGGCGTTTGTAATAGTTTGAAATTTAAATTCTAAACGAGTACATTTGTTAATTCATAATAGTTAAGTACATAGCGTATTAAGTACGTGGTCTATCTTTTACATTACTCTACCGTGCCGACGACCTTGTGGCACCTGAGTGACCCAGTGTTAGACGATGTCGCAATGCCATCTTTGTTGATATAGGCACGCATTTCAGTTTTTACTATATTATATGTCATATTCTTTGTTTCTGTTGTACTATTGCTCACATAAAGTTAACAACGTGGTGTAAATATAATGTTATGTGTTCTTAAAACGAATTTAATTCCTTATCTTCATGCTTTGAGCGCGTTGAAGCGGTTCGAGATAAAATCAAATCTTAAACTTTTCTCGCGGCCGCGCGAAACACCGCGTCTTTCGCCACAAGATTTGCTGTTAATTCTAAACAAAGTGGCTAGTAAAATTTTGTAGTAGTAATATATACAAGTTAGCTTACCTTACGTCGTGAACGTGAAATATTGTGTATTAAATATACCGTTGTCTCGCTAGCACCTACGTTGTAAATCATGTCATTCAATAGGTGCCGGCCATCTGTTAATTTTTATCGCAAACACACCACACTTGACGGATTTATCAGTCGATATCTGGAAATGAAGCAATAACTGAATGAATCATGTTCATCTCGGATCGTTTGTTTATTTATTATTGTTCTAGCATTGGTATTGCATTGTCTAGTCTCTTATAGGGAAACAGGGATAAGCTATTGAAGTGCAGTGATATCCGCAATCAACACGCGTTGCACATGTGAGTGTATATGCACTGTGTTTCGGAGGTTGTGCGAACTGTTGTCCAACTTGAAGGTATTTAAAGCCTGCCAATGCGAAAGAGGAGGCGGAAAAAGAAGGCTCCTGCGCAGGCGGACTCGGAAGGTATAATTAACAATTGCGTCGAACAATATGGTTTTTAGAATGACATTTTCGGGTCAGTGTTTATTTGTTTAACTTACCCGCAAATATTGAGCGCGAGGTGGTAACAGATTTTGCTTCTGACAGTTGTGAAAAATAATGTTTATTAGAACGTGGGTACTTTGATTTATTTATTTGTCAATGACGGTCATTCTGTTTATGACGTCGTACTTAACTAAAGTTTATATTATTGCTTGCAAATGTATGTTGTTATTGAAGTTCCTTTTGACTTCCACTACTTTGTTGGTGATTTTGTGTCGTACCTACGAATGGTAGAAGACCTTTTTCGCTGCAATTATGAGAATTTTTTAGTTGAAGAGTGTTTGCGTGATATTTATAAGGTTCATATTTTCACCATTGTAATATTTTAGTCAGAAAACTACGGTGCGACTCGTACATATTGCTAAACAAAACGATTGACATTCATCTTAATTAATGTTTGCCGCTCGGCTATTTTCGTGTTTCCGTATGCGCCCGAATATAATTTTCTATGCCTATAAACGAAATGAGTAAAGCCGGATTTCACAGTACGCTTATAACAATACGAGTAACAATACAATGCGTGACTTGAATGATCCATAACAACATGCCTACTTCAGTAGTCCGGCAAGCTACAGCTGTTCGTATTTTAAAATCCCTTAAGCTTAAAACACTTTTTTATTGTATTAAGTGACTGCGGTTGTGATTCTTGTGATAAGGGAGACGTGAAATGTATCGGGCTGTTTGCAGATCAGCTCGAACCAGACGCTCAATGGCAACACGGAGATCCACGTGCCCTTCAACCTGGTCGCGGGCTGGTGTCTGGAGGCCGAGGCGCTGCCGCCCACGCACAGGTTTGTACTCCTTTAAGGCCCACTTGCACAGGCCATAGTAAAAAAAATAAATCGCTAACTCGGGGTTAGGTTTGACAGTTCCATACATTGTGACACTACTTAGCCCCGGGTTAGCATCTAACACGGGATTAAGTCATTAACCCTTGTCCGTGCAAGCGGGCCTAAGAGCCATAAAGTACAAGCTTAGACTAGATAGAAGCGCACCATATAATATCGCTGGTTGTTATCATGAAGTAGGCAAACTGTAGCGATGAGGGCTGTTCAATAAGTAATGAGAATGGCAAGGATGCAGATATATTTTAATTTACTTTATTTTATTTTTCAAAATAGACATCTTTTAAGATTATTCACATACTGTATCTTCTATCAAAATATAAAATTCATTTGTCTAAAATAGTAGATTGTACAACAAGAGCATAAAACAAGCCATTTTACCCGAGACGTTCATATAGCCACCCGAGCCGGTACGGCGAGGGTGGATAGACACGTCGAGGGGAAAATGGGTTTTATGAACGAGTTATACACTCTGCTTTTCACTTAGATTGCGAAGAAATAAAACAAAAACATTGCAAAAATATTAATTAAAACTAAATGTGACATAGGAACAATTCGATATATATTTAATGGTTTTTCCTGGCAAATTGACTGTGTTAGGAGTCAGTGTTATTTCCTCTTCACTTGACGAAATTATTGAATATTAATCGTAAAACAGTAACAAATTGCAACATAAAACATAAATCCTACTAAGAGAAAATAGGACGTTCCCGCCTGAGTTCCCGCCAATTAACTTTTTTTTCTTTTTTTTTAAACGTGCTACTGCGGTAAGGTTCGAGTAGGCAGGTGTTGATTTATATTTTAAAAAGTTTTATTTTTCATGTACTTATTTGTTTCAATAATAACTTGTCAAATTATTGTTACCTAGTTTTAGGTACTAATTAAACAGTTTAATATACCGCAGATTATAATTTAAAAAAAAACTTAAAAAATAAACAAAATATGCTGTCGTAAAGTTTTAATGATTGTTTGTGGCTGTTGGCACCCGATTGTCTTGATCTTAGACGAAGATTTTACTTTATGCACAAGAGCATAAAATGCCATTTTATGCAGCCTACATCCAGCATAAACTCCAACTTTTTGAGCATGAGAAGTAAAAAAATATTTTTCATCTCTCATGAGAAAGTAGGTCATTGATTATTTGGATAGCGGGTTGAAAGTGACTCATCGAAATGAAAAGTAGTGCTCAACTCGGGTGAAATGGGTCAATTTCAACCCTTGTTTATCAATCTACTATTTCTTGACCTCAAACCCCATACTGCGGCGGCAACGGCGTCATCATTAATGGCTTGTTCCCTTAGGGCGGGCAAGCTGCTGGCGCTGCGGCTGCTGTGTGAGAGCACGCAGGCGCAGGCGCAAGGCCCGGGCGCGCCGTCCTCCTGCAACAATAGGCTGCATCTCGCGCACTTGCATCTCTACCAACGCGCGCTGCATCACGGTAACAATCTATATAATTAAAACATACTGATCAGTTGGATTTATTTACCTCAGCGCAAACCTACCTAGCTATATTTCTACTAGTAGAGAATCCGTAGCAGACCAACTTTCGCGATCTGAAAACTGTAGAAAAACTGACGCCGTAACTGTATTTTTTTAGGAAACTTGAAATATATATTAAGAAACGCGTTATTGCCATGAAATAGTGAAGGAAGGTGGCTCTTAGACGGGATCTTAAAACATTCTGCCTATTGGACTTGGCACCGACGTTAAACTGATCATTGGGTAGCGCATATAAAATACTTTTTTGAATCTATTTTATCTCAAATTACTCGTGTAAATTGCGTAAACGACCCTCACTAAACCGTGTCGCTTCGGTGCATTAATGACCCGAATTAAAACTAATCAACTGTTATTAAAAACATCACACTGCGTTACGCAGTCCGATACCCAACCGCCATAGTGCATCCACGGCAACACATTCTAGAAGTTTCGTAATGACGTCTGTTCAAGCGTGGAAGATGTTCTCAGGTCTGACGGGTGAGGATCGTTCCGTTGTGGATGTGTTAGTGGAACATGCGGCGCCGAGGTACCTTTCGCTGGCACTCGACGGGTATTCGCTGCTTCTACTCGACTTTGTACACGCCTCCACTGTCGTACTCAACTCTTCTGATATGGGACCTTCGGTAAGTTTATCTCTTTTTTTTTGAAGTAGGATGACAAACGAACAAGTGGTTAGGTTGCTTGATACTGCAACACCAAAGGCTTGCAGATGCGTTGCCAAAAGGTAGTTTATATCGACTTCGGCGGGCTTCAATTTGTTCTCCAAATATACTCACCGGCATATTTAGCGGAACCCAAAAAAAGTTAGCAAACGCATACTTAATACTTGCTTGACCAGAAAAAAAAAAAGTTACCTACACCTTTTTGTGTTCCGCTAAATATGCCGCTGAGTGTATGTGTGATGCCTCTAGCTACCGCACAATGGCTTGATAATGAATGACTTAACGTCAAAATGAGCGGAATCAGCGAAGTACCTAGCTATCAAATTAATATGAAACTGAGATGCCTCTACACTGACCTGAAACTTGTTTTCGAAAAAACAACGCGGTGAGTGAATTCCACTGCTTGGCAAAATAATTTTTAATCAGTGCATCCCCTTGGTTCAATTGACGTAGTTGTTGTTAATGTTTATCGATGTTATAATATAATGGTGTTGTCGCAGTGTCCGCGCACGGCGGCGGTCACCTTCCTGGGCTCGCTGTTGGCTCTGCCCGACTCTCTGATGAGCGCTCCTATGCTGCAACCGTACCCGCACCAGTACAACACTGTTTCGTGTCCCGATCTTAAGGTCAGTGCTTTTTTAAAGGTTGTACTATAAACTGCATATGTTTATTTCGATTGGAAATATTGTCCATAAATTTTTTATCACGTCACGAGACTTACTAATAAGTATTTTGTACCAGCAAGGAAAGGTAGGACGATCAATGTTGTCCTACTTATGTACGTACACCATGATCTACTGTCTGATGAAGCTTACTTTGCTGAAAGGTGTGTGCGAGTTTGACAATTATATCATGTTTCGAAAGACCTTTGAGATGTTTCAAACTAACGTGTAAGCTCATTTATGGAAGTGCGTGTATTCGTACGAGCGTTGACGCACTCTTAAGCCCGTACAAGCTCGAGCCGCAGCTAACATCAGCACCGGTTCGAGCGAACACGCCGTATAATGGCCTTATAATCGCCGGTATAATGACTTTGGAGCGCAAAATGTAGTGCGTGCGTGTGCCACAGGAGGGGGTATGCAATGGCGATCGGCGGGCAAGGTGCGGTGCGGTGTGTCGACAGCAGAGAGGCCTCATAACCCGACTGAACCCAGAGAGACTTTCAGATCCGTCTTGCTGTTTCACTCACTCTTATGGGTTGGTCCATGAATCGGCTGATGGTTCCCGAAACCCGAATTCTGTTCTAGAAGCTCACGGACTATACTTTAGTTTGTTTTATTGTTGTCTGGGCAGGAGCACGTGTTGAACATTGTTGTCCGCGTGTGCCGGCGCGAGGGCGCGGCGGCGGCGCGCTGCTGCGGCGCCTGCGCGCTGACGGCGCACGCGTGCCGGCTGCTGGCCGCGCGGCAGGTCTGCCCGAGGCTGCCCGCGCACGTCACCTGTCTGCTGCAGATGCTGATGGTGAGTCGCACACGCACGTCTCATTTTGAGGCAGACGTCTTGAGGGTTGTTCTACTGCTTTGTGTAAAGGTTTGTCCGGATCGCTACACCATCTGACTCACTAATCCTGCCGCTAAGCACCAGTGCTTGCGCTGTGACAGTGTCACAATCTCGACAGGTCATGAGAACAAACTGACGAAATTATTCTAAAATTAAGATATACTTCTAAACAGCAGTTGACTTAATTCAAATCGTTTGTTTCAGATGAAAAACAAAAACATAGCGAAAGTTGTGAGCGATTGTATACTGGTACTAGCTGACTACACGGATCGAATAGTTGAACTGTATCCTGGACTTGCAGGTAAGAACTAATATATTATGTCCAGGTGTTCATATTTTGCTTATAGCTAATTACATCATCGGCGGCATCTAACCTATGATACTAAGTTGATTTACACGTGTATGTCTAACAAATCTACCACTATTCCATCTCTTCTTATCATAATAACGTTTGTTAACATTTTGATTAACCTTAGGCAAGATCATCAAGTGGATATGCGCCTGCCTGGCCCAGCTCGCGGGCAGTAGTTCGCGGGACTCTGTGAAGCCTCTCGCGGGCTCTCTGCTTCTCTGTCTGGCCGAGTTCGCGGTCCGATGCGGCCCTACTTACTTGATGCAGGAGAAGGAAGGCGATCAGACGCTGCTGCTTATCATATTCAAGGTAATACCTTCTAGCTCCGTCTCATTTGTCTCTTACTAGACGACCAACACCTTCGAGGCCGTGAATTCATAAACTTTGATGTGGAATTTATGCATCAGTTATTTCTGATGCATCTTTTTTGTAGAGAGAAACATTTATGATTAATCAATCAATCATTTATTTATTGTCAAGACTGTGATTATTTTCTATATTTGTTATTTGGTTGTGTTGAGTAGATTAGATTATAAAATACCTCTGTGTTGGTGCAATGAAATCATAATGTAATATGTTGGAAAAATATATTTCTTAAAAAATCTTTACAAACAATATAAAAAATAGTAATACACAAATAAAATAATTATTACAATAAGTATAAAACAGATCGAAATTTGATCGTGTAGTAAAACCTACACAGGCAATCAAACTTGTTTTTAAGCAAGCATTTGGTCAAAACACTTGGAGTATTTGAATTTCGCTAAAATGATGAAAGTAACGAAGTTAACGCAAATGACACACTTCAATGTAACAGATGGCCACAAAGAAAAGTAAATGTTGAAGGTACTTTCAAAATACCGACAAGTACGAGGATAAACTTATACATCAATATGGTGGGCCGTCAGCCCAGGCCTACATTTAATTAAATAGTTGAAAGTCGTAGCTTTAAATGCGTTCTCTGTACTAAATGTGTGGGTGAAAATAAAAACGCTATACTAATATGTAATGAATGAAACTACAACTACTCACAAAGCATCAATCAAATATTACTAAACTGTTGACGTTTTTATGTTCGTTGTTTTGAAACTTTATCGTCAATTTGACACTGACTAATACGCTTTAATATTAATGAACATAGTCACGTCAATCATTAATACGATAATTGATTGACACTTCGTAAGTAGTCGTGGTTTCCCGCTAGCGAATTCATTACATCTGTATGAGCCTCGGCTTCCATAGCACACGTGAAACACGCGTGACTAGTATCGCTTATTATTGAAAGCTTTCGAAGTGTGTCACGTTACGTTGCACCCGCTTCTCCCATTTACTGTTGGTACTGTGGGTACTGCTGGTTCTGGTCCTGTCCGGGGTGCTCAACGTGCTCTTGCGGCTGGAAGCCGTTCTCGTCGGCGGTGTAGGTGACCGAGTAGACGACGCCATCGGGAGCGGTGTAGCGGTAGCTGCCGGAAACTTCGATGGCTTTGTGGTCTTCGGTGATTTGCTTAAGAGTGCCTTCCTCTTGCCGGGATGTGCCGTCGCTTGTTTCGAACCTGGTGGTTGGAAAATACACATAAATAATCTGTTATATTGGGTTGAATCCAATCAGTTGGGCTTATGCTGATGTTCAAGGATCGAATTGTATTTTTACACGATTCTCAAGTTTTGGCTGGAGTACCATGAGGCAGTAATATCAAAAAATTACTCTAGGCTTATTTTCTAAAAACAAAGCAAACGGTCAAAAAGACTAGCTCGTTTTTAACGTTTCGCTGCCAAATTGTATTTCAAAAATAGTACTACTATTATAATTGCCATTAGTAAAAAGACTTCTCGAGAAACTATTTGTTTCTAAGGTAAGCGATTTATCATTAAGAGCAGAGGGATCTATGTAGGGAAAAAAATGTACTTACTCAAAGTGGTACCCCTCGGGGTTGACGTCGGCTTCTTGCTTGAGGATCTGCACGGTCTGGTCGTGCTGCGGGGCCGCCAGGGCCACGGCGAAGAGGGCGAGGGCGCAAACCACCTGGCACATACTGACTTTTAGCGACGAGCATGGAAAAAACTTCTTAACCTTCTAAAGCCCACTTGCACAGTCCAGAGTAAAAAAATTAAATCGCTAACTCGGGGTTAGGTTTGACAGTTCCACATTTCGACACTACTTAGCCCCGGGTTAGCATCTAACACGGGGTTAAGTCGTTAAGTCGTTAACCCTGGTCCGTGCAAATGGAACTAAATAGCAGACTACATCAAATACAGTGCCTCTTCAACTAGCGAAGGCTCTCGCAAAGTAAAATAATTGAGGAGCTAAAATAAAGATTAAGGAAATAGATAGAAACAAGTGGACATTTTCAATTACTTGATGTTAAAAAGTAGGACAAGTTTTCGCGTCTCCCGTTAGTTTTAATTTCGTTGCCAGGCCTTTACGAAAGAAATTAGTGAGGAGTACTTTTCCTCAGATGTTATCGACACTTTCATGCGATTACTTTCTTGTTCCGACAGTATTTGTGCTGACGAAACAAAAGGCTTGTAATAAAATTAATCGGGATCTCATCATCTGCTAAAAAACTTTTCACAGAAAATTCATCATTTCACAATCATTTGACAGCCCTTTAATATCTGATAAAACGGAAACTTTTTTAAAAATCGAAAACCTTTATGCGTGGCTCACATTAGGCTAGGTTAGGTTTGTTTTATAAGTTTTCCAAAAAGTCAATATTTTAGTAGAAAATAAAAGGTTGTCAGATGATGAGTTTGTGAAATGATGAATTTGTGAAAATGACTAGGCAGTGTCAATTGGTATAGTTTTAGAAAGCACCAGTATATTATCGCATAGTTTAAAAGTGTAATCTTTGAACCAATATGTACGGTTAGCGTGAAATAGTTCGTGACAACCAAAGTTTCCAAAAAGTTAGCAACATGACCTTATTTCAACTGTATCAAAGACTCACACAGTAGACATCTCTCATCATTGAATAACTACTACACCTTTTAATATAAATGTACATGACATTACAATCTAATAAATAAATAAATAAATAGTGAAGTCAAGTCGTGTTGCGAACTATTTGGCTACTTTGAGTGTCACGAGCTATTTGACGCTGACCGTACTCAAATTAACTTACGTATTTATGCATTTTGTTGATGTAAATTTGCTGTTATTACAAAGTACACTGTACAGTAGCAGTTGTGTGACTGTGCCCATCCCGGCGAGTCCCGCCGTTATAAATGCGTATCACTAATTGATGACAAAATTGCGTGCGTAATAGTGCTAATGAATGAAGAGACGGCCGTCCCACAAACCCGTCTGGCGCTAAAACTTTCTTACATAACAATGGCTGTGGAGTTTCTAACAGCCTTCAGTTGTCGTTAACTGCGCGGTGACCTTTTGATGTGTAGGTGCAGCTTTTCGCAATGACCCTCTGTTATACTTACCTAGGTTTAAATATACACTGACAAGCAAAAATAACGGATCGTTTCCCATACAAAGGTGTATGAAAAGTGACCCATTATTTTTGCCCGTCAGTATATTAGTGATTACATTACATTAACTTTGAAGTTTTTTAATTTAAAGGTATATAAATATTACAACATCCCTTATTCTAAATTTCGATAAGTATGTACAGTATTTATGTAGCTAAAAGCTATATGATAAAGCTAGAAGAGTGTAACATAGCAAAAAGTTTTCTGTATAAACATTGAATTACTAGATTTAGACAAGAAAACAGAAAAAGTAAAAGAACTGATCGAAACCTAAAATCCCAGTACATATAGTACACCCAGTGGTTAACAGTAAATAAATAGGCTCGTTTTTTTTATAAAATTTCCTGATTCACGCCCCGTTTCTATTTTTTATATCGAACTTTTGCTTCGGCTTTCTTTGTATCCAAAAAGCTATCTATGTCGAGTTAATCAGTTTTTAATTGCTCAGGTGCTGTATGCTGTGATGCGAGGGACGAGTGGGTCTGACATAGAAGGGCTCTCCCTGCCCGTTGACGAGGACTTTGACCCCAACATCCAACTGGACAACTTGGGGCCCAAAACCACGCCTGCTTCCACCATTGACGTCAAATTGTGGGCGCAAACGGTGAGGAGAGGGTTCAAATTTTTGTTGCTAACTAAAGTTTGCCTGATTGATGTGAGCGATACATTTTCTTTGAGACACTTAGGCAGCTCTAGGAATGAGTCTAATACATATGTATAACATTTTTAATTGATGAACACAAAAAAATTACCTTGCTACTCCGCTACTTACGTGCAAGATAACCAAGTTTGTGCGAAATATATACGTTTTGCATGCAAGCCCTCCCTCCACTACTGCCAAATAAAACGCACACAAATCCCACAAACTTAATTAATCCTAACACCACTTTGTTCATTGAAATGGACCTCCGCAAAGTAACGCCTCATTCAATAAAATATTTTTATTTGTGTTAAATTGTTAAGTCAATATGACAAGGCTTTATGTTAAATTCACTTTTGTTGATGGTTTTGCGTTGCTTTAACAAAATTTTATCTTCTTTCAATCTTTTCATTTTAGTATTGTCTTAAACCACATAGAGTTTAACAATGAAGAATAGAAATGTCTAGAAATGCAAAAACTCAAGCATTTTATGTCAAAAATGTGACGGTTATGTCCCCCTTGTTTAATTGATATACTGCATTGTACTGATAATCTTACCCTCATATTCATAAACGCTCTGTAGGCTTCTGCTAATTCAGCAATCGTTTGTCCTTACATGTCACTTTGACATTTACCTTTCACAGATAAGGACAAACGATTACTAAGTTAACAGAAGCCTATAGAGCGTTTATGAATAAGGGGAATAGGTTTTAAACAAAAATATTTAACTGCTAATCCGCTACAATCCAATGGACCTCCGCAAAGTAACGCTTGTATGTGTACAGTTTTTAATTGGTTGAAGATTGCAAGGATTTCGCTCATTAAATTCTTGTCCTCAGATCTGCACGCAACTGGTGCTGTTCCTGGGCCACTGGCCGCTGTGGAGCAGCTGCCAGCTGTCGTGCGGCGTGGGCGAGCAGCACGACAGCGTGCCGCCGCTGGGCGCCGAGCTGGGCCCGGCGGTGCTGGCCGCGCCGCACCTGCAGCTGCTGCGGCTGTCCGACGCCACGCTGGCCTCGCTCGTGGAGCTGCCGGCGCTGCCGCCGCCGCCGCCCACCGCGCCCGGTCAGTGCTCGCGCCCGTATAGGGACTAGACACATAGGGACTAGAGATCAAACATTACCAGGGGTCGGACAAAAAGTGCGGATGACGTAAAAATGACGTAATTTTGCACATAGGATGATGTTTGTATTTAAACTTCCGTGTGACATGTAGTATCAATATTCGAGTAAAGATGACATTTTACAGCGTTTTTTTATACATTAGTAAATATAAATTTTAGCTAAATATAATCGTGAAGATACAATAGTTGTTTACAATAACGAAGTCAATTTATTGTTCATCTGATTGACAATGTGTCAGTCAAAAACGTACTTACCTACTAATTTCAAGTGGCGATATTGTTTAATAAAGAGGTTGATAAATGATAAGTAATAATTGTTTAAGAAAATCAAAAATACTATTTGAAATCATCCTATAAGTGGTTTAACTTCGGCTTTGGTCCGCACTTTTTGTCCGACATGACTGAACATTACATTGTCTACGGCTACGGCTGCGCAGTGCTTCTTTTTTCTCGCCCCTGATTGAAGTCTAGTCATTAATATCGAAGAATGCTGAGAGACATTAACCCCCTTATTTATAAACGCTCTGTAGGCTTCTGCTAACTTAGCATTCGTTTGTCTTTATCTGTCACTTTGACAGATAAGGACAAACGAACCTTTCACAGATAAGGACAAACGAACCTTTCACAGATAAGGACAAACGATTGCTTAGTTAGCAGAAGCCTATAGAGCGTTTATGAATAAGGATAAGAAAATAGAAACACTGTAAATTAAGAGCACTTTTAACGAGCTCGCGATATTTAGAAGAGAGACGGTAGACTGAAGAATTTGCGGGTGAATGTGTTTGCGAATGTATTAGATGCGGAGGAGTAGAAAAATAACATCGCTAGTAATTTCAATTCACTATGTACTCATAAGGTAAACGGAGGCTTAAAAAGCAGACAGACGTCTTGTAAAAAGCTATTTTATGTTTTTCAATCTCTGTTGTAAAACATTGAAACTAAATACAGAGTAAACATCATAGTTAGGTTATATCAGACGGTTCATTTTTTTGTTCTTTCTTTTGCGGGTGGTAGGGCCTTGTGCAAGGTCCGTCCGGATCGCTACCACCATCTTACTCGCTAATCCTGCCGCTAAGCAGCAGTGCTTGCGCTGCTGTGTTCCGGTGTGGTGAGTAAGACAGCCGGGGAAATTACGGGCACAAGAGGCATTTCATCTAAATCCTCTAGGTTGGCAACGCATCTGCAATCCCTCCGGGGTTGCGGGTGTCTATGGGCAGTGGTGATCGCTTACCATCAGGTGACCCACTTGCTCGTTTGCTTTCCTATTCACATTAAAAAAAAACCGTTTTGCATCTTTCACTCGAAGTGACACGTCTGAACGCCAAGTGAAAGAAAACTGCCGAATGAATTCATTAGTGAACTGATCAAACGGTGTTGGATATTTTAATTCGGCAGCATTCACTCGAGTGAACCGTCTGACATCCTACATACCTTTACCTGGGAGCAGAGTATGAACGTCCCGCGCTCCTCAGGGCTGGCGACGTCGGACCGGCAGGTGCGCGTGCTGCTGCGCGACATCGCCGGCAAGGCGTGCTGGGACGCCTCCGCGCTCTACTACGACCCTTCCTACTCCGCCGCCGAGGAGCTGCCGCCGCTCGCGCTGCCCGCAGGGTGAGTCGAACGTGTCTGACTATCTTTGATAACGGTCAGGTGCGATCGCATCCCGAGGTTGAGCTGATTGGAGTATGTTGGGTCCCAGTTTGTTATAGTCTATTTATTCATACTAGATACTAAATTGACAATTGCAAATGTCAAATTGTCAAATAATGATACCAGCTTTTATTGTTTAGTGGTGTACTCGAGACCATCGACAATGTTTATGGTCTGTATACAAGAGGTTTAGTCATGTTATATTATAAGAAATAAAATACGATTGTATCATAATCAAGCAAATTTAAAGGTTTATTAGTTTATTGCACTAGCTTATACATACAAAAATCTATACTAAATTTAATTTATCGTTGACTTTTGATAGTGGTGGCACATCACTATTTTTGAATTGCAAAAAACAGGCAACACGGATAATGTCATTTTAGTATCTACATACACATATCGTCACGCCTCTTTCCCACAGAGGTAGGCAGAGACTACTTTGTTCCACTTGCTACGATCCTGACATACCTCTTTCGCTTCATCTACATTCATCAATCTCTTCATACATGCTCGTCGGTTTCGGGTACTCTTGGCCTGGCTTTTTTTTTTTTAGTATCTAGTATGAATAAATAGACTATATTAGCTTTGTGAATTTGGACATGTCGAATTTAAGATGAGGCAGCCAGGGCGAATTAGGTACCTCAGTTGTTGCTGTCACTCGAAAATTTACATAAGAAGAAGTAAGAAGAAAAACGACATCACACTTAATTCATAATAATAATTGTGTTTCAGTGACGACAGTCCGCGCGACAACACGTTGTCGTCTCTCCCGCCGCCGCTGCCGCCGGATTTGCTGCCGGACTACATAAACTGTCCGCCCGACAAACACCAGCTGGACCATGTACGTATTCAACTAATCCGATCGTGTACTCGAATACACGCGACCGAAAAAGGTGGTTGGGCCACACAAGTAGACGTGCTTGCTTGTACGTCTAACGCTCACTTTATTCATTTAAGACGACCATGGTGCTCACTTTTTGGTCTGGTCCGGGAAAGCCAGGAAATGTTAGATTTAATAAAAATTGCTAAATATACTTTGCCAGCTCGCGTCCGCGTGGGAATTTGCTAAATCTGTTCCGTTCACGTTACAAAAGATACCAAGGTAAGGTACAAAGGTTACCTTCAGTCGAAATTTCAGGTTCTTTGGCCATTCATTGATAGATAGTCAGGCAGGACAAACTACTATAAAAGTTCCGTAGCCATGGTCAGATTTTTTTTTATAAGAGTCAGATAATGAGACCTCGTAGGTGACAATTAGAACTTCAGACAAATGTTAGTTGTGGGCTTTTGTTATTGGTGTCAGGTGCTAGCGTACATCGGTCACACGTCGCCGGAAGTGGTGGGCGGGCGGCGGCTGGACGCGGCGGGCGCGTCGCCGCTGCCGCCGGGCGCCGAGGACGAGCTCGTCTGCGCGCTCGTCGCGCACCGCAACGCCGAGCGCCAGTACCTCGCCGCGAGAGACAGGTAGCGGAACATGGCGACGCTCTTACGATGACAATCCACTCAAAGGTTGACTGGAAGAGATCCCTTAAAGGGATAAGTCCGCCTTTGTGCATGTGTCTCAGTGTTTGTCAATTGTATTTGTCTTGTTTATTTTGCACAATAAAGAGTTACATACATACATACATACAATCTGACCCTGTCACAGATATATTTATTTACTCACACAGAAGAATGTCTCCAAAGAAGCTTTATGATGAAATTTATAGGCGGATTTAGGCTACATTTGAAGGTGGTTTTGATTTTTATTGTATTGAATCAGACGTTACTTTGCGGAGGTTCATTTTGAAGAACAAGAAACATTTATCTTGTTGCTCCGCTACTCGCGTGCAAGGTAGTCAAAGATGGCTGAAAGTTTTTCGTGTCGTGTCTTCGTGCTAAGGAATTATTAACGTGTTTGCAGCGAGGAAGAGCTGGAGGTGTCGGAGTGTCAACAGAGCGTGGAGGCGCACCCGTTCGCGCAGTGCCGGCTGCTGCTGGCGCAGCTGGGCACGCTGGCGCCGGCGCGCCGCGCGCACGCGCAGCTGCTGCGCCGCTCCGAGCGCCTGCTGCGCGAGCTGAGGAACCTGGACGCGCAGCGGTCAGTACTGCACCCGACAGTGGCGCGGTAGGCAGCGGGTAGGTGTACGCGCTGCCTACCCTGCTGACCAACAACTGCACAACCTAGATATAACTATAAAAAAGCTTTTATGAAATAGGGTGGCAAGCGAGCAAATGGATCTGATGGTAAGTGATCACTGACCACCACTTATGACCAAAGGATTGCATTTGCGTTACCAGCCTATATGGCTAAGATGGCATACTTCATGTGGCAGTAATTTGATAAGTTGTCTTATTCTCTACGGCGTAGAGTCTACGCCGAAACACAACAGCGCAAGCACTTGTAACGAATGCGGTTGTTGCAGGTGCCGCGAGACGCACAAGGTGGCGGTGATCTACGTGGGCAAGGGCCAGGAGACGCGGAACGAGATACTGTCCAACCGCTGCGGCAGCCCCGCCTACGAGGCCTTCCTAGCCGCGCTCGCCTGGGAGGTACACATTAGTTAACCTTTTGTCACTAAACTCTCATTTATTCATATCCATTACTAATATTATAAATGCGGAAGTATCTTGTATATGTTACCTTATAGGACTGTACACAATGGACCATGCGCGGCCGACGCTACATCGCCATTGTAGGCCATGGTCCGTTCAACATTGACAGTTATGTTGTCCGCTATCATGCGCCATTGCACCCTTTACACAATGGCGATGGCCTGCAGTGGATCATGATCCATTGTGTACCAGGACCTGAAAGGTGTATGTTTTAGGTGGAGTTGGAGTCGCACGTCGGGTTCGCGGGCGGGCTGCGCGTGGGCGGCGGCGGCGCGACGGCGCCCTACGTGGCCACGCTCACGCTCGAGGCGCTGTTCCACGTCGCCACGCGCATGCCCGCAGACACGCCCGACGCCATCCTGAACAAGGTATGTACACTCGCGGTCTTTAATTGTTGAGCCACGATAGAATCTAGTCGCAAAATGTCAATGTCAGAATATTATTGAAATTTGTTTGTCGACATGGCGTTACTTCACTACGACAGCGTTCCATATATGCTCAACAATTAAAGTCCTCGAGTGTACCACACCAACAATAATACGGGAATCTTTTAACTGTTGTACTGGCACTTCACTTGGCGTTGCGTGTTCGCGTTGCGCTATTGACATCTTCGTCGCATACGCTAGAAACTATAGTGTATCCTCTTCACTCACGCAAATATTTGGATAAACACGCCAAGTGGAGTGCTATAGTATCACAAGTCTCGCATGAATTTTGTTTACGCCGTATTATAGACACGTAACTTATTTACAAATTAAACTTTATAATCAGAGTTTAATTAATGCTGCATAGCAGACACCGCACATGCGGGTCTTGTATTACCTTTCGGTACCAACTTCGGCGGTATCCGGAAATCAATAGACCTGTGTCTCTAGTCTCTATTTATAGGTCATAAATAGCCTGAAACGTAGGTCATTCTAGATCGAGTACATGTTTTTAATAAAAAATTTTAAATAAAGTATCTTGTATATACATCAAACCAGTTGAAATGGTATTCTCGTTACCGTTAAGACGTGTTTGTTAGACGCGGCACCTGGGCAACGACGAAGTGCACGTGGTGTGGAGCGAGCACTGGCGCGCGTACAAGCGCGACACGCTGCCCACGCAGTTCTGCGACGTGCTGATCGCGCTGTACCCGCTGCCCGCCGGCCTGCTGCGCTGCACCGTCACGCGCAAGCCCTCGGTGGGTGCTTCTTATATTGCCCTAAGTTGTAGTTATCTTGTCAATGTAGCCGATCTCGATTTGGTTAGGTACCTTAAAACGAAAACGTTGCTAGGCTGGAGAACCGAGATGAATGTCTTTTGTGCTAGTAATTTCTTTGGCGATCTACTCTGAAAAACAGCAGTGTAAGCTATCAAAGATTTGTCTCTATCCCTTTCTAGAAAAACGGAATTTTAATATGGAGTTTGTAAGGGCGTTGTGACAAATGACGTCACGTGTCATATCGGATCTCTCTTTCTAATCGCTGACTAATTAGTAGTTTAAAATTCTTATATTTTCCGTGTTTCTGGACCGATTTTACTTTTAATTTCACTTTTTGACATCTTTTTTATTATATTTTCATATTTTGTAAGGAAATGTGATATTTTTTTTAATGCATGTTCCCTATTCTGCGAGTCGTCGAGCGCGGTGCGGGCGCTCCTTGCGGTCGGATACGTGACGCGTGGGTGTTCCAGGTGGCGGTGTTCGGGCCGGTGTGGGAGGAGTGCCTGGTGGGCGTGGAGTGCGCGGCGGCGCTGGTGCGGGGCGCGGCGCGCGCGGGCGGGCGCGCGGTGCGGGCCACCATGCCGCTGTACCAGCACGCCTACTGCGAGCGCGCGCGCAGCCTGGCCGGCCTCGTGCAGCACCACACGCTGCCCGCCACCTTCGAGAGCTTCGTGGAGCGCGTGCGCGAGCCCGTGCCCGCGCACCAGCGACCGGGTCAGTGCTATACAGTACATAAACTGTTACCCCCTTATTCATAAACGCTCTGGCTTCTGCCGAGGTAACAGTCGTTTCTCCTTATCTGTCACGACTGTCACTTTGACATTTACCTTTCACAGGTGAGGACGAACGATTGCTAAGTTAGCAGAAGCCTACGGAGCGTTTATGAATAAGGAGGTCGGGATGACTCTAGTACACAGTGGACCGCGCGCCCATCGCTCTGTCGACATCGCGCACGACGATCTATAACTCGCTGGTGATTCTTCGCCGTCATGCATCATCGCCCCCGTACGCGATGACGATGGCTCATCGTCTCCCACTGCGAGCCATAGTGTACCGCGCTCTTGACATCTTTTTTCATTTTAAAAAATCTGCTAAATTTTAAAATCATATTTTTTTTTAATGTAGAACAAAACACGACTCGCCTAGCGGCAGCGCTCTTGGACCACGGCGCGGCCGCTTGGGGCGGGGAGACGCAGACGGTGTCCCCGCGGCCCAGCAAGCGGCTCGGGCCCTTCAAGCGGCCCGGCGCCGACCCGCCCGCGCCCGCGCCCGCGCCCGCCCCCCGGCGCAACCGGTGAGCACGCCACGCTATGCTACAGCTACACGCGCTACTAACTGGAGGGGACGGACGAACGATACTCGATGACACCAACATATTCGTTCTGGCTACCGCTTAAATTTATGTGTAATTTTAATTTGTAAGCGAAATGAAGTTAACTAAAATAATTGCTTTAACACCGTCAACATTAGCTCATCTGAAAAGCCGGACCCTGACCGAGCGAGCCGCCTCTCGAGGCCAAATTTTCGATTCTACCGTCGTCAAAAATGTCTAGAGATATTTTTTATCCTTAGACAGTTTTGAACATTTCAATATAGGCATATTACTACAGAGTCAAATCATCAAATTTGTCTAGGGATAATGATTATCACAAAGCTTCTTCGATGAGTATATATTGAGAAATTGTGTCTAACGAAATCATACCTAATGGCTCTCACCCGGCTAAACATGGAGATCCGTTGTCACTGACTATCGGTCAGGGTGTAATTTTAATTTCGCTTAACTAGCAAAGCATTTTACTAGTTGACTGGACGAGAATCTAGGTTAATCGGTTAATTCGGTTAACTTAACGAATTTGAAAACGTCTTAACGTTATTTCACCACGCAGTTTGCGAGATCTTTAAAAAATGGTATGTTTTCAGTCGGAAAATATCGGTATCGTAATTCTACGCAAAAGAATCATGTCTTTTTCTTATGATTATGACCGATACAGACCGATGAAGCCTGAAAGGACTATAACCCAGCTTGACGCATGTGGGCAAGAAAACATGGGAGATAACAGAGGAGTTGTGCGCGGTTGTTTTATACGGGAACCTACTTTGTTGAATAATCAAGCCAAGGTTTAATGGGTTTAAAACACTGAAAAGCTTAACTAACATTTGCTTTCTTTGCTTTTTGTGACAAGGGTGATACTTACTTATTTATATGAATACCAACTTGAAGTTAAATTGTTGTGAAACCAAACATAATTCAGTAGTAATTGTTTTTTTTTTGGAAGTACTCTTAATTCGATAAGGCCTGGTAAAGGATTAACTTCAGAATGTACAGATGTAGTGCAAAATTATTTTCCATGACATTTCAATGAATCCCACGCGGTTTTCAACTTTAACGACTTTTAAATGAGGTTCTTATTTATAAAACAAACAACTGACAGCTGCATTGTATACACGAGTTTAATAACTTGTCACTAAAGTTGAAAACCGGATAAAATTCAGCGAAATGTCATGGAAAATCATTTTGCACTACACATGTAGTACAGTCGCCATCAGATATATCGTAGCGGGCGAGGTCCTCAAATACTTCGGAGCAGCCTAAATTTCAATAAATTCATTACAACTGTAAGGTTAATAACATCAGAACACGCAATTAGTCATAAATATAATAGCAGCGACTTTTCAATAAAATCGGGACGTCACAGATCGTCAAAGATATCGATGCAGACAGGCTGACCATAAAGATCGGAACATTTTTGGAAAATATGCCTTAAATTTGTGACAAACAGTTTAAATTACAGTGTGTTTATAATAAAACTAGTTTTATAAAATAGAACTACATGTTTTGACTTATAACAGCAGAAGAAGAAAAAATTTATTCTTAAAAAAAGTATAATGGCAATTTAGTGACCAGTAACAATTTACACTTTATACAACAAAAAGGTTTTATGTTACTAACACAGTGAATTATGCATGCAGACGCGTACACTATATAGGTGACATATCTTTCATTTTGGCATAACTGACGTTTGAGCCTTATTTGTATTTTGTTTGGAATTCGAATCTATTATTATATACGTAAGGTTTATTTTCAACATATGTTCCGATATTTATGATCAGCCTGACTGCATCGATACCTTTGACGATATGTGCTTCCTCATATTTTTAGCTCATTGAACGTCCCGAATTTATTGAAAAGTCGCTGCTCTTATATTTATGACGGATTGCGTGTTCCGATGTTATTAACCATATCTAGTGTAACGAATTTATTGAAATTTAATGCTGCTCCGAAATATTTGAGGACATCGCCCGCTACGATATATTTTATGGCGACTGTACATAATTATATACTTACTGACATAAAGTGAGTTTTGCAAGTGTTCAATTTTGTTCATAATATGAAACTAAGACATTTCTCAATGTCCTCATGCAATGATGTCGCTTCATTATTGACAGAACCACTTTCATCCCCATCCTTACACTTCACTTTGCGAATGACTGTATGGAGTGTTTTTCTCTACAGAGCGTCCCGTCAACTTCCACTGTTGTAAAACACGCATGCCTACCTTGCACAATAATAGACACTTGTGCCGTTTGCATGAAACGCCACGCAATATTGCAGAAAACTTACTGGATACTTCGGAAATGTTTCAAATATGAAGGTGGGTGACGTGTAATTTAATTTGTATAATGTCATACATGCGAATGGGTTAGAAATTAATGACACAAGCGTGGCCGTTCAGATGTTGTGAACATAGCGTTACACGCGATGACTAAGCTCCGTTTTATTTACGAGGCACAAATTAATATATATGCTATTTTGTTATTGATAAAATATGATGATTGAAAAGTTTGTTTTTACCATTTTTGATACATTTCTTTAAATTATCATATCGGAAAGCGATTATCTAAAACAGCCTCTTCAATCAAAACTATTAAGCCTCAGGTTATAAATAGGTATTCTAGTGAAAAATGTAAAATCATGTTTGTGATTTTATTCGTCCAATGAGAGATTATTAGCATTGTGGACTTAATGAAATTTTCATGTACTTAATTACAGTGTAAGCTTATAAAGTGTATCCCGCATTTAAACATTATGTAGTGTTGATGTTTGTAAAATAACTTTCACAGTTTCAATCCAATTACACCGATAACGATGCATTTGTGATAATGATATATTTTATTTTAACAAACATTTAACATTCCATTGACTTTTTCTGTGTATATATGTAAACTAGATTTAGAGCTTTAACAGTTGTATTGTAGGAGTTAATTATTTATATACTGTAACTGTTTTTTTATCATCATTTGTACCTTACGGTTGAGTGCTACTTGACACCAAGTATATTTGAGTTGTTATTGATTTAAAACTTGTTTTCAAGTGGACATCATCTTTCAATATGAGCAGTTTTATAAGATTGAGTCGGCCATGTTATATTGTTATTATTTGTTTACCATTCATCCTTACATCGTTAGATGATTATAATATTTGTACACTTTATTGTAAAATTAACCCTTTATCAATAGCTCATGTCGATAAAATATACTGTAAATTCCAAATAAAATACATCCTATACTTACTATTGAACGAGCAATATTTATGTATTTGTATGTAATTACATATGTTAAAGGAACACGATTTTCAGGGTTATACAAACACCAAGCAAAGCTAGGTATTTTCGTATAAACTGGACAATTAATTAAATAATTAATAAAAACAGTAAATGAACTTTGAGCTTGCTGACGCGCTGACGTGTCTAGATACTTCCGTGTTTCTGTGGTCAATTCTTTTTTTCATCATCATTTTTCATTTTTTCAACTAATAGCTATTGCGTCTTTTAAACAACTACATTTATTTTATGATCATTCCAAAATGCTAAATTTGTAAGGAATAAATGCCACAGAGGCTTGTCAAGGCATACAGATTCGGTAAAATGAAGCATATACTTTATTTCACAAATGGAGAAAAATAAAGTTTATTTATGTCTCCCTCAGTATAGTTTTGTTATCATTATTAGTGACTGCCCCATTCTTTGCAACGATAAGTCAACAAAAGTGCCTGAATTATGGCATTTTTTTATTACTTTTAAGTGTACGGACCACTGTTCCAAATTTTAACACGAGCTTCCTATTCTTTAGCACGTTCGCAGCCGGCACCGTTTTATTGCGATCACGCATGTGTGTCACTGGCATAGCTGTCAGAAAGTTATGATCACACGCGTGTGTCCACCGGCACTCACAGGCCAAATAAAGTCAGGATTGAGTGAGTCCAGAAAAATGGCGGACTGAGGCCAGTTTAAACCACGCTTTGACGCGTATACAGTTGCACGCGCATAAGCATAAAGTAACTGCCGAGTTAAGACATGCACACGCGCACGCATAGTTTAGAAAGACTGACATGTTGACTTTTATATGGAAGAAAACAGAAATTAAATTATTTTATTTTTGGTGAACTGTACGAATAACCTTATATTTTAGTACGGAGAATTAGTTTCTAAAGGCTCGAAAATAAAAAAATGCAGAGCGTGTCACTGGCACAGTGGTCATTTTTTTGGTCTCACGCGTGTCGCTGGTTCCGAAAGTTAATCTCTGTCAATGTTATTTGCTTTATTTTTAAACAGTATTTGGTATGTTATTATTTGTGTATTAGATGTTGTTATTGGTGCTTTTATTGCGAATTTTCTAAAACTACATTCCATTCTTTATATTTTCATTAATAATTGGTATACAATGTATACATTGTATTGTTGTTATTCTCTAATGTATGCATTATAATTTATAAATTGGAGTATATAAAAAACGCGCGCAAATTCGGAAATAATTAAAAACGATTGCTGCACCTTCTTTTATTTACTGCCCAGACGCAGTAAGGGAAATGTATTTACGTACCACAGTAGAACCCTATCGCAATAAGGTGACATATCACTCGAGTTTGAGTGACGGCGGCCTGTCAATTGCGACAGGGTTCTATGGTGGTACGCGAATACATTTCCCTCACTGTATACACACACATCTTGGCAGGCTAGTTGAAAGGTAGTATTGTACCAACTCGCTTATACCATGATGAAAAGCCTTAAATCTAACTTGATCAATGAAAATTGGCTACAACTTAATTTTACCTAATGCATTCCATTTCTTATGTACTTGGGATAGCCTGTATTCTTTCCAGTATCTGTTTGTTTTCACTCTTCCAATTACCTAATTTTAATCAGTATTTTTATAGATGTTAAGACTGACACAAGATTATGTATTGAATCACTAAGTATTAATTTAAAAAATGTTATTTACATATTAAATAAATGTGGTGGTGTCTACACTGTTATAATAAATAAAAAACTAATTTATTATTACATTTAATTATTACGCCTGATTGAATTCATTGGTTCAAGATGTCACTTAACATAGAACTTTAAGTATTCCAGATATTAACCCACAGACGTTCATTATGTATTGTAACCAAATTTTTATATTTAACACAATATAAAAAATAAAGTTTTTGTTAAACTTTTCTGATCTTTTCTTTCAATACGTACTTGCAAAGAACAACAAAAAAGGCTTAATGTAATGTGACGATGTTCTTTATTTGTAATTATGTTTTGGGCAACTTGTACATGCCTCCTTGAAGGACTAATTGATGGGTTCTGACTTTGGTGTCAAGAAACTGTCTGAGCTCCTGCACACTGCACTCTGTGCCTGGAGCTTGTGATGCAAACATCTTCAACATCTGGTGGATTCTGTCCAAGGGCAGTGAATCCAGATTAGTCAGCATACCCACAATGTAAGACCAGAACACCTGGAGTTCCCCTTCCCTCTGGTCGTGAGCGGACGCCATGACGCTTTCCGTTTCATCATCCTCACAAATCATCTCCTGAACTTGATTTGTAGAAACATGGGACTTGTTTGCATCAGAACCATCAACTAACACATAAAAATCGGTGCTCTTCTCTGTAATAAGACCCATTGACTGCCAATATGTGATCTTTCTCCTCAAAATAGTTATAGGCACTTTCATTACCTGATGAAGCTCATCCAGAGTCCATTCGGGCTTATCTTGGAAATGCATTATAAGAGTTGCATTAAATGGTGAAACAGTCAAATCAATTTTTTTATCACCTATTTCAATCGCTATATTTACATTACCAAGGTGTGGTTTCCAACTCAATGTTCTGCTGCCCTTCAAAGCCTCAAAAGATTTAGTATATGCTTCAAAATGCTTTTTTATTTCATCAGGAAGCTCCAAACTTTCGTCCTTGAAAGGTGGCCAGAATTGAGCTGATAAGATCATAGCGTTGGAAGTGAACTTCTCATTCAGTGCCTCGAAGTTACTATCTTGGTGTATAAGCACATTTATTCTCTTTGAGTCAGATATGTCCTTGAGCATCACTTCACAAAAATGCAATTGTGATTCACCAAACCTCAATTTCAGTAATTCTAAATATCTTATTTCTTTCTCAGTATTTATAACACTTTGTGCCAATAATCTATCTGCTAACAATGTCCTGTACTCATTTACAAATAATTCTTTGCTGCCGTACACATTGACCAACATAGATATGATGTCACTTGCTTTCCTATCATTGGCATTTATTTTTGGATCGGCGTCAACAGGATCAGGATTCCATTCATCCCAGGCGTCATCTTTTTCTTGGTCTCCATCAGTCTCTGCGGCAAACTTGGCCAGTTCCTCAGCTAGTTCACTGCCAGCCCCTTCCTCAGTTAGACTGCTGACAACACTGCGCACTGTGTCCTCCCTGTTCCGGAGATAATTCCTCACAGGTTTTGTGACAGTTTCCAGAATGACACCAGATGGGTCTAGATGCTGTAAAGCTCTTATGGTAGAAACATAAGCTGTGAGAATGTCTGGTGTATTCACACCTGGGTGCAGCAACCTGGTTTCCAATGCACTTTGCAACTTTTTACATAAAGTGGATCTTAAGTCGGTCTTATCTAAACACAGTTTGATGTCATCAACTGCAGGCTGGGAGTCTGGATATTCAATTATAATGTTGAACAGCTGATCTATTCTTAGTTTAGTATAACTATGGTACAAATAATAGCTCAACTTCTGCTTGAACTTTAAGATTGCATTTTGAATGTTCTTGTCATCCGGAGGAGGCTTTGAGGAGCCAGCACAATATATCCTTGTTAGCCAAGACATGACTGTAGTCTCCAGCCAGTGCTCCAGTGCACCAATATGTGAAACCTCAAAGGTCCCAGTGCACAGTTTTTTGACATGAGATTCAATTCTCATCTGAATAAAACTAGTGAGAACTTGTCCTGTAAGTCTTTCAAGCAACTGGAGATCCATCAGTTTTCTATTAGTGTCATGAAATATCTTCACAATATATGCACAGTTACATTCTGCATATTCATTAGAACAGCCTGCACATGACACATCTTCACTCATGTCGTTATTCTCATTTTCGTTATCAAAAACATTAAACGATATTTTATAAAAGTGGTTAATAATGACTTGAAAATCTAGCGGCAATTGAGAAAGCAATGTAGCTCGTATCAACTGCTTGAATCCCAAAGTTACGTCTTTTTCGCCAAATATAGGTTTGCTATCACAGCAACTATTGTTTAAAGTAGTCAGTCTCCGCAACATCGGCATAAAGTTAGAAACAGACTCGTATAAATCATTCACAGCGGATTTGAAGAGTTGGAAACCTTTTACTTCGTCTTCAACATTGGTAAATTTGGACCAAAATGATGGTGTTACGTGTTGCCGTACATATTTCTCCAAGTGCACCAGTACAAGATCCCGGATCCTTGCAGGAATGCCTAAACCAATGATAATTTGCTGTATTTCATCGTATTCGGCATTGGTGCAGTCAGTGTATATTGTATCGTTGAGTATCGGATAAGCATAGGTTATTTTATTCCAATAAAGTTTTAAATCGGCACGTTTGTGAGACATCTTTTTTTGTAATCTTATGTACCCTTATAAATAAAATTATATCTTATCGTTGCTTGAATAATGCAATATCAATAATAACATAACATTTACATTTACACCGGAACGTCAAACGACTCAAACGAAAGGACCAGTGTTGCCAGGTCACTTCCCATGAAAATTACATTAAAAAGTTCCATTTTTGGTAGAAAAGTTCCATTTTATTTAAAATCATTAGATACCTATAAATAATTAAATACACACCGTTTAAAAAGTTCCTTCCAAGAGTTCCAAGTTCCGCGGGGGTGTCAAAAGTTCCGAAAAACGGAAGAAACGGAACCAAATGGCAACACTGGAAAGGACTGCTTGACTGTGTCACTGTCAGTGGAACTATCCTGTATCACAGCGTTTTTTTCAAGCGTTCAAACAGATTTATAATTTTTTTAAGGCCTGTTTTCACTATAGCAAGCAAACTGAGCGAGCAAACCATATGCCATATTTGCGTCCTTTGTTTGATGTGTGACCAAAAACTAGACATGGGGAAAAGCGTTACATTTTGATATCAGTGACTGACGATCCCGTTCCAAAAAAGTCACCGTGAAAAGTCACCGTGACTTTGTCACGCCTGTTACTCGTGTCACTGCATGATATTTGTGTCAACGTTATTTTTGTCACACTGTTATTTCATCGTGATTTTGTCACGCCGGTTACTCATATCACCATATGATATTGTCGCAGTGCTATTATGACGTGATTTTGTCACACCGTTATCACACAAGTAGTTGATCCAAAATAACCTTTACCTACACTTTTACAGGCTTAGAACGTTAGAACTGTCGCACATTATAAGTAAAAAATAAATACATTTGGGAAATTAGTTTATAGTCATCATAATCATCACAATCATCATCATGTCATCATCATCATCATCATAATCATCATCATAGCAATCATCACAATCATCATCATGTCATCATCATCATCATCATAATCATCATCACAATCATCATCATGCCATCAGCATCATCATCATCATAGCCATCATCATCATCACAATCATCATGTCATCATCATCATAATCATCATCACAATCATCATCATGTCATCATCATCATCATCATCATCATCATCATAGCCATTATCATCATCATAATCATCATCGTCATAATCATCATCACCATCGTCATAACCATCATCATCATCATTATGGACGGTGTTCATCTTTTTCATGTGTTTTATGTAGGTACAATAAAGAGTTATACATACATACATACATAACATACATCCTTTTCTACGAGTATGCTTCATTAAAACAACTCTTTGACACGGATGAGTGTGCAAGCATTCATAATTTTATCGCTGTCTCACTCGCTCTCAGCCAGCAGGCATCATCCGATGTTCGCCACGAAGTTCCGAATCCGAACACTCCGACTAAGCCCGATTAGAGCCGAGTCACGTCATAGTCAGTCACTGTCACTGCATCGCGTCTCGTCACTGCTTGCGCTAGGCGCTAGGAAGGAACAGTAAGGAACGTATGTGATTTTGTAACGTTGTTATTTTGTGAAAAGTCACAGTGACACGTTTTGAAGGCGAGTCACGGTGACTTTGTCACCGTGACGTTATTTAACCCCCATGTCTACCAAAAACCGACAAGCGGGCGGTACTGCGAGTTTGCCTATTTGCGTGTTTGATAATGATGATAATGATAATGATAATGATAATATATTTATTTGAATAGAATATGGTTACATAATATGGGTGATATATAATTATTCGTACAAATATGGCAAATATAGACGAATAAATCCTCCTCACATGATCGTTTTTGGCCAAATAAGGTAAATACGCGAACACGCAACGCCAAGTGGAGTCCCACTATAATAGAGATGCGCACGCGCAAACCTGTCAATAAAATGCGCGTGAGTCATCGTTGCACAAATGTGTAAAAATAATCTTATTAAAAGTCTAATATGCCGTCGACAACGATATAATGACACCGACTGCCGCGAGTCTTTGCGTTTAGTATAGCAACATTCATCAAATCCCAACCACTGATTGGTTGATTTGATTGGGCCAATGTTGACAGTTTAGACCTAAGGTTTAGACGTTTAGACACTTAATTCGTAGTTCTTTAAGTTCTTTTCTTCAAAGTAGATTAGATATCTCCCTTTTTTAAGTAAATATACATTTTCAATAAACTTACTTTATCGCCATAGTTTCAAAGTAAGGGGCGGTATTTCGAAGTAAATGTATGTGTGTGAGAGCACCACACCACACAATATACACACTTAAAATCTGTTTGAAATAAATGATAATAACGGCACTTACGTCTAAAAAACCAATTTAAAAAAAATACTGGACTAATTTATATTTTTGATAGATAAATGAATAATACTTTGAACATAATTTAGAAGAAGTATGATCTCTAAAAAACCAAAGCATTATTGCATAGTATGATGATGAAATTGCAAATAAAACATGTTTCAAATTAATTATAATTAACTAAGTAATGTGTTTCTTTGAAATAAAATGGTCTTTAAATTCACTCCTATGTATTTATTTCATGTTCTTAGCTTTAATGTTAAAAATTTACTTAAAACTAAAACTTTTGCCACATTTGTATTTAAAGAACAATGATGTTTTTGCTGTTTTTTTAATAATTACTTTTCATTAAAGTATCTCAAGTCAGTAAAATAAGTTCAACAAAAACAGAATTTGATTACTAAATAAACACCTAAACAACATCACATTCTAGTTTAAAGTTTAAATGAGGCAAAGATAACCTTAAAACCTTATATCAATAGGATCAGTAAATTAGTGGATAGGCTCTGGTTGCTGTGTAATGAGGAGACCAAATCTCTTCTTAATTATAATCCGCTGCCGTGAGTACTTGTCTTCAGGAGAAAAACGAGCTGAAACAAAATACAAGAGCCTATATTTAACATCAACTAGATCAGCGGTCGTCACACTTTACTGGCCAAGGGCCACATATGACAGTGTGAGTTCCAGGGCCGGGCCGCAGAGTATGTGAAAGCGCTCTAAGAGCCTTTGCCCACTTATACATATATATTCAGCTAATTTCGTTATTTGAAACAATTTACCTTGCCGCGGGCCGCACAAATAACGGCCGCTATTTGACGACCACGGAACTAGATTATCTGGCATACCTAGGGCTGCCATCCGTCCGGGTTTCTCCGGATTTGTACTAGTTTAGAGAGTGTCTGAGGAGCATTCGGATAAGGTTTCGTTTATGGTCCGGATTCAAACTTTTCAAGTTTTTGGCCGCCTCTGGGCAGTAGCGCGACTTAAGATTATCAATTCTAAAGTATATATTTTGTTTTAAATAGGCTTCTCACACAGACAACAAACTGTAGACGTATCTGGGTTTTGAGCTATAACGCTTACGCTTTTTGTCCTGGTTGGTAAATTTTAGAGATGGCAGCTCTACCCTAGGCATGCCTAAGACAATAACAATTTTTACTGGCATTTTTCCTTTTTTAAGTCAATAGGGAAGTTGTGATAATATCACTTCATACCTATTATTTAGAGCTTAAATAAAAATGTTTAGATTACCTGGATGAGCAGACAACGTTGGCTTCCCAGCGGGATCGAGAGTCTACAACACAAAAATCGTCATAAGTACAAAACAAAACACGTGTGGAACGATAACAGTAAGGTTACATTGGACAATAAAATAAACTTACCGCCAATGTGTACTGACGGTCTCCATTTTCATTCAAAAAATATCTGAGATACATTTTGGTTTATGTTTATCAATAAATCAGTATATTTTGCTTAGAAATGTGGAAATCAGACGCTCGTGTAAAATTGGAATGCGATGCGATGCGTGAAGAAATGAAATATGAAATTATGAAATTTACATTGACATTGACACTGACAGTGACATGAACAATGACAGCTGCCAGTCGCCATAGATTGTAAAAATTTGTATCATGCTATGGTGTCAATTTCCACCGTTTTTTACTATAGCTCGAAAACTTCTTGAAATTTCAGAAAAAATAGTAATTAAGTTAAATCTGCAGGCACATCTGCTCAATAAGCGCTTACAAATGTTCGATACGTTAGCCTTACACAGCGAGGCAGTACAGAAGGAAGTCGATCGAACACATTTCGTATTTATCTGACTAGTGTAGTGGATAGACATACAAAAAAAATAGAAATAGAAAATTAACGCGGTATAGACGGTATGGATAAATTAATGCCCTTTGGTTTCTCAACTGGGCAAGTAATTAAAAGCTTAAGCCGTCAACTTGGCGACAAGTCCTTGACAATGACAGTTAATAATTTTTCCAAATTTCCAAACAAGTTGCGGCTTCGGCGCTCTGTCCGTTCCGTTGACTGTTCGTACTGTTAGTTGAGTGTACGTTGTTTTCGTTCTGCTTCTGCATAGTCTTTTATGAGGCGCCTGTTTAAACAGCTCAGCATATCAGCTCAGCGCAGCATGGCTAATCTTCCACCAAGGAAAATCTCTCCATCTAGTAAGCCGTCTAAACAAGATACTTCGCCGCTGCAGATACTTTTGCAGATGGGGTTTCCGAAACACCGGGCGTAAGTTCAGGATCTTTGTATCTCCTTTAAAACTGATTAATAACTTGCTTAAGAATACTGATAGTTTGTGATATGTTGTAGGTTGAAAGCTCTTGCAGCTACAGGTAATCGTAGCGTTCAGTTGGCGTCTGATTGGCTGTTAACGCACGTCAACGACGCTCTGATTGACGCCGACGAGCCTCGCGAATACATCTTGTACGCCAACCCAACCGGCGCGATGCTCACTCAGCTTCACGAGTTCTGGGAGAAGTCCAAGAAGCTAGGCTGGAATGGAGCGCATCACTTCCCGCCTCATATTACCCTGGTGTCGTTTTTTAAGGTAAGTAGCTTTATGAATAAAGTTTATTTAGTGTCAGTTAGAAACTAGAAAATGTAGGGTAATCTGTTTATCGAAACTAAGATTCCTCTTCTGACTTATTTTCCAATAAGATGTGAAAAAATATTTTGAAAACCTGTTTGAGTAATAAAATCAGTATTATAAAAAAGATTTCATGCAATATATAACCCAGTGGCATAGTAAGAACTATATATTACCTAACTAGCTGTTGCCCGCGACTCTATCCATGCAGAATTTGCTTATCGCTATCCCGCGAGAACTATGTGATATTCTGGGATAAAAACTATCCTATGTCCTTTCCGGGCACTGTAACTATCACTATACTAAATTTCAATAAAATCGGTTCAGCCGTTTTGCCATGAAAGAGCAACAAACATCCAAACTTACAAACTTTTGCCTTTATAATATTAGTAAGATAAACAAGTTACTTTCAGGCTCCGGACGAGACTTCACTGCAACTGGGCAAAATAGTGAAAAATGTTGTAGAGACTGTGGGGGACCCCCCCGCGTGCCCCATCAAACTGGATCCCTACATTTCCCAAAATTTCATGGGACTTTTCGTCTCAGAAGAGCATGCTGAATACCTTAAAAAAATTGCAGTTCAGTATGTCAAACAGGTCTCTGCATTGTGTAAGTAAATTTACTATGTTCTTGTGTGGTCATTTGGTAAATTTAAAAAAAAATCTGTTTAGTTTTTTTATATAAAGATGTGAAAGGAATAATACTGGTGGGGGGTGCTAATATGAAAATTTAGTTGAGCCTGGACTTCTTTATCAACATGTCGTCACCAGAGTATTAACCCTAGACTCATTTATAGGCACCTCCAGAAAGTGTATTGAATTTTGTATTGGTTTGCAATAAAATAAAATGACAACGCATTAGTATTTAGTTGAACTATTTTTGTAGATATTTGCCATCCCTCTATGTGTACATAGGGAGAAGAGCTTAGCTGTTCAGTAGTATGACTAAAATACCAAATTGTAATCCCTATGACCTAGTACACATATTTTCTGGAAGAGCCTTGTAAATTATATGTCTCACATAGTGACTGATCCCATGATAAATGAAAATGACAAAGAAACTGCACTACTTGATAAAATATTTGGGAAAATTAACTTCCCAGTTTAATTTGTATCAACTGGAATAGCTGTGTTAGTTATCCATAAGAGATAAAGCTAGACCCTATCATATGCTTGTTATTAACCTATTAAAAATTAAAGCGGTTTTTGAGCTAGAAATTAGAATCCAAGTATTTTCCTGAGTATCATTACTTGAATAAATTAAATTATTTGTGTGCAGTGGGTGTGTCCATGGATACATATGAGCACTTGGACGCATTGGGAACTTGTTTCCCGTGGTGTACTATGCCCCAAGAGAAACCGATTAAATGTAAGAGTAGTCCAGTATTAGTATTAGCTAACTGCTATTTATTTCATTTATCAACCTTTTTATTTATCAGTAATCTAGATGGTAGCAGACTGCATGCGGTGGTAGCACAGGTAAATAAAAGCATATTTAATATTTTTCTTTTTTAATAATAGTATGAACTAATCTATGCTAATATAAAAAAGAGATAAAAGTTTAAATAGTTTAGTTAAACACTATTTAAACATTTTTGTTTTCATTATTAATTTATTGACTTTTCAAGCATGAAAGTTTCTAACTCCCCAGTTTATAGAACAGAGCATGACTATTAAACTAGTGTAATTTTAATGTACCTATCAATATATCGTAAGCATGAGCATGCCTGTTAGTGCATCCTGCATGATACCTACAATTATTATCTTCTGTTTCTGTGATTTACCTACTTCAGTTTTTTCTTGACTTGTGATCTTCATTTGGCGTTGCGAGTACGGGTCTTGATCTAGAGCTAGAATGAGCGACGGCGATCGTCGTTTACTCTAGAAACGATAGAGTGCATTTTTAGCCACTTCGTATTTTTTACGACTACCATGTAATGTTTCGCTTCCAGAGCTAGAGTTCCCTTTCATGTTTTAAATAACAAATACATACTTACATATCCCGTCTATAATATTTCGAATCAACGTAACCATGAATCATTGAAAACTCTTAACAAATATGGTTGTCTTTAGTTAAATTGTGTGTGTAGGCGACTGACTGAGGTACAGCCGTTCCCTTCCCACTTCAGCGTTTAAATAAGTCAGCTATGTTTTTGTGGAGGACGCATAGACATTATTTAGTTCTCAAGCAAAATGTATGTTATAGCGATAAACCTGGAAGCCCAAGTGAAGTCGCTGCACATAACGCTGGCTTACCACTTCGAGGTGGCGGCTTTCGACGCTCTGAAGGCTCTTGTAGGGGAGCTACAGCCGCTCGAAACTGCCAACTGGGAGCTCAGGCTCTACTCCAGGGACCCTAAGTTTGCTAACCATCAGGTACTTTTTACTTTTTTTATGCTATTATTACATACACCGCGCCAGGTATGCCAATACAAAAATCATCAGGTTTTAATCAAAGTTCTGCATTGATCTATGAACTGGGGCCTTACCATGACGTTTTAATGAGATTCAGTTTAGGTCCGCTCGCTGTCAGATTCATACTAAAAGTAGACAGCTAAAACTTGAACTGAGTCGGAATTAGGACGTCATGGTAAGGCCCCAGAACAGTATAAAACCGTGAGTGTGTTTCAATAGTTAGCTGTATATCGACCAGTAACAAGGTTATAGTGCTAGCGCGCGAACTCCGTGGAATGGATGAGTTAGTATGCGTTTGATATGATTAGAGACCGGATTATATGCATATTTAAGCCATTCTCAGCGGTAAAAGCATATTTTACTTAAGATCTAGTTATGATGCATATTATCGGTACATTTACAATATTTTTCCGAGTGCAGTGCATTCAACTTGCGTTCCGAAATGCGAAAGAGACATAATTACGCATATAAATTGTTACTTGTTCATACTAGATGTGCGTGCTCATTGATCTGCAGTTTAGTTTTTTATTTATTTGCGTAAAATTTGATGCGTACCTACCATGCATCCGAAAAAAAATTGTGCCTTCGTGGATAACTGACTTTCCTGGGACATTTTACGACGGAAATGTTTTATATTGTCAAGTTTGCGAGAAAAATCCTGGAATTTATCATTTAATTTTGCATATTTTGCATATTTCGTGCATATTTTGGCAATTTTCGTGCATATTTCTCACATTTTTTATGCATATTTGCATGCATATAACAAGCTTTCTATGTTGCATATAATCCGGTCTCTAGATATGATGAAAGAAAGACCCCCATTGTAGTTAGTTGTCTTTTGTTTTACTTATGATTTTTTGTATATAAGCCGTATTAATATTAACAGTTAGATAGATGGATGGATACCATTTATTGTCAAAAACTGTGTACATAAGATGTCATACATTGAAAAGCATCAACAGTTTGCCCATTTCGGGCGTACAATATTAATAATATAATAATAATAATAATAATAATAGCCTTTTTATTCCGAATTTGCTACAATTTCAGTAAGTACGTTGTTTTTTTTATATATATTTTTATATATATATATTTTAAATTATAAAAACATGTAAATTAAAATCGGACACAGGCAAAACATACAAATTTAAATCAACTCTAAAATTGCTAAAAGTTAGATACATACCTATAGTAGAATTTATTTTTGTAAACAATAGCAAACTAGCTTGCACTCGATATAATACTTTACAAATAAACTTCCTTGTAATTTGTGTACCACATTTAAAATCTTGCTTAGGGTTTTGCACCCGGAAAGGTGCCTTCAGAACCCAATCGCGGTCTGTCAGTCCGTTATTATGTTGCACGATAGGTATTTCGTTTTTTTTTCTAGATTAGGAAAAGTTAAACAGTCTTGACCTGGATTTTTATTCAAAAACGCTGTTTCAAATTATTACTATTCGTGATATTACTTTTTTTTATATTTTTCTGTAAAACTGTTGTTTACCTTCTTTCTAATGTTGAAAACAAGTATATTATAGTTAGGGTCACAAAAAGACTACGCTGGCGGCGAGGGTTGGGTACATAACAGACTGATGGGAGTAGGTACGTGTTTTTGGCCTCGCCGCGTTGCTATGGTTACCCACGGTCGCCTGCGTAACGCGCTTCGATTGCATGCAAGATTTATTTCTGTCACTGCGCATTCAAGGCCAAGGCGAACTGTAATCTGTAACCGGCTGTAAAGATTGACTATCTAATCTTTACAGCAAGCAACCGTAAACATCTTTTGACATTTGTAAAGATTTGTTTTCAACCAACACTATTACCACTAATAACTTCCCATTAAGCTTATTAACAAAAACACATAATGACACGTAGGCGACCATGAGAATCGCCGAAACTATTTTTAAACCAGCTGATATTAACCTCGTTTTATTAAATAAATGAACGACAGTAAACTATTTCTTATCTCGGATGTTGCGCTATATTGTTTTGATTTCCGGAGAACAATGCAAACTGTAGCTACTATTAACAGGTACACAAAGTAACGCAAGGTTACTCACCGATAGCGAGCGACGAACTCGAGTTGGTGCTGGGTGATTACATATACATAGAGGAGAAGGCGTTTGACAGTTCGCCCGACGGCTGGGTGCACGGCACGTCATGGCTGACAGGTTTGCAGAAACTACCTAACTACAATTTACTGATAAAAGCATCTCTTCTGACCTCCAAAATGGCAAGATTCGTGAAGTGCTTCAGATTGTTTAGCCTGAAAGGTCAGTATGGTTTTTTTTTTACAACAGCCGTTTTAGCATGTCGTCCGCGTATACCGCGCGCTTTGTTCGCGGTTGGAATTTGACCCCGTTCCGTGCCCTTATCTTTGTGTAACTGTGTGTATGTTAATAATATTGAGCGTTTCGATTTAACACATCACAGTTACATCATTCATTAGGTTATGCGTTTGTGTAAACTGTTTTGGATGGCGTCCAAAGACAAATAATACGAAAAAGCCGGCTAGAGTCGGTTGCCTATGGTTACCGCGTAAGATATTTTTGTCTATGCCTGAATTATCTTATTGTTTACAGACACTTGACGTCACGCTTGATGTATGATAAAAGATTACTTGGAAAAACAATCGCCTTATCTGTTTAAACAAAACAGAATATATTACAAAAGAAAATATAAACGGCTAATCTAAAATCTAATGTAAAGTAAAATCTAATCTAATCTAATGTAGTCATTTGAATTGGTTTAGAATTTCCACTTTTTTAAATCAACTGCAGAAACAATGATACGTACAAGTTTAATAATTTCGTTTTTTTTTTTAACGAAGGGCTTTAAAATGTTGACATTGTTAAGCTGACAACTACCCTGATAAAGCGGAAAACAAGCATCATACCTGAAGTACACATTTTATTAAATGGGTACTCGAATCCTAATGGAATTTTCCATCCCTTCTAACGGTATAAGATGACAGAAGAAAGCGAATGCTAATAGTACATAAATGCGCCCTTGAATAATAAGGCCTCCGGTCCGGTCTGAAAATATATATGAAGATTGTGTTAATCCAAAAATAAACAGACTTCATTATTTTTATCTCATATTTTATCTTTTTTTATCATTCAATATTCTGACTCACTGGATGGTTTAGATTGCGGCATTTTCCTGGCGGCGTGACTTTCGTCGCAATGTTTGCGTTAATCACAATATAGGTACGTGCCGGAACGTAAGTCTAACGATGACGAGTCACGTGGAGGGGATCTGCGCACCCAAGGATACTGTATTTTATACTTATGCGCATACAAGGTCAGATTCAGATTAGACTTACGTGCCGGCACTTATAGCCAGGGCTTATTAACGTTACCAAATTTACCGATACCCAAACGTTAGGAAACGGTAATTTCATAGAAATACCTTAGTAACGGTAGTAAATTAAAACGTTACTTGCTAACATAACATTATTACAACGTTACCCAATTAACGTTATTTTTACCAGTAATTTTACTTTTTATGCAGGGCTTGTTAACGTTACCCATTTCACATTATTATAACGTTATTTTAATCGGTAATGCTACGTTGCCACACCGCGCTACCAATGCCTCCTGTACCTCTACACGTCGACACAGTATATATATAAGCTAAAGCAGTAGGGAAGATAGGCCTACTTTTTGAAATAAGTACCTACGCTCCAATAAAGCGTTAGGGTTGTCGATTTAATTTTTGTTAAATTGAATAGTTTTTTTTAACCAAGGTTTGCCCTACCTATAGGTATTTGACAAGTTATCCTTCAAGTGTAGTTTTCTATAATATATTAGTACATATACTATAGATGCAAGATGATAACAATGAAAGTCCGTAGAATTTTTTTTCACCAAAATCACGGTCTATAAAATACGGCAACTACTTACTTATCATCTAAACAGCCAAACGTTTTATTTAACAGAAAAAGCATTTGTCGGAGAAGTGACATCTGACATTTCTCGTTATAAAAATAATATATACATTTTATTTCATAATAATATAGTATCATTCTTACGTTTCAACATCAGCAGGGAGTTTAAAAAACGAAAGCTCCGGTTTTGAAGAAGCCGAGTTCAAGCAGCCGTACACTGCGCAATACGCTCTTGGCATGTTTAAAACGAACACGGCCGCTCGTCTCAATGCGCCACTCGCGACTGACGGCACCGCGAGATCCGCTTAGGGGCCGTGTAAAAGCGCGTGTCTATGTGTGCGTTCGTTTCGACCGATTTGTTCGTAGATTCCCTACTGCTTGTGCTTATATGTAATGTGACGTCGATCAGTCTATGTTTAAAGATGTTCATTCTCAACAGATGCAACGTTTAAATATGGATGTTGAGACCGTAGCTACAGCAGCTATTTATTTATTTAGTACTCATAATTGACAACATTTCATTTTTATAACACCTGAAAATGTATATGTGGTTCGAAAGCATTTTGCCTCCTGATCACTGTAATATGTTTATATAATTTTAATATCGCTCATTATAAAAAATAACAATTAATTAAAAATATGTCCTAATTTTACCAAAACTACCACAGGATAGGTGAAACGCCTTTGCTTTTTTCACGAGAAAAAATAAGCGATCATAATTTTGTATTTTGACAACTTCAAAGTACAAGGGGGGCAACTCTGTAATTCTATTTTCGGAGTTCGTTGCATACCTTCTCTCTCACTCTCAAGATAATGACTATTAGTATGAGCGGAACAGCACGAAGCGAACCTCGAAAATCGAATTTTGGAGAATAGGGCCTGACATTGACAATTTGAAATTAACGTCAGTTTTTTTTTCTATACAGAAAAGACAAAGGGATAAGTGTGTATTCTGTGATAGCATCGGAGTTACGCCCTTTTAGAATAAGCACAAATTAATAAATTAATTATAAATTAAATACAAGCCCTAGCGAAAAAATTAAATTGTCAGCATGTTTATCTTTTCAAACAAAATACAGAGAACCATTAAAATGATAGGCTCAGAAATATGAAATGTTGTCAATTATAGCGTTTTGGATTACTAAAACAAGTTTTCAAGCACACCACAACAAAGTCGGCTAGTTTTAAGAAATAATTAGTTTCCTGCCACAAATTTTTTTTTTTTTTCAGGGTGATTGTTTCAGCAGCGAGAACATTATTTTTGTCTTAGGTAAAAAAATACAAGGGCAAATTTAACCAAAGTGGTTTGCTTTACAAAATCATCAAAGTAGGTATACGTAGGCACGTATACCTACTATTTATTTTGAAAACAAACAATAAAAAAAAATTACGAATAATTAAATAATATGCAGGAACTGAATAGTTTTTGGATTTAAAAAAAATATCGATTTTTTATGTTTTTGAAAAGTTTATGATTCAAAGAATTCTGAAAATATATTTTTTTAATTAATTATAGGTAAGGAATTTAAAATTGATGGGTGAAATGGACGTGGATGGACTGAACGGGCCATGATTGATCGCCATGTCTATGACGTCACAATGTTAAAGCAATTTCACGACAGTACTGGGTTAGCGGCTGATTTGACTAAAAATAATCCGAAATTTAGTACAAAAAATAAGGTGGCAAACGAAATCGCGTATCACCTGATAGTAAGTAAATTTTTGTTTTAGTCATGTGTAGGTAAAAGCTTAATCCTGATAAAATGTTTCTGATGTGAACTGGATTGATTTTACTTTACTGGACCTGCACTTAATAAAGTAAGTACAGTGAAAGATACTGAATCGCTTACCACTGTGGAATTTTACCATACACCCTGCCGGAGAAATTATTGCTAAATTGTATTAGAAGCAGGTTAAGTGATTCAGTTTCTTCCGCCGTACGTAAATCTTAATGGCTAGATTTTGTGGTTGATATTCCTAGTTTTATTATAATCCCGTGGGGTTGTATTATATATTTAATGGGAATTTTTGCGGGTGTAAAAGCCTTGTTCTAGGTCCGTCCGGATCGCTACCAGCATCTTACTCAGTAATCCTGCCGCAGCAGCAATACTTGCGCTGATGTGTTTCGGGCGAGGAGAGTAAGACAGTCCGATTTTGGAATATTTTTTTAGATCCAAGATGGCGAATGTCATTTTGACACTATTGACACTTTGAGTCTAAAATATTGATGGGTGTCTTTTTTGAGTAATTTGGTGCTCCTGAACCTGATTTTGGCATAAGTTTTTGGATCCAAGGTGGCGCATGACATTTTGACACTAAATGGGGGTCGTTTTCGCGTAACATTTTGAGTACACTTTTTTGTGTTTCTTTTGTCAGAAGTGTCAAAATGTCATCCGCCATCTTGGATCCAAAAAGCTATGGCAATACCGAGCTGAGAACGACCGAATTACTCGAAAACGACACCCATAAACATTTTTTGTGGCATAGTGTCAAAATGTCATCCGCCATCTTGGATCCAAAAAGTTATGCCAAAATCAGGCTCAGAGCCACCAAATTACTTGAAAATGACACCCATAAACATTTTTAGTGTCATAGTGTCAAAATGTCATCCGCCATCTTGGATCCAAAAAAAGAAACCCAAATTACTCGAAAGAGACACCCATCAATATTTCAGTGTCAAAGTGTCAATAGTGTCAAAATGTCATCCGCAATCTTTGTGCTCGAAATTCCGGGTTTTTATGAAATTCCCCTGGGATAATATCAACGGGATTTTCTAATGAAATCCCACGACTTATTTATTTATACATATAATAGTTAATTACCAAAGTACTCGTCACAATTCTCATATAATTTTATGGTTTTAAATGCCGGTACCGTGGAAATGTTGGGATAAAGTATAGATAGTGCCATCCACAAAGACTCGTAGATGTATTAAAACCTTTAACTAAAAAGTAATAAGAACCACGGTGGATGACATCCATCGTGAATGACACCTACTTTAGCCGGTACGTAAATCCAGGTTATAAAGTTCGTGTATGCCAAATTTTATCCAAATCTGTTTATTTGTTTTAGCGTGAAAGAGTCACAAACAAACGCTCTCACAAACACTAGCATTTTTATAATAATAGTAGGATAATAACAGAATAAAGTAGATTAAAGTAAAAAAACTGTATCACCTGTATACTAACTACGAGTGGAAACTAACACTATGACGTCACACGCGGCTCGGCCTTATTCGGCACCTGTCGGTGTGTTTTTGACAAATTTCAAATCGGTATAACTTTTTAATTATAGCGAATAAAAAATAACTAAAAATACTTTTCTTAGAAAACTTATAAATGATCTTTCCATTTATGACAAAAAAAATGATTCAAAACTCAATTGCGGCGCGTGCATTTATTGGCATAAATTCCAGGACGCATTAAAAAAAAACTTTAAAATACGTCCTAAAACTACTCTGAATTCTATAACAACATATAAGGATTATCAAAATTGAAAATTATTATTTAGGTACAATTTAAAACTAAGGACATTATCTTTATTTCATAATATTAATATCATTCGATTATTTGAAAATAAAAAACGCATTTAAAACCTTAACGGAGAAATTGCAATTTTACGGCTAAATGTGAACGCATCCGAACATCTCGACGATGTATATTTAGGTATGCACGTGAATGAATGAACACTCGCTCGACTACTTACTAACGTTGGCTTGGCATCTGTCAGTGAATCAAAAATAAATGAGCTGCTATTAACGTTACCTAATAACGTTAAAAATGACTAACGATACCTTTGACTTAACGTTAGCTCAATGCACAGCTGGTAACGTTACCATTTTTTTACCGGTAAAAAGTAGTATAAGTAACGGTACATGGGTTAACGCTAATTACAAGTTAACGTTAAATCTGTCTCACAGTGGTAACGATACCAATTTTTGACGTGACAACGTCTTATAAATTGGTTTGCCGGGTGACACTTCAAGAAACTGCGTTACGCTCCGCTCACGTTATGCGCTCACAATGAGAGCGAGTGAGAGGCACGCGGGCATGGTTAGCCCGCCTAAGAGCGAGAGAGACAGACATAAAAAGTGAAAGGCACGCGTCCCTTCCACTCGAGCACAGTTAGCCCGCCTAAGAGCGAGAGAGACAGAGCGAGAGAGAGAGAGTGAGAGAGATAGGCATACACACCGGTTCATGTCTTGCGCTTCTATTTCGATTTAGATTCTTTGTATAAATTAATGTTTTAAATATAATTCTTTGTATAAATAAATGTTTTAAATTGTTACTATTATTTCATCCTTCTTCCTACTATACGAATGAATATTCACATTAAAATTATTTTACCACTCAAAGTCGTTGTCACGTAAAACTTTCGCCCGTATACCGACTTTACAGGCAACCAATTTTTTAGCGGTACTTGAGGCCCTGCTTATAGCAGTGCGTCGATTTTTGAAATCGAAAAGTATAGAAAAACTAAATTTTTTTTTTAATCTCACCCAGAGACGCAAAAAAGAGGGTTTTGTGTTAAAAAATAATGAACTTCATACACCTATAAAATAAAAACCAATGAAGTTTAACCTTTTAAAGTTGCTACATATACTTCCAATCTAATACAGGTAAATATAATTTCTCGGTTTTCTTGAAATTTGATTTTTGAGTTGATTACGCAAAAAATAGCAGAACTCAAGAAAATCAGCTTTCCTCGGGAAAGTAGTTGGTAATAATTACAAATACAATAATACTACGAAGAAAATAGATAGATACGAATGTACATAAGACATAAAGCCGGAAAAGTGTGTAAATTGTGAAAAAACATTAATAAAATAATTACATTCTGCACAGGTATTTTTTCAACGAAGACACCAACCTAAATAAACCTAAATTGGCGTCCTAAATTGTGTTCTTTACCTAACACCTAAAGTTCAATATGAAATACCGTTACTTTGTTTTTATTTATTGCGCTATTATTCACAGCGCGTTCGGTTTTCGAACGCACTCTTATTTGAAAAGCTGATATTATTATGAGGGCGGCGTGAAACGCTTGGCTGTATGCTCTCAGTACCTTTGCCTAAAAGAAGCAAAATCCAACGGCGCGTTTACGCCTGCGCTACGAACATGTCAGAATTTTATTGTGAAAAAGTTGGTAAATGAAATAGTAAAAGTTTCTGTCCTCAGACTTTATATAACATTTTTATTGTTTTGGTTAAATACCACACTGCCCAAGAATATACATATAACGCTGCGCTGCTGGGCCTTAGCGCAACATGTATCTTAAACACTTCAAGGTAGGCTTGCTTACAAAATTTTCATAAATACTTAAAATCTGAATGTACATAATAGTACCTATTCGAGAAAACTATTTGAATGTGCCTGTTTCAGGATTAGTACATATTATTGCAAGGGTATAATAATAATAGTTTTGATATCGAGAATAGATATAAAGTATCACAAAAAACACACGCAGACGAAGTCGCGGGCAACAGCTAGTATATAATAGTACTAATGTACAGAATGGCCACGCTCCGCCCCGCACCGATTCGAGTTACCCCACCTCTCAAGTGCAGGCTGCCGGAAAGCTGCTGGAAACAAGTAGGGTGCGCAACGCGATGTATGTCGGCCGCATGGCACTAAGTTCGGGAACCTACCCTACCTACTTCATTTTATAAAACATTAGTAAATTAATGCTTTCTGAAATTATCGCGATTAATAAATGAAATAAGTACAGAATCATTCGCTTAAGTTTTTTGTCATATATCTCTTGTAATTGAAAATAATAATGCTTAAATACACAAACAGACACATTTTAAGTAAGTTTAAATAGATAGATAACGATTAAGTACATTTATTTGCACACATCTAAGCCATACCTTCATTTAAGTACCTATATTTATGTCATTGGTAGTACTTATAGTACTAGGTTTTGCGATACACTCAACCCTTTGTATCTTACGCACACATTGACGCGTGTACAGACGACGTCGTGCCTGTGTTGATTCAAGAACGCGGATTTGTACGTCGTGTCCACCGTGTGCTATAACGCTGACTGTAGTACCTAATATAATAAATTACCTATTTTTTTTCATGCGCGGAGGCGAATCCCCGTCCATTATCTAGTCTGCGATAGTTTGTGATACCTATTTGACATTCTGGTTTTATAGCTGACATAATGATATTTCAACATGATCTTTTTATTTTCATCATTTCTTATTGTCAGCTTGCGTGGTTAAAATTTACTTTTTGTACAGGAATTGTCAAAAATGAAGTCACTTTGAAGCCAATGCCGACCGAATTGACTAACGATAATTGTGATTAAAAAAATTTATTACATTTTCGCGACTAATTCTTATATTTTAGGGTCGCTTGTCGTACTGAGTACGTAATCTCTATTACGTACTCAGTACAGTCATGTACAGTCAATCTGTTTCAATGTTTGTAACCAAATGTTGGTTTTACAGTAAAATTTTCATAACTATTTTCTTTGTTAGGCTTTGCGATATTTGCACAGCGGGTCGATATTCGACTTATTTAAATGTGTTTGTTAGGATTACACGTGTAAAACGTTTCTTTCAAAAATACTTATTACCCATGTCCGTCCTTAAGTGTCGAGAACGCCACAGACAGAGTTTTTTTTATATACATACAATACATACAATGTATATAAAAAAAACTCTGTCTCTGGCCCCCCCTAGTGGTGCCTGCTGGCCTGGGATGGGGATCCCCTGCTAGCAAGTAGAGGCCCACGAGTGGGGACCAGGTATTCCCGGCCCTCCCCTCTTGGCGCAGGAACCCCGGCACACAGGCTGGGGCGGCCCGGTGGGACGTACGGGGTGACAATGTAACATGCTCCCGCGGCGCCCCCCCACACGGCAGAGAGGGAATACCGGTGGGTTTTTAGTGGGTATGCCTCCCTCGCCTCCCCCCACTCGGGGGGGGGGAGTCCCACATAACCTCCGCGTCGTCCCCACGGCGCGGTCGTATGCTTAATGCATTTTCCCAACGCAAAAAAAAAGGATGATAAACCACAACAACATTATATTGCGGCTCGTGAACTGTAATTTCTTTACAATTTGTACTAGAGTAACATTTGACGACACGCAAATAAAGTGACATTAAAACTATTTTATTTTGCGGCTGCCAAACTATTGCACTGTACTATTTGCTAGGTAAGAAATAGTTGACCAGACGCAATATAACGTTATTGTGGTTTCTCATTCTAAATTAAATGAAGTATAGACAGTACTACTATTACTAGAAAACTTTCACTACATAAGACTTTGCTGTCTTTGCTATTCAGCAGGTACCAAGGCCAAGTTGAAGGTCGACTTGACTCAAAGTCACTCGGCGTCACTCAACTTTTTATCGCGACCCGCAAACGATCGTGTACCAATAATGACTTGCTGAGTCTTGTTATCGGTATACTCAGCAGCTTACCTGCTTTATATTTAAGCTAGCTATACTACTCTAATAACGCATTACTGTGGGAAGTGCCCACACGTAAGCATCTGCTTACATTAGGTATTTGCATTTTGATTATTCATTTTTAGTTTTTGTTTGAAGTCATTCTGGGTCTGTGAACTCTGTGATAATTGACTGTGTGAAGTGTTTGCAGTTTTGAAATAACAATTAAGTATTTCCTCGTTTGAGTAGGTACTTATTTCCGGTGTATTCCAACTACAGTCATTTTAATAGTTACATGGTAGCCTAGTGGTTTGACCTGTGGCCTCTCAAGCAGAGCGTCGTGGGTTCAAATCCCGGGCTCGCACCTCTGAGTTTTTCGGAATTTATGTGCGAAAATTACATTTGTAATTTGCCATGAGCTTTTCGGTGAAGGAAAACATCGTGAGGAAACCTGCACACATCTGCGAAGAAATTCAATGGTGTGTGTTAAGTTCCCAATCCGCACTGGGCGCGCGTGGGAACTATAGCCCAAACCCTCCAGTACACGGAGGAGGCCTATGCCATGAGGCACGTCGAATTACGCGACAATTTAATAAATAAACGACAATAACAACAACAAAAACAACAACATGTACTTAGGTACTGAAATTGTAGCGAATTCGGAATAAAAAGGCTTATAAATAAAATAAATAAAATTATTATATTATATTAATCTTGCTTTTGGCGGGAGTGTTAGGTAACAATTCCTATCTTAGCTTAGTGTTAGCTTGAATCGGCAACACGCTTTCACAGAGACGAGGTCTAGCTAGACCGATTTGTGCCGACAACCCCGGAAACCTCTATCTATAGATCAAAGTTCACAAATAATCTAGGTTATACTATCTTGTTTTTTATTACAGCATAGCATAATAATGTTATAGAAAAGCAGGATAACCAAAAGGCGGCCTTATCGCTTTTATGAATTGATGGATTATAAAAATCATAAGGTTTAGTGCGTTCTCGGTTTATCATACGCCTTGGCGTGTGCGTACAGTTGCACGCGCATAGTTTAAACCGGCCTCACTTTGCCGTATGCAGAACTCTGTGTTTGCTTTTTATGCGATCTGAGAATGGGTTAGAACTTCTACATAAAAGAGTAATTTTTTTATGAGGTAGCTAATTTCTATATACTGTAGAGCTGCCTTGAGGAGACAATAGTTCGTACGGGGTTCGTTTTTGATTTCCTAACCAAACTTGAGGTGGCTGAGGGTCGTACATTAAAAGATATAACTCATATAACGTTCTTTTATTCATTGATTGATTCATATCATAGGATGTGATTTCGTTCCCGGTTCAAGCTGATCTCAGGCCAGTCTATAAGTTCTTAAAAAACAATCAAATATCACAGCCTCAGCCCAAGTTAACAGTAGCCTGTAACATTTTGTCGCGGCGTTTGTCTTTCTAAACTAGGTGGCGTGTGCAAAAGAGATGGTTAAGTACTTCATTACTGCTAATAGCATACGACATGCTACTGGGGGAACTGATTTGTAAAAGTAACCAGTAGCGTGCAGTGGGTGGTCGTCATGGTAGGCAGCGTGTACTAATTGTGCTTCGTCCATTCCCGCTGCCTACCCCAGCGGCGCGTCACTGCACGCTCTAGACAGCAACCAAGGCTACTCTAAAAAAACACAGACGAATATAGAACGTCCTTTCTTTTTAAAAATTTGTATACGAGTAGATAAAGCTACAGTATTAAAAAGAAAATTACTGTGAGACCCAGACATAATTAATGCATTGCACTGGATTACTCACGTATTAATATCTTGGATTCCAAACTCCCGATTATCCGAACTTTAGTAAAGCATCAATTAAAGTTACATTACTTAAGTAATTGGCATTGTTCATTTTTTTTAGTATGCTCCAATTCGAAAACCATTTGGAGGAAAACCATCAAATAACCGATTTATCTTGTCCGATTTCAAAAATACTTTACGATTGCAAATATTTTTGTAAAAGTACTTTTGACCTTTGTTTGATCTAACGACCGGGTTTTGCGTAAGAATCGGGCATTAAATGTTTGCCACAAAAATGAAAAAAAAAAGTTTAGCTACGGTATCTGTCATGCTGTCACTGTCACATCTACATCATAACATTACATTCTGACTTAACCTACAAACATTAGAAATAAAAGCAAATTCAAAGTATAAAACAGTTACAAACAATGGATATTTATAAAAAAATGTTTTCTGCCGGGATGCAACAATGCCTCTAACTAGCCCCCGAATAGCCCCAACAAAATTATTGTGAAAATCAGAGAAGGTTTGCGGAACGAATAGTGTACGCAAGCTAATGTGGAATATTTCAAAGATTACACGATGTATTGTTGCGAAGACCATTTTAATGTAAGTAGGAGTCAGGAAAGATGTGCAGAAGTGAACGAAAAAGCAAAAACAGCACAGGAAACAATAACAACACCAACGAACGGAAAGATTTCGAACACGCGAACATTTGTTGACATTAAACGTGAGTTTGACGTTAAATTCACACACACATTCACAGATCTATGACGTTGACATATAGACAAAACCATAGACAAAACCGTTTTTTTTATATTTTTGTATGAAGGCGATTGGGATCCTACCGAAATTAACATATTATCAAACAGCGAAAAAATATTTATTATTAATAAACAAAGCTACGTAGAAGCATAATATTCAAATTAGTTCCTTGAAATAGTCCATTCTATCAAATAAAGGTGTTAAAACCACCGCTTAAAAAAAATGAACAATGCCAATTAACGTTGTAACATTCAAAGAAATATGCGTGGCTTAACTCAAGTTGCGTATATATTTTTTATTGCTTTATTTAGACTTGTATACCTAATACCTGTAATGTCAGTATGCAACAAAGGACACGCGCTCATAAGTGATGTGTGTAAATAATGTAAGTATAGGGACTCGTTGAGAATCTCGACGCGGTGATCGATACGATATTATTCCATCGGTATCTTTATGTACGGATCGATTTGGTGATAAATCTTGTGTATCTTTACTATCTCGACTGAGCTGGTCCTATTATCGGCATACAAACTATTGTATCTGTGAAATGCTATTTATGTATTATCAGCATTTGTTCTATTAATCACTTTTCTAAGTTTAAAACAATTATCAAATGAATCAAGAACTTTACTTCTTGATTTTTTTTATATATTTTTTACGGTTTCACTCGTTAGAAAGTAAATTTCTAAACGACACTGAAAATTAGAACACATGGAAAAATCCGAAAAGTATCCCAGATCCTCGTCATTCCGTGACGCGTGCTATACCGCTACACCACCCATAGTAGGCGAGTAAGCCTGCGAATTTTTCTATCTGTACCAGCTGTCACGTGACGTTGTCATGCGGATTTTGTTCATCTGTTTGAATGATATGTCTTACTGTATCTCATTGTCGTTAAAATTAATTGTTATAAACTTGATTCTGCAAATAAATATTATGACAGTTGAACATTTTTTACCTTTTTTCCAATTCCGAAGGAAAACGAATAATTATAACGAATGAACCTTTTGAATAAGTACAAATTATTGCCCAAGGAAGTAAAACAGTTATTTTTTACAGGTGTCAGCGGTTATTTGCCTGCTGTGTATACGCGACGAACGGCCGAGTCGGACGCCTGGACGCTGCATCGCGCCATATCGCTCGGGAATAACAACAGTGAGCATAATCCTTATTCAAAACATCAATCATCCAATAGAGTGGGTGTGCTATTTAATTTGTTTGAAATAACCGCCAGTCTGATTGACCGGCCCTATAGTGTGTTTTTTTGGCCCGTGGAATTCTGACAGCTGTCAGAATTAGACGTTTCAGGGGACACCAACATTTTTTTCTGCTGAACAAATAAATTGTCACACTAAGCTTTCGTTATTTTAACTAAAAAAATAAAAATAATAAAATACGGTGACGTTCTAACATTAGGTACTCAAATAATGGATTTAAAAATTAATGGCAGCTTTTATTTTAACGACAATTGGCCAATTAGAGTACAGAAGATCTAAGCTGAAAACTTTAAAAGTCATCCTTATTATCACATACATACGTACATACATAAATCACGTCTTTATTTTAGCAAGGCATATTTTGCCATGTCGACGTAGTGACATAACATTACACACGTGAGGAGATTGTTCGGTTTAATGTAATTTTGATATTGGGGGAGGAGCAATTAAAATATTTTCCTATATTTTGCCGGAAGAATGACAGCTGACTGCTGAAGTTTTACGTTCTGTTCATTCTTTTTATTAAATATTGCGAAATAAATCAATATTATTATAATCGTAGACCGAAGGTTTGTAATAACTATATGACAATACTCAAAGTGATACCCCAAACAATTTATATTCTCCCAAAAAAAAGAAAAGATTATTAATTATGTCTAAATTATGCAATTTAAAATTAAACCAAATATCTGTTAAGTACTAATATGTAAAAATGATTTTTAGTTTAAGTATTTCAACTTCAACATAATGTTCTACATTTTTATTTTTTTTCCTTTTCTTACCACGAATTTAAGGAACGTTTATATGACTGGTAACACCAAGAAATGTCAGAATTCCGCGGGCCGAAAAAATACACTATAGGTCACCGATGACACTACGATCGGGCTAGAACATTATTATCGATATCGATAGTCAACGTTTACATGTTGGAAATGGCATGGTGCATATTTTTATCCTACTAATAATATAAATGCGAAAGCTTGTGAGGATGGATGGATGATGTGACGGTTGAGTGTGTATGTTTGTTCCTTCTTCACGCTGAAACGACTGGATGGATTTGGATAAAATTTAGACCGGAGAGTGCTCGTACCTTAGATTAACACAGGTTACTTTTATCCCGGAAAATTAATTGCATAGTTCCCGCGGGATAGCGATAAAAATGTCAAAGATCGTAGAGTCGCAACGATAATTATCTTCTCGTTGTTCTTAAGTCTAATTATACGCGGACGAAGTCGTGGCCAGAAGCTAGTGTATAGTAATTGTTGGAAAGATAAAATTGATTTTCTCTAATAAAATTTTACATTATTAGTGACCAAACACCACTCGCTTGCATGCCGTTAGTCGTTTATATTAAGGTGATTTCGTATTGATTTGAAATTTAGAACCTACATCCTACACATCAATCGTGGTTATTTTATTAACACTCGGTTTGTAACGCCTAACTAATTTGGTTTACCATGAAATGTCCACATTAACACCCACTAAAATTGCTGCAATAGGTTATGCGGTTGGCTAGCTATTGAAAGCAAGGGACAATCGACGTGTGAAGGTTAAAACCCACTAATAAACAGATTATAAACCCTACTTGAATCGAGTTTAAAATTGGCCTAACTAGTTGCCTAGTCCTGCAGGCTTATTACGTAACTCGCTTTTAATCGCCATCGTGTTCATTTTGACAGTCCTTGTGTGAATGTGACACCTAGCTGATTGCGATGCCAATTGTCAGCCCATACATGACCTGTCAAAATGAACGCGATTACGATCGCGAGCGAGTTACGTAATAAGCCTAACTGTTCTTATCGTTGCTTTAAAAAATAACGCTGTGGATGCCAGTGATTTAGCCTGAAAAATATTAAGTTTGCCGATGAATAATATATAAAAACTAGTCCACTTTAATTCAAATCATCACTACATAATATAAAACAAAGTCGCTTTCTCTGTCCCTATGTCCCTGGTTTCCCAAGAAACGATTGAAACAGCAACGACTTTTTTTGAAAAATGTTGGTACCTCATTCGCTCGTTTCTCCATTCTCTTTATTGTCGTATAGAGTTACATACATAACATTTTGCCAATGGTTACTTTTCATTTAGTTTTCCTCCTGCCTGGCAACGCACAAACTAATTTGGCTAATTTTGTACTTGATTTTAGATTACGGTGCGATCAGATACAACTGAATACGTAGACAGACGAATCCAATTAGCGATACCACTGATTGTTGATAATGATAACGCAAGCAGTCGATACTGTTTACTTTCTAATGTAAATACCTATTATCGACGTTGCGTAATTGTATCTTGGACTTTTATATTGACATTGAATATACTATTACAACAATACTATGTAATAGTTTTAGTAGATAATATATCACGACTTTCACGTTCAAATTAATATAATGAGATAATTCCAAGATTTAGTTGCTTATTAAACTGATGTGACAGTGACAGTGGCGACTTAAAATTTTTAAAATGCGACGCTTAAATTATTTGATATTTTTGACCTGCGTCTTGGCTTTAGTTAGATCACTATGTAAGGATTTTCTCATTCGTATTGTTTTTTTTTTCCATAATGGTCAACGTGTGGTTAACCGTTAAATTTTTTATTGCTGTTTGTAAAAACGTGATTAAGTTTAGAAAAAGGTGTATTTTTTGTCGTATCTCTGGAGTTACTTAATTTTGCTGTCCAATTTTGCAGTCAACGTTGGCTAACAAAACTAGGATCAAACCGCCCAATCGCATCAATGTTTTGCTAACTCAATTCTCTTTAAAGTGATACAACAAATTGAATCGTGAGTGATGCAAGCTTCATAAAAAAAAAGTTTATAGTGCTCCTACAAACTAGGACGATCAGATCTGTCACTAGTTGACAATGTACGCAACAAAATAGGAAATATCAAATGAATCAAGAAATTTTACTTATTGATTTTTAATGTTTACTTTTTACGTTTTACCGTTAGAAATTTAATTTCTAAACGACACTGAAAATTAGAACACATAGAAAAATCCGAAAAGTAAAGCTATGGCCGACGAATGGCGACGACCCGACGATGGTGACGAGGACCCGGGTTCGATTCCCGGCCATAGCTTTACTTTTCGGATTTTTCTGTGTTCTAATTTTCAGTGTCGTTTAGAAATTAAATGTACGCAACGCCTAGATCTAGCAATACCTAATTGAAGTAAGAACTTCTTTAGCGGCGCTGAGGACTTTTTGGGATGGGTAAAAAATGTTAAACTCGCGTCAGGCGTAAGACGGAGGGAGAGTTTAAGTACCAGGATATCAGGATCCTCTAAGAGATTTTGAAATACGAATGAATCGCGTTCGATTTTTCAAGTGTTTCTTTGTTGAGTCGTGGAGCAAAAGTACTAGGGCTCAGCACATTGTTAGAGGTCTATCAATATAGATAATACGTACGTTTTTTCTTTTGTAAGCGGCCAGTACGGTACGCATCTTGAGCGTCATGGAGGTTACAACATTAAAATCTATTGTAAGCTGCTGTTTTCACTTCTGCCGGCACTCCCGGAGTGCTACCCGTCGTTTTTTTTTCTGATTGACCATTCTCAAAAGTAGTAATAACAGTTTATTTGTGTGTTGTGTGTAGGTTCAGATTGCAAGTCGGAGTCGGACTCCAACACAGACGGCGAGATGACGTCATACCCCCACGAAGACGCGACGAAGCTCGGGCACGAGAAGTCGGAGGAGGTGTACAAGGAGTGGGAGCGCTACTGGGAGGCGGTCATGGTGGAGCAGCGCTCGGACGGCATGCTCCACATCACTCAAGGTCGGTCTAGCTTATTCAAAAAAAAATAATCAAAATGTCTTTATTGCGGTTATGGGTAATAAGGTTGTTAAAGAGCTATGATATGAGCTGTGATATTCCGTACACCAACGTTTCTTACCCCCTTTATTCATAAACGCTCTATAGGCTTCTGATAACTTAGCAATCGTTCGTCCTTATCTGTCACTTTGACATTTACCTTTCACAGACAAGGATAAACAATTGCTAAGTTAGTAGAAGTCTATAGAGGGTTTATGAATATGGGCCAACCTTTTTCAGCCACGCAACCTGGCAATTGAGAACAATTTTCAAGGAAGGAATTTTTCTTAGCGAGTGCTCCCCTGAGTTTGGTTTTTACTTTTTATCTCAGATTTAGCAAGAAATGTGAATGAGTGATACCTTAAAAGAAAGAACAATTAACAGGCATGTTTTTAAAAATGTTTGAACATTTCCAGGATTTTTTTTTTAATTTTTTTATGGCACAGAAAAATGACTCCGTTCCCAAAATAAGACATTTTTAGTAATTTCGAAAGCCTCCATTTTGTTTCTGTGGTAAGACAGACACTTAAATATCGTTTCATTTGGTCCAATACACATTAAACTATCCGAAATAAAAGATTTTGTTTACAAATTAACGCTCATTGGTGCAATATTGACTCGTTTCTATCAAATTCTGGGTATTTTCATAAAATTTTTAAATTTTTAATTTAAAAAAAAATAACAAATTTCGGCTAAGACATGTATGGCTCAAAATGTTCAAAAATACCTCGGCTATCACCCCCTTAAGGCTTTGCACCTGGCTACCAAACACCCTGTATTATTATTGTTAAAAAAACTTTCCCATCCCCATCGAGGGAATGGGCGAAAATCATAGGAATCATGTTCTAGGCGACGCAGCTAGCAATCGATCACTATTTTGATTCCATTTTCCACCTATACGCCCACAATCTTGCCTGCTTGTTTGTTGCCTGCAAGTCTTTTTACCTTAGGCTCTGTCTACCCCGTAAGGGATAAAGACGTGATTTGTTTATGTGTATGTATGTATGAATGTATAAATTTAATGTCATAACTAACTCTTCTAGGCACGAGTATAGATTGGAGAGCAGATTTGCCTAAACCTGGCGACGCTAAAGCCATGCCGGTTACTGTCAAAAGTGCTGAAGCGACCACGCATCAAAGTGATGAAACTACCACGAAAGACAGTGAAACAGCTGCTCTAGGAAGCGAGGAAGCTACTCCTGCGCAAGGAAACAGAGACGCTGCTGATCTGGCTGCTACGCGTGGAGGTAGCGGTGAAGAATCTGTGTCCACTGACGGAGATGGAACCAGTGAGGCGACGATAAATAAGGTTTATACTATTATTAGCTTGGTCCATCGGTTTCCTGTGGAAGAATAAATTATCAATTCCCCATTCCTTAGTGTAGGCATTGGAATAACCTTTTGTAGTACGCCTCAGGGCCAAATTTCAACCCCCTTATTCATAAACGCTCTGTAGGCTTCTGCTAACTTAGTAATCGTTTGTTCTTATCTGTCACTTTCACATTTACCTTTCACAAATAAGGACACGATTGCTAAGTTAGCAGAAGCCTATAGAGCGTTTTTGAATAAGGAGGCAAATCTTTAGCTTTAGGTTTTGGCTTTGTGTTATCTGTAATTTAGTTAGTTACTATATTGATTTACAGAAATTAAAGGTTCACTTGTCGGTGTTGTTGGTATATTTAATGAAAACATGCAATTAAATAATCAGATACCTCTGATCCATCCTCAGCGGTTTACCACTGCGACAGTCGGTCGAGGAATTGTTCTATAGATATGTTGCTTTGTTTTTAGGGTATCGTACCTCAAAAGGAAAAAATGGAACCCTTATAGGATCACTGTGTTGTCCGTCCGTCCGTCCGTCTGACAAGACCCTTTTTCTCTGGAACTCATGGAGGTATCAAGCTGAAATTTATATCAAATACTCATGTCTACTGTCCCTGCGAGCTGTGAAAAAATCAAACTTCTAAACCAAAGCAATCAAAAGATACAGCCGTTTATGCCGCAAATTTTCGAAACTCGCAAGGGAATCAAAACCTACAGGGTACTTCCCGTGAAGTGAACTGAGAATCTTGAAATTTGGTATGAAGTAACGTCTAATAGCACAGGTAAAGGAAAAATTTCGAAAACCCGAATGTATGTACAGTCACCAGCATAAATAAGTGATCACTTTTGTACCTTGTCACTTTAAAGTCATGTTTGAAAAACCATACGAAATCATGTAACGACTGAAAGCGACAAGGTACAAAAATGATCACTTATTTATACTGGTGACTGTACGTCTACTTATCAGTGACCAATATAAAGTGACCCCACACTGCGTACATTTTGCTTTGGAGCAGGGCTCTGCTTAAACTGGTTTATAGATATTTATAGATAATGGCACGGAACCCTTCGTGCGCGAGTCCGACTCGCACTTGGCTGGTTTTTTATTATTGAACATGAATGTAACTGAATTCCAGCCGGACCGCCGCTGGATATTCGCGTTGCGGCACGGCGAGCGCGTGGACTTGACCTACGGCGCGTGGGTGCCGTTCTGCTGCGACGAGCAGGGGAAGTATGTGCGCAAGGACCTCAACATGCCGCTGCAGCTCGGAGAGAGGTCAGTGCACTCGACATTGTTGTTGGAGCAGTGTTGTAGCCGGGCTGGCAATGTTGTACATGGTGTTTATAAAGCCGAATTTACATTATGCAACTAATTTCGTGCAACTAGCATTGCGCTGCGGCGTTTGATTAATCACTGTTGAAGCGTAAGGTTATCGACCGAGCAGTGTAATGCTAGTTGCACGAAATTAGTTGCATAATGTAAATTCGGCTTTATGTTTATAATGAGGTATCATCTCATGAGTAATGATTAAACTAGGTACTTACCTCAAAAGATACTGAGCAAAGCTCGGTCAACCACGGTATTATATATAAAATGTGCAGGTATATTTCTACTATTTCTTATTTAAAATACCTTCTGCCCGCGACTTCGTCTACGTTGAGTTGAGTTATACATAAACCTTCCTCTTGAATAACTATGTATTAAAAATACCGCATCAAAATCCGTTACGTAGTTTTAAAGATCTAAATTAAAGATTCTAAACGTATACAATTAGAGAAGACAGACAGGCAGACAATGGAAAGCGACTTCGTTTTATGCTATGTAGTGAAATTATTGAATTATTATCATAATATAACATTATACAAGCGTTGTTGCTTGCGTTGTGAACTGAAGTGGCCCTCGTTTACTTTTGAGCGGTATAGTTCAAGGCCCTTATTCATAAACGCTCTGTAGGCCTCTGCTAACTCATTAATCGTTTGTCCTTATCCGTGAAAGGTAAATGACAAAGTGACAAATAAGGACACACGATTGCTAAGTTAGCAAAAGCCTGTAAAGCGTTTATGAATAAGGGGGTAAATCGTTGTTGGTGCATCAGGGCGGGCGGCATGGAGTCGTACAGCAAGGACACGCCGCTGACGCGCGTGGGGCGGCTGCAGGCGGCGCTGGTGGGCGAGGGGCTGCGGCTGGCGCGCGTGCGCGTCGCACACGTCGTCGCCTCCGCCGCGCTGCGCTGCGTCGAGACCGCGCACCACGTGATCGAAGGTCGGTACAGCAACGGGTATACTATGAATCTTCCCTGGTGATTTTTTCGCTTCGAGCTCTAATCCTTCAAACAAAGGCCATTGCCTCTATTATCGCAAAACCGCAAGCTACCGTACGCACGTGCCACTACAACGTTCGTATTGAAAAACATACTGTATCGACATAGTATTAAGGTACAAATTAAAAATAATATCTAGAATATCGGTCACATTAAATTTGAACCTTAATACTTGAATTTAAGTTTATATTGTAAATAACTGCCCAGAACACTCCCCGAAGTAGTGACATTTGACTCGTTTTCAGGACTTCAAGATCCGTCGTTAAAAGTGAAGGTGGATCCGGGCCTGTTCGAGTTTAAGGCGTGGTACGCGAGCAAGGGCATGGCGCCATTCATGACGCCGCAGGAGCTCCACAAAGCCGGCTACAACGTTGATCTAGAGTAAGTATAAGTACCTCAGGTATTTTCATTCTTACCTGTCCTATTTGGTAAACAAAATTCTAACCTCAAAACGTCTCATTTTTGTTATTTTTTAACTATTTCGTCGTAAATAAAGGAACTGGAGATAAAATATCAGCAAAATTGTGTGCAAAATATTGCCTCAGGTTTATTTGATAACATAATACACCTTATTCTTTACAAAAATTTGCACATTGAGGTTAGAATTTTGTTTACCTAATAGAACAAGTAAGAATGAAAATACCTTAATCAATTTGCACAGATCACTCGGCGGGTGGTAAGCGCTAAGCGCCCTTGTTAAGGGTTCCGCCGCATCGCTACAGCCATTTTTGTCACTAATCCTAGTGCCTTGCATCAGTTGTTGCATGGAGAATAAGGCGACCGGTAAAATTACTGGCTGGGTGAAACATTCCAAATTACCTACATTAGTCAAGTCTGTCTCGTTTATAGTCTATTGCAATACAATAAATACGGTTAAAATGTTCTTCCAGATATAAGCCGTACGTCAGTTTGGACACGAACACTTCTGAGACTATGGAGGAATTTTACAAGAGAACTGAATTCGTGATGCAGTCGACTGTCCAGGACACAGAAGCTGAAGGTAAGCATGTGTGCTGTGAAGCTATGTATGTGTGCGTGTAAATTTACAAGCCAACTGCAAAAACGCACCCAGCTAAGCTAGTATCAAACTAAAATCTATCCCCCTTATTCATAAACGCCCTATAGGCTTCTGCTAACTTAGCAATCGTTTGTCCTTATCTGTGAAAGGTAAATGCTAAATGTAAATGTGACAGACAAGGACAAACGATTGCTAAGTTAGTAGAAGCCTATAGAGCGTTTATGAATGAGGGGGTTTGAGTTTGCGTTGAGGTTAGGTGTCTGACTTGTTCCAGGCGGCAACATCATCTTCGTGGGGCACGCAGCGACCTTGGACATGATGGTGCACGCGCTGAATCGGCTCGCGGACCCCCGCAGCCCGCAGCCGCCGTACCAGCTGAGCAAGCACCTGCTGCGCGTGCCGTACTGCGCGCTGGCCGCCATGCGCGACCGCCCCTGGCAGGTGCTCTCGCCCCCCTGCCCCCCCTCCATCAACTCCAGCTCGGGAAGGTTCGACTGGCGGCTGCTGCTCGATTTGTAAGCAATGTGATATTTTAAGTCTTCTACATAGCCTGTTCACTTGTCACCTTGGTGTGCCCGTTGTGATTGGGATGCCGAATCGTGAAGCCGTTTTGCTGTTTTTCATTGGACGTTAGACATTCGACCAAAATATCAGACGCGAGCTTTCTCCTTCCAAATGCTAACTGCTAAGAAATTAAATGCATACATATCTGGGCCCTATTTTATAAAGCTACAAGTGGCAATTTACAAACGGAAGTCTCTATCAAACACATAGGGCTAGAAAGAGACTTCCGCTTGTAAATTGTAACTTGCAGCTTTATAAAATAGGGTTCTGTTGTCTGTGTTTCCGGACAGGTACAAACTAGGCCTCTTCTACTGAACCAGCCCGTTTGGTCTTTGTCTCATCTGCATTGTTCATCTGGTAGGATAAGGGACACGTTGGTCAGTCTACTGTAAAAACAATCTAACGTGCAATGAATACCGATTGCGATTCGATGGCGGCCAGGATGAATGTCAATTATCCGTATTGTGAATTTAGTCTTACCCCCTTGTCCATAAACATCAATTTGACAGTTGCGTCTATCAAACACGTTTTGCTATAATAGATTTGCATTTGTGAAAAAGGGGGTCAGGGCTTGGTTACCGCTTAAGGATGATTTAGGCGTATCACATATCTACAGTGCAAAAAGTACACTGGAAAAGGGATTATGTAAAATATGCTATCGATAATTCTTCATCTTGTCTCACATGCCGAGTGACGACATGAACGGCGACAATGGCGACAATAGGGAGGGTGAATGTGTTAGTTGTAAGCTATAGATGATGAACAGGCCAAATCGCATTTCAAAACTAATAGTTCCTTCAGTTTGGCATCAGTCGAAATTCCGTTTTGTGAAAACTACACTTAACTTTTTATTCAGTTTTTTTATATGATTGAAGAGTTGGTAAAATAGCATGACATGGTCTACAGTTAACTGCAATATTTGTAGTTCAAATATCATATTCAGTGCCATGGATATTTGTGAAATGTTATTTTTATAATACCTACTATATGTCTTCAACAAATCTAGCTGTGATTGCGGTTTTTAATTAATAATCTGTGATGAAAATATCGACTTATAAAGTCATATTCCTTGTAAGTTTTGTTGCATTTTAACTATTCATTTTATTTCTGTTTTCACTAAATCTGTGATGATTTTGATGAGAATTATTTTTAAACCTGGTTTCTAATTTAATAATTAACGTGTCATTCACTGGTTAAGATGTGCGCATTAACATCTTTGTACAGTACGACTTGGAATACTTGGATGGGACATTGTGTATGGTACGTATTAATTTGACTGTCACGCGTGTGAAAGATGATAAACGAAAGGGTCTGGCCGGAAGGTAATAGTAAAATCGCCCCTGGCTGAATTTGAAATATTGTTATGCACGTTTGTTTGTTTTATTAAAAGATATAATTTTACTGAATATTAAGACTTAAATGCTTACGGTTAGCGAAAAAATAAAAATTCAGTTTTTATTTTTTTTTAGCCAAACTACGTTACCGATTAATTTGTCCTTCGGATATTTTGTACATATATTTAAGATACATTTATAGAAAAAAAATAAAAGTTCTAACGTTTTTCAAAATACACAATTTTGGCTGTTTTAGTTTTTCTTTTTTTTTTTTTTTTACTTGCAAGTTGGCGACACCTACCATATTTTGATATAATATACGCAATTTTATATTCTATCACATATATTTTTTTCAAAATTATTCATTTGGATCAACAAAGTGAAAAAAAGATTTTTGTTTAAAAGGGTGGTAAAAAGTTCTTCCATGTTGTTCAATCGTTCAAACATTCGTTCATAGTGTTAGTAACAATTATCTTATTAGCAATGTCAGTAACATGACATAAAAACAGAAAATACGGATAAATCAGAAGAAAAAATACATTTAAATTGATTATTTAAAAAATATATATTTTGTAGTTGCAATTTTTTACTAATTTTGAAAAATTAAAAATAATTGATAACAATAATAATATAGCTCTTTTTATTTCGGATTCACTACAATTTCAGTAGACCAGATAAGTTTTTTTTTTTTTCAAAAATTCAAATGATTTATTTGTAATAATACAGTATATTAATTAACTATCAACTATTTTATTATTTGTATATTATTAAATATACAGGATGTATCAGATACCCCCTAACAATAATCCACTGAGGTATATAACCATAGCTACAAAAGCTAAAAAAAATATTTAAAAAAAATTAGAGTAATTTTTTTTATGTTTTTTATAGGAATGATTGCAGTTAATACTACCATTCCTATAGAAAATATAAAAAACGTTTTACTCTGATTTTTTTTTAAATGTTTTTTTTTAGCTTCTGTAGCTATGGTTATATACCCCAGTTGATTATTGTTAGGGGCTATCTGATACACCCTGTAGAAGCTAAAAAAAATAAAAAAAAAATTGGAGTAATTTTTTTTATATTTTCTATAGGATTGGTAGTATTAACTGTAATCATTCCCATAGAAAAAAAAATTACTCCAATTTTTTTCTAAATATTTTTTTAGCTTCTATAGCTATGGTTATATACCCCAGTGGATTATTGTTAGGGGGTATCTGATACAACCTGTATATTTAATTATATACAAATAATAAAATAATGGATAATTAATTAATATACTGTATTCTTACAAATAAATCATTTGAATTTTTGAAAAAAAAAAAAAACTTACCTGGTCTACTGAAATTGTAGTGAACCCGAAATAAAAAGAGCTATATTATTATTGTTATCAATTATTTTTAATTTTTCAAAATAAGTAAAAAATTGCAACTACAAAATATATTTTTTTAAATAATCAATTTAAATCTATTTTTTCTTCTGATTCATCCGTATTTTTTGTTTTTATGTCATGTTACTAACATTGCTAATAAGATAATTGTTACTAACACTATGAACGAATGTTTGAACGATTGAACAATATGGTAGAACTTTTTACCACCCTTTTAAACAAAAATCTTTTTTTCACTTTGTTGATCCAAATGAATAATTTTGAAAAAAATATATGTAATAGAATATAAAATTGCGTATATTATATCAAAATATGGTAGGTGTCGCCAACTTGCAAGTAAAAAAAAAAAAAAAAAGAAAAACTAAAACAGCCAAAATTGTATATTTTAAAAAACGCTAGAGCTTTTATTTTTTTTCTATAAATGTATCTTAAATATATGTACAAAATATCCGAAGGACAAATTAATCGGTAACGTAGTTTGGCTAAAAAAAAATAAAAACTGAATTTTTATTTTTTTTATTTTTTCGCTAACCGTAAGCATTTAAGTCTTAATATTCAGTAAAATTATATCTTTTAATAAAACAAACAAACGTGCATAACAATATTTCAAATTCAGTCAGGGGCGATTTTACTATTACCTTCCGGCCAGACCCTTTATCAGAACCGAGTCACAAAAAGCATTCACGATAATTCACATAAGTGCTAAATTTATTAGTTTAAATTAGCTTAAAATAATGAAAAAACGAGAAAACGTAGCAAGTACTGTAATGTGTAAACATGCGTTTGCTGGAAGGTCAATAATAAACGCTGTGGTCAATCTGTGGTACGAAACTTTGCAGGGATATTTATACCGGCTATCCTGACGGGCATGTGAGTTATCGTGAATGCCTTGTGTGTGGCATGTTATACACCACATTCACTAAAGACTAATCAAATACTGTAGTTCATCTTTATCCAGTGATATACATACATACAGCTTTACTTTGTAAACTCTTATTTCATTGTAATTGTTTCAAAGAAATTTCTACTGAGAGAAATATTTACAAAACTTTTATTGTCTTAAAAAAAAGAAAATTTATGTAGGTAGTAACTAGCTAGAATTGTTTTACCTTACTTTTGTTCCTTTAATATCAACTTTTTAAGAGCCGAAAGTGATACAGTATTTTCATATTTTCTAGTCAGCGTTTCTAGGCATTTAACTATACAATATTTTAATACAGAAATCAAGCAACGTGTGCTAAGTCATACATATTGTTGCAAACATACACTCGTGGCCCTACGAGTTAGTTTTACAAGTGTTAACTATCGGCTAGTCTAATCAAATAACCAACGGTTGAGTTTTTAACCAATGGTGCTAGAGCTAGTCTTGTAAAATTGAAACCTGTAGCTTCGAGAACCGGGCCACAGACTCATAATCGAGTCAAGGAGTTATAGTATATTCTATGTATTGGTATTGAGATTTTGTTATGCAGTGAGACGCGCGTATAAGTGTGACGATCGCTTTGTTTACTATAGAACCCACTAGGACAATGCTCTTTTAACACCACGCGGCACTCCCAGTTCGGCAGACTTCAGTCACTGTTAGTAAGTTTTGGTTCGGTTCTAGAATAAGTAACTAAGATATTCGTGGTATATTCTAAAAAAAGTTCGGTAAGGCTGGCTGGGCAAGCTATACTGCATGCATACTTGATAAGTGTTCGCGTTTCATCTTTAGGTACTGCATCTTGTGAGCATTGACAGTTGACTTGAAAATGAATCAAAGCGAATGAAACCTTTTTTTTTTATCAGATTATTGCCATGTATAGTCGACCAAGTACTACCAAACTAATTAATTCCTGTCCCATTGTGAAACCCTTTCGCAGTAAATGTAATGCTAAGCCTTTTTTTCGTCTTGGCTGGGGCACTACCGTGCAAGGAAAATCGCTTTAACGTTTACCGTGAGGACGTTCTATGTTGGGTCAATGACATGTATCAATTAGTTCGATGTAGGGTAGTACCGAAATGCTTTACCATTTTTTATGACAGTTCCTAAATCAGAAAAAAAGCAGCAAGGTTGAATGTCACATTGACTTGTGAAAATAGTCGATGTTTTAAGCCGTATAAATGACATTGAACCTAGGGCGCAAAAGAACCTTGGTCCTCTATACAAGCATTTTACGTCCAAAACGCGTAAGAAAGGAAGTAGCGTTTTGTTTTCATTTCATCTCTTTATTTTAAAATGTTAAGTGGATAGCCAACTTACTTGACTATGTTACCCATTACGCTGTCATTTAAGTCGGTTAGGTCGAGAGTTCTGCAAAATTAACTAGAGTGATTGACCAGTACCAATTTTGTATACATATATTATGTAACAAGACGCAGCGAGATAAGAACTCGTTCGACCTAATAGACTTAAAACACAAAGAACAGCTATTTAACGTATTCACTGCCACCGACGCATATATGCGTTTTCGTGACTTTCGCTCGGTGCCGCTATTATAATTTTACAGGCAATTGAACGCACATGTGCGTCAGTGGCACCTGAAGAAGTCTTGGGTTTGGCAGGTGGCAGCGAATGCGTAACGTTAGTTTGGAACTCGCATGTGACTCCAACGTTTTGCAATCAGCTAGCAGGTTTGTTACGTTTTACAAACCTGAGAATAAAGAGTAGAAATTAAATCAGGGTGCTGATTCTTTTCCGGCACATTTTTAACGCGAAGTGTTTGAACATGGTAACAATTTTATACATATTATTTTACATTTCTTTTAATACGTTTTGTACTGTCTGTTGTCGGTGTCTATAAAATTGTGTAAGTTACAGACATGTGTATTGGCTTTACAGACTAAATGTTACCAGTGCTGTGTTATGTACTTCTTATGCCTTACTAGACTGATTAGAATTACCTATTATTAAACATTGACCTCGGTTGTAAGCTAAAGTGAATGAATGTATAATTAATAAGAAGTTAATGATAAATAAATGACTCTTGATAATAATCTGTTTTATTTACACATAAAAAAGCACTTAATAATAACAATCAAACATTATATTTCAACAAAATGTTTTCGGATATGTGACTAGACTTCCTTCCATTTTTATTTTTATTTTATTACAAAGGCGTAAAAGCTATGGTTACCGACAAAATGCACGTAATAAACGCGAATAACGATTAAGAATAAAAACAGAGACATCATGTTATTAGGTATATCTTTGAATTTATAACTCTTTCTCTTAACTATGTATATGCCTAGATATCCGAGATCAAATTAGTAACAATAACAAGTAAAAGCAATGATTTACTAATCAAGCCGAGAATAATTCATTTTTTCAGCGAGAATTTCTTCCACTATCTGCTGTATAACCTGCCTGTCTTCAGCTCTGATATCTTCTGGTTTCGTCTTATCATCATATATTTTCCTATCTATAAGTCTAACTATAACTTCTTCAACTATATCATCTATGTTTTGATTTGTGCCTATAGTTTCTTCGGTAATTAAAATATTTTCAGCCTCTGCTTCTTTTTCTATTTTTTCTGGTTCTGGTATTGTTTCAGTATCAATAGGCATAGATTTATCAATTGCAGTATCTATTTCTGGTATGTCACCTCTTCCATCGACTTCGTCCTCTGCTTTAACTTCCGTCTCTACATCATGCGCAAGTTCTTCGGCAATTTTTTTATGACGTTTCATTAACTCCCTGAGCTTTTCCTTAGCAGAAGCTACAACTTCTTTACGAGTTTCCGATTTAATTTTAGCAATAGCTTTAAGTTTCTTTTCTTTTCTCATAACTTTCAAATCTTCAACAGCTTTCTTTACCTTGGGTTTCTCAAATAGCTCTTCGATTTCAGCAGGCTCTTGGTCTATTTGTTTATCATCTTCTTTTATGACAAATTCTTCAATAGGAAGAACATTCTTATCGATATCAGTCTCCTCTCCAATAAAAGTTTGTATTGGTTCTATGTTTGCAAATGTTTGTTCGTCAACTACTAAACGTTCAATTTGGGCATCTTCAGAGTTAACATAATCCGTTTCTAAATTCACAACCCTCTCTTCATTGACAAAACTGTCTTCCAGTACGGATTCTTCTGCGTCTTCTAAATTCATTTTAACTGTTTTTTCTGAAGGCACATTGTGACCGTGAGGATAATCGCGGAAATCTTTTCTTTCCAAAATAAATAGTGCTGGTCTCGTCTTGATTCTAATGGGAGGTAACAATTTGTAATTTATAGACACAGATGAAAATGCATCAACACTATCTAAGACTGTATGCGTGTGCGCGAACGTTTTGAGATTGGGTGAATATTTGCTTTTAGCTTCTATCAGGAGATGGGTGTATTCTTGCAGCTGTTCTGGCTCGAGTGATTCGTTCTTGCTGTACTTCCAATGATTATGGATCTCCGTGAACCTCGTCACGCCAGTTTGTGCAGCCAAGTTACTGATATGCACGTGCACGAAAGGTTCGTTCTTCAAAAGCTTATGGAATCTGAAAATTACAATTCCAAGTCAAAAATCGGTACATCTCAGTCAAACTAAATACAATACAAGGTGTCTTCGAATTGTTCTGGAATATTTCAGTAATCTATATTTTAATTGTCATTTTGGATTCAAAATTAACTCACGCCTTTGACGCCTCCTACTTATTTTACTCTACCAAGGTATGGAAAAATTTGTCAACCACAATTAAAAAATCCTGACCATATCTACAGGGGTATTTGGGTATTTGGTCAATCTAATTCAACCACCAGCTGTATACCAGATTAATTAAGACAGTGTATGCAGTGCTTCATTTATTCTTACCTAGTCATGGCTACTCCACCAGGGTAATTCGTCATAGCGACAGATACAAATGCAACGGACAGTAACACATTGCCCACAATAATGACAATGGTACCCCAGAACAATAGTTCGTAAATGGGTGCTTTCGTTCGTCTCATGTATCTGAAAGAGGTAGTATTAGATAAATTAAAATTAAGTTCAAAGCGTCAATCTCTTAACTACCAGGTTGATAAGTTATAGAGCCAACACAACCCATTTAAGGAAACTTTTGACAAAGTGAACTTTTCAACAAAAGTACTATTACTTACGTCCTTTCTGCTTGAGCAACGATTTAAATGGATTTTTCCACGAAAATACAAGATTTTCACAAATATAAAAAAATATGGGTGTCTTAAAATTGTGCGCTCTTTCCAACCAGACAATAAAAAGTAGAACTTGAAAAATTGAAATATTGTCAATTTATGAACATTGTACAGGTGGCGGCACGTAAGTCTAACGTGGTGTTCGCCCGCCCGCGACACCCTCACTCCTCGGCGATACCTTATTTTCGACTACTGCGCATCAACGGTCATCGCTAGACTTACGTGCCGGCACTTGTAATTGGTATAATGCAAGCAGAGCTAGTTATCCATATCTCGTAGGCTCAGACCAAACGAAAAGTAAAGATTGAGTTATGAAAGGTAACCTGAGCTCGTCTTGATCTTGAACACGTCTAGACGTGTGCATGCTGAGGGTCGCACACAACTCACACAAGTGCGCCATTTAGCCAATCAAACTAGTTCAACAAAAATTGCAAACATGAGAAAAACTAATGAAAAAAAAAGACTATTTCAGTAGAAATTTATACTTAAATACAACTTTCTACGAGAAGTGATCCGGTTTTTTTGCTCCCGAGTATAGTTTGGTTTGCACAAGTTTGAAGTGACCGAACAGCCCTTCAAAGAACGATTGTTTTTACTTTTTATTTGGACCAAGCGTTACAATGCACTGATGTGTTTTTTTTAAATATCATCCAGTCGAAATTACACTTAAATACTTTTTAACTCACATATAAGAGCAAGCCGCCGCCGACGCCATGTTGAGCAAAGGGAACACGTATATTATAAATCTAAGCTCCTTGTGAGGCAGGAGCGAGTAGAGCATCACATACACGACGGCCGGAGCGACCACAGGCACCACGCGACGGTCCAAGTAAACGCCGACCGGGACCAGGACCAGGCTCGGCCCCAGACCGCGGGGCAAAGCTGAATAGAAGTACCAGAGGAATGGTGATGTCTGGATGACAGTCAAGGAAACAATAATTTATTTATTTTACTATCAACTATATGGCTAGTAATCGTGTACAGTTTTTAATATTTACCTCGACTTTCAGACACCCTACTATGTCCATGGTCTCGAAGGGACTGTATATTAGTAATTTACTGTGTGCATCAATATTTTTTATTGTTTGCTTCACTTGAGTTTTGCATTGTTTTCGAGTTAATACATCTACTACTGAAATAATTGTGTTATTAAATTACCAACAGTACTTTGCCTTACATTGATTGCTTTGCATACAAATATCAAAAACTATGATATTTCCAATATTTAAAAGGATACACCCCAATCAGAGCTTTTATTCAGCACTGTGTTGTACCAAAATACTTCTGCTTCGGGCCACAGCAGACGTCTCCAGAATATGGAGTCCACTATCACCGTCAGAGCTACGAGTCCCACACCCGCTGGCACCACTATTTTGAGCAACCTGTATAAGACATAGGTATATTAAAGAAACCATTAGTAAGCTACAAACAATGGTGCCACTGTATACTCATACTTATACAAGCATGTGAATATGTTTTTATATAGAGCAAAGAAAACAGTAGTTAACATAGGTCAAGTAGCTTCTAGTTTAGTGTTCTAACAGAGCTTTCGCATTCAATAAAATGTATTTAGTTATCAAATTTACTAATAAGAAAAATAGAATTGTGAGCTAAACAAAGAATGTGATAATTATCTTGTCTTACAAATTGTATACATAGTTTAAAAATAATTATTTTATTTACTAGCATTGCTTTATTACCAACTATAAATTAATAGAAAAGGGCAGGTGACAATATGGCATTATGCAAAAACTTACATCACAACATCAATCTTTTTGAAATGCAAGTCTATTATTAGGAAGAGTCCAAACAAGGCAGCTAACTCAGCCCTGAATATGATCATGCTTGCTCCAGCCGATATCAGGAACTGCTTGCGACCACCAGACATCCATCCTTCAAATGCTAACAAAACTGGAACAGATGTTTTATTTATTTATTATTTAAAATACAAGGGTAGGCTTACAGTTGAGACCAACACACCTAGCCTGTTAATTAGAAGATACAAATAGTATTAAGGTCGATTTAGATGAGGACTTTTTTCAGGCGCCTAAATCACGGCGCCTGGAAAAGGCACCGTGTAAACACTTTCGGCGCCATTTTTTCGCGGCATGCCAGCGCTGGCACGGAATAGAACACGAGTCTATTTTTCGACGCCAGTGACCTCCGCCCGCGTCTCTCGCTACCCCCGCGACTATTTTTCCGCCTCGTGTAAACACGTCGCTGCCAGTCGCAGGCACGGCTCCATGCCGTAAAGTAAATAGGGTGTACATTCTTCGGGTAAAATGGCGCCGAAACTCAGTGAAAACGAAATATTAAAGCTTGTTCAACTGTATAGAGAACAAGAATGTCTTTGTGACAATAGATGCTTCGACTATCGAAACAAGGAAAAGCGCCTAACAGCGTTGTAAACAATTACATTAGGAATGTCTATATAGAAGGATTGAATATCAATGAAATAAAGGCGAAAATTAAAACTATCAGGAGTACGTACTATTTAGAAGTGAATAAAATTTAGAAATCGACAAGATCGGGTACTGGAGGAAATGTTTATAAGCCGAGGGCAAGTTGGTTCGAAGAATTTCATTGCATTCTTCCTCCAACATATTAATCAGCTCCTCTCGTAATAACGCGGATAGTTTGGTTATACATTGCCTTTTTAACTTCAGAAGTCCTGAATTCATTTTAAATGATGGTGACCTTAGCGTAGAAAGACTGGCGCGTAAACAAGGACCGTCGGTTGTGGCGGCGTTCTAACGACTGGCACTAAAAAGGCACCGTGTAAACGGTTTGCGGTTCACTGGCGGCGAAATTTAGGCGCCTGAAAATAGTCGTTGTGTAAACAGTCTGAGGATGTGACTGTGCCTTTTTTAGGCGCCGAAATTTAGACGCCTGAAAATAGTCCTCGTCTACCATTATTTTAGATAAAAGTGCTTTTTGTAGTTTCCTCAAATTAATAAAACAAAATGTCCTCCCTACATAGTTTAAATTTCATTTTCAATGCAAGCTTTTTGCTGATGGTAATTAGATGATAGTCAGACCCTTATAGGTGTACCAAATTTCAAGGAAATAGGTATTAGAGTACAAAAAGACTTCAAATTAAGTTTTAAACTGTTTGTTGACTTACCAAGAGGCAATGCTAGAATATTTGGCAGTGGACGGCTCATATAGAACATGAAGTGGTATTGAGAGACTGTAACCAGAGTGAACCACCATGCAAAAGTGTTTCCATATTGCTTTTTAAGAGTGTTTCTCAGGCGAGTCCATGCTGCAATAACTGTTAATCCTACTATCAGGCGTGCTGGAATAAAAAATACCAAATAATAATCTAACTAATATTATAAAAGCGAAAGTATGGATGGATGGATGTTTGTTTGTTACTCAATCACGCCAGAACGGCCCAACGAATCTGGATGAAATTCGGCACATAGATAGAGAAAAGTCTGGAATAGCACATAGGCTACTTTTTATCCTGGAAAATTGCGTAGTTACCGCAGGATAGCGATAAACGAATTCTTTGCAGACAAAGTCGCTGGCAACAGCTAGTATTATAAATGCGAAAGTATGGATGGATGGATGTTTGTTTGTTACTCAATCACGCCAGAACGGCCCAACGGATCTGGATGAAATTCAGCACATAGATAGAGAAAAGTCTGGAATAGCACATAGGCTACTTTTTATCCCGGAAAATTCCCACGGGATAGCGATAAACGAAATCTTCGCAGACAAAGTCGCGGGCAACAGCTAGTAATATAATATAGCCTTTCCTTTATTCCGAATTCGCTACAATTTTCAGTAAGTACATGTTGTTGTTGTTGTTATTGTTGTATGTTTTTTTTTTATTAAATTGTCGCGTAATTCAGCGTGCCTCATGGCATAGGCCTCCTCCGTGTATTGGAGGGTTTGGGCTATAGTTCCCACGCGCGCCCAGTGCGGATTGGGAACTTAACACACACCATTGAATTTCTTCACAGATGTGTGCAGGTTTCCTCACAATGTTTTCCTTCACCGAAAAGCTCATGGCAAATTTCAAATGTAATTTTCGCACATAAATTCCGAAAAACTCAGAGGTGCGATCCCGGGATTTGAACCCACGATGCTCTGCTTGAGAGGCCACAGGTCAAACCACTAGGCTACCACGGCTTTTTTAAAATACCAAATACCTAAAATAAAATTAATTAAAAAAACAAATACTGGCATCTTCCATTCAACAGTTTGTATATTCTCATTTAAGCACTGAAACGTGTATCGTGTTTACGTGTTTATTAAATTCTTACCGACATACTGCATCCAGAATTTATTTATCCCAAAGAGATATAAAAGCGCGCCAGTTGGTGCAGATAACGCCGAAATAATTAATGGCCCGATGAATGTTCGTGGCACCACCCCCGGGAACTCATTGTGATCGTACTGGAGCAAAGTATTAGAATATTACATACGGGTAAGTATGCCACAAGGATCCAAAATTAGATTTTCTCTTGTACCTGTGTGAGGTTAAGTCGATGGTATAAAATGTCGTGAAATGCTTGAATGTTGAAACTTTCCTCTACTTTGGTGAAAGGACATAGTATAACATGTATGCTAGCAATAACATAAAGCAATTGGGCCATATTTTATACCAGAAAAATACAAAAATAATCAACCCATAGCGCACTCCTCAAACGTCAACCACACGTCAACAAGACACAAGACGTTTATCATGTGTTCAGATATTTTGAACTTTTAGAAATATGTGATTAACTTCAGTTGAATAAAAAATGTAAACTATCACAAATTATCCAAATACAAATTCAAGATAAATTTCATTCATTTTTCTCAGGCTCAAATAAATAAGCATAATACTTACTAACTTCCTAACATAACTTTCTGTGCAAAATAATCCGTATAGGTATTTTGGTAATAAACAAAGCATTCGTTTAAATATTTCCACTCCACCAAACTGTTATTCTAAATGTTTCAAATTTAATTTCTTAAATATAATACCGGAGTAGAAAAAATTATGAACATGGTCAAAATATGCGTTTATTAAAGCGTTAGTTTACTTATATAGTTTAACTGTGCCATATCCTGGCATAATTAAACGCAATTTGCGTTTTGTTTAATTATCATGTTAATTTTTTCGTAAAAAACTGTAAAATAAATTTTAGTTTTTTGTATGAAAACATGATCATTTTGGCAGCATTCATAATTTGATGATGAGATAAGTTGTCATTTGGATTATTTTATAACATTGACATTTACAACGATTATCACTTGTTGGGTTAAGTAACTAAACGCATTTTTTGACAACAATCGTCAACAATGGTGGAAACGGATTCTGTGACATACAAGGCAGTGTTCGTTTTCTGTGACGAAAATTATCAATTATGGTTAATACTTCACACGAAATCATAATTGCGATAATATTGCAATAATATTTCGCTTAATATTGACACAAAACTATAAGAATGTGTGATGTTTGTTCGGAGTTTTCACAGCTTTTACTAAATTGTAAGCTACATTGTTTCGAAATTTTGTAGTTCTATTCTGTTTGTGGTTTCTTACACTTCAGAAGTCAACTACGGCTTTAAATTCTGCAAAAAATTGTGTTAAGTTTAATGTTGTTCGTTTCGCTCTCAATCGTGTTCCTATACTTTCAGGTGAGGCAAGACTTACTGACGATGTTTCCCAATATCCAACAATAAGCCAATTCGAACTTGAGACAGTTCTTAACTACACTATTACTTGGCCTCAGAGGTAAGAATATCCCCATGGCCCTATTTTCTAGTTCAGATAATTGAGTTTGCTTATTTTTCCATGTTAAACTTCTACTGATCATTGGTTTGGTTGTACTCAAATTGTAGTTAAATGAGTACGTTTTTCTGTCAAAATACGTAGTATTACTTTCTGCAATTAAAAAATAAATGTTCTCCACTTATTGTTTCAATATCATGACATACTAGTGTACTATGGTTATTGTTACAATTCATATTGTTTTAGGCAATGCATGTGCTGTTATCGAGATGTAAAGAATTTTGAAAGGTTCTATCTAGTAGTGCAGAGTATCCTTTGCCTCTCTGTGTGTCAACTTAAGCTATTGAAAGATGAGTTGATAGCGGCAGCTAAAACACCACCTCCAGAAGAGTCTGAGGACAAGTCAAAACCCTCAGAGCCCATCTCACCTAGCAATGAAGAGAAGAGCAATGAGCCGAAAGAGGAAGCAGCTCCAGTGGTGGCAGAAGACTCCAAAGCCACTGAAGAGTCTAGTAAAGCCACAGAAGAACCCACCGCTTCAACGAAACCTTTGACAGTCAATGATGACTCTGACACATGGTCATTGCCGCAGAGAGAGAAGCTTATGCATGTTGTCTCGAAAATATTTCTCCTAAATTTCCCTTTGTACCTAGCCTGTAAACACTCAGCATTGAGTCGTTTAGATGATCTGTCCGCCCAAGAAATTTCAAATTTAAGCTCTTACTGCGATCTGCATGATACAGAAATACCAGCGTACCTACTTCGTAATGTGAGCCTCTTCTGTAAACTGGGAGGGGTGTGTGCAATGACTTCTGTTTTTGAACATGCTTCACCCAGCAGTCTGCCGCTGTCTATAGCACATTCAATCGTGGCAGCAGTTGGAAATCTCAAACTTTGGCTAAACTTTCGTGCTGTGGCACAACTTTTCATGCCATTGAGAAGCAAAATTTTACAATACATGTGCAGTTTAGAGGATAAGGACCTTAGAGTGCCGGCTGTGAAATCAATGGCTGGTAAGTTCCTATAAATATCTGAATTCTTTATTTCTTTGTCCCTTTTTCAATTTCTATGTAAACAGTATGCACTTGCAGTATTCTGGTTTTTATACCATTATAAAACATTGAAGGTATTACTTTTTGTCTAGATTTTATGTGGGGCGCTGCAAAGGAGCCTTTAGATGCTCCAATGACATTTGACGGCGATGGACTTGCATTGGCATTTAAGTACTTCAACAGCAGCACCCTGACTATGCGACTAGCTGGTGTGGCACAGATTAATGCTCACATAGCTGCTCACAATGAACTTTGTGCGGGAGAACCTGCGTCTGATGCGGAAGTAGCCGGCCAGCACCTTGCAGTGTGGCTCTCCTTCAATAACATCATTGAGCATTTGTTTGGACCTAATTTACATGTTGAGGTTTGTGTGTATTATAATTAGGTGTGCATAAAGAACATTCATGCAAAATTTATGTTTCTAGACTAGGTAGTTAAGATTTCAGGAATTTACATGCAAAAATTTCAATCCCTTGGAAATATGAATAAAAAATAAATAAAACAAATTTTTTATATTGGGACAAAATTTTCCTTCGCATTATTCCATGTTCCACCTCTCTATCTACATGCTAATTTTGTTCAAATTTGTTGGATTGTAAAGTCTGTGTTATTATTATTACTAGCGTAATAGCGGCATCCTTTATGTGTTCAAGTGAAAAGCGTAGGCGAATTGTGCTAAAATTGTGTTCTTTAAGCTGTCAGCACACCCACTTCAAATGTGCTTTTACCCTTGCATATTAAATTAGTAAAATAGGTTTACCTCAGACACCGGCCCTTCCCAATCTACCTCAATGGCTGGCAGCTTATTAGTAGAACTCCGTCACAACATACAAGGTTTGAGCTACCCATTCAACAATACTTGTCTTTCAGGTGATCAAGCAGTCCCACATGATCCTCAAGTTTCTGGCTGTAGAGGGGCGGGTGACGCCCGAGCACGTCGAGCTGGTGTGGGCGGCGGCGCAGCTGAAGCATTGCGGCCGCCAGGTCTACGACCTACTGCCAGGTTTCATCAGAGCCTTGGCTCCCAAGCCATGCGCGCATCTCTACAGTCTTCTGTGCTCGTTGCCGCCCAAGGAACATACTGAACAGGTAATGCTGGCGCTGTCTAGTCTTCCTCCGATGGCTTTCGGGAACAGTAGAGTCAAGTATTGGTTTGTACGCAAATATTGAGCCATCGGAAGTGGGTCTAATGAAATCGATCTAGGCTGCGGCGTAACGACCTTGGCGGGTTAGCGATTAATATCTTAGAAGAGAACCGGGCGGACCTTGATAAGGTTCTACGGTAACGCAATTTGAGCCAACGTTGGCGTATATTTGATACAATGTCATGTCTGGCCTCTATCAGAGCCTGTACCTGGCGTCAGCGCTGATGCGCGCGATGTGGTCCCGCGGCGGCGGCGGCGCGGGCGCAGCGCTGGCCACGCCCCCGCCGCCCGACGAGCCGGCGCTGCGCGCGCCGCCCTGCAAGCCGCATCACAACTCCTCCAGTGAAGCCAGCGTCTCCATGGACCAGACCAATTCGGATGACGATCCGGTCAGTATCTGTTTGAGTATATATTTTTAACCCCATACGCAAAAAGAGGGGTGTTATAAGTTTGACGTTTTGAAGTGTGTCTGTCTGTGGCATCGTAGCTCTCAAACAGAGGACCGATTTCGATGCAGTTTTTTTTTTATTCGAAAGCCAGTTTCCTTGCGGTGAGTATTAGCTATGTTATGTTAGGTAAAAATCGGTGCAGTAGTTTGATCTGATGTGATGTAAGGCATTTTTGGCATAAAATTGAATAATTATTTTATTTACGTATGAATACACGATTAAGGCGAGCGGGGTTTTTAAAATTTCTATTTTTGGTCGTAGTGTGAAGAGCTGAGCACGTCAGGCGAAGAGGCAGGCCCGACGCCGCGCAAGCAAAGCAAACACCAGCGCGAACTGACTGGTACGTATTATATTGATAGTTGCACTGACCAGCAAAAATGACGGGTCACTTCTATCTAATACAAAGTTGTAAGAAAAGTGACATTTTATTTTTTATTTTTTCCCTTCAGTACATTCCTTAAGTCGTAATGGTATTGAAAATAAAATTGATATTTTATTTTTAGCTGAACAAGAGTGGCTTCGAGAAGGAGAAGAACTAACAAAGAAGGAATGTGCCACGCTTAAATCTTGTCAAAAGTGAGTATTGTGGCATATAATTTTACATGTTCAAGTTTTGAAGTAAGCTAGTACTGTAGTTCTTATTTGAAGGTAATGTACAGAGTGTGCTACAAAAGTCGCTGAAACAATAAATAGTAGAAATATAATTTGGTAAGTAATAAATCACAGGAGATCCCGATACTAGTTCCTTTTTTTCCATCGGTGTTATGTTGCTTGAAAAAACGAGCAAATATATTTGATTGTAATGTATTATACTCGTAAGTCAAGTAGAATTGAAGTATTGTTGTATTTATTTTATTTGAAAAAATGGCTTCTGCCATGTTTCTTGCGGCACATTCTTTTTGACAATGATGGTCTTTCCGGTGGTAGTTTCAAAAAAGAGTTTTAAATGAGCAATTGGCAGCCTATTCGCGAAATAAAGTTTTTAAATTTGTATTTTTGATCAAATCTTGCAAATCAAATTTGTCCCACTTTTAGTGGTCGGATCTGAGGGTCAATTTGACTCTTGTTAGCCAATAAAAATTACAGTCAGCAATAGAGCTGGAATTAGATATTTAGTATGTGTGGTTGTGTGAGCAGACGCAGCAAGCGCGCGGGCAGCAGCGGCAGCGCGAGCAGCGGCGCGGAGGAGCTGCTGCGCCCGCGCAAGAAGAAACTCTACAAGAAGCGACACAAACCCACCAAGCCTAGACATTTCCGTCAGTATACCAACAACTCTAAACTAGTCCCTAGATTTTTATCGTTCGGTTAGCTATTGCCCGTGACTTCATATATGGATCAACATTTTCTTGTCCCTCCCTGGTTACGTTGGAACGTGGGGTCACTGTCTAAACCTTAACCCCTTTTGTCATAAACCCTCTACACTACAGGCTTCTGCTAACTTGGCAACCGTTTGTTCTTATCTGTCACTTTGACATTTACCTTTCACATAGGTCAAACGATTGCTAAGTTAGCAGACGCCTATAGAGCGTTTATGAATAACGGGGTAAGTTTATAAATAATATTAGCCTCTTCTATGATTGGTTATCTACTGAGCATGTTAGTATATTGAGACCACATTTCTTCTAACAAAATAAACTAATTATGTCTCCTCGCTGATGGGACAGGATAACAACAAGTAGTAGTTGATCCGCCCTTATGCAGAATTCGTATCGCAACCTCGCGCGAACTATACAAATTATATGAATGCAGATTAGATTGGTTAACATAATTCATGTGCTTGGATTACGCTCTGTGCTTGCTGTTTTGTAAGTTACAGTCAATGCAACTTTGAACGAGGCAACTCTGAATGCTAGAACCTTGAACTTAGATTAGAATTACACTGACATTACAATGTTAAGACTGTATTAACTTGAATTTTATTTGTATTATTTGTATTGTATGAAACCTCTTGAATGCCAAAGCATAGGGCCGCCCATAAAATTAGCTTATGATAAATTAACGTCAAATCTTGTAATATTCTTAGTGACTTCTTTTATCCCAATTTACACGTGCCGGCACGTAAGTCTAGCGCTGACGTTTCACGTGGAGGGGATCTGCGCGCCCACGGATACCGTATTTTATACTTCTGCGCATACAAGGTCAGCGCTAGACTTACGTGCCGTGGGTTGTACCCTTATAATAAGCCTCCAAACAGTGTCACATTGGTATGTTTTGACAGTTTATTAAATTTATTTATAATTTATGCTTGTGAGGCAAGGCACAACGAATTAATAATTCTATTGTTCAGTAGCAGCGCAGCTAAAGACTGCAGACTTGGCCGAGTCCGTGTCTGAAGTGGAAGACGAATCATCGGGGAGCGACACAGCGCACTGCCAGCTGCTCTGCGACAACGTTGATGCGAGGTGAATATAGCTATAATATGTAAATAAATATTAAATAAATATCATGGGACAAATTATACGTGCCGGCACGTAAGTCTAGTGCTGACGAGTCACGTGGAGGGGATCTGCGCATGCACAGATACCGTATTTTATACTTCTGCGCATACAAGGTCATCGCTAGACTCGTGCCGGGGGTTGTACACTAATTGACCCGGTCCCATACTAAGCAAAGCTTGTACTATGGTATACTGGGTGGGTATGGGTATGTATTCACTATCTAGCGCTCACGAGTTTGTTCGTGTGGACAGTTTTATGAAAGTGACCTTTACTGACAGAATCTTTTCTTCCCAAAATCTTTTTTTTTTTAGGGAACTATTCACACAAATTGACCTAGTCCCAAAGTAAGCGCTAGTAAGGCTTGTGTTATGGGTACTAGACAACGATATATATAGAGAAATACATACATAATAGATAGGAACATCCATGACTCAGGAACAAATATTCGTGCTCATCACACAAATATATGCCCTTACTAGGATTCGAACCCAGGTCGCTTGCTTCGCAGGCAGGGTCACTACCAGCTAAGCCAACCACGTCGTCAAAATGTGATTTTGATGAATCAAAACCTCTGTGATACTTTTTTACTTCGAGCAAAACTTGAGCTACATGTAAAAACGCTACGGGAATCCGTTATTCTGCAAACCTTAGCAGTTCATCTGAAATATCTTTACTGTACAGATTTTTGTCTACTGTTTTGTTACATATTTAGATTTATTTACTCCCTTAATCATAAATACTGGGTAATCTTGTGTTAGTCACTTAAAAAGAAAATATATTTTGGAAATAAGTTTTGCTATAACTGGTTTGCAATTTCATTAAACGAGCACGATCAACCATTTCGTGATACCACAAGATTTACTACGCATTTACCCCCTTATTCATAAACGCTATATAGGCTTTTGCTAACTTAGTAATCGTTTGTCTTTATCTGTGAAAGGTAAATGTCAAAGTGACAGATAAGGACAAACGATTGCTAAGTTAGCAGGAGCCTATAGAGCGTTTATGAATAAGGGGGTAATCTGTCACAGTCGCCTATCGTCGCAAAATAAAAGGCCCGTTTTGACATTTGTCTTCCCGACGTAACAAGTGATGTAACCATATGATTCGGTACTCGATACTCACGATAAATCGATTCAAGTTTGCATGAGTATTTGATCGATTTGAATATGTATTGTAAAGTGCATTGGTTTAAAGTTCTGATTAGAAAATTTAACTTAAATTGATATTATAGGTATTTTAAAATGATACATTGTTACGAAAAGTCAATTTTCTTTCATTTAATATTTTGATTACAATAAAATTCACTCAATCACAAAAAAAAAACGAGAAAAAGTGAATCATCAGTCAGTCATTTTCTTCAGATGATGAAGACCGAGCCATTCTATAGAAATCAGTGCTGCCATTGTTTACGGCTTTGAGCTCCAAGGTCATAATTTTCAGTAAATATCACTACACAGCTGGTGAAATTCAGTAATTAATTGGTCTAAATAAAATAAATAAAACGGGCCAAGTGCGAGTCGGCCTTAAAAAAAATTATCTTGATCGATTTATTTTTTCCTTAACCGATTATTAATAGTCTGGGGACAATATGAAAAAATCGCTATGCACAGCACTTCGCTGAGTGAGCGATACCCATCAATGAAAAATGCAATTACCTTCAGAACATTTCGATCGGTAAAAAATTTAGAACTTCATGGGCGTGAACTGTCAAAACGGGCCTTTTAAATTGCGACGACTTTAACATGATCAAACCACTCATTCCCTAATGTTGAAGTAGGGTTGGTCCCGCTGTCTATAATTATCATTATGATTGTTTCCCAGAAGACTAATGGAACTCCGCCTAATGGAGAGCTACAACAAACGGCGCGGGGAAGAAGAGGAAGGGAGCGCGTCGTCGGCCATCTCACCCCACTCGCATCGGCTACCCGACCTCGACGAAGACGACTCAGCCTGCGAGGAGGAGCTGGCGCGGCTCGCAGCGCAGGTATGTACCTACCTTTTGAGTACCACTGTAGGTGCGTGGCGTGTGTAGGTACGATTATAGAGAGAGGTTATTGACCCAGCTTACGGCGCAAATAGGCTTTTAAATGCACCAAAAGGATAACTTTATTAAAATGATATAATAGCTAGCAGTGACTGGTGCATACTTTTTTTTTAGGAAGGATCGAACGCTTTCATACTTAAGTACAATTTATTTTTGTTACCTAAACGTTGCCTTTTTTTAACGTAGTGAAAACTCTTTACGAGTACCAACGGGCCCGGGGGGGCCCGACGGTTATGTGGGGCTCTCTCCCCCGACCTCTTTCCCTGCGGAAAGGGGTAGGGGGAGCATACTTAGCCACTAAAAACACTACGGCGTTGCCCGCTTGCCGGGCTTAGGAAGGCGCCTTGGGATCCCGAAGATTTGAGCCAACGAAAACGTTGTTGCCCAGGGTGCACCTGCCTAAATACTACTTTTCCCTTTTGGCCTGGCTTCTCCTTGCTGGAGCACCGTAACGTTGAAACGCATGGAACTCTTATTGGCAACTTGTTGCGTTTGACATCAAATGCCTGTGACAACCCTATGCTATTATTTGACTTGAGCCGGATTATCAGCAACAGCAAGCGCCGCGGCGGTTAGCCAGTTTTTTTACTGTTTACGTTTACCTATCTGTGAACGCTTGTGATATGTGCGTTGTTTCAGGCGCAGTGCCTGACGGAGTACGGTGGCGCGGGCGCCCGGCCGCCTTCGCCGGCCGCTCCGGCGCCGCTGCCGTGCAACGTGGACGACGTGTGCCGGCCCGGCAACACTCTGCTGTGGGACCTACTGCAGGACGGGGCTATAGTGAGTTCACTTACACTACTACACTACATCATCATCATCATCATATCAGCCGAAAGACGTCCACTGCTGGACATAAGCCTACCCCAAGGCTCTCCACTCGGACCGGTCCTGTGCCTTCCGCATCCACCGCGATCCCGCGATCCTGATCTCCTGGTCCGCGGACGCCATTCGAGAACCTTCTGACCTCATGGGCCATCGGTCCTGGGAGCAATGTGCACCGCCCATTGCCACTTCAGTACACTACATAGTGCACCATTAATTACTACAAAGAAGGATAGATTGATTCACAACAACTGGCGCGAATGCATTGAACGTGAGTAATTTCACTGTGTGAGCGATGTTCTTATGCAGAGTTTTAGGTGTGACCCTCAAACTTGAACTTGAACTTCGAAAATTATTATATTGATTAATATTATTATTACAGGAGCAACTAGGCGAGGGTCTAGCGCTGGAGGCGGAGAAGGCGCTTTGCGCACTGCTATGCTTCAGTACGGACAAGTTTATACGGATAAAGTTCATCGAGGGGTGCCTCGATAACCTCGCCAATCACAGGTGTGTTGCTCGCCAGTCCGGTCTTGTTCCACTGTTGTTCCACTGGAGTTTTAAGCCGTAAATTAAGTAGCTTAAGAGCCTTTAGCATGCACTAGAGTTGACAAATTTAATTGCGGTTGACGGTTCCATTAATTTACACTACTTAAACTTGAGTTAGCGATTCATTCGGACTTATATAATTAACCTTAGGGCGCAGGCTCATTCAAATAGACTTGGCTGGTTACATTATTTGCGGTCATACGACTTGGGACTTAAATTGTCGTTATAATATTTTGCTTTATTTGTACAGGTCTGTGGCGGTGTCACTACGATTGTTGCCCAAGCTATTTTCGTCATTTCAACAGTTACGCGGAATGGATATGCATCAGGTAAATCCTCAAGTATAATCAAAGCGTGTTTCAATGAAGTAAAGCACGAATTTGAACTTGTGTGTATACTTGTTAAGATCTGGAATTACACTTCATGTTACATACACATACATGCACACACACAGACACACACACAGACACACATGCGCACAAGTTCTTAAAGCTTTTTAATTTTTGCTTTCGTGTTTCGCTCCTATTTTTATTAATTTTATTTTTAGTTTGAACTTACCTTAACTTCTAACTGACGTCTACTAACCACTGTAAGTTAATTTGTCTTGTATAGTGCACTCCAAGGTCCCAAGATACAGGCTCTGCCTAGTTTGGTGTCTGCCAGACAATCGTTTTTGTATACTACTGATGTATTTTTTACGAAATAAATTTATTCTGTTTATTTATTTTTTTATGTTAGGAGCATTCTGCGAAAGGGACGTAGTTTATACGAAAGCTAATTTTGTGGGGTATTGTGCAGAAGGGCCCTTTTATAAAAGTGACTTATAAAAGGGACCTTTTTCAAAAGGGGTAATCTGAAAGTGGGACCTTAAATGAGATCGATGTTCAATGTGTCAAAGGTGTAACTTAATTTGGGATAATAAACACGCTATAATAAACCTTAGTGTTATATTATACTAACCCAACTACCTGCTGAAATATTTCAGAACAATTTTAATCTCGTAAGTCCTGACTTTAGACACTGAGTCCCATCATATTTTGGATCTAATCTTAAGCACATTCAAAGTATTTTTTTCATTCAGCAATTTGTATTCCATACAGTACATTCGGCAATTATTATAAATTTATTATGTCACAAGCCTTAGTTTGTACTTACACGTTGTATCTATACTGTATCCTGGCAAGGTCGCCATGTACGGTTCGTAGTTATTGAAACCCTACATATTGCGTAGATACGTGTTTATTCAATGAGAGTATCTTAAAGACTAAACATAAAAATGAATACACAAGTTATATTAATCTATCTATGAACTGGTCCAGGTGGTGATGTGGGCGGAGCGCGAGCGGGGCATGATGCGGCTGTTCCTGGAGGACCTGCGGCACTACACGGTGCAGCCGCGCGCGGCCGGCGAGGCGGCGCACTACGCGCACATCACCGAGCTCACCGTCAGGCTGCACTTTCTCACCGCTATATTCTCGCCGGTCGGATCGCCGCAGCACTTTCGGTGGGTGAACATCATCGATCATTTTTATCACCATAAAACATGTACCCAAAGGTATCTTGGTATCTGTTATCCTGTAAACCTTGTAAGGACATTCAAAGGATTGTATTACAAAATCGATCCCAAATCGGTGACCGTAGTATACTCACTCGCTACGTCTTATTTGAACAATTCAATGACTAGTGATCTATTAATGTAAATAACCGGATTACTCACGTTTTATTACGTCGGACAAGGTCCGACAGTTTAGAATCATCCGAGATTCTTAATCATGGTGCGACGGGGGCCAAGGCGCGACGGGCACTGCGCGCGCGCTCTGTCCGCCCGGCTCCCCGCCGCCGACGCGTGCGGTGACAGCGAACAACTACCCTCATTTTGATCACAATTGTCACTGTCAACATTAGGGTTGCTGCACACAACACTAACCACATAACTTTCAGTCTCATCCACGTTAACCTCACATATACAGCACCACCTAAAACCGTTTTCCAACTAGGAGGCACCGACCATCCGCCGTCTCGGTTAAAATTCGGATGACGACCAATCTCAATAGCCTCACGTACCCTTCGCGGTATGTAAAACTTTTCTCTCGCCAGAACGGAAACCTTATCGAACCGGATATAATGTGTTGAGCCCGATTCCAACTAATGTTCAGTTACCGTCGAACTTCCCTTATCCAGTTTTGTGACTAGTGACCTCTTTCAGTCTGACAGTGGATCAAGTGGAGGAGCTCTGGCAGTGCCTGGTGGTCCGCGGCACAGCGGAGTGCGCCGACTGTTTGTACTCGTGGCTGCTCTCGCACACGAAGTCGCCAGAGCAGCATGCGTTAGGGCTCGATGCCCTGAGGTTCCTCTATATAGAGAAAATGCCGACGCTTGATCCTGAGGTGAGTTGTCTGTGTGCTGTAGCCTGGCCCCTATATTACTAATACGACACTTGTCAGTGACTAGTGACAATTCTCTTTACATTACAAACTCGACAAGAATCTACGCCGGTTGGCTTCATATTGACTACGCATTGCATTTCGAACTGTCGAATTGGTTAAGTAGGGGCCTGGTTTTGGTCAGCAGGTAAATAAATGCTTTAGTTATTTTTGGTCTAATGATTATGCTATCTGAGTTTGAATATTCCAGGAAATGTGGCTGTTTTCGTTTCGTGTTTTTTGTCGACTAGTATGAAACGTGTGTCACAAAGTTTAAGGTATAAAGAGAGGCTGCATATTATAATCACGGTCAGATTAATCCCTGAAAAGGTTTATAGGTATTATTGGTCGCAGACGCTGGGCCCATAGGCAAATGCCTACTTTGCCAGTATAGATTATCTAATCCGGTAGGCTTATTGTCTAACTCGCTCGCAATCGCCATCGTCTTCATGTATGGGCTGACAATTGGCATCGGACTCAGCTAGCTGTCACATTCATACAAGAACTGTCAAAATGGATTGCGATTGCGAGCGAGTTAGACAATAAGCCTACTGATCATGCTAGACACTTGCCGGACTCGGGCATTCTTTACACAGACAGTATTTAAAACTGACGCAAAATGCTCGCGTTTGTATTGGTAAATGCTCTTTCAGTCTTCAATTGTTTTTTTTTCCTAGACGATAAGCATAATGGGGCTGAGCCTGTACCAGCAGCTGTGTAACTTGGCGCGAATGGCGCTAGGTGCGGGCGGCACTGGCGACGCTGCGCATCCGCACACGCTCGCTATCGACCATCTGTGGAAGATCGCGCTTCGGGCCAACAGCACAGGTGAGGACGGCTCATTTAAGACTGGTGTCGATGTTAACATGGTTTGTTTTATACAGTGGGCGACAAAAATATCGAAGACAGTCAAAGTAGTCACGTGATCTCATTTTTAATAATTTTACATAACAAAACTTTTCTTCAGTTTTCTCTCGGTTTCCAGGGTTCTGTCAGTAACCTTAATTATTTACTTGCATAGTTACATTTTTGTTCTCAACAAATCGATATTTTTCCAGATGTTTCCATGGGTGCGATACAATACTTGAACAGCTACTATATGGGCCAGCAGCTCCTACAAGAAGACGACTTCGTCTCCAAATGCATGTTCCATCTCTCTTCAGCAGCAGAGAGACTCATATCTAAAGAGCAGGATGGTGAGAGCGCAATACCTGCGGTGCCGAGCGACGAGAAAAAGGAGACGAAAGTACCTGACAAACAGAATATCTATGAGCATATGACGGAAGAAGCGGCGTTGCAGTGCATACAGAGGGCGCTACTGTTGCTGAAAACACATTTGGACACCTTCAAAAGAAGGTATATATTTTATGACGTTTTTTTCACAATGGAATCGATATGATAGTTGAGACCGACTTTAATTTGTTTCTGAAAAAAAAAACTACAAAAAAAGAAAAAGTTTTCATTTGGAGCGGCTTTCTGGCGTCAGAATTTTTGTCACAAATTTCTTATAATGTGCGTCCACTCTTACCGCCATTTCTCGTTCAGTTTGTTTTGTCGCAAAAATTAGCAAAAATTAGTAGCTACATAATCAGGCATTAAAATACGAGTGTGGGTTTATGAAACGAACCGACAGGCGAGTTTCATAATAACATCACACGAATGTTCATTATGAAATAGTCACACAATACTACTCGTTTGCGACAGATACGCGTTCCACCTGCGTCGCTGGTCACTGGCGGACTCGGGCGCGTGGGAAGGGCCGGGCGGCGCCGGGTCGGTGCGCCTGACGCTGCAGCCGGCCGGCGCCGGGCCGCGCGCCAGCGTCGCGCTGCACCACTCCGACCTGGTGGCGCATCTGCGCGCGCACGTGCACTGCTGGTGGGAGCGTCAGGTGAGGCACGGGACCTGCACTGCGCGGGAGTGGGGGGCACAGGCGACGGGGGTTTGGGCACATAACGTCCTACACGCAAAACGTCCCTCCACCAAAATTACGTCCAATTCGCAAAACGTCTTTTCTGCAAATACCCCATTCGCAAAACGACCCTTTTGAGAAAGCCCCTTTTGCTGAAAGTCCCTACTGCATAACGCCCCTTTCGCAAAACGTCCAGTCTGCGAAATAACCCATTCGCAAAATGTCCCGTCTGGAAAAAGCTTGTTTCAGTAGAGACTCTTCTCATAGGATAAGAGATGGGCATTTTGCGAAAGGGTCGTTTTGCGAACGGGTCATTTTGCGAGCGGGAATTTATTTATGTGAAGGGACGTTTTGCGAACGGGCCCTTTTGCAGAAGGGTCGTTTTGCGTAAGGGGCATTTAGGAAAGGGACATTTCGCAAAAGGGACAAAGGGACATTATGCGCCTAAACCGCGACGGGTTACCTAACTAAAAATCAAGACCTACGCTGTTTCGACTGAATCATTGGCCCCAGTCTGGTTTACAAGATCATCGTGTATGACACTTGTCAATTATTTTTTTCTGTTTCAGATACAGGGCGAGGAGGGCGTGACGTCATTGTCGACGGATGGCCCGCTGCGCATGATCACACAAGGACAGGAATTGACAATAGACTACGACGAACGGACACTTTACGACATGGGATTCAAGGATAACCAGGTGGGACTTCAACTAATTAAACTGAGATTATCTCAATACAGAGGAATACTCTATAGATATTTTCGATACAAATGCGTAAAGTTATGTCGTTTTATACAAGTTCTGAGGAGGCTCATGAGGCCCGAAACTCGGGCGAGGGAAAGACGCAAGCTGAAAAACGTTTCCACGCATTAAACGACATATATGTTTGCTAAAATATCGCAATTAATCAAAATAAATGATTATGGTGTGTTGATACAATATATTATATACCGACCGCTTAAATGAGTCCTCGCCCGCGCGGTACAGGGGCGAGGGGGGGCCACAAAGGGGACGCACTACCCGCCCGCACCTCTCTCGGTTCCCTTTGTCGTCCTATCCCGCGCCTCTGTATCTGCACGGGCGAGGGCTCATTTAAGCTCAGCATTAAGCTCACCTTGCAGCCTGCGCTGGTCTTCCGCTGGAACTATACTGATATGGTCGGTTGCAGCTGGTGTTCGTGTCCGTGGGCGTGGGCACGCGCGGCGCTTGGGCGGAGTGGCCGTCGGCGCAGCCCGCGCCGGCGCGCACGCGGCTGCCGACGCTGCTGCTGCTCGACCCTGCCTACTTCAACCATCTGTTCACGCTCATGCAGGCGCTGGGACAGATGCGCGAGCCGGGAGCCACCGGGGTGAGTTCGCGACGGCGTTACAACACTGTACTGATAGTATCGCAACCTGACCTTGAATGCGCAGAATTCATTCTTTGGGTCTGTTTGGCGGGGGGACTGAGGCGCGACGCGGGGAGGTAGTGCGCCACGCGGCGCGAATGCATTCTATTGGTTCGTTGAGTCGCTTCCCGCTCCACGTTTACACGTCTCGCGTGCCTGAAGGACAGTCACTAATGATTTCCACGCGATAGTTTTTTATTTGAGGTGTATTACGTAACCATTTTAGTTATGAACATACACTTACATAAATCCTACTACTATTATAAAGGCGAAAGTTTGTAAGTATGGATGTATGGATGTATGGATGTTGGTTACTCTTTCACGCCAGTACGGCTTAACGGATCTGGATAAAATTTGGAACAGACATAGTTTATGATTTGGAATAACACATAAGCTACTTTTTATCCCGGAAAATTGCGTAGTTCCCGCGGGATAGCGATAAACGAATTCTTTACAGACGAAGTCGCGGGCAACAGCTAGTCACGTATATATCCCTTACGGGGTTGACAGAGCCTAAGGTAACAAGACCTAAAGGCCATGTTTAGTATGAAGGTGGGCGTATAGGTGGATAGTGGAATCATATACATACATACATTGAGAACAGACGTGTCGTGTCGAACATTTATTAAATAAAATAAATAATCACATGCTGAGTCGTGACCTCGTTCTTAACAATACCTAGTAACGCATTTCGTGACAAAAATTGGTCAATAGTGAGTTATTGGTGAAAATGTTCATTTGTTACTTGTAACAAAGTGGATCCACTAAATAATATGGACAGCCCTTTTAACCGGAGTGAGCGGACCGCTCGCTCCCCGCCTGAGACGCCGGTCCCTGTGCCGCCGCCCCGCGCCGCCGCGCAGCCCCAGCCCATGGACGACGATGATGACAGACCAGAGCCCATATCTACTGCTGAAATTCAGCAGTGGATGACGTCTATTGAGCAGTGTCTTAACGAGGTATGCGCTATTGCATCAGATAGCAAAATGAATTCGGACCAGAAAATGCGAGTTAGCTCTCTATGCCGGAAAGTGGGTCACGGCACATCACAGATGGCAGTGCAATACCAGTCCCTAAAATTGAAAACCATCCAAGTGCACAACTCTAACCAGACCCTCAAGAGTGAGCTTGACCTTTCGAAGCGGCTTCAGGACCTTAAGTCACAGATTGAAGAGTCAGTCAGACCTGCAACAGAAACCTCCTTTGCTGATATGGTTAAGAAGAGTTCTACTAAATTTATTCAGCCTTCAAAAATTAGTTCCGTGACCATATATCCCAGTGACAAACAAAAAACCAGCGAGGAGACAAAGTCTCTGGTTCAAAAAATTATCTGTCCTGAGAAAATGAAACTGCGCGTAAGAAGCCTGCACAAAACGAGAAACGGGGGAGTTACCATTAGCACAGACACCAATGAAGATATTTTGAAACTGAAAGAATCTGCTGAGCTAACAAAATCAGGCCTTACGGTAGAGGACACCCACAAACGCAAGCCAAGAGTGGTAATTATTGGTGTGCCCACATCTATGCAGGAAAATGAAGTCCTTAGCTGTTTGTATCAGCAAAACTTGGCCGACAAACTGGAAAACACCAATCTAGAATTATTTTTAAATGCAGTGAAATTGAGCCACAAATCGGGAAAAAAAGAAGCTGACACCGTGAACTATGTGTTTGAAGTTACTGCAGTTATTCGTAAAGCCCTCATATCCAATGACCGAGTATTTATAAATTGGTCATCATGTCCGGTGAGAGACTTTACCTTGGTCACAAGATGCTTCAAGTGTCAACAATACGGTCATGCGGCCAAGTCATGTCGGGATGTCACACACACGTGCGGTCAGTGTGGCGAACTTGGCCATTCAATTAAAGAATGCCCGAAGAAAGAAGCCCAGCCAAAATGTGCCACTTGTGTGCGCTTTAAGAAGCCCAGCAATCACACTACAGGTGCTGCTGACTGCCCGGCAAAAATACTAGCGGAAAAAAGGTACATCAATTCTATAGACTATGAAGGTGCCTAAGAGCACCGTAAACAGAGTCATTTTCTGACGTCTATTTTTCGTTTATTTCTTTGATAAGTATTTTACATTAATATTATGATTAATAGTTTAGTTAATGAACTGGATAATTTATCTGTATCTGAGTCTAGAATTTGTGAAGCTGAGGATTGTAAGCAGCTCCTATGCACTTTTAGTAACTCGCTATCCATTTTAACGCAAAATATTCGCAGTGTTTTTAAGAATTTTGATAATTTTAGTTGTTTGCAGCAGAGACTTAACATGGATTGTGACCTCATTGTTTTAACCGAATGTTGGATTTCTAACCGATCACACATACCACTAATTCCTGGGTATAGCATGCATAATAGTAGTATCCACTACAATCAAAGTGATGGAGTCATAGTTTATGCAAGAGATCATCTTGATGTAACTGTTGAAGAACCGAATATTTTAGACTGCAACAGATTGTTGGTTAAAATTGGAACCGAAATCGCTATTCTGGCACTTTATAGACCTCCCTCTTTCAGAAATACCTCCAATTTTATTGACTCTTTAAATACCACACTCCAAAACTTATCATCCTTCAAAAACATAATTTTAGTTGGAGACATTAATATTAATATTATTCCAGAAAGTGCTGATTTAGATGCTCAGAACTATCTCAACCTATGCTCTTTTTATGGCATGCTCCCTGCGCATACTTTTCCTACACGCCATTTTAGTGAATCTTGTTTAGACCATGTCATACTAAAATCGAATTTCCCCTCTCTTGCACTTGTTATTAACTCGACAATAACTGATCACAATGCCGTCCTACTAACCTTAAATCGTAAAATGCCTAGACTAATCAACACTCGCACAATTACTAAATTAAATATAAATAAACTCGAGGAAGACTTACGCAACGTCGATTTTGACCCAGTTTATAATTCCGCTGATCCACAGTTTAGTATGTTATACCTAATAGAAAATATTAAGCGTGCAATTGAAAAAAATACAATTAAGATTAAGTTGAATAACAAAAATTATAACATGAAACCGTGGATCACTCCAGGTCTCATTCGTTGCATGAGACATAGAGATAAGCTGCATATGAAGGCTAAATCTCACCCAGATAATCCTACATTGCAAGTGATATACAAAAGGTACAGAAATTTTTGTAATGATCTACTGAAAAAAGTAAAAATCAATTACGATAAAAGAGAACTGGAGAAGGCTGGAACGAATCCAAAAAAGATTTGGAATTGCATTAAAAAGGTAACAAGTACCTCGAAACAACATGAGTCATCCTCTGGTTTATTACAAGCACACTCATCACATTTGGCATCTGCTAACATGGTAAATGACTTTTTTGTTAACATTGGCAAGGGTCTGGCAGAAAAAGTTCAAAGGTCAATAAAACAACCTATAATATATCCCCCTACCTGTACTACTAAGTTAACATCGTTTGTGTTACTGGATACCGATGAAGCAGAGGTGGAGAGGCTAGTCATGGGGCTAAAAGACGACTGTGCAGCTGGATGGGACAATATATCAAATAAAATTATTAAGCTATTTCGACACATTCTGGTCCCACCACTAACTTACATATACAATGTATGTTTACGCACGGGGCACTTTCCTAAGTGTCTTAAGAAAGCTGTTATTGTTCCTGTATTTAAATCTGGTAGCAAATATGAAATTACAAATTATAGACCAATTTCCTTGTTGCCCCCTTTTTCTAAAATACTTGAAAAGATTTTAAATAATAGGCTGGTCAAATATCTGGAAAATAACTCGATTTTATCCAAGACGCAGTTTGGATTTAGATCAAAAGTGTCAACAGCTGATGCAACGCATCATCTTACTGATTTCTTAGTACAGAATCTTAATAATGGTCTCCATACACTGGGCATTTTCCTGGATCTTGCCAAAGCTTTTGATACGGTGTCTATTCCTATTATTTTAAGTAAGCTCGAATCTATAGGTATACGAGGAACCCAGCTCAAACTTTTTGAAAGTTACCTAGATGACCGGTCCCAATGTGTTAAGATAGGAAATGTTTTCAGCGATGACCAGAAAAATACATCTTTTGGGGTCCCCCAAGGAAGTATCTTGGGACCGACCCTATTTTTGATTTTTATTAATGATCTCTGTAACTTACAACTGGAGCATGGAATAATCGTATCATATGCTGACGACACTGCCTTACTTTTTGCGGCTGACTTGGAAAGTGAAGTCTACAAGCATGCGCAACATGGCTTCAATGTGGTTAATAACTGGCTTCAACATCATTTTCTCACTCTTAATGCGGATAAAACAAACTATATTAAGTTTTCCATGCGCAAACTTACGTCTACGTCAGCTAGCTCTACACTATATGCTCATTCTTGTAAAGTCCCCACGGATAGCCAATGTGTGTGTTCCGCTATTAAAATAACTGACCGAACAAAATATTTGGGCATTATAATAGATGAAACTCTTTCGTTCAAACATCACATAGAAGCGCTGTGTGGTAGGATTCGTAAGTTGATATTCGTGTTTAAAAAGTTACGTTATATTGCAGACCCTAAATTAATTAGGCAAGTTTATTTTTCGCTATGTCAGTCTATCATAACTTACTGCATAACCACATGGGGTGGTGCGGGTAAAACACAGTTACTAGCCATCGAGAGAGCGCAGAGAGCTATTCTGAAGGTGTCTACCTATCGCTCTTTCCTTTTTCCTACTAACCTGCTTTATAAAACGTGTAATGTATTAACAGTTCGACAGTTATTTATAATTATATTTCGTCGTTTCATTCTTCAGATATAATATAAAACCAGGTAGTCCTTTAAACCTACAGGCGACTTTGCACAATGTTAAGAGACAGTCAATTGACTATTTAACGAACTTTAGTTCACTCATTCGTTCAGTCTACCCTTCCAGTCAATCCTCCGTTCCTAAGACCTCATTCTTTTTTCGTGCACGGCGACGAGCGCACGCGCCCTCAAGTAGTTCCTGCTTACGACTAGGCAATTAGTATGTCGAAACGCAGAAACGAAGAAAAGATTAAGTATTACCATGAAAAGATTAAAAAACTTCAACACGATCATCAGCGATGGTCGAGAATTATTTACTCATCATCTTCGGAAAGTGAGGGTAAGTTCAGCCATTTTATATATTATTCGTATTTGGGAAGTGTTTTAACGAGCCTATATAGGAACTGACTGCGAGTCAGTGACTATAATTATAACACATCGGGGTTGACTGCGAGTCTCCAACGATGCGTATAAAGCTGTACATACGTGCATTCTTCAAAAGAAATACACGTTCACATGGGGACTGACTGCGAGTCAGTAACTATGATGATAATACATCGGGGTTGACTGCGAGTCTCCAACGATGATATTAAGCTTTACATACGTACAACAAGCTCACACGGGGACTGACTGCGAGTCAGTAACTGTGATCATAGCACATCGGGGTTGACTGCGAGTCTCCAACGATGATGCATAGCTTTTCATACGTGAATTTTCAATAGAAAATCGTTAATTTTTTTTTTCTCAATGTACCCTCAAAAAAAAAAAAAAAAAAATGTACAGTTAAAATAATCACTTCCTTATTGTTTTAGACGAAATCGAACAAAATGTAGATTGTTCTACACCGGCTCATGACTCTGCTATACCGGAACCGGAAATAAGCAGCCAGCCGCCCGCGCCAGTACATGTCGATGAACTGTTGGCGCCGGAATCCACGAACGATCCACCAGGCTCTCCTAACTAAAACTAAAACGGACGCTTCCACAGCGCCGTCACAGCCTGAGCTCGACCCGGCCATGCTATCAGCACTCGAGAATCAACAAGCGATTTACCAGAGTTTGGTGAAACGATTAACCAAAATCTGACCAACCTTTGGCTACCGTTGCTCAAAAAGCCTATGATCAAGGATAACAAAGATAAAATCCAGAAGGAATATCTTATCCCTGATAATTGTCGCTTGTTACAAGCCCCAAGAATAAACGCGGAAATTTCGGCTGCTGTCCCCGACATGGTCCGGAACCGAGACAAAAATTTAGCGGCTATGCAGCAACAGCTGGGCTCGGGGATCACCGCTGTCAATAGAGCTATGGATATTTTACTCAAAGGCCCCGATGCCGATAAAATCCAAGCTATGAAACATCTCAGCAACGGCTGCCGCATATTGTGTGATCTTCATGCTGCATCCACGCAGAATCGCATAAAACTCATCACAACAAGTTTGGACAGAACGTTCTTACAAGTAATTCAAGATGTCGAACGTGACGAAACATTATTCGGGACTAAACTGTCCGAGAAAATTAAGGCCGCGAAGACCATAGAAAAGCAAGGACTTCAGATAAAGAAAGCGGTCGCGAAGAATTCTACACCTGCTCAGTCGACGAACAAGCGAGCGCCTAACTCGGGAAACTGGCCAGCGGCCCCTCGTTACACGCCGAACAGGGGGGCGCGCGGGGGAGCCCGCAGGCCGCCGCCGCCGCCAGCCGCCCGGCGCCCGCAGCCAGCTCCACAGCCGGCCAGGGGGGCGCAGCCGCCCAAACCACGTGTACAGCAAGCACAGTAGCACAGGTACATGCCGGTCGACTCTCCCATTTCTATGATTGTTGGCTTAAAATAACCTCAAACGATTTGGTCTTACACTGGATCAGATATGGCTACTCGATTTCCTTCAACGCGGAAGTAAAACAAATATCCGTACCAAAAAACACCTTCTCACAGAGTGAAGAAGACGACATTGATTTAGAGATACAGAAACTATTAGATCTAGGAGCCATATCAGAGTGTACTCCGATTAAAGATCAATTTATTTCTAAATTTTTTCTCGCACCGAAACCTAACGGGAGTAAACGTTTTATTCTTAATTTAAAAGGTCTTAATAAATTTGTAACGCCCGGTCATTTCAAGATGGAGGATCATCGCACAGCGTCGAAACTTATTCCTCTTAACGGTTATTTAGCCACAATAGACCTAAAAGAAGCCTATCTCCTTGTCCCAATAAATAAACATGACCGAAAATTTTTACGTTTTCAATACCGTGATCTTACCTATGAGTTCACAGCTTTACCGTACGGTCTATCCGTGGCCCCTAGAGTATTTACCAAAATTATGAAAGAAGTGATAACTAACTTAACATCCCGTGGACTTAAATCAGTAATTTTTTTAGATGATATTTTGTGCATAGGAGATAGCTTTCAAGAATGCTTTGATAATGTAAGCACAACACTACAGCTATTGCAATGTGTTGGGTTTGTAATTAATTACAACAAAAGCTCATTACATCCGAAACAGACTAGTAAATTCTTAGGATTTAATTTCGATACTAAAATGCTAACTGTTTCCTTACCAGAAGATAAACGAAGCAAAATTGCACAACTGGTTCGCAAATTCTTAAGTCTCCCCAGGTGTACCATTAGAGAATTCGCACAGCTCATTGGAGTTTTAGTATCAGCTTGTCCCGCCGTCAAATACGGTTGGCTTTATACAAAAACTTTAGAAAGACAAAAATATCTTGAACTGTTAAAGAACGATAACTATGACACCAAAATCAAACCTTCACATATTATTCTCGAAGACTTGAAATGGTGGTTAAACAATATTTATACATCAAGTAACTTCATGAGACCTACCGCTTTTCAGCTCGAAATTTATACAGACGCATCTATGTCCGGCTGGGGCGCCGTCTGCGGCAAAAATAAAGTTAACGGTACGTGGAAGTCGTCCGAAAGGGAGTCTCATATTAATTATTTAGAATTACTAGCTGTACACCTGGGCTTGAAGAGTTTTGCTAGGAATATGACAAGTGGTGCAATTTTATTGCGTGTTGATAATACAACCGCCATAAGTTATGTGAATCGCATGGGCGGGATCCAGTTTCCTCATTTGAACGAGTTATCTCGTCTCATTTGGCAGTGGTGCGAGAAGCGACACATATGGATTTACGCGTCTTATGTCAATTCGAAAGAAAACGTTGCAGACGCAGAATCCAGGAAAACGCCTAACCCCGACACAGAATGGGAATTGTCAGACAATGCGTTTGAAACTATTGTACAGCGTTTTGGAAAACCTGAGATAGACTTATTCGCTTCTCGTTCCAATGCCAAATGCTCGAACTTTATATCCTGGAAACCAGATCCGGACGCCGTGACTGTAGACGCATTTACAACCAGCTGGCGTTCAATATATTTTTATGCTTTCCCGCCTTTTGCGTTAATTTTAAAATGCCTCAGAAAGATTATAGATGACCAAGCAAATGGAATCCTAGTCTTTCCGTATTGGCCATCACAACCGTGGTTCCCTCTATTACAGAGCTTATTAGACTCCGAAATAATGTTTCTCAGCCCCAATATAAATCTTCTTCATTCTCATTACAGAGAGTACCACCCCCTGCACAGGGGGCTTACCCTGGGTGTCGCGAAGCTCTGCAACAGTCCTTCAGCCGACGAGGTTCACCACCAGAAGCGCTAACACTCATGCTAGCGTCACTCTCTGATAGCACATTAAAACAATACGATGTAACATACAAGCTCTGGTGGCAATTTTGCACCTTAAATGATGTCAGTGTATTTGAACCCCCTAAAGCAGTAATGTTGACCTTTTTGACTAAACAATTTAATCAAAATTGCGCATATGGCACACTTAATAGTCACCGGTCGGCTTTATCCTTGTTATTGGGCAACAGCATTGGTTCAGACGATTGCGTTAAACGCCTCTTAAGAGGAGCGTATAGAAAGAAACCGAATGCCCCAAAATATAATCTCACCTGGGACCCGCAGGTCGTTCTGAACCACATCTCTCATTGGTACCCCAATACGAGCCTAAGTCTGGAAAATATCACAAAGAAATTAGTTACGTTACTGGCTATATGTACGGCACATAGGGTTCAAACGTTAGCATTGATTAAAATCGAAAATATTATCACCACAAATAATGGCATCAAAATCGGTATCGCAGAGGTCATCAAAACGTCTGCGGCGGGACGAGAACGACCGGTTCTCTTCCTACCATTCTTTAGAGAGAACGTCACCATCTGTCCTGCTACAACTCTCAGAGACTATATTTTTATAACAAAAAATAAAAGAGCTGATAGCATAGGAAACCTTTTACTGACATATAAACCACCACACAGAGCTGCTACTTCCCAAACCATCAGTAGATGGATTAAAAATGTGCTGTCAGTGCGTGGTATAGACGTGGCAGTGTTTGGTGCGCACAGCACGCGCCACGCCGCCACGTCGGCCGCCAGCCGCGCCGGCGTCAGCCTCGGGGCCATCCGCCGCGCGGCCGGCTGGACCGACAACTCTAATTCTTTTGCTCGCTTCTATAACCGACCGACTTCGGATGAAGGATTGTTCGCTACAGCTGTTTGCTTGTCTAGAAACGATTCTTAGTAAACTAAAATATAAGATTATTTGTATTTACCTTAATCACTTTCTGCCAGGAAAGAAAAAATATAAACACATTATGTTTTGTAATATTTTTGTTTTATTTTATTATATACCTGAAGCAAAACTTTTAAATCTCTAAAAATCTACCTGGTTTTATATTATATCTGAAGAATGAAACGACGAAATATAATAGATGATCAAACGAACTTCTCGAGCGAAGTTCGATCATTATTATATGAGTCGTTTCATTCGAAGATATAAGAACCCTCCCACCCAAATTAATCCCCAAATACTAAAAGTTTTGCACCTCTCTGAAAATAATGAGGTCTTAGGAACGGAGGATTGACTGGAAGGGTAGACTGAACGAATGAGTGAACTAAAGTTCGTTAAATAGTCAATTGACTGTCTCTTAACATTGTGCAAAGTCGCCTGTAGGTTTAAAGGACTACCTGGTTTTATATTATATCTTCGAATGAAACGACTCATATAATAATGATCGAACTTCGCTCGAGAAGTTCGTTTGATCATCTATTAGTATAGTACTTAAACAGCACGCAGCCCTACCCTATACCACTGAACTAACAGCTAAGAGACGACAGGACATAGTTTGCTATCAGAAAATAAGACCCAAATTTGCTTTTACACACAAATTCTTTGTTTTCTTAGGACCATTCCTTTATAATAGGTTAAATGCAATTTCGCCCATTTATCACCACAATTACAATAAATGCAAGAAAATTCTCCTGGAGTCACTTCAAACTATGTCATACGAAGATACAGAGAATTTATTATTAGTTGTGAAGTAGATTATCTTTGTAAACTTTCTTTTTACTTGATTTTAATTTTAAAGATTATTTTTAGGATAATATTCATAGTTTTAATTTAATAATTTCTTTATTTTTGTCATCTTATACCTATTATTCCCTAGTGATTGTATAATTATTTAATAGCAATTTTTTTAGCTCTCATAGCCTGAAACACAGGATTTCCTAGTTCAGGCATATAAGTTGTTAACTTAGATTTATAAGGAAAATTTGTTCTTAGTTATAATTTTTGTAAAACATTTATGAATAAATTATCTTTATCTTTATCTTTATAATAGTGATGGGTTGCTAGCCTCATCGCCTATAACATGATTCCTATGATTTTCGCCCATTCCGTCGATGGGCTTTTACCAAAGTTACAGTTTATTATAAAATCAGGCGTTACTTTGCGGAGGTCCATTTCAATGAACACAAAATATTTACCTTGCTACTCCGTTACTTAAGTAGCGGAGTAGCAAGGTAAATATTTTGTGTTCAGTTTATTATAAACTTTTTTTTTAATTATATCATCTGCAATCGGTTTATATTATAACCATGAGCAAATCTGTTGCGTGAAGTATGTTATTTAGAACGAGAAGTCCATCGACAACTCTCTTCCTCATTAGCTATGTTCCTATGTTTCACTGTTGAAAGCGATTTAGAGCTCAGTCTGTTGCTGCATCTACTCGCAATATTTTGCGCCTCTTCAGACGGCATTCGTTATTATTGCTAGAGGCAAACACTCTTGTGCAAGCTCATTCTTATGTGTTAAGAGTCTAGCGTAATCTAGTATGTAAATTTCAGGGTATGTAAAATTAATGAAATTATCATAATTCTTCATTTAGGAACCTGTGGCTCACACAAAAGCGCAGCTGTTGTCCCGACGCGTGTGGGACATCCTTCAAGCCGTGCCCCTAAACCCGACACTTTTGGAAGCATTCCAGAACCCAATAGAGAGCAAACTGCCAGAGTTACTAGACCCCAACAGCCCTCAGAAACTTATGTATTCCCTGCATATAATCGATAAGCTGAGCTCAAACAGTATTGGTGCGTCTGCTAAAGAACCGTCTGGAAACGTCGAGAAGGCTGAAGAAGAGAAGCTCACCGTTGAGAATTGGAATGATGTGTTTATCAAAAAGGGGGGATTGCGATTGCTGTATGACATTATGATGTCGGGTGAGTCGCGCTTGTCAGTTCCAAAAAGTTGCTCTGTTAATTTGTTACCTATAGTCCTTGCCCGCGCGGGTGGGGGTGTTCAAGTATTACGTAAGCGCTTGAGGGGAGCGGGGGGTCTTTGCTTTGCTTATTTTTGATGACATGGTGGGTGGGGGGTCGATATCGTGATTACGTCAGCAGTTATTATTTACTTTTTTACACAACCCACAAATTTATAAGAAACAGAATACATTAAAAGAAAAATGCATATAGGTACCAATGATTACGTCAACATGGGAGGGGGGGAAGAGGTTTGCTTGCTTTTGTTGACAAGGGGAAGGGGGGGGTAAATAATTGTAAAAAATTTTGCTTATGTAATACTTGAACGGCCCCGGTACAGGGGCGCAGGGTAGGTCGACAAAGGGAACCGAGAGCGGTGCGGGCGGGTAGTGCGCCTGCCGCCCGCACCTCGGCCCCCGCATTCGCCTACCCCGCACCCCTGTGCCGCGCGGGCGAGGACTCTGTTAAGAGCTGGTCTAAAATTTTTGCAATACAATACAATACAATAACTCTTTATTGAACACCACATATAACAATCAAAATAGAAAAAAGGTATACAGAAGTAATAAGGTAACAATAGGTGGCCTTATCGCTACAGAGCTATCTCTACCATGATTAATGTTTTAGGTGTATTGCAAAGAAACGATGATAGTGAATGGAGGCAAGACTGCTTAGCGCTGCTACTGCAGCTGTTGTGTCGTATCGGAACGCTACCATTGTCTGATCCTGCTCAAACGCCTAAACTACATCCGGTATGTTGTCCTTAGTTTTGCAAGGTTTCCTAAGTTTTTTTGTCTGTAAATATTTATATAGTGTTGATCGTTTTCAGTCTTTATTGTCCTTGATGACCGTGGAAGAGACCACGGACAGATTAATATCGATCCTATGCGAAGCGGCGACGACTAAGGAGCCGACTACCTACAAAACCGGATTTTGGGGACGAGCTCAGGTAAGTAGCCGAGATTTACTGTCTAACGCTGTTATCACTTAATTTGTTGACAAGTCCACATAAGAATGACGACAGCCACGTTGAAATAGTAAGCATGTGTGCGTATAATAATGGCTCTTGAAAAAACCTGGATATGCTGTCATTGTTTGATATTTGTTCGTTCGCAAAAAAACGGGCACCTATGGTTTTTCAGATTTTTAGAGATTAAAGCTTAAAGTAAGCTTTTATGCACATAAAATACAAAAAACATGGCTGTCCGTTTTTTTCTGCAAGGAGGTGTATCATGCAGTTTGCATGTGCGAATTTTTCAATTTTGAAATCTACGATCCTGTACAACTTACCAGAATTGGGAATGGATACTTATTTTTAAAATGCTTGGTGATTTTTCTATCGATAGGAATAACCATCCTTAGCTACGAAAAAAAGTTTCAGATATTTCCGTCGACCCATATATTTTATAAAAATAAAAACATTTCACTCGGTCACTCGGCGGCCCCTATACGGCTGATAAGCGGTACGCCCATGAAATATCAAATTTAAAAAAATGCTGCTCGAATCTGTGGTACACAATTTATTTATTATAATTTGATAGCTGTTACCATCACTGTTAATTCGGTGCGCGTGCAGGTGGTGCAGCACGCGATGCGCATGTGCGTGTGGTGGGCGCGCGGCGGCGGCGACGCGGTGGCGCTGGCCTGGTCGCTGCGCCGCGCCGCGCCGCGCCTGCTGCTCGACGACGCCGACCCTGCCGTGAGTGGGGACGCCCGCCCGCACACCCGCACACCCTCCGGACGGACTGACGTCAGCGAACGGGACACCGCTATACAGGGTGTTTGGTAGCCAGGTGCAAAGTTTTAAGGGGGTGATAGCCGAGCTATTTTTGAACATTTTGAGCCATACATGTCTTAGCCGAAATTTGATATTTTTTTTTTAAATCGTAAATTTAGAAATTTTATTAAAATACCCAGAATTTGATAGAAACGAGTCAATAATGCACCAATGAGCGTTAATTTGTAAACAAAATCTTTTATTTCGTGTAGTTTAATGTGTATTGGACCAAATGAAACAATAAATATTATTTAGTATATTAGTGTCTGTCTTGCCACAGATACAAAATGGAGGCATCCGAAATTACTAAAAATGTCTTTTTTTTTAACAGAGTCATCTTACAGGGCCATAAAAAAATTGAAAAAAAAAACCTGGACATGTTGAAACATTTTTAAAAACATGCCTGTTTATTGCTCTTTCTTCTAAGGTATTACCCATTCACATCGCTTGCTAAATCTGAGAGAAAGAGTAAAAACCAAACTCTGGGACCACTCACTAAGAATGCACTAGTATTGAAATTTCACGTTAAAAGTAGACACTTCAGTAGTAATTTACATGAAAAAAATGTAAAAAAAAAAAACATTAATCTTAACTTTCTTGTGATTTGAATAGTAAATTAATTCATTTTACAATTCTTTTTTTACCTTTTTTTCATGTAATTTACTAGGTAAATGTAGGTATTTACCTAGTAAATTACATGAAAAAAACGCGAAATTTCAATACTAGTGCATTCTTAGCGAGCGCTGCCCCGAGTTTGGTTTTTACTTTTTATCTCAGATTTAGCAAGCAATGTGAATGAGTGATACCTTAAAAGAAAGAGCAATAAACAGGCATGTTTTTAAAAATGTTTGAACATTTCCAGGTTTTTTATTTTTATTTTTTTATGGCACTGAAAGATGACTCTGTTAAAAAAAAAGTCATTTTTAGTAATTTCGGATGCCTCCATTTTGTTTCTGTGGCAAGACAGACACTTAAATATTGTTTCATTTGGTCCAATACACATTAAACTACACGAAATAAAAGATTTTGTTTACAAATTAACGCTCATTGGTTCATTATTGACTCGTTTCTATCAAGTTCTGGGTATTTTCATAAAATTACTAAATTTACGATTTAAAAAAAAATATCAAATTTCGGCTAAGACATGTATGGCTCAAAATGTTCAAAAATACCCCGGCTATCACCCCCTTAAAGCTTTGCATCTGGCTACCAAACACCCTGTATAACGGAACGGGACTGGGCTACGAACTGATGTCATTCCGTACGGAAACCGTACGAAAAAACCTTATGTAATTCGGTTCCCGTATAGTGATTGAAAATGGCCGTGTATAAATGCGTGTTGTGGTTGTTAGGTGCGGCGCGAGGCCGGCAGCGCGCTGTACCGGCTGTGCCCGCGCGGCGAGGTGGCCGTGCTGGCGCCGCTGCTGCAGCTGCTGCTGGAGCACCTGCCGCGCGCCGCCGACATGCGCCCGCACCACACGCACCACCAGAACGAACACGAGGTGACGCACACGCCCAGCTCGCACGGCGATACCGTTCGAAGCCTTGACCGGCACGACTCATTCTCAATAGCGCACTACGGACGTCACTCGAGCGAGTTGTTTGGTGATGGTCCGATGCGATGCGAGCTCGGTTGGAAATTATGCTTTGCGTGTGGGCCAATATTCAAGCGTTTCGACCGCTCGGTTCATGCGTCATTGTCGTCCCACAATTATTATCCTAACAGAATAACAAGCCGCAACGACTTTGGATAAGCTAAATGCAAAATCGATACTGTGTTTCGTTGTCATAAAAAGTTAAGTCTCAGCATCATCTCTTAATGCTATATATGAGACGATAATGACGAAATAAAACGCCGAAAAAACGCTGAATATTCGCCCGTGTATCATTGGGACTGAAAATGTCATGGGGACAAACGAGTTCGGGTCTTGTTTATATCTCTCTTACATCGGACTAAAGTATCGGTGTGTTATAGGGGGTGCATCATCACGCGGAAGAGGGCAAAGAACCGTACGGGCCGGCGTGCCGCGACTACTTCTGGCTCGTGTGCAGGCTGATAGACGGGCTGCCTGAAGACTTCTTTAAAGGTTAGTTCCCCACGACATAATGTTGGCCACTTGCACTGATCAGGGTTAACGACTTAACCCCGTGCTAGATGCTAACCCGGGGCTAAGTATTGTCAAAATGTATGGAACTGTCAAACCTAACCCCGAGTTAGCGATTTAATTTTTTACCTCTGGACTGTGCAAGTGGGCCTAAGTGTGGCTCATGTGACAGAGATATTGATTATCTTGAAACTCATTGGGCTCTTTGTAGGCTGGCCACACAATCTCAAAGAAAACTGTACTTTTGTCTTTGTACAATGCCTTCCTTCCTTCCTTGTTGTATAAAAAAATGGTGGTTTTGGTACTCGATAAATAAATCCTCGTGCTCTGTCATTACCTTTCCTCTCTTTTTCGTGGTTGAAACGCATTTAAAATGTTTACAAAGATCTCATTTGCGAAATAAATAAAAAAAAACCTCATTGAAATCATGTCAAGTGCAAAATTTCACAGAAGGTGCAACATCGGAAGACAGCGGCGCTCCGGATTTGAATGAGCTATGCGAAAAGATCCGATGCTCTTTAGAGAAGCGTGAAATAATCGAGAAGCGAGCAGAGCCCTGCACGCCGGACGACGGTCTCTACGGGCAGCTGAGCCTGCTCACACATCTGTTGAAACACCCGCTACGGTTCAAGACTTCCGAGCAGGGGACTAGGACCTTAGAAATGGTGAGGATAGCCCTAATGCGCTTTTTACACCATCAAACGCAAGTTACTTAACTTGAATTTATATACATTCACAAATCACGTCTTTATCCCTTACGGGGTAGACAGAGCCTTAGGTAACAAGACCTAAAAGCCACGTTTAGCGTGATTTATTTAGAAAAGACGATCGTTTGGCATCAAGTAATATCATGCTTCTTTCTTAGACATCTTAGACTGAATAAAAAGTCGAGATGGTGGTCGGCAAAAGGTGGACTAAAGGTGGTTTAAACTACGCCTTAGCATTATGCACTATTACACGCACACAAGCGCAACCAAAGGCGCAGTTCAATCCAGCCTTGCTTTGCCGTGCGCAGAACTCCGTCTTGTTTTTTTATGACATGAGTGATAACTGAAAAGTAAATGTGATCTAAGAACGTTTTCGCGTGACATCAACGCTCAAATGAAACCTAGTATTTGATACGTTTGTTTTATACTTGTTTTTGTTAGGTATTCTCGTTCCTGTTCGACGTGCCTAATCCGGAGCAGCGCAACCTGCCCAAGTGCAAGTCTCAAAAGTCGCGCTCGGCGGCGTACGATCTGCTGGTGGAGTTGGTCCGCGGCGCGCCCGACAACTATATGGTGCTGCATCACAAACTTATGGAGCACCATAAACCGGGTGAGTGTATTTTGAGAGCGGAAGGGTTACCATGACGTCTTAATGCGATTCAGTTTAGGTTCGCTCGCTGTCAGATCCATACTAAAAATTACAGCTAAACTTGAACTGAGGACATCATGGTAGACGAATAAGGGTGCGACCAAACCGCTGCTTATACGCAGTGACGTGTCGTATCCGTCACATTTTGTTGCGATTCTGTAACGTCACCGTTTTTTAAGCGGCGGTGTGGTCGCACCCTAATTCCTTTATGATATAGCGGCGAAAAAGTGGTCCGTATGCATACAATTTATAGATAACTAGCTGTTGCCAGCGACTTCGTCTGCAAAGAATTCGTTTATCGCTATCCCGCGGGAACTACACAATTTTCCGGGATAAAACGTAGCCTATGTGCTATTCCAACCTTTTCTCTATCTATGTGCCAAATTTCATCCAGATCCCTAGGGCCGTTCTGGCGTGATTGAGTAACAAACAAACATCCATCCATCCATCCATCCATCCATACTTTCGCATTTATAATATTAGTTAGATTTTGAATAGAGACTGGGCTAAATTTTGTGCCGCTGTATATCTAAACACAATCATAGATGTGGCTGTAGGGCAATGGGTAAGCCTCGCTCAGTGAAGACTGGCCTTTTACTTAAATGTAACATTCTTGATGCATTTCATTTTTATGTAATTTGATAAGACTTCTTAGTAAGTTTAGTGCTATATCCGTGTGTACCTACTTATCTACCTACAGGCCACGGATGCTAAATAATTTAGAAACCTAATTTAGTAAAGTGTAATCGCGTTTAGGAAGTGAGGATCCTAAAACGTAGGTATCCTAATTAGGGACAAGGATGGTTTCTGACCAGTTGAATGGTTTAGTATCCAAGTTAGGAACGTGTAAAATAATATTTAGCGCAGTTAGCCGCCCTCGCCACGCTCGGCGGGGGGACGTGTCTGATTCATTGACTAAATTCAGGAATAGTGTAATCAGAAGCGTTCTAATTCAGAAGCGCATCCTGATTAGAATGACTAAATTTAGCCATGGGTCTACGTGCCGGCACGTAAGTCCAACGATGACGAGCCACGTGGAGGGGATCTGCGCACTCACGGATACCGTATTTTATACTTCTGCGCATACAACTGACGTTTAGACTTACGTGTCGGCACTTATAGTAGGCGCTTAACGTTGGTAAAATGTGTCAGGTCCGCAATCGTCCTACCCTTGGGACTACTGGCCGGCGGAGGAGTCCCGCTCGGAGTGCGGCTACGTGGGGCTGACCAACCTCGGCGCGACGTGCTACATGGCGTCGTGCATGCAGCACCTGTACATGATGCCGCAGGCGCGCGCCGCCGTGCTCGGCGCGGACCCCGCCGCTAGCAGGCACGCGGCCACGCTGCACGAGATGCAGCGCATGTTCGCGTACCTCATGGTGAGTCACAACCGAGGAAGGTGAACGAAGCATCTATTAGTGAATGAGGCTTGAAGTGGGTACCTAAGTTTCGGTCAAATATGAAATTTTGAATACAAGCTTTTTGCTATTTAGAAAAAAAAAATTTTTTTTATTCAGTCTGATGTCTATTTTAATAATAATAAGTAACGTGGACAGATATACATAAGTACATTTGCCTTCCTTGTCGTATAAAAAAAATAACTTGTTCAGAAGTCTCAAGTGCAGCAAGTATGCGTAAAATCTAATTGATTACCTCATTTTATTAAAGTCTACTTTTGTCTTTAAATATACTGGCCATGTGCGAATCGGACTCGCGCACCAAGGGTTGCGTACAAATTCGGCAAGTGAATATAAAATCCACTGTTACCAGAGCCCTGCCTCCTAAGCAATATTTAGGCAATGTGACTTCATTTAATATTAGTTAACAACATAGAATAGACAGATGGACATAAAAAACATAGATTTTAGTATTTGTTGTTATAGCGGTAACAGAAATACGTCATCTGTGAAAATTTCTACTGTCTAGCTATCACGGTTCATGGGGTACACACTGGTTACATACAGACAGACGGACAGTGGAAGCTTAGTAATAGTGTCCCTTTTACTCTTTGGGTACGGAACCCTAAAACGCCTACCTTCAACAGGAGAGCGAGCGCAAAGCGTACAACCCTCGCAGCTTCTGCAAGGTGTACCAGATGGACCACCAGCCGCTCAACACCGGCGAACAGAAGGACATGGCAGAGTTCTTCATAGACCTGGTCTCCAAGCTTGAGGAGATGACGCCCGAGCTGAAGAAGCTCGTCAAAACGCTCTTCTGCGGCGTGCTCAGCAATAACGTTGTTTCTTTGGTGAGTACTGTCAACGTTGTAGAAGTTACAGACCGACCGCTTAAATGAGTACTCGCCCGCGCGGTCCAGACGCGCGGGGGGACCACCGCGTGGACCTCGGTGCGGGCGGGGAGTGCGCCTGCCGCCCGCACCTCTCTCGGTCCCACTCCGCGCCCCGCAGTACAAACCAACAACCAGTGCGTAGTGGATGGTGATAGTGGAGTTGACTCAACACTATTTGTACGTGATAAACTAAATAAAAGACTGTTAAGGTTCGAATTGCGTGTACTCTCCTTAGGCGTCACGGAATAGATGAGCATAGACAAACAGAGCAGAGTACTATTATGAAAACTGAAGGTAAAGGACTTGAATCTTACATCTAACAGTACGCTTTGCCTACCCTAGCGATCTCCTACTACACGCCATGGCATATGAGGTAGGTATTCTAGTATTCTATCTTAGCCCGCTATGCTGGTGCTATCTGAAACCCTCTCGTGTTGTAGGTCTCCATAAGTCTCAGGCAGTAGTTGATCCAATTGGTCGTTTGTCACTCTATTTCATGAAAAAAGTCGACAAATAATGCAGTGAGATTTTTACGTTTTTTTTTTAATTATTACGCAGGATTGCCCGCACGTCTCCCGTACCCTAGAAGAGTTCTACACGGTCCGGTGTCAAGTGGCAGACATGCGTAACTTGCACCAAAGTCTCGACGAAGTGACTGTCAAAGATACGCTAGAGGGAGACAACTGCTACACTTGCTCGCAGTGCGCCGCCAAAGTGCGTGCCGAGAAACGGTCAGTACGCTTTAGACTTGCAAGAAAAATCTTGCATGTTTCATCAAAGTGATATGATATCAGACGGTTAATTTTTTGTTCATTTTCTTATTTCATTTTGCATCTTTCACTCAAAGTGACACGTCTGAACGCAAAGTAAAAGAAAAGTGCCGAATGAATTCATTAGTGAATTGATCAAACGGTGTTGGATATTTTAATTCGGCAGCATTCACTCGAAAGAACATTCACTCGAGTGAACCGTCTGATATCACCTTTATATTGCCTGTCTGTGACTCTGTGATGCGAATAGGTTAGAAGTCGTCGACCCATGGTTGTATTTTTCTCGCAGGTCTAAAAACTGGACTTGGCAGATACAAATTTACAAGATTTCGTTTTACAAGCTTTTAATTAACTTGCTCTGTATTTACAGTTCAAATAGTTCGAGTCAAATTTTACCTATTTCTAGTGGCAGGTTTGATTTATGATTAGGTGTTTAAGGCCGATGGCAATGACGTAAAAAAGTACCATCGAAAAACAGCTTGTGTAAGAGTTGTATAACAGTAGATTCAAGTTGTCAAAAGCGTGTAAGGGATCGTTGGCTACAAACCTCTGTTGAGGAAGTCTTTCGACCATCACAGTACCGTACTTTGTTACAGATTTTAAGTCGAGTAGCCTTTTCGGGTTACTCGCGCTATGCATTTTATTTAACTTATTAATTGATTCCAGGGCATGTTTCAAGAAGCTACCTCGTATACTGTGTTTCAACACTATGAGGTACACGTTCAACATGCTAACGATGTTGAAAGAGAAAGTCAACACGCACTTCTCGTTCCCGATGAGGCTGGACATGTCCGGATACGTCGAGAAACACCTCATGCCGGCTCAGTACCAAGGTAACAATACAATACAATAACTCTTTATTGAACACCACATATAACAATTAAAACAGAAAGAAAGGTATACAGGAGTAAGTAATAAGGCAACCACAAGGGACTGGAGAAAACAGATCACGGGCAAGGTAACGTATGATTTGGTGATTTACAATTTGAACACGGAGTCTTGCTCGTTTGTCCTTATCATTAAAAACAAGAACAGAGATCAATTGTTAATGAGTTGAAAAGGACGGATACATCCACATGTTGCTGTTCAATTGATGAAAATGTGACTAATTTCTGTAGAACTATGATATCGAATTATGTTTTTTTTTTCAGAAGAGAAAAATAAAACGGCAGAATCAAAAAAGGAAGGCGACAGTAGTCCGAGCACAGAACCCGAAGATACTCCCGAGTCAGAAGAACACTATGAGTAAGTGAATAACCTACAATACATGTCACTACAGACCGACCGCTTAAAAGAGTCCACGCCCGGTGCAAACGCGCGGGTGGGACGACCGCGGGGTGGGAGCTCTGTGCGGGCGGCAGGCGCACTACCCGCCCGCACCGAGAGAGCTCCCCGCGGTCGTCCTGCGGTCGGTCTACAAATTTTGTGTTCCATTGCTGCACTAAGGCCACTTTCGCCTGTTCTTGTCATCGTGCTTGACAGTCATCTAGGATGTCAAACCGCCTTCGCTTCTGCCCCTTTTTCGATATCCATCGCTAGCCTATAAGCTAGAAGAAAGGTTTTTTTTGCTGCAAGTAAACCTCAGTAACGGTCGCGTGTTTCTTCGTCTGTGTGGTACTGTAGAGCTGCCTTGAGGAGGCACTTTAAACTAGTACGGGGATTCAAATAGAATTCGGCCTATAAGAACTGGGGGTGCTGAAGGCCTATTACTTAGGTTGAAACAACACAATATGTTTTGAAATATCAAATGAATCAAGAAATTTTTATTTCTTAATTTTTATGTTTACTTTTACGGTTTTACCGTTAGAAATTTAATTTCTAAACGACACTGAAAATTAGAACACATAGAAAAATCCGAAAAGTAAAGCTATGGCCGGGAATCGAACCCGGGTCCTCGTCATTCCGTGACGCGTGCTATACCCCTACACCACCCATAGCAGGTGAGTAAGCGTTCGAATTTTTCTACCTATTACTAACTGTCACGTGACCTTGTTACTATGCGATTATTTGTCGCGAAGCGTCATCTATTTGAATGATGTGTCTGTACGACACAATTACAAACTCCCGTGGAACATCTACTGCTCACCAGGGACGAGAGATGGCGCTGTTTTTTAAATGATAGGAAATATCAAATGAATCAAGAAATTTTTATTTCTTAATTTTTATGTTTACTTTTACGGTTTTACCGTTAGAAATTTAATTTCTAAACGACACTGAAAATTAGAACACATAGAAAAATCCGAAAAGTAAAGCTATGGCCGGGAATCGAACCCGGGTCCTCGTCATTCCGTGACGCGTGCTATACCCCTACACCACCCATAGCAGGTGAGTAAGCGTTCGAATTTTTCTACCTATTACTAACTGTCACGTGACCTTGTTACTATGCGATTATTTGTCGCGAAGCGTCATCTATTTGAATGATGTGTCTGTACGACACAATTACAAACTCCCGTGGAACATCTACTGCTCACCAGGGACGAGAGATGGCGCTGTTTTTTAAATGATAGGAAATATCAAATGAATCAAGAAATTTTTATTTCTTAATTTTTATGTTTACTTTTACGGTTTTACCGTTAGAAATTTAATTTCTAAACGACACTGAAAATTAGAACACATAGAAAAATCCGAAAAGTAAAGCTATGGCCGGGAATCGAACCCGGGTCCTCGTCATTCCGTGACGCGTGCTATACCCCTACACCACCCATAGCAGGTGAGTAAGCGTTCGAATTTTTCTACCTATTACTAACTGTCACGTGACCTTGTTACTATGCGATTATTTGTCGCGAAGCGTCATCTATTTGAATGATGTGTCTGTACGACACAATTACAAACTCCCGTGGAACATCTACTGCTCACCAGGGACGAGAGATGGCGCTGTTTTTTAAATGATAGGAAATATCAAATGAATCAAGAAATTTTTATTTCTTAATTTTTATGTTTACTTTTACGGTTTTACCGTTAGAAATTTAATTTCTAAACGACACTGAAAATTAGAACACATAGAAAAATCCGAAAAGTAAAGCTATGGCCGGGAATCGAACCCGGGTCCTCGTCATTCCGTGACGCGTGCTATACCCCTACACCACCCATAGCAGGTGAGTAAGCGTTCGAATTTTTCTACCTATTACTAACTGTCACGTGACCTTGTTACTATGCGATTATTTGTCGCGAAGCGTCATCTATTTGAATGATGTGTCTGTACGACAAACAAAGTTGTGTGTGTTTTTAAAAAACAGCGCCATCTCTCGTCCCTGGTGAGCAGTAGATGTTCCACGGGAGTTTGTAATTGTGTCGTACAGACACATCATTCAAATAGATGACGCTTCGCGACAAATAATCGCATAGTAACAAGGTCACGTGACAGTTAGTAATAGGTAGAAAAATTCGAACGCTTACTCACCTGCTATGGGTGGTGTAGGGGTATAGCACGCGTCACGGAATGACGAGGACCCGGGTTCGATTCCCGGCCATAGCTTTACTTTTCGGATTTTTCTATGTGTTCTAATTTTCAGTGTCGTTTAGAAATTAAATTTCTAACGGTAAAACCGTAAAAGTAAACATAAAAATTAAGAAATAAAAATTTCTTGATTCATTTGATATTTCCTATCATTTAAAAAACAGCGCCATCTCTCGTCCCTGGTGAGCAGTAGATGTTCCACGGGAGTTTGTAATTGTGTCGTACAGACACATCATTCAAATAGATGACGCTTCGCGACAAATAATCGCATAGTAACAAGGTCACGTGACAGTTAGTAATAGGTAGAAAAATTCGAACGCTTACTCACCTGCTATGGGTGGTGTAGGGGTATAGCACGCGTCACGGAATGACGAGGACCCGGGTTCGATTCCCGGCCATAGCTTTACTTTTCGGATTTTTCTATGTGTTCTAATTTTCAGTTTCGTTTAGAAATTACAATATGTTTTATAAGTTTTACATTTCTCGCTTCGAATAATAAATCGTACAAAATACAAAATGGGTTGCATCGGCAAGCACCGTTCAAAGCGATCTGACCGTGCTCTCGAAATCCGAAAAACAAATATTTAAAATCATCGAACGATCGTTCGATGTATGGATTTCAATCGCACCGACGAACCAGCCAGTCCGACAAACCAGCCAGTTCGCAGATTCGCATGCTACCTCACAGTACCTAGAAGAGTTCTTACTGTACAATTAACGAAAGAGCAATGACTGTAGCATACGTATTTATCCAATTTTGGGTGCGACCACACCGCCACAGTATACATATATATGTATAAGCTAAAGCAGTAGGGAAGATAGGCCTACTTTTTGAAATAAGTACCTACGCTCCAATAAAGCGTTAGGGTTGTCGATTTCATTTTTGTTAAATTGAATAGTTTTTTTAACCAAGGTTTGCCCTACCTATTTGACAAGTTATCCTTCAAGTGTAGTTTTCTATAATATATTAGTACATATACTATAGATGCAAGATGATAACAATGAAAGTCCGTAGAAATTTTTTTCACCAAAAACACGGTCTATAATATACGGCAACTACTTACTTTTAGCCAAACGTTTTATTTAACAGAAAAAGCATTTGTCGGAGAAGTGACATCTGACATTTCTCGTTATAAAAATATTATATACATTTTATTTCAAATAATATAGTATCATTCTTACCTTTCAACATCAGCAGGGAGTTTAAAAAACGAAAGCTCCGGTTTTGAAGAAGCCGAGTTCAAGCAGCCGTACACAGCGCAATACGCTCTTGGCATGTTTAAAACGAACACGGCCGCTCGTCTCAATGCGCCACTCGCGACTGACGGCACCGCGAGATCCGCTTAGGGGCCGTGTAAATGCGCGTGTCTATGTGTGCGTTCGTTTCGACCGATTTGTTCGTAGATTCCCTACTGCTTGTGCTTATATGTACTGTGACACCGCCGCTTAAAAAACGGTGACGTTACGGAATCGCAACAAAATGTATGAAGAAACGGTGAGAAAACGTGACGCCTACGACGCGTCACTGCGTATACGCGGCGGTGTGGTCGAACCTTTACAAAGAGTTATATATTTTTGTCTAGGTACGAGTTAATAGGTGTGACAGTACACACTGGGACCGCGGACGGCGGCCACTACTACTCGTTCATTCGGGACCGGCAGCACACACACCACGACAGGTGGCTTCTGTTCAACGACGCTGAAGTGAAGCCGTTCGACCCCGCCCACATCGCGGCAGAGTGCTTCGGCGGCGAGATGACGGTAACGCACACACTACCACCCTATCTGAATACTTTCATCAGCAACAGGCTGCACTCGTACCACGATCGGCGATACAACATCTAAAGAAGTAGTAAAATAGTAGAGCATAAAATTGAGAACGCGTTAACGTATAGATGTAGTGCGAAATGATTTTCCATGACATTTCGTTGAATCCCATGCGGTTTTCAACTAAAACGACATTTGAATAAGGTTCTTATTTATAAAACAATTTAATCTGACAGCTGCATTGCATACACGATTTTAATAACATGGCACTAAAGTTGAAAACCGGATAAAATTTTACGAAATGTCATGGAAAATCATTTTGCACTACACCTATACGACATTAAAACGACTCTCAAAGCGACTTGTGATTTGTTCCGCCGACACACTTTTGAGCGGTTGATATAATGTGGAGAAACGATAGATCTTAATGATTAACTTATATCTAAGAGTTAGTTCGTGCTTTATCTTACTTGTAGTCCTTCAGGTCAAGCCGTTGGTAGCCCGTTGGCATTAGACAATCTGTAAAATGAAAGCCGCCAACGCCATTTCTAATCTAAGTACAATTTTCAGAGCAAAACTTACGACTCGGTGACTGACAAATTCATGGATTTCTCGTTTGAGAAAACGAACAGCGCTTACATGTTGTTCTACGAGCTGAGCCCGCCGCGCGCGCAGCGGGGCTCCGACGCTGGCCCGCAGGAGGAGGCGCAGGTGAGGACTCTTGTTTCACTACACCACCTACCAAATACTTGTTGGCATTATCAAGTGTCTGTCTGTTCGTCCGTTTGTCACAGCCAATTTACATTGAAGGTACAGCTAGACGGAATGGGTTGAAATTTGGTACACGTTATGTAACTCAAAAATGGACGTTACTTTTTTTACGAAACTCGCTTTTTCTTTTATAAATCATTTACAATAATGGTTGGTCTAACGAAATATCATGTCAACGAATTATTTAATATCATAGGTCAAAACAACGGCCAATTTCTGAAAACTTTATCTACACTGTACAAAATTTCCATCAGCGTAGACTTTATAGGTTAATAACCTTGTGTACAGTCGTCGAGCGCGGGCGAGTCTCCGACGGCAGCGTTGGAGCGGCGCAGTGCGCGCGCGCCGCTGGCCCTCCCGCCAGACCTGCTGCACTGGATCTGGCAGGACAACATGCACTTTCTGCACGACAAGAACATATTCCAGCACGCGTATTTCACGTGAGTACCGTTCGTCACGAAATATTTTCTATAGCGTTACTTATGCGAGTTCCTGTAAAGAAAAAAGATACATAAAAAAAATGGAAAAGTGTTACTAACTGCTAACGTTTACGACAGCATCTGGTCAGTTCTCATGTTATTTTGCACGCATATTACTGATGTTGCTAAGCCGTATGTATAATCGTCTGTTGATTCCATTTCCCTTTGAAGCCACGACCTGGGCCCTATTTTATAAAGTTACAATACTCATACTTATACTCATACTCATACTCATACTCATTTATTCGTAATGTACAAGCGGAAGTCTCTTTCTGACCCTATTTGTTAGATAGAGACTTCCGCTTGTAAATTGTAACTTGTAGCTTTATAAAATAGGGCCCCAATGCCTTGTTGACGCGCAGACGCATTCACCGTCTCTTTCTGCCCTCATCCTTTTCCGTTTAACAGAGAAGAATGGTGGATGCGGTCGTAATTTCGTTAGTCAATAAAACATCACTATGGTTCGTGTGTTTTTATTATTCAGTATTTTGTCGCAGTATTTCTACCAGTACCTAGGTATTAATTCCTACACGAATTCTAACCAATCAGTAGGTGTAACGAGAATACACCGTTTTGATGATTTAGCACGTTTTCAACATGAAAACATGCTAAAATCATCTAAAAAAGCATTTTCGGCTTTTATACGTGAGTTATCCGATGTGTTGTAATTATGTAATTATGATTTAGCATGTTTTTATGTATGTATTTTGTATTGTATTTTGTTACAGTTTCATGGGTCAAATGTGCAGTTCAGTGCCGCAGTCGTTGTTGACTCTGCGGCCGGAAGTGACGGAGGTGGCCGCCAGGCTCTCCACGTCCTTCTTCATAGAAACCTTCATCCATGCTAAAGAAAAGGTACTCATCATGTTCCTAGCGTTTTTGCCGGCATTTGCCACGGCTCAGTGAGCCTGGGTCCGCTGACAACCTAATCCCAAGATTTGGCGTACAGAAAAGGTACTGCATTATGAATTTGACGCTCGCTGTATTCTCTACTAGATATAGTATTAGCAAAAAAGTTGAGGTGTTAGTTTATAGTTGGTTTTAAATAATCTATCGAAACAGGCGTTGCTTTGCGGAGTCCATTTTAATGATCAAAAATATGTACCTTCCTACTCCGCTAGTACACGTGCAATACAGCCAAGGTGCGAAATATATTAAATTTGTTTTTACATGCAAGCCCACTCGCCACATGAAACATACATTGATCTCACAAACCTAACTATCTCCCACACCACTAGCTAATGTTTTTTTTATTTATTAGTTTTAAGTTTAACTTAGCTCAAGGTGTTTCTCTTGAACTGTAGGCTTATTGTCTAACTTGCTCGCAATCGCCATCGTGTTCATTTTGACAGTTCTTGTATGAACGTGACTGATTCCGATGGCAATTGTCAGCCCTTACATGAACAGTCAAAATGAACACGATGGCGATTGCGAGCGAGTTTGACAATAAGCCTACTGGTCAAAGTGAACTCGTCTTCCTAATTATAATAGTACATTTCGATGCTAGTGCGGAAAGTATGTCATTACTTCACGAGTCTCGAGATATCTTGCCACGAGCCGTGAGGCGAGTTGGCAAGACTCGAGACGAGTGAAGAATGACATTTCCGCGCGTGTATCGAACGACGATTTTCAATACAGTTGCGAAAAAAAATACAACACCGAATAATTTGAAATAACTAATTCACAACACTTTGTCAACAAATGTCACTAACACTAAGCTTAACTTTAACAAAATTCTGTTAATTGAGCAAACCGGTAGGTTCAGTCCACAAATCTCATTTCAAGTAAACAAAATAAAACTCACTTAACCTCAAAAATCTCTTTCCCGCCGCTCAGCCGCTCCAGTTCTACGGGCAGAGCAGACTCCCTCCCAGTCTCTTACCTCGACTGCTTTAACCACCGAGCGCCGCCATGACAGTCTGCTTTACCGACTCTACCCAGGCGTATCGCCCGCGTTTACTCAACAACAGTTTGGAATTTGTCCGACAGATGGCGTATTAATTGTAATGTCAATACAATAAAATTATCTCTTCTTCAGTTAATCTCCGACATATATAACACTTTACTATTATTATCTTAGTATCATTATGTTCGATTATTTATTTGAATTGTATAAACACAACTACCGTTGCCTTCTAACCTTAAAAACCATGGTTGCAGTTGAAAAAACGCCTCCAATTTGACAGGCGTTTTGGCAGCTAAAATTCCGTTCCATTCAGACACCTTAATAAGAACTGTTTTTAGAAATTCGATATAATAATAAAAATGATGAAAAGGCTCGTAATAAAATATAAAATCTCAATATTTTTATATTTTTACATCAATAATAGGTTTTTATTTTTATTACGTCTTGGTAAGACTAGCATTATAATAACTCTTTAGTAAGTAGTCGTGAATTGGAACAAATGCAAATTAAAAAAAAATGGAAAAGTAAATCGCACTAGTGCGCAAAAACGAACTTTTCGCACGCAAAACAGCCAAAAAAAGGGCACTTTTTGAGCAACTGTATTGAAAATTATTTTACTCGATGACTTACTATAGCGCTCACGTTTTCGCATTTTCGCATCCTTAGCTTCGGGATTTGCTGTTAGAAACATAAGTAAGAGATGTAAGAGATATGTTTCTCCATCAGCCAACAATGGTGTCGTGGGTGGAGCTGGTGACTAAGCAGTTCAACGCGTCGGCGGCCGCGTCCGAATGGTTCTTAGGGCACATGGCTGACGACACCTGGTGGCCCATGCAGGTAAACAACATATACAATTAGTAAAAAGTTTATAAATTAGTTTGGAACTGTAACTTTCTACTCGTATTGCAAATTTAGCACAATTTTTTAGGAGTCGTTTATTACAGAGGTGATTTAAATCAATTTTGTCACTATACATATTTGTCTTCTTATACTTATTTCTTCTACTATACTTAATTGTCTTTTTCAGGTGTTAATAAAATGCCCGAACCAGATGGTCCGTCAAATGTTTCAGAGGCTATGTATGCACGTCATACAAAGGCTCAGGTGAGTTCTGACATCCTTTCACCTATCAACAAGTATCATTCTTAACAAGGCTTAAAATTTAGAGTAATTTTTTGTTTTGTTTCAGATCTAGTCATTGTGCCTTATACCTGCAAGGTATAGAGGAGGGGGAAGACACCAGCAAGATTGGTGAAGCGAGTTGTGTTACTAGGTTTATAAGAATGTTACTTTCACTGGTAAGTTCTAGTTTTATAATGGCGCCACATCTGCTAGTAACGCCTATACAAGCACTTTTAAAGCGTGATGCTGATGTAGTGATGTAGCTCTTGATGTTATGCGCAGATCTGGCGTGGATGGTACCATGTACTATGGCCAATAAGGTCTACTGTAAACTGCATATTAAGAGCGTGCATCCCTACTGAGCTGGCAACGTCGCATTTTAGGTGATTTTTTTGCGATTATTTCACAGAAAATTAATGAAAGTTTCAAATTAATGAAATGAATAAATGAATGATGTTTCAAAAAAAAAATTATCGCTTGTAGTGCACTTCGTTTTTACTTTATTAATTGTGTCTAATGCAGTAATTGGGAATGGATGATTATTTTAAAAGTGCTTGGTGATTTTTCTATTGATAGGAATAACCATCCTTAGCTACGGAAAAAAGTTTCAGATTTTTCCGTCGAGCCATATATTTTATAAAAATAAAAACATTTTACTCAGTCACTCGGCGGCCTCTATACAGCAGTAAGCAGTACGCCAATGACATATCAAATTTTAAAAAAAAATGCTGCTTGAAATGTGGTACACGATGGCATTTGTAGCTAAAAGAAGCAACGGCTAAGTGGCGCCGTCTGTAGATTGTTCGTGTTACTAAACCATACATGGGGAATTTCAATAAAAATTACCATAATATTTTTTTTTTCTCAGATTTTGGAATTATTGGGTTATTTCTACTCCGAATCAAAAACACTACTGAAAGTTACATCAGAAATTAATGGTAATTTTAATGAAATCCCAAATAGGTGGTTTAGTACCTCCAACAATCTACAGACGGCGCCACTTAGCCGTTGCTTGTTTTAGCTTAGTGCTATCAACGTCAGTGACAAATGTCATTGTTGTTTTTTTAATTTGATAATGCCGTATAGGGGCCGCCGAGTGACCGAGTAAAATGTTTTTATTTTTATAAAATATATGGCTCGACGGAAAAATCTGAAACTTTTTTCCGTAGCTAAGGATGGTTATTCCTATCAATAGAAAAATCACCAAGCACTTTTAAAATAATCATCCATTCCCAATTGATAGTGATGGACTTTTATTTTCTTATTAAACGAGATGTAGTATTTTATCCCTGTCCATCACGATTAATCATTGCATTGGACACATTAATACATTCAAAACGAAGCGCACTACAGACGGACATTTGAAACTTTCATTAATTTTCTGCGAAATAATCGCAAAAAATCACCATAAATGCGACGTTGCCAGCTCAGTAAGGATGCACCCTAAGCTTGTGTTAAAAAACCAACTGTGCCAAGGGGCTTGTCTGTTGGTGTTAGGATCGCAGCAGTTTCCGTAAACGAATAGGAGACGTGGTTTTGACGTTGGATTAAAAAAGCTGTATGCAGCTGATTACGTGGTTCCCGAATCTTTAAAGAAAATTCATTATTTTGAAAAATAAAATTATTTAATATTTTTGAAAAAGGACGCTGTGTGCCAAGTTTTCGTGCAACTGGTACTGGTTTTTCATTCAGTTTTGTTACTAAAGGTTTAAAATAGGTCATTTACTGTCATTATTATGTTGATAAACTGAATATCGTCATTATTTGTACATGCATTTACAAGAAGTCTTATAATTTTTGCAAGTAAATTAAAGACATTTCGAATTACCGAGACACTATAGCGACCTAGAGATACACGTCACGCCATTTGCTTTTGATCAGTCTTTCCAAAATACCAGATAGTATTAAAGGAATATAGGAAAGATTTCTGATCTTCATATCTGATATGCGAGAAAAGGTTGAAGTAACAATTCACTTTTAGAAAAAACATACGCGGAGCCTTTTGCAAGCGCTGTGTTACTTTTGACTCACCGCTATCTTGTTAATTTTAAACAAACTTCCAAAAAGGAGGTGTATTTTGCGGTTGTTTTTTTTTATCTTCTCTCGTATTCAACTAATATTTCATTCCATGTTAGAACGCACATCTCCGTCGATACAAGGCTTGTTTTCGTTTAGTAAACACCCCGAATCACATTAGTTTGAACGCGTTTTTGTTTGTCCGTCCTGTGTCACTAGATTATCAGTTGCCATGCGAAACGTGAGTCCACGGTTCGACACACGCTTGCGACCTAGGGGGCTACTCAGAAATTCGATTTTCGAAGTTCGTATCATACCGTCCCTCTCATTCTCAAATTGATTACTATTAGTGTGAGCGGAACGGCACAAAACGAACTTCGAAAATCGAATTTCGGAGTACAAGGCCTAGTTTGCGCGGTTTTATGGAAATTTTATAGCACAATAGTACTTTAGAAGACATTTAAATGATCACGGATCTGTATTTCTACGGATTGGCCGTCGGTATTTTGAGTATTTTGCGTCATAAAAATATTCTAACGAAATGTACCGATGACTTATTTAAAAATCAAAAGTTCGTGTAGTTATGCTCCCTAGAAATACCTTATTTTCTGGGTTCCAAATATTGGTGTGACCGATCCAATCTAACAGCACACTATTAATTTGTGTTCCACTTAGTTTAAAATCTAAGCTGTAAGCCCGTGCCTATTGAAAACTATTATAGGCGATCAAATAGTTATGAAATAGGTTTTAAATTAATGCCGAAAAGCTTGAGCGATAGCTACTTTGTGGCAGCAACGTGGTTGTCTCAGCTGCACGCTAGCCGTATGTCGAGCCGGGTCCGTATCGCTTTTATGTTTAAGGCAAACATCAGCATGCGCGTCAATTATATTTTAATAACTACCATATCATTTTCAAACGTTTCTTTATTTTGTTGTAACGTCAGTGGCAGAATCACACGCTACCGTGGTTACAAAACGAGAACATGCCTGTGCTGAAACTGAACATTAATTGGAACACGCGTCGTGTTTGCCATGACGTTGTCATTGTAAGTGTATTGCATAGTCAATTTAGCCAGAACCGAAAAACACTTGAGTGTTACCTGTTTCAAAAATTATAATAATAATATCACTACTGTGAATACAGTGACAATTGGCAATAAAGCAGACTTAGGTTTTTTTTTCGTATTTCAATCATTCCAAGTGTTGCATTGTATCTGTTTATTCTAAAGATCTTGGTTTCGTACCTGAGAATCCGCTTTTTTTCATTAAATTTCACTAACTTTTATAAAGCTACGATGAAACCAGGTCTTTAGAGATTCAGTGACAGAAAAAAATCATAATGACATTTTATTCATCCAATCATAAAGTCGCAACAATCATTAAGGCTTTAGATAAATCAGAAGTGGCACACACAACATCCACTCGCTCATTATGTTGGTCACGTTTGACGTCTAGTCTGATTTATCGTTATAGTTGTCAGAACTAGCGTCGAGGTGAATTTTTTTAATTAGTAAAAGCTTCTAATCGTAATATTTTTATTTGGCCGTATGTTAAAAAAAAACATGCATTCGCTTTTTTGCTCAATCCATCTCAACTCTAGCTCCGACAGCTACCCAATCATTGAAACAATACAAAACAGACCAAGTACGTTGTGTTCTACACTATCGCTTATTATCGCGATGCTTTAGATGGAGAATGGCGCGAGGTCGCACTTGCGGCATCTCACGGAGTACTTCAGCCTGTTGTACGAGTTCAGCAAGATGGGCGAGGAGGAGGGCAAGTTCATGTTGCGGATCAACGCCATCGCCAGCATGGTCAGCTTTTACTTGGGACAGAATACTACTACGGTGAGCAGCGGTTTGATGACACAAATACTTGATACTTGCCAATAATCGTGGATCGTGGATTTTACCTCTTGACCGCCATAGTCATCCAGCCGTGACAGCCAATGACAAGGCTCACACGCCAATGTCATCCATACATGACAAACATTCCACTCAAAATATATCCTTATGCAATCGATTTAAAAATCAAGTTAGTGTGTCGTTTGTTTTTCTCGTGGCGTACAGAGCCCGTCACTTCATTTGTAATGTGGCGGTCAAAGGGTTAACGTGCGACCACACCGCCGCTTAAAAAACGGTGACGTTACGGAATCGCAACAAAATGTATGAAGAAACGGTGAGAAAACGTGACGCCTACGACACGTCACTGCGTATCCGCGGCGGTGTGGTTCGGACCTTTATACAAAGCTCCTTATTATTCTGTAATATTTCAGATTATGATTGGGTTAGCCTTACCATGACGTCTTAAGGCGATTCAATTCCGACTCAGTTCAGGTTTTTGCTGAAATTTTTAGCAGAAGAGTCGTTTGCAAAAAAGGTGTACTTTTTCTCTATTTCGTCTGTCTCCTTTAAAAAAAATTATGTTATAAATAATGCCGAGCCTATGGAATTAATTTGCTCGGTTAATAGTGTTATTTATACTTATGACAGATAGTGTAAATCACTTTTTGACTTAGATTTTAATTATTTCTTAAAATATGCAGCAAAAAAGAAAATATAAATTTAAGTGGTTCATACAAAATACTGTTGTCCCACTAGTACTCTTGTACGTTTGAACACTCTTAATGCCTATATTTATTGTAGTTACACATTATAATTGTTATTGAACATATCACCTAAGATAGTATTTTATATAAAATGCAAAGTAAATTCATATATCTTTAAAAATGACACCAAAAATCAAATTTTATTACATGTCCCCTTTTTTATTACTTTGTGTTACTCTTATGTGTGACGATGATAAAAATTTAATTCGAGCTTATTTGGAACACATCCATAACATGTTTTAGTCTAGCAACAATGTAAGATACTACCAACATAACATATGACAGCGTAGCCATATTGTTTTCGCTGACACTGACCCAAACGTCAAAAGTCTTTGTGTTACGAAGGAACAAATTTCTTTTGTGTTATTTTGTGTTGCGTACACCTATTTTGAAAATGACTCAGATATGTTTCTGACAGCGAGCGAACCTAAAGTGAATCGGAAGTGAATTACATTAAGACGTCATGGTAAGGCCCCTGTTGAAGTTATTGGTTATCCGATGAAGTTTCGTGTCTGACAGCCGGTAGCAAATGCGTTAATCAACCACCAGGTGGAATCACCGTCGGAGGAGGCCGGCGGCAGCGGCAGCGGCAGCGGCAGCGGCAACACCGAGGGCGCCGGCGACAAGCTGCGTCCCGGCGCGCTGGACAAGATGGTCGCGCTGGTCGCCGGGCTGGCCGAGCGCTCGCGGGACGCTTCCGGCCACCTCGCGCTGCCTGACAATGATGCCAAAGCGCTGCTGCACGCCAAGGTACGCATATATTAGTAGAACAGAACGGCGGAATATCGAGTAGAAATCATAATATGGATACGAATATGACCAAAATCCCGGCAGCTCGTTCGAAAAAAAAATGGTAAACATATATAAAAATGTGATAAAAAAATGATATTTATGTACATTTTTAACATAACTATGCCTATTTAGCCAGCTTAAATTTTACAATACAATACAAATACTCTTTATTGAAAACCACAAATCAGTAGAAAACAATACAAAAACAATGAACAAGGTAGACAAATCTCTACCAGACAACCAATAAGTGAAAGAAATAAGTTAAAGACAGTTTAAGTAAGGTAGCGAAAACAAAGCATTGTACAAATAGTTTTGTATTAATACTTGATGATTGCTGTATAAATTCTGTTTAGACCAAACCATCATTCGATCAAAGAATTATTCTAGCAACTTTAATCATGACATTCATCATATTTCAAAGACCGTGGACGGCCTCGATACATAATTGAACTAAATCGGCTCGATAAAAAATAATTGCAAAGATTGGTCTTAAAATCATCATTAAACATCATTTATGTCATTATTTTTTCGACGTATGGGCCTGCAATTAAAAACACGAAGTCAACATATTCATACCTAAACCGCTAACGAGTCATATTTCATAAATAATCCATACTTTTTATTATTTCTTATTATTTGCGTCTTATTTGCAAGATTTTAGACGCGCGCCACGCTGCCGGAATAGTTTTTTCTCTTTCACTAACAGGCACGCGAACCGTAAGTGTGAAAAGTGGCGCTGCTCAAGGTAATTTGCTGTTGTCAGCGCCTTAAGAATAGTGGTTGTCGGCAGGGCTTCCCATTCATCTACCAGCAGACGCGCGACTGCCTCAACCTTCAGCAGACGCGCGCGCTCGTGTTCGCGCTCTGCCGGTGGAACGAGCCGCTCGCGCACAAGATCGTCGCCATGCTGTTCCAGGCCATCGCCAAGCACGCGGAGGTAGGGTTCCTTGATATGTAGATGAGCAAACTTTATATGTATGTAAATAAATAAATAAATTAATTGTGTTCTGTAATAGTTCGTGTAATATTAAATACTAAAGTTTTGACTACATATATTTTTAATAGAACTAAGTGTAGCTTCTAATAAAACATCATGACATGACATCTAAGTTATTGGTAAAGCTTTTGAAGTTTACAACGATGTGTTGCAAAGCCAGACGAAATAATATGCATTGAATGTTGTAATCGTGCTTGTACGTTGAGACTTGAGAGGTCAAAAGAAGAGTTTCAACATTTGACGTCAAAAATATGATGGGGGACATTGACGTCCTCGTTAGTTTAAATCCAATGCTATTGAACAGTTTTCATTTTCTTATTTTTCGAGTCTATTGTTTGTGTGGTGTCTGGAATTATGTTGTAGTCGATGCGGCTAGCAACCCGTCACTACTTTGATTCCCCTTTCCACCTATGTGCTTACAATCACGTTGAACGTGTTTAGGCTATCCCGTAAGGAATAAAGATGTGATAATGTATGTATGTATCAGACTGAGTGTGGCAACATTTTTGTTTTGTGTAGAGTTGCGGGTCGTTCTTCAAGCTGCTGACGCTGCTGGTGGAGGGCAGCGGCGGCGGCGCGGGCGCCAGCGGCGGGCTGCCGTGCTTCACGCAGCTAGTGCTGGCGCGCCTCTGGGACTGCGCCGACGTCTGCCCGCACGCCGCGCTCGAGTGGCTCGCGTTACAGGTCAGTCCATAGGGAACGAAGGTCGCTCGAGCTAAAGTCTTACCCCCTTATTCATAAACGCTCTTTAGGCCTCTGCTAACCTAGTACAAACGATTACTAAGTTAGCAGAGGCCTATAGAGTGTTTATGAATAAGGGGGTTACACACGGGGTTCGGGAAAGCGGTGGCGATTAGTCGATTTTCGGTGTGTTTTCGGACCAGCGGGTCATACTCCTTCGGAGATGGATTCTGTCGTTTTGTCTATACTATGTCTATGTATGTTGCGTATCTTGTGCAGGTGCCGCGCAACAAGGCGGCGCACGCGTGGGCGCTACGCACGGCGGACCGCTGGGTGGAGGCGCAGCTGCTGGGCGCGGGGCTGGCGCGCGTCCGCGCCGCCGCCGCGCTGCTGCTGGTGGCGCTGGTGCCCTCGCAGCACTTCCGGCAGGGCTACGCGCGCGCGCGCCCGCCGCCCGCCGCGCCGCACCTCGCCAAGCTGCCGGACACCGCGCACCACACGCTGCACCAGGTACATCACTAGCTGCTGGTGGCGCTGGTGCCCTCGCAGCACTTCCGGCAGGGCTACGCGCGCGCGCGCCCGCCGCCCGCCGCGCCGCACCTCGCCAAGCTGCCGGACACCGCGCACCACACGCTGCACCAGGTACATCACTAGCTGCTGGTGGCGCTGGTGCCCTCGCAGCACTTCCGGCAGGGCTACGCGCGCGCGCGCCCGCCGCCCGCCGCGCCGCACCTCGCCAAGCTGCCGGACACCGCGCACCACACGCTGCACCAGGTACATCACTAGCTGCTGGTGGCGCTGGTGCCCTCGCAGCACTTCCGGCAGGGCTACGCGCGCGCGCGCCCGCCGCCCGCCGCGCCGCACCTCGCCAAGCTGCCGGACACCGCGCACCACACGCTGCACCAGGTACATCACTAGCTGCTGGTGGCGCTGGTGCCCTCGCAGCACTTCCGGCAGGGCTACGCGCGCGCGCGCCCGCCGCCCGCCGCGCCGCACCTCGCCAAGCTGCCGGACACCGCGCACCACACGCTGCACCAGGTACATCACTAGCTGCTGGTGGCGCTGGTGCCCTGTCACTTTTAGTATGGATCTGACAGCGAGCGAACCTAAACTGAATCGCATTTAGACGTCATTGTAAGACCCCTGTTCATCGATCGATCAAATCGACTGATCAAATATTGAAACATTTCGGATCAACCGATATAGAAAGCGGATACTTAACTCGATATTGTATGGATCGGATGATTAAACGCTCCAATATGTAAATATAATGTAGTAACATATTATTATGTATGCGCAGGTGTACACGATGCTGCTGGGCAAGCTGAAGGCGGCGCGCAAGTACACGGACATCGCGGTGCACGGCACCATGAAGCTGACCGCCTACTTCGGCGTCATGTCGTACTGCGTCGTCAGCCGCGTCGAGAAACTTATGGTCAGTCGCAATTTTAGGTTATGAGTTAGGTACTTTTGACAGAGTGGCGCGAGTGATTAAAGATAGCTCAGTTGAATTGCTTTCGGCTCTCGTAATCATTCAGTTGTAGAGGCAGCTACTTAGTTTCAGAAGAGCTCCTTGTTTAGGTTGAAGTTATGATTATTTTAATAGTATAAATATTACAGCTAGCGTAGAGACCACGTATCTTTGAAGTTAGTTTTAAGAGTGTCGGCGTAAGCGTTAAGATTTGCTTGTACTAGTACAATGTTGCTGACTTTACATTGCCTTAACGCGTATCAAAAGGAGAACGCGAGTAAAGGAAAATTACTGTACGGTTTTGGACCGTACATCAGTATTGCGAATAGACAGATTAGGGAAGATTGTAAGGGCCGGCAACGCATTCATAACGCTCCTATGTTATGAGTGTCTATGGGCGTCGGTATTGTTTGCCTTCATGTGATCATCAGACTGTTTTCCCCCATCATCTCCAAAGATAACATTTCACCAATTTTAATCGCACCATATTGTTGTATAAACTTGGCGTACAGATGGCGGCGTTTCCATGACGTCCTAATTCCGACTCAGTTCTAGTTTTAGCTGTCACTTATAGTATGAATCTGACAGCGAGCGAACCTAAACTGAATCGCATTAAGACGTCATGGTAAGGCCCCAGTACTGAGAATGGACACGTATGGATTTTGTGAAGTGACTCCCAGTATACCCCGCGGCTTTATCAGTGGCCTGTAACCCCCAACTGTCATGTTAATGTCTGTGCAGTTCGGTCAGTACTTCAACGACCTATGGGACCTGTACCACCCGGCGATATCGGAGCCCTCGGTGGCTGTGCACCCGAACAAGCAGGCGCTGCTCACCTTCTGGCACGCCGTGTGCGTCGACTGCGCTGAGAACGTGCAGCTGGCGGTCGCCAACCCGCGGCTCACCAAACACATCGCTTTCAACTACATACTGTGAGTGACTTTGCTGCTATTTTTGTCTGTGTTATTGTATAAGGTCTTTTCATTCTTACCTGTCCTATTTGGTAAACAAAATTCTAACCTCTATGTACAATTTTTTGGAAAAAATTTGGTGTATTATGTTATCAAATAAGCCTGAGGCAATATTTTGTATATACATAATTTTGCTGATATTTTATCTCCAGTTCCTTGACGATGAAATAGTTAAGAAATGACAAAAAGAAGACATTTTAAGTTTAAGACACGCACACTTTCATATACACGGCAAGGCGTAGTTTAAACCGGCCCCACTTTTTTGTTCGCAGAACTCTGTCTAGAGTAATTATCATAGAGGGTTATGTCGCTTCTCTCGTAGCATTCTTAGGGCCACTTGCACGGACCAGGGTTAACGACTTAACCCCGTGTTAGATGCTAACCCGGGGCTAAGTAGTGTCAAAATGTATGGAACTGTCAAACCTAACCCCGAGTTAGCGATTTATTTTTTTAATATGGACTGTGCAAGTGGGCCTTATTAAAGTTATTGTTATCGTAGCGCGGACCACGAAGACGGCGAAGTGGTGGCGTACAACCGCGCGATGCTCCCACCGTACTACGCGCTGCTGCGGCTGTGCTGCCGGCGCTCGGGCGCGTTCGCGCGCGCGCTCGCGCAGCACCAGAACATACACTGGGCGTTCCGGAACATCGCGCCGCACGCGCATTTATACCCCGGCGCGGCGGAGGAGCTGCTCAGGTGACCAGCTGCCCGCTTGCTATAGAGAACATTCATCATTTTTTTCATGGCTTGCATTTAAATTCATTTATGTAATAAACACAATGATATTATAAACCCTAGATGCACCGCCACGTATAAAATGTCTGCCAAAACTTCTCCTAAAAGTACATTCCAAAGATAATGCCAGGCGCAAATGCCAAATGATATTTCAACCACATTTTAAAATATTCGAAATTAGACTGTATAATGCAAACATTACAGTTTTATTTCAAATACACGTGTCTGGAATATACGACATTATTAAAATTTAGACTGACAGCTCGTCGTAAATCATATTGACAGCTCCTATATGGCGACGACGGGCCAGAGAGTGCTTAGACAGATTCTAAGCACTCTGCTCGGGACGAGTTTTGAGCGCTTGTAATGTATATCTAGGGTTTCTAATATCATTGAATAAACAACGTAATTTTTTTTTCCAATAACTATTAAAATAACGAGATATAATAGGCTTTTATGAATTAACACCTCTTAATCGTTTCGGCTTCCAAGTATATATCATACCAGCTTCTGCCCGCGACTTCGTCCGCGTAGAATTAGCAATGTTTTTATATGTTTATTGCTATCCCGCGGGAAATATGCAATTTTCCGGGAGAAGTAGCCTATGTTTTAATCTGGGGTACCAGATATCTTCGTTCCAAATTTTATCCAAATCCGTCCAGTCGTTTTAGCGTGAAGAAGGAACTCACATCGTCACATCATCACTCACAAACTTTCGCATTTATAATATTAGTAGGATACCCTTAATGCTAAACAAACAGTCCACTAGTCATTTATGCTTTCTCTTTCGTACACCTACACACACCTCATGCTGTCACTCACACTCAGTCGTACGCCACGCTAGGCTCCTTTTATTCATCCAACTATGCTCTCTAGTCCTGACTAACGAGTATAAGTGCCGGCACGTAAGTCTAATCTGACCTTGTATGCGCACCTTGGGTGCACAGATCCCCTCCACGTGACTCGTCATCGTTAGACTTACGTGCCGGCACGTATACATAGGCCGCTTAGCTAACTTAAACATCTTAGATAACTTTCATACTACAAAAAAAAAAAAAACAGTGCTTCGTTTGACCATCCATAGAATATGAAAGTATGTTGTTACTGGACGTGGTTGTGTCAGGTTGGCGCGCATCCTGGCGGCGCGCGGCGGGGCCAGCAGCGGCAACAGCAACAGCAGCAACAGCAGCGGCGAGACCGACGGCCGCGAGGCCGCCGCCTTCCGCCGGAGCACGCTCTCCGCTTATCTACAGGGTGTGTACTACTCGCACCTACTATTTTGACCCTAAGAGTGTTTTCACGTTACCCGCTCCCATATCCCTTATCGGATACGACGATATTTCGGCGGCACCATCGAACGCCTGTGAGCACGTTGGAAGTTAACTTAAATAGTCAACAACAGAGACTATCTCTTTGTGAGCAGAATTCGATTCACGACGGTCATTTGAATCGGATCAATTTTATCGGAAATATGTGAAAACAGCGCGTAGTTGTCGGCTATCGGATATCAGCTATAATATACAACAATACATATTTTTCACTTTGTAATTCCGTAAATGTTTGTTTGTGTACAGGTTTAAACGGCAGGACGTGTTGGACGACGTTAATATCAGCGTTCTGCACGCTAGTTGAAAATGAGGATGACAGACTGTACGTTGTATATAATGGAGGCTTACAGATGACGTTTGAGGTGAGTGTGTTTTACAATGAAACATGATAGTGTTTTAAGCGTTAATCGACGCTCGACTGCCGTTCACTCGCAGACTATTAAAACACGGTTAAAGGGTCTGGCCGGAAGGTAATAGTAAAATCGCCCCTGGCTGAATTTGAAATATTGTTATGCACGTTTGTTTGTTTTATTAAAAGACTAGCTGTTGCCCGCGACTTCGTCTGCAAAGAATTCGTTTATCGCTATCCCGCGGGAACTACGCAATTTTCCGGGATAAAAAGTAGCTTATGTGTTATTCCAAATCATAAACTATGTCTGTTCCAAATTTTATCCAGATCCGTTAAGCCGTACTGGCGTGAAAGAGTAACAAACATCCATACATCCATACATCCATACTTACAAACTTTCGCCTTTATAATAGTAGTAGGATATAATTTTACTGAATATTAAGACTTAAATGCTTACGGTTAGCGGTTAGGTTATATACCCCAGTGGGTTATTGTTAGGGGGTATCTGATACATCCTGTATATTTAATTATATACAAATAATAAATTAATTGATAATTAATTAATATACTGTATTCTTACAAATAAATCATTTGAATTTTTGAAAAAAAAAAACTTACCTGGTCTACTGAAATTGTAGTTAATCCGAAATAAAAAGAGCTATATTATTGTTGTTATCAATTATTTTTAATTTTTCAAAATAAGTAAAAAATTGCAACTACAAAATATATTTTTTTAAATAATCAATTTAAATCTATTTTTTCTTCTGATTTATCCGTATTTTCTGTTTTTATGTCATGTTACTAACATTGCTAATAAGATAATTGTTACTAACACTATGAACTAATGTTTGAACGATTGAACAATATGGAAGAACTTTTTACCACCCTTTTAAACAAAAATCTTTTTTTCACTTTGTTGATCCAAATGAATAAATTTGAAAAAAATATATGTAATAGATTATAAAATTGCGTATATTATAGCAAAATATGGTAGGTGTCGCCAACTTGCAAGTAAAAAAAAAAAAAAGAAAAACTAAAACAGCCAAAATTGTGTATTTTGAAAAAAGCTAGAACTTTTATTTTTTTTCTATAAATGTATCTTAAATATATGTACAAAATATCCGAAGGGCAAATTAATCGGTAACGTAGTTTGGCTAAAAAAAAAAAAAAACTGAATTTTTATTTTTTTTATTTTTTCGCTAACCGTAAGCATTTAAGTCTTAATATTCAGTAAAATTATATCTTTTAATAAAACAAACAAACGTGCATAACAATATTTCAAATTCAGCCAGGGGCGATTTTACTATTACCTTCCGGCCAGACCCTTTAAAGGCGCTACATTACATCCACGCGGTTGTAGCGTACTTGGAAACCTGCATATATAACACTGTTAAATAAGGCACTACATAGCCTTCCTACGGTAGTAGTATAATTAAGCAGTTTGCCTTTAAAAATATTTAAACATAAACTCAATGCATGGCTTGTGGAAAAAGCGTTCTACACTGTGGCTGAATATTTTTCCTCGTTTGACCAAGAATGGTCGTATACCGGATTTGATTATTTTAATTGTACCTTCTTAAATTGTAAAATTTTGCATTCCAGTTACTGGTGAAATGTGTGAGCTCTCCAATTTTTATTTGTGATCCATCTTTTGTACCATGTTTCAAGCGAAATAAAGTTATTTGCATTATAAAACATGGTTAAATTTGCAGGCGTTACACAGTCTCCACGCGGTAGTAGTGGAAGGCGGCAGCGGTTCGCACGGCGTTCGGGAGGAGTTGCTCGCCGCGTTGCGGTGGGCGCGCGCGCTGTGTCGCACGCTGCGGACGCGGCGCGACGCCAAGGAGGCCCGGGCGCTGCTGCTGGCCTGCAAGGATTGGCCCGAGTGCGCGAGGAGGCTGCTCACCATGCTCAACTTGCACGCGAGGCCGAAGCATCTCAGGGATCTGGCGTTAGGTGAGTGGTTGTTCGGACGTTACTCTCTTCCCGCGATTATTATCACAATAGATGGACAAAGATGTTATAAGGAGTAAATTAAACTTGAACTTTTTCGTCCGTCTATCGCATGTCGCATTATAGCCGGCCGCGGAGAGGGGATAAGGTGACAGGCGCTCGGCAGAGCAGCTAATATGGCGGCGCCCATAGCTCGTATCAGCTGGCCGTGTAGCATTTAAATTCTCACTTATTCGTGCAAGCGCTCTGCGGTATCTATGTATTTTGTTTTCAATGATTTATCGTTCACACTTTCAAGTTGAATGCTTAAAAAAGTCATTCGATAGGTGGTTTCGTAAAATCACACAATGTTTTTTTTAATGAAGTTTTTTTCTGGTGTGGTGTGCAGGCGTGCTCCGCGAACTAGTGATGATCGGCGGCGGCGCGGCCCTCGGCGCGCTGGTCCCGCTGGCGGCCGGCGTGCACGCGACGGCGCGCGGCGCGGCGCGGCCCCGCCCCCGCGCGCACCCGCACGCCGCGCCGCGCCCGCACGCCGCGCCGCACCCGCCGCTGCAGGCCGTCTACAGGCCCTACCACAGCTTTATAGGTAACTAGCTGGCGCGCTGGTCCCGCTGGCGGCCGGCGTGCACGCGACGGCGCGCGGCGCGGCGCGGCCCCGCCCCCGCGCGCACCCGCACGCCGCGCCGCGCCCGCACGCCGCGCCGCACCCGCCGCTGCAGGCCGTCTACAGGCCCTACCACAGCTTTATAGGTAACTAGCTGCCGGCACACCGAAACGTCTGTTCTTGTGTACATTCACTCTGCACGAATAACCTTCAGTCAAAATTTCAGCTTTCTATAACGACCAGTAGCAGACGACCCATTTGATTGCAGTGACAGTTGAGATTCCGGAATTCTACTCGAATTCCCATTGTAGTTTCGAGATCTTGCTAAACTATGGTCGGGCACTAATCGTATCATACCTCTATAGGTGTGTGTGGCTTGTTCGCAGACACGTGTTGCCGCGTGGCGTGGCGGCAGCGCTGCATGTCGGAGCAGCTGGTGCTGCTGTCGGCGCTGTGCGCGCTGGAGGCCGTGCCGCTGCGGTTCAACTACTTCGCCACCTTCTGGCTAGAGGTTGCCAACTCACCGGTAAGCACCACATCTATTATTCCAAAATTCGGAAAGGAACTATTGTGGGTGTCGGTAGCGAGATAACTCGGCTTAAGTGGAGATAGGTGGGGCGCGTGGCGAGACAGATCGATGAAAAATGAATGAAGAAGATTACAGAGTGGTGACCAAGATTGGGTCGAAGGTCAGTAGGAAGACCACCAGCCCGCTATTCAAATGACATTTGGCAGTTCACTGAAAAGCTGTAGATGAGACTGGCACGAGACCGGGCAAACGAACCTATAAAACAGTAAACCCAGCTATAAAGTTTTATTTACGATATTGTTTCTGTTGACCCCAGGGCGACAGCAAGCTCGAGGAGATGCTACTGGAGTGTTCAGTGGTGGCAGAGTACGTGGACGCCGTGCTGTTCGACGAGCGGGAGTCCCTGGAGGATCCCGCCATACACGACTTCCTGCGACACTACTACCCTAAGGTCAGATTATGTTGCCATAGAAGCCCTTTAAGAACTAACTCTAGGTGGTTTTGATATTCCGAAGTATCTATAGCAATAACGGGGTCGTAACGGGGTTTCATAGTATTGAAATCATGTACAAGATCAAAGGTCAAAGCGTTTCGAAAGGTCCCTTCTGGATGGCTAGCACGACTGCGCGCGCGAGATGCAATACCCGTATTTTCTTACTGTTGGCTCTAGAAAGAGACGGGTGGTTTATCTTGCGCGCGATACAACTCTTACTTGCTCTCGTGCTAACCGTGCTACTAAACATCTAATTCCTGTTGTATCTTACTAAGGGCCTGTCTCACATCACACCTTTAACTGTCAGTTAACCGACAGAGTTAGACGACCGGATAGCCTAGTGGTTAGTGACCCTGACTGTGAAGCTAGAGGTTCCGGGTTCAAATTCCGGTAGGGGCAGACATTTGTATGATGAACACGTATGTTTGTGCCCGAGTCATGGATGTTGTATGTATTTATCTACATTATATAAGTACTAGCTGTTGCCAGCGACTTCGTCTGCAAAGAATTCGTTTATTGCTATCCCGCGGGAACTACGCAATTTTCCGGGATAAAAAGTAGCCTATGTGCTATTCCAGACTTTTCTCTATCTCTGTGCCGAATTTCATCCAGATTCGTTGGGCCTTTCTGGCGTGATTGAGTAACAAACAAACAAACATCCATCCATCTATCCATCCATCCATACTTTCGCATTTATAACATTAGTTAGACTAGTTAGATGTTTATCCGTTGCCTGGTACCCATAGTACAAGCTTTGCTTAGTTTGGGACTGGGACAATTGGTGTAATTTGTCCCATGATATTTATTTTATTTATTTTTATTTAGTTATGTATGATGACGTCTCTGTCTGTTTCGTAGTAATAAATAGAGACGGAATCATCTGACAGTTAAGGAGTGGTGAGACAGGCCCTAAGTATCTGATCGATGAACAGTTGGGCGGTGGAGGCGCCGGCGCGGCCGCCGCGGCGTTGGCAGAGGAGCTGTGCAGCTCGGCGTCGCGCGCGCAGCTCAGCACGCTGCTGGGCCCGGTGCGCGCGCTCGCCGTGCTGGCGGCGCGCAGCCGTCTGCCGCCCGCCACCGCGCGCGCGCTGCTGCGCGCCGTCGCCGCCTTGCAGCAACGGTTGCAGCTACGGAACGGTGAGCGTGCTGCGCTGACAGTTACCCCCTTATATGCTCCTGGTTTTGCACTACTATTGTACAAATATTCCTCATTGAACACCACAAGGCAGTGCAATATGATTACAAAAATAAAAAAACAAGGACCAGGACTATATACAGGATCGTTTTGATACTAACCTTTATCATTAGCTTATTGATTCCTTAGGTTTTATTGGGCATTTGATCTTATTGATATTTTGATTTGACAGCAGATTGTCGGGCTTTTTTGATGTCAATAAAACTTGACAGCTGAACTGATCATAAGTAAACTTTAGCTTATAACGATGACAGTAAAGCTAAAATGGGATAATACTATAATTTGATACACGACGCAATTTTCATGATAAACTTATGTTTGATGTAAAAGTTTTCAAAATCGCGCAATCATACCTCCGTCTTAAACCATATCCCTAAACCAACTTATTCCCCTACAGAAGAAGAAAACTCGGAACCGGAGACGGGCGCAGAAGCAGCGTCGGAGGCGGTCCGGTGCCACACGCCGGACGGCAGCGAGCCGGACGAGCCGCTCGACGAGCTCGCCGGCGAAGACGACGAGCCCGACGCTCCCCCGCCGCCTCTCCCCCGGGGGCCCGAGTACCGCGACCTGCTCTCGCAAGCTTTACAAGCACTCGCTACACTCGCGCAACAGATCGCCGGCCCCGACTCCTAAGGTTACGATAAGTACAAGAGTACGTATAGTGTAAAGAGCTTTATTTAAGTGCGTCGAATATGCGGGCCATAGACTCTGATGCGACCACACGGTCACGGTCACTTTGTTTGCAGCTAGTCGACGTTAATTGGTTCTAGTAATTCGGACTTGCGCCGCGAGGCGATTGTTTTGTTTGAGATGTAAAAAACGACACGTGTCGAATGACATTGTATTTTGGATGGTGAGAGAAATCTATGTAAATTTGATATCAGCTCAATGTTGACATGAAATTGTAGGGAATACTTAAGATTCTTTTAATTTTTCGCGTGTACATTCTTATTTTTCAAGGTAACGAAGTGCAAATTTTTATTAAAGCTACAAAACTAGCTTGTGTGTTAGAAAACTCCCGAGATTTTGTTAAGTAAAAGCTATTACAAAATTGGTGTCAAACGTGCTAGTAAAAAGGCAATATTTCTTGATTCTGTTTCTTCTATCAAAACTCAAATTTTAATTCATTTGTGACTTCCTCCTCAGTCCTATACAAATTAATGGTTATTTTCTAACACATAATGTTTCATATAAATATAAATACCCGTAGTACGTATATACAGATTAGTTGTGATGATATTGATGATCTTTCAAGCATATACAGGGTGTATCAGATACCCCCTAACAATAATCAACTGGGGTATATAACCATAGCTACAGAAGCTAAATAAAATATGAAAAAAAACGAGTAAATTTTTTTTTTTATTTTCTATAGGAATGGTAGTATTAACTGTAATCATTCCTATAGAAAACATAAAACAAAAATTACTCCAATTTTTTTAAAAATATTTTTTTTGGCTTCTATAGCTATGGTTATATACCCCAGTTGATTATTGTCAGGGGCTATCTGATACATCCTGTATACATATTCATGGCTACATATACATTATTCGTATGCATGGTCAAACATGTAACACCTTCGTATGGCGAAAGTACTTTCGAATGGGTTTATTTCTAAATCATGAACTCAAAAACAGAAATAAGCACATTTAATAAATGATCTTTCACCTTTACGAACAAAAAGATGTTTTATAACTATTACTTATTAAGTTTTTCGAAGTATAAATGTAGGTTACGTCAATTTTCTACGTGTTTAAAAAACGATCGTAATAATATATGTAATGCATCCAAGTTTAGCTTACATTCCACTGACATAGATTCACATTACACATTATACAGATTGCGTATCATGTAATTTTTCAATTAATACTCGCCTAGGATTCTAGATCTCAGATCGAATAAAAAGCATAAACTACTTACAGCAAAGTTTAGTCCCGGAACTGTTGGCACACGGCAAGGCGTAGTTTAATCCGGCCTCACTTTGCCATTCACTAAACTCCGTCGTTGCTTTCGTTTGGCTTGAGTTCTAGATATGTTTTTTCTCCGTCGGCTTTGATTCCAAAGTTCGTTCGCGTTATGGATGGAGTAAAAGATTGACATGTGTAAATTGAGGTTAAGTGTGAATTCCCTGGAGAATTTATAACGCGAACGGACTTTTAGATAAATTTGGAGGTACGACCGTATTTGAAATTTGAATAAATCTTTTTTGGTCTCTGAGTTACAGAATACCGAGGAATTATAGTAAATCATAGGCGAATGAAGATTACACAGATATTACAGTTTCATTGACTTTTTAAGATGGCCTCTCTTCATTTCGGCAAAATACAAATTGATGTGCTTATACATTGATGTCTGTTGAACATTGAGAATTTGTTAAAATTTACCGAAATGAAGATAAATCCTTCTCAAAAATATTGATAACAATTTAAAACAATTGAAGAGTGTGGTTGATGGTGACAGTCATTTTAAGATGAAGAATGTATTTTAAATTGATTCTAAATTATTGTTTTATGATTAGTTCGTGTTGTTATACCAACTCAGTATAATGCAATGTACAAAATTCAGGAGTAGACAGAGCACTCGCGACCAGTAAATTCAATTTTAAAATGAAGAAAATTTACAATTTGCGAGTACTCTGGCTATTTGATCATTGCTTGGAAAAAATAAATTAGAGAGATGATTTTATAGGAAATGTTTGGGAGATCCGCCGTGGCAGCTTAGCTGACAAATAAGCGTGCATAAGCAGTTGGGACGGTAGTAATGATAATCTGTCCCTCTTGTCTTGTTGTTGAAGGGCCGCGAATTTATATTTAGTTTGCCGAAACCAACAGAAATGGAACAGAAATTTATTAATTGGTAACTCTTGTAATGAAAACGTCGGACGATGAAAGTAAACGAATGGGTGCGAAAGATAGAAAGACTGTATTATCGATGTTAACATGCTCTGTTTTATATTTTAAATGCAAGTACCCATTTCTTCAAGATATAATGAAATCTTATTTCTTGCCTTCTTAACCAACTCTTAAAAAGTTCAGAGTCCTTCTTCTTTCTTTGTAAAAATTATGTAATGACAATGACATCACTTTCGAAAGTAATATTTTCATATATGGATTTTATTTACCGTCGCATGAATCAGTTGCCGGCTCTTCGTCGATGTTTGTAAATGTAACTTAGTGTACGTTATGAATATAGTTTGTATGAATGTGCGTATGAACTAGTTCTCCGTTTGATAGCTGTATATTTTACACTTTTTGTATTTCATGTCATGTCTAGCGTAAAAGAATGTGTAGCTTATCAATTTCGAAATATACCTATTCGTATTCTAAATTGTAATAATTATGTTTCGGCTGTGAGAGTACCCTAGTTTAGTGTTGTGGAGTGAAAAATATCTCCCTGCGGTTCCGCGCCCCTCTATCTCAATATCATACCTAGCTAGCTACTGTAAGTCAAAACAAATACCCGTCCAAGAAAGCATGTACTTTAAAATAATTTGCGATTTTTTAACTAGGTCTGGACATCCCATTACAATGCTTCTGATTTCTTAATGTCTCTTTAAACTTCGTTTTTCATATGAATAACGTCAGAACTGAAGAAACACGAAACTTGCCGAGACACATTAAGAAAATAGAAGTACTGTAAGCTGGTGTCTTTCTTGATTTGTTAGGTATATTTATGTAGTACTCGTCTAAAATTACTGTCGATCTGTCGTGAGTGTTTCGTCGATGTTTCTTCTTCAGCTATACTTTACGATTCGCCACTCCTTTACAACACAAAAAACATAATTTTAATACTACAATATTGACAATTGACGACTTAAAACAGTTATTTTGGTAGATAGGCTAGATACAAGAGACCCATGGAAACACACTGCCTCAGTGACGATTTTAATCTACGGTACGCAAAATTAACGAATAATTTATGACATAAAGTTTTAGAAAGTTTATGGTATATTATGTATACATCAATAAATGTAAGCAAACGAAAATTTACTGTTCATGTCCATTTGTACTATTTTACAACCCTCCGTCACAACATATTCGTCGTTATATTATAATGCGTAGGCGGTTCACAGGTAGCAGTAGAGCGTCTCAAATATATAGCATGCATACACCTTTAAATATAGCTGTCATAGTCGCTTAAGACTCACTAATGAAACACAAAAGCAATAATATTTTCCTGGATACGAAATAGGTAATCGAATGTATCGAATATTCATAATTTGTATTTTATCCATTGTGTAATTGTTAACGATTGTGGATATGAAGTATCGGGTAACGAGTGCGTTACATCGGCGGGATGGGGGAGGAGACAGACAGTCACTGGGCGATTTTGTAAAGTGGTGCTATCAATGCTGTTTCGAGTGACTGGAAATTAAGACAAAATGTATATTTGATTTTGTCCTCATTTTAGAGCTTATTAATATATATACCCTTATATAATATAACTGTGCTGTAATTATCTTTTTATTATTTTTAAGACGTATATTTCCAAGGTCTGGTGCACGGTAAGTGGTGGTCGCCGCACGCGGGCACCACTGTATCGTGCACCAGGTCTATTAGATATTGCTTGTAATTATATAAACATTTGAACTTGTGTGTTAAACTATACTATTACAAACATTTATGTTACTGAATTTCAGTGAAATATAATTGTGTTATGGACGTTAATTTGTGCAAAAAAAAAGAATACTGTAAATCGGAGTGGAAAGCCAAAGTAAACAGTATTTTATAAAAATCATGCTTCCTCTTTTTATTTGACAACCCATTTCTTAAATCCCAGATATTCTGTCTTAAAAGGCAAAATAGTAGGTGGTTCGGGAAAAAACATCGCCGATACCGTGCGACCGACAATCTGGACAATGAAAGAAGTAGCTCCAACACGCGACTATAGTTCTTATGTTCCTTTAAAAGGCACCCTGTATACCATTAACGCACTCGCTGTGGGCTGTCAGACCAGAGACTTCATCAGGTATAGGTAATAAAACTAATAAATTATGATGGCAGCATTGGGTGTCACTAAAACGCTTATAAGCATTCCCACCAGTGACTGGGTATATCATCTGAATCTTTCTTGTAAAATACATTTATGTTTATGATAATCTTAGTCACTGCTAACTTATTTGCTATTACAATATACATAATAGAAGTCTTGCAATCCACTTCATACTTTTTTTTCAAATGTCTGGTTTTACTTTGTTTCAATCTCTATCACAAAACTAAATAAGTGGTATTCTAGGGTAGTCAAAAAAGGAACAATAACAACTAAGAAAATGATTTACTTCTTTTTTATTTGAGATAGTTTACTTTTCATTTCTACAGGAAAATCATGTATAGAGTTGTGTGCACAATCCAAGCAATACATCTTGAGGTAGAATATACTGCATTCTTTGCTTATGCAGACTGGTTTATCGCAAATGGTGCAGTCTGCCCCCAAAACCAATATTTCACCTTTTCCTGGGGGGCTAAATGGATCCTTCATCACATAGCTTGGATACTTCAGATCTATGTTCCGTGAGAAAGGTGGGCTTGTTCCTTTATAGTGTGCTTTCTCATTTAAATTGCAGGATGTACAAATAAAGTCGTGTACAACGGGTGGTTCTTCAGGTTTCTTTGTGTCTCCCATATCTTTCTGGAACAAGTTTTGAAGTGTTTATTCATGATTTTAGCTTTATGATATTGTAATTTATACTCATTCTTCCAATTTAGCGGTTAGCTTTTCTTTAGGTGCTTCTACTGGCCACCAAGTAGGTTTTACTGGTTCAACTGTGCTTTCACCAACTTTTAATATTTTGGCTTCCAATGCTTCTTTGATCCTAACTAAGCCTAAGCCATAATCCTTGATAAAACCTTTAACTTTTCCTAAGTTTGATTTTGGTTTGTTGCAAGGTGAGATCTGTGCATCTTTTGGTATGTCATTAACTAGGTTAGTTATTTTCAGTGGCATTATTCTTTTCCTCACCACTCCTGTGTGATGGACTCTTGCAGTCAGCTCTTGTCCTATATAACAGCCTTTGTGGAAACTGACTCCGTGCAGGTAGTCACAGTTAGCCTCTAGAGGGAAGCAGGTCCCCGGAGGAAGGTCCTCTGCTCCTTCACTCACACCCAGCCTATACCGTAGGTACTTATATCCCTCTGATGAAGTCTCTACTTCAACATCTTTATTGAAGCTTTCTGTGACTTGGCTGCCATTTAGTGAAGCTGATGATATAACTCTGTACCCTAAATCGGCAAGGCGAGGGTCTTTGTATACATTAATGTTGTTTTCTGAAGCTAATTTTGAATCCAGATTTAAATCTTGAGAATGTAATAGGGCCCATACTCTAAGATCTTGATTAACATCTTCAATTTGAAGTGCACTTCTGAGTTTATAAATTTTTAAATGCTTTTTTAACTGTGTGAGGACGCTATCGTCACATTCAAGCATAAAGGAGTGCTGTTTGTGCCATTTGTATACCAATGTGTCGAATAACACTCTGCCTTTGTTGTTCAAAAACATAGCGTACATTGATTGTGCCCCCTGTGCAAAATGTTCCATGTCATTGGTTATAAGGCCTTGCAGAAACCGGCTTGCATCATCACCTGCTACTTTTAGTAGTTTCCTATTTTGAAGAGGATACAACAAGCTCGCAGTTTGGTTTTTCGTATGCGAATGCCTAAGGATCTGGTTAAATATATGCGGCTTATTAAATAGACGATTTACCTGATAATAAATCATTCTCAGCAAATTGGAGATAGGATAAAATTTAGTAACTAACAAAATCCATTGCACAATTCAATTTTCTTCTGTTTGGTACACTCCAATTAAATTCTATTGACTTGACACTTGACATAATGACATTGACAACTCTGACAATGACAAGTGACAGAACTCGTTCAAAGTGTTGCCAACAATGTCTAAAAAAAATGACTAATTTAGTATTGTCTTTAGAAAGACCCCTATTATTTTGAAATAAATTAATTATTTACCAATCATTGTGGCTATCAGACTGATGTTTGTACAGGCAATATTTGTAAAGACAGACTTTCGACGTTCTTGTTTTGAAATAAGATTTATTTTTTCTTACAAGCCAGTACCACACACTATAATTATTACTACTACTATTAGTAGACGCTTTAGATCCGTGGTCGTCAAATTGCGGCCCGCGACCGTTATTTGTGCAGCCTGCGGTAAAGTAAATTGCTTCAATAGTCAGTCTCTTGGAGCGCCTTCACATACTCTGCGGCCCGGCCCTGGAACTCACACTGTCATATGTGGCCCTTGCCCAGTAAAGTGTGACGACCGCTGCTTTAGATAAAGCAATAGGAGAGGCGTCATCATCAAATATAACTGGCGCTCGCTCATATAGTAAAAAAAATACTAATTTTGTGTTGAATGCGCTTAGTTGGCAACATTGCTTGTCTGCTGGCCTTATACTCCGAAATCCGATTTTTGTGCCGTTCCGCTCTCACTAATAGTTATTAATTTGAGAGTGAGAGAAACGGTGTGATACGAACTTCGAAAATCGGATTTTGGAGTAGCCCCCCTGGCTGGCCGAAGACAAAAATGGTAAAAATTGTTCGAGGTACTTTGAAAACTGCTTGCTTATAGTGTTACGCCGGTGCTAAAACCTTTGGTCGTGTTTTTCCGTGCCTTGCCTTTTCAGCAGGCTGTAATACTGTTTCAGAAGGTGCTGTATCACATACTAGATTATCGAAATTTCGCCCAAGTTGCCGTTGTTTTCAGGCGCCTGAAACATGTTTTCTGTCCGCTTCAGGCCACCCTCTATTGCATGACGCCATAACCTGTCAACCCGTTTCAAGCGTTTTCAGGACCCCTTTATGGGCCCTGAAGTACACTTCAGTATATGGCGAAATTCTCAGTAGGAGTGAAAGAGATAGCACGATTAGAGTGAGACAGCTATACTGGGAACATTCCAGATGGGTGTGACAGAGACGGCCCGATCAAAGACAAGGATAGCAGGGATAACACTACTTTTTTCCGTCCATTTTTCAATGTATTTGGACGGTATTTTGTGGTATTTGGGAACTTCATGATTATATCCGTGAAATGTAAAACTCAAATGTTTAAATGATACTTTTATTAGTCAACTTCATCATTTAACTTACATAAACTTAAAAAACTTAATCAAATATGTGTTACTTTTGACCACGATGTGTTATTAAGTTACATTATTAATAAACACAAAATGGTTCTGACCCAACAAATACATTTTTGTGGGTATCATTGGCCGCTTTCCAACATGCGAAATAAGTTGAATCAACATTTCTAAAATAACAAATGGGCCGGATTTCTATCGATAAAGGCAACAGGATCGGTACTTAACTGCGTTGCTTTATCTCATTTTGACCAATACACATACGCTCAACAGCAAAATATGATGATTATTTTTATTCCATTGTAGACCTTATTCCATTGTGACAAGGCATTTAGGTGATCACTTACTTTTGCTCTTGAAATGTTGTAAGTACTGAAACTTAGTAAAAATATTTTGTTTAAGTATAAATAGTAATAAAAAACCTAAATCAGAGAAGCCAAGGTCCTTATGGACCTCTTAAGGGTTCAATCCGGCCCTGGTGATCGACATCACTTCGACAGAAAACATTCGTTGTTTTAAGCGCTCTTAAAGCATAATTATCACTTTGCTACAACAGCTCGCATTTATACTCGCGAAACAACTTCTCTCTCGGGCTCTGGCGTGATGGTACGCGATGAAGGCACGGACTCTACGGAGGCTGTGACCAGTTCCGTGGTGGCCGTGGGCTCCGAACGCACGGACTTGTTCGGAGACGGGGACGCGGACGCCTCCGCCCGGCGGCGGCGCTGCGACTTGCGCAGGTGAGGGGTCACTTTCTGTAAAAGTAAGAAAATGTAAGTGGTAGGTAGGTATCATGAAACTGAGCTCCTTGAGTCTGTAACTGACGGATGCAATGAGAAAGTCATGCGGATCCAGAAGACTATTTAAGAGCTTTTTTTCGAATGAATGGTTGCTGTTAGCCTCTGATGACCTTTAAAGCTTGCCGGGGAATGCGAACTGCAAGACAGGTTGCTCAGCAAACGGAGTTGAGAGCATGAGCATCATATCATACACTAACTGCTTTGCGCAATGCGGGTTGCCAGGAATGCTTCAAATTAACTTAAGCACGTTCTATGATGTAATGAATGCTCTAAGTTCATGTTTACTTTTGAGCAACTGCGGAAGCTACAAAAAACTGGGTTCTCTAAGACCTGAGACCGAGCGAGAGCTCACGATCGCATTTACCAGTTTCTACCCGCATCCCTTGCCGTTTGACAGAAAAGAATGAATGCATTTGTGATTCCGAGTTCGTAAGACAATATGCATATTGTGTGCCTCTAGCCCTCTACCCACCTGTTCCGGGTCCCTAGCGAGGTACACCCCGGATCTCATGAGCTGGAAGTCCGGCACGGCGAGGCAGCGCACTATCAGCAGCGTGGCGGCGCCGGCCCAGCACACCCACAGGCCCGCGCTGGCGGCGCGCGTCGCCTCCGCGCGGGATCCGAACTTCCATGTAGCGTTCCATGAACGCTCCAGGTACACGTTCACTGATGAGCAACTGCAGAGGAAAACGGAAACACTTCAAGAACTCATAGGTATCAGCTGAACATATTGCCTACTGAAAGAGTAATACGAATACGACGGCATTCACTATTTCTTTCTGTGAAACGGTACAGGATGGGAGTAGAAAGACATGGTGAACGTGATTTTGAGCGCGCGCTTATGAAGTTCTTTTAAAAAAGCCTATATCCAATTACTTAGTTACTTTCCAGCTGATGATAATTATTAAGGTTGCGACACAGCAACCACATCGTTAAGCCGGTGGGGGCTATACTTACTATAAGTACCTATGTTGAAAATATTAACCTGAGTCCAAGAAAGTGCGTCGGGAACGTCATCATGAAACGGATTGGTTATCGCGAGTTAAAAATAAACAAGACATGATTGAGACTTTCGAAAGACTGATAAATGTACAATAATTTCGCTACTTTGTCATGACAATACATATGTACAGTATTGCACCAAGGTTTCGAGGGGAGCAGGAACAATGACTACGCAACTAACATCATTTAACGAATGTTCACTTCGCCACACAATTTCCCACAAAATGAAGGTAGCATTTAAATCTATACAAGTTGTATAGAACAAACGTTTGCTAGTTTATCGCCGGTACAGCGACATCTAGCGGATAATAAGGGAACTAATCTTATGAACTACAAACTTAACTCTAACGTTTGAACAACGTACGTAGTGGCATTAGTGTAGTTGTAGAAGGCAGCGCAGAATTCTCGCAGGCCGCGGTTGGTGCGCGTGAAGCTGTGCCCCGTCAGGCCCACCAGCACCAGCGCGAACAGCAGCGCCGGCGCCAGGATCCGCCACGGCTGCATCAACCTGAACAGACAACATTGGATATTCTTATTCTTATAATAGGAATGTAGGAGAAAAAGTCGTACAAAGCGAAAAAAATGCATACAGGTTCTTTTTATGATGTACCTTTGTTGAATGAGACAATGAACAGGAACAGATATTGAGAAATTCCCACGAAGTTACAGAGCTCTGCAATAGAAGCTAAGCTACGGGCTCAAACTAGTTAAATAAATAGAGAGCCGGAACTTTGAAAGCTTTCTCCTATCATCCAGATTGCAGCAGCCTTTATATAAATTACCCTGGCATCCCTTTTGCTCTGCCCTGTCGTGGCATGGCCACCATCACAGTCCACTGCACTGTACATACTACTACTACGTACTTAAGTAAAGTTAATACCTATCCAGCTATTGAATCTCTATACCAGTATCTATATTCAGAGGTGCAAGCGTTTTTTCAACGAAAGGAAAAAATATTCACCCGGTTCTTGAGCGTCCCCCGCCAGGGCACATCACGAACAGCGTAGTCCACAACAGAGCGGACATTGTGGCCAGAATGGGCATGTACTCTGCGTACTCGCAGTCCTGGCTGGAGCCGAAGAACGTCCGCACCAGGTCCAGTGCCACGCGGCCTTCCTCGTGGCCTGCTGGCAGGGTTACTCGTCAAACTTCAAACACTAACTAGTTAATAAGGCTCATACACTGCCATACAGATACACCACTGCTATGGGCGTAATTGATTTTTCATATTTGATTTTTCGCTCAATTACTTATTATATCGGGTTACCACTGTCACCTAATCTAGCTACGAACTTTCGTCATTTATTAGAATCCTTCCATAGACTTTACTATGAGAATACTCTCTTAGCTACTGGTGTATGGTGGATGCTTACTTTGTATTAATGACTGTAACTTTAAATGCTCAAAGAACATTTAAATAGTAGGAAATCTCTCAAAGTACCTATCTTCACCAGTTCCCCTTAGACTTACCACCATTGGTCTCATATCCAGGGTCATGACCGCTACTGTTATTTACTTCTCTTTTCGTTTTACCAGCCCTCGTGCTGTTATCGCTGGGGACGGCAGTCGTTGCTTGAGCGTCACTTGTTTCAGGTAATTCAGTCTCATTCTTTGCCACAGAAACATCAGTTCTGTTCAAATCATCGCCATCTTCATTGTCTACGAAAACGGTAACGTTTCTAAACTGGATCGTTGGCGCGACCAAGACGCATCTGTCGTCCACCATGTACATCGTGTTTTGCAGAAATATATAGTTCAGCATTCCAAATATTGCGGCAAACGCGAAAATTATTATGTGCCATGCTGTAACAGGAAATAAATACGTTAGTTAATTAGTTATTAATAATAATTATACTCAAGGTTACATATTATATATTATTATTAAATTTTAACCTTAGTATATATCTATAATGTGTTCATAAACTCGACGTGTTACGTATTACCTATATTATACCTACTTACCTACTCGTACTTACCTAATGAAATAATTTTTATTAGTTTAAAGTACCTATTTATTAAGTTACTATTTTACTTAGGTCAAAATTTAAAAAAAATTGTATCATACTTAGCCTTGTGCCTTAGTTAGATAGTGATAGACCTAATCTATATAGGCTCTCTTATCCTTATCAGTTTATGCAATATTGGTTAACAATTGAAGAATTACTAGAACTAGTAGATTAAGGAGACATGGACTTAGCTTGCTTTAGTAAACATAAACAGTGAATGTAACTTCCGTAAAAGATGACCGTATGATTAAGATTTATTGTAGTTCTAAGGTTAGAAAATCTACCGGCGTTTCTAAAATCCCCTACTGGGAAGGTACTTACCAACAAACGTAGGGATAAGTACTTATCAACAAAATTACCAGAATGCCAAGAATACTTGAGATAAGAATATGTGTTATCGAAGTACTTTTAGAATTAGGTATTCATCTGGTTTTGTGTTGTTCCTACGTAGGAGGATGGAGGGTAGGCATTTTATGGCGATATGTTCCCTTAGGAAACAGAATCTTTGTACTTAGGGTAGGTATACTTAGAGAAACCTTTGCTTAGGTACGTACTTACATTGCCCACATTCTAATCTTATAGTTAGCGGGTGCCAAGGCGAGACAACATAACTTTTGAATCACTTAGCGTATTTAGCGGTCGTTTACGTTAATATTTGCACGTCGGTTACAGCGGGCCCCGGTGTTCGGAGGCGCGGCTTGGTGAGGTCATTTATATAAAGCTCGCTGCGCAAGCGACGGACGCGCCGCTGCGCTGCGATTGTGCGCGCCCACGCAACGCCGCAAAAAAACTGATTAGATCATTAAATAAGTAGCTAAATATGGCGATCGAGCTGCAGACCCTCCAGAAAAAGTAAAAAGCCGGCGTAAAATGTAATTGTAAACTGTCTCCAACTTATTTCTCCGACTTATTGGTTGTCTGGAAGAGATCGCTCCTAAGCGATAAGACCACCTATTGTATTGTTCTTTGTTTCTGTATTGTTTTGTACTGATTTGTGGTGTTCAATAAAGAGTATTTGTATTGTATTGTATTGTATTGTAAGGTAGCTACCGTAAATAACGTTGCCGTAAAAAATGGTAAATCATTATATTTAAACCATCACCATAGTCTAAAAGTCTAAAGTAAATCGGAATCGTAGCAATAGATAATACAAGGATAATACCTATAACGGAATAGAGTTACTTAAAGCAAATACAATAAGAATTGATCCTTTGAGCGCAGCCATTACTCCACGGACGAAGTTTGTCACACAATTCTGATCAGTTCAGTTTCAGTTGGTTGGTTATAACAATGTGTAGATACAATGCTCAGCTAATTTCGTTAACTAGCTAGGTAGATACCTATATGTATATTGTAACTCTAACATAACCATACTTAACTGTTTATACATGCAGTAATTTATCTAATTGAACATCGTTTTTATCGCGCCCATTACAACTTAATGTTACTTTTTTATTCGTAGGACTGTTTAATAAGGTAGGTACCAAATTACGAGAGTTAATTAGTAGGTACGTACTGGGTGGGTATTTAACATTTATTAGGTGCATAAAAGCTTATATATCCTGCATGACTAGCACAAGTGCGCGCGACACAGCTCGTGCGTGCGCTTGTGCTAGCCGTGCTGTCTTATGCGTATGCGCCTGTCATGTGGTGCATTATTGCCGACCAAACTTAATCGCTGTCACCCTCCAGGTCAGTCTGATTAAGTGTAAAGATAAAGTTTTTTCTGTGTTTGCATTTTACACAAGACATGCAAACTACTGTTAGGTAAGTAGGTAGGTATATGGATACTTAAAGATGTTTATAAAATGCATAATTCTTAAATGGTATTTTTTAAAATCTTAAGTACCTACCTGCATTTATAATTATAATTAGAGAACTATTACGTTAGTGATTATAAATCTCGTTTTACCTTTTTACCTACCTCGATGAATATTTACGTCGCGTTACAAAATATGGTAAACAAAGTATAAATACCTACCCGATGGTTTTGTTTACCTTGTCATTGAATTGATATTTGTGTTTTTCATTAGCATCTTACTTCTGCTGCGCGCGGGAGATTTTAATTAAGTACCCGTTAATCGTATAACGCGAACGCGACGTGTTTCCATGCAAAAAATTATATTATAATAATATGTAGTCTATTAAACTTATTTTCTATGGAATATAGACCGTGCTTAGTTTTAAAGGGAGTCCTCATTGGTAGGTACGTACCTAAAGCACAGAATATATAATAGTACTAACGCCTAAAGCATGCTAATTAAGCAACTCAAACTTTAGGTAGGTATAGAGCTACTAATCTTTACTATTGTATTTTGTCTAAATTCGGCATTATAATAACGTACTATTGATGTTTAATAATCTTTCTGTTTAATAACCCTTACCTTTCCAAACTCTAAGGTGCTTTCCTGCCCGCTCTTCGAACTCCAAATAGTCATAAAGAAGAATAGCCATTACGATGCTGTCATTTCATTTCCATTCTGAAACAAAAACAAATATCATTAAAGTAAAAAGAACACGAGTAGTGTACACATACACCCACTTCCCTGCCCGTTCGTGTACCTGGTTCTCTACTTCTATACCCATACGTACCTAGTATCTCTTAGTGCAGTTTTTCCGAACCTGTGGTCCGCGAGTATAGGTATGTATGTGGGAGCGCGGTGTCATCTCTGGACCATACATAAATGCTAATAAGTCTCGTACTTAATTTTGTATCTGTAGGTTATGACTAAAATAAAACCTAATCCGATTTTTTTGTTGTTTATTTTATTAAGGGGGTCCGTGAAAACTGTGCTTGATTTCCTGGGGTCCGTGGCTGAAAAAGGTTGGGAAACGCTGTCTTAGTGTATGCTTTCTCTACCGTTTTGAAACGTGCATACTAGAATAAGGTTCCGTAGTGGTATCTAAAGGATAGACTTACGCATTCACTTGTTAACAGAACATTGAGCATTCGCCATTTTAAAATTTGTCGAACTGAACCACGAACAGAGCCATCGTGACAAACATTTTTGCCGTAAGTAAGTAGGTAGGTAACGCTTTAGCAAAAAAGCAGGCGTGCTGTCATGCTGTTGTGAGTTTTCGGTGACAAAGTTCGCCTCAAACACGTTCATGGTAACATCTCAATTAGGGAAAATGGAATAGCGCCAACTAAGGCATAGGTACTTAACTTTTACAAATCCTACTAATATTATAAATGCGAAAGTTAGTGAGGATGTGAGGATGTGACGATGTGATTGAGTGAGTGTGTATGTTTGTTCCTTCTTCACGCTGAAACGACTGGACGGATTTGGATAAAATTTGGAACGAAGATAGCTGGTACCCTAGATTGAAACATAGGCTACTTTTTATCCCGGAAAATTGCACAGTTCCCGAGGGATAGCGATAAACATGTCAATTGCTAATTTTACGTGGACGAAGTCGCGGGCAGAAGCTAGTGAATGAATATATAAAATAAAATAAAAATCATTTATTTCGGACATCAAGATCCATATCGGGGTTAGTATTTAATACAAATTAAACACTATGTTAGTTAAATTAAAAAACAAACAAACTTCAAATCCTTTTCCTTTGTTAACCTTTTTTACTTACACTAAGTAAGCGCCGAAGTTGTGGGAGGAAAAGGGCGGCGAGAGAAGAGAACAAGCACATAATTGACAACATTTCATTTTTATAAACACCTGAAAATGTATATATGGTTCGAAAGCATTTTGCCTCCTGATCACTGCAATAATGTTTATATAATTTTAATATCGCTTATTATAAAAAATAAAAATTAATTAAAAATATGTCCTAATTTTACCAAAACTACCACAGGATAGGTGAAACGCCTTTGCTTTTTTCACGAGAAAAAATAAGCGATCATGATTTTGTATTTTTGACAACTTCAAAGTACAAGAAGGGCAACTCTGAAATTCTATTTTCGAAGTTCGCTGCATACCTTCTCTCTCACTCTCAAGATAATGACTATTAGTATGAGCGGAACAGCACGAAGCGAACCTCGGAAATCGAATATTGGAGAATAGGCCCTGACATTGACAATTTGAAATTGACGTCAGTTTTTTTAATAGAGAAAAGACAAAGGGATAAGTGTTTATTCTGTGATAGTATCGGAGTTACGCCCTTTTAGAATAAGCACAAATTAATAAATTAATCTATATTAATAATTTCGTGACCGGCTACGGTAGACTCGATCGAAACGTTGCCCGAATGATATAACGTGAAAAAATAAAGATTTCGAGTCGACAACATGTATCCGCAAAATTCGGATTGTCGAGTATTTTGTAAAATTCTAACGGTGCTGATGGACAAATCGCAGTCGCCATATTGGACACCACAGACTAGCGCGAAACTGACACCGGAGGATGACAAACGTTCCGTTTCATGCTAGCGCACATACGCAGTGTGATTTTTCTTAAACCTGAGATTGGCCAACATAAAAATAACCATAGAAAAAATAGAATAATTGGGAATGGATGATTATTTTAAAAGCGCTTGGTGTTTTTTTTTTTTGATAGGAATAACCATCCTCAGCTACGGAAAAAAGTATCAAATTTTTCCGTCGAGCCGTATATTTTGTAAAAAATAAAAACATTTTATTCAGTCACTCGGCGGTAGTGATGTAACGAATGTCATATATTCGACATTCGCGAATGCAAATGCGAATATTCAGTTTTTGTTAAAATTTGGCACCATTTGTCTATGGCTTGGTGACTTTGGTGGCAGTCCCGTACAAACGAAGTACGTTCCGTTTGTTTTTTGTTCCTAGAATAGCCGAGTTGAGACGAACGAACGCATCTGATTGAAATGTCATTCCACTCTATGTTGCCAGATGGGCTATTTAATTTAGCGCCAAGCCAATGGCTATCTCCCTTACCGGGCGGCGAAAATTATATAATTAAACAACTACTAGATACCCTCAATTTTTTTTTTATATTCGCATAACATTCGCAGTAATTTTGCGAATGGGAATGCGAATGCGAATATTCCAATAATATGCGAATATTCGCGAATGCGAATGCGAATGCGAATATTCGTTACATCACTACTCGGCCCTTATACGGCAGTTAAGCAGTACGCCAATGCATATCAAATTAAAAAAAAAACTGCTTGAATCTGTAGTACACGATGACATTTCTAGCTAAAAGAAGCAACGGCTAAGTGGCGCCGTCTGTAGATTGTTCGTGTTACTAAACCACTATGGTAATTTTTATTGAAATTGGCATTGTTCATTTTTTTTAAGCTGTGCTTTTAACACCTTTATTTGATAGAATGGACTTTTTTAAGAAACTAACTTGAATATTATGCTTCTACGTTTCTTTGTTTATTAATAATAAATATAAATATTTTTCGCTGTTTGATAATTTGTTAATTTTGGCAGGATCCCAATCGCCTTCGTACAGAAATATAAAAAAAGGTTTTGTCTATCTGTCAACGTCATAGATCTGTAGATGTGTGTGAATTTAACGGCAAACTCACGTTTAATGTCAACAATGTTCGCGTGTTCGAAATTATTTCCGTTCGTTGGCGTTGTTATTGTTTTCCGTGCTGTTTTTGCTTTTTCGTTTCACCCCTGCACATCTTTCCTGACTTCTACTTAAATTAAAATGGTCTTCGCAACAATGCATCGTGTAAACTTTGAAATATTCCACATTAGCTTGCGTACACCATTTCTTCTGCAAACCTTCTCTGATTTTCAGAATGATTTTGTTGGGGCTATAGTTCGAGTCATTGTTGCATCCCGGTAGAAAACATTTTTTTATAAATATCCATTGTTTGTTACAGTTTTATACTTTGAATTTGCTTTTATTTCTAATGTTTGTAGGTTAAGTCAGAATGTAATGTTATGATGTAGATGTGACAGTGATAGCGTGACAGATACCGTAGCTAAACTTTTTTTTTCATTTTTGTGGCAAACATTTAATGGCCGATTCTTACATAAATAAAACCCGGTCGTTAGATCAAACAAAGGTCAAAACTTACTACGTACTTTTACAAAAATATCTGCAATCGTAAAGTATTTTTGAAATCGGACAAGATAAATCGGTTATTTGATGGTTTTCCTCCAAATGGTTTTCGAAATGGATCATACTAAAAAAAATGAACAATGTCAATTCCCCATGTATGGTAGTAACACAAACAATCTGCAGGCGGCGCCACTTAGCCGTTGCTTCTTTTAGCTACAAATGTCATCGTTTACCACAGATTCAAACAGCAATTTAAAAAAAAATGATATGTCATTGGCGTAGTGCTTATCAGCCGTATAGAGGCCGCCGAGTGACTGAGTAAAATGTTTTTATTTTTATAAAATATATGGCTCGACGGAAAAATAAATAATAATAAACAAATAAATATCATGGGACAAATTACACCAACTGACCCAGTCCCCAACTAAGCAAAGCTTGGTGCTATGGGTACCAAGCAACGGATAAACATACTTATATAATTTAGATAAATACATGCTTAAATACATACAACATCCATGACTCGGGCACAAACATTCGTATTCATCATACAAATGTCTGCCCCTACCGGGATTCGAACCCGGGACCTCTAGCTTCATAGTCAGGGTCACTAACCACTAGACTATCCGGTCGTCAAATCTGAAACTTTTTTCCGTAGCTAAGGATGGTTATTCGTATCAATAGAAAAATCACCACACTTTTAAAATAATCATGCATTCCCAATTCAAAAGAAAAACGGAATTTGGAGAAAATTTCAAACTTTAAAATGGCCGCCCTGTAAAATTGCCATTTTGGACTTATCAAGTTGTTCACGCCATGCACGGATATATTCTTGCAGATAATTTCAGTTATTGTGAATGCTATCACTTACCTACCTATTTTTGTATTAAAACAATAAACAGTGATTCGAAATAATGGCTACACATTCTACCTACATTTTGTACCTACAAGTGTATTATGATTCAAATTTAACCCGAGCGAAGCCGGGTTTTCATCTAGTTATAAATTAAATACAAGCCCTAGCGAAAAAATTTAACTGTCAGCATGTTCATATTTTCAAACAAAATACAGAGAACCATTAAAACTATAGGCTCAGAAATATGAAATGTTGTCATTGCTCCGCAAAAAAATTAACCAAATCTGTCATCGTTCACTGGAATGCTCGCTAGAATGTTAATTACGCTCTTGTTTCTATGAGTTTTTACATGCTCATTAGAAGTGACTGCCACACTACTAGACTACATGAATTGTCATATCAAACCTGTCACTGATAATACTCCCTACCCCATTAAAACTTGACGCAAAGGTGTTATATAATTAACGAAACATGACAAATGCTTTGCTGAAGGCCCTCGAGGCCCGCATAATTAAATTTACGAGGTAGGGTGTAGCCTCGAGGATATCGTTGAACTCCTGTTAACTGTTAACTAGGACACCTATGTTCGATTAGTAGATTCGATTCTACTTTCGATTCGATTAGATGTTCGATTAGTCAAAGCACCTCCTTTAAGTGGTAGAAACCTTAAAGCCAGGATCTAATAATTTAAGTAATTCAAACGAGAACTGGGGCCTTACCATGACGTCTTAATGCGATTCAGTTCAGGTTCGCTCGCTGTCAGATCCATACTAAAAATGACAGCTAAAACTTGGGGTGCGAGTCGGGTTACCTTCGCGTGTGGTCAAGAGCTGCGGTTCGTGTTTGGATCCGTCCGAGGGGAAGAGCAGTGCTTGGTCCGGTGCACCCTGGGCTTCGGTTAATGATTTCCTGGCGGTCTCCGTGGGATATCATTGTCCGTTGGCTAAGAGCCCGACAGGGGGGGAGGGGGTCGTTTGACCGTGTTCTACCGTACAACGTTGCCGACATTTTTATGTCACAAGATTTTTGAATACTGTATTTTTTACTTTGACATTGGCGAAATCATCGCATCGATCGATGGGGCCATATTATAAAAAGAAGAAGAAGCTAAAACTTGAACTGAGTCGGAATTAGTTAAGACGTCATGGTAAGACCCCAGAAGCCTTAATATTAAAAAGCAAACGATTTTCTGAAAAAACTTTTCTTCTCGTACGGTCATTCACAGATAGCTACGAGTATCGAATCCCTGATGTTACGGTTCTTTGACTCTGTAAATAACTTAATATCGGTTATTTTTACTAACGTTTAAGATTTTTACAAACGCACTGATCAAAACAGAAATTGTCATAAAAATACGAACACGGTTAAACATTTCCGGTTTCGTGTAGGTAATCAATTCGGTCATTGTCTGTCTGGTTTTTCTGGCAGAGAAAAGTGAGCGCTATAAGATCTTCTCTTGAGACATTAAGTACCTCTGTGTGTGTGGTGCTGGTGCTTTTGTATAAAACCGACCACTTCCTCTCTATCTATACTGACGAGCAAAAATAAAGGGTCATTTCCCATACAAAGTTGTATGAAAAGTGACCCGTTATTTTTGGTATCTACGGCCATGGATTTGCCTTAATACGTTTATGATTATGCTATTTATACTTTGGTATGTGTGCATTGGGAGCTATTTCCATGTTAAGAGGCTGGCAACACCTAATTTTGTTGAAATTGATGTTATTTAAGCACTTTTTTAAGAAAAACTACACACAAAAAAAATACAAAAAAAATTAATGTTAATTTTCATCATATTTCAAACACGCTAGACGTACTCGATACATAATTGAACAAAATCGGCTCGATAGAAAATAATTGCAAATATTGGTCTTAAAATCACCATTAAACGGTTCTATGTCTTTATTTTTTCGACGTATGGGTCTGCAATTAAAAACATGAAGTCAACATATTCATACCTACACGGCTAACGAGTCATATTTCACAAATAATCCATACTTTTTTTATTTCTTCTTATTTGTGTCTTATTTGCAAGATTTTAGACGCGCGCCAAGCTGCCGGAATAGTTTCTTCTCTTTCACTCACAGGCACGCGAACCGTATGTGTGAAGAGTGGCGCTGCTCAAGGTCATTTGCTGTTGACAGCGCCTTAAGTGATTCCCGTTCATTGTTAGTCGAAAGACTAAAATAACCGCTAAGCGTTCCATTCCATTTCCACGACATTCCGGTTGACATAAAACAGCTTACTTAATCTGTTACACATTTTTATTTGGGTAAGTACTGCTTATTCGGCTGAAACTGCAAGATGGCGGTCGGATTCCATCCGTCGGATGCATCAGAAAATAACTTAAGAAATATTGGAGATATGATTATGAAAGTCAAAACGGTCGACGATTAAGGCCAGCGGAAGTTTCGAACGCAGGAATGCAGGATTATGTATTTTGGGCTTATCACTACAAAACGAAGTCGCTTTCCGCTGTCTGTCTGTCTGTCTCTATCTATGCTTATATCTTTAAAACTACGCAACGGATTTTGATGCGGTTTTTATGCGGTAGATAGAGTGATTCGAGAGGAAGGTTTATATGTATAATACTAAGCAGACGTAGTCGCGGCCAGAAGCTAGTTATTTATAATTTGTATGCACTTTTAAATTTCGAAACTAATTGGCGAATATAAAAATTACAGTGGATTACTTTATTATCATTTCTCGATAAAAAATTTACAGTCACCAATTGCAGTAGAGTGGAGTGGAGTTATAGAATCGCATTAGGAACAGACATTAAAAGTAGCTAGGTACCTACTTAAATGTTAGCTATTTCAACTAAGTAGGTAGGTACTTAGGTAGGTGCCTAATTTAATAGATTGGTTGATTCTGCATGCCTCAAGTTAGTACACAGGCCTATCCGGATAGGTCCGGATAAATTAAGTACTTATGTAAGTATTAGTTATTTGTTATACAAGGGGGGAAAGTTGTATTTTACCTGCGAGTGTACAATTGAAACACGAGCTAGCGAAAGGATTCTATGATTGACCACGAGCGAAGCGAGTGGTTCAAAAATAGAATCCTGAGCGTAGCGAGTGTTTCAACACACGAGGGGAGACAATAACTTTTCACCCGTATATAACACAAAACTTTTCACCTCACTACAGCGAGGAAAATAAGAAAATGGGTTTGTACTATCACTCATTTTTAATAACAAAATAACAAGAAAAACATGCGAATATTTAACGTTGACGGCTTAATTGAATAGTTCTGACTTAAGTTTTTTTAAATTATTTGAAAGAAAGAAAACATTTATTCGTGATATAAATTACTTACAGAAAAAAAAGAAGCATATAACAATCACGAAATGGTTCCACCTCAGCATAATGCTGGCCTTACAGCCAGCGCTGGTCTTCCGTTGGGACCATCAAGTGCTACTGTCAGCACAAACAGTGATTCGGTATTAAAATCTTTAATATGGCTGAATGGACAATAATTCCTTTACCTATTCCACAAGGGATGAATTTTATAAAATAAAAATATTTCAGATGCGTTTTGTTCGCATATTGACTTACTTGGACTGTCAGAACATTTTATCCGTTTTTACAACAAGAATGAAGGTTAATGTTGAATGCTGATATTTATGAATTAAAATAAAGTTGTAAGACTATATTGAGTGTTTTTTACTCGATGCAATTCATTAATTGTGATATTAAAAATGTTTTGATAGCTGTCAAATATCACTTATGCTCCCTTCAAATGTCAAAACCCTGTACTATATACTATCCCTCTTATTCATAAACGCACTATAGGCCTCTGCTAAGGTAGTAATCGTTTGTCCTTATCTGTGAAAGGTAAATGTCAAAGTGACAGATAAGGACAAACGATTACTAAGTTAACAGAGGCCTATAGTGCGTTTATGAATAAGGGGGTATATCTTTCTAATCTGTGGTCAAAACTCTTTCTCCACTTGTGGATAAAAAGCGATTTTCTCAATAGCTGTCAAACAAACAAAAAGTGCTTTCCGAGCTAGTGAGGTGAAAAATATATGTATTGTGTACGCGATAAAGCAAAACAACGTCCCTCGGGACCAAAATCGTAACATTGATTAACTTTACGATGCTTCTCATGTTACCTACACAACAATATAACGTAACTATACATAATGTACTTGTAAATATCACGCCACAATAGTCTTTGTCCCAATACGTGACCAGCAACTAAACAACGTGGGTGCAAGTCAAATTACTCGTGTACATACGAAAAGCAGCTACAAAATCTTTACGCAAAATCTCGCTGAGATTCAAGACGTGTCGAGGACACGGGTTTGGTCATAGTTCATGTTGTGTCAATGGGGCCATGGAAGTTACGTGTGCATCGCAGTTGACGTCACAGTATAAGTAGGTACCGGCTTCTTCCATAAGTGGGTCGACTATACACAGGTTCTATCAAAGTATAAGACAAACTACCTATTTATTGCCAAAACAGCAATTAATATAGATGCCAGTGTAACAGGTTGTGCTGGTGTTCTTATTTTTTGGAATTAATTAATTTCTCATTAAAACGTTATAGAATAAGAATAAGAAAACTTTTATTGTTTAAAACCGTGTACAATTGTGATAACATGATTTTTATAAGTTTCAACAGTTTGTCCATTTCGGACGTACCTACAATATTTAGTTACCTCTATAGTTATTATTATAAATTAATTCTATCAAAATTTTAATAATTCGTACAAAAGTATTCATTTAAATTATAAAAACACATGCAAAGTAAAAATTCCTTAAGTTTGTTTTTAAATAAACAATACATAAATAAATAGTCGCTATAATATGTAATATCTAGGTGATGTCGTGTTGTCTAATTGCTGCTGAGTGCTGTCCCATTGGAAGAATGATAAATGTTAATGTTCGGCCGATTGATTTAGCCTATTATTCTCATGTTGATTAATGGCCAGCCGAATATAGTTTTTAATCAATTTAAGTGCTTTTATTATAGGATTCTGGAATTCGGTTTAGCCTCGGCGAGGCAGTCTGGCGGTGCGCCAGGCGCAACATGGTCGTCCTAATTCTTGAACAGACATGGTATTAGCACGGATCGTGGTTTGTGATTCATTTGAGATGACAAATGAGGCTTGCGTGTATTTTGATAGCTTGAGCTTGGACGACCGAAGAGAATATATTGCGGAATTTGCAGATTTGCGAACTTAACGCATGTCCATGTTTAAGTTTCCACGCCAGCATTTGGTGCTAAATTAGGTCAGCATGTCAGGATTTTAGCGCCTATTTATACGTGTCACGCACAAATTTTGCCGCCTTGCGGAAAAAGTCGCAGGTACTAAGGAGTTTAGTTTTTAATGTCATTTAAGAGCAATTATTTTCCCACTTATTTCAATAAAGCTATTTTGGGTGTGTTTTGCATAATTTTAAAGACTTTTTTTTACATGAAATATGGTAGTAAGAAATATCGTGCTAAACTATAAATACCAATTAGAAACTAAAATAAGAATCATATCATCATCATCATCTCCAGCCTATATACGTCCCAGCCTATAGACCTCCTCTTAGGGCCCAGTGCGGATTGGGAACTTCACACACACCATTGAATTGCTTCGCAGTTATGTACAGGTTTCCTCACGATGTTTTCCTTCACCGAAAAGCTCATGGTAAATTTCAAATGAGATATCGCACATAAATTCCGAAAAATTCAGAGATGCGAGCCCGGGATTCGAACCCACGACCCTCTGTTTGAGAGGCCACAGGTCAAACCACAAGGCTACCACGGCTTTTTTTAAGAATCATATGGTTATTATAAAATTGGCTTCTATGGCGCTTATAGATGCCCCTTAGTTTATTTTTTCTTTAAAATCTCCTATGTACAGACATCGACCTGTAGGCTTATTACGTAACTCGCTCGCAATCGCCATCGCGTTCATTTTGACAGTTCTTGTATGAATGTGACAGCTAGCTGATTGCGATGCCAATTGTCAGCCCATACATCAATTGTCAAAATGAAGACGATGGTGATCGCGAGCGAGTTACGTAATAAGCTTGCTGTTACAATTTTATTATATGTATCGATTGTGTGTCTAGATCAAGCCAGGGAGAAGGGGAATAAGAATCACCGAATTAAGTACCTTGTATCGCCGATATCACAAGGTTTGCCCTACAATATACATAACAAAGTATAAATTAGCATCCGTAGCTAATGCTATCCGAGTCATCTACGTCTCGTAATCTCGTTAACGGCATGACGTAATATCTCATTTGATATTCGGTTTTTTATAGTGCCGTTCGCTTCGCACTGCTCGCCGAGAACGCATTGTTCTCCAGCAATGTAGCATTCGCAACAATTCCAATACGAATCAATTATATCATTTACGGCAATTGTCAATCGCTCTGAATATCGAAGTGTTTGCGGTGTTGCCTCACAGTTGGCGATGTGGATAAACGTAGGGACACATTACGCGTTATATTAGTGATAAGTACCTACTTATCGATATACAAACAATGACAAATCACTAAACTGTCAGTCAATTGAAATTGCAAACAATGTAAACTAACCTTGTATTTAAAATGTCTTTAATTTTCATTTTCCCTCATCAAAATAGGTACTTCTAAATCCGTGTGTTATATCAACACTTAGCACAATATTATCCTGAACCATTAAAACAATTAGTGGTGGCAATAACGGCTGTTTTGCAATAATGAATAACAGTGTTGTGTTATTCTTAAATAGCTGTTATTGTAAACTGTTGTCTGTTATCCTGTTATATTGTTGTTTTACAAAACGATAATGAACTTATTATTAAATAATTGTTATACTTATTTCGTCGCGATCGCAGCGTAATAAAAACGTACGGGAACAAAAGCAAAACAACGCTCTGTTGCCTTGTTTGTTATTGTACTGACTGACAACAAACAGCAACCGCTAATAATGATACCAAAAGTCAGTTATTTGAATTGCGATTGCGATGCGAGCTCGCGCGTATAGCGCTATCTCTCGCATACACCTACTTGATTTGTTGCGCACTCGCTTGCGTTTCTATGCCAAGTGCGGCAACAGTGCGCGTATGAACAACGTTTATAACGAATAATGATAACAGGATAGTTGACGATTCGATAATGTGTTGTTCGTTGCGTGCAAATAATGCATTACGTTATCTGCTGTTGTAATAACGACCACCACTAAAAACAATAAACAAGTGCTAGAATATGGATATTTCATTAAATGGTTTATTTAAAGTAGGTACATTGTTCGCAATTTCAGTTGACAGCGACTTTACGTATAATGTCCTCCGCCGCGTTTGTCTGTCTGTTTGCAATAAACTCAAAAATTACCTACTTACTGCACACGGATTTTCATACGATAGATAGAGTGATTCACGAGAAATATTAAAGTCAATATTAGTGAAATATTTTCGATTTTAAAACCTTAAACTTTCACTAAGAATTATTAAAGGTATGAGACTTACCTACTGAACTGAGCAAATGCGTAATGTAGTCTACGAAGTAGGAAAGTACAGGAGTAGTGCAGATAAGGATGGTAGATTATTTCATCCTTGTATTGTTGTAAAAGTAAAATCCCCAACCTTTATACATAAGCAGGAAAGAATACGTTTTGAGAGGAAATATAAACAGAATCCGTCACGCTACATACCTACATGTAATGCCACAGCAGAAGGAAGAACACGTGAATGAGCACCACTACCCCTGTTAAGTGTATTATTATGTTATAGGTATAGTATTAGTTACTTAAGTTAGCATAAAGAAATTTGACATGACACATGACATTCATCATTACGTAGGCACATAAGTACCTATTTATCTAAGCCAAGCCATGTGCCTTTAAGTACTGACATAATTACTTGGATGATGATGATGATTATGCCTACTAAGCTCGGTCAAGTTAGTTATTTGTTACTTATTGTATCCCCCAATAGCTGTGCCTACATTTGACACCCCAGTAAGTGTCTTAAATTAAATTGCCATATCAGACAAACTTAACATTGCCGGTACAGCGTTCAAGTTTTACACATTTTCAAACGCCTTACTTCCTTCGATATACTGGAATTAAATTATTTGATTTTACTGGAGCGATTTCAGTATCCGTATCAAATCCTTGTTGAGCCTCGAATTTAAAGCACGGTAGCATTGCCCCGCGAGGTCAAGGATACACCAAGGATAGACCTGGGCTTCACGGTCCATGTCTTCGACATAACTCGAGTATTACAGCAATCAACATTTATTTATAACTTTAGTAACTTTATAAGTACCGCGTAAGTAATGATTTTATGTGCTCATCATCATCATTATCATCTTCAGCCTATATACGTCCCACTGCTAGGCACAGGCTTCCTATCAGAATGAGAGGGCTTGCGCATAGTTCCCACGCGGGTCCATTTGGTACTAATTCATTACGACGAGTCAGACACCACTTTTAAAGAAGTTTGTAAGGTAGTCTTAACATAAGCTCGAACTATGCTTTCGGAGCGTTTAACTGTATCTGAATTACAATAAAACCTATTGAGTCAATGTTAACACGTTTGATACCAACCTCAATGTCCTTCAAACCGCATGCGATAGATAACACCGATAGCAATCCATTTTACATTTTAATTTATAATTCCGCACTAAAAATATAGCGGGTATGATAGCGGCGAACGCAGGCTGCCGTAGCACACATGCCGCGTAGACTGACTACGGACGGAACGGAATAGAATAAAATTCCGCGATACCACATTACGGTCGGCTGCGGCGTGAGTGACAGGGACACAAAGAAAACATGTTCTATCAAACACCAAGGATGACAAAGACAGCTATATGGTTAAGCTCCGGCCAGCTTTTGTTTACGTGATTCAGCCACATGATGTCATGGTAACATCGCCACATTATTTTTATTTCGGCTTCGGTTTGCATTGATGACTTGGTTATGGCGTTAGAGGTTTGCGGAATAGTATCAAATTATTAACATTATTGGATTTCATCTCCTAGGATTGGCACAAATGCGAGAAAGATAGACCTCTTTCTCACATCCCTATCGATCGTCAGAGATTGGAATAAGTGGAACAAGAAGGCGACAAACTTTTCCTATATCTGCCGATTTCCAAGTGGATTCCCATTAATTTTATATTCCTCTGTTAACTGCCTGCCCTGTGTCTGATTTTATAAGATAGTTACTATAATAATTCTGTTATGTGTGTATGTTCCGTTTCTGTTTATAATTTGTATGATGTAATCTGTCCATCCAACGGCACGGAAAGGACTTGACATTGAATTCTAAGTCTTTGTTGATGGCTTCACTGAGCAATTTGGTGCCCTTTATTGCGATATTTTTCCGCCGACGACAGGGAAAGAATTTAATAATACGTCAAGGATAATTTCTTGAAAAGAAATTAAGATGTTTTCAGCAGCCTCGCAGCACTGGTAGATATAAATATAAAAACCAGGCGGGCTCTTACACAAGAAGGTTTTTTCAACGCAAAGGTTTCGTTAACGTACTTCTTCATATAGAGGTACCTACTGGTTGTTGTCGTATACGTTATATACTTAGGTAGTCGAGCAAAAAATTTTACAGTCATGCAGTATTTACCTTGGCCCTGGACGGCAAGACTGGCAACACATCCAGACTGCTGCGGGTGTCCATGGGTGATGGTGTTTAACATTAAATGACCCACTTGCTCGTTTGCAACATTGCAACCCTAATTCATAAAAAAAAATTATTGCAGGCCTATAAATTAGGTTCGGAGAATATGAGTTATATGACATAGGTACTAGTAACTACCTACGTTACGTCATGCAGTAAGATGGACGCATTTTATAATAGACGCTGCTTACCGCTTAGTTTTTATCATAACGAAAAAAATTACCAGGGGCGTAGCTACCGCCGTATCTGCCGTATCAATTATACGGGGCCCCCGGGCCACGGGGCCCCCCGACGTGCGTAAGCAAAGATAAATGTGAGAAATCTTTACCCTTCATAAGGGCCCCCAAATAATTTTTTATACGGGGCCCCACCAAGGCACGCTACGCCCCTAAATTACTATCGGAACAGAACAGCCTGTGCTGACTGGCAGCATGTCTCGTGCTCTACATCTATAATGAGTAGGTATAACTACTCATTTTGGTATAGAATAAGAAACAAACGCAATTTAGTTTTGAGTTTTCTTTATTATAAAACATTAGTATACAAAGCTCTTCTTAATCTTAAGGGCCCCATATGAGTACATATTGGTGCGATCCATTACGATCCGTCGTTCAAATTGTGAGATTTGTGTGATCGGAAGTGGGACGATATTGATTCACTATTATAATATAACTGTTGTCGACGATTCTGAGCGATGTATCGTAACAATGGATCGCACCGCATGTGGAGCCCTTTACTCGTTCGATTGGACCCTTAGTGGGAGTATTGCACCTTATACATAACTACAGTTATTCACTGCCCGTCGTCCCGTCGTACTCAGAGACTTCAATAAAATTAACGCCACAATTATACACTTATTAAAAGTTTTTATTGTTATAGTATTTATTATGAATTCTCATATATTTATATGTTTGAACCAATGCCAACTTTCCAATGTATAGGTACCTACTTACATTAATTGACTTTTCAGTTTTTTTTGTATGGAAAATGGTCGAATAATCACTGTCTCTCATAACAGGATTTATTATAGGTACATACATGCTTAATACACCATAGCTACAGTTCTGCTCTGTGTAAGAAAATAAATTATCTACGTAGGTAATTAGGTAAATACTTTAGGGTTTCCTTTTTCGGTTGGGTTATTGCTGCTATCGATCTTTATAACAAAGTGAAAGTCAATAAATGGAATAAAGCTATTTTAACTTTGATTTGTTTCGTAATTATTTAGTTTATTTTAATTTTATATATATTTTAAAATTCCTTTTTCAATAATACCTACTACCTAATGTTTTAAACTTCCAAGATTTTCACTTAATTACACCTATCACATTCGGTACTTAATCGCGTAGCTACGCTACACTGACGAGGTGACGCTGACGATTTGATGGAGTCTACCTAGGTACTCCTGATCTGCTGATCATAGCCGATACAATGACGGCAGCGTCCTGGCCTCGGAATAATTTCAAAATAACTTAGGTATAAAGTTCATTAACTCCCTAGTGTGACAGCAGTTATACAAATGAATACAAACTTATATTTCCAAAATTATATCTAGTAGGTAGGTAGAATATTATGCGTATGAACACAAATCATGCATCAAAGTCAATGTGAATATGATTAAAATATCCACGTCACCTCACAGTACGAGTTCGTTGTGTACCTGTTCCGAATCTTAAAATCCGAATCACACCTCATAACATTAAAACTAGACGTCCGAGGCTGAGCCTTCCGGTTCTCTTTCATCAAACAGTCTTGTCCAGCGAATGTGGTGCGGCGGGTAGGTATCAACAGAATATGTACGGTCTGACGCATATGGGGCACCTGTCGGAGGCGGCAAGACACCTTCTGAGGCAGTCAGCGTGGAAGAAATGTGCGCAGGGCGTGACGCGGGCTGACTTCATGACGCCCAGACACACGGCACACACGTCTTCGAGAGTGGCGAGCTCGGCCGCTGTCGCCCGCCGGAACCTGGCCAGCGAGCCGCACGCCTCATTCATCTTCAGCAGCGCCTCCCCCAGTCGATGTCGACCGTGGACGAATACATTGACATATAGCAACAGCAAAGCCAGCCTCCAACGGTCGCACCACACCAGCGCCGGGACCAGAGGCAGAGCCAACGCTGTCGTAACGCCTCGCGCCCATACACCAAAGTAAAGCGCCTCCATCCCTTCCAGCCTTTCGAATTTCATAGCAGTCAGCGCGATCGGCCAAATTTCTAAGAATGTCCTCTCCGTGAGTAAATAATAAGTGCCGCTTATAACGGTGTACAGAGCTGTAGGTTTGTAATGCTCCAAGCCTTGTTCGAGTCCGAAGGCGAGGAGAACGAATGTGACGGTGACTATAAAGGTGACCGCCTTGGTCCATTCGAGGACGATCTTGGTTGCGGACATGGCGAGGTGTTTGACGCGCGAGTGGCGTGTAACGTTGACGTAGGGTGACCAGTCCTCCTTGGTGCAGAGCTCGCGCACGTAGCTGACGGAGTAGGTGACCACGTTGTAGAACATCAGCGAGTAGAGGCAGGTGAGCCGCCCCTGCGACACGAACAGGCGGTCGCAGGCCGTGAACATCAGTAACTGCGGAACAATACCAGAATACCACACGTTAAAGAGCTGATAGATCTGCCTATGTGATTTATATACCTATATGCAATTGGTAATAATTATAAGCGATAAGGCCGCTTATTGCTTACCTAACCTATGTTGTACCTGCTTGCTATTGTTGTTTATTATGTGGTGTTCAAAAAAGAGTCCTTGTATTAGTATTGTGATGTGTATTATATATTTATGCACATAATATTAACATAATATTATATCAATCATCTGCAATCAATACAAAGTAAAACTACTAAGCCTAGAAAGATAAAATTTGGATTGAAGTTTCACGGCAGCTTAGTCGTTGTAAATCTTCATCTATTTTCACAAATATTAAACCTATGACTAATTACTTCCCTAGTTAATAAATGGATAAGTACCTGTCCAATCATGGTGGACAGATTGCTCATCTGCAGGAACATTCTCTCCGCACGCTCGATCGGCGCATACGCAGCGCGCACGACGCCGAGCACGCAAGCGCCAGGCGCCCGCAGTCTTTGCGCGAATTCTGAAATTAGAAATACATTTAAAATACATAAGATGTAAATTACGATGGTAACCTACTTGAACGTTCAATGCATTACGTAATTCAAATATAGGTTGCAACAGACACAAGAAGTTCTTGCGATTTTTTTTCTCTTGATTTCACTTTTTATTTTTTTGTTGACCATGAGCCCCCGACACTATAGTATTGTTATATCTGCATTTTGGTCCAAATTTTATTGAAATCAATTCTAATAGAAGAAGAAGAAGAAAAAAGTTTATTCATGACAATCAACACATCAAAAAAACACATAAAACAGCAGATAAATAAATAAATTGTTACAAAATGGTCCCAACTCAGCATTTGCTGGCCTTGCAGCCAGCGCTGGTCTTCCGTTGGGACCAATGTTTTAGCCTCAAGGTAAAGTAAATAGGACGTAAGTAAACAGCGACTGAAGCTAAAAATACTCATTTTTGCATGTGTAAATTTATTTGATGTCGGATGGACATCGTTTGTGGGAAGATAGTTTCGGTTTAACGTGTCAAGGACAGCATAGTTAAATTGTTTACGAACATTCCACTGGTTCAGATTGAAGAAAATGTAGACGCCTGGAAGATTTCGAAATGGAATTTTTCTCTTCGCTGTTTGTCGGCTATGCACTGACCAGCAAAAATAACGGGTCACTTGCCATAAAAAGTTGTATGAAAAGTGACCCGATATTTTTGCTCGTGAGTATACTATACGTGCAGTCAAGTTAAAGAAGGGCTGATGAAAAAAAGAGATTTATTAAAAGTAAATTAGTAAGAGATATATCAATCAAAGTTCCAGCCACACCAATAGGGAATAGGTATGCATTAATAGTAGATTGATTAAACTAGGGTTGAAATATACCCATTTCACCTGAGATATTTCTGGCACCCGAACGAAGTGAGGGCGCCAATAGTTCGAGGGTGAAATGGGTAATTTCATCCGAGTTGAACACTCTACTTTTCATTCCGAATATGAAAAAATTAAAATTTCGCTAACGTCGCATGGTCGCATTTAATATTTGTTACGTTTGTCATTCTCTTCCCGCTCTTTTTTCTATTGGGCGATTTGCGCGCATTGCGCATTTCTTCTGCGCACCAATGGCGGCCGGCTAGTTTTTTTTTTACCTTGCAGACACGGAGGTCGCTATCAATTAATTGTCGACTTAAATATTTCAAGCTAAAAAAATTACTGAACGTAATAATTTCTATTAATTCTCGTTGTTTACGCTTGCATAAGCTTATATATAATAGCGGGATTGTTATTTTAAGATTATTTTGCCATTTACAATTAAAAAGGAACTATTAGTATAGATTATTATTTTAAACATAGATTACATGGCTGTATACGTATTTCCATTGCTTTGTACCTCATTTGGATTAGCTAGAAAAAAAATACTTTAAACCCAAGGGTCGCGATGAGTCACTTTCAACCCTATATCCAGATAATCAACGACCTACTTTCGGAGTATGAGAGATGAAAAAATAATTATAACATTTCTTTACAAAATATGAAAATATAGTAAAAAAGATGTCAAAAAGTGAAATTAAAAGTAAAATCGGTCAAGAAACACGGAAAATATAAGAGTTTTAAACTTCTGATTAGTCAGCGATTAGAGAGATCCGATATGACATATTGTGATGTCATTTGTCATAACGCCCATATAAATTCCATATTAAAAGTCCGTTTTTCTACAAAGAGATGGAGACAAATCTTTAATAGCTTATATCTCGGTTATTTTTATAGTTATTTGAAAAATATTTTTTTCGTATTGTTAATTACATAAATGAGCTTCTATAGAAATTCCCAATTTACGAATTAACGTACATACCGCGTGATAAATCAAAGTGTACGCAGCTCGCAAGATAAGTACTATAAGACGCCTTCTTTACTCGATATCGAGTTCTAAACTTGAATTTCTAATAGTTAAAATTAAAAAAAAAAAAAAACGAAACAAGGAGAAAGTCAGAGTCGGCTAAGGGTTTTGACTGGAAGCATATGTATTGATTTAAGAAGTTATAAAGAATATATCGAAGTAGGTAATGAAACTAAAAAGCATTTTCTTTAATAAATCTAAAGCTTATAAAGCTGTAGGAGCCACACCGTTCCATTTTTAGTAAGTTAAGATGCCTCAACAAGCCAGCTCTACATTTTGGTGGAGGTGCGGGGTAGGTTTTTATTGAGGGTTTTTTCTTCGCCAAATTAACATGCTGCAGGTGTTAAATGATGTTTTCTGCCAATAGTGTTATGCTCCTTAAGCACGTTTTTTAGCACTTCCCTAGCAGGGACCATCTCTTCTTTGTAAATTGTCCCTCTGATCTGATAGGCAGGTTTATAGTCGCGTCTCCCTTTCCCTCGTGGGGGAGAGGGAGAGAAGATATAAAGACTCATCGAATTCTAAACTTGAATTTTTAAAAGTTAAAGTTTAAAAAAAAAGAATACGAAACAAGGAGAATGTCAGAGTCGGCTTAGGACATCGACTGGAAGCAATTATGTACTTAAATTAATAAGTTAAAAAGAATATAGCGGAGTAATAAACTAAAAAGCATTTTCTTTAATTAATCTAAATTTAAGCTTATTAAAATGTAGGAGCTACACCGTTCCGTTTTCAGTAAGTGCCTCCTCAAAGCAGCTCTACAATAACTATCACCCGGCTTAATGGTGTTGGACACATGGCTGGGGGTTTCTTTGACAGTACTAGTAGGCACTGATATGATAGCCTCGACTAAGCAACAAGGCACTGTTGTTCACTGGTCGAACCCGTCACTCCGCATCGCCCGCCCAGCGTTACAGCTGTCCGCCTTTTCCCTTATTTGCATATTTTTTCCCACATTTTACAAGAATGTTTTGAAACAATTAAATAAGGAACCATGCTTAACTATTAACATTAAGTAAATGATCGAAAGTAAGCATATTCTTTTCGTTTTCAGCACTATCAGAGCGATAATGAAAAAGCGCAACGTTAAGATTTTTTTTATTTACCACTAGCTTTGCCCGCGACTTCGTCCGCGCAGATAACGTCATAGTGACGACATTACCCCATACCTACATCCACTCATGTCTCCAAGTATGAGGTTCATTTCTCCAAGTATAAGGTTTTTATTTCCTATCCCATGGGAAATTCGGAAAATCCCTTCTTAGAGCACCTACGTGATCCTCTAGAAATATTATCTACTAAAAAAATTATAGTAGTCTTAAATATTTACCTCGTATTTTATCTTAATATTTTTTATTTTTATGTACACACAGCAAAGCTATTCGGTAAGCACCTTTGCATGCACGCGCCGCTTTAAACCTGCTTACCGAATAGCTTTGCTGTGTGTACATGCTTATCTTGTAACCTGTTAAATTATCGTGTTTTTTGTACAATACATACCTACTCAGGCATTAGGTACCTACATTATACTCATTTATTTCAGGAAGAACGTTACAGATATTTTACATACCTCTACTTAATTATTTTTCAGCTGGTTCACTACAGGATACCGACAACCAGATTAAAGGCAAAGATGTCGCCGCTGGTTTTCTCAGGCATTTCGAGTTGGTATAAAAGGACCCCCTTGGACCAAGGGTAGCCAGTTCAGAGCCACCCTCCAACACAACACCAATAGAACTCATCCCAAGGAACGCTCTGGTAAGACCTTTCTAAAAAACTACTATTTGTAGGTACTTTAAGTTTCAGTTACTAAGCATGGTTAATTAAATTAAACCTGTGTTGATATTGAAAGTGAAACAAAATACTCAAAGTGCTCAAAAATGTTATCTTCACATGACTATCGCCAAGGTATTTAATAAGAGGGGAGTGTAGAGCTTCGAAGGTTCTGGTGGTGATTGTACCTAACCTCATTACGCCTAAGTACTTAAAATATCACTATTTCCTGTAGAATCAGTTTCCGATGGCATATTGACGGCAGAGATCAACAATAACAACTCACAGGCGATAACACGAATTTTATTTCGGGGGCGTTTTAAACCAAGATGGTGTTTGCAGTAAAAGCGTATGACGCACGTGCCCTGGCGCAGTGCCCGCTTCCGTCGCCCCATTCAGCTCTCGACAATGACCCGACTTTCTCATATAACATTTATATATGTTGAAAGATATGCTAGGAGTTTGTACGGGTATCGATGAGTCTGTTCATTACGGCCGGGAACTATAGCTAGCGCGACGGAGGAGCATTAACAGAGAATAATTTAGAAGAAAGATAAAATATACACTCGACGCATGAGACAAGATCGACGCAAAGTTTATGTCAATATGTCAATTTGTCTTTATCAATGTCAACGATGCAACATTGGACATTTTTTTCATTTCCGTGATACATTCCGTGGCATGTATAACAGTAAATATGTAGTACGGCATGGTATATTAGCAGAAAAAGAAGAAAAAACGTTTCTTTAGTACGTAGGTTCTTTAGTAGGTAGGTAATTAGTAGTTACTTGAAGCCAAAGACGCATATTGCACGAGGAACCCCTGTTATTTGTTTTCAGTCATGTCTGTCAGGAGTAGACATCATAAAAGTCTATGCGATCAACGCGCCCACGCGGTATAGGTCAGTAAATTGGCACAGTTCGATGTTGTCGCACGAAAATACCGTGAAATGTTTGTCATTTCTCCAAGGAAAATGTAAAGAAAACAACCGGCCTCTCTGCCCTACCTTCAGGATTTAAATCCGATTCGTCTTGAGACTACATCCGGCCTTTGCCTTGTGACGCGACGGCATTGTTTTCATTGCAAAATCCTACTCGAATCAAGTTTTAAAATAGCTGTGATGTTTCACAGCCGCATCTAAAAGTTTCTAACTGTACATATTTTTTCAGTTATTTCTGGTAGTATCTGTTAATTCTTACTCACTCCTACTGAAAATTACCGAGGCACCTCATTAAAGCCGGTTTTTTAAACCTCCTTAAACACGATTCCCTAACAGCATTATTTAAAACTAAATGTAGAGTAGTAAATGGTCAGTGATACATAGTTTTTTTAGCATAATAAACACGTGTTTGATCACAGTCACGCATGATGATAAGCGAAGACGTAATCTGGGGTGGAGAACAGGTTGCCTAGTATATGCCCTCACCCATATGACGACGGCTAGATAATGTAGCGTTTAGGGAACACAGATGCTGGCAGGGTATTCCATTCATCGGGTATCTGAATAATAAAGGACGAGTGGAATTTTGAACTTTATGCGAGTTTGAGGGATTCTACCAACGTAAGGGTGAAGACTCCGCCTACGTCTGGTCGACCTGTGAATGAAGGTAGCTGGTACTTACTTTGCGCAACTTTAACGACGGCGGGGTACCACCTAGCGGGGTAGTGGTAGTTGGCGGAGATGAGCACGGGCACCACCAGGCAAGTGTAGGCTGCCATCAGCCAGGCGCCCCCGAGCGCCACCAGAAGCCCTCGTGGCGCCCAGTACGGCAGGAGGAGCACCAGCGACAACAGCCACACTGGGGAGAGAGAATGAGGTTAGATCTATAGTGGAAGATGCAAGAGAGGTTGCTATATAAGAGAACAGATTACTATCACTATTGTTTTACATTGACAGCATATATTACATAATTGGTGTTCTTAGGTGATTTTTTGTAGGGGAACCCGGTGGGAACCGAGTTAATAGGACAAAACGCCATAGGTTAATTTGTTAGCTCCACTTCCTGTTCGTTGGAATGGAATGACGATATATGTACGATATTGTGATGGCATTCACCACTTGCATTCAAATGGAATACCTACAGTACTTAGTGTGATCTTAATTCGTTACGCGAAAAGGTAGTTGCAATAGGTACAGCCAGAGACGGTTAGATGGTGATGAGAGCATGACTCATCAGCATCACCGTCAAACCTAATTTGCGCTTTTCGAAAATCTAAATTCTAAAATATTATGCAGCATTGCTTTACGCGTAATACGCTTGTCGATGACATTTGTATATATCGTCTCCTAGAAAAAATGTGTTCAGCATCATAACAACTTATTTTCATCCGATGTTTACGTCCACATTAAATATTGCAAAACACTGTTCTGTCGTCAATAAATTGAATCCTAACAACGCAGTACGCAGTTGTTAATAATCGAACAAGATTATACTTTGATCGATTTTCATTATTTGGTCTACACCATACCCAGTCAGTTATCTTACATGTACAAAATTATTGTTACGCACCGATAATGGAACACTGTAGAATGCATTCAGAAAGGATATTTTTTTATGAGGCAGTAACACAATTTTGCCTGGCATTGGCATGGCATTACTAATGAATCGACCCGCCCCGGCATCGTTATATTTCAACCAATTTACAAAAAACTCGACTATATACACGTAAGTAAACTTTCCTCGTGAATCACTCAAGTATCTGTTGGTGAAAACCGCACGAAAATCCGTTTAGTAGTTTTTGAGTTTATCTCAAGCACACAGACTCACAGACAAGCAGAGAGACGCGGCGGAGGACTTCGTTTAATACGTAGTGAAACTCTAGATATGCAAACCCTTCAAAGGAAGCAGTTAATGCCATCTCTGGTACGTTTACAGAACTGTAAGTACGTAACTGTACTTTATCAGTCACAGCGAATCTCCTACAACAAAGTAAAAACGCAGGCCGCGAGACAGGTCGACGCCCTTCCGAATACTGAAGACCAAAAATACTTAATACAGAGTTGTTTGAAGTGTGATCCGTTATTTTCACCCGTCAATATCCCATTGATGAGTTGAATACTCTTTCAGTCTTACGAGTAAAATAAGTAAATATTTTCGCAAATGTCCTTATTATGGTGAAGTCGAATTCGTCATTTTTTATAATTTGTGGGACCACGGGTAGCGAGTAGCGACCCCAATTTAGCTCGATTTACAATGACGCTAGGAAATATTCGATAAATAATACGCGTGTTTCTGACCTTTAGCAAGTTACTGGTAATGAGACGGTCACCCCGAATCCCGACTGTTTCCTCATGTCTAACTTTTGCTATATGTCTTTGGCCTTAATTGTATAACCTTGACTGCCAAAACGTTGTAGTGACCTACTTTGTTTGTAGTTTCTTTGTGCGTCTATCTCTGACAGGAACGATAATAAATATATATCAAACAAATATATACAAAAATATTATTAGCGCGTATTTTGTTTTGATGGTACAAATTTGTCACGTGTTATTACTATGAGTCATGGCATAGAGAAATAACAACAAACATCTACTGAAAAGGAAAAGTGGAAAACTAATTAAGCACAAATAAATTTACTAATGTGTGCTATCGTTTAGTAATTTATGTATTCAGAGCAAATCTTTAATTTTAAGTAATCTTCATCATCTCCAGCCTATATACCTATGTCCCACTGCTGGGCACAGCACAGGCCTCCTCTCAGAATTTTAAACAATGTCCAGAATTTTTTAATAGAGTTCTGTAGGTACCTACCGACCTAATTATTATGTTTCCATTTCAAAGTTTACATTGAAACGTTGAAACAACAAGCACCTTTACGTTTACATTTGATTTAATACAGATTTGATGCTTATAAGCAAACCAAATATACATTTTATTTACGTACCAATGTTGGCGATCTTGTCCTCCGACTTGAGTGTATGAATCTTCGAGAAAGAATCACTCCTTATGCGTCCGCGCACTCGCGATATCATACCCATTTCGATTTAAAATTCGAACTTAAAAAACAAAAAACGCACTTGCAGGTCTGGCAGTCACTGTACTAAAAATACAAGACGATTTTTTTGCAAAAAATAATATTTTTAAGCGTTCAGAGATCCGCTTCAGACGAAATGTGTCACTTGAATGCGCATTGGGCGGCCGATCGTTGGGCGGGCGGCGCTCGGCGCGTGCGCAGGCATCCTTACCACTATAAACCTCGTCTGAAACACTCTCGCTCTTTTATGTATCACTTGCCGATCCATTTCTCCTTACGTTAGACCCACTCTGTTCACGAACATTAAAATGGAGCAGTGGAATCGCAGTTTCCTGAATAATTCGTTATTTACAATAAAAACATGCTGCAATGACGCTTTATTTTTAAATTCCAATCCATGTCAGTGACTTCTCAAATCAAACCATGGCTATAACTATCTATTTGCGTGTGCCTATATAGGTTTCATTGAATATATACAATACGTATACCCCAGTATACTAAACTAAAAGAAGCGGATAGATTGGTAGGGATAGGATATGTACTCGTAATCATCATATCATAATGCATATTCATATTGCATTCGTGATGATTCTTGTGCATCAAAGAAAATTTATTTCGTCGCAAATAGCCCACTGTTCCCCAGTTTTATTTGGTTTTAGGAGTTCCATACACAAAATGGTTCCGACAAGACCTATTATTCAAGGCTCTATTTAATAGAGTCTATTATGACATAATACACATTGTGTACTACGTCCGTCAGTCTTAGGGTTACATCTAATGAACCGTAAATAGTAGACACTGAAAATTTTCAGTGTCTACATATATGGCCCCCAAAATCAATAATTCAATAATTTAAAAATTAAAAGGGTAACGATGGAAATTCTATTGCGTTACATAGCTATATCCCTAGAAATAGAACTGTAACATAGCACGGCTTTAACGATACAGATTTTTTCCATTCATACCCACTTCCACTTAATAATACGCGGGTGGTAGGGCCTTGTGCAAGGGCCGTCCGGATAGCTACCACCATCTTACTCGCTAATCCTGCCGCTAAACAGCAGTGCTTGCACTGCTGTGTTCCGGTGTGGAGAGTAAGACAGCCGGGGAAATTACGGGCACAAGAGGCATTTCATCTTAGCCCTCTAGGTTGGCAACGCATCTACGATCCATCCGGGGTTGCGGGTGTCTATGGGCAGTGGTGATCGCTTACCATCAGGTGACCCACTTGCTCGTTTTCCTTCCTATTCGCATAAAAAAAAATTAAAAAAAAAAAAAAAATTGTGAAAACGTCTCATAATATTGAATTGCTATTCAAGTTCTAAAAATTTTGTTGGAAGAACTTTGTATGGCCTTCAAGGAAACTAATAGTGTCAACACCACACCCTCGTCCACAGTTCGCGCCGCGTTGTAAAAATAGACTGTCTATTCTATACGTGCGCGTTCCCACGCTTCTGATAAAAATCCAACACATATACTATATGTAACGCCTCCTATCCGAACCATACACTTTTCTTTGTTAATTACTAGCTCTATTGCCCGCAACCGCAACGCTACGCCTGCTAAGAATTCGTTGATCGCTATCCCGCATGAAATCAGTTTGTCTTTAAATCAAAGTTATCATTTCTTTACATAAAGCAAATTCATAATTTAGAACAATATTTAGTAGAGTCAATCCCTGTAGGTATGCGTCAGTCCGACTCGCACTTGGTCGGATTTTTGCACTGGCGATAATTTTAGCTTTTTTCCGAAGTTAAAAATTCGAAGTTGTGTCGTTCCGTTCACACAGTCAACAGTCATAATGACGAGACGGACGGTATGATTCGAATTTCGGAGTAGCCCCCCTGGCGGTAAAATAAAATGTGAAATACTATGAAGGCTGTTTGTTGCCGTTTCGTTCCGCTAGTGGCGCTGTCAATTTGCCCATAGCACTTACTTATTAACGCGAATGTGTTCGACGTTTTTCAGGTCAAAAACGTACACTAGACCCTCTGAAAATACTTACGTTGGTATGGCCGTAAATATAATAATCGGTATGATCACGAGTAGCCCCGTGACTGTAGTGTGAGTCAGAGACGCCTACACTTATCTCCATTCACAACCCGTCACTACAATCTGACGATGCCGTTACAAATAGAATTCATATTAATGAAGAGGAAAATTAAGGAAACAATATGGAATGTAGCCAATAATTAATTTAATATAGGTACTAGGTATACGCCACATATGAAAGTGCCTCGAAGTACCTAGAACTATAAAATTGCTGACTGTTGGTGACCCTTTTGCTGACTGTACCTACTTGCAAATCTACAAGTACCACAACATTGCGAATTAGATGTCGCTTTAAAACGATAAGGCCGCCTACTGGTTGCCTGATAATTTTCTCTATGTACCTGTTTCTGTTAGGTACTGTATTACTTTAAATATGTATATTTAAAATTGTACTTATAGCCTGTATAGTAGGGATTCCTCAGACATGGCCTCAATGCTGATCAAGGGGGTTTATTATGTTCATCATTCATGGTTCGTATTCTCTGTATCATACCGTCGACAAGGCGAGAAAAGACTAAGTACTTAATACTTGCTTAAATTCAGATTTTTAATTTTGGAAGTTGACTGCCGTGACCAATATTGTAAGGAGTACGATGACTCATTCGTTTAATTAGTTTTATGCCATTATGTGACGAATTGTTATAAATAATAACGATAAACTTCACTACAGCGCTATAAACTCAATGCTTTCCAGGAACAAAATACACCAAACTTAAGCAAAGCTTGTACCAGGCTCCGGAGAGAGACATACATAAACCTCAGCGATTTAACAAATATCCATCCATATAAGTGTAACCCGCCGGGACCTCTAGCTTCACAGTCAGGATAGTCACTAATTAATAATAATAATTAGTAATTTTGAGACCATATTACTTGAACATAAAATATATATGTTTTGCATGCAAACCCTCCCTCCACTATTGCCACATAAATCCTTAAATCCCACAAACTTAATTATCCCTTACACCACACAAACACTGACGCGCGTTTCGATCCCTCTACGGGATCATAATCAAAGTTAAAGAGCAAGGGCCAAAGAGCAAGTTAAGAGTTCGCATGTGCATCGGTTGTGCTCTTTAACTTTGATAATGATCCCGTAGAGGGATCGAAACGCGCGTCAGTGTTTGTGTAGTGTAAGGGATAATTGAGTTTGTGGGATTTATATGTGTTTTATGTGGCAGTAGTGGAGGGAGAGTTTGCTTGCAAAACATATATATTTCGCACAGGCTTGGTTACCTTTCACGTGAGTAGCGGAGTAGCAAGGTAAATATTTTATGTTTTAAAATGGACCTCCGAAAAGTAACGCCTGATTCAATAAAACCATATTACTTGTCTCCAGAACTCCGTTACCATGCACCCCGTCTTCTACCTGGCGCTGCTGGCTGGCAGCTCATGCGTGGCGCACTACCACGACTTCGAAAACAACCTGGTCGAGCGAGAGGAGCCGCAGGAAATAGAAAGGTGAAGCCCGAAGCTAATGGTCATCTCACGTATCCCCAGAACTGTAGACGAGACGCAAACGAGCGACATTATACTCTCAGAATTATTTCAGAATAATTCACCAGGGCAATAACTATTTTATAAAGCTACAAGTAACAATTTACAAGCGGAAATCTCTAAATAGTATAGTATAATACTATTATAGTATAATTAGTATACAATACAATACAAATACTCTTTATTGAACACCACAAATCAGTACAAAACAATACAGAAACAAAGAACAAAGTATACAATAGGCGGTCTTATCGCTTAATAGCGATCTCTACCGGACAACCATTAAGATAGAGAAACCACCATTAGTATAGTATAGTATAGTGTGTAATAATATAGTAGGTATAGTGTGTAGTGTAGTATAGTAGTATTTAGTAGGGCCAGAAAGAGACTGTAACTTGTAGATTTATAAAATAGGGCCCACAGGGTGGCTGAATTAGTTTTAATTAGACTGTACTTTTGATTTAAAATTTTGTCCCGCATTGACGCGGTTTACCTATTTTGAACATCGATCAATGTAGCATTTGTCAAAGAACTATCCTATTAAATATTCACAGGGCAAAGTCAAACGAACCCAGCAACTTTGTGATATGTTCCATAATTTTAAGCGAGCCTGTTCCTATAGGGTCAAGCAAATAAGAATCCAATGTATGGGAAATCCGGCAAAATAGGTATACGGAGAACATTTATCTATGGGGATGGATACCTTATGGGGTGAAGTCAAAATTTATCAACTCTCTCTCCTCCTCCGGGGTGCGCGTTCAAAACTCAAGAGTTGCAAGCCGAACCCGGATTCGAACCCACGACTCTCTGCTAGAGAGGCCACAGGTCAAACCACTAGGCTTCCGAAGGGCAAACACACGGCTTTCTCCTTCACATACAATGCTTAATAAAGTCTTATAACACATAATTATGTAGTTGGAAAAGTGTGAGGTATAATTTCGCAACGTCGTCTTGCGTTGAGCTTTGCAGACATATCATCAAGCCCTACTCATATAAGTGCCGGCACGTAAGTCTAGCGCTGACCTTGTATGCGCAGAAGTATTAAATACGGTATCCGTGGGTGCGCTGATCCCCTCCACGTGACTCGTCCGTCATCGCTAGACTTAGGTACGTGCCGGCACGTAGGTATACCCTATAATGAATTACTCATATTGATTGACCACGAAGATTGCACCTAAGTAATGTTCTGCGAGTTCAGTGACCTGGTGGAGTGCCCGGTCTGCGAGGATTCGAGCTGGCTGCCCAACAACGAGTCTTGCAACATTTTGCGCGGGAACAAACTCTACAAGCGGTGCCCGCTCGGCGTTTACATCAACAACGTCTGCGGCAACCGTCGTGACTGCTACAGGGTAAGTTATTTATTAGCAGGCAACGATCAAAATTCGATTTTCGATCGTATCACATACCATCCCTCTCATTCTCAAATTAATGAGTATTCACACTATAGTGTGAGCGTAACGGCACGAAACGAACTTCGAAATTCGAATTTCGAAGTATAAAGGCCTGTTGATTACGTGGTTTGAACTAGGTATAAAGAAGCTGATCATCTTACTTAGGCCATGTATGCATCGTCCAGCTAGCCGCACTGCGGATGGTGGCTCGGTTCCAAAATTGTATGTAAACAGTATTTATCGCAGTGCGTCCACGGACATGCGTACTTAGCTTTATCAGCCAGGGGCAGATTTTTTTTTTCTGCATCCCAGGGCCCCGTGGAATACCTAATTTTCGGGTAATAGAACTTGTGTAAGGTTTATCCGGATCGCTACCACCATCTTGCTTATCAATCCTGCCGCCAAGCAGCAGTGCTTGCGCTATTGTGTTTGGCATGGAGAGTAAGACAACTGGTGAAATTACTGGCACATGAGTTATTCCATCTTATTTCGTACTAGGATGGCAATTAATGCATCTGCAGTTATTTAGTGTTGCGGGTGTCCGTGGGCTGTGGTGATCACCCGATCACTTACATCAGGTGACCCACTTGCTCGTTTGTCGTCCTATTTTATAAAAAAAAATACATAAAGGGCCCCCAACCCCCTTGAAGACCAAGTAACATCATTATCGAAAGCAGTTTTTATTGAAAAACGCATTCAGTTTAGACAGGCCCCCAATTACTAGCCCATGGCCAGACAAACTCACGGCACGTGCTTGCCATCAGCCCTCTTTTAAATAACGCCAACTTTGTACAGTTGAGTTCTCCAATATGTATCTAATGCAGCCCACCGTTCAAAAATATCTACACATAGACCTTATTTTCAGTTACATAAGAAGCGCCTTTAGATATTTTTGTACAGTTGACGGCATAGATATTGGAGAACTCGAATGTAGAATACGAGTACTAACTGCTTTTATTTTATTTATACAGGGTCCAGGAGAGCAGTGCACGGAAAAAATGGAGATTGACGTCTACGGCCAGAGATGCGGTCACGGGTTGTATTGCAACAGGGCTTTAGGAAAATGCACAGGTTTTTACAATATTACTTCGAACCTTCTTTGAGTGCATTTTGGCTACAGGTTGCCAGCCCTAAAATTCTATTCTTTTGTTTTACAGGACTCAGCTATACCGTGGACAGCAACGTGCAATATATGATAAACCCACTACGATACCCCCTGCGTGCCCGAAGGCATATATAAACATAATACCTCAGTAATACACCTAGTACAAACCCCAACGTAACGCAGATTACCAAATTATTGCCATTTATTTATTTAATTATAAATTATAATAATTACTTACGCTTCTCGCTTCAAGAGATCCTATTTAAATAAGTCATCATTGTCAATATTTTATATCGTTTGATATAGCCATCAGGAAGCCCGCGTTGCTTTAACTTTAAGTAGCCATCTAATGATCTCAGACTAGTCAATATACATACGACCTCTTAATTATATAATTTATGCTTTGATTGCATTAATGATTAAAATAATCTAACGTGTCTAGTGTTATTATTTTCCAACAACCCTATAATGTCCTACCCTAGTCCTAGAAAGACAATAGATATCTAATAACGTAATCTCATGTGCCGTAATTTCAATGACTGTCTTGAAGTCTTGACTCTCCACGCCGGAACACAGTAGGGCAAGCACTGCTGCTTGGCGGCAAGATTAGCGAGTAAGATGGTTGTAGCGATCCGGGCGGACCTCGCAAGGGTCCTACCCGCTACCAGCAACACCCATCCGTGCAGTTTGTACACTTAGTTCTTATTTCAACGACTCCTTGCAAAAAATATTGAATTCGATTACAGATTCATCTGACCACCCACGCTAAAACTGCTGGACCGATTTTGGCCATTCTAGACCAAACGGCTAAAAAATAAGAACCAAACCAACCACCGCAAGCAAGGAAACATTATAATATTTATAATACTCTTTGAAGGAAACCGTCCATCCACTTGAGACTTATTCCTCCGAGACTTGAGAGCTAGGAGAGCTACGTGGCCACAGAAAGATACACACACATCATACACATAGAGATCGACGTCAAACTTATAAAACCCCTCTTTTGTTGAGTTGAAAACACGTTGAAAATGATGAAAACGTCCTCAATTTTTTTTATCTCCTTTACCTAAAACCTTAAAATCATGTTTGTCAAGATCTTGACACAGTATGAGGGATGGTCATTAGAATTCAATATTTTTGGAGTTGGCAGCACTAAATGCAATGTCAATGTCAGTCACACAACATACAGAAAAGCAAAAGCAAACGTAGTAGAAAGAGTATCCTTAGATTAATGTAATATGGAAAGTAGCGCCATCTTCTGTCGGGTTGAAACATGCTTTTTGTGTGAACATGAACATCCACATGGAAACGGCACCACGTGTCTCACGTATCGCCGAATTATATAAAATATACTATACTAGCTGTTGCCAGCGACTTCGTCTGCAAAGAATTCGTTTGTCGCTATCCCGCAGCAACTACTCAATTTTCCGGGTTAAAAAGTAGCCTATGTGCTATTTCAGACTTTTCTCTATCTATGTGCCAAATTTCATCCAGATCCGTTGGGCCGTTCTGGCGTGATCGAGTAACAAACAAACATCCATCCATCCATCTATCCATCCATCCATCCATCCATCCATCCATCCATCCATCCATCCATACTTTCGCATTTATAATATTAGTTAGATTATATCAATATATAAAATTTCAATATAATTGAAGATACAAAATATACAATAGCAAAAGGCTGTACCCGTATTAACCTGTCCTCTCCCACGACCCGCGCACTCATTACGCCCATTATTTCCCAGCTTGCGCCCAAAATATCGATACCCGCTGTTCCCAAGCAGCGAGTGAAACCTGAGCTCCATGTTGACCACGCGTTATGACGTCATCCGACCGAGCCACTTGAGACATGCCTTATCGCTTGTTATGACTCAAGTGTTTACAATTAACTATGAGAAGTGTATGTTTTTATGAAGAGGATGAATTGAACTTTATGTTAATGTTCATTGAGTACTGTGCCAGCGCCTATTTCACTCTAATAACGTGTATTAGAGAGAGAAGAAAAATTTTGGGTTGATGAACAGATAGGCTAAATTAAGTGGTATTACTCTGAATGTAATTGAAAGTTCGTAGTTAGCTATATTCGAAATGAAAATATTAAAGCAACTGACTAGTTTACTTGTCAAAAATCTTTAATTTTGTAAAAAAAATAAAAAAAAAGATTAACTTGTATTTTGAAATGCTTTCTTAGTTTTTTATTGAATTAGATTTCGTGTCATGTTTAACAGAAAATAATTAATTTCAAAATTACGTTAAATATCAGTATCAATGATCTATGTATAAGTAAATATATGTCGTATTTAGTGAGACCAACCATTCGCTTGGGGGCGCTGCAATCAATTTATTTTCAGAGTTGCGTTGCCCCGACTCAATACCCTGCTCGGTCGACGGTACCTATACTATGTCTTTCTAATCTGTCGTTGACGGTCGGTCGTCGGTCGGGAACGGGAACAGACAAGACAGAGACAGACAGCCGAGCGAGACAGCTCTATTTCGATTAGAATTTTTGAAGTAACCGGTAAAAATAAGACTTATTTAAATGTAAATTATTTTGCATAGCCAGCAGTTCAAACTTTTTATATACTCATTAGCAAGCTCCCAACGACAACTGGTAGGTTTTAAATATTACATATTAATTTCTCGGATAGTATTATCGCAACGCAACACAGTTCTGTTGTCGTTGTTCGGGGAATTTCTTGTTTTATCAGTAAGTTTTTGACAGATAAAGTTTTTCTTTGTTCGGCATTGAACGTCAGTGAATTAAGTCTATTTAGAATAGTTGTTTTGTGATTTGTGTTTACTAAAGTGTCGGTAAGCGTACAAAGCGGATATTAATATTAAGTACTAACACTGTGTTATTCCGACATTCCGAGTATTGTTTTTAATTCTGAAATAATCCATTTCAAGGTTAGTTTGTTATGTTTTTGTAAGTAACTAAATATAGTAAATGAATGATGAAAAACACGAAAGTAAGTGGGTATTCAGAACAATTCATGGATTCATGGTCTCATTTTATTTTCCGTATGTAGTGAAACATTGTCCTGTTTTACTATTGAATAATTTTTTAAATCATTCCGAACTAAGCTCTATTATAAACAAATTTAGTTGCTTAATTTTATTTAACAGTACCCGGATGATCTGATGATTTTTATTTTGGTACATTTTCTTAAACTGAAACTTAGCTATATCGATTTATCATCCCTGAAATCCCCTGCACATACTAAATTTCATGAAAATCGTTGGAGCCATTTCTGAGATTCAGCTTATATATATGTCATTCTAAGTTTAGTTACGTTTGATGCATGTTTGCCCTGTCGCTATGTCAGGATAATTCTAATAACAGATAGATAAAATATATCTGTGCCTGAGAACATACTACATATAGACATAGTGACAAGAGTTCAGTACATACAATATCAGATGTAAGTTGAGAGCAAGACAGTGACTCCATCAACATTACCTCGTGTAAATTAACTTCAAAGCAAAGGAAGTTATTCTATTCTGTTCTATCCTTACTTCTCGGATTCTAGCGGGGATTCTTTCTTTCCCCTACAAGCCTCCACAACACCCCTTATAGCTTGCCCATACCACCATGACTCACTTTCAATGTCCCCGATCACTCCATTGGAATGCTCGGGAACCTGTTCTATTCTAACGTGAGTTGTAGTTCTATTCTTACTTCCAACTATCCCATTGAAACAGTCGAAGATTCCTACTACAGTTTCTATTCTGGTAATGCAATAATCCTCTGAGTCTCTCTCTCATCCTGCATCATTCTAGTAACATAAAGTTGGCCTTACATGATCCTTATGTGGCCACGTTTTACTTCTTCTATAGAGTATAGCTTCGCAATATACTCAATACTGTTAGCCACATACTAGTACAATATGATCTTCAGATGAACACTGATTGTTAGCTTCTATATTATCTCATTTTAGTATAGAATAAAGTAAATCGGGCTTCCGCCCAACTGGCCTTACATGATCCTTAGGTTCTGTCTTTTTACTCCTCCCCGTCGCTTCGCACTTCCCCTTCCCACCACAGACTCCCCAGAGGATACTTCTTCTGACAATGTCAAAACTCACCCTCATTCTCTCCCTGACAGGGATGCCAACACACAATATGTTCAGAAACTTACCCGTTTTTATCGAAGCTCGCGTTTATCGCGACATGCCCATTATCATACAAGAATTGCTTAGTTAAAGATATTATTAGATAGATACAAACATAAATCACGTCTTTATCCCTTATGGGGTTAACAGAGCCTAGGGTAAAGACCCCAAAGGCAACACTTAGCATGATTGTGGGCTGGGCGCATAGGTGGAAGTGGAAAGGGGAATCAAAATACCTGTCAAGTGTTAAAAACACACACCAAAGTGCAAACAAAGGTTACTTGTTTTATTAACTATGAAATTAAATATTTTTATCACACTTAATTATAATCCAATCATCATTAATTAATGAAAGCCATTCTAATATTAACTTGATAGTGTTACTTGTTTATTTTGACTCATTGGAATAAAACAAGTATGTATTTTCAAACCTAATTAATACAGTGAGTGGTGTGCTGTGCTGTATTTAGGTTTCACATTTTGAAATGGTAAGCGTTTATTGCATTTGCTGAATAAGCTTAAAATACTATGTTACAGGCTAGGCATACTGCTTCTTGTTATCTTATTAACATGATAATAAAAGTGATATAAGCTGGTCAATCAAAATTGAAAGTTTTATTGTAAGTAGTAGTTTTAATACACATTTGAATTTAGTTGGTGTTTCTGTTTTTGAGACTTAGAGATATTTCAAAATTGTTGGACCAGTATATATGTATGTACAGTACATATGTAAACTCTTTATTGTAATGTACTTAACTCTTTGTTGTGTCTGTATGTAATGTATTAGGCAGAAATAAACAAACTACTTAAATCATAAATATTTGGCTTAAGCCTATGGCTTGCAGACTTCCAACATCAACAGACTTCTTGGAAAAGAGATACTGTGTAGTCACCCCCACAATTTATGGGAGTATTCAATCAAACTCTCCCAACCACCTATTGGAATGATCTGGAATAGTTCCGACTGTTCTGAGACACATTGTATACAGCACTAGCGACCCGCCCCGGCTTCGCATGTTATTATACATATAAACCTTCCTCTTGATTCACTCTATTTATTAAAAAAAACCGCATCAAAATCCGTTGTGTAGTTTTAAAGATTTAAGCATGCATAGGGACATAGGGACAGAGAAAGCGACTTTGTTTTATACTATGTATTATTGTTTATCTTTACAGTTGTAGCAAGATGCAGGATGATGGCATGTATTGTAATTACTGCGGCTTTGTCGACAGTGATTATGATGAAAACGCCTTAATTGTGCATAACCAGACCCCCAAACATATTTGCAACAGGATACTGTACTTATACAAACAGAATAAGTATGTATGCAAGATTTTTTATGTCTATTCAATGTTTACGTTAAAGAGGTTTTGAGATATATACAAGAGTCAAAAGTGGCACAAAGTGGTTCATGTAATATTACACTCGGCGCTGGCTAGCCAGTTCCTTTGCTTGAACTTGGCTTGACACGCTGCCGCGTGTCTAGATGATCAATACAATACCAATTAAATATTCAGTATAAAAAATGCATTGGTGCTCACAAAACACATCATAACATTAAAAACTCATGATTTATCTTACACTAGCGACCTGCCCTGGCTTCGCACGGTATATTATGCATGTATTATACATATAAACCTTCCTCTTGATTCACTCTATCTATTAAAAAATCCGCGTCAAAATCCGTTGCGTAGTTTTAAAGATTTAAGCATACATAGGGACAGAGAAAGGGACTTTGTTTTATACTATGTAGTGATGCACTATCATTGTTTGAATAAAATATATAATTTACTCATAATTAATATACAGGCCTTTAAATAAAAAAACAACAGGCATGACTCAATCTTAATTATGATTGATTGATAAACAGTATTTAAACAATATATGATTAGATTAAAACTGTAAAGAAAATATATGTTTTATTTTTTCTAGGAAAGGATTTAGTAGAAATGGAGATGGTTTAAGTATTACTGGGTGTGCGAAAAGCCTGCCCTTTGAAGGTGGAATTGTGACCGAAGAACCAGCAACGGGTCACCACAAAATATGGATGTATGTAAGTAGAGGAGAACAAAGCTTTACCTTCTCACTCATCATTAAGCTATCAACATGGTATCAACATTAACGTCAAGAAATAAAATTTTCATATTATCTTCAAAATATAAGTTTTTATATACTTAAAATTGTTGGACCTGCAAAATTTTTGTGATTGTACTGGAAAAAATCTACAAATTACTTTTATACCCAATCTGTAATGTGTAATGCGGGAATCGAATTTGTCTAAAGTGTAATTACACAAATAATAAACATAAAACGTATACCAAAAGCCTGCATGATTTCTCAACTATACTGTGTTTATAGGTAAAGCCCCATCAGCAAGCAAAGTTCTACTTTAGCATCACCAATGATATGAAGCATAAACTGGTAGTGGTCGGCATTCAACTGGCGCACCCACAGCCCCAGTTTGAAATGACCAACCCAGAATACGAGTTTGGCAAACCTGCACATATTCTCGAAGCTAGTAAGTAGCTTAACCATTGAGCTGCAATACGACCCGTGAGATCTTAGAATGTGGGGTTCGAGTACCATCAGCAGATTCAAGTATCAAACCCATAAGAGTGAGTGAGACAGCAAGACAAACCCGAATGGCATTCGAAGATCTCATGGACTGCACTTCAATCTTTTATGTATGAATCATGGACGTAATACAATAAACGGGACTTAGCACTCGCAGCTGAAAAACGAGCAGAGCGAGATAGTTCGTAGGGAGGAGTGTGTCCCTTTCTAACAGGGTGACAATAAGATTTTTGCAATGTGGGACAAAATTCGATCCTGCAATCATTCTACTAATTGTTTATTATGAACACTGAAGTTTTTCATTGGCTATGGAAATAAATCCTACTAGTCCTACTAATCCTACTCCTACTAATCCTTCCTACTTTCCTACTAATATTATAAATGCGAAAGTTTGTGAAACTATACTTGTTGAACTTGTTCTGTTCTTTTACCGCATAAAGAAGAAGAGAATTCACTCAGAAACGCCCATTACCATTATCATAAATTTAACAAAAAGGTAAAACCAACAAAAAATAATGTACAGCAGTAAGGAGACACAATACACGAATTCATGGTCAACATAGTTGTTAGAAGGGTTACCATTACAAATAAAAAAGCAGACTAGACAAAAATATATCTTTTATTATTTATTTAATACAACGAAATTAATGAATTTATAGTACACTAACTTAAAACTGTTAAAATAACATGAAAATTATATTTTAATAGTGTTTCAACGTAGTCGTTTTAAGCCAAACTTTTTGATCAAAAGCATTTTTTTAGGCTGGCAAGATGAAAGAACGAGACACACTCCTCCCTTGTCGCTATCCCTCTCGGCGCAGATTAGCCTCTTTCTACGGCGCAACATAAAAAGATACTTTCTTCCCTTGTAATATGGTTCATTTTCGTAAATACAAATTTTCAGAGTACTCAGTCCTGCTTATTGTATTACGTCCATGGTATGAATGGAGTCCCTTGGCCAGTAGTGGGCGTGGGACATACACGGGCTAGAAAATAATACATTTCTTAAAGGTTCACTTCGTTGTCTGTCTGCTAGCATGCGTCCGTCTGTAGCTCTATTTTCTCAAGAACATAAAATTTTGGAGCTGTGAGCTTAAGTTTCTAAGCCCACGCGAACCAAAGATGCAATCTTTTTTTGCGCAAAAACCATGTATTGGGTACACAAAATAAAGCAATAAAACCGATAATCACTCATTTCAAATGAGAGTAATGCGTGGGTTCATTTATTTTCCTAAGTGCAAGAAATTACTTTATTTTTCATAGAAGGAAGTAATATGTTATTTTCTAGTGGTGTATTCTTTATTAGTTATTTACGTTACCTTTGGCTGGATTTTATATAGTAACTTTTTGTTTCAGAATCTTCTATTGAGTCGGGAATAACTGTAAATTTTTTAGGCGGAGATGTTGGACAATATGAGATGCCATTGATGTTTACATTCTATAGAGAAAGTGACAAGAAGAACTTTGTTTTTGTGAGGGAAATGGTACCGTACCTTTTATTTAAATTATTATTGGATACCAAATAAAGTCATAGTCATAAATATTTATTTCGCTTTGTATCAGTTGGTACACATTGAGTAAGTCTAAGGAATATGCATGTAATTTTTAGGCCGGGTCATAACTTATTAAATAGATTCTGTTTTTAATTGCACTTTAATTTAAGTATTCTTTAACGGAATAAATTAAAATCAAATTCAAATCATTTATTTCGGACTTAGAATCCATAGTGTTAATAATTACAAAAACTTATGTCTAATGTTAGTAACAAAAAATAAGAAAACGAAACAATTCAGACTAAACCCTGTCACAACTTATATTACAAACGCCGCGGCCCGCGACGGAGCGGCCACAGCTCCAGCAGCGGCGAGCCCAGCGCTGGGCCAGCGTATTCAGAAAGCACTTACTCAAGAGTCATTCGATAAGAACTAGTTTAAACTGACTCTACTGACACTTCCAACACTAGCAACTAATGGCAGCATGTTGTACATATTTATCTAATGTTTGTATTTAACTGTTTCAGGTTGTAAGTGTACACACTTATAAGCCAGATAAGTCTTCAGCCAAAAGTCCATATTCAAATTTAGATTGGAACCACGCAGAACGCTTTATACTATCTACAAATCATGTGTAACAACCTTTTTATTACCTACCTATTTATATTTACATACATACATACCGTCACGCCTCTTCCCCACAGGGGTAGGCAGACACAACTTTGTTCCACTTGCAAAAAAAGAAAGAGAAAAGAAAGAAAAGAAAAACAAAAACAAAAGAAATAAGAAGAAAACTAAACAGATTTATATGGGGAAAATGAATGGGTGCGTTGGGAGGGGAAGGCCTAGACGGACGTTCCGTGATCAAATTGGGGACGTTTTGGAAAAAGGTCAGGTCAAGAGTACCCAAAACCGACGAGCATGTATGAAGAGATTGATGAATGTAGATGAAGCGAAAGAACTTTGTCAGGATCGTAGCAAGTGGAACAAAGTATTTATATGTATTTATTATCATAATATATGTTTGTGTCTTAACAGATGCATTAATTTTTTCGCTTGAAAGAAATGATTAGAAATATTTGAATTTTAGGCCATTGCATTCGGTTTTCAAGATCCCGCCGTTGCTTAAGAAACTTCTACCGCATGGTATTGACGAGAATGCCTTAGAAAAGATAAATGAAGACGCAGAAGTCAAACAACAACTGAGAAAAATTATGATAACCACCAGGTAAGTTATTAATATGCCATGTATTCGACATAGACTGATGCCAGTCCGTATATGTACTTAGTTTTCAATTTTATTTAGCTACTGTAGTACTGTGTTACTGTTGCCACTCTTTGGGTAAAGTACGCTTAAAAAAAAAAAAAAAAAAAAATGGTCGGTTAAAGTTACCTGCTAATTCAGTGCTGTATTTTTGTTTCAGGGCTATATTTGAAGAAGGAATAACGCAAGCTAACTACATGCTGTACTTCCATCATTTATTGTGGTGGGAGGAAATTATTTCTCGAGTTAACTTACGGGTGAGCCACAATTAGTTAAGAAAACACTTATGATTAAAATGGTAACGCGCGCAATTTTATTTGTAATAGTGTGTAAATTTTGCTGACTGTACCCACTTGTATATTCTCCATCCTATTTATGCTCCACACACACGAAACATGGCAATACAAAGAAATGTTAAGGCAGGGTTCAGAAGTTAATCTTGTTGTTACACGGACAACAGTACATATATTTTGCATTTCTATGTAACTTCTTCTCCTTTCTACTTTCTTATTTTCTTTCGGAAATTTTCGTTTGTCTCATGACTAACCTCTGAACTGAAGAAACACGAAGTATTCCGAGATAGGTACATTAAAAAATAGAACTGTATAATTCATAATTCATTTATTGCATGAAAACGGGTACAGAAAGATGTAAATACAATTAGTTAGTATAGTAACTAGTAGGTTGTAAAAAAACTGTTTGTTTCAGAAATATAATATGTTTGGCGTGTCTTTAGATCAAAGGGGAGATATTTACTTACTTGAAGTGCCCGGTTTGGCCGAGAATCGTCCTTCTCTTTTGCGAGGTGCGCTATTTTATTCGTAATATTGTAAATTTTACTCAACGTGAAAATAGATCGTGATTAACTATTTAATTTGGTTTTAGGTGATAAAGTATACATTATGCTTCATAACAGTAACGAGGTTCTATATGAAGCAGTTATAAAAGACATGGAGGAAAGCGTTATACATGTCGCTAATATAGATGAGGGGTAAGGTTTCGAGTTATTTATTCGCAACAAACTATTCCACTCAAAGTCGTTTAACTGTAGCGGCGGTTCTGTAACTCCTGACTTTTTATAACAGGTGTAGTGAACACAAAATATTTACCTTGCTACTGCGCTACTTACACGCGTAAAGCAAAGTAAGTCGCGTAGTTGCGTAAGTAGCGGAGTAGCAAGGTAAATATTTTGTGTTCATTGAAATGGACCTCCGCAAAGTAACGCCTGATTCAATAACAGGTGTAGTGTTAAGTCCGAGACACGAGTCCCAGTTTTATGATTATGGATCTAATTTCAGCATATATCAAGTTTTTATTTTATTTTATAATTTGTACTCTATATAATACCTATATTCGGCAGTTATTCTTACTACTAGTTTGTACATAGAAGTATGCGAGGACTATCTACTACTATCCTCGGTTATTTACAATTTGTAGGTTTAGTTAGAAAGTAAATGCTTTATTTTACAAAAATAAAGAAGCAAATATAAGTGAAGAAAAATAGAAGACATAGTCTAGGGCTAGGGCGTGCAGTGAGGGGTTGCCAGGTAAGGCAGCACGTGCTTGTGTTGCGTCACTTTACCGTCGCCTGCCCTGTCGGCCCCCTACTACACGCTACTGGACATGGTGTATTCATTGAGGTATATTTTTATGCTCAGGTTCTCTGCATTCTACTCCCCTGAGGCGCTGTTCGACGTGCGCTTCATGATGTCGCGCGTGCCGCACGAGCGCATGCACACTGCCGTGTCGCTCGTGTTCGATCGCCGACAGGCCGGCCGCCTGTTCCCGAAGCCGCATACCAAGCGTGTCGACCTCAAGCCTATCTACACGTTAGTACCCACTTTGTTTACTGAGTTAGGCCCACTTACACAGTCCAGAGTAAAAAAATTAAATCGCTAACTCGGGGTTAGGTTTGACAGTCTTATACATTTTGACCCTACTTAGCTCCGGGTTAGTTTAGTATCTAACTCGGGGTTAAGTCGTTAACCCTGGTCCGTGCAAGTGGCCCTTAAGTTCTTTACGTATTACTCCCGCGAGACGCTTTTCGACGTGCTCTTCATGGATGTCACGCGTGCCGCACAACAAGCATGTCGAGCTCGAACCTATCTACACGTACTAACGTGTACTTCGTTGTTACCGTTTGGTTACTCTCACGTTTGCAGCGTAGGAAGAGTTTTACAATAACACGTTTATGGTTGACAATTATTTGTCAAGAATAAGAAGAATAAGAATAAGAATGTTTATAGCAGAAGATTTACACAAATCACTCGTTAAAAAAAACATAATTTTGCTTAAATTTAAATAAGAGAGGGTAGCATGCAAAAACGGTCGAAGACTTTGATAAAGGCGTAATAGTTTAGGAGTGTACAAGTAGTACAAGTACACACAGTGTCGTCCTAACAACTCGATTCCCAGCGGGTTCTCCCAAACTTCTCTCACTCGCTCTTTCTTCACTCACCGCTTAAAGAAAGGTGGTATTTTGCTAAGGATTGCCAAACGGATATTTTCACGCAACGCCACTGGTGTACAGCCAGCATTACCAGATAGATACGTATTTGTAACTTATTTCTCAGACGTAAGTTCCCAAATGAATACATGTTTGTGACGCTGAGTTTACACGTACGCTATTTGTGATGTATACATGTTTATAGAATGCCTCGCTGTCTCATTCACTTTTATGGATATACTGTTAAACTGAATCGGCTGAGTGAGGGGGACATCAAGACAAACCCTAACGGCATTCTAACAGCTCGCGGAGTGCTAGGTCTTTTCATTCTTAACTGTCCTATTTGGTAAACAAAATTCTAACCTCAATGTACAATTTTTTGTAAATAATAAGGTCTATTATGTTATCAAATAAACCTCAGGCAATATTTTGTACATAATTTTTCTGATATTTTATCTCCAGTTCCTTTATTTACGATGAAATAGTTAAAAGATAGCAAAAATGAGACGTTTTTAAGTTAGTATTTTGTTTACCAAATTGGACAGTTAAGACTGAAAAGACCTCAGTTTGTATAATTGCCGGCGCAGGTGGTACAACCCGCTGATCCAGAGCAACGAGGAGCAGAGGTCCGCAGTGCAGCACATATTGTCCAAGTCGTCGCAGCGCGCGCCGTATATGGTGTTCGGCCCGCCCGGCACCGGCAAGACCATGACCATCGTCGAGGCTATCATACAGGTATACAGCGAGAAAGTACGGCCTAGAGTGCGGACCTAACGGGGCCCTTATTCCGTGGCCCGTTTAACTTTTATAATGTACATGAATTATTTGGATATGCATTCTGAACGGGTGCAGATCAGAATATACAGTTGTGGCCATATAATTAAGAACGATTATTTATTGAGATGATTTTTTCAAAGTTGTTACTTAGTTGTTTGTAGTATAACTAATTGCACGTTTTTTTTTTATTTCTCTCGGTATTGCAAAACTTTTATGTACTACCAGTACATTCATTTATGCAACATAGTTGGCTAAATAAATAATAGATAAACTTTATATACATTCGATCTGCACCTAGTATTACTACTTACTGGCTGGTCACATAATTAAGAACGCCGAATAGTTTATTATTTTTTCAAATTTAAATAGAGAAAACTCTGTGGCTCTGTGGTTGTACATTATTATTCGTGTAATTTTGGCGCCATTACGTGCTGTTAAAGTCTTAAAGGTGATTACTTCTTATAAAAACAATGGGGAAAAATGAAAGTTGTGATAAATCTACAAGAGAAGTAATAATAAAACTTCGCGAGAAGAATTGGTCTTATAAAAAGATAGCCGACCATCTGCAATGTTCAAAAACAATGGTTTTCCATGCCGTAAAGCATTTTTCCACGTATCAAACAACTTAAAACGTTCCGCGTGGACCTAGACAGAGAAAGTCATCTCGTCGAGATGATCGAAATATCGTTCGTTTGGCAAAACAAAATCCTTTCCAAAAGGATCTAATGAGTTGAGAAAAGAATATTTTGGCGAAAACAACCCTTCAGCAATCTCTGCACGCACGATTCGAAGGCGTTTGGTAGAAAATAAGTTGAACGGAAGGATAGCAAGGAAGGTGCCTATGTTGAAACAATGTCACAGGCAAGCCCGACTTGCATTTGCAAGAAGGTATGAAAACTGGACAGTCAGACAGTGGAAAAACGTTCTTTTTTCTGACGAGACAAAAATAAATAGGGTATGTTCTGATGGAAAACGATATGTACGACGCCCTCCGAATAAAGCATTTGACCCAAAGTACACAAAAGTGACATTAAAGCATGGCGGGGGAAATGTGAAAATTTGGGGGTGCTTTTCTGGATATGGTGTTGGACTTGTTAGGCTGATAGAAGGATACATGGATCAATTCCAATATAAAAGTATACTGGAAGAAACAATGTTACCATATGCTGAAGACGTGCTTCCGGTTATTTGGACATTCCAACACGACAATGATCCACAGCATACTGCACGCACCGTTAAGGAATTCCTCACATCACAATCAATTTCTGTCTTAGATTGGCCAGCCAACAGCCCAGATCTCAACCCAATACCGCATCTTTGGTGCGAAGTCAAGAAAAAGGTTTCAAATCGACAGTGTGGCAATTTGAGAGAGCTGTACGACGTTTTCTTAGAAGAATGGAACTCTATTTCTCTTGCGAAATGTCAAAAATTGATAGATTCAATGCCTCGCCGGTGTAAAGTCGTAATTAAAAGCCGTGGACATGCTACTAACTGTTAATTTTAGTTCAAATGTATTAAATTGCTTTTTATTCTACACTAACTTCACATTAATATGATTTATTTAATCTAAAGTTCATATAAAACTACTCTCGAGAAGTTTGATAAATCGTTCTTAATTATTTGTCCAGCTTCATTACTATTTGAAGTTGTTAGTATAGAGAGTAAATAAAATTTGTGAAAAAAAAATGTTAGCAATTATACACTATATTCTTATTCCTGTTTGCTCTATCCATATGGCTATTTTATAACATAACTAGTTACTTTTACGAAGGAACACAACTAAACATACGACATGATTTAGATAAAAAAAGTCAGGAACTTCAAATCGTTCTTAATTATATGGCCACAACTGTATAAAGTTTAAAATGTATAATCGGTTAAAATACATAATGGTTCAAAATATACTATAATGCAATTTTCTGTGAAACTATTAGCTAGACGAACTTTTTTGATAGCGTAATCTATACATATAGATTGGTTTAGGTTAGGTCAGGTTTATTTTATAATAATCTTGTTAATTTACCATTTTCTGAGAAAATCGCATTATATGTTTTGAACCGTTATATATTTTAACCCATTATACATTTTAAACTTTATGTATTTTAATACGTACCCATTCTGAACGCACCCACAAAGATTGATACTATCTATTGCAACAGTGTCGGAACTTGTTTATACAACTTGATCGTTGTAACTAGATTGATTCTTATCTCCTGCATAACTGTCTGTTTCATATTATGTTACTATATTTACAAAAAAATGAACGTGTACCATAAAGTGACAAAAATATGCGTACTCGTACATAGGTTGATGTACATACAAATTTTTGCAACTTCTCGCGAGTCCATATTTTGATCTTGACTGTACAATGTATTTGGTACCTTTTCTAACAAACCCAGCAGCGGCATTGGCAGTCCTGGGGCCTTACCATGACGTTTTAATGCGGTTCAGTTTAGGTTCGCTCGCTGTCTGATCCATACTAAAAATGACAGCTAAAACTTGAACTGAGTCGGAATTGAGACGGCATGGTAAGGCCCCTGCTCAGCAAAGATTAGTGTGACTATAGACCGACCGCTTAAATCGCACGATGAATTCGCAGGTAGTAATGTATAGCTCCAAGTACCGCGTATTGGTGTGCACTGACTCCAACATGGCGGCGGATCACATCGCTGTCATGCTGGCCAGATACAATAAAAAGCTCAACATTAACAATTTTCTACTGCGCGCAAACTCCAGATCGAGGGTTTGGTAAGTTTTATTGATGTACAAATACCGAGCTCTTGCAAACTGAGAAAATTAAAATCATTAACTTCATGCGCGAAAGCTTTTTATTTATTTCTAAAGCTGGTAATATTATTGATCGTGAATTTTCTTAAAGTGTACGTCAGTAGATGTTTACATCATTTTAAATTGAATCAATGACAAATTAAGAAATTCTTTAATGTTTACCTGCAATACTGCAAAGCATGTTATTTTGTGTGTTCAGGAGCGTGATGCCGCCGGAGCTGATACCGGTGTCAAACGGGTCCGACTACAACACAGCTTACTCGATCAGCAACTACGCCATGTCCGCCTACCGCATTGTCGTCACCACGTTGCTGCATTCTGCCAAGTATGGCTCGTGAGTATCCCTCTTCTTTTTAATAAGAGACACGAGTTTGTTTTATCACATTTGGATATTAAAATTTACGTTCCTTCGCTTCCGCAGACCGCGAGCTCAACAAGCGCACAAACTGCAGATGTCTCACGTGTTCATCGACGAGGCGGCGCAAGCGTCGGAGCCGGCGGCGCTGGTGCCGGTGTGCGGGCTGCTGGCGCCCGCGGGCACGCTCGTGCTGGCCGGCGACCCCCAGCAGCTGGGGCCCGTCTGCATCAGCAGGGAGGCCAAGGACCGAGGGCTAGGTGCGTGCCCATCCACGAGGCGGCGCAAGCTTTTGATCTTTTACTTAAAATTAAAACTAACATTAATATTGAATGGACTCGTGTTAAACCTCCAGGTAAATCTCTAATGGAGCGGCTGAGGAGCGACTACGCCAACCTGTACGAATCCGATCCCAACTACATCACCATGTTGGTCCAAAACTTCCGGAACGCACCCGACATCCTGCGCCTGCCCAACGAAATGTTCTACCACAATAATTTAAAGGTGTGCTACAAGTTTTAATATTTACAAACTTAAATTGTTTCGGTCAGCCTCTCCTACTACTTCAACGTCAGTGAGGTGGTGATGGCGAAACTTGTGCTTGAATATATTTTGTGATGTCTAATTGACAACATTTCAAAAAAAAAGCATTTAAGTTTTTTTCGCTGGCTGGTTAAAAATTAGACTACCCGTGTTTCTCGGTTTTCCTTTGGTTTACTCAAATTCGTCGTTAATAATTTATTAAAGAAATGGTCATTAAAAAGACCGTATATACAAAGATAGGGATACTGATGTCGTGAACTTAGCATGATATAAAATTAAAAAAGTAACTTTCAAACAGAACTGTCATGTCATGTCACTTGCTTTGTTTATCAACCATTCATTGTCGTTCGTTCACGAATTTGTTATTTTGCGTTTGCTGCTTTGCAATACTGTGCATGCTTTGAGTTTATTTCTATATAATGACGACCGGAAGAAAGTATCACCAAGATCCTTTAATAATTTGTATCGTCCAAAGTTGCGGAAACACGGCGTTAATGGAAAAAATAAGCACTATAAGCACATGAACACAAGATACACAACACAAGATAAATTCATCGACTTTGGGCAGATTGCGGCTATCCGCTATCACTAATCAGTCACCCACTTTCATGTTATTAAAGCGTCTATCAAACCAATAATTAAATATTACGACATTTACGAGAATTGAAAAAGTGTTGTTAGAATCAAGTACCTACCTAATCCGTCCGACTGATAAAAAATGAACATGACATTGACACCATGACAGTTCTATATTTTTTTAAATTCCTACGGTAATAAATGGACTAACGGCACTATGAGTATATCCCTAACATTCACAATCCAACTTTTTTTACTATTTTTCCCGAATATAAAAAAAAACTACTGCATATAAAAATCCAAAAATATTTTTACTGTAATGAGCAATGTAAAATCTACAAACGGTATTTTCATTTGACTACCTTAGCAAATTTGAATTGTTGTCAATTGTCATCGGAATTGTGATTGGTAAAGAGATTGATGTCAACAGGCTCTGGCGAAGCCTGACCCGCTCAGTTCGCGCAGCATCTTGCAGCAGAAGGGCGGCGAGAGAGCGGTCGTCTTTCACTCTGTCAACTCGCGGGAGCAACGCATGGGCAAGGCTCCCAGGTACACCCTACACACCTTTTTAGATTGGATTAGATTATTTATTCATTCAATAAAAATTACATCATAAATTGTAAATTGTTAGAAGAATTTTGATTGAATTCGTCAAGAGTAAATAAAGTCAAATTAAATTAAATACCTAATACAGATCAATTGAATATTACAAAAATGACAAAATCAAAAACAATAATATTAAAACAATTGGTACAATTAAATTAACCGCTAGGGATCGTCACTGCTGATGAACAATAAAATAATAATAATAATCAAGAAATTTAGTGTACGGCCTGAGTGGACGCTCGAGCGGAGCGTGCAGCGGAGCGGGGCGTGCGGCGTTCATGTTACACACAAGCGAATGTGTGTGCGCGTCCTGAGTGCACGCTGCACAGAGCTCTTTGCCGCTGCCCATCCCGCTGAACGGTCTGCTAGACATGAGCCACTCAGGCATTACACTTAGGCTTCCGTACCTCAAAAAGCAACCCTTATGACATCAGTTCGTTGTCCGTCGGACTTGTCCTCTTAGGGTTCATTGACGTGGAATTTTTAGTTACAGTTATACCTACAGTTACAGGCTACGACGATCACGAGATACGAGATTACGAGATTTTAAAATCACTACATTAGTATAAAACGAAGTCGCTTTCTCTGTCCCCATGTCCCTATGTATGCTTAAATCTTTAAAACTACGCAACGGATTTTGATTCGGTTTTTTTAATAGATAGAGTGAATCAAGAGGAAGGTTTATATGTATAATACATGCATAATATACTGTGCGAAGCCGGGGCGGGTCGCTAGTACTTAATACAAAGTAACTTCTATACTTCATTTAATTTAGGATGAGAAACCGCAACAACATTATATTGCGGCTCGTGAACTGTAATCTCTTTACAATTTGTACTAGAGTAACAATTAATGACACGCAAATAAAGTGACATTAAAACAATTTTATTTTGCGGCTCCCAGACTATCGTACTGTACTATTTGCTAGGTAAGAAATAGTTGGTCAGACGCAATATAATGTTATTGTGGTTTCTCATTCTTAATTAAATGAAGTATAGTGTCGAACGTGTGAAATTTGACGCCCTTAACTTTTCCACTTCAAAGTATTCATCATGATATTTTAGAGTTGTCAGCTTCGACAACTGTCGGCATTATTGTTACGTTAGGTGTGGCACTTACCTAGTTGGACGTTGTCTACTGCTTAGGGGACTACACTTTACACATTAATTGTATGCCTACCGCTTGTTTGGCAGCTTCTTCAACGAGAAAGAATTGGATATGTTGAAGATGTACACGACGGCTTTGGTAGAGAAGCATGGCGTCCAGCCGGCGGACATCGGCATCATCGCTCCCTACATCAGGCAGGTCTGTGAACGAAACATACGGATTGTGTGTTTTACAAGCTTTTTATTAACATAATCTGTTTGTTGTTGTAATACTTCTAGTGGTTGGATTGCCTTGAAATTTGATTATATAGAATGAATGCAGTGTAAGTACAGTCAACAAAAAGTACAGTTAGCAAAAAGCTTTTATTAAAAAACTAGCTGTTGCCAGCGACTTCGTCTGCAAAGAATTCGTTTATCGCTATCCCGCGGGAACTACGCAATTTTCCGGGATAAAAAGTAGCCTATGTGCTATTACAGACTTTTCTCTATTTATGTGCCGAATTTCATCCAGAAGTATAAAATACGGTATCCGTGGGTGTGCAGATCCCCTCCACGTGACTCGTCATCGCTAGATTTACGTGCCGGCACGTATAACTAGCTACCGCGTCCTAAATAGAAATTGTTTTAAAAATCTTCAGGTGTACAAAATGAAAAGTTGGCTCACCAGTAACACAGCCACCGGGCTGGAAGCCGTCGAAGTGGGCACCGTGGAGGCGTTCCAGGGCAAAGAGAAACGCGTCATCCTCGTGTCCACGGTGCGCGCCAACTGTCGCCTGTTGGACTACGACGCCAAATACGGACTGGGGTTCCTGGTCGACGACAAGGTACTGATCCCCTTTATACAACGTGTTACAAAATACCCCGTAAAATATCAAAGCCAAAAATATTGTCAACCCTAATCTAAACTGTCATCTCAGGAAACCATACTGGGGTTCATAAATATTGTAAATGGACTTGTTATAAGCTTCAGGCCGCGTACAAATGCGACCACCATCATGAGAGTTAGATATTCGTGATGCCGTCTCTGTTGGTTCCTTCAAAAAGTGGTGAAGCAGCCCCTAAGAATGGTTTATTAGCTGATAGAATACACATACAATAAGCCTCCTTTTCGTCCCCGCAATCGAGTAAAAGCACAGACTGAAACATATATATATTATACCGATCCCAACTAGTCAAAATAGCCGCCCCTAAGCTCTGTTACAAAAAGATCTGGGTATATAATATAAAATATCTTGTATGGGCAGCGTTACAATATGTATTCTTTATTCTTTTCACAGAGATTCAATGTGACCCTGACAAGAGCTAAAGCTAAATTGATCATAATTGGCAACCCCACCTGCCTTGGGAGGGATAAAAAATGGAGGATGTACATGAGTCACTGTAGTGAACTGGGGTGCTACTTCGGCCGGGAGTCAGAGCAGCTGCAAAGAACATCTAAACTGCTGACAGAGGTCGCAAGAACCAGGTTCGACCGGTGCCATCTGACAGAACTATTAAAGGCGAATAAAAATATCGATGAAGAAGAGAAGTGAAGTTAACAATTTTGATATGGTTTTGTTGGTCGGTTTAGCTAATTAATTAAAATTAAACAAACTAAATAGCCCACAAAGTTATGTTAAACTACCTTTACGAAATACCTTTGGGATTATTACAATATTTTGTGATTGTCGATAGACAGTCGCAAAGGGAATACTGAAATACGTTTTGATCTACCTATAATACGTGTCTCATTTTAAAATGGTCCAAGTTCCGGGCCCGTTATTGGTTGCTTTGTTTTCTTCCCCGAGTTTTCTTTGTCTATTTTTAATTAATTACCGGCACCGCGACTGATAGTTCAAGTAATATTTTAAGTGAAATTCAGTACCAGTATGTTTTATTGATCGCTACTGTTGTTGTTTCTTGATCGTATTTTTATGTTAGTTTTATTTTTTGAAGTGATATGTTTATTTTTTATCAGTTTAACGACAGCAAACAAGTGCTTCTTTAGGAGATTTTTTCTGTGTAAGTAAGTAAGATCTAGTATAAGGCTCTCAGGGTTCTAAGTTCTAAGTATTTACTGTCTCCTTCACACTCGTATTATGTTACGTTAGGAAAGAGCGTGAAGGCATATCCCGGATCACTATTTCTAAACTCCTACATGTTATGTTTATGGTTTAAGATACAGTATTTTTGACGTTTGTACTCTTTATGACATTAGGGGTATATTCAAATATTTTATTCCATTGACTTTGTGTTATTTAGGAAGATAAGCTAGTTTTTATGTCTATATCTAATCCATTGCTTGTAAGATGCTAAAGTATTAAGCGCCTAAAAGAGCTGAACATACATGCCTCGGTGTTTGTTGCGTGAGCCGAAGGCGAGAACGAATAATATGAGGTTCTCTTTCAATTATTGAATTGTCCAAAGTGTTCACATAATTTTAACTCTCTTGAGTAGTAAGTGGGATTTTTAAGCTAATGGTAAATAAGGTATTTGTGTTTCAGAATATTGAATGTACAGTCGGGGGCATAAATATCGATACATCCATCTTGTCCATATATTTATGGCCTTGAATGTAATGATATTAAGATTGCATTACTTGAAATATTCAGAGAAATTTGTGTAACATGGCCTGTGTTTCACGCTATCGATAAATTGTTTATTCATTAAAATTAAATCGTTTAAATGTTTCAAAATATGACGGCTAAAGCTGTAGAAAGAATGTTATTTTTTTTTACTTTGTATTGAGTCTGTTAGTGCTATTATAACCAGTGAGACAGTTAAACATGTCAATTATATCGATACGTAACATAGTCTAAATACATATGTAGTTGTAAATTTACTCTACACACACATCAGAGTCCGAGTCCAAAATCTTTAAGAGATATCTTTATAGTTTAGACATAGTTGATAAAATATAATAAGGAGAAGTAGTTGAATACTTTAGAAATGCAATCTGTATCATCTATGAAAAGTGACGCAGCAATAATGGCATTCCGTTATATTTACTTAAATAGGGGATATTTGGAGTTTTTAATTCTATTCTACTACTGTTTTTAATGTGCCAAAGTGCAGTCCGCTGACCATAGAAATTAAAATGTTTCTCTGATCTTTGTAAAAAAAGCTGTGGCTGCAGAAACTCTGTGATGTGACGACGTATAGGTATTTAAGATTTAAGAGATTATTTTTGAACATTTTTATATATCGTCTTTACGACCAGTGGTCTTGTTTTAGTTAGATGGTTCTAGTTAAGTACGTTTAAGAATTGTTCTTCGACTGCAAAGTTGTACTTGATTTTTTTGAAAATTTTATCAATAAATAACGATACTTTAGATTGCCGTCTTAGTCTCTTCGCGTTTCAGGTCTTTAGTACAAAAATCAAGAACTGGCAGACAAACTTAAAAGAGCCCTTAAACTGCCTTAATCCGGTCCTACAAAATCCATGCGAAAGCTTTAAAACCATCTTAATCTGGTCGTGTGACAAAATCACTTCTTTTTTTTATACAACACTAGCTTCTGCTCGCGACTTCGTCCGCGTAGAATTAGCAATTTGTCACTATCCCGCGGAAACTGCAATTTTCAGCAATAAAAAGAAGTCTTGTTTTTTTTAATCTAGTATCCAAACCCGTCCAGTCGTTTCATCGTGAAAAAGGGACAAACATACACACTCGCTCACATCCTCACAAACTTTCACAGTAACAATATTAGTAGGATGGAATGCAAACGAGCTAGTGGGTCACCTGATGGTTAGTGAGCACTGCCAGTACTGCCACTGGCTGCTGCCTAGTCTCCACGTCTGAATACAGCAGTGCAAACACTGCTGCTTGGCGGCAGGATTAGCGAGTAGGACGGTGGTTGCATTGCAGTCCGGAGGGACCGGAGGTGGCGAGGTCCTGCCTACTTTCAAAAAATTCAGCAGTTAACTTTGTTATAATTCAAAAGGCATTAAAAATTAAATGGCAACACATTCAAATATTGGCGCGGTATGTCCCCGAATGAACAAATCCGGCAACACGATTGGTCACTCCCATTCGCCGTTCCTGATTGGTGGACAATTCTTGAGACGCGACAAGCAAGACTTCATTCATTCATTAGTTTAGTATTGCCAGTATGGATAGCCTTTATTAATCTAGCTGTACATATTTCAAAGGAAGGATGTCGAGGCAACCAAAATAGTATTTGACAACTGTTAGTTTCAAGAATAACGTAAAAATTTAGCTATTTTAGGCATACAATAATACACCCCCTTGCAAAAAATCGGGCACCTATGGTTTTTCAGCTTTTTAGGCATTAAAGCTCAGAAAGTAACGTTTTATGCACATAAAATTAAAAAACCATGGGTGCCTGTTTTTTTTGCAAGGTGGTATATGTTTTCTGCAGAAAAAATATTGGATCAAATAGCGATTTGCCGTGGCCAGAATTTTCCCGATTCTACAAAACTAAGAAACGGAAATTTGTAATGAAGGACATAATCATTCATTCTGATTAACTGTAGTTTAACTAGACTATGTACAAAAATAGGCATTGAAGCTCATATAAAGATAGACCTAATTAAAACAAGAGGTCTTATAAAAATTTATGTTTAATTTGTTTTTACATGCAGTAAAATTTTGGGCGACTTGGATCAGGGTGTAACTGGCAACACTGTCTTTTCTTTAGCCATAGCCAAACCAAATATCTCAACGCAATAACACAAACACTGATGCCAACTTAGTGCTTTCGGCGCTAAATCTAACACTTTTTTGGCTGTGTCAACTCCCAACAAAATTATATAGCGCTTAGCGCCCAATCTAGCGCCCATTCTACTCAGCAGGAAAGCCAGGAAATTGTACAAAAAGAACAAGATTCTGAGGATAAAGAAGTCTGGCTACTAAATTCGTAGATAATTTTTTTAGGTAATTTTTAATTAAAAGAAATAATCACCTAATCTTTCATTTAATTTTTTAAATTCAGCGCTTTTTTCGAAAAAATCCAAATCTAGTGTTTTTTTTTATATCAATTCAGCGCGTCTTTTTAAAGAGTGTTGGCAACACTGAACACAAACACAACCACCACAACCCCCGCAACAGCGTTGCCAGATGGGTACGCAATAGTACGCATGGCGTACTATTTTATGATCTTGCGTACTCGCGTACTCATCCGTCGATCTGCGTACTATTTTTATATTTTAGCATCTGACAGCCCCTAGGTTACAGTTGACAGAAAAACAATATAGATTACCTGTGGCTGTCGCGATGACGTTTTTTTTTTTTTTTTTTTTAGCCGTTGTGTTTATGTGCCAGCTGGTAAAGCGCAGTTTTGCACTAAATGTTGCACTGCGTACTCAAACTTGAATTTGCGTACTATTTTTAAGAGCTACGCGTAACGGAACGTAAAACCCATCTGGCAGCACTGCCCCGCAAGTTTCGCGCCGCGCAGACTGTTGTTTCGACTCACCGGGAACACTGGTTATCGCTATCATTAATCCTGATTGTTTGTGATTGTGATAGCCTAACTTAGCTTAAGTAAACACCGAGACCGAACGAAGGTGAAAATTGCAATAGTGCGGTTCTGTGCTAAGTGCGACGCAAGAAGTAAGTACCTATGAAATTCAAAATCACCACGAGTAGTAAGCATGTTGATTTTGAATTTTGCCAATACTTTTTGTTAGAAGTATTTCTAATCGATTGCTTTTGTTATTTATCGTTTTCTTATGTCAAGACAAGGTTTGTTTAATAGAAAAGTGGCGGGCGTAAATTTTATAGGTATTAATCTGGAACAAAAGGACTGTGTTGTCGTTCGTTTTCATAAGAAAAGAAGCTAACTAACGAAATACGATACCTACTCGTACTCGCGATAACTTGCATTCTTGGAACGCGAACGCTGTGCTCTAAAGTGCTCTCTAATTTCTAGGTTTAAAAATATAACGGAAAATGACTAAGATGGGGTGCATTGTTTGCCATGAAGAAAATGTGGAAGCTGATCATGAAGATACTAAAAGGCATAAGAAAAACGCTGGTTTGGAACAGTTAGCAAAATATTCGTGAGTACCTATTCCCTATCTTTCTTAGGTATTTAATGTTAACTGCCTGGACTAGCAAAAGGTTTACCTAATATTAATTTTTCTTTCTTTTTATGGTCTGTTGAGGTATATGAAATAACTAGCTTCTGCCCGCGACTTCGTACACGTAGAATTAGACTAGAGCGATGTTGATAGTACCTATTACCTATTATTTAGGTACATCGCGACACTTGGCAGCCACGACCTTTGACATACCTATTTATCGCTATCCCGCGGGAACTATGCAATTTTCCGGGATAAAAAGTAGCCTATGTTTTAATCTAGGGTACCAGCTATCTCCGTTCCATATTTGATCCAAACCTGTCCAGTCGTTTCAGCGTGAAGATGGACTAAACTTGCACACACATCTTTACAAACTTTCGCGTTTATACCTACTAGGTATCTAGTGATATTACATAGTAGGTTTTTTTTTATATGAATACTGAATAGGAAGGCAAACGATTGGGACGTACCTATTAAGTGATAACACCATGACTACCTAGGTATGAGCTCGCTCTTTCGCTGACTCTACGCGTTCATGTTTGTGTTATTTGTTTATTGACTCTTTCGTGAATCGTGATAGGTACCTTAAATGGTTATTGGTATATTTGGTATGGTACCTATAGATAAGCCTGCAGGTAGGTAGGTATAGTGTACTGTACAGTAGGCGGCAAATAAGTAAAACGTGGAGGGGATAAGCGCAGTATGAAAATAATGTTGTTTTTCATACTGCGCATACCTATCCCCTCCACGTTTTACTTATTTGCCGCCTACTGTATTTCTTTCGCGTCCACGAATGCGCGTGTAGGTATTTCGTCGGTATTAGGGTGCGACCAAACCGCCGCCGCGTATACGCAGTGACGTGTCGTAGGCGTCACGTTTCTCACCGTTTCTTCATACATTTTGTTGCGATTCCGTAACGTCACCGTTTTTTAAGCGGCGGTGTGGTCGCACTCGCACCTTTAGTGTAAGTTTTTATAAGTGTGTAAATAAATAGATCGTAGGTAGGTAGGTACCTACTTATTACCATGAGAAAATCTTTAGCTAAGTAGCCAACTCCTTGATAGTCACATAACTTTAATCGTACCTATAGGTACCTACCTAGTATTATTCTTTACTTATGTATTCCGCCTCGTGGTACCTGTTTAATTTATATTAAACAGTTTAACTCGTTTCTGACTTTTTTGCTGCGACATGACATTGTCTAAAAGGCGATATTCGTCTCCTGTTATATGTTTCAGAATCGCCCACATTAAAATTTAGGTAGGTAACCTAATCACCTTTCCCTTGACTAGCAAATAAAATCGCCTTTATCTTAAAGTTCTGTTTTTATTTTTATCTTAAAATGAAGGTATCCATCCGTGTTTACCATTTTTTGTAGACAACAATAACATGCTATTTAAAGTTTAAACAAAGGGCCATTCGTGGAGCATGGCTCGCACATTTTGTGATTTTCGAACCCACGTCGCATTTTTTTGCTACGAAAGTTGTAAACTTTTTGCTTATGAGTTATGAGGCACAAAGCAATATTATCAGCTCACTACCCATAGGGGCCATCAGAATAGAAATGGGTCCAACCCCTCAGAAATCAATAAGTACGGTAATTTGAATTTTAATACTTTCCAATAACGTTCTAAGCTAAAAAAAACCATGGGGCCATTTATCTAGTAACGTTCTCTTTCTAATGTATTCAAATCTTAATACAAAAAACCCCGGAAGTGTTTTCAATCAGTCGTCCTAGCACGTCGGGTGACTTCTGCGAAAATATTTGTACCTAGTCTATAATCAAATCAGTACCTACATGTCAATAGCATTCTAAGTAGGTACCTATATCGCTTTGGGTCTAACGACTTTGAGTGAGTAGGTATACGTGTTTAATATTACCGCTAAGCAGTCAAGTGATCCTTTGTTACCTATTGTACACACAGAAAGGAGTAGTACGCATTTTCGACAGGCACAGGTAGCCTCGGCGTAGTCTTGAGGTTTTGTGTTAGTTAGTTAATACTCATCAGCGGTGCAACGAATAAGTACCTCCACGAATATTATGAAAAGGCATTTTGTTAATCAGGGCCCCGATTTTTGAAACCACATCACTCGAAAGTAGGTACCACTCGAAACTGGTATAAGTCTGTTTATATCTTCAAAACTACGGCTCTAATCAAATTTTTGACTAGTCCACATGATTAATGAGAGCCGTAAGTATCTTCTAAGCTACTCGTATTTCAAATTCAGTACAATTTTTCACCACTTTCGAGTGGTATTTTCACACATGTGCTTTCAAAAATCGGGCTCTTGCGTATACGAATAGCTATAGCTACACATAATCAATCTAAGGGTTCTAAGCTAAGGCAAAAAAACTTTCTAATGAATACGAGTACCTATAACTACATAGGTAGGTAATAGAAACTGCAATCAAGATCCAATGCAGTTTTTATAAAACAGATTTTGTAGATGGCTGGGCGTCGCTGCTGGATTACTTATTCTTTGCTGCTGGGCCTCATCTAGGCACCAGACTATTTCATCGGTTAGGATGTTGCCTTTGTTTTTTATAGTGCGAATAACATTAAATTAAAATTTTGAAAACCCCGTGCATTAATCGGGTAATCATACGGAAACTGGCTTTTGAATGAAATAAACCGCAATCAAATCGGTCAGGGTTGATATGATTTAAATCAATCGATTTTTTGTTAATAAATCAATGATTTAAATCAATAAATAGGTATGTATTTACTGCAACCAAATCGGCCAAAAATTGTCTAGGGACTTCCCCCGACAGACTATGGTACGGCGCGCGCACGTGTGCAACGCCCAGCGAGCGATTACCGACAGACCGACACAGTTCCGGGATTCCCCGAAACTTAAAACACAACACGACACGTTTCGCTTTTCGCCCGGTCATCTATATCTTATCTTATCTTATCTTATCTACATATACATAGGTACGGTCGCCCAAATAAGTGGTCTACCACTTTTGTGTCGCTAAAGTCGAACTTTCAAGTTGACAGCCTGTCTTATCGACATTATATATTGTGACATGCAAAGGATTTTGAAAATAAGTTGTTTACATTTTAATAAATAACTGAACTGACTATTCAATTAATAAAAAACCGGCCAAGTGCGAGTCGGACTTCCGTACAAATTCTCTAAGTTATTATAAAATCCAGTGTTAGCAGAGCCCTGCTCTTAAGCAAAATGTAGGCAGTGTGAGGTCATTTTAAATTGGTTACTAATATAGACAGAAAAATATTAAATTAAAAAAAACTACTTACCAGATCTCGTTCAAACCAATTTTGGGTGGAAGTTTGTATGGTGTCTCTCGCGGAAACTATTTAGTTTAGAAAAAAGTGATATTAGGAACCTCAATATCATTTTTGAAGACCTATCCATAGATACCCCACACGTATGGGTTTGATGAAAAAAACATTTTTCAGTTGCAGTTCTAAGTAACGGGAACCCACAAAATTAATTGTTTTTTTTTATTTTTGTGTGAAAATCTTAATGCGGTTCACAGAATACATCTACTTACCAAGTTTCAACAGTATAGCTGTTATAGTTTCGGAGAAAAGTGGCTGTGACACACGGACGGACAGACAGACAGACATGACGAATCTATAAGGGTTCCGTTTTTTGCCATTTGGCTACGGAACCCTAAAAAGACAAGAAAGTAAAAAAAAACTGGTTTAAATCAAATAAATCCGATTTAAATCAAATTAATCTGATTATTATGATTTTATTGATTTTTAAAAAAATAACATTATTTTTATCAACCCTGAAAAGTCCATCCGCATGAGAGCTACGATGCTACAGACGGCAGTCACACATCGACTTCAAACTTATATAATAAAACCTCTTTGCGTCTGGGGTTAAAAAATGACAGGCAGGCCAAAAGCAGGATTTTTCTTAATACCTCTACCAATAATAATTATCTACTTATGTATGTATACATCGTGTCAAATAATCGCCGGCGGCTGGTCCGGCGGAACATGACCACTCGCAATACTTGCATGCTTTTATTTATGTACTTAACTATATGTATGCAAGTGTGTACCTATTTTGATTAGTTACTTATAAATAGATTTAACCATAAACTGAATTGGTTACAGGAAGATGTTTGGTGAAAATAGACATGGTATAAAGGTGACGTGTACGGTGTGCCCTACCGCATACAATTCACAGCCTTTATGGTCCAACAGGGAACAGTCGAAGCTTGAAGTATCCGTAAGTCCATACTATATTTTTATCTGACTTAAATGAAGCCCCCTAAGATCCTTTCCAAGGGATACGCGATGATTTTAAGATTAAATCCGCATTCACATTTGTCTGTCGTGTTGCGTATACGCAACAAAGTGTATGAAGAAACGGTGAGAAAACGTTACGCCTACGACACGTCACTGCGTATAGGTATACGCGGCGGTGTGGTCGGAGCTTTACATGACGTGTTAATGTTATGATTATGACTTTATGACGCATAGTGCACATACACAGAGCTTTGGTTTTGCGCTCCGTTACGTGGTTTAGGTTTCCGTACCCAACCAAAGGGTAAAAACAGGACCCTATTACTCCGTCAGTCACCCTCATCAGGTTGTATCTCATGAACCGTGATAGCTAGACTATTGAAATTTTCACAGATGTCAACCCGCGAATTTTCAACTTTCATGAATAAGTTATCCCATCAAAAACGTAACATGTAAAAAACCAAGTCTCGCAACTCAGTTCTTCTACCGTTTATCTTTGCCGCCATTACCAATCTGATATTAACCGCACCCGCCTTATGCGCCTGATTTGGCACAGTCGGACTTAATTAAAAAAATATATCGGTGGTATGAAATTTGCGACCAATGCAGAGGTACAAGTTTAGGTGGACACCTATTTCGAACACTTTGATGGCAGCTTCTTCAAAAGGGGTATAATAGCCCTAGAATCCAAATGGAAAAAGTGCATTGACCTCGACATGGACGTAGAAAAATAAAGTAATTACATTAACCCCTGTATTTGATACCATAGTTAGGCCGCGAACTTACCAATCCCCCCACGTATTATTACCATTCTGCAAAGGCCGCCAAATGCGATATTTTATTCATGTTGTAGTAGGGTGCCATTCACGATGAAGAAAACCGGGGTTCTTATTACTAAGTATGCCGTTAGGTAATGGTTACTTTTGATCAATCCTTTGCCTCTTGGAATTATATAACAGCTTAAATCTAAACATTGTACCAACGATTTGATTACATAGCTCACAATTTCTGTCAGTGTAGACTGTTTACACTACACAGTATTTATCACTCTACATATTATAAAACAGTCGCTTACCTCTGTCTGTCCCTATGTATGCTTAGATCTTTAAAAATACGCAACGGATTTTGATGCGGTTTTTTTTAATAGGTAGAGTGATTCAAGAGGAAGGTTTATATGTATATTTTGCATTTTTGCAGGTAAAACCGCTTGAGGACATCCGATTTACATTCACGGTATGCAATGACAATGCCCATGAGATAGTTTTCGAGGGAGTCGAGATGCTGAACGGACGCAAACTCAATTTTACACTAAACAACAACCGTGTAATATTTGGCACTTCAGCCCATCGCATCCAACCGCGTAAGTTTTTACTTGGTGTATCTATGCAAGAAATAGAAAAAACGTGCCATGGATTTTTAGTTTTTTTTGTTAGTCTGTCCATCTATTTGATCAGAGTAATCTTAGTCACTCAACGAACTTCCATAGCGTTGGTATATGTATGTTGAGTTTTGCCTGAAGCACAATTTTTAACAATTGTGTGTCTTTTATCTAAAACTTTGACATTTGCCTTTGTCAGACACAGATTAAACATAAATTATTTACAAGCGGCGTGTAATTTTTTATTAATAAGATTGTCTTCTCTTTTAATTCCAGGCCGGTCCTTGGAGGAGCGAGTTTCGGTCACGTTCGAAAGCCATCTTATTGGCATCTATAAAATGCCTATAAGCTTTTTCTTCGCCAATAAGGAGACTAACACAAGTACAATAATCATCAAAGAAATGGTATGTAACTGAGTAAACTGTCTTATTGCGCCGAGAATTAAACTCCATAAGTACATACCACAAAAGCACAGTACATATAAGCACAAGCAGTAGGGAATCTACGAACAAATCGGTCGAAACGAACGCACACATAGACACGCGCTTTTACACGGCCCCTAAGCGGATCTCGCGGTGCTGTCAGTCGCGCGTGGCGCATTGAGACGAGCGGCCGCGTTCGTTTTAAACATGCCAAGAGCGTATTGCGCAGTGTACGGCTGCTTGAACTCGGCTTCTTCAAAACCGGAGCTTTCGTTTTTTAAACTCCCTGCTGATGTTGAAAGGTAAAAATGATACTATATTATTATTAAATAAAATGTATATTTTATTTTTATAACGAGAAATGTCAGATGTCACTTCTCCGACAAATGCTTTTTCTGTTAAATAAAACGTTTGGCTGTTTAGATGATAAGTAAGTAGTTGCCGTATATTATAGACCGTCTTTTTGGTGATTTTTTTTCTACGGACTTGCATTGTTATCATTTTGCATCTATAGTATATATGTACTAATATATCATAGAAAACTACACTTTAAGGATAACTTGTCAAATACCTATCTATAGGTAGGGCAAACCTTGGTTAAAATAAAATTATTCACCTACCTGCTATGGGTGGTGTAGGGGTATAGCACGCGTCACGGAATGACGAGGACCCGGGTTCGATTCCCGGCCATAGCTTTACTTTTCGGATTTTTCTGTGTTCTAATTTTCAGTGTCGTTTAGAAATTAAAATTATTCATTTTAACAAAAATTAAATCGACAACCCTAACGCTTTATTGGAGCGTAGGTACTTATTTCAAAATGTAGGCCTATCTTCCCTACTGCTTTAGCTTATATATATACTGTGACAAAAGCATGTTAAGCAGCAAAAAATATTTCTTTATATACAAAATTATTTTTATATATACGACTAGCTTCTGCCCGCGACTTTGTCCGCGTTGTATAAGCATTCATTTACAATTTATCTATTTTGTTACGTGAATCAGTTAAACTAATATTCAGCTATAAATTAAAATTTTCAACGTATCAGTTCCGAGCCAAGCGACACTGACGCCACCAACGCCGCGTTAGTGACGCCGCGACAGAGCGATAGTACAATGTTCTATATAAATACCGTCAACTGGGGTGACTGGTAATTTTGGGGCTACTTTGATCGTTTTTAAATTGCTATAAACTCGATATTATCCATATCCGGTGAATGTTTGGCATGTAGACGCAAAGACGATCGACGAAGACATTGATTGGAAGCAGTAAACGCAAATAAAAAACAATGGTTTTGTCATTAAAACTACTTTTTAAAGTCACCCCGTAAATCAAAGTCACCCCAGTTGACTGTACACGACGGCGTGTACGAACGGCGATACTTGACGCGGCGTTAGTGGTGTTGGTGTCAGTGTCGCTTGGCTCGGAACTGCACCTTATGGAAGCAAAAAAAACTAAACCAAAATGTTCCGTGGTAGTACATGTTGCATATACATTCTGCATCACCTTATTCCTTGGAGTTAAATCAATATTGGCATTGTTCATCTAAAATTAATGCATATGGTGGTACTATCCAATTAGCCTGGTCTGTATCTGACATATGAATGTGTAATATCAGAAAATCAATAAGTAGCCATGCTTTATTAGTATTACAGTTTTATAGTGAGTGCAAGTGGGTTGCCTTCTGCGATGCACAATTCATTTCTTACTGTCTGCAGATTAGGAAGTTCTCAATTTATAGTAAGACTAGCTGATGCCTGCGACTTCGTCTGCAAAGAATTCGTTTATCGCTATCCCGCGGGAACTTTCCGGGATAAAAAGTAGCCTATGTGCTATTCCAGACTTTTCTCTATCTATGTGCTGAATTTCATCCAGATTCGTGCCGTTCTGGCGTGATTGAGTAACAAACAAACATCCATCCATCCATCCATCCATAATTTCGCATTTATAATATTAGTTTGATTTAACCATTTTTATTGATTCAAAGTACATACATACATACATACATATCGTCACGCCTCTTTCCCACAGGGGTAGGCAGAGACTACTTTGTTCCACTTGCTACGATCCTGACATACCTCTTTCGCTTCATCCACATTCATCAATCTCTTCATTCATGATTCAAAGTATCCTTACAAGATACATAAGTAAATAAACAAGGGCGTCGCCAAGGGGTGGCAGGGGATGACTGTTGCACCCCTCCCCCCTCTAGAGAATCGAAAACTTTTATGTTATCATCTCATCTTCTTATACTTGTATTCCCCTCCCACCTTAGATCATCGGCTGCCTGCACCTTTGTAAATTAATTAATTTAAGGCGTTTACCTCACAACGCTCAGACTTACTACTTGTTTGTACTCTGACTAGCAGTGGCGTGGCGTCCATAGAACTCGATTCCCACCGGCTTGCCTATTTTAAGGCAGTTGGGCAATTTATTGTGCAGAATTAGAGGAAAAGGCTAGTTAAGTTCCCTTCGGCTTGCCTTCTGATATACTTGACGCCACGCCACTGCTGACTAGCCAACATAGCGGGACATATATATATTCATACAAATTCGTAAGGAAAGTGACGGGAAAGGGTTCATAAGGACGATAAACGACAGATATAAATAGGACCGTTGTTTCTAAATGAGTTTTCAAGTTATTTGATCCGATATCGTTGCATGAGAAGTGTACGGAATGTAGTGTAGGTTAGAACCTTCTAAAAGACTTAAGTATCCACTTAAAATATACTTGCGCCGAATGTGGTTTCAAGTATACACTTGAAAATATGTAATCGCTTTCTTATGTACGTAGATATATAAGTGTTAAAATCTTCCTTCTTCTAACTTTCTTTAATAGTTATCCTCTTTAATATTTTCAGACGGTATTTGTAGAAACCGTAAGAAAAACCCACGAGGTGGTCACCAGCCCGTTCACACAAGAAATTGTGTACGCCGACGTCATAGTGCCATCGACGTTCAGGAGACTGTAAGCTTTGTTAAAATTTATCCGTAACCATTGTACTTAACTAAATCCAGAATATTATTGACCGTATCTGAAATTTCATATCAATAACATCCCTGATAAGAACGTCAGTGCTTTCCGAGTTTGTTACCCGAGGGCAAAACATCCACTGCGTTTGTACATATTCATATCTTCCTATTCCTACAGGAAGGAGAACATTTACGCCATACCGTCGAGGGACCATAAGACGGTGTTTATCCATCATTTGAGAACTGAAGACGATAAACTCACAGAGGAGCAGAGGTCGCTAGCCGAGAGCATTAGGTTTGTGCGTTTTACTAGTGATGCGTGGGATATCCTTACAAGTGCCGGCACGTAAGTCTAGCGATGAGCGTTGATGCGCAGTAGTCGAAAATAAGGTATTGCGGGGGAGTGCAGAGGACGCGGGCGGGCGTACTCCACGTTAGATTTACGTGCCGCCACCTGTATCCGATCTGCAGACATTCATGGGGAATAGATTTTTTCAAGCAAAATAAAGTATTTGTAAAATATTCATATGGGGCGAAAATCTTATGAATCATGTTATAGGCGATGTGGCTAGCAACCCATCACTATTTTTCTTTTCCTTTCCGCCTATATGCCTTCAATCATGCTAAACGTGGCCTTTGGGTCTTGGGTCTTGTCACCTTAGGATCTGTACCACGTAAGGGATAAAGGTGTGATGTATGTATGTATGTATATGGACTATTTAGTGGTCATTATTCGTAGGGAAATTAATTAATTAGTGACTATTAATTTAGAATTAATACCTATGTGTCTGTCTGGAACATTATACAAATGTAATTAATAATAGTCCATAAATAACTGCGTTTTTAACGTACCAAATATATTATATGTATATGATTTCGAGTATTTGAAATCCGTCCGCCCGTCTAAATGCCAATAATCCTTTACCGCATCCTGTATATCACTAATCGAGCGGTTATGGTTCTTCAAGCGTGTTTGTAGTTTTCCAATATCGATAAATCTAGTCGAATGTCATTTATGCAACGACCGTTGAGTCCTGTATTTTTTTTTCCAATATGTTAGTACCCTTATTTTCCAGCCAGCTTTTACACGACACATCGTTAAGATCCGTTCCTTTTACAGAGACACCCTTGCTGCCGGACCCACTCAAGACAATTACGCAGAGTATTTCCATAACTTGTTATGGTTTGAAGAGTCTATAATAGGCCTCAACTTAATGGTTCGTATTCATAGCCCAAACAGAAATACTTACTTTTTCGTCATTAAATAAGGGCCTGTTTCACCACTCTCTGTTAAGTTCCAGTTATCTTAACTGTCAGTTATCTATTATGACGTCTCTGTCTGTTTTGTAGTAATAAATAGAGACGGAATCATAGGTAACCGACACTTAAGATAAATGGAACATTACAGAGAGTGGTGAAACAGGTCCTAAATGTATCACTTTTCAAAGCCGAGTGTACTGCTCGACATGTTTCGGGCTAATCCGTAGTCCTTCGAGCGTATGCCTCGGCGGCAACAAAACAAATACTGCACGCAAAAGCTCTGAAGTGTGATTATCTAAAAGAAACTCCCCGCGAAGTGATGACGGCGCTGTCTACAGCAAATGACCTTGAGCAGCGCCACTCTTCACACATACGGTTCGCGTGCCTGTTAGTGAAAGAGAAAAAACTATTCCGGCGGCGTAGCGCCCGTCTAAAGTCTTGCAAATAAGACGCAAATAATAAGAAATAAAAAAAAAGTAAGGATTATTTGTGAAATATGACTCGTTCGCGGTTTAGGTATGAATTATGTTGACTTCATGTTTTTAATTGCAGACCCATACGTCGAAAAAATAAAGAGAGAACCATTTAATGATGATTTTAAGACCAATCTTTGCAATTAATTTTGTATCGAGCCGATTTTGTTCAATTGTGTATCGGGTCCATCCATGGTCTTTGAAATATGATGAATATTAACATATATTTATTTGTGTGTAGTTTTTTTAAATAGTGCTTAAATACCATCAATTTCAACAAAATTAGGTCTTGTCAGCCTCTTAAAATTTAATCAATGCTTCTCTTTTACAGAGCTACAACATGTCCGGTGTGACGCTGCTGGCTCGCGGCACCAAAAGGAAGAGTTATGCTCTGCAGGTGCCTGGGCTGGCGGAGAAACGACCGTCCCTCATGCTCGGTAATTACATTATACTTATATTATATCGCTGTATCTTGCTATACCGATCTATTACTATACAATATCTCTGGTTTTAGGGGATCTTGTCCACGTGAGGCCGCACGATCAGACAGGCATCCTGTTCGAATCTACCATCACAGGAATTGAGGACAATTACGCGCTGTTGGGAAGATTCAGTTCACAGTAAGTTGGCATTAAACGAGGAATTATTCTAGGTTCTGGAAATAAAATTATCCTGTTTTATTTCCCCGGGAGTGAAAATATATCTACCAAATCTACACTAATATAATTAAATAAATAAAAGATTTGTACCTATTTTTGTATGTTTGTATGTTTGTAATGAATAGGCTCAAAAACTACTGGGCCGATTTAAAAAATTCTTTCACCAATAGAATGCTACATTCTTCCAATTTGACATAGGCTACATTTCATTTTGAAAAAAATTAGGGATCCTTGGTAAAATTTGAACAATGTAACCGAAGGTGTAGAAAAATGAGTCATAAATGTCTTTCGTCGAATGCGCTGCCGAAACTATTAGCGATAGAACAAAATAATGTACAACAATATTGAAGAACATCATAATGTCTACAAAAAACTCCGCGGTAGCATATGTCCAACTATTGTAGTTATGTCACTACAACAAAATATTTGTGAAAAAACGTGTTTTATATCCAAATTTCCAAAAATAAATAATTGTCTACCCCGTGCGAAGCTGGGACGGGCTGCTAGTTTCAAATAAAGCGGTACAGCGGTTTAAGTGTGAAGAGGTAACAGATAGACAATTTCACATCTTTGAAAAGTTTGAATGTCTGGATCTGATGAAAATCTTGGAGAAATCGAGGAAACCTCAAATTTTATAGGCATAACTACTTATTGCTATTTTGGTATTTTTTTATGTAACATGCATTTACTTTCGGAAGGCACCATCTTAATAATTTTCATTGTCTCATGCACAGTCAAAGAAACTGCATTGCGTACGCCTACGGAACCTTGTCATTGCTAGTATCATATTGACATACCATACATAGTCTTCACAGACGCCATAAAAATATTCTGTAGGTAAGTCTAAGACATGGTTCCACAGAGATGCGCGATCCAGTTTCTCGACCGTACTGTCATGTTGCAGGTTTAATCCTCGAAAGGGGGCCGGCTACTACACAGATGAAGCGAAGTTTGACATACGCTTCTTCATGTCTCGGATACCAATGGAGCGAATGCACATAGCTGTCGCCAACGTTCTAAGCACGGACGCTATCAGCAAGATATTCCCGAAGAAGAACGAGTCGCCCAAGATAAAAGCTATTAAAGATCATATGTAAGCATATTTTTATTCCTAAACGATACTGCAAACCAAAACATCCGAAAGTAAAGCTATGGCCGGGAATCGAACCCGCTTCCTCATCAATACGTGATGCATGCTTTAACCCTACACCACCTTAGCAAGTGGGTCTTCGAGTTTTTCCATCTGTATAATGTTGTCGCCAAGCGCCACCTGTGTGAAATAATAAGTATGCGTAATGGTTTTTTTTACCTCGGCGCGGAGAAGCCCAAAAGAAAGGTTATGTGTTTAGCCTGTATCCGTCCGTTCTGATATCCGCTCGCAACTACTTACTCAACAGCTCAACCTATTTTGATAGATGATGGTGATTATGGTATTTAGATTCGTCTTGATAACGCAAGTGTCACTGTGTGGGTATATAAAATTCTTGAAAGAAATGTATACCTAGCTGGCCTTGAAGTGTTCTGTTGTGCGCTCTGAAAAGAAACCCTTGAGTAGGTCGTGATATCAAAAAGTGGCAATACTGTAGTGTCGTCCCTTCCTAATCTATAGGTATAATAAGAAAACGGGACTACACTACAGTATTGCCACTTTTTAATTTCACGACTTTATAGACAAACTGTATACGAGCACCATATTGCTTATTAGGTATTTCAACGCCTCAGTGGCCTTGAACCCGGAGCAGCGCACGGTCGTGGAGCACGTGGTGGGGGGCTCCAGCGGCGCCGCGCCCTACCTGCTGTTCGGGCCCCCGGGCACCGGCAAGACCGTCACCATCGTCGAAGCCATACTACAAGTACGATTTAATTTTTGAGTAACTAAACTTCGGAGAATTCTTTTGTTGCTCTCGGAAATCGCAATTTTCCCGGGCAAGAAGTATCTTGTGTTGATAGAAATTGCAAACTACTTATGTGCCAAATTTCATTAATATTTCTCCAGTAGTTTTTCGTGAAAGCGTGACAACACATACTGTCGCAAAATTTGATATTGCCGAGATATCTTAAAATACTACTGGAATATTTTAGCAAGTGGGGTTAGCTTGATTGAATTTGGATTCAAAATGAGGTCCTCCTTTTTTAGTCTGTGTATGGCAACATTTATCAACCACAGTTAAGTCCTGAAAAACATTTACTTATGTATGTTCAGATGAATCACATACATCACGCCTCTTTCCCAAAGGGGTAGGCAGATACTACTTTGTTTCACTTGCTACGATCCTGACATACCTCTTTCGCTTCATCCACATTCATCAATCTCCTCATACATGCTCGTCGGTTTCGGGTACTCTTGACCTGGCCTTTTTCCAAGACGTCCCCAATCTATCCGGAATAATTCTAAAATAAGAGTTCACTCGTGTGATACTGAATTTGTATTACTATTAAATTATTACTACTGATACACGACACGCTTCACGGCTACCACGAACCTACATGTTAACCGCACTTACTAGCATCTAGCATTCATCTGAAGTTCTACATGTTATGTTTGTAAGGGATAGAGGAGCGTCAATCATACACGGTGTTCTAGTTAAGACTGATTTTATTAACTACCTTCACACATACAAATATAAAATCATGACAATTTCCTTTTGTTGAAAAAAAAGTAATCAAAAAAAAATGATTGGTACTACCCATACATTAATTTACATTCCATTAATCTATTTAATTATTTTTTTTATTCATAATGTAATTAATTTATTTTATACATATTTAATTTAATTTATTATTACAGATCAAGTTCTTATCTTGATGTATTGACATGCTTTATAGTATATGCTGCATAGTTGCATGCATGCTTTTTACTTTATTACAATCGCCAATAGCTTAATAATTAAACAGTTATAACTTCGATTTACAAAATAAATCAAGAAAACATAATTATGTTATGTATACTTAATAATTTAAAATGGCATTTTTTTTATTTTTTTTTTTGTTAATATTTGTTTGACTCTGAACACTTGAAATGTCTACTTACAAGGCAAGATTTATTATTATGCGCATAAGTATTATTTTTATATTTTAACATGCATTAGCTCATTTATACATAGACTATACTATAACTAATAAAAATAATTGTATATCTGTATTTATTATAATGACTCACTTAGGTAGGTGCTGGGTATCCCCACCGATCAGGAGGTCTCACTTCCCTGCCGAAACGAGTACGATAAAACACATTATTATTGATGTTTTCATTATTTTGCATAGGTTGTGCGTTTTGGTTGGGACTGGAGCCGTTGGCATGCGCGCGCGCGAGCGGGTCTATCAGCTGTGCGTTGTTTACTATTATGTCGTCGTAATTAAAACAGGTTTCCGGTGACCTATCTACGCGATGTTGTGAATCATGAATTAAATGTTTTCTGTTTCTTCTTAGGGTTCGCCCTGATAACATTTTTACAATATAAGATCGCATTCCCAGTGTTTTTACTACAGTGCATGATACCCAGTTGTTATTAACTCTGACTTTGGCTTTTTGGCCAACTTTCAATGGTTTTAAATATTTTGTTCTTTTGTCGTAATATATTTTTTGTGACTGCTGTCTCTGTCGCAATCGCTCGCGCGTGCCTTTATGTATTTTAGGGTTAAGTAAATGTGGCGGGCAAGGAACAATGCTTCGCAATTTTCTGTTGTACAATAATTCCGCAGGTGACGCGATTTCGGAACTGATTGGGGTATTATAATATTCGAGTAATGCCATATTAAAGTCGGTGCGTTCGTGGGACGTTTTTTTCATTATATTTTTAATAGTCTGTATTGCCCGTTCTATTTGTCCATTGGACTGGGCATATCCAGGGGACGACGTTAAGTGCTGAAAATTCCATTGTTTTGAAAATTGATTAAACTTTTCAGACGAAAACTCTGGGCCGTTATCACTCATCACCGTTTCAGGTATACCTTGTCGTGTAAAAAGTTCTTTAAGCTTATTGATAACGTATTCCGATCTCATTGATTTAAGTTTGAATATCTCAACAAATTTGCTAAAATAATCAATGACTATTAGGAAGGATTCGTTGTTGTAGTGAAATATATCTGTTCCTACTTTGCACCAAGCCCGTTTAGGAACTTCGTGCGACATCAACGGTTCTTTCGTGTTTTGTTTCCTGTACGTAAGACAGGCCTGACAACGTGATAAATAATCCGTAAGCTGTGAGTTCATGTTTGGCCAATACATTATCTCACGAGCCCTCAGTTTGCATTTTTCGATGCCTAAATGCGTAATATGTATCTTTTTTAACATTTCTGGACGCATACACTGAGGTATCACTACCTTATTACCTTTCCAAACAATACCGAATGCTAGCGTTAGCTCATCTCTGACGTCCCAGTACGGTTTTAATACATTATCAACATCTGCTTTATGTGTCGGCCATCCACGTTTTATTTCCTTTGACAATTGAATTAGTTCGCTATCTTGCTGTGTGCATTTTTGAATCTCTAAAAAGTGGGTGTCTGTTAATGGATTACTAGATGTTAAAGCGCACACCTGCGCCTGCGCATCCAAGTGATCACGCGGAGAGGACGGCTCGCTCTCGCCCGGTGCAACTGCACGCGATAATGTGTCAGCGATGAATAGGTATTTTCCGGGTTTGTAAACAAGCTTGAACGAGTACGGTTGGAGTCTTAGTAGCATTCTCTGCAATCTTGCGGGTGCGCTTGCCAGTGGCTTGTTAATAATACTGACTAACGGCTTGTGATCTGTTTCTATAACAACATCCGTTCGGCCATATATGTATGTATAAAAACGTTCACAAGCGAAGACGCAGGCTAATAGCTCTTTTTCTATTTGAGCATAAGATTGTTCGGCTTTCGACAGCGATCTCGATGCATAGGCCACTGGCAAATTATTTTGAAGTATGCAGGCACCCATGCCATTTTTTGACGAGTCCACCGATAGTACGACCGGTTTTTCCAAATTATAGTACTGCAGCACAGGTGGGTTTATTAGATATTCTTTTATATTTTTAAAACATTGCTCATGTCGCTCGTTCCAATGCCATTCCACGTCTTTGCGTAGCAGTTCGCGGAGTATAGAAGTCCTTTCTGACAAGTTTGGAACAAATTTACCTACATATGTTACGAGACCTAAGAACCGTTCTACATCCTTAATATTTAATGGCCTTGGCATATTTTTAATGGCCGATACATGAGACTCGTCCGGCTTTATACCATTTTGGGTTATTTTATGACCCAAATATTTCAACTCGCTTAGGCCAATTTTGCACTTATCTCTATTTAGTTTTATATTAATTTCTTGGCATCGCTTTAAAACAGCTCTTAATCGCTGGTCGTGAATTTCTTTTGTTTTCCCGTATATTAAAATGTCATCAATAAATTGAATGACCCCTTCAATATCATCAAAATGTTCACTAAGTTTTTTGTGAAATATTTCGGATGCAGACGAAATTCCATACGGCATTCTGAGAAATTTATAACGCCCAAACGCCGTATTAAACGTACACAAATCTGTACTATCCTCATGCAAAGCTACTTGCCAGAAGCCTTGCTTCGCATCTAAAGTGCTGAAGTAAGTGGCACCTGATAAATTACTAATAATTTCTTCTAAAGTAGGTAATTTGAAATGCTCTCTTCTTATTGCTTTGTTGAGATCCTGTGGGTCGAGACATATGCGTAAGTCGCCGTTAGGCTTTTTTACCACCGTCATGCTACTGACCCAGTCCGTGGGTCCTTCTACTTTGGCGATAATACCCTGAGACAGCATCTCATCAATTTTACTTTTAATTTGACCTTTCAAAGCCACAGGTAACTTACGGGGTGCATGCACTACTGGCTGGATGCCATGTTTTAATTCAATTTTATATTTTCCTGGCAAACAGCCTATACCCTGAAAGACGTCTGGATATTCTTCTAAAATGTTTTCATTTAATTTCTTATTCAAGTTAATGGACCAAACCCTTTTAACTAAATTTAACTCTTCGCATGAGCTTCGGCCCAAAATAGGAGCAGAATCTGAGTCTACAACGATGAACTGCAAAATGTAATCAGTAGATCGATGCTTAAACTTAAGAAAACATTTACCTATTACCGAAATATTACTACCTGAGTAACCCTGCAATTTTAACCTTGTTTTGGTTAAGTCTTTCTCCTCGATCCTCATAGTCTTTAAATACTTTTGAGGAAGCACATTGACATCGGCTCCAGTGTCCAATTTAAAATTTACATTAATACCACGTATTTTTAATTGCACTAACCAATCTTTACAGTTATAAATATTATGTTTTACCTGATCGGATGGTTCCTCATGCACCTCATACACTCTGCACATCCTGGAGTAGTGGTTCATTCGCTTGCTGCGAACACATTGTTTCCCATATGCCGGACAGTTATACTTGCGATGTACATTGCCACACTGTAAACAGCCACGATTCGTCGGAGCATAAGACCAAGTCCTATCCTGGTGCTGTGCTGTCTTCTGGTCGTTGCCGGAATGCCCTGGGTGCGCACTGAATCCGTGGCGCGCCCCGGACGGTCCCGCGCGCGGCCACTGTGCCCGTGTGCCACGCGTCCTTGAGCGCCTCGGTGGCAGCGATCTCTGCGACTCATATTCACTTCTTCTGCGAATTAAATTTATTCCGGCACTCTCTGGATGTGAGTCATCTTTACGATCCACTATTTCGTGTACGTTATGTTCCACATTCTCCGTTTTTAACGTAACTGCATGTTCCCGTGATAATTCCGCTAGGCTGCATATCTCCACAGCCTTATGTAATGTTAGATCTGGTTCTCTTAGTAAGCGCTCACGCAGCGTTCCATTCAATATCCCACAAATTAACCTGTCTCGGATTAGATCTTTGCACAAATCCTTGAATTCACATTTTGCCGCCATTTTGTTTAGTTCAAATACGTATTGTTCAACTGACTCGGATTGGCCCTGTTCACGGGTAAAAAACTTGTGCCTCTCGATAGTTAAGTTCTTTTTCGGTAGAAAAAAACCATCAAATTTTGTGAAAACCTCTTCTAGGGTTTTACATGGATCTCCAAACTGGTCATATACGTCTCTGCATTTTTCTCCAATCACATGCAACAATATATTGATTTGCACCTTTGCATCTTTCTTTGACAATTCACACGCTTCGTAGTATATTAAAAATGCGTTTTTCCATTTTCTCCATTCTTCACTTAAATTTCCTGAGGTTACACTCACAATGTTATTCTCAAAAACGAACGGCCGCGGCGGTTGCAACATGGACTCCATTCCGCTGCTATAACTCACTGTTCACACGATGTATACTTTTATTTTGTATCGACACTTTTATCAGACCGTTATTTAGTTTGTTATTTGTTATTATATACACTAATTATTTAGTTTTTAATCGGCTGCGCCATGTTATGTTTGTAAGGGATAGAGGAGCGTCAATCATACACGGTGTTCTAGTTAAGACTGATTTTATTAACTACCTTCACACATACAAATATAAAATCATGACACTACAAAGTTAGTTATTGCCAGCGTCGTGAAAGACTTCTACATATAGATAACACAAGTACTTCTAAATTTTCAGTTGGCTCGTGATCCCAGCAATCAAATCCTTGTTTGTACCGAGTCGAACATGGCGGCGGACCACGTGGCTACCAAGCTCGCAGAGTACAGGGAATGCTTCGCAGACGAGGAAGCTTTCATTCTTCGCGCCAATTCTAAAGATAGAATGTGGTCAGTATATCATAATCTTCTTCTTCCTTTTCGGTATCACTCTTGACAGACTGGTCCTGGTCATCACTTCAGGTACTGGTGGAAAGCTTCACAACACGCCGCTACTCCTCTCTGATGGCCGCCTTCCTCGTGCATTCATGCAGTGATGACGAACCATTTACTGTATACATAATACGCTCGTCTTTATGGAATCTGACAAATATATGGGTCAAGCATCTAACTAGTGAACTGTTTATTAATCTTTCCAGGGAGTCGATGCCGGCGTGCCTGGCGAAATATTCCAACGGAACTGACCGGGTAAACTACAGCCCAGTGCCCGTCAAGACTTTCCTGAGCTACAGAATTGTGATTACAACACTCATACATGCGGCCAAGTATGGCAGGTACGCCATATTTACATAAAATTACGTTTACTATTGTCTTAAGTTGCCTTTGAACTTTACTGAAATCCTTTGTTATATTCTTAAGGGAATTGCTGCGGAAAAAAATCGATCGTACTACTACCCATGTATTCATCGACGAGGCGGCGCAGGCGTCGGAGCCGGCGGCGCTGGTGCCAGTGTGCGGGCTGCTGGCGCCCGCGGGCACGCTCGTGCTGGCCGGCGACCCCCAGCAGCTGGGGCCCGTCTGCATCAGCAGGGAGGCCAAGGAACGAGGGCTAGGTACGTGCTCATCCACGAGGCGGCGCAGTATTCCGTTGTTATCCTACTAATATTAAAAATGCGAAAGTTTGTGACGATGTGAGTGAGTGTGTATGTTTGTTCCTTCTTCACGCTAAAATGACTGGACGGATTTGGATAAAATTTGGTACGAAGACAGCTGGTACCCTAGATTAAAACATAGGCTACTTTTTATCCCGGAAAATTGTATAGTTCCCGCGGGATAGCGATAAACATATCAATTGCTAATTCTACGCGGACGAAGTCGCGGGCAGAAGCTAGTTATTAATAAAATATAATCAAGTTCATGTTTCTTACATTATATAATATTTACAGGTATGTCCCTGATGGAGCGTCTCAAGAAAACTTGTTCTTTGTACTCGGACACGAACCCTGATCCGAACTACATTGTGATGCTGAAAAAGAACTTCAGGTCCCACGCCGATATCCTGAGCATTCCCAGTGAATTATTCTACAGCGGTCAACTAGAGGTGGGTTTTTTATTAAATGCCCCATTGAAACTCTTTTGTGTAGTCTCCTCTAGTGTACTCGTATGTACACTATGTAGAACCTTAATGTAGAGGCTTAATCTGGCTTCTTGATGTCCAGGTTAAATAACACAGTATGCTATGTTTTTGTTGCAGGCCCGGGCTGAATTGGACCCAATCAGCTATGTAGACATTCTGGGCGAGAAAACAAAGAGCCGCGCCATCGTGTTCCACGGCGTACTGTCTTCGGAACAGAGGATGGGCAGATCTCCCAGGTACATGTAGTTCTGAATTTTTGATAATTTTACGAAAGGAGTAAGTAAGTAAGAAATGCTTTTGCTTTGGTGTACACACCTCTGCCAAACTTTGGAACTGACGACAGCGCAGGAGTGACTGCGGATATGAGATAGTTTTTAATTGGGCTTCGGCCCATAAAAAGTTTGTGCTTTTCCGACACATCAAGTACTTAGTTACCTACTTAATCTTCCTTTAGACTTCTATAAGATGATTTCTGTTTTTTTTTTACAGTTTCTTTAACGCCATGGAGTTGGAAATTATTCAGTCATATGTAATGGCGCTCGTAAAGCAACATAAAGTGAACCAACAGGACATCGGCGTCGTCACTCCGTACATGAGACAGGTACCTAAACTAGCTATAATAATATTATGCTACCTTATGCTTGTGTCGGTTCTCATGTATCTGTTCGTATCGTAACAACCGATAAGGATAATTTCCACCAAACAGCTCGCATCGCATCGGATAGGAACGGATTAACTATGGATTCTGGTATTACGAGTAAATAATGTTATATCAACAATGGGTCCAAAACAAAGAAATCAATTAACGATGGTACTTTCTTGTGAAGGAAACCTTAGAAACGAGTAGCGCTATTCAACTTGACTTAGGTGACAATCGTTTATCATTTTTTAGTAATTTCTAGTGACATTTTAAATCTGATTTACGGCCAGTACGTTTTCAACAAGAAAAAGTGGTTAAAGGGGCCAAAGAACTTTTTGGTGTTGAAACTTACGCTGTTGCCGCATCCGTTCGTATGTTTTCTGATCCAATGCGATGTGAGCAACTTGTTGGAAATTTTGCGTCATGCCACTCTATAGTTACGCTACTAACCCCCTTATTCATAAACGCTCTATAAGCTTCTGCTAACTTAGCAATCGTTTGTCCTTATCTGTGAAAGGTAAATGACAAAGTGAAAGATAAGGACAAATGATTGCTAAGTTAGCAGAAGCCTACAGAGCGTTTATGAATAAGGGGGTAAGAATATTAGATGACTACCGTTCTGATACATAATACTTACTGCCAATTGCATTCACAGGTGTCCAAAATAAAAGCGTGGCTCAAGGCAGCCTTGCTAGAACGCATCGAAGTGGGCACCGTAGAAGCTTTCCAAGGGAAGGAAAAGCGTGTCATTATACTTTCTTGCGTGCGTGCCAACTGCAGTCTGTTGGCGCACGACGCCAAGTACCGCCTCGGGTTCCTCGTCGATCCCAAAGTAAGTTCAAGTAGGATACACGTATATTTAGTTTGTACATTGATGAAAAAATTTACAGCTCCATGAAAAAAAAACAATTTGAATTTTAGTAAAGGCATGGTAATCAAATTAGTTTAATTGTGTAATGAATTCGCATGTACATCGGTTGTGCTCTAACTTTGATAATGATCCCGTAGAGGGATCGAAACGCGCGTCAGTGTTTGTGTGGTGTTAGGATTAATTAAGTTTGTGGGATTTGTGTGCGTTTTGTGTGGCAGTAGCGGAGGGAGGCCTTGCATGCATAACATATATATTTCGCACAAGCTTGGTTATCTTGCACGTGAGTAGTGGAGTAGCAAGGTAAATATTTTGTGTTCATTGAAATGGACCTCCGCAAAGTAACGCCTGATTCAATAAAATTATGAATTGTGTTGAAAATAGCAAAATTTGTGTTTTCAGCGCTTCAACGTGGCGATGACTCGTGCGAAAGCGAAGCTGGTCGTTATCGGCAACCCCTTGTGCTTAAGAAAGGACGAAAGATGGACGAAATACATGCAGAAGTGCCGGGAGTTCGGCACTTATACCGGCTTCGACGCGGGAGTCGAGGAAACCGACGACGAGGTGCTGGACCGCATCACACCGATGATCGAAACGATGATTAAGAATATAGAGACCGTTAAATTATAAAACAGAAAATTTATACTCTCCGAATAGGTACTAGTTTTTGTCACGCAAAAAAGGAGAAGTAAGTTCCAGAAGATTTTTCTCTAAGTCCCAGTTGCTATCACTACCTCTGTCGCTGGAAATTCACTCAGCCGCAATCATAGACTGAAATCTCGGCGACTATTGACAGATTCTAATTAAACAGATGATAAATTCTAAACCGTGAACGTTATAATTTCAATGTTTTGGTAACGCTTAAATCACAACTTTTAAGCTCATTTAAGTAAATGCTGGGTTTAGCTTATCAGTTTCATAAAAAATTACATTCCAGCTAGTGGCTATTAATAGTAATTTTAAGTACTAGTTTTAATGTCTTAATAATAATAATAATAATAATAATAAAAAAATGACCAATGATGCGGATATAAAAAATATTTTTTCACATATGTCTGTTCTTTTATAAGGTTATATTATACGTCTAATGTTTTATATGTAAAGTGATTGATGATTCAATATTTCTTAAGGTCGAAACACATTATTAACACGCGACGCGACCCGATGCAACGAATGTAAGCGCATGGCGTCGCGTCGGATGTTCATAGTGTGGTTCACGTCATAGAAAATAACACAATTTGATTCGAACAACACGCGTCGCGTTGCATCGGGTCGCGTCGCGTGTTAATAATGTGTTTCCACCTTTATTGGGTTTGAAAAACACGTAAATTAGTACTACACTGATTAGTGCAGCGCATTTCAATTGTACGCGCAATTAAAAGTCCCATTTTTAATAAGTATATTTACGTGATATTTGCATTTAATAATTATGATTATTTCTTAATCGTATTTTAATAAGCACTGAAAGCATAAGTGCTGAACTGTTTAATTAAGTAAAGTGTAGTTAGTGCCTTAGTAGATATAATCATGTCAATATTTGTTTTGAAATATTGTAATAAAATCATATATTTCAAAATCCTTGAATATTTTTTGACCCACTTCATCTGAGCTCTAATCGTATTATTTACACGTGCCGGCACGTAAGTCTAGCGATGACCGTTGATGCGCAGTAGTCGAAAATAAGGTATCGCGGGGGTGTGCAGGGGACGCGGGCGGGCGTACTCCTCGTTAGACTTACGTGCCGCCACCTATACCATACAATAAGTACACGAAAGCACTGGAACTGCGTGACACGACAGGTTTTTGATACTAGCTTCTACCCGCGACTTCGTCTGCGACTCTGCGTAGAATTATCTATTGACATATGTTAATCGCTATCGGAACTGTGCAATTTTCCGGGATAAAAAGTAGCCTTTGTTTTAATCTGGATTACCAGCTACCTCTGTTCCAAATTTTATCCGAAGGCGTTCAGTCTTTTAGGCGTGAAGAAGGAACAAACGTACACACACATCGTCACTCACAAACTTTCGCATTTATAATAGTAGGAGTAGGAAGTAGGATTTAGGTTGATATATTTGGATAGTGACTCCGAACGAACTCCAAATTCCATAGTGCAGATCGTCTCTTGTCTTTGTCTGGTCTCAGACTGTCAATGTCAGTGTCAGTCTGTCAGTTGTTCAGTCAGTTCAACAACGACGGAAGGGTGTAGTATAGCTCCCATGCTTGCGAATTGCGATAAGCTTGCAATAGTAACGTGAATTAAATGCACAAAGATATAATGGAGTGATAATTCAATTCTATTATTACAGAATGGCTTATTAATAATGCATTGTCTAATATTTTTGAGCCATTAGCTTACGAATATAACCTCTTTTTAATTCAGTAATAAAAAGAAAACAAAATGAGTGAAAACGTGAATTTCAAAGACATATTGGTGCCTCGAAAGACTGAAAGTGGGATATTTAGATTTATGTCCCGCGCTTGGTACCCTCAGAGAACCCTTACGTTGGACAAATATCTTTCGCCGCTAGATCTGAGAGATGCCGCAGCTAATTCCGTTTTCTTGGATTCTGTTATTGAAACGGTAAGAATAACACTATTAAAAATAAAAACCTCAACAAAATGTCAACGACAATAACGAAAAATTGGGCTAAAATGCGCCTAATACCTAATTGTAATTCGATGTTCATTTTATTTTTTGCGGGTGGTAGAGCCTTGTGCAAGGTCCGTCCGGATCGCTACCATCATCTTACTCGCTAATCCTGCCGCCAAGCAGCAGTGCTTGCGCTGCTGTGTTCCGGTGTGGAGAGTAAGACAGCCGGGGAAATTACGGGCACAAGAGGCATTTCATCTAAGTCCTCTAGGTTGGCAACGCTTCTGCAATCCCTCCGGGGTTGCGGGTGTCTATGGGCAGTGGTGATCGCTTACCATCAGGTGACCCACTTGCTAGTTTGCCTTCCTATTCAAATAAAAAAAAATAATAAAAAAAAAATATGGGTGTTTTAATTTTAGATTACCTAGTTGGTTTATACGAATGTAAGCACCCACCTACTATATTTATAAATATGTAGGTATTTGTAAACTTTGATTCCCCTTTCCACCTATATGCCCACAATCATGTTACGGCCTTCAGTGCTTGTTATCTTCGGCACTGTCTACCCCGTAAGGGATATAGACGTGATGTGTATGTATGTATGAAAATGTCAAAAATTATTTGCATTATATTGTATTTATGTTTAATTAAATCATAAATATATTTTTTCCATTAATTAATGCTCTACCAACAGCCTCATGAATAAACAAATTAGTACAAGACTTACATGATTTACATTGATATAAAACATACACACCCTGAGTCATTGATTATGTTCACAGAGGAAAATACATTTTTTATATAAAAACTAGCAACCCGCCCCAGCTTCACACGGCAGGTTCGTTTCTCTACTAAATTATACAAATAAACCTTCCTCTTGAATAACTCTATTAAAAAAAAACCCTATCAAAATCCATTGCATAGTTTTAAAGATCTAACCATACATATGGACAGACAGACAGACAGTGGAAAGCAACTTCGTTTTATACTGTGTAATGAAGTGATTGTTATCAGTTATGTAAATGTCAATTATTAGAAAAAAAATATTTTTATTTTATTTTCATTATAAAAAAGAAGATTAAAATTACTTTCAAAGAACACAAGTACAATAAATCTTAAGTCGTATGGTTGCCACCAGACAGTTCTGCTTATTAGTAGAATAAGCTGCAGTGAAACATAACACCCACATTATGAGCAACTGTTACTTAGCTTACTGCACTGCAGACTAACCCCCTTATTCATAAACGCACTATAGGCCTCTGTTAACTTAGTAATCGTTTGTCCTTATCTGTCACTGTGACATTTACCTTTCACAGATAAGGACAAACGATTGCTAAGTTAGCAGAAGCCTATAAAGAGCTTATGAATAAGGGGGTAAAACCCTAGGTTACTGTTTCTCTCTTCTTTCATTGTTTCCTCCTTTTCAGGAGAGCTTAAGAACCGGTGTCTCCAAAGAGAAGTTAAAACAAGAAGTACATCAGTATTTAGAAGAAATGGGTATGGAGAAGAAACTTCATGTTATCCGTTGGATGGGCATTGTGTTCCTCAAGATTGCCTTCATGATGAAAATAGGCATTTTTGTCAACGAACCATCAGTACTTAAGGTGAATAAATGGTAAAAGTGATATTGTAGTATTGTTTGTGCAAATAAGTAGTTTATTTTACTGATACCTAGTTATAATTAATGTGCAACCACTGTGCAACATATAATGATTTTTTGCAATGTTTTCCTCTGCCTCTGATTTTTGGCATTATCCTTATCAAAAAGTGATAAGTGCACTATATAATTGGGCACGAGAGCTCACACTGTATAGTATGAATCTTCCCAGGTGAACTTTTCGCTTCGAGCCCTAATTTTTCAAATAAAGGCCATTGTCTCTATTATCGCAAAACCGCAAGCTACCGAGACGCACGTGCCACTTCAACATTCATATTGAAAAACAAACGGTATTGTCAGTATTGCGATAATAGAGGCAGTGGCGGTGTTCTGCCTTTTCGCCGAATTTTATTTGATCGAATTTCATTTGGCAACCAACATTTCACCGAATGTTCACTTTGACAACTAACAATTGGCAAATTATTGTATGCCAACCTCTCATTTGGCCGAATTTTCATGAAGACGAAAATCATTTTGATTTTAAACTTTTGGAATATCTTTCACATGGCAAATGTTACACTAGGCCGAAAAACTCTTATGATTAATTTGGATTAATTTAGGTTCAAGCGCAGCGGGGTGGCCCTTGGGCCACCCCTTAGCCGCGAACATGTTTGTTTTAATTTATAAACAGTCTTTATTTTACCTTAGAATGTCTTATTTTTTATTAATGGTTATGTAGTACCATTTGGCTATATAAAAAATTACATTTTAATAAGTGTCCATGTAAAAAAAACAAACGTTGAGTTGGCAATCGTGAGGTTGGGAAATGAAACTAATCATTTTAACAAGTTTTCATAATGATGATTCGGCGAAATGAAATTCGGCCAAACGTTGGTTGGGAAGTGAAATTCGGCAATAAAATTTTCGGCAAATCAATAGAGAATCATATTTTAGGTGAGAGAGAGCATGGGGAAGAATCCGGTGCTGTTTCTCCCGACGCACCGCAGCTACGCGGACTTTTGCGTGATGACGTATCTCTGCTACCACTACGATGTCGACTTCCCGGCCGTGGCAGCAGGCATGGGTGAGAATGAGAACAGAGTAAATAAATAAAATCAAATAAAATATTTATTCAATAGTTTTGTACAGCTTTTGTGGTAAAAAAATTACAAGCGTTGCATATCGAATTGAGCATCTGATTTTTTTCTGTACTTTGAGGCGTTGACGTCATTATCATTATGCTAACATAACAGTGTTTATTATTGAGCCCCCTGTTGAACACAGACTAATTAGGCAACAGATAGTTAAAAAACTGTCATAGTTACTTAACATTATTTTTCATAATGAGTAGCATAAACAGGCGCTGTGCAGTAGGCGTACCCGTACATCATTTAACATATTGTCATTAATATAATTGAGTCTTTGAATTTAAAAAAAATATCGATTTTTTTTATGTTTTTTAAAACTTTATAGCATATTATATAATATCTAATTCAAAGAAATCTTAAAATATTTTTTTTAAATTAATTATAAGCAATTCAAAATTGATGAAATTTGAAATATGACCACTTGACCGAGAACGGGCCATGATTGGTCGCCATGGCTGTGACGTCACAATGTTAAAGCAATTTCACGACAGTACTGGGTAACGGCTGATTTCACTAAAAATATCCGAAATTTAATACAAAAAATATCTGCTGAAGTTTTTTTTATGAAATAAGGTGGCAAACGAGCACGCGTATCACCTTATAGTAAGTAAATTTTTGTTTTAGTCATGTGTAGGTAGGTAATAAAAGCTTAATCCTGGTAATGTTTCTGATTTATGTGAACTGGATTGATTTTACTGGACCTGAGATTTCACAATAAAGTACCTAAGTACAGTGAAAGATACTGAATCGCTTACCTACCACTGTGGAATTTTAACATACACCCTGCCAGAGATATTATTGCTAAATTGTACCTATTAGGTAGGTTACGTGATTCAGTTTCTTCGACCGTAGGTACGTAAATTTTAATGGCTAGATTTTGTGGTTGATAGGTATTTCTAGTTTTTTTTATAATCCCGTGGGATTGTATTATATATTCAATGGGAATTTTTGCGGGTGTAAGAGCCTAACCTTGTTCTAGGTAGGTACGTTCGGATCGCTAGGTACGGTTAACGTCAAAGATATCTTTACACTTTAGTACCTTGTCGTTATAACTATTATGTTTGAAGTTTCATATGAAGTTGTCAAAGTGCTTGGAGCGACAAGGCACTAAAGTGTAAAGATATCTTTGACGTCGACTGTACCAGCATCTTAGTAATCCTGCCGCCAAGCAGCAATGCTTGCGCTGATGTGTTCCGGGTGAGGAGAGTAAAACAGCCCGATTTTGGCATATTTTTTTAGATTCAAGATGGCAAATGACATTTTGACACTATTGACACTTTGACACTAAAATATTAATGGGTGTCGTTTTTGAGTAATTTGGTGCTTCTGAGCCTGATTTTGACATACTTTTTTGGATTCAAGATGGCGGATGACATTTTGACACTTATGCCACTAAAAATGTTTATGGGTGTCGTTTTCGAGTAATTTTGTGGCTCTGAGCCAGATTTTGATATACTTTTTTGGATCCAAGATGGCGGATGACATTTTGACACTAAAAATGTTTATGGGTGTCGTTTCGAGTAATTTGGTGGCTCTGAGCCCGGTTTTGGCATGATTTTTTGGATCCAAGATGGTGAATGACATTTTGACACTATTGACACTATAAATAAATAAATTAATAAATTATTATTATTATTAAATGTTTATGGGGGTCGTTTTCGAGTAACATTTTACACTTTTTTGTTTTTTTTGTGTCAGTAATGTCAAAATGTCATCCGCCATCTTGGATCCAAAAAGGTATGCCAAAACCGGGCTGAGAAGAACCAAATTACTCGAAAACGACACCCATAAACATTTTTAGTGTCAAAATGTCATCCGCCATCTTGGATCCAAAAAAGTATATCAAAATCTGGCTCAGAGCCACAAAATTACTCGAAAACGACACCCATAAACATTTTTAGTGGCATAAGTGTCAAAATGTCATCCGCCATCTTGATTCCAAAAAAGTATGTCAAAATCAGGCTCAGAAGCACCAAATTACTCAAAAACGACACCCATTAATATTTAAGTGTCAAAGTGTCAATAGTGTCAAAATGTCATTTGCCATCTTGAATCTAAAAAAGTATGTCAAAATCAGGCTCAGAAGCACCAAATTACTCAAAAACGACACCCATTAATATTTAAGTGTCAAAGTGTCAATAGTGTCAAAATGTCATTTGCCATCTTGAATCTAAAAAAATATGCCAAAATCGGGCTCAGAGCCATCAAATTACTCAAAAACGACACCCATAAACATTTTTAGTGTCATAGTGTCAAAATGTCATCCGCCATCTTTGTGCTCGAAATTCCGGGTTTTCTTATGAAATTCCCCTGAGATAAAATCAACGGGATTTTGAACTGAAATCCCACGACTTATTTACTTATTCATATAAATAGTTACTACCAAAGTGTACTCATCACTATTCTCATCTAATTTTATTGTTTTAAATCCCGGTACCGTGGAAAGTTGGGATAGAAGCATGATAGAAGTATAGATAGTGCCATCCACAAAGACTCGTAGATGTATTAAAATTAACCTTTAACTACAAATTAATAAGAACCACGGTGGATGCCATCCATCGTGAATGACACCTACTATAGCCGGTACGTAAATCCAGATTATAAATTATAAAGTTCGTGTATGGCAAATTTTATCGAAATCTGTTTAGCCGTTTTAGCGTGAAAGAGTCACAAACCAATACGCTCTCACAAACAATAGCATTTTACAATAATAGTAGGATAATAACAGAATTGAGTAGAGTAAAGTCAAAAAACGGTATCACCTGTATACTAACTACGAGTGGAAACTAACATTGTGACGTCACACGCGGCTCGGCCTTGTTCGGGAACTGTCGGTGTGTTTTCGGTGCGGTACTCGACGATCAATTTTCAAATCGGTATAACTCGTTAATTATAGCGAATAAAAAAAAACTAAAAATTCTTTTCTCACAAAACTTATATATGATCTTTCCATTTATGACAAAAAAAAAATTGATTCAAAAACTCAATTTCATAAATATCTAAATAATAATCTTAAAATCTTACAAAAACATATACTATTTAATGAACACCACAAATCAGTACAAAAAAATGCAGAAACAAAGAACAAGGAACAATAGGCGCTTAATAGCGATCTCTACCAGACAACCAATAAAAGAAAGAAATAAGTCGGAGACAGTTTAAGTAGGCGGCGGAAACAAATATCAATATAAGTGAACACCAAAATTACGGAATTTACGGGTAGGTACTCAAAAGTGTTCTCGGCAAATAATGCCTCACATCCAAGTGAGTTATTAATCGAGTGTTCTAAACATCCAGTGTGTAACGTAAGTACTTGTTTACTACTTTTCTGCTACAAATAATTTCGTAATACTACTCTACTCCTCACCGTCCAAGGTTCACAGAAACACGAGGACGCGAGTGTTGACATGACAAACCCGCGTGCTAAGCCATTGTTGAAATGTCAACAGATCGAGCAGGTCAGGTATAGACTTAAGAGTGACCTTACGCACTCACGTGTTCGTGAAACAACATAGATGTATAGGTACCTCATTGAGCGTAAAATAAATCACATATAAAATTTGACTTGAATTTCGGCATACACTACACCATGTCATATGGGATGGACGGCAATGCAAGTACAGCCACCGATTAACATACATAAACATTGCAGCGCCGTCTTCAAAACCTTAACCCCTATCTATGAACCATAGTCGGGATTTAACTTAATTAACTTGGCCCTCTCATTTCTGAGAGGAGGCCTGTGCCCAGCAGTGGGACGTATATAGGCTGGAGATGATGATGAACTTAGAACCCATTAGAAAAATCTGCATGTGAGTCTGTCAAACATTCGTTTGCGCACGAAAAACAAACAAAAAAACCAGTTACCCTAAACGCATCTTCTCCGTTCAATAGTGGGTAAAAAGTCATCATGACTACCAAAAATATAAACTTCATAGTCATAGTCCTTCATTTTATTTCTGCACGGGTCTTTCTTGGAATAAAGGTTTAATTACGTCACTGATTATCTAGCATTGTCATTTGAAAATGTGTTGGCTAAAGTACAATGTAGCCTTTTTGCATAATTATTTTTATCTGCATATATGTATTAATGTTTATCTACGTTGAGTTAGGTGATAAAGTCCGGAAATCACTCAGTGGCCTTGAATTTTCAAGCTTAATATTATCTCAAGTGGTATCTATATCAACATAATGCTTTTAGCACATAGTGGGCCTTCGGTTTTTGGGGTTCCGTAGTCAAAATTGCGAGAACGAAACCCTTGGATTTATCATGTCCATCTATCTGTCCGTTTTAATCGTATTATACATTTTTAAAACATATATTACTTAATGCCTGCGAAATTTTAAATTGTTACTCCATTAAAGTTACCTACCAGAATCTACTGTAACCGTAGGTCTGTACTAAATCAGTTATTATACTTTATTGCACACACACAATCATTAGGTCATTTAGCGACAAAACATATCTGAAACCTTGTTCTGATATAGCATGAGATTCCAAACTGCACTCCAGAACTGAACTTTATAGACCGACCGCTTAAATGAGTCGTCGCCCGCGCCGTGCAGGGACGCGGGGTGGGACGACTGCAGGGGCTGAGGTGCGGGCGGCAGGCGCACTATCCGCCCGCACCTTTCTCTGTCCCTTTGTCGTCGAACCCTGCGCCCCTATAGTATTTTTAGTGGCGTTTTATTCAAATTAAATTTGAATTCAGAAGGATATATGATATGTCTGCATAGTGGATTCATCTTAGACCACTCTTTGCTTTCCAGAGGCATGATTGTGAATTAACGCAAGACTATGTTGTGTTAAAAACAAATCGGCTCCCACGCAAAGGGCCACCGTTCCTCGCTTGTTTCTAATTAAAGCCGGATTCAAATAATTTATTGCAGACTTCTACTCGATGGCGGTAGTAGGGCGCCGAATGCGCGAGACGTGCGCGTTTTACATCCGCCGCACCCTAGCCGGGGCTCCGCTGTACGCGGCGACACTACGCCAGTACGTGCGGACACTGGTCGCCAAGCATTGCTCACCTATCGAGTTCTTCTTAGAGGGGACGCGGAGCAGGAGCAATAAGAGCTTACCGCCGAAATATGGTAAATATGATAATTTCATTATACACACAGATAAAACGTTTCTTTCAAGGTTGAAGTCAAACTTTAAACTAAACATTTTTTATTGTTTATGTGAGTTTTAGCAGAGCAAAAAGGCCATGGCTTAGTAGGAGTAAAACACTGGCATTCTACCACAAGCCAAAATGATGCAGCTATTAACCAAAGTTCAAATGAACAAATTCGTACGTGTATTATGTACTATAGTTCAATGGGAACTCTACCCAGCTCGTCAATATTCTTAGAATCGAAAGGCTTGTGTTTGATATTCGTAACATAATTCAAACATTAACTGGCGTCGGTTTTGCGAAAACAATTCACACAACGGACATACATATGTGTCGGCGCATATCAATGTTGAAAGAGTATGGGGATCGTAATATTGGTTCTCGTAAAAGAGAAGCTTTCGTTCCTGTTTCACCACTCTCTGTTAAGTGCCAGTTATCTTAAGTATCAGTTATCTTAAGTGCCAGTTATATTAAGTGCCAGTTATCTTAAGTGCCAGTTATCTTAAGTGCCAGTTATCTTAAGTGTCAGTTATCTATGATGACGTCTTTAGTAGTAATAGAGAAGGAGTCATAGATAAATAACACTTAACAGAGGGTGGTGAAACAGGCCCTACGAGTATTACATATACGTATGTGAAATTGAATATGAATAAGAACATTCAAGTTCCGTATACCGTTTCTTGGTACACTTCTATGATTCTAAATTTGTAGGAATATGTCGGCCGAATTTCAGCTCCACTTTTTGTTCAGGCCTTCGTGGTCATTTAGCCAGTCACGATACGCCACTCTCTTATAAGGATAGATAAGGCTAAAGATACCAACTTTTGACGATATAAGTGAGACGTATTCGACACATTTATCTCGCCTCAAATTGGTACACCAACGATAGAGATCTCTCTGGCCCGTGTCTCGAAGCTACAAGTTAGCTAGAATTTTATTTCTAAACTAGCAACACAGATCGAATCCCAACCACAGATCAGTTATTGGCTCAATGTTGCTAGTTTAAACTTTACGTGACTTTTACATACATAAATCACGTCTTTCCCCCTTATTTATAAACGCTCTAAGTATAGGCTTCTGCTAACTTAACAATCGTTTGTCCTTATCTGTCACATTGACATTTACCTTTCACAGATAAGGACAAGCGATTACTAAGTTAGCAGAAGCCTATTATGAATAAGGGGGTTAATCCCTTACGGGTAGACAGAGCCTAAGATAATAAAACCTAAGGGCCAGGTTTAGCGTGACGTGGCATCAAGAAACGGGCCACATATGACATCGTTATATGAACAAGAGCTGCGGTTCGTTTTCGGATCCGTCCGGGGGGAAGAGCAGTGCTTGGTCCGGTGCACCCTGGGCAACGGCTAATGATTTCCTGGCAGTATCTGAGGGATATCATTGACCGTTGGCTAAGAGCCCGACAGGGGGGGAGGGGGGTCTTTGACCGTGTTACCGTACAACGTTGCCGACATTTTGTCACAAGATTTTATAATTAAAATTTTTAACCCTGACATTGGCGAAGTTGTCGTCGCTATAACGACTTGGAACGCCAGAAATAAAAAAAGAAGACATCGTTATAGTTGACATGACGGGTATCATTATTAGGCATGCTGTCGATGAGCCTGGTGCCGTGGTTCGCGCGCGAGGTGCCCGACGTGACCGTCGTACCTGTCAACATCAGCTACGACCGCCTCATGGAGCAGTCGCTCTTCGCTTACGAACATCTCGGCGTGCCTAAGCCCAAGGAGTCTACTGGGGTGAGTAATCTTGTTGAAGTGAAAACTTTAGCGGCGTTGAACAGTTTTTGGGATGGGTAAAAAATGTTAAACTCGCGTCAGGCGTAAGACGGAGGGAGAGTTTAAGTACCAGGATATCAGATCCACTAAGAGCCGATTTTTGTTGAGTCGTGGAGCGAAAGTACTAGGGCATCAGGACATTGTTAGAGATCTGTCAATATAGATATGTAAAACGTACGTTTTTTTTGTACAGGCTAAAGAGCCATCAGCGACAGTTCCATAGATTTTGCACCTTGGTATTAATACCAATATGAGTTTAAACTCACCTTAAACCAGTAGGCTTATTGTCTAACTCGCTCGCAATCGCCATCGTGTTAATTTTGACAGTTCATGTATGGGCTGACAATTGGCATCGGAATCAGCTAGCTGGCACATTCATACAAGAACTGTCAAAATGAACACGATGGCGATTGCGAGCGAGTTAGACAAGAAGCGTACAGATTTACTTTTTTACTGCTCAAGATAGCGTTAATACTTATGTACTTATTTCTAATCGCGGAGCAACGACCAGCAATCGTGATATATTATATGGTATGTTAAAATGTAGTTAAGAGAGATATACGTTATCACAGGAGCTGATAATAAAATGATGACAGAATAATAGTAACGGCAACGGCCTAATGCTGTCGGTTCATTTGTTAGAACACTTGGTACATACTGGATTAGGAAACAAAGAGCAAATATGTTAAATGACTACGAGCTGCGTCAAATGCGTGTGTCTATGTATTTATTAGTTTTACTAGCGGTTTCCCGCGACTTCGTCTGCAAAGAATTCGTTTATCGCTATCCCGCGGGAACTACGCAAATTTCCGGGATAAAAAGTAGCCTAATGTGTTATTCTAGACCACAAACTATCTCCGTTCCTAATTTCATCCAGATCCGTTAAGCCGTACTGGCGTGAAAGAGTAACAAACATCCATGCATCCTCACAAACTTTCGCATTTAGGTGTAATATTAGTAGGATTTGTTTATTCATTTTTATTTCAATGCTCTGACTCTGACATGACAATGGCAGTTCAAAAAGACCTTATTCCATTGTTGTATCGGATGGTTAGAAATTGTTTATGGTCCCTTTTTAGGATTCCGTAGTCAAAATAGCAAAACCCTTATATGGTTACGCCGTCGTCGGAGGAGGAGCTGCAAAGGATGGCTAACATTTTGTGTGGGGCATTGGAAAGGAAAGGTATGAAAGTTAATGTGAGCAAGACGAAAGCTATGGTATTCGAAAAAGACGATAGCATGACAGAATGTGAGATTATAGTTGCGGGTGAGAAAGTAGAACAGGTAAAAGAATTTGTATATCTGGGCTCGGCTTTTACGACAGATGGAAAGTGTGAAAGAGATATTGAAAGAAGAGTGAATGCAGGAAACATGGTCAATGGAGCGCTGCGCGCCTTTGTGAGCAGTGAGAAGGTGTCAAAGAAGGCGCGTCTGGCTGTTCACAGAGGGGTGCTCGTTCCAACACTAATGTACGGTAGCGAAAGTTGGGTATGGCAAAAGAAGCATGAAAGTAGAATAAATGCAGTAGAAATGAGAGCGTTAAGAAGTATGGAAGGTGTATCACTGAAAGATAGAATAAGGAATAGTGTGATAAGGGAATGTGCTGGTGTGAAAGAAGATATAGTGACTAGGATAGAAAAAAGTATGCTTAGTTGGTTTGGTCACGTAGAGAGGATGGATGAAAGAAGATTAACTAAACAGATTTATATGGGGAGTGTGAATGGGTGCGTTGGGAGGGGAAGGCCTAGGCGGACGTTCCGTGATCAAATTGGGGACGTTTTGGAGAAAGGCCAGGTCAAGAGTACCCGAAACCGACGAGCATGTATGAAGAGATTGATGAATGTGGATGAAGCGAAAGAGGTTTGTCAGGATCGTAGCAAGTGGAACAAAGTAGTCTCTGCCTACCCCTGTGGGAAAGAGGCGTGACGATATGTATGTATGTATGGTTACGCCGTGTCCTTCCGTCTATCCGTTTGTCTTTTGACTTAGATCAGAGACTATTAGTACCTACTGGAAAGCTTTACTAAAACACGGGTGTACAAGATGACGACGTCGATAGAACATATAAAAATATTGCGCCATGATTGCGCCTTTGCTCGAATCAATTTTCGATTCAGCGATCCATTCGCGAAATATAAAATTGCAAATTTTTGATAGTGTCTGAGGTGTCCCAGATGAATGATTGTTTTTGGATGTGTGTAAAAGTTCACAGCTGTATTATACACAAAATACAAATAAAAAAAATTATCACAACCATTTAAACTTGCAAGTCAACGGGTAATAGGCTAATAGGTAGTCGATCAAAACTTAACGTAGAATATTTTGCCGCATATTAGTACCGGAACCCTACACTGCGCGTGGCCCGACTCGCACTACATTACTTGTAACAGTTTAGCGTAGTTATATCCAGTATAAATATTGACTCAAACCAAGTGACGTAGTTAACACGTTAACCTTTGCAAAGAGGTGTCAGTTGTCGTACGAAAATTGCAAAAAAACTCAACACCGCTTTGTGGTTTTAGCTTATTAATGTGTGGTCAACTCTAAAAGCGTACCACAGCCTAGCGACGATGCTAAATAGTAGCCTATCAGGGGGGTTACTCCGAAATCCGATTTTCAAAGTTCGTATCACACCGTCCCTCTCACTCTCAAATTAATAACTATTAGTGAGAGCGCAACGGCACGAAACGAACTTCGAAAATCGAATTTCGGAGTATAAGGCCAGGATGTCAACTAATATTTGTTTACAATGTTCACAAACATATTTATTGAGGCCGTGGAAAAATAAATGTTGTTGCTCGAAGTGTAATCTAACCTAACCTAATGTAGGACGTTTTCATCTTATCAGACAAAACGATGTCTTTGGCATTATTATATAACTTGTTCCAAGGTTTAACAGTGAGTCACGATCCTACTGACTCGACCTAGGCAAACTTATGTAGTTTATTACTAGACATCGGAATTTATGCATTTGCATATTTGCTAATGCAAATGCATATAACGGTCTGATTACGTTGTAACGCATATTTTAGCCTTTTTCCCCAATCGTGCATTTTTCGTTTAGTAGCGGGAGGTACGCATAGGGACCTAGGGGACGACGACGTGTAGGCCGCGAGCGCCGTGGCTTACTGAATGACGTAAGTTGATGTAGAGAGGTCATATTTGGTGTGCAAATTGATACTGGGTGACAAACTTCTCAAATTTGCGCTCGAAAATATTGAAAAATACTTTTGTATTATATTGACAACATTAACTATGCGTAAATTTAAGAATAATTCGCTGTTTTTGTACCGTCTTTATTTAAAATGTATAAAAAAATGTGGATTTCTGATATTGCATTGTGCATATTTTGGGCATGGCAACAGTTTATAGTGTATATTTTGGCCATTTTTGCATATTCGCATGCATATTTTAGCACTTTGTTAGTGCATATAATCCAATGTCTATTTATTACTGTAAATAGCCAAGGCATTTAGGTATAATGGCCAGCCTTACACGCACAGATTTGTCCTTCAGATTCGCCCGACAGTCGTGCCCGGTGGATAAACCGTGTTTACACTTACAAGAAAAATTCTGCGACTTCTAACCCGTTCGCATCACGGCCTAGCAATGTAATTAAACTGTGATCATTCTGTATTTCCAGGGCCTCCTCAAAGCCTTGCACAGGCTTAACGATCACTTCGGCAACATTTACATAAACCTCGGCGCCCCGCTCTCAGTCCGGGAATACCTCAACAACACGGCATCAGATACAAAAGAGAGGCTCAAGCCGGTCGACCTGCAACAACTCACACCAGACCAGTTTAAGAACGTCCAAGACATAGCCAACTACGTCATCACTCTACAGCAGAAGAACACCGTCGCAACCATCTCGAACTTACTAGCTCTAGTGCTGATGCAAAGTTTGATGAATGGAAGAGCTTTGGAGCTCAATGAGGTGTTAAAAGAAGTTGAGTGGATGGTGGACGTATTGAGAGCGTTAGGCGCCTCTGTGTTTGAAAACGATGTCAGTAGCAGCGTGGCGAGAGTATTGGTGGTTCATGATAAGATGATGCGGCTGGACCAGAAGAGTAGGCTGCGGCTGCTTTCCAGCGAGGTCATTGACGTGTCGGCTGATGTAAAGAGGAAGATGAAAGGTGGGCCATGCAGTAATTAAACATAGCTATGGATTACAATAACAACATTACATTGATTAGTCATAGACAGGTCATTGGCGTCATAGAACGCTGACCTTAACTATATTTCAACAAGTCTAAGTATTTGTAAAGTAAACATTTACATTTAAAAAAAATTGTTTGCGTTATTTTGTTGTTTTGTTATTAATAATACATATATATACATATATGTATTATGTAGTGTATGTATTAGGGCATTAAACAATTCCGTTTTTAGCAACTTTTTATGGATAACGTGACATTTAATAAGTTCTAAGCTCCGAATGTCGTACTCCCTTATTCATAAACGCTCTATAAGCTTCTGCTAACTTAGCAATCTTTTGTCCTTATCTGTCGCTTTGACATTTACCTTTCACAGATAAGGACAAACGATTACTAAATAAGAGGGTTAAACATTGTGAAATTATAGAACCACGGCATCACAATGTATGAAAAGCCATAAAAAAATACAAGATGGAAGTAACATTAACGATAGTATTAGGTACATGTTTTTAAACACACCTAAAGTATAAGCATTATTTCAGGCCACATATTAAAAGCGGAGACGATGGCGAACGCGGTGCCAATAATCCAACTCCAGTTGTACGTTAACCCTATGCTGCACTACTTGGTGCCGCCGGCTGTGCTCGCGGTCACAGTGGCCCGAGCCCCAATCACCAGAGGTATGTAAATAAATAAATATCTTGGGACAATTAACTAACACCAATTGACCTAGTCCCAAACTAAGCAAAGCTTGAAGAGAAGGAAGAGATCCCTTTTAGGGATTAGTTCGCCTTTGTGCATTTGTGTTTTCCTGTATTCATCTTTTTCATGTGTTTTATGTACAATAAAGAGTTTTACATACATACAATACATACATACAGCTTGTAATAAGGGTACTAGACAACGGATAAACATACTTATATGTATAGATAAATACAAACTTAAATACATATTAAACACCCAAGACTCGAGAACAAACATTCGTATTTTTCATACAAATATCTGCCCCGACCGGGGATCGAACCCGGGACCTCAAGCTTCATAGTCAGGTTCTCTAACCACTAGGCCATCCGGTTGTCATTATATCGTATAGGTATGTTTACTAACATTCATAACATTCAAAAACAAATTCATTCACCGTCAACACAATGAATTGGAGATATATCGCCCGTTTACTACAACGTGTTGTCGCGTACCTGAACCCTGTTGGTCTTGCAATGCCAAAATCGAACTATGAAATAAACTAGCTGTTGACCGTGACTCCGTCTGCGCATAATTCGTTTGCTATCCCGTGGGAACATTGTGATTTTCGGAGATAAAAAGTAGCCTATATTCAACCTATTCTTCTTCTTGAGGTGCCATCTCCTACCGGAGGTCGGCTATCATCAGCGCTAGCTTTACTTTTGACACAGCAGGTCGGAACAGTTAGCTTGTGCTAAGGTTGAACTATTTCCGGAGATTCTTAAGCCACTAAGTACGCTTTCTTCCGGGTGGTCGCTTTCCCTGGATTTTCCCTTGCATGATGAGTTGGAGCAGGTCGTATTTATCACTACGCATTATGTGACCAAAGTATGCAGCTTGCGTTTCTTGACAGTTTTCAAGATCTCTACCTCTTTGTTCACCATCTGCAAAACCCTTACATTCGATATTCTATCCGTCCACGATATCTTCAGAATTCTTCTGTACACCCACATCTCAAAGGCTTCCAAACGGTTGCTCATATTTTGGGTTAAGGTCGATGATTCTACACCGTACAAAAGAACCGAAAACACATAGCAACGCGCCAAACGCACTCTGGTAGATATCTTTAGCGATCGATTGCAAAGGAGATGACGTAGCTTCAGAAAAGCGTTACGCGCCTGCTCTATCCGGCACTTGATTTCAACGCTGTGATCACACTAGTCGTTAACGATGCATCCAAGGTATTTGTATGAGTGGACTCTTTGAACTACCTAGTTCCTTACAATTAGATCAGTCGTTGTAAGGTGTTGAGATTTCCCAATAATCATGATTTTTGTCTTTTTCAAGTTTATGCTAAGACCATAACTTGCACTAACGCTGTCTACGCGTTGGAGCAAACTTTGTAAATCGTCGAAATTGGACGCTAATAATATCGTGTCGTCAGCATATCGTATGTTATTCAACGCATGACCATTTACTACGATGCCCTCCTCCGCGTTCTCTAAAGCTTCTGCAAATACAGCTTCAGCATAAATATTGAATAACTGTGGGGACAGTACGCATCCTTGCCGAACTCCCCGCATGATGTCAATTTCCTCTGTCAGTTCTCGGTCCACTCGTGATTCAACCTATGGTACCAGCTATTTCCGTACAAAATTTGTTCCAAATAAATGACTTATGACTTAAATCGTCGTTTCAACGTGAAGAAGGAACAAACATACACACTCACTCACAAACTTTTGCATTAATAATAATGAATATTAGTAGGTTATGCATCTGATGTGTAGGAAGCACTAATTTGGAACAGGAGTGAGAATTTTGACACATTTCTAATTCAACGCTTCGATGTTACTTAATGGCTTAAATTAATACGTTTACTTTTTTTCTTCAGAGCAGCTGGTCGCAGATTACAATTGCATCAGGAAACTGCTCAGACACGAGTTCTTCCATTTGGAGAAGGCTGAAGACAAGGTAATTGAACCTTCATAAACAGCTGTTAAGTTTTTCGCAATTTATAAGTTTTTTTTTTCTCATTCTTCTGTAATGTGGCGATCTGTGAGTGATCACAATGAGCCACCCCTTTGTCAATTACTGGTGCTCGTCATCCACCGAGGAACACTCCATCGAGCATCCCATCAAGAGCTGTCACTGAACCTGCCCACTAGAGCAGGGACACTGTCTGTTAATTCTGGAGTGTTGCACACTTCCTGAGCCTTGTAGTTTCGTTGCCAGTGGATTTACATTGAAGTTGAGTTGCGGGTGGTAGGGCCTTGTGCAAGGTCCGTCCGGATCGCTACCACCATCTTACTCGCTAAACCTGCCGCTAAGCAGCAGTGCTTACACTGCTGTGTTCCGGTGTGGAAAGTAAGACAGCCGGGGAAATTACGGGCACAAGAGGCATTTCATCTAAGTCCTCTAGGTTGGCAACGCATCTGCAATCCCTCCGGGGTTGCGGGTGTCTATGGGTAGTGGTGATCGCTTACCATCAGGTGACCCACTTGCTCGTTTGCCTTCTATTCACATAAAAAAAATAAAAAAAAATAAAAGTATGGTTCAGCAACCTGGCCTGAATTTTATAAGTGACCACTATATTTTTCTCATTTTCTTACAGACTTTAGCGGAGTCTCTAGATTACTGTCTACACAACAGAGTGGTAGCAACGGACGGCGACACGTTTGTCCCGGGGACCGCCGACAGAGTCTCGTATCTTCTGAAGTGGGCTGTGTGGCCCGCGCTCTCCACTCTTCTCATATGCGCAGACGTCATGGCCGAGGTAGTCAGTCGATCTATTTTAATTACAATTATACTAGCTGTTGCCTGCGACTTCGTTTGCAAAGAATTCGTTTATTCGTTTATTTTCCGGGATAGAAAGTAGCCTATGTAACTATTCCAGACTTTTCTCTATCTATGTGCCGAATTTCATTCTTCGTTGGGCCTTTCTGGCGTGATTGAGTAACAAACAAACATCCATTCATTCATCCATCCATCCATACTTTCGCATTTATAATATTAGTTAACCCGTAAAATCTCTGTAAGTACAGAGATGGCTCAATGTGACAAGGATCAAATTTTAACAGTAAACGAATAAACGATTGCGCTGCAATACTCCATCTGTATACACTCAGCGTCAAATAGTGGCCAAATACATCGGAACACACCCTCAATGGCATAAAACCTTGTTCCGATGTCGGACTGCTGCGAAATATCTGACGCTGACTACAAAAGAACTACAAGTAGCGAAAAGGCGCTTTAAATTTTTTTGTATTCTAAGACTGCTTATTTTTTTTTTATATGAATAGGAAAGAAAACGAGCAAGTGGGTCACCTGATGGTAAGTGATCACCACTGCCCATAGACACCCGCAACCCCGGGGGGATCGCAGATGCGTTGCCAACCTAGAGGGCTAAGATGAAATGCCTCTTGTGCTCGTAATTTCCCCGGCTGTCTTACTCTCCACACCGGAACACAGCAGTGCAGGCACTGCTGCTTAGCGGCAGGATTAGCGAGTAAGATGGTGGTAGCGATCCGGACGAACCTTGCACAAGGCCCTGCCACCCGCAAAATTTGAACTAGCGTAGCTCAATTTAGTTTAGAGTTACTTATTTGATCATTTTAGAACGTGAAATAGAACAATGTATTTATACAGAACCCGCGCTGCACACATAAGCGAGCCCTCGCTCTGGTGCAAGAGGCGGGTGAGGCGCGGCGCCGGCACCCGTACTGCCTGAGCCTGGACGCCATCGGCAACTGTCTCGCCGGGCTGGCGCTAGCAGGCGCTCTGCTCCGGGACAAGAGGTCAGTACCAGGGATGATCATGATAGGACTAACCGTCGCTGTGCTTAAACAGGCCCTCACGCGCTGTACGGCGAGCCACGGCACCCGTACTGCCTTATGCCTGCTACACACGTAACGTTATATTGTAGCGGTTAATCTGCGCAAACCGATTTGCACAGATTAATCGATCGTGTGTATGACAAATCGTTGCAGATTATCGTTACGATTTGTCATACACCACATCGATAAATCTGTGGAAATCGGTTTGCGCAAATTAATCGCTACGATATATCGTTACGTGTGTAGCAGGCATGACAAATCGTAACGATAATTTGCAACGATTTGTCATACACACGATCGATAAATCTGTGCAAATCGGTTTGCGCAGATTAATCGCTACGATATATCGGTGGTAGCAGGCATTAGCCTAGACACAAATCAGTTTATTACATTAATATCTTGCAGTAGTTTTGTAGTTCAAATTCCCAACATTTTCACAATTCCAAACAAGTCTTAATTCATTGGCTATTTGTTTCAGTGAGCAAGAACAAACCTATGAAGTTGTACCACCCGTCTTAGCGGAATGCCGGCGTCTCGTTGGCTCGGTGTTGCCAGAGTTCGAAGTCGACTTTACCGCGAGCAACCCCGTCATCTTCGATCAGAAAGTCGCCTCTAGGTTATAGACCGCTGTATTAGTAGGTGGACATGATTGGGTATATTATATCGCGTATTCATCGTCTCGGTGCTGTAGACTTTGATTTCTGGCTTGTATAGCTGCAAATATCTACAAAGTATATTTTGATAGATTTGTAGAATTGGTGGAGTTTTGGTTTAGTTAAAGGTACTCCTGAGATGCTGTAACAACGAAATTTGAAGATGCATAGATAGTTAATAGAAGTGTCATTGCTGCATAAAGTTCTCTATTTGATGGTGTTCTTTTTTTGCATGATCATAAGTATTAGAAGAAAAGAAAAACCCTAATGATATTGGAGAAAGAACCCACAGTATTATTGGTAGTGAATATTAATAGGTAGATATCTCAACAGATTGCTTTTTAGTAGAATTTGCTCTGAAAGATTTGGTTGTTTTGTGAAAGTAATTGGTGATATTTTAACCCTAAGGATTTAGTATAATGCCATAAACAAATTGAATTGTTGTATTGAGTTACATAGGCAAGATAATTTTCGATTGATAATGTTAAAATATGTAAAGTATTGTTTTATTATGCTTAGAATAATGCCATGACATTACGATTTAATACCTACCCAGTGCATTTGTGATTTTATATTCATTCCAAAATAATTACTTAAGGTTATGTTGGTGTCATAATTGTCATAAACATAAGTCATAATCATAACATACAGTCTGGCAAAAAAGATTATAAATTAAAAAGTGACAATACAGTAATGCCGTCCCGTTTTCTTATACTTATAGATTAGAAAGGGACGACACTACAGTTTTGCCACTTTTTAATTTCTGCTCTTTTTTGCCAGACTGTAACAAGGGGTCACTTTTTATCACAGTCCATTTTTTTGGACATTAGGTATTTAATTTGTTAAAAAAAGTGGAACGTTTTCAAAATAAAAATTACCCTAAGTATTTATCTGTACAGCGGTTTGCGGCACTCTGCGCCCGTTTTATTATTTTCATCCAAGATCGTGTTATCTATATTTGTGTGGTGATTAAATGACGAGTGTCTTTTCAAAAAGACACTCCTCAAATGTCATCCTGTACACGTAAGGGGCTGTTCCCACATGCATCATATAATTGAACATATAAGAATGTTTATATTACAGAAAACTGTTGTCGAAAAATCCCTCGTCTTTATAAAGGTTCAAAAATTAACTGGTAACTGGGTTTTTTATCCACCTGTTAACACTAAAATAAATTAGTTGTAACTACAGGGATATAAATTAATTTTGAAACACCTGGAAATCGCTTTAACATCCCATATGTGGAAAGTGAAAAAAAAAATACGACTTTCTAGTCTCATTTGTCTCAAATAATACCAATCTACTGATTATAATAACAATAGAAAATGATAGCCTTAAATTTGATATGGATTCGTATTTTACGCATACCAGAGGTTAAGTTTACAGGGTAGATTTCGTTCTGTAGTTACTTGTGTTTGCGACTAGTCATGTTATTTTAACTTTAATTTATTTATCACGGTGTTCGTTTTGAAAGTATTACAATGTTAATTTATTGCAGAAATAAAAAATTGTTAAGGATAGATTGTGTTTATTTATTTTTGAACCTTTATTGTTATTTAAGTTTTGACAATCAAATGAAGCCCCATGCACCCACAGAGGTGGACTCACTCGGCCACTTGGTGGGTGCCGAAGAATGGCCAACAACAATGGGGCAGAACAAAAAGGCGATTGTGGGACGATCTTAATCGTTGGTTGGGACATTGGGATGTGTATGTATATATGGAGGAGTCTTTGTCCAGCAGTGTGACACCATAACAGACAAAAAAAAATTAAATCATGTCATAAGAGCTTAAAATGTAAAATACTGAGTTAATAGAAGTAGATAAAAATACTACTATGCTGTGTTTGGATTCAAATGTTTCATATATGTATTGCGTCTTCAGCGTAATTAAAATAGTAACGCTCCCACACATTATGTTCGAATCATTACAAAACTTAAGTTATTTGAAGTAAAAATTGCACATACATAATTTAATAAATAAAATAAACGGCTTAGGTAGGTACTTACTTGGGTGAATATTAAGTTTTTTGGTTTTAATCTTAAAACAACCCTCCTTTTGGGATTCACCGCAGTCGGGTAAATAGACAGAAATAAAAGAAGTGTGGTGTAATGTATGTAATCTAGTAACTACTTCACATTGTGTCTAGGAAGTGACTTTTGCATGAGTAAGAAAAATCTTTCCAAAAACATTTCTCCACTCATTGTACGTCGTTTCAGACACCAGCTTTACTTTAAACTATAATACAATGGCAACACAGTCAAATCTTCCGCAGGATTTACCTTATGGATATGGAGCGTACCTACTAATCAGACTATTCGATTCAAATTCGATTGCGCAATTCAGTATTTTCAGCAATAGATTCGATGCATCATGCATCCCTTTTTTCATAATTTGTGGTTCTTCGGATTCGGAGAGCACGGAAACTGCTGAGTTCTTAACGTAGTGTATAAAATCTTATACTTTCAACAAGTGATATATTCTCTATACAGTGCTTGGATTGAGTTGCGAATTTCAAGCGTAAAGGAGGGCAAACAGGGCAAAGAACCACCACAAGTAAGTTGTTGACTGTTGGATTTATATTTAGTTTTGATAAAGTTTTGAACCTCATATTTTTATGCGATGCATTTGTCGATCAAATGGCACCATACAAAATGAAATTATCAAATCATACTCAACAATCGCTACCATGTTACTCACCAATCACCACATAGTGTGTTTACCACACAGGCAAACAAACCATTTCATTTAATTTCACTTAATCCTGCCGCCAAGCAGCAGAGCTTACGCTTAAAAGTCCCGCCTAGCTGGCAACGCACCTGCAATCCTTTCGTGTCGCGGGTGTCCATGGGTGGTGATGCTTACTTACCACCAGGGTTACTTTGTTTGTTGTATAAAAAAAATGTGAATTTCATCATCACGGTCCCTTCGCATGAACCCAGATTATTATTATTTAACATTAGTCATTGTTATGGTTATGAATGTTAGTTCCGGCCATAAGCTAGTGGTAGAATACCTACCTACCGTGTGGCGACATACGATACATGTGATGATATTGCATTCCAAGAACGGCTCGTTTAGTGTTACCAGATACAAATTTTAATTTACCCGTCAAGTGTCCTAATTTGCGAATAAAATTCTTGACTCCTGATGCACGCACCATCTCGCGGCGGGTTAACTATTGTCATTTTTCAGAAACATAAATGCATACATTTACTTAGTTTTATAGCTTACAGAAGTTTCTGACGTATTAAAAAAATTACAAGACAGAGGTTTTGATTTCTTTTGTATATGTTGTCAAAAAAATCTTGATATTTTCGTGTTCCGGTCGTACCTTATTGTTATTGCTAAATGCTAAAATTCCTGACACCTGGTAACCCTAGGATCGTTTTGTAGGGCCGTGCCCGCACTTAGATATAATCGTTTTAGTAGCGACTCACAATTCGTCACCTTAGTGTCACTACTTCACCACTGTCACCCTAACAATTCTACTTATCGCAGATATATTCGGAAATATGGGCAAACGTTGTATTATATGCTCTGAAGATAATGTCACGGCGGGCCACGAAGAAACTAAAAAGCATTTGAAAAATGCCGGTTTGTTTCTACTAGACAAATATAAGTGAGTACATAATATTTTATCTACGAGTACATGATTTTAACTTAATTCTTTCCTTTTTCTTGATATTTTATCTGTTACGATACGATAAGACCTAAGTGCTCTTAAATTCGAAATTCGAAGTTCGTATTACACCATTCCCTCTCACTCTACTATTACAAGCTGTGAGTGTGAGCGAGACAATAGGTACTATACAAAATTAGAATTTATTATTTCGGAGTTTCAAGTATATGTATAAGGTGAGGTACGGTAAGTATAGCTCCATACCCCGGTTCCAAATATATGAAGAAGATCTATGGGTCTAATCAATGTCTAATCTGAAATTGGAATTTTGTATCATGATATCTCACTTTCATATTAATAATAATATAATAATAATTTATTTCAAAAGCTACTTAGCCATTATTATAAAGGATCGCTCTGTCTCCTGTGTGAAATAATGACGCTTTGTCTGAGCGCTGAGCGGAAGCGGAACGACATGAAATGAACTAAGTACAAATTTCGGAGTACCTACTTATCCGGCCCTGATTTTTATTAGGTCTAAGCTTTAATCATTAAGATGTCTAGTATGTCTATTTAAAACCACTTTATATATATGTGTATTATACATATAAGTAGGTATAGTTGGAGTTGGCCAAGAATTCATTATCACCTTAGGCTCAATGTTCTTTGTTCTGTTCAACTTAAAATGGCAAAGATTCTCAGGTCAATAATATGAACAATTTGCCTTATTGTTTTTATTCTGATGTAGTCATGGCGTCACTATATAAAGTCTGGGGCCCGACGCAAGTTCATCAGCAGGACCCCCTTCCTCAATATAAATAAAGAAGTGCAGTTTGGGGCCCCATTCCGTAGAGCAAGGGTCCGGTTGTATTTTGCCAGTCCTGCCTTATAGTTAGGTACTTAAATGTTGCGAAGTTAAATTGGCGAAGCATTTTCTTAGGGTACCTAAGGCCTGAGTGGACACTCGAGTTGCGCGTGCGTGTTAAACAAATGAAACTCATCCTGGTGTTCTTGAGTCGACGCTGCACACAGCCCTTTGCCGCTGCCCGCCACGCTGCACGCCCCGCTTCGAGCGTCCACTCAGGAGGGCAACTACCGCCCCTCTCACTCTCAAATTAATAACTATTAGTGAGAGCAAAACGGCACGAAACGAACTTCGAAAATCGAATTTCGGAGTATCCTGGCCTTACACTGTCGACTATACCTTCTTATGTTACAAGTATTTGTCTACAGGAAAAAATTCTCAGAGAATAGGAATGGAGTCATTGTCACGTGTACGGTGACCCCGACGGAGTACAATGCGGAGCCTTTACTGACTGATAAGGAAGACTCCTGGCTTGAAGTCTCTGTGAGTAAAATAGCTCAGGGCTTCCCAAACTTATTTATTACGCGTCCCTTTTCAAAAAGAAAAAAATCCCCACTAGCACCCCATTCCAGATAATTTTAGTTTAATATCAAAATATAAAAAGAGAATTTCAATAACTTTTATGGAACATTTAGATTTAAAATTTAAACCTATGTTTGTTACCCGGGAACCTCAGTGTTTTGGAATTTATGAGCGAAATTATTATGAACTTACCAGTGAAGGAAAACTACCTCTGTGAAGTTCGTTCGTGTGCCTGCAGTGGGACTTGTATAGGCTGGAACTGATGATGATGATGATAAACGGTTGAACATCAATGAAATTTTGTTTTAATATTATAAACTAGCTGCTGCCCGCGACTTCGTCCGCGTAGAATTAGCAATTGACATGTTTATATCTATCCCACGGGAACTTTGAAATTTTCCAGAATAAAAAGTAGCCTATCTAAGTCGCTTTCTCTGTCCCTATGTCCCTATGTCCCTATGTATGCTTAAATCTTTAAAACTACGCAACGGATTTTGATGCGGTTTTTTTTTAATAGATAGAGTGATTCAAGAGGAAGGTTTATATGTATAATACATGCACAACATACCGTGCGAAGCCGGGGCGGGTCGCTAGTTTATAATATTAGTGCTAGTAGGATAGGTGAAGCTCTAATATCTTAGTATGTACCTACTTGCACCTTTCCAGGTAAAACCGCCGGCTGAACTCCGGATTAAGTTCACAATTAAGAACGACAATACTCATTCGATAATTTTCGGAGGAGCTGCCATGTTATACAAAAAACGGAAACAAAACTTCACACTACATAATGACGATGTAGGTGTTGGTACTTCCGCTCACACCATACAGCCGAGTAAGTTATTCTATAATGCATCAGGGTGTTCGGACTTAGTTAAATCATTATTTTCAGGTTGCATAATTTATGAGTAACAAAAATAAAATACCTCTCTCTCCCCCGCACTCTCGTCCCTGGTGAGCAGTAGATGTTGCACGGGAGTTTGTAATTGTGTCATACAGACACATCATTCAAACAGATGACGCTTAGCGACAAATATTCGCATAGTAACAAGGTCACGTGACAGTTGGTAACAGATAGAAAAATTCGAAGGCTTAACTACTCACCTGCTATGGGTGGTGTCACGCGTCACGGAATGACGAGGACCCGGGTTCGATTCCCGGCCAGAGCTTTACTTTTCGGATTTTTCTGTGTTCTAATTTTCAATGTCGTTTAGAAATTAAAAATAAAATAACCTAAATAATAACTTCTGCGCTACACGTACATAAACTCACTGTCGTCATTATTAAGGTCGAGTTAAAAACTGACATTTACTTTCTATATATCTATGCAAAATTCATCAGGTGGCAGTTTTTGCCCCTCTTTCATCGGATATACGAGCAAAGAAATGTATCGTTGTCCAATCGTCTCTACCTACCAGTGGCGTGGCGTCCATAGAACTCGATTCCCACTAGCTTGCCTATTTTAAGGCAGTTGGGCAATTTATTGTGCAGCATTAGAGGAAAAGGCTAGTTAAGTTCCCTTCGGCTTGCCTTCTGATATATTTGACGCCACGCCACTGCTACCTACTCTACTTATGCTTAGCCAGTTCGGGCTCCTTAGAGCTGCCCGTGACATTTTGCCAGTCCTTTATCCTATAGTTTCTCCACTGCATGCAATGATAGTGCTGGAGTGGAGGCCCAGAGTGGCACACCGAAATGTGGGTAGGCAACCGATGCGTTGGACCGATGACCTTGTCAGAGTAGCGGGTAAGGATTGAATGCGGAAGGCTCAAGATCGTAACGAGTGGCGTGCATTAGAGGAGACCTACACTCAGCATTGGGTGGATTATGGTTGAGGAAGAAGAGAAGAAGAGATGCAATGATATATAGGCAGCAACTTGAGTACTAATATTTATATAGGCAGCCCAGCAGTGGGACGTATAGGCTGGAGATGATGATGATGATGATGAAATAATATAAAACACGTTGACCTTAAGTATATATGCATTATCTTTTTATTTTCAGAACAATACTTCAAAGAGCAAATTTCCATAACGTTTGAGAGCCAAGCTATTGGAGTCTACCAGATACCTATTTACTTCATATTCGCCGGCGCGGAGAATGAGCAAACCACAGTTGTTTGGAAAGAAATGGTACGAAACTACCTGTATAGTCTTTTTTGCTATGGCCGGGAATCGAACCTTGATCCTGGGTCCTCATCATTTCATAATCATACACTTCGACTTCGACTCACATTTGTCAGAGATCGCTACTAAGCGATAAGACCGCCTATTGTATACTTTGTTCTTTGTATCTGTACTGTTTTTACTGATTTGTGGTGTTCAGTAAAAAGTATTTGTATTGTATTGTATTTGTCTAATTTTTTTCTAAAATTTTTATAATGTAGTGTCCATTTAAGTAAAAGGCATTGTATTTTATTTATTATACATTACCGATCATTTTTTCCAGTATAAATTTAAAAAATTGAAAATTTCATGCCATTAAATTAAGTGGATACCTATTGAGTGGGAAAAAATAACTAATACTTGCCGTAGCGGCTAAGTAACAAATAAACTTATGTTTCAGGTGGTATGTGTGAATAAAGAGAAAAAACTAAATCAAAAAGTGGACAGCCCTTACACGAAGGAAGTTGTGTACGCTGAGAGAATAGTGTCATCACCCGCAGCCGTGAAACGATTGTAAGCAACGCTATGGTTCTTAGCCATGTTTGGTAAAAATCGGTCCAGTTTGAAGATAGCTCTTTTCCAAAACGATGTCAGCCATTTTTGGAATAAAATCGTTTATTTACGTATGACTACTCGATTAATGTGTTGGGGATTTTTAAATTTTGAATGTTGGTAATGTTATCACATAAAAAAGTCTCGAATGCGTTCACTTACGACTCGAGTACCTACTATGAAAAAATCGCTCGTTCCCCGTACATAACTATTTTACATTACCAGGATAATATATTCTAAGGTACCTAAAATAAATACTATTTCTAAATTAAAACAAATATGTTTCGCGGCTTAGGGGTGAATATTCGTTACATCACTAGACCCTAGAGCCACCACCGCCGCACCTAAAACTAAATTTATCCAAATTAATTATCCTACATTGGTTTTACCAGTGCCGGTTATGGAACTTTTTTATTTACGGGGAACAAGCTGAAAATATTGACAGTGCCACTTGCGGATCTAAACGGCAACAACTACAATGGAATATTACATTTGCTTTCGAGTCGTAGAATAAATACTATGGGAAAATAATCTAACAAACCATTTTGTGATTGGACACTTACACTACCTACGCATACTTTTATACCTTCAGTATAAAATGTTCGATCCTTACGTATATATTACATGATGAAAGTAACTCTTATTTACCACGAGCTTTTCGGTGAAGGAAAAGATCGTGAGGAAACCTGCAAACATCCGCGGAGCAATTCAATGGTGTGTGTGAAGTTCCCAATCCGCACTGGGCTCGCGTGGGAACTATAGCCCAAGCCCTCTCATTCTGACAGGAGGCCTGTGCCCAGCAGTGAGACGTATGTAGGCTGGAGATGATGAAGATGAACTGTCATTAGTCTGTTATTTAGGTACCCCTTCACGATATTCAATAATGAATCTCGCAATCTTTCTACTTATTGCAGAGAGAACAACAAATACCTAATACCATCGAAGAACCATTGGGCAGTCTTTGAACACTTGGAGAGCTGTAGAAACAATAATGATGGCGGCGGCGGAAGTCTCACCGATGAGCAGAATACATTGCTTGAAAACATAAGGTTTGTTTTTACAGCCGGATACCTTAATCAATACCGGCTTAGTGGTTAGAGAACTTGATTGCGTAGCTTGATGACCCGGGTTCGTTTCCCTATTGGGGCATATTTATGTATGAAAAATTAAAATATTTCTTGGATGTTTGCATACCTATTTAAAAAAATTAGGTAAATGTGTTTATGAGTTACCTGGTACCCATAGACGGGTACAAGCTTTGCTTAGTTTGGGGACTAATAGATCAATTGGTATTGTCCCCATATAAGTACTTATTTATTACCTACCAGGCCTATGTTCAGCAGTGGACGTCTCCCGGCTGATATGATGATGATGATGATGATCAAAATCAGTCCATTCGTTTAATTTCGAGAGCGCTACAAAAGAATACTACACAGAGAACATAATACGCACCCGAAATCTGGCTTTCTTATTTTTCATGTTAATTTATTATTATTGTTTCACAGATGCATCTTTGAAAGTGGTCCGACACACAACAATTACGTGCCGTTTTTCCGCCATTTGCTGTGGTGCAATGAAACGGCCATTGCAAGAAATGTGAAGGTTCGCAACTATTGTAGCGTTTTTCTATTACAGCAGGGGTGGCCAGCCAGTTTTGGTGCATGTGTCACTTTTTTTACAAATATTTGATTCCTGATGACATTTGAGTCCTTATTTATCTGAGAAGACGTGTCATTAAAATCCTTCTTGGTGAAGCGGATTTCTATTTGTGGTGGTGCTCTCTTACCATCAGATGACCCACTGGTTCGTTTGCGAAGCTAGTTCATAAAAAAAGAATATTGACTTGTCAGATTGTCGAAGCAGTGGGTCATCATGGTAAGAGAACACCAGTACAAATAGACATTCGCATCACCAAGAAAGACTTTAATGACACGTCATTTCAGTTATGTTATGGTTTTTAACAAAACTAAAAAAATACTATCTATATACATACTATGCCGTTGGTTCGCCATCCCTGTAACTAAGTATGGTGTGAAGAGAGAAGTGTTTTAGTTTTAGGGTGTTTCCATTAAAGCCGAATACGGCGGAGACTGGCGAAGCCACTAATTACTTTAATTGAAAGTTGAAACCCACGTCCATCGATCATTATACTCAAGATATATAGATTATCCTTGGATTATCCGCCTAAAAGTGATGATGATGATGATGATGATTCCTCTTTTAATTTCTCGTGGAGCATAGGGCCTCGACAGTCTTTCGACAGACCGCTTAAAAGTATGCTGGAAAAACTATTCTCAACTGAGATATTTTTCAGCGCACTCATGCGTGGACCACCGATACGAAATAATCACTCAAAACATCATTAAGTAGGAGTCACTACTCATTTGGTTCGATAGGACACACACGGGGTGGATTAAAAGCAACTTCCTAGGGTCTTGACCCCCTCCTCAGACTGCACTTGACTACTTAAATATCTATTTCCAGAATTACAATATGTCACGTGTGACGCTGTTGCCTCATAGTGGGCGGAAAAACTCTTACGCATTGACGGTACCTGGGTTAGCAGAGAAGCGACCGTCTATTATGCCTGGTAAATTGCTCCAGTAACGTAATAATATAAATATATCAGACAACGGCAACTGTGTAATTGTTTTACTAACTTAAAAGGACTCCTAGTGTTCATTAAGGATTTGAACCGCTGAGGACTTTCTTAAAAAAAAGGGTGGTGCTATCTTCTTGTCTTCGACACCGAAACGAATTGCTGTATTCTGAAATTCGTAGTTGGCTATAGGGAGCTGCTGTCTACTCTCTCATCAGGTCCGATAGTCTTCTTTTCGGTTTTCGCTAGATATTGAGTCCGTAAAATTACACAGCCTTTGTAACCTTTTATGAATAAAGAGTCAGTTTCTTAAATTAACCTTATTTTTAGGCGATTTCGTCCACGTGAGACCTCATGGCCAAAAGAAAATTCTGTTCGAATCAGTTATAACAGATATAGAGGACACTTGTGCTGTATTTGGGGAATTTGCTGCCGAGTGAGTACCTCTATACTTAATGGTAAAAAAATATATTTTCGCCTGCAGGGTTTATTATAGCTTCTGAAGACCGAGAAATATTATGTGAAGTAGCTTAACATGGGGCAATTTATATTACACTACTTACAACGTTTGCTTGACGCGGTCTACAAAGTCGTCTTCACATTAGTCTGTCCGCCTATTTCGGCTACCTAATTATGTGCACGTTGCATGCGGCGATCGATTTAGTGTAATTGCCCCTTAATATCTCTTCCAGCCATGACATTTCTTTCCTTATGAGCAATGTAAGCGGAGGCTAAGGCGACAGTACTACCACAGCAGACCACACCTGTGACGTAACATTTTTCTTCAAATTTTTCACTCCTTACTTAGGCATAATTTAATCCCTCGTGTTCCAGGTTTACACGTTACTATGGACCAGAAGCCAAGTTCGACATTCGTTTCTTCATGTCCCGGGTACCTCTGGAACGCATGCACGAAGCGGTCGCCAACGTTCAAAGCTCGGGCGCCATGTATAAGGTTTACCCGCGGAAAACTAACCCGCCCCAGATAAAGGCTATCCCGAAAGAAAAGTAAGTGAAATGACGCTCATTCTTTAGATGTAACACGCCTATTAACTATACTATACCCTGCGGCAGGGGTTCGCAGCTCATCTTAGTATTAATTTATAATTAAATCCTTTTGCTCGGTATGGCTTCTTCAATACAAGCGATAGGATACCTCTTACAGTGGTTGAGATGGTAGGAGAATAACCTAGTTAAGCAGTTTTAAGTGTTGGGATACAGAATATTACATTGCGAATTTATTAGACTGCTCCACGGCAAATGTCATAGGCGTAGGTTGTGGGACTTGTGGGTAGGTGTTGTAGGTAACTGAAGTGTGTTTAGATTCCTTCAAGTCCGTTACAGCTCAGCTTTTACAGCCTAGATGGCGTAACAACTAAACCGGACCTTTGCTAATATTAGATCGTAGCTTAGCCTTTCCGTGCAGTAATTTGCAGATAATAAAACACTGTTATAAATCGAATACCTTACGGCGCGTTAGATATTTCAACGCGCAAGTGGCTGCGAACCCGGAGCAGTGCACGGTTGTAGAGCACGTGGTGGGGGGCTCCAGCGGCGCCGCACCCTACCTGCTATTCGGGCCCCCGGGCACCGGCAAGACCGTCACCATCGTCGAAGCCATACTACAGGTAAAAACCTGACTTACATATAGCCCATCTCCCTCCCTGCCATGGCCGGTAATCGCACAAGGGGTAATGGCGCACCCTGCGAAATGGATCGTGGCACGCAATGGCGATGTAGCGATGGCCAGCATGGTGCGTTATTTGTATAGCCTTCTAACGGAAGATCGTTGCAGATGGCTAGTATAAATACATCACCCGCCGCTCTGATTATCTATCACCCACTGAGTCACTCTATTGCCACCCCCAATCGATAGCGGTAAGGACACCATGGAAAACTTTACAGTCTGCCAAAAAGTGGATGGAAATTAAAAAAAAAACAGTTATGATTTTTATATTGTTTCCCAATCAGTCTCTAATGAAACCCTCAAGGTCAAGTAAGTAGGTACCTTTTACAGTTACTCGAGGGTTTCTACACTTTTAAATATTATTTGAAATTTCAGTTGGCTCGGGACCCCAACAATCGCATCCTTGTGTGCACAGAATCAAATATGGCGGCGGACCACGTCGCTTCCAAGATCGCGCTGTACAGGCAACAGTTTAAGCAAGAGAGGGAGTTTATCCTCCGCGCCAATGCAGAGTTCAGGAAATGGTTAGTAACTGGAGCCTCTTATTTCTTGATACCTAGCTGGGAAGAATCTAAGAAAGAAGTACCTACTACTAAATAGGTACACGTAATACAATACCAGGTACTTAATTGGACACTCTTTACGATTTTGCCAAATCCAGCCATGGGAGTAGGTATGTCATGCGTCCGCGTCTAATTATCTTCATAAGTCCGCTCTCTTTTAAAAATGGTAAATTCATTATATTTTCAGGGAACCGATGCCACAGTGTTTAAGGGAGTATTCCAACGGACACAATCGCAAAAGCTTCAGTCCTGTGTCCATTAAACGCTTCTTGAATTACCGGATTATGATCACGACGCTTATACATGCGGCCAAGTTCGCCAGGTTAGTGATATTGAGAAATTAAAAGGAAGTAACAATAAAAAATAATTGGATTAAATTCAGTGACGTCTGTGAGTCTGTGGAAGAACCCTAATTGAATCTGTTTGCTTAACTTAGGGAGTTAAAGAATAAAAAGTACGATCGTAAAACGACCCACGTGTTCATCGACGAGGCGGCGCAGGCGTCGGAGCCGGCGGCGCTGGTGCCGGTGTGCGGGCTGCTGGCGCCCGCGGGCACGCTCGTGCTGGCCGGCGACCCCCAGCAGCTGGGGCCCGTCTGCATCAGCAGGGAGGCCAAGGACCGAGGGCTAGGTACGTGCTCATCCACGAGGCGGTACAGTTAAAAAACCTGATTGGTTTCGTAACATACTTACTTCAAAACGCTACGAAGTCAGAATACGTAGTTTTTATTATTTCCAGGTGTCTCTCTGATGAAGCGCCTCAAGGACAACTGCCACTTGTACTCTGATGAGAACCATAATCCGAACTTCTTTATGATGTTGAAGACGAACTTCAGGTGCCACGCCGATATCCTAAGCATTCCAAACGAGTTGTTCTACCATGGGGAACTGAAGGTAGGCGTTATCGGTATTGTCGTCTATAATTACTCGGCACATGAATAAAAGATGCTGTAGTCAAGTGTTTATAACGTCAGTGAGAGAATGTTGACTGTTTGTTATTGCCACGCTGTCTTACTTAGTAGGTACTGGGTATTTTCTGCCTGAAGAATTGTGTTTCATCAGCTAAACTAAATGTCTCTGGCATATGGCATACCTGACTGATATATTATAAAAAATTAATTATTGTTATAGACCCAAGCTGAACCAGACAGAATCAGTGCAATAGACATTTTGGGTAAAAAGGAAACGAGCCACGCTATACATTTCCACGGTGTGGAGTCTAAGGAAGAGAGGGAAGGCAAATCTCCCAGGTATTTCATGACGTCGATCTCATTTCGTTTTATATTTTTTTCAAGATTAAATCGCTCTCACAACGACCGGTAGTACGCCTTCTGCATAGATACACTTCATTTGACGATTTTAATCAAGTCTTCACTTCTTGACGACCTTCCTGGTTCATCGACAAGATAGATTTAATGTATTGCCCCATTTAGTAATAATTATATTGCTTTGCAGTTTCTTCAACGATACTGAAGCGGCAGTCGTGCAAAATTACGCTGTAGTGCTGGTTAATAATCACAAAGTGCTTGAAAAGGACATCGGTGTGGTCACGCCTTATATTAAACAGGTGCGTTGTTTATTGGTGACCGCAGAGCTGACCGCTTCCCTGGACAAAGTATTGCAGTGTTTTTCAACCTTTTTCATGATACGACCCCCCTGGTATGAAATAGTTATTTGTTATGCAAGGCTGCAAAGTTTTTGTTTGGCGCGAGTGCCTGTATTGAAACCCGAGCAAGCGAAGGATTCTATGATTGAGCCACGAGCGAAGCGAGTGGTTCAAAAGAAGAATCCTGAGCGTCGCGAGGGTTTTAAGGCACGAGACACTAAACAAACTGCTGCCGGAGCCAACGGCCAAAGAGATTAAACATAGTATTGTAATAGAGCGGACATTGCGACTTCGCCCATACAAGACATTTAATCCCAAGTGCCAGTATCGCCATCTACCGCGGAAAAGCATAAATACGTTCTAAAACAATTAGAACGCAGTTCAGCTACTGCCCGGCGCGGCGCTCGCGTCGGAAACCACAGAAAGGAAAATAGGGGTGCTGGCATTGCAATATCAAGGTATCGATAAAATTATCGATGAAGGTTAAAACTTAAAATCAAGAATTATTTCATGGAATAGATGCAATCAAGTGACAATTAATTTATTATCTATGTTATTTTTAAGTTAGTATTAGTTATTTATTTATTTTTGTTACAGTGAAAATGATTTATTACAAAGACAGATAATAAGTAATTTTATGTTTTAATTTTATGTAATAGCTTTAATAATAATTTATTTTAGTTTTGCATTAATATGGGAGGAAATTAAATATTTCGGTAGTATAAGAAAGAATTTTTTGAGGATTTTGCAATAATATATTGGGCTTAGTCAAGGCCATTGACCCTTATTAGTAGATTTTTTTGTAGTACAGGGACAAGATAATTGTTTTAAAATTGCTCGACCACTCTTTCTGTAGTACACGTTTTCAGTTTTAAATTGGTGCGAACACAGTTTTGACGCAGCGGTCGGAAGCCAACTTTGACCTCAATTTTCCAGTTGTACAAATTTTATCCACTTCTCTCATGTTTCCTTATTGATAGGCGGAAACTTAGAATATCAGTAACATACTTAAACAAAAAACATTGTTCCATACTTATGTTTCAATGATATTAATGAGATTAAATAACTAAATTAGTTCATAGTATCTCATTAAATATCGATAAATTCATCACAGCTCTATCGGGGTTACCAGACCTGAACATGAATATTTCTGACAAAAGCACTGACTTTTCAGTAAATTTCCTGATAATTTGTGTCAATTTCTATAATGGTGGGAGCACACGATGGCGATGGCCTGAGTTCTTTATCTATATGAAAAAGTCCGGACAATTTAGAATGTTACTGTTTCCCTGACGACTGAGGGCTGAAATTCCGGATATATCAGGAAAACTTCTATCATCGGGTAACATTACACTAAAACTAATGTGTGCTACTGAACAACAGAGGGCGCTTATTTGAAAACGGGCAATGTTCCAGAAACATCTATGGAAATTATTTTGTTTTCGGATAATATCGGATAAAAAACACCAAATACTTATGAAAATAAACTGAAATCTCGCCCAGTATTTTTCCCGTATCGGGATTTGCAATACTGCAAAGCACAACCCGGCATTTTTTACGAGAAAACGATTTATTTAGCAGAGCGAACACGATCCGTCAGTGCGGGCGTTTGGCACCATACTAAATGACTTAGTACCGCGCGGTACTAAGTCTTGGATTATGATTTAGTTGTCAATGTCCGCTCTATTACAATACTATGTTTAATCTCTTTGGCCGGAGCGAAACACACAATTTTTCACCTCACAACAGCGAGAAAAATGGTGGATGGAAGAATTTCAAATTACTTGAGTATATGAGTAGGTGAGGTCGTGGTCGTGGTGGTCGTGGTGGTCGTGGTGGAATCGTGGAATGGTGGTCAGCGCGGCATTCGAATTTCAAAAACCTTTTCCACCCAAGAGGGGAAAAAGCACTTTTCTACGCAGATTTTTAAGGAGAAAGACAGCCCTTTCGAGCAAGTGAGGTGAATAGTAGATTGATAAACTAGGGTTGAAATATACCCATTTCACCTGAGATATTTCTGGCACCAGAGCGAAGTGAGGGCGCCAATAGTTCGAGGGTGAAATTGGTAATTTCATCCGAGTTGAACACTCTACTTTTCATTTCGAATATGAGGAAATTAAAATTTCACTAACGTCGAATGGTCGCATTACAAGCAGAAGCATTTCTGATGCTCACTGTATGATTATATGTAGTTGGTGTAAGTTTAAAACAATAATTAATGGGGCAACTACATTATTCCGTTCGCCTAGTGCGGTCGCCAAACTTTTTTTTACTACTTCGATCAACAAACGTCTTCATCTGTCCGCCTTCGACTACCTAGACCTAGTGTACCTAATTGCCTCATAAATATTTGTGTGTTGTCGATTGTGTTGACAGGTGTCCTGTATTAAGGACAGGTTGGAATGCGTCAGGCTGACTGGCATCGAGGTGGGCACAGTTGAAGCGTTCCAGGGCAGGGAGAAGCGCGTGATCATACTGTCATGTGTGCGCGCAAACTGTGATTTTTTTGCGCACGATGCTAAGTTCAAACTCGGCTTCATTGATAGCGCCGAAGTAAGTATCCAAGCGTCTCAGATCCACATTATACTATCTAGCGCGCTACGATTAGGCGACACAGCCGCGTGAAACATGACTTTGTTTAAAACACAGATACTTAAATGGGTTTTCGTTAAAACTATATGATAATTCATCCATTCTGTATATACCTATGTACCAAAATTTTAAGGCAATCCAACTACAAGAAGTTGGTCAAATTTCACTTGTAAGATCAAATTAATAAATTGAGGGTCTGTCCTACTACTATCTGATAAGTTCCTGATATTGTAAGTGGCAGATATCGATGGAGGCGTCTCTGTCTGTTTCGTAGTAATAAATTGAGATGGTACTAAAGATTATTTTTATTAGGAACTTAACAGAGACTGACACGAGCCCTAAAGCTTGTAAAAATTGGATCGAGCGATGCTGGATCGTTCTTTAGGAACTGAACTACCCACACCTAGTCCAGTTTACTGTCCTCTAGCACAGTCAGTGTCCAAGTATCGGTACACGCCTGTGTGTCAAGGGAATAAGAGCGTGTTCTGTCGACCACTTAGACCGTGATGAAAATATAACGCTAACAGTACTGGACGTCTTGTCTGACTTCTAGACGTCGTTTCTAGTTTCCTTCATGCATTTATTCGCTACTAAAATGCAGTAGGCACTTTTCCGTAACAAAAACCTTAAGACCTTTCTCGTCATGCCAGTACTACAGTAGCAAGTAAATCTAATAGATGAATTGTGATTTCAGCGCTTTAACGTGGCGATAACTCGCGCCATAGCCAAACTGATCGTCATCGGTAACCCCTTGTGTCTCAGAAAGGACACAAAATGGTCGAAGTACATGCAGAAGTGCCGGGAGTTCGGCACTTATGCCGGCTTCGACGCGGGCATCGAGGAAACCGACGCCGACCGAGAGGAAGTTCTTGAGCAAATCGCTCCGATAATGCGGGCGATCAAAGAAATGAATGTATCGAAGTAATAATCTAAACACTGCGCTCTCTTGTCTCTATAACCCTCGCGATGTGGGAATGCTATTGATGAATGAACGCCAGCCAACTCATGGCCGTCAAACATCTCCTAATCTAGAAAAGTGACATTTGTATTATACTAGCTTTTGCCCGCGACTTCGTCCGCGTAGACTCATTTATTGACAAATAGCTTTTGCCCGTGGCTTTGCTCGCGTGTACCAGGAGTATTTCAATCCCGTTTTCCCCCGTTCCCGTAAGAATTTCGGGAAATGCTCTCTTTAATGTTCCTCTACACTCTTCAAGCAACCTACATGCCGAATTTCAGCTTTCTACAACCAGTAAAACGAAAAGCCCCTTTTTCCCGTTCCCGTGGCAATTTTGGGAAATTATCTCTTATAGCTTCCCTACACTCTTCAAGCAACCTAGATGCCAAATTTCAGCTTTCTATGACCAGTAAAACGAAAAATCCCGTCTTTTTCCATATTCCCATGGAAATTTTGGAAAGTCCTCTCTTAATGCTTCTCTTTACTCATCAAGCAGCCTACATGCCGAATTTCAGCTTTCTACAACCAGTAAAACGAAGTCTTGTTTTTCCCGTTCCCGTGGGAATATTGAAAAATTCGAAATATTATAAACGGGATGTGAGTGAACCGCGATTAGCTTTATTGAGCACCCGATATTTCCCCCCGTTTTTTTTTTTTTGTTATTTTGTTTATAATAGGTATTTCGAATGAACTTAACCGTGAATCATTGAACACTCATATTGAAAAATTGTCTCTTAAAGTTTCCTTACACTTATCAAGCAACCTAATGCCAAATTTCAGCTTTCTACAACCAGTAAAAAGAAAAGCCCCTTTTTCCATATTCCCATGGGAATTTTGGAAAGTCCTCTCTTAATGCTTCTCTTTACTCATCAAGTAGCCTACATGCCGAATTTCAGCTTTCTATGATCAGTAGTAAAACGAAACATCCCGCTTTTTCCCGTTCCCGTGAGAATTTTGGAAAGTCCTCTCTTGGGCAGTTCTCCGGAGTGGCATTTTTACGTGTCCGGGGCAAAAAATAATAGATTTCGTCGCTAGATAATACTGAAAAAAATCAGACATATACTTTAGGCTCAGTTCCGCCTAGAAAAGTATTAAAATACTTCATAGTTATTTATACATCTAAAGAAAAAAATATTACATTTGAAAATAGACGTTCGGTGGTAGTGTCCCACACGCAGATAAGCGAAGAAAAAAAAATATATCCTAGGATAGGAATTTTATTGCCAGGTCTTAAATGGGTTCCCGTATACTAAACTTGTTCATAACTCATATTATACACACAAATAAAAAATATCATTTAAATTCAGTCAATAAAAACAATTTTTCGCCGTGTCCGAGGGTAACGTCTGAACTCAGTGGAGTTTACGAAACGCGCCGGCATCCTAACAAAGAAACATATCAGAAATCCCGAAACGCGCGTGTAGGTAGCCTTGGTCGTGCCTTGTTTGCCGGCGAGATCGGACTTCGACTCACAACTCAAGCGTCAGATTTTTCGAGGTAATATTCGTCGTTCGGTGGGTTTGGTTTCGTGTTTTGTTGAATTCGGTGAAGCAATTATTTTTTTCAGTGTTAGTCTAATTGTCAATTTGATAGTAAGTAAGTCATCTCTAAGGGTATGCGATTTCATTATTAAGTGACTTTTTTTTGTACATTTCCTATATTTTCTGTTATTTGAAAAACATCGTTTAATTTTGAATTCGGTGGCAATAATCTCCGCGGGTTCGGTGGGTTTTCGGGCCACCGAAATCATTAGAACTGCCACTGAAATCAATAAAACTGCCACCGAAATCAATAAAGCCACCCACAGATATCAGTATTTATTTTAGAAAAACGTTAAGTATTCTTAATTTTTACACGAATACTTATTCCACGCACATAATAAAACTAAAGAAGTATGTATCAGTCAAGTTGTTGCTTGTTTACGCTTTTGAAAGTGTCTTATTGAATTTTGATTTCGGTGAGTATGTTTGATTTCGGTGATTTAAATATCTCACTAACTAACAGGTTTACAAGAAGGCCTTTAGTACTAATATTTTTTAAATTTAGGCCTGTATTTAGATTTTGAGGAGATACAATAAAAAAGTTAGTAGAAAAATTGACCACCGAAGTCACCTAAAACAGCTCATCTCGGAGAACTGCCCTCTTAATGCTTCTTTACACTCCCCAAGCAACCTAAATGTCAAATTTCAGCTTTCTAAACCAGTAAAACAAAGTCTCGTTTTTCCCGTTCCCGTGGGAATTTCGGGAAATTGTCTCTTAATGCTTCCCTACACTCATCAAGCAACTTAAACCTACATGCCGAATTTCAACTTTCTAGGACCAGTAAAACGAAAACTCCCGTCTTTTTCCATATTCCCATGGAAATTTTGGAAAGTCCTCTCTTAATGCTTCTCTTTACTCATCAAGCAGCCTACATGCCGAATTTCAGCTTTCTACAACCAGTAAAACGAAGTCTTGTTTTTCCCGTTCCCGTGGGAATATTGAAAAATTCGAAATATTATAAACGGGATGTGAGTGAACCGCGATTAGCTTTATTGAGCACCCGATATTTCCCCCCGTTTTTTTTTTTGTTATTTTGTTTATAATAGGTATTTCGAATGAACTTAACCGTGAATCATTGAACACTCATATTGAAAAATTGTCTCTTAAAGTTTCCTTACACTTATCAAGCAACCTAATGCCAAATTTCAACTTTCTACAACCAATGTATAACAAAAAATCCCGTTTTTCCTGTTTGTTTCCGTCAGAAATTCGGGAAATCCTTTTGTAGTGCACCCCTATACTCCCCAAGGAACCTGAAGACTAAATTTCAGTTTTCTACGACCAGTAAAACGAAAAATCGATCCCGTAGAACTGAATATAAATTCCCTTTTTTCCTTAACCTGTGGGAATTTCCTAAAATCCTTAAAACCGTTTTTATAATTATAGTTCATAGGATTTCGTTGAACTGAATATATAAATCCCGTTTGTTCCTTATCCCGTAGGAATTTACAAAAATCCTGAAATTACTTTCTTAATGTTGTAATCACGTACTTGTGTATGAAATTTGAAGTCTAGTTATTATAGTTACTGAGATAGGGTCACTCGGAATCCAATAAGTACATAAATCGCATTTTTTCCCGTTCCCGTGGAAATGTGTGTGTGTGTGTGTGTGTGTGTGTGTGTGTGTGTGTGTGTGTGTGTGTGTCAGGTAGGTATATGTGTTGTTGTTTTCGTAATCAGCGACTCGATAAACCGTACAAACAATACTACCCACTAATAATAATAATATAATAATACCCACGTTGATTTTCCGACTTTGTCACGACATATCACCCTTTTAGGGGTTGAATTTTCAAAAAACCTGAAACAGGTGTTTACTCATTTATCGTTAGGAATTCTCCTGTGAAGTTTCGAATAAAATAGTCTAACTAATCTTGTTTCCCCATACAAACTTTGGACCCCCATTTAACCCCTTTAGGGGTCGAATTTCCAAAAATCCTTCCTTAGTGGATGCCTACATTGTATAAGGTATCTGTGTACAAAATTTCAAGTCTCTAGGTCCAGTGGTTTGGGCTGGGCGATGATCAATTAATGAGTGAGTCAGGACTTTGCCTTTTATATATATAGAAGATATCGAACAAATTGTATCCTGACCCATAGTGGAACCTTTTCGAGGTAAATGTTACGGATAAATTGCCAGCGTCGGTCAAAGATGCGGCTCATGCGGCGTCCTAAACGATTAAGGCTCGACCTTTGAAATTTTCGTGAAAATGAGTTGTGTTGTAACCATTTTATACATTATAACGTAACAATTTATATGTCGGAAAAAATATATACTAATCTGGAAGATATGAGAAGTAACATAGTTTTGGTAGAAATCCATTTTAGTGAAAGAAAGCAGAGAAAAAGCAATCTAAAGTCACCCCTATTTTTTCACTTGTAACCATTTTACTGCTCCATTTTTTATCAGAAAGAGATGAAATTTTATAATCTGCTTCATAAAATAATGACCATTAACTTTATTTTCCTACTTTGTCAAATTTCTTAAAAATTTACCTCGTTTTCTGAAATATTCCCTCCCAAGTTCCTACCGCTCCCCATTTTCGTCCATACGGTCAGTGCGGGACGAGGCGCGATGCAGGACGGACCTGTGTCAATTTGCGCTGCGACCAAACAAAACTCCGTTTTTAAATATTTGTGGAATAAATTTGTTGGGTAGAGTGGACAATCCGTTTCGTGATTCGTAAAGTAGGTAGATCCTACTAATATTATAAATGCGAAAGTTTGTGAGGATATGAGTCAGTGTGTATGTTTGTTCCTTCTTCACGCTCAAACGACTGGACGGATGTGGATAAAATTTGGAATGAAGATAGCTGGTACCCTAGATTAAAACATGGGCTACTTTTTATCCCGGAAAATTGCATAGTTCCCGCGGGATAGTGATAAACATGTTAAAGGTCGTAGCTGCCTAGAGTTGCAACGTATTTATAAATTGTTGCAGAACTTGAACGTGTGCCGTTTTCAGAGACGTCAGTTAATAATTATGATTAGTTAGAACTTAATTGTCGTCTCTGAGTGTGAAACTTAACTGTAATTGTCCTCTCGGTTGTATTGACTGACGGTGGAAATTCAACACTGTTTTACCGTGTTAACGGATCAAGTTCAAGTTTTAATTTACCATCCCTGCGTAACCAGATACAAAGGAATAAATAGTGCTTTAATTATGTTAATTGGCGTTTCTGAGTGTGAAAGTTAACCTTTGCTTTCTCTCTTCTTCTTTTTGCGTAAAAGGTAGGTACAGAATAATTGTTTTTAGACCGTTTGTCTTCAAAATCGATATCTAAGGGTCCGAGTAGTCTTCAAGCATGAATCCGTTGTCAAAAGTTTAAAAAGTGGCCGCCATTTTGAAAATTTTAGTTTTTCAACCGATTGCTTTCAAAATCGATATCTGAGGATCCGAGTGGTCCCCAAACATGAATCCGTTGTTAAAAATTGAAAAAATGGCCGCCATTTTGAAATCTTTAGTTTGTGGGCCGATTGTTTTCAAAATCGATATCTGAGGATCCGAGAGGTCTCCAAGCATGAATCCGTTATCAAAAATTGAAAAAGTGGCCGCCATCTTGAAATCTTTAGTTTTTGGGCAGATTGTTTTCAAAATCGATATCTGAGGATCCGAGTGGTCCCCAAACATGAATCCGTTGTCAAAAATTGAAAAAGTGGCCGCCATTTTGAAATCTTTAGGTTGTGGACAGATTGTTTTCAAAATCGATATCTGAGGGTCCGAGTGGTCCCCAAGCATGAATCTGTTGTCAAAAATTCAAAAAGTGGCCGCCATTTTGAAATTTTTAGTTAATCGACCGATTGATTTCAAAATCGATATCTGGCGATCCGAGTGGTCCCCAAGCATGAATCCGTTATCAAAAATTGAAAAAGTGGCCGCCATCTTGAAATCTTTAGTTTTTGGGCAGATTGTTTTCAAAATCGGTATCTGAGGATCCGAGTGGTCCCCAAGCATGAATCCGTTGTCGAAAATTCAAAAAGTGGCCGCCATTTTGAAATCTTTAGTTTGTGGGCCGATTGTTGTCAAAATCGATATCTGAGGATCCGAGTGGTTCCCAAGCATGAATCTGTTATCAAAAATTGAAAAAGTAGCCGCCATCTTGAAATCTTTTGTTTTTGGGCAGATTGTTTTCAAAATCGATATCTGATGGCCCGAGTGGTCCCCAAGTATGAATCCCTTGTCAAAAATTAAAAAAGTGGGCGTCATTTTGAAATCTTTAGTTTTTGGGCCGATTGTTTTCAAAATCGATATCTGAGAATCCGACTGGTCCCCAAGCTGAATCCGTTGTCAAAAATATACCTAAAGAGTGGTCGCCATCTTAAAATCTTTGGTTTTTGGGCAGATTGATTTCAAAATGGACATCTGAAGATCTAGCAAAGTGAACGCTTATCACACTTGACCGTTTTATTAGAATAATAATATATAGCATACACACAAAAACTAAACTATACGTAAATGTTTATTAGGTAACTAGGTACTTTACAAATCACGAAACAGATTGTCCACTCTATGCTACAAAATTATTCAACAAATATTTAAAAACGGAGTTTTATTTGGTTGCCGCGAAAAATTGACACAGGTCCGTCATGCAACGCGCCTCGTCCCGCACTGACCGTATGGACGAAAATGGGGAGCGGTAGGAACTTGTCCGGAATATTACTAAAAACGAGCTAATTTTTTAAGAAATTAAAGTAAGTAAGAAAATAAAGTTATTGCTCATTATTTTATGACGAAGATTATAAAATGTAATCTTTTTCTGATAAAAAATGGAGCAGTAAAATGGTTACAAGTGAAAAAATAGGGGTTTCTGATTATACTTAGTTAATATCAAGAGTCAAGACTCTGTCAACTACAGGAGAAAAATGCTAGACTTGCTTGTTGCATGTGGTGTGGTGTGATAGAATAGTGAGTGGCAATAATACCACACAATATAAATCGATTACTTATCGTTAAAAAGTTCATATTGCAAAAATATTGTCTATGAAATGTGCATTAATAAAAAAACGTGTGCGTCTCGGTACGTTCGACAAAAGTCATAATCTAAGTTACTAACAATATATGTCTATCGCACACTAAACACTAAGTAGAGAGAGGGGAAAGCGTCTGTCCGAAATACAAATGAAGATTATTGTGAGCTGGCTGTGTGTATGCTGAGAAAGTTTTCGTCAAAAAAGCGTCAAGCGTGAGTCGGATTTAAATGTTAAAATGTCTAATTCCTGTTAGGTAGGTACTACTATAGACTCGATTGCGATGAAATTTTTGTAAGCTGTTGTGTGTAGGTATGCCAAATATGATTCTACTAAAACGGTCAAGTGTAATTAGGCGTTCTCTACTCTCTCGTAACTGAAAATTCTCTAGTTTACGCCTATTTTATCATATTCTGACAACAAATTCAACTTTGGAGACAACTCAGATATCGATTTTAAAAGCATTCGGTCGAAAAACTTAACATTTAAAAATTGTGGCCGCTATTTCCATTTTTGACAACGGATTCGTGTTTGGGGATCACTCGGACCCCCAGATATCGATTTTGAAGACAATCACTCCAAAAACTAACGATTTCAAAATGGCGGTCACTTTTTCCAGTTTTGATAACGGTTTCGTGTTTGGGCACCACTCGGACCCTCAGATATCGATTTTGAAGACAATCAGTCCACAAACTAAAGATTTCAAAATGGCGGCCACTTTTTAAATTTTTGACAACGGATTCATGCTTGGGGACCACTCGGGCCATCAGATATCGATTTTGAAAACAAACTGCCCAAAAACTAAAGATTTCAAGATGGCGGCCACTTTTTCAATTTTTGATAACGGATTCATGCTTGGGGACCTCTCGGATCCTCAGATATCGATTTTGAAAACAATCGGTCCACAACCTAAAGATTTCAAAATGGCGGCCACTTTTTCAATTTTAGACAACGGATTCATGCTTGGGGACCGCTCGGGCCATCAGATATCGATTTTGAAAACAATGCCCACAAACTGAAGATTTCAAAATGGCTGCCATTTTTCAAATTTTAACAACGGATTCATGCTTGGAGACCACTCGGATCCTCAGGTATCGATTTTGAACGCAATCGGTCGAAAAACTAAAATTTTCAAAATGGCGGCCACTTTTTAAACTTTTGACAACGGATTCATGCTTGAGGACCACCCGGACCCTTAGATATCGATTTTGCTATGTGTAGAAAAATAAATATTTTCAAAAGTAGGTAATGGTATATTGGGGACATCATTTTTAAACTTAATCAATTATGACAAATAGCTGTAGCCCGCGACTCCGTCTGCGCTGCTATCCCGCGGGAACTATGAGATTTTCCGGGATAAAAACTAACCTGTCCTTCCTCGGGACTAAAACTACCACCTTACCAAATTTAATTAATATCGGTTCAGTGGTTTAGACATGAAAGCGTAACAGACAGATAGACAGACAGAGCGTTACTTTCGCATGTGTAATATTAAGTAGGGATATCACGTTTCAATAATATACTTAATGATAAATATCACGTTATGACAACGATAATCATGCGATGCGACCCGTCCACGTCGCGTCCGATGCGCGGCGCGATGACGCGTCTGTAGTCTTCGTACTCTGTAAGACTGTTTCGCGCTCACGTATTAATGGAGCGGGTCGCGGGGGCGAGAGGCTGAAGCTCCGCCCAAGCTCCGCCCGTACGCTCAAGGACTTTAGCGCGTGTACAAGCCTTAAGCATATCCTGAAACGCTGATATGTCGAGCGAACGTTCTGTACTTAGCTACCTACTTAAGTATAATTTGAGTATTAAAAATGTACGTACCATGCTTAAGGATTTCTTTTATAATTAAACTAGCGACCTGCCCCGGCTTCGCACGGTATATTATGCATTATACATTATAAACCTTCCTCTTGATTCACTCTATCTATTAAAAAAAACCGCATCAAAATCCGTTGCGTAGTTTTAAAGATTTAAGCATACATAGGGATATATAGGGACATAGGGACATAGGAACAGAGAAAGCGACTTTGTTTTATACTATGTAGTGACTAGTTATAAAGGGCCGATTTTTCAATGCTCAGATACTCACATAACTGACAGATACCCATAAAGTTGTTCGTCGAATATGGCCTACCTGACGATTGAAAAATCGGCCCTGAATCATTTTTGTGATTTAGTTTATTGGTGTTGACAAACTTTGTTAAGATTGTATGATTTTTATTCAGATTTCTTTTTATTTTAATTGTATTAATGTTTAGGTAATTAGTACTTAATCATGGAATTGAGCATATACCATTTTCATTCTTACCTGTCCTATTTGGTAAACAAAATTCTAACCTCAAAACGTCTCATTTTTGTTATTTTTTAACTATTTCATCGTAAATAAATTAACTGAAGATAAAATATCAGCAAAATTATGTACAAAATATTACCTCAGGTTTATTTGATAACATAATACACCTTATTCTTTGCAAAAATTTGCATATTGAGGTTAGAATTTTGTTTACCAAATAGGACTGGTTAGAATGAAAATAGTATACATACATATGTATACCTACATAAATCACGTGTTTATCCCCTACGGGATAGACTTGGAATGGCCGATGGAATTTACAAATTACTGTGATTTAAAACTTCAGGTTGTAAATTTTGAATAACTAGATAACTATAAATAAACTGGCATTCGGACGAAGTGCGATTTTGTCTTGTAACTCGAAAATTGCATTACTAAAAGCTACGTTACCTGCCTACGTGGACTCCGTGTATGACCTTTAGGAATTTAAAAGCAATTAGTGTCTACGATTGACGTGTCTAGTTGATAAGTATGAGTAGGTAACAGTTTGTTGTCGTTACCGATTTGAATGCTATTTTTGCAATAAACATTACCTGAAATGGTGTCTACTTAAATTTTTTTCATGTTACCGTATTTGTGTTTTTGTATATTTGTAAAACAAAACCACTAGCTTTGTTGCCGTTTGATTTTAAGGCAATCCTAAATGTATTCACACACAAATCAGAAGTTATAATAAAGTGGTTAAGTGATTTAAAAATTAATTTGAGTATAATTAATCATTTGCCAAGTAATGATAACGATTTATACATTAATTGAATCAGGCGTTACTTTGCGGAAGTCCATAGTAAAACAATGAACAAAAAACATTTCAAAGAACACACACAACAGACAGACAATGACACTGCTTACCAATCGCAATGTAATGTTCAGATAAGCATAAGTTATCTGGCTTAATAGCCAAAGTTTTTGTACGCCAACCGGCAAGACATAGTGCAACACTAAGAAATGTAACATCTCTGTATTTATGCAGCCATCACCCATGTTTCACAAATAAAACACTTGACTTTTGACTTTTGAGAATATTTGAGTTACCTACACATTTCAGTAACAATTTTTTTTATATTCGTGGGCCAAACGGAGTAGCTATATAAAGACATAAAAAACACGTATATGTATAGACATGTATGCATAATTTATTTACAGAAACACAGTGTAACATATTGAGATATAAAAGTAGACAAAATAACTTTTTTATTATGCGATAGGAAATCGGAACGTGTCACTTTAAATAACCATTCTCAATATTATAATGAGTGAATTTAAACGAGGTAACTGGGACTAATAATATAATAAAAGATTCATTTACATTGAGGTTATTTGAAAACTAAGATAAATAATTAAGTGTCAAGTGTTTAACAATTATAAATGCTGAGATCAGTTCTCACATGGATACAAGACACTTTTCCCAGAAGTCTTAATTTACTGGACAAAATATTTACAACAAATTAAATAACCTATATACCTAGTAAAAGTTACATTTATAGTACTTTAGCCGCCGAGTTGGCTAATAATTTTGTGCAGTTTATGAAATTACCGCAACCTGATGTGCATAATATTATTAAAATAAAAACAGTCACGTTAGAATTAAAATCACAATTCAGATTTTTGCATGAAAATTCATCAAGAATTGGGTTAGTTTTTGATTTCACGGACTCCCAAACTCCGTAAAAATCTGCGAACATTATTTTAACATTCATTTTATTTCTCAATTAGGCCGAGTGATGTTAAAAAAAAAAATTGAACGAATCGGGTACACGATATAAATAGCAAACAATGTGTCGCCAACACTTCAACTGGGCCATGATCCTGTAAAATAAACACACCCGCGACGGGATCGCTGCGTTTCGCAGTCATAACTTGTCCCTTTCTCTCGTAGGCATCATGGTCTCTGGTCAACTGGTCGACGCATGACCAACAATATAAGGCTCCGGACTCCGTATAATGCCATCAGTGAACGGGTCAAGTTATGATTGCACACAAGAACAAATCACACATCCCTGACTATTGTATACACTTACGAACGGCTTAACTGTTAAGCCAGACTACCGAGCAGAGGCTCCGGCGTCATTCTCGCAGCGACTGACGCAGCGACATAGCAATATGGAGTATGGTGTATGAACTTACTTCCGGCGTAGCGTCACTGTCACACTTGCCACTAGTTCCACCCTGCCCTGCATAATACTATCGCTCTGTGGCCGCGTCAATATCGTTGCGTTAGTGACGGAGCCGCATTGCTCGCTTTCGCATTTCTAGCTTTAGCGACTGCTCGAGCCAGCGCTTGATTGCAAAAACCGTGTTGAACGGAGATACATTTTTTAGCCTACTTTTAATACTTTAGCATTTTTAACATTGACACAAAGAAATACTCATTCTCTCATTCCAATAAGAGGCCTATGCACAGCAATGGGATGTATAGAGATTGGAAATGATGATGACAAATGAATATTGGGCGTGAAATTCGTGAGCGGCGTTTCACATTGGACAAATACTTATTACTGAACCCTATTCTAAGAAGCGCGCAAATTTTTTTTAACACATTCACTGCCTGAAACGCATATACGCGTTATCGTGACTTTCGCTTTACCAATGACACGGTTTAGCAGCCACTTCGTTTTTTTCGAATTCGTATATTTTGCAAAAGCTACATGGAATTTCAGAAATCCCATCGTGGTCTTCGATTTACGTGGGATGAGGAACATCCAAGCAACATTTCTTATCTATACTCAGTGGCTGAGGTTTCGGGATTTTAAATTTGTGAATCCCGATCCTGTAGAAATAGGAATATTAGGATAACAAGTATAGTAAGTATGCATGTCTACCGAATTTAATCCAAATCCAACTAATCGTTTTAGCGTGACATAGTATTACTAAACCGCTGTAAGGATGGAATTGAAAGATCTGTCATTTCATTTGATATACATTTTGATTTTTGACGTAATGATCCCTTTTTCAAAAAGTGGATGTTTTTTTCTATTATGTAACTATTTTGGGTTTTTATTACTCAGAATCGTTTACCATTATCGATTCTCATACAAGAAAAAATGTGTCCCAGGTTTTACTATGAAATTTTATTTCCTGTTCGTCACGTTCCATACATGTAAATAAACAACGAACAAAAAAAATGACGAACTGGAATGGAAGTTTTGGGACACATTTTTTCGTGTGTGAGGATCGATAGAGTAAACGATTCTGAGTAAGAAAAACCCAAAATAGTTAATTTTGTACAATATTGTACAAGTTCTAAGAATATCCTTTTGTATTTGACGTGTTACTTTAGTTGTATATGTTAGTTGTATAGAATAACTGTTAGGTCCACTCCTATTCTTATTGCGGTTTAGAAATAACAAACATACAAAAAGATACACTTATAAACCTTCGCATTTAAACTTCTAAGTGTTGCACTTATCATGTTTAGTTTGTGTGGACAGCGACACCTGGCCAACGGAATTGGAGACTAGAATCGGAAGCCCAATTTAAAAAATATTTTTGTTTTGATCTATAATATTGCACGCAACTGTATTGGTACATAATTAGATATCGGTGTTGCGGACAGTATGAAATATCAATAGTGTTTGCGCACTATTTATTGTATTGATCACAACATACAGACTTTTTTATTTACCGTGCGATTCCAGTCTCTACTTTAGTTAGCTAGACCCTAACGTTATGACTCGCCTACTGTTGCGGCAGGTGCAAACTCAGCATCATTGTGAAAAACAAAACAAAGTTATATAAATAAAACAATTCAATATCGAAGTCACCAACACACTAAATTGACACGGCGTGTCATCTGTCTAATATTTTCATCAATATTTACCAAAATAACGTCCGGTACAGCTTACGGCAAACTTCTTGAGCAAGAACGAAGTGGAAGGGGTAAGTTCGCGCATTAACTTTTATACCAAAGAGACGCTAAATTCACTTCTGCGCATTCAAGGTCACGCTCAAGATGTTTGCTGGCAACTGTATAACCATGTTAATGAATATTCATCGACAGTCCAGTCCACATAGTCACTTGTCATGTGTCACTTTTATCAAATGCCTGTTAACAATATTGGAGACCGCAAAACTCGCATACACTCAGTCCATACTCTCACAATTTGGTTTACTACCAACAGATCAGCCAGCATGCCGCCCCTGGGGCCTTACCATGACGTCTTAATGCGTTTCAGTTTAGGTTCGCTCGATGTCAGACTCGTAAAAGTGACAGCTAAAACTTGAACTGCGTCGGAATTAGGACGTCATGGTAAGGCCCCTTCATCAAAATCCCGTAAGGACGCATAGACAGTGATAATTTAAAATGTCGTAATAGGCAAATTGCTAGTTGTTTGCCCTTTACGATGGTATACTCCATCCAGGATAACATTAGACTAGAATCAGTGGTTGTAAACGTTTTATCGTTAAGTTAAAAATGTAAAAGAAACCAGGAAACAATAAAAAGCGGTAGATAGTGGCGAACGACTTCGATTTCGACACAACATGTCCATGTTTTTTAAGAAAGCAAATTGCACTATGACAGTACTTAATGACACCTGTCGTCGAATGGAGCTAAACGATCCATTTCTTGCTACCTGTTATGTACCTCTGCCTCTGCCTTTATAGGTGTTTAAAATATGCGAAACTTTGTTTAGTTATTATAAACTACAACTAGGTTTTTGTGCTATATAAAAATTATGATATGAAAGTCGCTAAAATGATTGGTTAATATGTTGGATGAAAGTGTTTTTATATTCGATATTTATTTTAGATTGGTTTTGGTGAAATGATACTCAATGAATGACATTTAACAACTGCACTATAAAGATTTTTTTTTGTCTAATCCTATCCTGAATGGAGTATTATGGAGTACAGTTCGCATTGCTAATGAAGAGTTTAGACCTTTACGCCATTTGAAATTACGAATATTGATAAATTGTTAGAACTACAGGCAACTTATGCTAGCCTTATCGCTGTTATTTCGGCCATGTCTGGGATCTGTTCACAAATACTGATCGTATCTCCATAGGGCATAGAGTTATGACACCTTCTGGTAGTTTCTCTTTGACGTGGTTGAAGGTAATGGTACTGTCGAACACGTGTTCTGGAGGCACGTCGAGTAGTTCTGACAGTTGGACCTGTGAATAAGTTAGTAAAATAAATAAATAATAAATAAATATCATGGGACAAATTACACCAATTGGCCCAGTCCCAAAACTAAGCAAAGCTTGTACTATGGGTACCAGGCAACGGATAAACATACATATATAATGTAGATAAATGCATACATAAATACATACAACATCCATGACTCGGGTATAAACATTTGAATTCATCATACAAATGTCTGCCCCTACCGGGATTCGAACCCGGGAAATCTAGCTTCATAGTCAAGGTCACTACGGTCTGTTTCAATAAGGAAGGGTTAGATGACAGATCCATAGAATGTAACTGTTAGCGTTCACGAAAGTTCTGACAGCAAAATAAATACTAAATTGAATTACTTAGAAATAAACCAATACTTGGTACTGTATAATTAATAACGTTCTAAAAAGAATCACGGCGATGTTTTTTGCGTTTACATAATTTTCACGTACAAATTTTCAATATATACATGTCATTATTGACGAGACGTTGCTAGGTTACGTTCTATGGTCATTTAAACTACAGAGGTGACTATGTATAATTGGGTAATCGGTTAAAATCGCGTACAATCGAAAATCCAAAGACAAACTACAAAAATATGAAGTGAGTATTTTACATTCTTTCACACTCACTACACAATACACTAATCGATTTTATTGGTAATAAATAGATTCCTTAGAACTTCAATTACATTATGAAGTTAAATATTATTTTATACAACCTATTTTGTTGAAAAAACACAACTTGGCAAAAAGCATAAAATAGGAATTATAATTATTACATCTTAAGAGATTGACTTGAGTATCATTATATCGAAATAGCATTTATGTAATAAATTAATATGCAGTCGTTATTTTTATGGAATCGATTGTTATAAGTTCTAAGATATAATCGATAATCTTTTTATGTGAAAGGTGTCACAAAGAAGCCTCACCTCTAGATTTGTCAATGTTAATGTCACATACAACCCTTCCTTATTGAAACCGAGTGTAACAACAAGTTATATACATAAGTTCCTACTCTAAGGGCAAGTCCACCGCTCTCCGTTGAGTTTTTAAGTGTTAGGTATTTAGGATGTCGTCTTTATCTATTTCGTAGCAAAAAATAGAGACATCACCTTATATCTGACCTGGCACTTAAGACATCCGAATTTCTGTTACAGTGGTGAAAAAGGCACTAATAAGTAACTATACAGGTTGTTTGGTAGCCAGGTGCAAACCCTTAAGGGGATGATTACTGGGGTATTTTTGAGCATTTTGAGCCATACATGTCTTAGCCGAAATTTGTTTTTTTTTTAAATTGAAAATTTTTAAAAAATATGAAAATACCCAGAATTTGATAGATACTTGTCAATATTACACCAATGGGCGTTAATTTGTAAACAAAATCTTTTATTTCGGATAGTTTAATGTGTATTGGACCAAATGAAATAATTTTTAAGTGTCTGTCTTGCCACATAAACAAAATGGAGGCATTAGAAATTACTAAAAATGTCTTATTTTGGAACAGTCATTATTCTGTGCAATAAAAAAAAATTAAAAAAAATCCTGGAAATGTTCAAACATTTTTAAAAACAAGCCTGTTTATTGCTCTTTCTTTTAAGGTATCACTTATTCACATTTCTTGCTAAATCTGAGATAAAAAGTAAAAACCAAACTCGGGGAGCACTCGCTAAGAATGCACTAGATTTGAAATTTCACGTTAAAGGTAGGTACTTCAGTTAGTAGTAAATTACATGAAAAAAAAGGTAAAAAAAAAATCATTAATCTTCACTTCTTTGTGATTTGAATAGTAAATTAATTCATTAACTAACTTAACTTCTTTTTACCTTTTTTTATGTAATTTACTAGGTAAATGTAGGTATTTACCTAGTAAATTACATGACGCGAAATTTCAATACTAGTGCATTCTTAGCGAGTGCTCCCCCGAGTTTGGTTTTTATTTTTTTCTCAAGTTTAGCAAGCAATGTGAATGAGTGATACCTTAAAAGAAAGAGCAATAAACAGGCATGTTTTTAAAAATGTTTGAACATTTCCAGGATTTTCTTTTAATTTTTTTATGGCACAGAAAAAAGACTGTTCCAAAATAAGACATTTTTAGTAATTTCGAATGCCTCCATTTTGTTTCTGTGGCAAGACAGACACTTAAAAATTATTTTATTTGGTCCAATACACATTAAACTATCCGAAATAAAAGATTTTGTTTACAAGTTAACGCCCATTGGTGCAATATTGACACGTTTCTATCAAATTCTTGGTATTTTCATAATTTTTTTAAATTTTCAATAAAAAAAAAACATATTTCGGCTATGACAAGTATGGCTCAAAATGCTCAAAAATCACCCCCTCGGCTACCAAACACCCTGTATAACATACGTGCGTTTTAACAAGTCCTTAGTTACAAAAATTTGGGCGAAATTAGACCCGGTTACTGAAAGTTGCTGTTCAAAAACGGAACGAGGGTTTTATCTGCTAACCCCCTTATTCATAAACGCACTATAGGCCTCTGCTAAGTTAGTAATCGTTTGTCCTTATCTGTGAAAGGTAAATGTCAAAGTGACAGATAAGGACAAATGATTACTAAGTTAACAGAGGCCTATAGTGCGTTTATGAATAAGGGGGTTAGACTTTGACGAAGCTTGCGTGTTGGATACGAGTTTGTAATATTATACGATTCCTCTCACTCTTCTATTTAACTCTATTGACGTGAACGGCTTGGCAAGCTACGATTTTTTTTTAATTTTGGATTATAATGGCAGACTATTTATTTTTGTAACGACCTTTATAGTATGCAATAATGTTACTGGCCGGTTGCATTTTTCGTGCGGAAAACTGATCGACATCTACACCGTTTTTTTAATAAATATTTTCGTAAACTTTAACGTTTATATCATCTAGGGGAGGTGGAAACTTACCACTCCGTCGCCGATAGGGTACCACTTGGTAACCTCCTGGTTTCCGTAGCAAGTGTCCAGATGCACCCGTTGGAACGTCATGCCCATGCCTTGAACAATGGTGCCATCTTTCTTCTGTAAACGTAAAATGTTTCAAATTATTTTTTATTTTCAATTAATTTCTTTCTATCTTCTAATGGAAAAACATAAAATGTAGCAGCTGCTTCTCTTCCCGTGCAGATGGTAAAAGCTCATCGAGGGAATGGGCAAAGATCTTAGGAATTATGTTATAGGTAGGTGATGCGGCTAGCAACCCATCACTATTTTGATTCCCCTTTCCACCTATACGCATACAATTATGCTAAACTTGGCCTTTAGGTCTTGTTACTTTAGGCTCTGTCTACCCCGTAAGGGATACAGACGTGTGTATATATATATATATATATATATATGTATGCTTATTTAGTTAGGTTTATCCCTACTGAGTTGGCAACGTCGCATTTTTGGTTCACGGAAATTGAATAAAATTTTCAAATGTGCGCCTGTAGTACACTTCGTTTTAAGTGTATTAATGTGTCCAATGCCATTGCATTGCAACGAAAGTAAAAATCTATCACGATTAATCATTATTAATCGTGATAGATTTTTACTTTCGTATTAAAGGGATAAAATACTATATCTCGTTTAATAAGAAAATAAAAGTCCATCACGATCAATTATTGCATTAGACACATCAATACGCTAAAAAGGAAGTGCACTAGAGACGCATATTTGAAAATTTCATTCAATTTCTGTGAAATAATCGTAAAAAAATCACCAAAAATGCGACGTTGCCAGCTCAGTAGGGATGCACCCTCTTAACGGTTACAGCAACAGTTGCAGTACCTGCGCGGAGACGTGCGCGTTGGCAGCTGCCAGCACTAGGTCCGCGGCGGTAGTGCGCGCGCGCCGGTACAGAGGGCGCGCGGCGCCGGCGCGCGCCGCGTACTGCATGCTCACGAGCGGTTGCAGCAACGTCTGCTGCGACACGTGCGCGCCCACTGACAGCTGCCCGCTCGGGTGATCGCTCGCCGGCTTCTGCTCATGTGGACAATGAGGGCTACCGTGTATAAATACGCCGCTAGAGGCGCTAGTAGCGTGAGGAATATACAAACGCAAATAAGTAGAAAAAGTTGCATATGCGGCTTTTTACCACGGATTTTTACCCCCTTATTTATACACGCTCTATAGGCCTGTGCTAACTTAGTAATCGTTTGTCCTTATCTGTGAAAAGTAAATGTCAAAGTGACAGATAAGGACAAACGATTATTAAGTTAGCAGAGGCCTAAAGAGCGTTTATGAATAAGGGGATTAGTGTTGTAAACGTTGTTCCGGATTATTATGACAGACATATGATAGGTTTATTAAAAAAACTAGCTATTGCTCCCGACTTCGTCTGCGCAGAATTCGCTTATAGCTATGCTATTTTTCGGGATAAAAACTAAACTTTGTCCTTCCTCGGAACTGAAGCTGTCTATACCAAATTATAACTGAATCAAAACAAATCCAGAATATTGCGAATCCGCGATAGCAATACTTTAAAAAAAACGACTAAAATAATGTATGTGCTGTATATATCAGTGACCAATATAAAGTGACCCCACAATGCGTACATTTTGCTTTGGAGCAGAGCTCACCTTACACTGGTTTATGGATATTTATAGATAATGGTACGGAACGTGCGAGAGCCCGACTCGCACTTGGCCGGTTTTTTCTTACCTGGCAAGGTTTGTTGGCCTTCTCATACAGCAGCCGGAAGGAGTGTCGCGTGCGCACGTTGTCGAGCACGCCCTGGTTCATGCCGCGGTTGTCGTCCTTGCTCAGGCGGCGATCTTGCACCACCTGATAATTCAACATAACCTTTATTGTAACTGTCGAAAATTTTAGTACTTACCCGATTTCGTTTTCATTTTAGCAAGATAGCAAATCGACGGAATACACTCTTAATTGAGTGGAATAATGCTTATTTTTCTTTGACACGCTCCGACAGCCGTCATAATTTTTGGTCTCGTCACCGTTTATTCCATGCGTATTTGATATCTAACGAAGTCAGCATTGAATATACCATGCAGTGGCATCTCTTCCCGCGCAGATGGTAAAAAGCCCATCGAGGGAGCGAAACTAAGGAATCACGTTATAGACGATGCGGCCAGCAACCCCTCACTATTTTGATTCCCTTTTCCACCTATCCACAATCATGCTTGTCTTGTTACCTTAGGCTCTGTCTACCCCGCAATGAATAAAAATTATATATTCAATGACTGTATCCGACCTCGATCTGTCCGGGTTGCAAGGCTGCCATGCCGAGCGGCGTCGACGTGAGCAGCGTGAAGCGATTCTCGTCGTCCTCTATATACGCTGCGCCCGGCATAGGGTAGAAGTTCGCCTGCAGCGGCAACTTCTCGAAGTAGCGACGTTTTATCATCTGAATATGAAAGTCGTAGACATTAAAAACTAAAACAGAAAAATTCTACCTGTCTGTCTCTTTTGTTCTCAAGCGTTTGAGATTACGGTGTGAAAGAGACATATACATAACGTGACCATTTATTTCTTTTGTCAGAGCGGAACTTAAGTGTAAATCTGCGGAATTAAGTAATAAAAAAAGTTAGGTATTAGTGTTGTACAAGTTTTTTAAATATACCTAGTTCTCATAGAATAACTCAAAATAATCAAAGCAAATAAGTAGTGACGTGAATTCTAGTTTGCATTTTTATATTTATCGGCTGAACAAATTTGTATTAAAATATCGGGTCTTGTTTTTAGATAAGTGTGGAACTCAGTACATGATTTATTTATATTTATCTTCGTAATCAAAATAGCTTTTATTACTGCGACACTCAACTGTGTTTTATCACTTGTCCATACTTTGTTCATTTGAGAAAAAACTCTTTCCACAGGTGCGTTACTTCCAGGCAGACACATAATATAGGTACTCAATAATCGTGGAAAAGTTTGTTAAATTCAGATTTTAAATTATTATTTGGTGTGTTTGCAAAAGCGGGACAATTTCAGCCTCGCGGGGGACACCGGGACAGACTGCCTGAAAGCGGGACTGTCCCGCCCAAAGCGGGACGTATGGTCACGTTACATATACATCGTTATCTAAGCGCGGTCGGTCTAAGGTTAGCGACAGTTCATATTTCTACTCAATATGTAGCAACTCTCATAACTACACGTACAGGACAAAACTATCATCACACCTGCATGCCATTAAGGTCCGTATAGAACACGTCTTTGTTCTTGATGGAGGTCGAGAATCGCATGGACAGCTCGAGGTCGTTGACCGCCGGGTCGATCAGGAATGTGTTGGTGACCTCGACTTCGGACTGCGGCAGCGATGGGTTCTCGTACAACGAGATCTGATGATCAGAAGTAGTAAAAGATGAGATATTTTAAGTAAGCTTTTGTCCTAAACCTTTTTAACTGAATACCTGACAGCAAGGTCCAGAACCAAATGAACTGATGCGAGTTATTTGAAGGTCATCAGGTACCTACTGCTTTTGATATTATTACGAGAAAGAATTAGTATCATATAATAAAGACTGCTGTATTTTTCTAAATCATTGGCTAAGTAAAGTTTTTGGAAGAGGTGCAAATTATATTTTTATTCGACAGTCCACGTCTTAATAATCGAGGAACTGCAGCTCTTTTATTTTTATTCCCTCTTGTTAGTTAGAAATATTTTTTTAAGTGGTCGATTTGACATTTGTGAAATTTAATGGATGACCAGCTACGCGTGCCTAGAACTAGCTTGTAATAAAAAAAAAAACTACGTCAACCGTACGTCAACTGTCACTTTTGAGTCAAAAGTGACAGTTGACGTACGGTTGACGTAGTTTTTTGAGTCAAAAGTGACAGTTGACGTACGGTTGACGTAGTTTTTTCAGTCAAAAGTGACAGTTGACGTACGGTTGACGTAGTTTTTTTTTTATTACAAGCTAGTTCTAGGCACGCGTAGCTGGTCATCCATTAAATTTCACAAATGTCAAATCGACCACTTAAAAAAATATTTCTAATTAACAAGAGGGAATAAAAATAAAAGAGCTGCAGGTCCTCGGTTATTAAGACGTGGACTGTCGAATAAAAATATAATTTGCACCTCTTCCAAAAACTTTACTTAGCCAATTGTAGCCCACAGGCATTTTTACTTTTGGTTGAATTTGTCGTATTTTATGTTTTTTTATTATTAATAATTAGAGCAGGGCGGTAGGAGAGTGTTAGCGATCGCTTAAGAAATCTATATTAGAATTGAACATAAACTAAAAAAAAAAAACACCGGGTAGCACTCCGCCGGGAGTGTCGGCAGAAGTGAAAAAAAAAGAAACAGAAAAAAAAGAAAAAACTTTTTCTACACGAGATTCCAACTGCGGTCACTTAAGAGAAAGCACGTTATTTAACACCTTATACCACTAGGCTAAATGTACATACGTTGAAGCGACGACATTAACATACACTTCAAAAATCGAATGCGATCCGTCTTACGTCTGATGCGAGTTTAACATTTTTTATCCATTCAAAAAAGTGCCCAACGCCGCTAAAAAAGTTTTCACTTCAAAAACTGCACGGCTAGTACGATTGCGTGCGTGAGACACTACCCGTCTCTTTCCAGAACGAACAGTAAGAAAAAGGCGGGTAGTATCTCGCGCGCGACACAGCACCCGCGTGCTGAGCGAAATACATACAGGGTGTTTGGTAGCCAGGTGCAAAGCCTTAAGGGGGTGATAGCCGAGGTATTTTTGAGCATTTTGAGCCATACATGTCTTAGCCGAAATTTAATATTTTTTTTTTAAATTGAAAATTTTAAAAATTTATGAAAATACCCAGAATTTGATAGAAACTTGTCAATATTACACCAAAGGGCGTTAATTTGTAAACAAAATCTTTTATTTCGGATAGTTTAATGTGTATTGGACCAAATGAAATAATTTTTAAGTGTCTGTCTTGCCACAGAAACAAAATGGAGGCATTCGAAATTACTGAAAATGTATTATATTGGAACAGAGTCTTTTTCCTGTGCCATAAAAAAAACTTAAAAAATCCTGGAAATGTTCAAACATTTTTAAAAACATGCCTGTTTATTGCTCTTTCTTTTAAGGTATCACTCATTCACATTGCTTGCTAAATCTGAGAGAAAAAGTAAAAACCAAACTCGGGGGAGCACTCGCTAAGAATGCACTAGTATTGAAATTTCGCGTTTTTTCATGTAATTTACTAGGTAAGTACCTACGCTTACCTAGTAATTTACATAAAAAAAAGGTAAAAAAAATTGTTAAATGAATTAATTTACTATTCAAATCACAAAGAAGTGAAGATTAATGATTTTTTTTGTACCTTTTTTTCATGTAATTTACTACTGAAGTACCTACCTTTAACGTGAAATTTCAATACTAGTGCATTCTTAGCGAGTGCTCCCCGAGTTTGGTTTTTACTTTTTATCTCAGATTTAGCAAGCTATGTGAATGAGTGATACCTTAAACGAAAGAGCAATAAACAGGCATTTTTTAAAAATATTTGAACATTTCCAGGTTTTTTTTTTAATTTTTTTTATGGCACAGAAAAATGATTCTGTTCCAAAATAATACATTTTTAGTAATTTCGAATGCCTCCATTTTGTTTATGTGGCAAGACAGACACTTAAAAATTATTTCATTTGGTCCAATACACATTAAACTATCCGAAATAAAAGATTTTGTTTACAAATTAACGCTTATTGGCGCAATATTGACTCGTTTTTATCAAATTCTGGGTATTTTCGTAAAATTTCTAAATTTTCAATTTAAAAAAAAATATCAAATTTCGGCTAAGACATGTATGGCTCAAAATGTTCAAAAATACCTCGGCTATCACCCCCTTAAGGCTTTGCACCTGGCTACCAAACACCCTGTATATTCTCAATTGAAATTATAATAAAGTCTATCTATACCCATGGGGGCGTTCAAGAGTTTATTACGTAAGCGCTTGAGGGGGGCGGGGGGTCTTTGCTTTGCTTACTTTTGTTGACATGGTGGGGGGGGGGGTCGATATCGTGATTACGTCAGCAGTTATTATTTACTTTTTTACACAAACGGCAACCCGCAAATTTATAAAAAACAGAATACATTAAAAGAAAAATGCATATAGGTACCAATGATTACGCAAGCTTGGGAGGGGGGGAAGAGGTTTGCTTACTTTTGCTGACAAGGGGCGGGGGATAAATAATTGTAACAAATTTGCTTACGTAATACTAGAATGGCCTCTATTACCCAGTCCCCTCAACCGATGGTTGTCAGTACTCACCGCCAGAATGATCTCCGCAGCCCCCGGGGCAACCAGCGCGGAGTACAGCGTCGCCTTGTACGGCCCCTCCACGACCACCATCTCGGGGAAGGCGTCCGTCTTGACCACCGTCGCCGGCTGAGAGGGGATGAACAGGTACGCCCCGCTGTTGTTGTCTTGCGCTCGCATCGAGTCATATCTGCAAGAACAAAGTGAATAAATAGGCGGACTTAAACATAATCACAATCGGTAATGCAATGCTTCGTGGCTTTCGTTCATTGAAGTCTTCAGACCTAGCTAGATCATGTTTCTGCCCCTAAAAATCCTTACATGGCAAGTTCCATTTAAATCTTTAGAACAGTTTTCGAGATCGCTAAAATAAATAAATATACAAGAATTAAAGATAAAACATTAATAACTTGTATCCTGCATCGGGAAATTATTATTCTTAAAATCGTAATTCGGATTGGAAACGGTAAACATTTTTTTTATTCTAACAAATAATTAAACGTCACATAGACCATTCAACCCTATGCTCCACAAGGAGTTAAAGGATGAATCATCATCATCATCATCATCATCAGACCATTCAACCAAGTTTTGCGATGGGGTTATTACAAAAAAAAATGACAATATGAGGGATTATTAAAAAAATTACGACACGATACCAGCCAAAAAGTAACAGAAGAGTATCGAGTAGAAAAGCATCAGTATGGAATAAAAAGTACTTGATACTATTTTTCCGTATGCAGTTCTACTGTTGTACCAACTTACTGCACGTAGTCCATATGCACGGGCATGGTCTCCCCGTTGGCGGACACGATAGACTTGATGAGCCCGTTCATGTTGGCGACCACCCTGGTCCCGTTGCCGGCCTGGAGCGTCACGTCTTCCGCCAGCCGCGCAGTGGGCTGGTCCACCGCGAACATCTTGGGCAAGTCCACCGTCCAGTAGTCGGCGTTGTACACGCGGACGCGCGAGTACGATGTGTATCTGGAAGTTTCAAGATATTGCTAACCGTGGCCTGTAGAATGGGGAACGTATATGGGCTAATCTAAGTCATTCTAGCTAGGCTAGTCTAAGCTTTTTTATTTTGCATATAGTTGCATTTATTCTGTAATTTTTCCATAGATTGACCCTTATATCAGGGGGTGTACACTCCACGGTTTAGGTATGTTCAAACGGCGCTCCTGCCGGGCAGAATAATGGCAGTAGGGTTGTAAATATATCATGAGCGAGCTAGATTGTGCTTTATGTGTACGCGGCTAGAGTTTTTATTTATTTAATCGACTCCAGAGAGAGCCTTCTGTACGTTAATACTATTATGTACTTATTTTATGCTTAAGGGATAATGATGTGATTTCTATATGTATTAATATTGCAAACAGGTAGGTCAATGACAGACTCGCGGCAGTCGGTGTCACTGTTGTCGTCGACCTACCAGTCTTACATACTGCACATTTTCTTTTTCTGCTTTAATTGCAACCTCAAAGGATGTCGGTCGACACTGATAGATTAATATATTATACAAGCTTTATACTTACTTGTTAATCTTGGTTAAGTCCCGTAGGGCTACGCTATAGACCGTGATGGCCAGCGGGTCGACCACGACCGGGAACGACAGCTGGTACTTGTTGGCCGCAAACGCGAGCCGCTTCTCGCCCGCCACCACCGGTGACACTTGCGCCATTATCGGGTTACCCTCGGGGTCGAATACCTAGAACGTGACATGTTTTTCACGCGCACAGAGCAGTAGCTTACTATCTATCTATCTAATCTAATATGTACGAACAATTCTTGTAAATATGTATATATCGAAAATTAAATAATCTTGCAAACGGCTCCAACGATTTTCATTAATTTTTGTATGCAGGGTTTTTTTTTTAAATAAAGTTCAACCGAATGGTGTTTTTTGGCTTGCATTCCCTATTGCTCCTAAACGGTAACGACTTATGAAAATATATAAATGTAAAAAAATAAAATATCCGATGTAATTTAAACACAACATAGCATTTGTAAATCAATAGACATTCTCATCACGAATAACAACAAAAACACCGAAAATTTGCAAAAGTGTGTTGAAAAGACAAAGACAAATTTTGAAGGTGCTAGTCGCCTTAACTAAATTTCTGAAAAAAACAAATGCGACACTTTTAGCAACCGAAAAGCGACACAACGCACGCGCTGGAAAATCGGAACGACGACATATGGCATGTAAGTATAGTTTCTCAAATATGTAAATCTGAAGGTTAACTCGTACCTCAATATCCGGCGACGATATCAACACGGTCAATATCTCGTGCCTTCTAAACGCCAAGGCATTATACAGCACGATTCTTCTTGAAGGCGACAGCGGATCTATAGTTATAGTGAGCCGGGTAGGTATTTCGTCCTTCTGCCGCCAGAGGTCGTCGACCTCGAAGAATACGTCTTCTTGGGTCTGGTCCACGATGGGCGGCTGCTTCAGAAGGAAGTATGCCGCTTGCTGGATCGCCGATTGGCAGTACTTGATTGCTTTTAGCAACCTAAGGAACAATTTGTTATTTTACTGTCCATTTACCCTTTTATAGTGATACCTTAAAAGAAAATCAATAAACAGGCATGTTTTTAAATGTTTAAACATTTCAAGGTTTTTTTTTATGGCACAGAAAAATGACTGTTCCAACCTAAGACATTTTCAAATTTCAAAATTTCGATTGCCTCCATTTTGTTTCCGTGACAAGAAAGACACTTAAAAATTATTTCATTTGGTCCAATACCAATAATTAAGTTTGTTTGTTTGTTTGTTAAGTTTGTTTATTAATTAAGTTTGTGGGATTTGTGTGCGTTTTGTGTGGCAGTAGTGGTGGGAGGACTTGCATGCAAAGCGTATATATTTCGCACAGGCTTGGTTATCTTGCACGTAAGTAGCGGAGTAGCAAGGTAAATATTTTGTGTTCATTGAAATGGACCTCCGCAGAGTAACGCCTGATTCAATAAATTGTTTTCCTAAAATTTCTAAATTTTTAATTAAAAAAAAAAAATATCGGCTTAGACATATATGGCTAAAAATTCTCAAAAATACCTCGGCTATCACCCCCTTAAAGCTTTGCACCTAGCTACCAAACACCCTGTAGTACCCCGTTTGACCTCAGCCCGGGCAATCCATGCACTCACTTGGCAGCGTAGTCGGCGCGCACCTCGTCGCGCGACGTGCCCGTGACGCCGTCGTGGTGCTGGAACAGCGCGAGCGCGCGGCGCGCCTGCTCCACGCGGTCGCGCAGCTGCAGCGACAGTATGTTGCTCACGCTACCGCTAGAGGTCGCTTGTGCTGTTATTATTTCTGCCGCCCTGGTGACATTTAAAATTATTAAGTAAATAAAAATTGAACATAATAAGTAGCTGATGGACGAGTATGTGTTAAAAGGCCGAGTGTACGAGCGAGGTTTTTTATTGTTTGAGTCAAGCAATCGCCGCTCTGACCGACGTCTATGCTTAGCATACATACATATCGTCACGCCTCTTTCCCACAGGGGTAGGCAGAGACTACTTTGTTCCACTTGCTACGATCCTGACATACCTCTTTCGCTTCATCCACATTCATCAATCTCTTCATACATGCTCGTCGGTTTCGGGTACTCTTGACCTGGCCTTTCTCCAAAACGTCCCCAATTTGATCACGGAACGTCCGCCTAGGCCTTCCCCTCCCAACGCACCCATTCACACTCCCCATATAAATCTGTTTAGTTAATCTTCTTAATGCTTATGGTTATGAGAATAAAAAAATATCATGCATTATAAAAGTAAAAAACTGTCACAAATAAAAATAAGCATTTCTTCGCATATAACTATCTAAATAGACCAGCCCGGCTAGGCAGTCGCGCGTGCGTGAGATAGATTTCCCATCCCTTTCTAGAAAGAGCAGTAAGAAAAAGACGGGCAATCTATCTCTCGCGCGACGCGACTCTTGTGCGCGGTCGTGCTAGACGTGCAGTGATGTTTGAACACTCTAACAGCCTTACACACTAGCGATTTGTTCCAGCTATTTCTCAGCGATTTCGAAATGGCTGAGCAAATCGCCAGACAAATCGCTAGCGTATAAGGGCCCTAAATAAGTGTAAAAACGTTATTTTTTGCGAAAGCTCACGCAACGGACGGAATATCTTAATTTTTCTTTATTTCTGAAACTACATGTGTGGATTTCACTTTTGTTATTTTGGCTAAGGAAACCCCATCGAAAATCGCGCTCCGGCGATCCGGTAAACAAACATCTATTAGTAACTGATAGCTTATTACGTAACTCGCTCGCAATCGTAATCGTGTTCATTTTGACAGTTCATGTATGGGCTGACAATAGGCATCCGAATCAGCTAGCTAAAAATCACTCCCAATCAAATAAATGTTTATCTCTCTCTCTCTCACACAATCAATTTAAGTCATTTCATTCATCATTATCATCATCATTAGCCTGAAGACATCCACGGCTGAACAAACTCGCCACCTGCATCCACCGGTTTCCCGCAACTTTTACGATGTCGTCGGTCCACCTAGTGGGAGGCCTGCCAACACTGCGTCTTCCGGTTCGCGGTCGCCACTCGAGAACTTCATAATCATTACGTGGTAATTACCTGACATAAGCCAAGAGCACGCGGTCCTGGTTCTTGTAGAAGGGCCGCGAAGTGTAGTACCCGCTCCAGTAGTGCTGGTTGCGGTCGGCGTACGTGAAGAAGTCGCCCGACAGCACCGGGAAGTCGTTCAGTTTCACCTCCTCGTGCAACGCCTTGAAGTAGTCTTGCAGTGTGCCGAATTGTACCTGGTTACAACAAAATATTCAGCTAAAAATCCAAAAGCCGTGGTAGCCTACTGGTTTGAACTGTGGCCTCTCAAACAGAGGGTAGTGGGTTTGAATCCCGGGCTCGCATATCTGAGTTTTTCGGAATTTATGTGCGAAATCTCATTTCAAATTTACCGAAACCGAAAACGGTGAAGGAAAACATCGTGAGGAAACCTGCACACAACTGCGAAGCAATTCAATGGTGTGTGTGAAGTTCCCAATCCGCACTGGGCCCGCGTGATAACTATAGCCCAAGCCTCATTCATTCTGAGAGGAGGCCTGTGCCCAGCAGTGGGACGTATATAGGCTGGAGATGCTGATGATGATGATTGAGATAAAGAACTGTTCGTTCTAGAAAGAGACGGGTAATCTATCTCGCGCGCGACGCGACTCTTGTGGGCTGTCGTGCTAGCCGGGCAGATGCCAGTATGCTTAGTGTAAGTTTTCGGTCACAAAATACGTCTCGACCGCGTTTTCTTCCAATCTAAATTTCGGTCGCTACATCGAGTCCATAACACGGTTGCCAAAAAGCTGGGTATCCTCTCCAGGGTAAGACGGTACTTTACCTCGGAGCAGCTTTTAAATCTTTATAAAGCTCAAGTTCGCTCTTGCATGGAATACTGTTCCCATCTCTGGGATGGGTCTGCTAGGGGTCAGCTGGATGCCTTGGACTCGTTGGAGCGCCGAGCGAAGAGGATCATAGGCAGAGACTCACTCGTGGAGGCAAATCTTCCGAGCCTCGAACACCGTAGACGAGTGGCCTGCCTCTCGGTTTTTATCGGTTACATTTCGGTGAGTGTGCAGAGGTTTTACATAACCTAATACCCCCTTCCCCTTTCCGTCACCGAACGACTAGGCGCGGCGAGCAGTTTCACCCTTATGTTGTTGACATCCCTCCATTACGCACAAAGCGGTTTGCCTCCTTTTTCATTATGCGGACAGCTAAAGAGTGGAACTCTCTGCCGAAGTCAGTTTTTCCGGAACGCTATAATCTGGACATCTTTAAGGCCAAAGTGAACAGACACCTTCTAGGCAAACGTGTACAGTCACCAGCATAAATAAGTGATCATTTTTGTACCTTATCGCTTTCAGTCGTTACATGATTTCGTATGGTTTTTCAAACATGACTTTAAAGTGACAAGGTACAAAAGTGATCACTTATTTATGCTGGTGACTGTACCATCTTAGGCCTCATCTTCGCCTTCCATCAAGCGAGATTGAGGTCAAACGTAAGCCTATTTTATGTAAAAAAAAAAAAGTTTTCATTAAAATGTCAAATACTATGAGAAATTTTAGTTGTCGTTTCGTTCCGCTTATGGCGCTGTTCATTTTCTCATAGTAATTGAAACGTTAACGCGAACGTGTTCGAGACGTTTGTCGTGCCTAAAACTTACACTAGAGACTCTGATGCGTGGCGTACGCACGCGCGTGGTCTAGCATCTATCTCATCTAATCTAACTAATATTATAAATGCGAAAGTATGGATGGATGGATGTTTGTTTGTTACTCAATCACGCCAGAACGGCCCAACGGATCTGAATGAAATTCGGCACATAGATAGAGAAAATTCTGGAATAGCACATAGGCTACTTTTTATCCCAGTAAATTGCGTAGTTCCCTTGGGATAGCGATAAACGAATTCTTTGCAGACGAAGTCGCTGGCAACAGCTAGTAGTTTCATACATTACAACTGGTGGATTCGGTGTGCGCCGGCCTTAATACAACGTTTAACATAAGTACGTAGAAGTTGAGTTTTTTTTCTGAGGGAATGAGAGGGGGAGAAGGAGAGAGACAGAAGTAAAGCCATGGCTGAGTCTAACTCGGATCCTCATCAATCCATGATGCGTGCTTTTATAGACTGACCGCTTAAATGAGCCCTCGCCTACCCGGTAGAGGGGCGCGGGGTGGGACGACATAGGGAACCGAGAGCGGTGCGGGCGGGGAGTGCGCCTGCCGCCTGCACAGAGAGGCCCACGGGGTCGTTCCACCCCGCGCGGGCAAGAACTCATTTAAGCGGTCGAGGATACTCCTACACCACATAGCAGGTGGGCAAGTCTTTCAATTTTTCCAGCTGTACCAGCTGTCATGACATTTATTGTATAAAATATACACAAAAATCGGATAGTAAAATTCTCGAACTTGATAGTTAGGTAACTGTTGAAAAAAGCCGTGGTAGCCTACTGGTTTGACCTGTGACCTCTCAAACAGAGGGTTGCGGGTTCGAATTCTCGCACCTCTGAGTTTTTCGTAATTTATGTGCGAAAATACATTTGAAATTCACCATGAGCTTTTCGGTGAAGGAAAACATCGTGGGGAAACCGGACCAATCCCAATACGGCTTAGTTGCCCTTCTGGGTTGGAAGGTCAGATGGTAGTCGCTTCTGTAAAAACTAGTGCCTACGCCAAATCTTGGGATTAGGTTGTCAAAGCGAACCCCGGGCTCACTGAGCCGTGGCAAATGCCGGGAAAAAACGCTAGGAAGATGATGATAGTAGGTAACTGTATGGTAACGTTACCTCGGCATTCCACGCGTCGTTGTTATTGATATAGTCTATAAGCATCTCGTAGTTGCCGAACTGGTTGTCCCATTCGTTGGCGCGGTCGTAGCGGAAGTCGTCGCCCAGCGGGAAGAGCACCACATCGCTGCGGTACAGCTGCGCCTTCTTACGCCATTGGTCGAGGATCAGAGACGCCCTGGAGTTAAGTTACACACGGGTACTCAGATATATCCGATACAAATTAAAGCACGTAAAAAGATAACATTTAATGTCACTGATATTCTAGATATTATTTTTAATTTGAACCTTAATACTATGAAGTTACCGTTTGTTTTTCAATATGAATGTTGTAGTGGCACGTGCGTCGCGGTAGCTTGCGGTTTTGCGATAATAGAGACAATGGCCTTTGTTTGAAAGATAAGGGCTTGAAGCGAAAAGTTCACCTGGGAAGATTCATACTATAATATTACACGAACCGTTAGGAGCCTAATATTTGCTTGCCTAACTTAGCGCCCCGCTTGCCTGCCCGCTTGCCTTCTGGCCGACTATTCAATTCAGTGCAACAATCGCAGCAGCAGTAATTATATTCTCTTTGGCAATTAGGCGAAATTTCCCCTTAGTATCTATAATTTTAACCCACTTTCTGTGGTCAGAATTACCTAGTGCTTACCTTTCTGCTACGTTCTTCTGAATTATCTTCCGCGGCGCGACGCCCCAAGGGCAAGTCACCCCGTTTCCGGGCAAACGTTTGAAGTCGAACTGACAACATATCTGTAGAAATAAAGCAAAAATATGTTGCATAAATATTAGTGTCCGGCCGAAGATTCGGTTTCGGTTTCGGACTAAAAGTCATGTTTCGGCCAAAGGTTCGGTTTTGGCCAAAAAACAGCCGAACCTTACATTATCGCACTTTCATGTTAAATTTCCTTTTTTAGGGTACCTACTCTAATTAAGACCCAGTATCACTATGATAATGTTGAAATTTCAATCCGTCAAACATAGAACCTTGTAATATTCCAAAACCAAAACCGAACTTTCAAGATGTTCCGGTCGGACACTTGTTGGCGCTGTAAATAGGTATTTTATATTTGTCCATTATTCTTTATTTAAAGTTGCTTTTTTTATATGCTTTTTTAAAAATTAACAATAATCACTTGGTTTTTATTACGCTTTTAAAACTTATTTTACAAGAGCAGTTACACCGCGAATGCTACTAAAAGGGGAGAAATAGCATTCTTTATCGACATTAGTATCGTGTTTTTTAAGTACTTGTTTAAATAAAATGTATGTACCTCTGTTGGCTTATCGCGTTGCTTCAAAAGCAATAACTCACAATAGAAATACAATCGTGTCGGTGAAGTCATAAACAAGTAGACTTACCCCCTTATTCATAAACGCTCTGCAGGCTTCTGCTAACTTAGCAATTGTTTGTCCTTATCTGTCACCTAGACATTTACCTTTCACAGATAAGGACAAATGATTGCTAAGTTAACAAAAGCCTGTAGAGCGTTTATGAATAAGGGGGTTACTTAATAAATGTAAGTTTATAGACTAGAATAATTACTACCTTGGGATCGGGGCCGCAGGAATGAGGGACATCATACGAATAGAACGGGAACATGTGGGTGAACATATCGGTTTTTCCGACACCATCTAAAAAAATGACAAAGACTATATATTAGTCTAACGGTAGAGTACTTATTCTAAATCTATAGTGTAACCCTCTATAAACGCTCTATAAGCTTCTGCTAACTTAGTAATCGTTTGTCCTTATCTGTCATTTTAACATTTACCTTTCATAGAAAAGGACAAGCGATTGCTAAGTTAGCAGAAGCCTATATAGCGTTTATGAATAAGGGGGTAAATGTTTTTCTTTCGTTGGTAAAGCCTTCAGAATTAAGGAGAGCGGCCAGGCACCCCTCTTGCTTACAAATTAGTAAAAGTGAACTAATGAGGGGCTATCATGTTTCGGCAATAGAAACCGTGCGGACGACCAAACTTTGTTGCATACTAGTACTAGAAAGGAAATCGAATTTACTTCATAGATACTACTAGCTTATGCCCGTGACTTCGTCTGCGTAGAATTACATAAAACGTTGCATAGTTTTAAAGACTTAAGCATGCATAGGGGCAGACAGACAGACGGCGGAAAGCGACTTTGTTTTATACTATGCAGTGATACTCTTTGAATACATTTGATTCCATAGTTTCCATACCCCACAACTGCCTCCATCTAAACTCGAGCTGCCGATTCCTCGCCAACTCCTTCTTAACTCTATAATGTATCCTTTGTATCACAGAGTTCTCCATCCCGGCTAATTTGAGAAGGTATGGCTGGGCGCTGGAATGCCCAAAGGGGTCGATGGCCCAGGCGTTCTTGGGTGTGTACCCTAAATTGTCGACCAGCCATTGGTTGCCAGCTGTTAGCTGCTGTATGATGGACAGCCAATGGGAGTTGGCTTCGTCGTTCATCACCCAACCGCCGGTTACTATTTCTATTTGGCCCGACTTCAACAAGCTGAAATGGAGAATGATTAATATGAGTCAAATAAACTTAAACACTAATTTAATTAACATGCTATTCGAAAATCGAAGATTTGACTATCCTAATAAGACACCTGTCAACCCGTTAAAAAAAGTTTAGAATAATCGTTAGGTATAATTTTTTGTCTAATCGAAACTGTTTTTTTTATTCGAAATATTATAAACGGGATGTGAACCGCGATTACCGCGATTATTATGTTTTTTTTAATACCAAAAGGTAGGTTAACTAGCAAATGGGTCACCTGAGCGTAAGTGATCACCACTATCCATGGATACCCGCAACACCAAAGAATTGCAGATGAGTTACCAACCTAGAGGGCTAAGATGAAATGCCTCTTGTGCCTGTAATTCCCCCGGCTGTCTTACTCTCTGCGCCGGAACACAACAGTGCAAGCACTGCTGCTTGGCAGTGGGATTAGTGAGTAAGATGGTGGTAATCTATTACAAAGCCTGCTTAAAAGAGGTAAGGCTTATTTAGATAGCCAAATTACTTGCGCAGAATTTGGCTTATAAATATAAGTTTTAGGGTTTGTTTCATCACTCACTGTTAAGTGCCTGATATCTTAAGTGTCAGATATATTGATATTGTGTAATCTCTATTTATTACAACGAACAGAGACTAATAAATAATCTAGTTCTTAGTTAATTTACCCTTTAAATATATCCTTTTCCTTATCCGAGGCGTCCGAGTTCCACCACAAAGATAAATAGCTAATTTCCGCCCAAATGAATTTTCTGCCAATGCCAGCGGCTAGTTTTTCCACCATGTTGCTAAATATGGCCTTTGTTTGTGTCTTGTAGTAATTCTCGAAGGTCTTCAACCATCCTGCAAAGCATTATGCACAAGCTATTGAAAAGCGGGTGCAGCGGCGGAAGCGTTACAACATGAGAAAATAAATAGGAAGTGAACTTATTGTCACCCTGGATTTGACTTTACGATAGATGAGTTACGTTACAATAGCGCCTGATTGACTTTTTTTTTTTTTTTTTATTTGAATAGGAAGGCAAACGAGCAAGTGGGTCACCTGATGGTAAGCGATCACCATAACTGGTGACCAAAAGTAGCATTGTCCATTAATTTGCATCCCTACTATACTTCGATTTTTTTTAGCATTACAAAGAATGTAAACAATTTTGGCATGTCTTTTTATTGAAAAACAGTTTAAAAAAAATAAATAACAGCAAGTTTAAATTTAAAATCCCTGGAATATCGTCATTGTTTCGATATCTAACTAATATTATAAATGCGAAAGTATGGATGGATGGATGTTTGTTTGTTACTCAATCACGCCAGAACGGCCCAACAGATCTGGATGAAATTCGGCACATAGATAGAGAAAAGTCTGGAATAGCACATAGGCTACTTTTTATCCGGGAAAATTGCGTAGTTCCCGCGGGATAGCGATAAACGAATTCTTTGCAGACGAAGTCGCTGGCAACAGCTAGTGGTTTTATATTTTCCAGTTACAGATTTTTAAAAAGTGGTTTTCAATAAAAAAGACATGCCAAAATTGTTTACCTTCTTTCTAATGCTTAAAAAAATCGAAGTATAGAATTAAGGGCCTGTTTCACCACTCTCTGTTAAGTTCCAGTTATCTTAACTGTCAGTTATCTATTATGACGTCTCTATCTGTTTCGTAGTAATAAATAGAGACGGAATCATATATAACTAACACTTAAGATAGCTAGATAACATAACAGAGAGTGATGAAACAGGCCCTTAATGGCCTTAATTTAGTGCATATATAGTGGTGATTGATTTAGCAATAAATGTTTATACAAGTCTATGTTGTTATTGACTCTAATAATACCTGGATCGTTGTGCGAATGTGGTACGATAAAAACTTTTAGTTTATTCTTTTGGCTCCACTGATCTTCACTGTACTTCAATTGCCAACCTTGTTTCCATACGCCACCGTCTTCGTCCTCAAAGTCCATTCTATCGTACAGTGACAACATCTGAAAAGAATTAACAATATGAAAAATTAATTAAGAAATCTACGTGATAACATGACGCGCCTTTACCTATTGAATGTACTATTTATAGCTGTTTAATTATAAGACTTCACTTTCGTCTCTAACATCGAGCAACTGTCATCTAGTTTGGGATTAGTTTTGTAATTAATTAATTAGTATTTCTTTAATTAAAATTATTTTTAGAATTTCTGATTTCTCTTTGGAGCCTCTGGCTGCTGTTACTACTTGATATCTTCGTGTATTCCTGGAAGAAAAGGTTATCCTTATAGGATCACTTTGTTGTCCGTTTATCTGTCTTACCTGTACATCAGTTTTAGGTGTGGTCTGCTTTTGTATTGGACAAACGGATGCATCAAATTTTGGTCTCATCTGAGGTGGTTCATCGCCAACCACTTTGTATTCTCTATTCTTTGCCTCCTTACTCTGTCGTCCTTCCTTTTTGTTAACCCTTGGTAGAGGGGGTATGCGGTCTAAGGATTTCTCTTCAATTTGGTCCATTGCAGATTTAATCTCACCAACAACTGCATGGTGCTGGTTCAACTCGTCTTCAATGTGGCGGAGTTTCGTTTCAAAGGCTGACCATTTGCTCTGGAAGGAAAGAAAGAAAGCACAGTACAGAATTGGACTAAAATTATTCCAGTATATACCACTCATCATTGCAGTCATATCTCTGACTCTTAGTTTAATATGTACAATACTACAAATAATAAATAGTTTATATAATTGATTGAATTAGACTACTTTGTGAAGATTTATGCCCCCCTTCATGACTCCCCTACAACAAATGTACATAAATGTATTTGTGATAGCATAGTAGCCAAGCAAATGCTTTATGTTTAATTTAATTAGTTTAGATAGATAGATAGATAAAAAAAAAATATCTTGGGACAATTGACACCAATTGACCTAGCCCCAAGCTAAGCAAAGCTTGTAATATGGGCACTAGACAACGGATAAACATACTTATACAGATAAATACTTAAATACATATTAAACATCCAAGACTCGAGAACTAACATTCGTATTTCCATACAAATATCTGCCCCGACCGGGGATCGAACCCAGGACCTCAAACTTTATAGTCAGATAGATTAAATACAAACAAATAATGAGCTAATTCTTTAACAATGAATAAAAAACTTACATCATCAAGATCCTGCATGGCTGGTTTTATGCTGGGCAACTTGAAACTCAAATCAGTCACCACATACAGGATGAATATAAATGCCATAATACATGTTGCCCAGAAAACCGCCCATAACCTTCTTATGCTGAGCATGATGAATGTCTACTTATATCTGAAAACATGAAGGATGGCTACAGTCCAATCCAAACTATCCCAACAAGGGTAGAGACTGAACAAGGTCAAATTCAAGCTATACATATATTTTTCTGATTGGATTGTTATAGGGTAAAATTGGATTAATTTCCGAACAGTTACAGAACTAGTGCTTCATCGTTTTTTTATATAAACATTTCATTTTACAATCACATCATCAATTTAAGATGTTTGTTCAATTTGGCGTAAGGTTTCCAGATCCTTGAATAAACATTTCACACTTAACAATGTTCAGAGAGGCGCCGGCGCACAATATTATTCACGCTTCTTCGAACAATACAAAAGAAACAATAAAGTGGCATACTTTGATTGTTATTTGCAAAAGAGTGACCAAGGTCGGTTAAGTAAAGATTGCGCTGTAAAATATAAAAAAGATATTGAGTAGGCATGTTAATTAAACTGATAACAAGCGACTTAAGTATTTTCTTTAAAATTGATTACAATTAGGGGAACTTACCTTTTTAAAGATAATTACTTTATTAGCACTAATGAAAACATAAGCTTACATTTTAAAAAATAAATTTTATTGTTATTCTTAAGACAACGACAAACTCCCGGCACTTATTTAATTACAAAAACATAAAATTTATGTTTGCCAACTATTTTCCTCCACTCGACACAAATCTGTCAAGGCAATGTCAAAAATGTTTTGACGTCTTTATAGTTTTTTTTTATATTTCAAGCGCAGGGATTCAAGTCTTTCTAGCTGAGAAATAACGAATGTATTGTCTCAATACTGTTTAAACACTTCGATAACGAAACGCATACAAACAGGATATAAGCGATTTCAAACTATTATGTTGTACAGAAAAAAGTTTTTTGTAATTAAAAGACAAAAATTAAGATTTGTGATTAAAACTAGGCGTAAACATTTATTGTTGACAATCTTAATTTCTGCGAAAGGACAAATCAAAACGCTTTCTGCTTTGTTATCGATTTTGATATAAACGTCAAATTGTTTGTGAAAGATGGCGTCGAAGGAGTCTCTTGACGTGAGTACTGAATATTTTTGAGTTTTTTTCCTTCTATTATTACTGTAACTGTCTCGGAATTGTATGCCTTTTATGCAATGTGACTCGTATTGTGTGGAAACATTTTTTCTAGGTCTTTTGTAGCTTTTTTTTTATTTATCTAACTAGAAATGGCCACGCCCTGGTCGGGAGTCCAGTTAGAATTAAATTTTTTGACCTTTTTCACATAAAGTTTCAAATTTGCGGCTTTAAAACTGTAGCCTATGAAATATACCTTCGTTTTGCCGTGTTTATTAGTTTTACGCGGCGCTCTTACCAGTGATTTTAATTGAAGAAATAGTCGTTAATTACGTTTAGCCGGTAAAACTCTTATGAAGTAATATTATCATACTTCAGGTATTATAGGAAATTAACAGATTAATTTGTAATTTTTATTCTCAGGGCGATGTTTCGTGCATGCAAACTTAGATCATAGAAATTGACGATATCATCCAGCCTCCTAATGTCCTAAATATAAAGGACAACTGTCAAACGAATTTTACATGAATGACACGAGATTTGAAATTCAACAACCAAAATTTAATTTGACTTTGGGTCGCGGGAGGTTGAGCTAAGTTAGGGTTGCCATAGTGTGGGGACTCAGACTGGGACATTTAAAGAAAAACTAGTAAAGATAGAAAAAAAGGAACTTTTATTTCAACAATAGGTAACTTCCTTGCCTAAACTGAAAACAACAAATTAATCAACAAATAAAAAGTCTAGCGGTTAGAATATATGACCTAATTGTTGCCACTTTTCTGGGCCTATTCATACTTGTCAGATGTACCCGCTTTACGGAGCAACTCTTTTTGGGACTTCGCATACTTGTAAAACTCAATGCATGTCATAGTTAGTTGCGTTTATTGTAGGTATATTACTGTTTACCAAGTCCAGCCCTCTATTAAATAACTACGATTTTTAAACTGGGACAATTTGCTTATCGGCGGGACACCAGAACACCATACTTCAAACCGGGACTTGTCCTGGCGTACAAGGACATATTGCAACCCTAAGCTAAGTGTAGGTATTAAATAAATATTAGTACTGAGTACTTTGCTGAATTCTTGTTAGGAATCCAACCGTACCTTAACCAGCATGGTTATTGCTGGTGTACCAATTTTTCATAACTAACTACTCTATTTGAGGGTATGTGAATAATCCAAAAAAATCTTTAGGGTGCGACCAAACCGCCGCTTATACGCAGTGACGTGTCGTATCCGTCACGTTTTCTCACCGTTTCTTCATACATTTTGTTGTGATTCCGTAACGTCACCGTTTTTTAAGCGGCGGTGTGGTCGCACCCTTATATTACAATGTCTTATGCTATCCAAGTTTCATATTCTCTGTATAAAAGTATATTGTTTATTTCTTAATTAACCTTAAATACAGAAGGTATAGATGACAATTTTAAAAAAGTTTTTGTAATCACAGTAATTAAAGGATGGTTAAAAGGTTCCATGTTAATTAAATATGCTGTAGAAATCATAATGAGATAACTCTTTATTTTTTACTCTATTGCCCCCGAGTCAGTCTGCACGTAATTTGATTATCACTATCTCATGGGAAATATGCGTTTTTCTGGGATAAAAACTATCCTATGTCCTTCTCCTGAACTCAAGCTATCTGTGTACCTTGTTACACCAAATTTCATTAAAATATGTTCAGCAGTTTAAGTATGAAGAGGTAACAGAAAGACAGACAGGCAGACAGACAGAATTACTTTAGCATTTATAATATTAGTAGGATATGTAAAACAAAAAGCATAAAAATGGTGATTAAGATTATATTCTCAAACACCTGAAAGTTTGTATGTCCCACAGTCCTACCGAAATGGCTTCCTTTAAATAATTATTTTCAGTTACTAGCATGTTCAAATCCTGATGAGCCTTTAATTTTTTTTTTTTTATGTTAGAGAGGCCAGACAAAGGAACTAGTGGGTCACCTGATGTTAAATGATCACCACTGTCCATAGACACCCGCAGCGCTTTATGCGATGCCAGTGCGTTGTCGGCCCTGCAGAAAATTGTACACTCGTCTCTTAAAGGCACCCAGGTCGTAACTCGATGGGAAGACCCCAGCGGGAAGCTCAAATCGCGAATTTAAAGTATATTGTTAAATTATTATTTTTAAAAATTTTGTAAACACCTGGCTAAATTGTAGATCCAACTAAATTATCTAGCTCATTCATTTTTCTACTCCTCAGACTTTACATTGATAGGTATTATAAAGTCTATTTGTCTCAAGAATATTTTCAAACGTGTTTTATGCTCTGCCTCAAATACCATTTTTAACTTTACCATCAATTTATTTTCAGAATTTCTCAAACAATAATCAAATGGTTTTACAGTCCTTTAACTTATTATCCTTTAGATTCTAAAGTTAGCCTAAAAGAAATGAAAACACCTGCCCATATAAGTCCAATACTAGAAACATCGGAAGAGTGCGCCGACGCAGCCTTGCGTGGTGTTTAGCGCGGTTCGATAACGGCCGCGCCAATTGAGCGCATCCGCATTTGTGTCAAAGGACACGCAGCACGCTCCAAGAACCGCTCATCTTCGCTCAAGGTTAGCACGGCATCCTCCACTGAGAGACTGAGACCCATGTAGGTTGTATTTTATAGCGGAAACCGCCTATGAGGCGGGCAATGCTATTCTTGTACTGATTTATTCTTATACGGTTCCGCTAAGCTGAATTGTTAGTACTTTATTTTTATTTAAGGCTTGAAGATGCTATCCCATAGAATGGCTCGAGAATTTTCGCCATCACTTGCTTCCATAGGCTTGAAGCCGATTCATTATGAATGGACTACAATCAGATGCAACCAATGGACATTTAACGAAACCAATTGCAATTTTTAAAACGATGCAAGTAATGATAATTGAAGTATATGTACAACATTAACGGGTATTTGTAACCTTTGTAATTCACAAAACGCGCTCCCTTTATTTGCAAAAGTAAAGGTTAGGATATTATTTGAATTGATGACTATAGAACTGGTCACGCTGGCAATGGATGAATAGTGCGGCCTTCCTCGCCCTTCCCAACATTGTGACTCGTATCACATTATGCATGGATTTAATGAATGGGGCTCACTGAATAAACTCCGCGTCTCATTTTTCAGCGTCGTTAGTGGATGTACAAAGGATTTTTGTCCCAACATATAAATTCTGCCCGTTCAAAAGATGAAGTTATGAAAAAGGTACTGAAAGCTTCCGCTGTTTCTCATTAGCAATTTTTGGGAGGAATGCGAGACTATTATTCAACTAAATTAACCTAATTTTCCGAATTTCCGGCAGCGTTTATGAGTGACATGACACCACAATAGTTAACCCGCTTGCCAATTTCCGACTCCGCTTGTGTGTGAAATTAGTGAAACATAAGGTAGTCATGAGCGAAATAGGCCTACTGGGAATAGGAACCCTTTTCACAAATTACTCGGTTAAATTCACAGGCTTTGTGAATTTCGCTACTATAGTCGACAACGAAGTCGTAAGTGGATATTCATTTTCCACGTAGTTACCGCAGCGATAGAGATGTATTAAATGTGTTCGTGCATTGTCTTCGAGGAGAAGGTCAGTTGTGTTAGATGAATTGCAGTTGATTTGTCGCCGTAAACCCTTCGTGGCACCTTGTCGTGAAGGTGACAAGTATTAGCGACTGCAGCCATATATCTTCGGAGCAATCGTCTGACAGATCGTCTACGGCGACTAGACTGAGGTCCTAGGCGACACTGACGCAAGTGGTCGCACTTCCTACAGGATGTCGGGAATGAGAGCGTGTCCTCATAACGCTGGCCATACTGTCGTGGGTGGCGACCGTCGCCGATGTTGTGTAACGGCCAGCACTAATGAGGATATTACTAAGAAGTGTCTTTTGTTCTCGAGTAGTGTCGCACTTGGCGCACTCTTTAATTGCTACAATGCAGCAACTACCCACCAAGAAAACCCATAACGAGAACGAAGCGTAACTGTTACTTTAATTTGATTCGAGAGATATAGAGCTAATATTGCTCGTATTTAAATATAACCGTATTACATAGAATCTTTGCCCATTATCGTGTCAAATTAGTGTCACGAAAATCCGCGATGGAGCGCGATGAAATGAAATAAGTACTCATTGAAACTGACATCGGAGAATCGCCAAAGTTTCGCAGATAATTAAGTATATGTCTATAAATAAGATAGCCGAAGTTTAAGTATTAATTAACGATTATTTTCGTATTTTATGGCCAGCAGTTTGTTTTTGGTGTGTAGTGGTGTACGGTGGTGTGGTGTACGGTCCTTTTTTTACTGATGTGTGGGCCGACAAGATGTAGCCTGAATGATGTTACTACGAAAGCTGCTACTTTAGCAAAATGGCAGCCACTTACGACAAATTGACTGCGAAGAGGGGACAATTAGGCGATGGGGTAGTTGAAGGTTTTTCTTATCTGTTAGGTACATTCTTTTCTTTGCCAGACACATTTAACTTTTTATGCGTTAAGGCAGAGGGTGGGACAAGGTCAATGGATCCAATAAAGAGGGCTTATGATTGCCAGGCACCAGCTTGTAGTGTGTATATTACGCAATCCGCCCAGGGATTTAAGTAACCTGTAAATATTGGTTCCGTAAAATTTGAAGAGGCGGCGACGATATTGAGTACTCCAGCCCAGTCACCAAGATAAACTCCTAAACGTCAAGGAATATTAAAAAGATGAAGATCACTAAATACACAACCTAACATTATTTGCATTTTATTTATACCTCAATGTGCAGTGTTATGTAACAACGATTTGCTGGATATGGGTTTCTAGGGGTGTAAAATCGATCTAGCTTGGTCTCATCTCATGTTTGCGAAAACATTGTATTATTGAGGTACCATCTTTTGAAGGACTGAACTATTTTAAATAATACGCATATGTATATTTAATTTAAAATACCTATTAAAGAAAACCGGCCAAGAACGCGTCGGGTCACGCGCAGTTTAGATATCCGTTGTTGCCTGTCACAATATGTATGTGGATATTATGAACATGATTATTATTTTTCATTTTTGTTCGATAGTTCATAGTTCACGGTTCCAAATACATTTTATAATTTGGTAGACTTTACTAGTTAAATTGTAAAGCCAATCTGTGATAGTTTTGCTGTAAACTTAGTTTACTATCATAAATTTATTGGCCTATCCAAACTTGAAGTATGAATGGGGAAAAACAAAGAAAAAGAAATATCCCCGCTTTACGTGTAGGGAGGTAAGTACTATATGTCCCTAAACCTGATGATGAAAATCTTAGAAATTCGCCTCACTTTCTCGATCAAATTTACCTTTCAGAATTATTTTTAAGTACCGTTCTTATAACAAATGGCACGCATATTTGTTTTCCACCTCCCGTTTCCATTAAACACTTATTGATTTTCAATTACTTACAGCCGAAGGCCCAATTTACGAATGGCGACTCGTGTAATTTCGATATTCGCCTATAAGATAAAACGTAATCCTTTACGGAAGTACGAGTATAGTTTTAAGGTACCTATATTGACTGTATTAAAGTATACGAAGGGCCCGTATTTATTTTTTAACAAGTTTATTGTGACAACTTGTATTTGAATACTCCAGCAGCACGTAGCAAAGGAGCAATACCTTCACCAAGAGAACATCTAAATATTGCGAAATACAAGCAAAATATTCCTCCTCGCAAATATGTTTATTGGCAGCCCTTTTCTTTTCACACAGAGAATTATGGAGGACAGCCTTTCTTGCTTTTTTGTTGTATCTGTTCTAAATCCATCCTGTTCGCGATTTTCTTTGTTCCATCTTTTTTATCTGTGTCGTTACTTGGTTACCCGCCTCTACCTGCAATCTTTGCCTTTTTCCGGTTCACAATTTATCTTGTCTGGCCATGTTACGTGCCCTCTGGCATTTCCTCCCGGGGGATTTGTTTGACTCGTTTGACCCCAAATTACTGAAACGATCGAAGTAAGTCTAAGCCAGTAGTTCCCAAAGTGGTCCAGGTGGACCCCCAGGGGTCCACGGAAGACTCGACGGGGGTCTACGTTGGGCGTGACCAAAAATGGGGGTCCACAATCGCAAGCGGGGGTGCATGAAAATTGAATAAAATTTGTGAGAATTGATTGGTTCTTGTGCTGTGAGTCATTGTAGATTTCAAGAAAGTATAGTAGGATGGAGTCACTCGCAGCACAAAAATATAGTTTAATTGAAAATTTATTTAGTCGACTTTTTTTCAAATAATTAACCTTATCAAGCAATCAATTCTAACCAATTTTTTCGAAAACTGTTAATTTATCGTTGAAACTCAGCAACAACGCAAGTTTCCATAGATTATAGAGCTAATCTTATTTTTTTTTTCGAGATTTAGTTTAGAAATTACTGGTAATGTAGCTGCAGGGGGTCCACCGGATCCAGAAAATTTTTGAAAGTGGTCTATGGAACAAAAGAGTTTGGGAACCTCTGGTCTAGGCTATGTGTCCTATTGTAGTCAAGGTACCTACGCTGTATAAACGTAAAGCAACTGTGGGCACTTTAACTGAAACGCTATAATGTCTTAAGGCCGTCGACGCAAGACTTAACTGGTTGATCGATATCTTCAAGGTTTAGAGCAGCAACAATAAACTACACGTAACTCTTCCAGGGCAGTAAGTGTTCGTGATATACGACCATCGCGCTATTTATAATGGCTTACGATAATTCTTCAGGTGCCCAATAACAGTATCCACGTTAATGATGTTCAAACGAGCTCTGAATAGGCTTTGACATTTCTGTTTATCGGATCGACTTATATAGCTTGGAAAACGAAGCGATCGGTGAATTATCGATTATGTAATTTGCGAGTATTGTTAAGTAAGAAAATTTCAGTTGGCTTTTATACTAAGTATAATAAACTTCCGCATAAACTTCGTAGTTTCCCTCCAGACCTTCAACCATCTTTCGACGATCCTTTCATGCTGTCAAGTGACGAAGGGACGTGACAAGAAAAGCTGTCGTGTCGCTGACTTCGCTGTTTTGCACATCAAGCCCTATACAGTAATTAAAGTACCACTACCTACTACGAAATATTTTAACAGGATTAATAGGATTATACTACGTGGAATAGTTGTTCAAGAGTCTTAGTTGTTCAGAATTGTCACCAGGAAATTAGATATAGAATTTTGTATTTGAAGAAATCCAATTTTAGGTTTTCTTAAAACAAAAAAGCGTGATATGATGGCTGAAAAGAACCAACTATGTATGTTTCCTTTTTGTTTAAATAAAATCTGTTGGTTGAGGCGTTTTCATAATGGATTCTACAAATCTTACTCGAAGGTGGTGTACTAAATATCATCCTACGTTTGTGTTCCAAGGATAATGTTTGACCTTTTTCATGCTTAAGTAATTATTTTGAACTATCACAATACAATCTTTAATATTGCCTGAACATTACTAACTAGAACAAAGATGCTGTAAGTCGTAAGTGACTGAGCTAAGGTTTCATTCTTTATTACACATCACTAGCTGTTGCCCGCAACTTCGTTCGTCTGCTGCGGTAACACCCCGCGCCGCGGCGCGCGGGTAGAAAGTCACCTGCGTTCATAATCAGGATAGTTCCAAGTATTAACAAACGCTCAAGCACACAAATAAGATTTAACTCTTCATTCAAATATATTTAGGTTTTTTATAACGAGTATCCATTTAAAAGAACTTCCAAAAATTACCTGAAATTTACGGAGCAATGCTGTTTCTCAAGCAATTTATGCAAGTAATACAAACTCATCTTTAAAGATGAATGATGATACAACAGACATGATGGACGCCTAACGGAGATTCCACTTCTCGCTCCCCGCTTTTTTCCCGATATCGGATTTTTCCTTTACTTTGTAAAATGTCTGGCGCGCCTTCATCCACCCAGTGTGCCTTATATCGAATAACAGAGATAAAAGTCTTGAGAAATATTCGTCGATGGCTTTTCTTCTCGATCAACTAACTGCAGAAATCTGGGGGCACATGCGAATGCCAAGTCACTCTATTTATTTAAAACATAAAAGATTTTTAATATTGATATGGTTATTATAAGATGTTGTTAGGTTAGCTAATTACGTAATAATAAAGAGTTGGGACTGAATAAATTGACTACTTGGTATTAAATGGGTCTCATTACTTCTTACGGTAGAAGAACTGAGTTGCGGGACTTTATTTTTTTGCAAGTTATGTTTTTGATGGGATGGTATATACTATTTGTTGGGTCGAATTGAATGGAAACTTCATGGTAAATCCATCTTAAGGGCACCTTGTTTTTCTAAAAACGAATGCGTTTATTATATAACAAGTATTAAGCTCAGTTAGTCATGAATATCCCACTAATGGTGCAGCCATACCTACAATTAGTATTATCTTACCTCAATTAGTTCAGTTCTAATTTAAGGTTAAGTAAACTTTTTCTTTTGTTTTAGTCAAAATGTTTAACTTAATTTGAAACTATACAATCCTAAAAGCTTCGGTTAAATAATATTTCTGCTAGCTTAATACTGTAGGTATGTTTAATATAATATAACAAACACCCTACCCTACAGGCTTATCCATATCCTACGGAGTGGTTACATCGCGTAAGCCATTTTTCCTTCCTCCCCTATCATTCATCCCCCTTGTACACAAAATATCGACATGACACTAAATTATTAAAAGCCTTTAAAGAACTAACTTCTTTTTTCATTTCCGTGTAATGAGGATACGACCTAAACTTCGATTTCGATAAAGATTTAATGATTATAGGTTCCGATGGCCTAGCTGTAGCTACTCTTTATCTATATCAAATAATGATCAAATCTGATTACATGGTATGTTTTTTAATGCACCAGCAATTTTCGCATCGACCAAATTTATCTCCAAATGCTCTGACCCTATGAGTACCTACCGAGTTTAATAGAAAACTTTAAGGGTTTGTTCAAAACCAGGCAGTAGTAAAATCTGAGGTTTACGTTTGAAGCACGATTCCCGGGCAGTCAGGTCGGTGCATCGGTCGGTAAAGGGGTCGCCAACTCCATCGATCGAGGCAGGTCACGCCGCGTTACATAACTTAGATGCATTCGAGCCAAATTGTTACCAATTTAGGTTTATGAATTCAACTAGCCCGTCTGCAAAATTTTGAATGGCTCCCAAGATTTTCTGGAATTGGCGTGTGTAGACAATGTTGCAATTTAGGAAGGAGCTTTTTATTTTATTGCAATTTCGCAAATCCCCCTTCTGAATGTGCAAATTGTATTGCGTCTCGGATTTATTGTCTGTAAAGCGTCTATGTACCTATATAATTTGAATTTGAATAATCAGTGAAATATCGGCTTCCCATTTCTATTCACGTTAGGTAAGTTGAAATTCGTGAAGATTTTGCATAAAAACATCGAGACCTCACATTTTCATAATTTTAATTTAAGTACTTAATGTATTATTTCTATTATTGAACCTTGTCAGTTCGCGGGTTGTGGTTTAAAAATATCTATATTGAAAGGCTAAAATAAAAACGATCTGTTTAAAATACGTCTAACTTAACTGAACTAACTAAGTATCGTTTAAATTAACAACTATCCATTTCCTTCCTTTTTTGCGGTCAAATTGGTTTTTGAAGATACGTGCATGATCATATTTATATAATACACGGTTTCGGTTGTATTTTCCTTATCGCGATTATTCACCACCAGCAGTCGGTTGCCACCCAGAACTAGCTAGAATTACTGCAACCAACGCGAATTTGCGATCCTTATGCCTTCAGCTTTACTCTGATTTACTGCAAATTGACTGTTTTAGTAGGGACTCCTTGAATTTCCGAGAAAATTATATCTGGAAAACTTTTTTTTCCTACGGTGGTTTCTCAAAACGCTCTTTGTCGTTGCTTTGTCAAATGACCAGTTACAGTGACCGTTACGATACGTTTTTAAATTTCATTATTGTTATTATTATTTAAAATTGAACTTTATAAATAAGAAGCGGTCTATTTTTGCTCCAACGTCATGGTTTAGCTCCATGACCCTTACGAGCTAAAACTGGAATAGCGCTGACTATATCTAGCATTTACAAATGTCAGAGATCAAGTGGTCATGACATTTAATTCAGTTCGGCTGCATCCCCTAACTCGTAACCCTGGAAGTAACTTTGTTGCATCCAATTATCTCAGATTACCTTTAAGGGTATTGTTTACAGGGTCTAAGGACGTTGTCATCGAGTGGACGGGCGAGCGGAACCAATTAAGTCGCTGAAGGCCAGTTTACTTTCCAGATTAATTTCACCAGGGAGTGCCGGTATCAAAATAAGTCTTATTAGGTACGTCGTTTGTTAGCAAGTGATACTGATGTACCGCTGTTCCCTCGGGATTAACTTGATCCATCAATTAAACGAGAAAGATTGTCTTTCTTGTAACTGATCGCTTTATTCTTACCTAATTAAGAAACTTACAGACATCGTATTGAAACAATTAATAATTGAATTTGTACTATTGGAAATTATTTCCAGTTGGTTATTCAATTAATGGTTTAATTAGTGGCTTTAGTCATTGAGCAGTCCGTTTAATTAGTCTACCTCCCTCATTCAATCATCTCTTGAATTGTTGTTCTTATTTATTTGGCAATTAATTAAGGCTTTTATTTCCCTTTATTTGAAATATTCTTTATTGTGGGATTAATTTCTTGTTGCGGTTTTTGACCTTTACAATTGAGTTTTTGTGCAATATATAAAATTGTGGTTTAATTAATTACTTGGATCTCTGATCTCTCTGTTTAATATTCGCTGCGCGGTTTACTGAGCAGGTACTTTAATCCTCATGAGCTTTCATTTGTTTATTCTGAGTATAGAGTTGCCACGGTGACACAATGTCACTAAAGAGAAAAATTGGTATCCGTTTCTAGGGTCCAGTCACAATCGACGATCACACGAATCGTACTTATTTCACACGGTGAGTGGAGCGGGAAGTGAGAAATATCCTGTTCGCCCTTACGTACAAGAATCGTAGCGTTATTATTCTCTCTGTTGACGTACAATAGTATCGACACTATTACATAGGACAGGAACCCCACCCCACGTGGTCGTTGCGTGTCAGCTGTCGAATTATTTTCCATATGCCGATAACGACCTTGAAAAAAAAATATTGAGAGCAACCCTCTAGCTAGACTAATATATTGCATGTTCGTGCTTGCTAGTCGTTGACACCATTCCCTTACTTCTACCTTTAACATTTGGGCCAGACTTCAATTGTGTTGCGTAACAGAAATTGCGAGTCTATGTGTTCGAAGCAGCTGTTGTTTCGATAATTTTCTTTGTTCCTACCTATTCGATCGGAATCTGTTTGTTCCTCGCGGAAATGGAAACCAATCAGGAATCCCCCATCTTAACTGACGGTAGGTATACTTAAAGATGACGAAGTCGTTCTACATAAAGCATTGATGGGAATTGCTTCAGACTTTTTGGATGGTTAAGATTATTTAAGTTGTTATTTCAGTAAAACCTCGAAAAGAGTTTGTTTACCACTATAGTCGACTCTAGTGGCAAATAAACCCCAATGCCTATCAAATGAACTAAAAATCCAATCCTGAAACATACAGCAATGCTTTGCATATTACGTAAAGATACTGTTACATAATTCAGTAGATTCACTTGCCTTTACATACATTAGTATATTTTTCGCTATGTCTTCCTATTATTGTTAGCGGTTTAAGGACAAAGTTTTTGTTTGGCATTATCTCAAATTTTATCCCACCTTTGTTTTTAGTGATACGTTTACTTTGAAAGTGCCTAACGACAGAACAAAGTTTATTCCCGTTTGCAATTTTTTGCTGTCCGTTTTTCCAAACAAGTTTGCTTAAATGACATTTATCATGTTTTCAGCGCTTGTTTTTCCTGGCTTTAAAAAACATGTTGATATTCGTGAGAACGAAATTGTAATGGAAGTTTGTGTTCTAGTCGACAATTATGGAGAATACTGCTTAGTCTTGGCGGCACAAAGCCAAGTCAGCTAGACTGCTTGCTGCCTGCCTCGATATATGGGCATTGCCTCTGTTATTCCATGAAGTCGCGTATTGATTAGACAGGACGGGACGACTAAATGTTGCATAACTGACGAACGAAATGAAATTCGCGACGCATCCACTCCCAGACTGGAAGGCTGCATTGAAACTCGGTTCGAAAGTATTTCAACATTTTATTATTTGCACTTATAAACAAACTAGAGTAAACGTGTGACAGCTATGCCAGAAAACGGATCTTTCCATAGTAAAATTGAGGCACTTAGGAGGAAATATGTTTACGTTAAACTGCGACTAAACACGTCAAATAGGGGTTGAACGTTGTTTGTATTAATAGTCATAATTTTGGGTGTTGAGGCTAGCTTAGTTGAGTATGGGTGTGTCTCAGTCATATTTCTCGATTGCCGGAGTGCAAGGGTACTTGAAACTAGAGGGTTCCTCGACAATGCAACAATACTTGACAATTTGAGATACTACAAAGGTTTAATTAAATTAAATGTGTACCAACGTTGAATAGAAAAATAGTCCGAATAATAACGAAATTTTTGTAATGATTTAGTAATTGAAATATGGATTACTATTTTCACGATTATAGGTGGATTAGGTAAGGACGTTTAGAATTATTGTACAAGTAATTGTAGTTTTATCTTCGTGGTTTTGTATTGCTCCTTATTTTTGTTTTACCTGCCTTGATTTTCGTTGTAATCGTAACGTAATAATATGCTATCCTGAAATGGATTAGACATGTTGCTCCTACTTTCGGATGTAGAACAAGGCACGAATTGACACAACGTACAACGCATCGTGCCGACGTGTCTGTCATCTTAATTGAATATCGGGAGACACTCGACGTGCTCAATAGAATTGAAATACACTGACATGAAACAGCGCTTACGCCCCCTGACACACAATTGCAATACTGAAGTAAACATATACGAAAGCTAAGCTTACGTATGCTTGTAGCGTTTATGGGATTCTATTACTTTAAAAAAATGCTTGACGAAACTTTTACTGTTAAACAGAAGAAAAAATAGAATCTTCTTTCTCAGATTTTTGCGTTTAGTCAGCGTGATGTAATTAAGGCTGGCTTGAGTCATGTAAAAGACGGGTCGTAACGTACATTCAGCCCAGCAGGTCGTAAACCGCTCCTGTCTACTGCCGCAACCCGATTTGTAGATATGTGGTAAGATACTGACTACCTAAAGCTCTACGAATCTGCTACGCCTGTGAAAAATTTGCAGCCTCGTATGAGCCTTTGTTCAAATAGACATCAGCAATAGTCTAATAGTTACCATGAATAATTTCGTATCAGTTGCTGTCATTTACAATAATAGCCTTAGTTGCCTAGTGGTTTGACCTATGACCTACCAAGATATCCAACACTGAAACCTATATGATATGTACCTATATAGGTTGAAGACGACTATATCCTAAACAGTAGTATCACCTTCCTAAAACAAAATGGTTTTGCTATAACCTCACACGGTCAGTAAAGTTAGATACTCTGTGTTTCAATTAATTTAAGGAACGACAGTGGTTGATGGTTGAATAGGTATAATTGATATTAATTATTAATGGATAATAAATTGATATCAGAATATTACTATCAATAAACCTATAGAGGTTCAAATAGCAGCGCACCTCTTTGGAGGATTAAGCCAGACGGGAGCGGACAGGGGGCAAAATGGGATATTTCACGAACAATAAGGCCGAGACCTTGAGAGCCCCTCGATGATTCCTTTGTGCCCTAACCCTTTCCTTGCGGCTTTATGTATTTCTTTTTATTGGTTTTATCCTATTCGCAAATATCTGATTGTACCTATGTTGGTACTGTACAATCAGATGTTTTCTTGCATTTAGAAGTTTCAAGTTGCTCTAAAGTACGGTCTTGAATATTATCGCTTTACTGTTGTTATTTTCCCCAAAACTCAATGGCTGCGTAAATTTCGGACCGTTTCATTCATTCACTCAATTAACTCTGCTTCATTCTTACAGTCGTAATTTTAATTTCCCCTAATCGCCATCTGCTGGGTATTGGTTTTCACGAATAATTTAGCGCCGCCTTGATTACAGTAAAGAGACATTACGAACTGGCAATCATACCATTACAATAAATTTAGCGGTACGTGTCTCGCCGGACGCAATTACTAATTCACTGACTTGTTAATACTCGAAGCTTTTGTACGGACGAATACAAAACAGCTGAGTTAGTTTTGTCTAGATTCAACTGCACTGCGCAAAAGTAATGAATTCAATCTTCTTTGAGTTGCCTCTGCATTCATTGCGCGGCTATTTTATTGCTTCCTCTGCTGTTTGACGTACGCTTTCCACGGCACTCTACGTCACGTACGTCGTACATATCAACGTACACAGGTCACAGACACGCAAATCTCGTCGCACCAACAAAAACTGACGACTGTACAGCCTTTCAAGTCATTAAGCGGTAATTGAACGCTTTAAAAGCTTTATTTTGTAGCTCTTGTTAATCGTGTGAGATAACGTTTCATTCCGAAAGCGTCCAATTATGTTACGTATGAAAAATATATCCTTGCAACTCGGGTTTATTTATGACGTGACTCTCTGATGGGTTATTTGTTGGCATCAAATTATCAATAACAATATTTGGAGATATTTGTCATCCACGGAAATATACGTAATGGCAAGTTCTATGAACCAGTTAAAACACAAATTATGTAGGTTCTGGTACGTAATCTAAATCAGTTAAATGACAAACAGTCCTTCCTCTGTGACTCACTAGTCACTAGCGCGCTCAGAGCAGACCCCTAGCAAGCTGAAGCAGCACAAACATACTGTCAAATCCAGCTTAAACTGCAGTTTGCTCTAACTTCCATTCTGTTCTGTCTGACTAATTCCTAAATGGAGGCAATTTTGCAGGCGATTACTCTAGTCCTGTAGTAATGCAATTACCGAGAACGAGCCGCGTGTCTGAAATATGAGTTAAGAGCTCCGCCTTGTGGATTTTTCCGCTAACCTATTTTAAAGGAACCGTTAATCTCGTCGGTTCTATGTTGCTATGGAGATTATTTTCCTCACCGACCTATTCAGTTATGTTTTCATACTGTAATTTATACTATTTTTATACTTTTTATATTCATTTGTTCATTAAAAAAACTCATGAAATGAATCGAATACTCATGTTTATAAACTTAGCTTAGTTCTCTATGTTGTGAAAATTTCGAAAAATTCAGTCTTAGTTTATTTATTTGATTTCTTTACTTACCTAATTGTATTCACTGCGTTGATCGTTCAGAACTTGTTCAGAACACAAAGTAGATACACATAAGATAAATGTATTAAAAATCCGCGGCTCATCTCATCCAACTGGCTCCGTAACCCTGTTACAATTTCAATTATGAAAATGTAATCACTCGCAGTGTAACGTATACAGCGAAAGCATATGAATGCTGTTTAAAATTTCAATTAGGCCATAAAACTTAATTTGCAAGCCAGGGTTTAAATTTGGCGAAAATATACTGTCGCATTCACGGCCGGGGCAATCAATTTCGCTCTGCGAGCTTTTGCAAATTTCATTTCCACCACAACTCTCTGCAATTCGTTTATGTGGTTCGCTTTTCAATTTCATTAAAGAGCCATTTTAAATAGTTTCCACGGGCCACACTTAATTCGGGTCCGTTTACCAAGTTGGACGCCAACTTTGTTTGTGAATATACTCTCTAAAATCATATCCACTTACCCCGATATATTAACCCCGAGGATGGTGAAATATAGAATATCTGAGATCGCAGGAACTTGTCGCACGAGCCAAAGGCGAGGGCGATAAACATGCGATCTGTGGCTTTCTTTATCACTGTCCGAGGTGTGTACACAATTTTACGTCTTCCCCTGGCCAAGAAGTGGAAATTTCTGCTTGCGTAGCGGGCGGTAAATAGCTACTTATGTATGACAGTTATGACCCAGGGCGACGTAAAATATATTTCGTAGAATACCCTTCTACATATCAGTGTAATAAATAATGTTAATCTATAAAGAAAAGCCTCTCACATCGTGTGTAATATAAGCTTATTTAGTTCCTTTCATGAGATTGAAAGCAGCGTGTATAAATTGAATCGGCTGCCTTACGATGTTGTGAAGCATTCATTAAATTTGATTTCAATCAATTTTTACTCTCTTAAAGATGGGGCAGGCCCTTTAAAAATGACAAAACAGCTACTTAACCCTTACCACTCCGCAAACAAGAGCGGATCCAAGAGTGGTAGTAATTGGTTTTAGTACATGAGTATGAGACCCCCGCAAAGTGCCTAGCGCTTGATCAACTGACAGCTGTGTTTTTTGTTTTAAGCTTTGAAAAGAATTAAGTTCAAAATGTATACTTTAGTTTAGCAGTGTTTAAAACACTTAGTACAATTTATAATACATTCTTTATTGCGCACATTGATTTAATAGTTTCATTTTATTAAAGTACTAGCGACCCGCCCCGGCTTCGCACCGTGCATGTATTATACATATAAACCTTCCTCTCGATTCACTCTAAAAAAAACCGCATCAAAATCCGTTGCGTAGTTTTAAAGATTTAAGCATACATAGGGACATAAGGACAGAGAAAGCGGCTTTGTTTTATACTATGTAGTGACTACGATATCTACTCTCTTTAAGACCATACCGTCACATGCGTATAGTAACACTATAACGGCCTGAAAAAGCTGCTTTACTGGAACACACCAACAAAACGAGATCTAATATTCAGGATTGCGTTATCATGTAATCTAAAGGGAATTACTACGACGAGTAATGTAATCTAACTGAGGTTATACAATGCATTGTGCCATGAAGAGCCGTGCGCGAATTTCATTCATACGCCACACCCACTAGCAATTTGTCCATCATTCTCGGATTACAGTTTAATCAGGAAAGAGGACATAGGTAGCAACGTTTTTCGCAGACAATCAACATAATGACCTAGCCTGGGAGAACCTCGCTTGACATAGCATCTCATAATTACAAATTATCTGGGTGGAGGTTTAAATTTTTCAATCTGAAGATTCCTAAACGCTAAATGCTTATAAATAGTTTTATGCGTGAAAATGTATGAATTGTTTAGTATCTCTGAAAGAAAACACCTACGTTTTTTCTTTAGTTTGACGTAATAGGTACATTTCATCATTTTTTCATATAGGAATTATGCCTGTTTAGCGTCATGGTACCGCATGGGGAGTATGACACGTTTCAGAGTTTTTTTTTCTTCTTTTCAGCTGAGTATTTTTGCCGTCGTTTTGTCTTTTTAAATAATTTAGTTTATTTTAAGATTTTTAAGTTTAAACAGTTTGAGCTAGCGCCTCCCTTCCCTTTGCATGCTGTCAGCGCGCGCACATGAAGTTCCTAAATGATAGTACCTGTTCAAAATAAAAAAATCTAGTCAAATGTACATACTTAATATTTCGTTGATTTTTATTTCTTTTACATATAGCACTTGGTGGTCACCATATAAAGTTTTGATAGCTGTCATATCTTTAATGACACTCACCAGATTAAAATAAATCGATTGACGTAAGAATCAACAAAATCAGTCCACGAGTTTGGTTTCTATGCTGTTTAACACATTACTCTACCTTTGCGTCACACCAGCGTTTGCCTTTACTGGGATTCGAACCCGGAACTTCTAGCTTGGTAGTGTGGTCACTTACCACTAGGCTATCCTATGGCGGTACATTAGTCTGTCCAAGATTTGTGTAAAAATTGAAATTATTATTGTAGCAACTTGACCTGTTGGAGTCATATCAAATACACTTAAAACTTCTTCCCCACCAAGCTCATTTACCCATTTCAACTCATTTTTTACTATGTTCACATTTCCATTTCTTTCTATTTACATATCGTTTTAAAGTGGTGCAGTGAACTATGCTGTTTCGGGAGCGGAAATCCCTGTTGGAGAGGGCAGGCTACTCCGGTGCCCACCGCCCGTACCGGCTACCACCGGACTTCGCCAGTTCGGCAACTCTGCTCATTTTACAATGCCAGTAAACGCCCACGCAAATGTTCATCATAAATAATCATAATCATTATTCATATTATTGAGTTATAGTCAAGTCAGTGTGAGAGAGCTTTTGAGTATATCTTAGCTGATTTTTATACACGAGTGTTTTAGATAAGGTATTTGAGAATAAAGTTACGACGGCCAAAAATGCTTTCGAGCCAAATAAAAACCTCCCCAATCCCGTCAAATGGGTTATCAAACGTAAGTCAGTGACTTGAGAAATACATTTATTTTATTAGCTCTTACGGGCTACATGTTTGGGAAGCGAAACACGTATTGATTTGTGTCTGGACTGAATTGGTTGTAATAAAGCTAGATCTACGCCTCCCAACATGAATAGAACGCTAAAAATACTATATATCATGTAATTGTGCATCCATATCCTCGTTTGTACGTTTATTACCATTCATTAGTATCGATTTATATAAGGATTTCAATTCCCAGGAGATTATTATGGGCATGACTTGCATTATAAGTTATCTGCTATCTTCTTTGCTAATCTAACAAAGAAGATCTGATGAATTCTGAAACTACTGTACTTATCGATTTTGAAAATGATCGCTTACTAAACTAGGCTTAATTTAGGTGGCATTCAGTCAAACCGAGTAGCGGGGAACAGCTAGTAGGTATTTGATATGGAGCGTGTAAAAGATCTCGAGTGTCAGTACGAGAAGAACCATCAAGCTCATAATTGAATTATGTCGAGCACGGCAATTCTCGCGTGCACTTAACGCCGCCTGATTCACGGTTAGATTTACGTAACATGCAGTTTAGCAGGAGACGGTTTAGCAGCAGGACAATTGACAGATACGACCCTGGCACCAAAACCACTACCACTACCACCACTGACCGTATATGAAGTACGTCTGGAGACGTTCTGCTCCAGTAGCATTTTCTTTAAAGCCATTTTTGGATCTAGATTTTCCGCGTGCCGAGCACGACATCCAACTACCTCGTAAGTGCGGCGCCGAGGCCAGGCGACCTCCTTTTCTCTTTCTGTAGTGCACTAATCAATAGTAAGAAGAGCATTCAACTTTGGTCTGGCTTATTTTCGCACATCGCGGCTGCGCCTTGCTAGGAATGAAAACCACACCTGTACTAACAGGAACCGAGTTTACATTGAATTTGGTAAAGTGGCCGCACTCTTCCATTATGCTATATAAGTCTACAAAGGCTTGGAAATCTTACAATTTTAATGGAAATATGAAATTGAAGAACCCAAACCTACCCCGACGTCGTCGTTTTAGATGAATCATCCATCTTGCAAATTCTAAACGTAAATAATTGAACGGCCAAATCTTGAGCAAAAGGAAACTTGTAACAACCCTTGTAAATTTTTGAAATATTTCCTCAACTTTTATAAAGTAAAAAGTAACATCTTAAAGTTATATTTCGGAGTGGCCGTCGGAATGTTTGTAACAGTTTAATTAAGAAGCCGGAATTAACGAGTAAACTAGTGCCTGTGTCTATCTAGCTCCCTAGTTCTCAAGGGTCTCGGCAATTTCCTAACAATTGCCCTCAGCAAAGCAAACTAACCACTAGGGCAAGGCCTTCGTATACGCGCCTATCATCTCCATGCCACGCAATTTTCTTTTACAACAGCTTCAGCCTTCATCTAAATTCTGTTATTGCTTTGTTATCCTATATAGGTCTTCTGTCACCATTAAAATTTACTGTTACTATTATTTCTTTCAAGCGGGAAGCTAAAATAACATTGTCCTTTAAATTATGTAATACATTTGTCTCTGCGGTTCCGAAAAAAGCTTAGCTTGGATTATTACCCCAGTAATCCGCTTAGGGCGTTACATTGCATCCCCACGGGTAAGTTTCTCAAATGTCAATGTTCCTTGAATTCAGTGTAGGCATTATTTCTGTAATTCGTGTGGTGATTCACTTACCGAACATGTGTTCACTATCACCCATAATGAACACATTTTAGATGTTACACTGAGATGTCTTTGTTACATTACCTACCGAGGTACGGTTTGATTCTACGATATTTTTAAGTTGCCGTTGATTAAATTATAAGAACCTATCTTAAGTTCCACCTGCTCTACTTTTATTGGATTACCCCATTTAACAAGGTTGTAAACTTGTCAATACCCGACATTCTCGTTATGAGATCATTAACTGTAGTTACACGGGGCTTTTAAATTACTTCAGCCATCTATATGAACTTCGTGAATTACATGGGAAATGTAAATTTTATACTCTTGGTTATGACTGTACCTATACGTTTAGGTCGTACTTGTGCTCGAATTATTATTTCTGTTCGAAGCAATTTGTGAGGCGGGTGAGGCATTTGCAATTTTTAGAATGTTCCTACGAACTATAAATCTTATCTTGTAGCATAATATATTCCAATAAACTTCCTTCGTCTTCACCTTCAGATCATCAGACCCGGAAAGCGAATGATTCAACCGCACGGCGTAGCAACGACCGTGACGTACAATGTTTATATTCACTCATATTCTGTTTACTCTATAATAATTTCATTGACTGAAATGTTTTACGAAACGTCGGTCGGTTCAGTGTAAATCTATGTACCTAACTAAGTAGACGCTGGAGGCCATGCGTCTGACCTGCTACGCACGGCTTTATGTGATCTAAATCCTCTTCGGCTATCTAGGTCAATTATCTTTTTACATATTGTTTTTTCGCGTTATATTTAACAAGTTAAAGTCAAGTTAAGTTTGCTCTTATACTCATTATGATGTACCGTCAAAATATATCGAAATTATTAATTCAAATGGTACTTTGTTTATGTTTGATTACATAAAGATATTATTGAATTGTCCGTCCTCGAGTACGATCTCTGTAACAGACATAACATAACGGAAATCCATTTACCTATCTCACTAGCAGATTCCAAATGTAATAAATATTCGAGATTCACGTGATGAGTTATACGTCGATTCTATTTTGCGAAGATAAAACAGGACATCTCGTTCCGAGCGCCCTACTTCTGCCTGTAGGCAAATCTAATATCGGAAATTGACTTGAGTCGACAGTTTATTCACTTTGACCTCCCCACTCGGCTCGAGGTGAGGTAAAACTATTATCTTCTATTTCATTACTCGAGGAATCAAGTGCTGCGTCGCCACAAATTTGCATTTAAAATAAATACTGTCTCAATTTTCTTTTCGATAAATATTGCTCAGTTAAAGATTTAATTGAATTAAGGTTATTAAATTTCATTAATTTTCATCGTTATGTTTAGTATTGTCTTGTTTTTATAATGGGTACTCACTAGAGAGTCCTAGCCGAGTATGTTATAGATGTTCTTCTTCGTTTCCTTCACTATTAACATATTCAATTTATTTAAAAAATCTGCGTAAATTTACTTATTTAAGGTTCTCTATTGATTTGCCGAAAATTGTGTTGCCGAATTTCACTTCCCAACCAACTTATTTAAAGATATTTGAGAAAAACTACATTGTCAAAATACATTTCTAAGGTTTTCAGAATTTCTGTCTGTTTATTCACGTTTATCTTGGAAATTTCTGAACAAATGCTATAGCGTTATTACATGTAGATAAAGCTTACCCTGGAACTATGTATTACTAACTAACTGTATAATATTAGACTCTGTTTCATCAAAATTGGATGTCACGAGGAAAATATATTGCAATTTAAAGTTAAAAACTATTTAAAATTCGCCACTCTCCTAAGACTGAAGTCGACGTGAACTAAGTCGTGGACGCCCGCTGGTTGTAAATGAAATTTTAAGGAATTTATACTTTTTAATTACTAAATTTAGTTTCTTTCGACCTCGCATATATCTGAAACGAATCAATGTATAATATGTATATTTACTTTATTTTACACCTTAATTTTTTGGGAATATCTTAAGGAACCCATTGTACATTAAAAACCGTGTCATTACATGAATAACTGATATCCCTCCCTCCGCACACTGCAGGTTTCGTATAGAAATCTAATATTGAAATATTGACGCACTGAGTGGTTTATAGTATCGATTACTCAGCGACGGATTCGAGCGGTTTGAAGCGGCGTTTGACCAACCTTGAGGCTTGCTTCTACACTGAGCTCATACGTATAGATTATGAATTAAGAAATTCCCCTTTCAGTAAAAGAAATGCTCATCTTTGTAAGATTATTACTGTACATCTATATCCCAGAGCGAATGCGAGTGGCCTCCCGAGCCCCGACATACAGTCTGTCTCGGCTAATGTATTCAATCATTTGTTCAGAAAATTGAGGCACAACAAGCGCTGTAATTTGGAATGGGAGGAAAGGACTGAAAATATGTTCGTTTTATTACCCATTTTATTCAATTGCCCTGGGTTTGCAATGAATGCCGGTTAGTTAATCGTTATGTTCGTTGTTATACGGAAGACAAGCTGAAAGATACGTCCGAAGACCTGATTGAATTGCTCGTTAAATGTTAATTTTTTTCTAGTGATTTTTTATTTGATTTAAAATTCGTGGCTGTTGTTGCTTTTGACAAATGTTTGCAATAAAAATTTGCAAGTTTATCTAAAGGTCCAGTTTACTAGCTATGGAGTTCCATCTCTAAGTTTTGTAACTCCGTCCTTGTAGTTTTACGTTCTGTAAACTGAAGTGGTTTACAATAAGTATACGGGTTTTATGGCCACGTTTTGGCACCGCATTTTGTTCGACGTACACGTCATAGTGGTATGCTTACCTTCTATTTCAACGTGGTAGTCGTCGAGCTATTTCTGAAATGCGAATTGCGGTCTAGGTGCTTATACATAACAATATACGAGTGCTGGTATATGTCGATAAAATGAGATGGAGCCACCTCGACCTGTTTTATTCTCGTATACCTAAAATGAATAGTTGTGCAGGTACTCTCTAGATTATTTCTACACGTGTAGGGCTCTCCTCGATTTAACCTTGAATGTTTTTCCTTTTATGATGAATCCCAGAGAGTCCCTTGGCGATGCGGTCCGTCCCTTCTTTTTACAATTATTATATTATTCTTTTATAAAATGATAACTTCTAACCGAGTAGGTAATCATTTTACTTAAACCTTTTATGAGAAGATTCTTGGTACGTAAAGCATCTTCTCATGTACAGAAAGCGAGCGAAGTTACAATTCCCGCACCCTTTTAATTTGTGTTAAGGCCTGCCATTGTTTGTAGCGTTTGTTGATGTTTGTGTAACAAACGTGTTTCTGCACCTAATTGACTCACGACCTTTTTCAACTGCCACAGCTTCGCGGAATTTTAATTTAACAGAGAATAAGATATCACTCATATTTTGCTATTTGTATTCAACCGTGTTAATATAACAGTATTCAATTTATTATTCCCCAAGTTTCTCGACGGATCTAGCCTAATGTAAAAAGTTTGTCGAACTCCATCCAGTTAAAATGCAAATGTCCAGGAATCTGCTGGGACTGCCAGCTCGCTACCCAATTCGCAAACTCTACTGTTACACAATTTTTGTCGGCTGACTACTGACATTTGGGTTTTGTTAAAATAACAGTTCATTTTAACGCCAGCGAATACGAAAAAGATACGAAAGCAGACCAGTCTGAAAGCTGAAACTTTCGGGACAGTTACCGCTTCATGGGTATGGCTATAGATCATAATTTACGGGTCCACTCGAGAACGCTGCTCGCGGCGAAACGCCTCATTATGAACTTTCAACGTTCTGGCGAGTCTGAATCTGAATCGTACCTACTCTAACCTGGCAACCTATTCGCTAGATAGGTATTATGTATACCGTATACCTTATAAAATTCAACTGTTTATTTAACTATAGTTACGTATGAAAAAAAATCATAACCTTATCAGTCAAATTATGTATTAAGAATCACTGGACTACAACACTAATCCTAAATCTATACATATTCCCTTCTATTGTTCTATATTACGTAAGTGTTAGCGAAAACTCGTGTAAGGAAAAAGCCAGACTGTGGCGACGACATCTATATCGTCCTGTGTAGGTATGACTTTTCTTCGGAAAGTTTGTAGACTATCGACGATAAAATCACTAGCGGAACTACTCACGATAAGGCTATCGTTCTTAATTTAAAGTCTAAATAGCTCATATAAGACCGATTTAGAGAATAATTAATGTCGGTGGGGCAGTGTGCGAGACGCGTTAGGTAACAGTGAGAGCGATGGGAGCGAGCGAGAGGGCGGCGCGCGCCGGCTCTGCTATTGATCGTGGGGAATGACGCCCGGGGTGACCCAAATAGAGCCTCCGAGTACCCTCCGGCCTCACACCAGCGGCTCGCACCACCGCCCTGCGGCCGCCGACTGCTCGACGACGAATTTTCATATCAGCCGGTCCTTCACGGCGAAGGAATGGCCCTTCCACCGCTGCCCGCTCTGATAATAATACCTTCCATTTAATACATGATGAACGCCCATTCCAAATAACAGCTTCACCAGAACACGGCCGAACCCCTGAAACATTTACATCTAGTTTAACCTTTTACCGCCTTGGGTTCTTTCCCCGTTTGAACAAATTTTCGGTTACGTGAGGCATAAAAGTTTTATAAGCTCGACTGAAAACTTTCGAGGTCACTTTCCTCGCCGAGAAAATTATCGATGATACTCGGTCGACTCTCCTTATATGTATTAGGAAAATTTGTTACATAAATACGAGGATATATTTTATACAAAAATACTTTATGAAGTTTAACATTTTGTAGTCACGTTCTCAACTTCACTTATTACTTGATCATAGCTCTATTGCGTGCTCTATGTGAGCATAGTAACTGACCTATGACGGGAAAGCCGGCTTACTCAAAGCGTGCATGCTTAGATTACAATATCCTGTGAAAGCTGACATATTGCACCTATATTGATCGGCAAGCCCGCCTAGGTTTTTCCAGGTTTCCACGTATATATTTCCTGATTCGCGGTGTGTTGTCGGAGGGACGACTCCCCTACTTCTGTTTTTATAGAATAGGGCTTTTAATATTTAAACCGAATCGATAGTTGCTTTGTTTGTGCTGAACTTTTTGACGACTGCAATTCATTCCATTTATGTAGCTCTTCAATTCGTGCCTTCTTGTAATATGTTGAATATATCCGGAAAGCGCTGGTAGTTTAAAAACTATTTGAGGAATACAATATTTGTTATATTGAATTTTTATTGCATGTTCTATTCAATAACTTGGACTATTAAATATCTTTTTAGAGATAAGCTAGCAATTTGCGTACCATCTGAAACAATGAGATGAAAAATCCTTTTGTTTAAAGCTCCCGTCCGGAGAAGGCTCGGTGAAATGAAAAATAGCACTCGAGCCGGCTGCAGGCCTCGACGCGGCGGACGCTTAAATTGAAAAGTGCAACTTTGCTTTTTATTGTTACGAGGCCTAGGCCGCAGGAGATTACGGAGCGAATGTCGCTCGCCGACGCTGCCAGTGCTGCCACGGACGGTTTATAAGTCGCTATCAAGCTTGTTGTATACCGACGTCGTTAGCTAACACGAAGCATTTAAATTGTCGTCTCTTTCTTAATGGGCTAATTAAAAATACTCATACAAAATTGTAAAGCATTTAGGCATCTGTCGCTAACTAAAGCCAGTCGAATAATAAATGCTTTTCGCGACGTACATTGAAATCCCTATCCACTGGCAATAGTTTCATCATTATAGCTCACATTATAGCTCAGGGGGCCCCGCTTGGTATTCACACTACACACATACATTGCAAGTTAATTAAAAGCTTGTAATAAAAATATTTATTATAAGAATAACGGAGTCGAAAGCCTAAATGCTACAAAATAAGTTTAAAGTTATGATTGTACTATTTCTCGCGGAAAAATCCCCTTCTGGTTAAGTTAATCAATGCGTAGATCCGCCACCCTCTATGATGTAACCAGTCTGGCAAAGTGCTTACATAACCTAAAGACTGGACAAAAAGCTACGCTACTGAAAACTAGTATTTAGGGGGCAATAGTTGTACGCTGCGAGCGACCTTACAGAACGTGCGTGCGTGCTTCGGTTACAACAGGAAGGTTACAAGCTTTAGACTATGTCGTGTGACCGAAATAAAGAACACATTTTGATTTTCTGTAATTCGTGTGGTGTAACAATTTAATTTAATTACGTGTCCTGTCAACAGAACTATCTGAAGGGTGAAACCAACAAAACAAGTTTAATTCTCATGAATAATTTCGGCATGTTTGAGGATAATTGGAGGTAGCATAGCGGTATGTAGTTTTTGCCACAGTCTACCTTGTTTATTCGGTGGCTCGTAATTACGCTGGGGCAAGTGGCGTCAAGCACCGGAAATTAATATGAGACAGGTAGCACCCCGTCTCAGCGGAACCATTTCCACCTTCAGCCTAACGTCTATACGCTTAATAAAGAGCCTAAATTCTGGAAGAGGGGAGTATAAATTTACGTATTTCTAGAGTTACCTCTTGTTTGCTTTTATAAATGTTTTAAAAAAAATTGGTTCTGTTTGACACACAAAAGTTATGCTGAACTGTCTGATACGGTTGAGTTGAGACACATTGTTTAAAAGTTGCCGATGTATTATCGATTTTTAAAGATAACTTTGTAAGTGCGCCGGCTCTTGAGCGCATTAAATTTTTAACACTGAACTACAGTGTAACTTTATTCGAATGTAACCGTTTTATTAGGGCACGACGTATGTATGATCCATAATTCCGTCGTATAGTGCGGGCGACCGTTCCGGGAATATAAAACATAAATCATGAAAGCTCAGGAGTCCGGTTAATCCTCTGCAGATTTTTCTCAGCACCAGGTAGGTGCGTCTGTTCGGACAAAGGATTTAATGGTCCAGACGTAATGCGTCTAACACACCTTTTCGTTTGTAATGTGGATTTCTTCTCCATTATTCGACGCTATAAATTTACCGATAATATACGAGACCAGAACTTGCGGATTTAGGCGGCGAATTGCGGCCACATCGAAGTCTTCTAGCACTAAAACATTTATACCCGCAATTTATACGATTACTTATGACATTACCATAATGCAATGTAATAAAACTTGAATCAAATATCTCTCGCTATAAAATTGCACTGCTGGCCAATGAAATGTAAACTGATGTGGTTAAATCGGTGCGTAATAAAAAAGAGTGAAGACGTTTCCGAATGGATAATAGACTGATTCGATCTATTTGCTGACCATTAAATAGCTCTTAATCTTGTTTCAAAAGATAGTATTTATTTTTTCAGCTGCTTCTCTTCTTTAATTAATGAAACCGCTCGATTCAGCATTTTTTTCATCTTTCTCTTTTTTTATCTCAGTTCAATTTAATTGCCAGGTATTCAAATTATGACATATCTATAGGTACGTTATTTTTATCACTACAATATTGCAGCGTTTTATAATAGCCTAATATTTTAACGTGTAAAACGTTTAACTTGAATATTTTAACGAGTAAACTATTTAAATGAAGTGCCAGTTTAACATCTAAGCTCGGTATAGCTTAGAAACAGAGGTAACAGCGAAAGGAAGTTTCCCCCAGAGAACTCGCCCTTCAGATAAGGACGTCTGTCATGTCTCAATGCAACATTAGGGATGGGCGCGTCGCCGAGACGGCCTTCCGCCCGCCCCGACCGCCGCCCTACCGGCCCAGAATGCCTCATAAAAATTTATTAACACCGTCGCTGTAAAAGCTTTTATGGATGGATATTAATGAAGGCCACCGTATGTGATTTTTCGGCCATTTTATAGCTACCCTCATAGATCGCGGTAATTAGATAATGTATTCGAGGCGGTCCAAGTGCGTGTGTACGGAGACGGGAAGTCTGTCGCTCAGCGGCGGCTGTCAACGTGCCGGCCAGCGGCAGCGGAAGGTTAGGAGCACGGGTGGTAGAGGGCGCCGGCAGCGGCGCGGCCGGCGCGGCGGTTGGCGGCGGGCGGTGCATGCGCGCGACGCTGGCAGCGGCGGCGGCGCTGGCGTCGTGACGCAGTGTGACGTCAGTGCGCCGTCGGCTCGATACGCGCCGGCCCCTCCGCCAGTCGCCGCCCGAACCAGGCCGCCGAACGTCGCGCCCCACGCGCCTCCTCCACCCGCGTATCATACGGGTTTCAGTTCCGTACCACGATGACATAGCCCCAGTGCCGTGCAAAGACACTACTTAAAAGCGCACACATTTTAAGTTTTACTTTGGAACGAGGAAGCCGTAACGGTCCCCGTTGTTGCAGAACTAGCGACGACCCACCCCACTCCATTAGAGGGATCGAGGCGAGACCGAGAGGCGGCTTGCTCCTTTTTATCCGCCTTTTTCATAGAGTCTAGCGAAAATGGGCGAGGTGAGTGCAGTGTCGCTTCAAGTAGTGCTTACATTGTAGGTTTTTACAGTAGCAAGCCAGAATCAGCGGTAGGTACAGTGCTTTCGTGAAGATGTGAGTGCATGTTAGCAGACAGTGAGTGCGGAAGACCTCGCGCCGGCTGCAGCCGCCGCCGGAGCTGGCGCTGCTCGTGAAGTGCTTGCTAGCCACGGGCATGTCCCTAGTGTCGTCTACACCAACTTTTCATGCACCCGTTCATCACCTTTGTTCCGCCACTTCGACCGTGTTTTAATCTAACCCGTGCACTTAGTTTCACGTTGCGCTCGGCGCTTTTGGATGCTTAATTATTTTTATACGCTTAGTGGTCCTTTTTATTACATGTTTTCTTGTCACAGGGGTTGTCTAAGCTAAGATGATTATGAAATGAAAAAAATATTAGAATCAGCCGGAAGTAAGCAAGTTGTCGTTGAAACAGCGCTAGCAGGGTTGCGTAACTGCCCGTATCGATCTGTGCAAGGAATGAGATACTGGCTCTATGGTTTTTCACATGCCAATCATCATTCATCACTCATCAACCCCCATTCTGTATGTACCCTTTATCATCAACGGTCATCACAAGCAGTCTGATCCACCTAACTTAATGTTAACGCAATAAATAATTTTGTAGTTTCATAATTTATACAAAAAAACGTGGATGAAAAAGTCTCAAAATTATACTAATTACCTGATTGAAAGCTTGCTTCTGCACGCAAGTACTTCAAATTTAAGTCTAGTTTTATCAATTTTATCATGCGTGTACGATTATGTTCGTTTAATAATAAAGCTACCGGCAGATAGCCACTTGATCTATAACGAAGGTAAAGATTACCTTACGAGGCGACCTGGAGGAAGTAGGTAACAGGTTGCGGGATCCTGACTGCCTCGGATTCGAGCACTAAGAGCGCCGAAGGTTTATTAGAAAATTGCCTCGTCATTATGTCATTTAAATCGCATAGACCACCGTCGCTCTATTGGAGTATTTCCTCTATCCTCTGTGACGACAACAGCACGCATCAATTAGGATAAGGCAAGCGGTTCCTATGAGGTTTCTTGGTTATATCCTTTATGGATACGCGGTTTTTCTAGAAAATTCATTTCGTTCATGATGTTCGAATAATTGCAAACCCGCATGATCTTATCATAGTATGTGGATCAAAATTGCTAAGTGACACTTGAATCAAATGTTTTAAGTTCAGATAAGACTGCGCGTTCTTTTAAAACTTTGTGGCCGTTACGTTTTAATCGAATTATCGTATGAAACTAATTATTATGCCTTTTTAATGCAAGCCACATTTGCTATGGATTAAAACTCTGTGCATGAGCTAAATGCTGATGGTTCAGATAATCAGATACCTAGTTAATTTCTAAACGCAGCAACGGGATAGCTAACTTTTCATTTACTGTTCTTACCTAAAGCCTCTTTTAACTGCCGAATTCATACTCGATATCTTAGGGAGAAATAAAAACAATGTAATTACCTATTTTTTAAAGTGATAAATTACAATGTGTAACCCAAAAATTTGTAGATTGAATTGCAGCCTGCCAGTGGCGTGGCGTCAAGTATATCAGAAGGCAAGCCGAAGGGAACTTAACTAGCCTTTTCCTCTAATTCTCCACAATAAATTGCCCAACTGCCTTTAAATAGGCAAGCCAGTGGGAATCGAGTTCTATGGACGCCACGCCACTGCAGCCTGCATTTACAATTATAGTTATAGAAACGAAAATATTACTTTCAACAATAGACAAGTTTGTCTTAACAAAATTCCGTTATCAGCTTATCAGTATCAGTATCCCGCGAAAACTACAACTTAACGTAACAGTTTTTTTTTTACATTTACTATACCTATTAGGATTGGGATTGTTAATCAAAAAATATCAGATATGCCTTTTTTGACAAAGTTAAAACGACCTTATGAAAAGGGTGTGATATATTGTAGATTCATCAAACTGAAATAACTTTTAAATCCAACCGGAAACGCATACTCGATTCATTAATTATACCATTTAATTTTGATGAATTAAAGGTACATAAACTTAAAACAAAAATTTACGTATGTTACATAAACCTAAATTAGGCTATAAGGGAGGGTTCCGGTACCATAATAATTTCTTTTATTTTTAACCAATCACACAATACCTAAGTAGGTGTAGGTACTTAAAACTGTCTCCAACTTATTTCTATGTCATATTGGTTGTCTGGTAGAGATTTGAGGTGTTCGATAAAGATTATTTTGTATTGTATTTATTGTACCTAGTTATTTTATTGACACGTCAAAACAATGTTTTAAATTAAACTCATGCATGTATGTATTTAGACTAGCTCGACGTTTCGGTCACATTATCGACCGTGGTCACATCATAATAAATTATATACTATAATATAACTCCTTAAACAAAAGTCGTGGATGAAAGATATATCATGTGTTAAGTTTTAAGGTTAAAAATCTAATTGGTTGGTAGTCTTGGTAGCAGTAGTAGCATGATTGCCGTTAAAGATGTTTTAATATTTTAGTTGCGGACATTCATCTCTAAATCAATATATAAATAAATTATGATGTAAATCTACTGATATTCTATACGACATACTTAGCAGATAATATAAATACAAGGGTTTCTTGTTTGAAAACGTAATTCTAAATCGTTAGCTTACAAATGATTGTAAAATATTATGCACTAATAACAGGAGTACTTTTGCTACTTTTACATTACCTAATGGAACTGCCGGGGACGCGTTTTTGTCATGTTCCGCTTTTGAATGATACTTTCGAGTGATGAAAGTATTTTCAGTTACTATATAAAACTGAGGTAGATACGTCATAGGCGATCTCCCCGTGCCAAGCTAAAAGTAAGGTAATTGCCTGACTTGTGTTAAGTCGCTGTCGGCGCACGCAGAGGTCCTTATTATGTCAAGTAACGGCAATAACGTTGCCATGTCCGAAAGGAGTTTTGTTCAGCTATAACGCGTCTATTAGTAATATGTTATTGGTTGCAGAAATATCTTTTAACAAAAATATGTTTTTACTTGTAATGAATGGGGAGCGAATTTCATGGAATAATTGAAATATCACGGGTTAGGGTACAAAATTTACAAAGAATGACACTTGATTTTATGGACGTCCCCTTATTGATACGACTTGTAATGATGGGTAAGGTTATCAGCTGTTTTAAACTACATTTGTTTGCTAGTAATATGTTTTTATCAAGCTGTCACCTTGTATATCTATCTATACATATAAAATGCTTTGTCCTAAGTGACTGACTGACTGACCACGGATCAACGCACGGCCTAAACCGCTGATCGTAGAGACCTGAAACTTGGAGGGTGTGTTCTTTGTATAAAGTAGGCAATAGGCATCCGATAAGAAAGGATTTTCCTTAATTCTACCCTTAAGGGGGTGAAAAAGGGAGTCAAAGTTTGATGAGACAACGTGATTCCTTGGTCCAATCTAGGTACGTAAAATTTTGCATAAGTATTCGTTAACAGAATTGATGGAAGATGTGTTTCGTATTGTATTGAAATTCATCGTCTAAAGCCGGTTAAAAAGGGGCAGAAACTGGTTTTGGAGGTGATTTGCTTCGAAGTTGATATCAATACTCCTTAGTGCTATTATTTAAATTATCGAAATTATCATTTTATTTGGCACATGTTTCAAACTCATCCGATTTTATTCAAAAAAGGTTGAACTCGTATAAAAGCTTGGTGCATTGCAAATAGTCCGCTGAAAAGGGCCCTACCTCCTCCGTAACTATATTTACTAGAGTCTTGAAATTGGTGCACAGGCAGGGAATAATAAAAAATAATTTCAGGACTTTTCGAAATTCCCGCGGGACAGGGAGTAAAAGAGATTTATATTACCTACTTTGAAAGGTTTTTATCACCGTAAATATTATTACTAGGATCTTTAAGTTTGGCATACGCAACTATGTCAACTGAAAACTGATTTTCAATTTTCCTACGGAATAAAAGGACGGAATTTGAAATATAGGCTTAGTAGGTATTTAGTAGACATGTTCTTTGAGGATCACGTAGGTGCTATAAGAAGGGATTTTTAGAATTTCCGACAGAACAAAAGGACGGGATAAAAAATAAAGGCAGAATATAACCGCGGCCTGCTATGTACGGCAAAAGGCATTATATTCAATCATGTTATTCACTGTAAATAACCTACTTCAATAATAATCACCTTTATTATTACTTATTACGTAACGTATATGAATTGCTTTGTACGAATGTATTTTTACATCCTATTCGACGTCTAAATTGAACTTAGCTGTATATTTCACACCCACGTTTCTCGCGACATCAAAAAAAACTCATAACGTAAAATATTCTAAATTTACTGCTCCATATCATCGTTATAAGAGTATATAACTAATAAATACTCTTAACGTGAGAAATAGAATAAATACAATTTGTCAAATCATTTATGAATAGCAATTTCAGTACAAAATAATATTGGTTAGTTAAAACTATGATTAATTGTGACCTTATAACAAGTCCATTTATAATATTTAAAAACATGACAGTTTACTAGGGTTGGCAATATTTTTGGTTTTGATATTTGACGGGGTATTTTGTAACACGTTGTATATTCATCCATTTCCATTTTATTATACTTTTATGTTGGTCTGATTCAATGTTTGCCAAAATTAAAAAGTTATCTTCCTGTCCTGTTCCTGTTACAGAAATTACTCTAAATTGTAAAATAATCATTGTTACCCCTCAGAGTATTAAATTACCACCGAAATTTTAGCTATATTTCAATGTAAAATGACATCCAAATAATTATTTAGGTTTTAAATTGAAACAGTGACATACTGTTTTAGACTGGGTCAACGTAGCTCTACGGGAAGCTCCAAATCTCTGTAGTTTAGGTGCTTTGTGCCTTGTCGCAACTCTGACTTAACCTATGACAATATGATCCCAACCTAACGCAAAGCAAACCACTTTAATTTGATCACTACAATTGTTATGGAATTTGATGTTTAAATATAGGTATAATTTGAAGTACATCTTAATTATTTGGTATTTTGTATATTTTTCATACGACAGACCTCAAGTCAATGATTTTATTCGTGTTCATTATGCTTATTCCTTTACAGTTAAAGTAAAATATAATTCTGGGTAGTAACATAATTTGGGTGATTCGCATTATTTTGTTCCTCGATTTAGGTTTTGCGTCATCCACAAAACTGCACTGAGCTGAGGCTAGGAAAGTTAAATGTAACCCTATTGTTGGTTTTCTTCCGTACACAGCTCTGGTGATAGTGATAAAGTGATAGTTCTATCGGAAATATGTTCCTACAGAGTTTTATAGAATGGATAGAAACTACCCGACTTTCAGCATAGACAAATTTAATATGACCGTCATAATCATAATCCTCAAATTTAACTGGAACTCGGTTTAAAATGGTAGGTATTATTATATTTCCTCCATTATAAACATTTATTGAGCTATAGGTACAACAATAGTTACTAATAACATATATGCGATAGATATGCGATCGGATTACCCCAATCCCAAAATATAGAATAGGTATATTGGAAAATTAATGTTAAGGTTCACTCATTATTAAAGGAGTATAAATTGGAGTTTTTCATTATTTTTTATAAATTCCATATTAAAATAAATTGAACCGAAAATTTGATTGGAAGTATTAATCAATGAGAAGCAAACAAGACACAACAAAGAAAACTCTTGCAAGTGACAAATACTTTCATACATATTAATTTGATAAACCTGTAAGATAATTAATTATTGTCAGATACTATCACCATTTACATCAGTCAAACTTTTGAAGATGGCAGAACTCTTATGCTCAACTAGCTTCTGCCCGCAACTTCGTCCGCGTAGAATTAGATTAAAAACTGATGTTGATAGTTATTTCCGCAATAATTATTTACGATGCAACTCTAGGCAGCTACGACCTTTCATCGCTATCCTGCGGGAACTATTCAATTATCCTGAATAAAAAGTAGGTAGCTTTTGTGTTAATCTAGGGTGAAAGCTATCTCCGTTCCAAATTTCATGCAAATCTGTCCGACCGTTTTCGCGTGAAGAAGTAACAAACATACACACACACACTCACAAACTCTCGCCTAATATTAGTGTGACAGCTTTTTCGATCCCGTTTTTTTCCCGTTCCCGTAAGAATTTCGGGAAATGCTCTCTTAATGCTCCCATAACTAACTCTCCAAGGAACCCACTTGCCAAATTTCAGCTTTCTACGACCAGTAAAACGAAAAATCCAATTTTTTCTCGTTCCGGTGGGAATTTTGGAAAGTTCTCTCCTCTCTTAATGCTCCTCTACACTCTCCAAGCAACCTACATGCCGATTTTCAGCTTTCTACAACCAGCAAAACGAAAATGTCCCGTTTTTCCCGTTCCCGTGGGAATTTTGGAAAATTATCTCTTATAGCTTCCCTACACTCTTCAATCAACCTACATGCCGAATTTCAGCTTTCTACATCCAGCAAAATGAAAAATCCCGTTTTCTTCCTTATCCCGTGGGAATTTCCAAAAATCCTGAAATTAGTTTCTTAGTTTTGTCACCTACTTGTGTATCAAATTTGAAGAGTCTAGTTATTATAGTTACTGAGATAGGGTCACTCGGAATCGAATATATAAATCCCGCTTTTTCCTTATCCCGTGGGAATTTCCAAAAATCCTTCCTTAGTGGATGCCTACATTGTATAAGGTATCTGTGTGCAAATTTTCAAGTCTCTAGGTCCAGTGGTTTGGGCTGTCAGTCAGTCAGTTTAGAATTTTTTTATAATAAAAAAAATAGAAGATTGCTCACCAAAACAAATTCTCAATTAAATCCCAGACTGCGATGTCGTCCTTATTCTGTATATGATCCTAATTTAACTGTTTTTTTTTTCTTAATTTGGTACATGTAATAGATTAGGGAAAAGTTGGCTGTGACATACGTGCTGAACGACCGTAGTGGGATCCACACACTAGAGTTACGTTTTATTCACGTTTATCTACAGCAGTGCAAAATTAAATTGACAATTTGAAAACCTCTCAATTGAAATTAAATTAAAATGTGTTCAATGCCTACACAATCAATATTTAAAATAGTTTTTAACACATAAATGAAAAGTGAGCATCCCAGTACTTTAGCATTATCAGGGTCGTTAACCTGATTGTTTATTGTTTCAAAAAAATGTTTTTCCACCACTGTAGGTAGGTACAATACTGATATCAATGACCAGTGTCATTGTGATTATAAACATATAAATTAATTTAACTTCGTATCGGTGTCGAAAATGGTAAAGCAAATTTATCGACTCTACTTGACTTTCATGAAAATTACCGTTTTACTGGTAGTCCGCTCTACCTGATCGTAAAACAAGCGACGCACTCTAAACCATTGAGTTCAGTTAAATATAGCGTATTGGCATGCAATGGACTACAGGCGCGTCAGGAAAGCTTGCATCGTCACGCGCTTCATTACATCAGTTAAAAATAATTGTCTCATTCATACGTCACTCATCTACTACGATAGTAGCCACAAAATTTCGGTATAAAGCAGTTTCGTGACCGTGGCAATGAAAACTCGGTCACTGGCTCACTCGTTAGTCGGGAGATCGATGATTCAAAACAAATAGGTGTGTAGTAAAATAATTCTTTGGCATTCGTGAAAGCTTTCAAGTAAATACTTAACGTACTTAAAATAGAAATTTAATTTGTTATAAATGCTCTACCTACCGCAAAGTTTACGTAAGAACACAATTGTGAAGTGAATTATTTAAAAAGATAAGATTGCTGGTTGCTTTCCTTCGTTGTACGAAAACTTGACACGCGAGGTTTCATGCCAGTAGACTGTACACTCGATTAAGGTACTTGAAAGTATTTACAACTGACACGACACAAATAGTATAAAAACTAACGAAACGAAGGTAGGTAGATATACGTCGTATTTTGTATGCCGAAAGATGGCTGGTTAAGGCTGCATTCGACCAAAGTTTTATTCCAGGATTAACACTTACTCTCGGGTATAGATACTAATGTCAAAACGCCATACTATTATGACATTTACTATCCGAGAGTAAGTGTTATTCCTGGGATATAAACTTTGGTCGAAATCAGCCTAAAACGAACATCATATGGTTTAAGAGAAATACAAATCGGACTTCTGCGTATATGTTGAGATTGTTGAGCTTCATTGTTACACTAGCGGGAGTTAACAGTCTTGCTTCGTCTGCTTGATCGGAAATCGTGGACGGTATCGTAACGACTAAGGTTGGCGGTAATATCAGTCAGGTAACGTGTAGGTTACATTGCACTTTTAAGTAAATGTCATGTAAAAACTAGATCAATTGTTTGCTATAAAATAAAGGTAGAGCTCCCCACATGCTGATCAGTTTTAGACTGACGTAAGTTTTGAATAATCTCTAAACCTGTAGGTAACTCGCCGGTCGCCGCCTCAGAGCTTCACACAATATGGCGATAACGGTAATGGGACATTTGGCGTAAGGTGATCGTTTCACGGTAAAATCACCCGACTGTCTAATAGATAGAGCCTTTAGCAAATGTTGAACTTCCATTTACATTATATATGTCATTTGACACGCGCCACAAAAGCTACTCCCTGGAGTCCAAGGACGTTCGTCCCTTTTGTGTCCGCCTTGTTCTATTTGTCACGTGTAGGTACACGACATCTTGAAAGTTCTCCAGCAGGCTCAAATAAGGCATCGATGGTTCTCGCGGGAGAAGACTCCGATATTCTATTAGTTATTTCGGTTTAACCTTTGTAGAGATTATAAATGCGGTCGCCGGGGCCTGGGGTGGCAACCTTGTGTTATCTATTTATGTCGAGGGGAGAGGGTAGCGCGGGGTGCCCGGCCGCAGCGCGCCGGCGCGGTGCGGGGCTTATGTAACGAGCCGGCCCCGCGCCGCCGTCGCCGCCGCCGCACCCGCGCCGCCGCACGTCTTCAGGCGCTCGTGCCAACGTGCACTCGCACCCCCCTATTACCGTACCATACCCTACCACCATATGAATATTTCATCGCACCCTCGTGTCCACCTTTTGAAGCGGACATCCAAGATGCTAATTAAATCCCTCGGCGATTACGTCCCGTAAACACTCCTTTGAACCCTAAGCCGTTTCTTAAGCCGCGGTCCTCGTAAAACAACACTGCGCCCGTTTCGTAATTGCCTGCCTCGTGGCTCTCTTACTCCATTATTCTAGTTATTTCCATGGTAACCTTCGCGATAATCCAGGGCGCGGTTTAATGAGCCGCGCTATGAAAACGTTCATCAATTATCGACGGTGACGGGTGCCTTGTTTACGGCAACAGGACCGCATTTAGCCGCTGACATTCAGATCTACCGCTGTACGTATAGCGACTAACTCTTCGCAAATTGCATGGGCATTACGATTCCTCAAGTCTAATTCGGTATGTCAGTTGCCAATAATAATGGCTGTTTGAACGTTTTCCCTTGACAATGATCTCTATTAACGTCCCTTTTCGTTCTGCGAACAACTGTTCCGTGTACACGAAATCGCAGAGATGTCGGTACGCGATGAACATGGGTATGAGTGTAGAGTCGGTCATGCATCGAGGTGCGCGCCGGCCTCCCAAGCGCTCTCAGGTTCGCATACGCAACGCAACTGTGTAGTTCAGATCAATTGAGCGGCATTGAGCGCGCTGGTCCCCGCATTCGCAGGACCGCGCGCTCGGCAAGGTTACCGGCTCGGACGCGCTCCCTGTTGCCGCCTGCTGATCGCTTTATTGATTGCTTTTTCAGCCTTCACATTGTGTAGGGTATTATCGATACTGTAGATCGGTCAGTATTTGTGCAATTTCCAGGCTTGTTCTTTATACATAGTTGATTGATACTTATCATTTATTAGATCTCTAGTTATTAGAAATACACTTTTAAAATATTTTTGCAATAACAATCTGGAACTTTGAACGCTTTGAATACTAGTGATCGGTTCCGGATTGTTTGGATTTTGCTCATGAGTATTGATATCGCATGACTCTTCTTTTTAAACATATCACTCAAACATTAAAGTTGAAGCGGTCTTCTTTATGTGTAACCATGATGGAGGAGTCATACGTTATCGCGGTTTGTCTCACGTTCATCCCTTCACCCATGTGCATGGTCCATAGGGCCGCCTTGTAGAATGTGTCTAGCCCCTAGTTGTGTTTGCAGCATGGCCGTACCGACTCGTACCGCGTCGCCACGATCGGCCTCATTAAGGACGATAATAGAACTGCCGACGGACAGTACAAGGTTTTTATTTACATTCCATCTTTCATTTTTACTTTACTCCAGTAAGTGGGGATTGACGTCAGCGGCTGCACCAAGATGCATTGCCGTCAGTCCTCGCTTAAACATATTGCATGCTTTTTGATTCACTCGATGATGCATTTTGTTTCATTACTCTATTTTGTTTAAGCGCTTGGGTTTTTAAATGGTTTCAAATATTGGGCAAATTATTATTTTGTCACAATTCTAGATTGATTTCTGATTTGTGCCGTTGTGTTACAGACTCGCCGGAAGCCTCCCGCGAAGAAGCGAAAACCAGGAGATTTAGATGACCTGAAACAGGAGTTGGATATTGATTTTCACAAAGTAACTCCCGAGGAACTTTACCAAAGATTTCAAACACATCCAGAAAATGTAAGACTACTTTCTATTATTCAAATAACATTACTCACATAACATTCATTGTCTATATGTATACCTACATGGAAGAGTCAAAGCCCATTGCCTTGGTATCAAACATATCAATGGAATAATGTCCTAAAATAAGAATCACCTTAATTCATGTCTACTTTTGATCATTATATGAACTTTATGCTTTTGTTTTCTAGGGCCTTAGTCACGCAAAAGCGAAAGAGAATCTCGAAAGGGACGGTCCAAATGCACTCACGCCACCTAAGCAGACGCCCGAATGGGTGAAATTTTGTAAAAATTTGTTTGGAGGGTTCGCGTTATTACTGTGGATTGGTGCTATTCTATGCTTTGTAGCCTATGGAATTCAGGTCAGTATCATTTTAATACGATTTTATGTATCAGTTGCGATCTCTTATGTTGGATTTTTAGTAATTTTTGTTCGTTTATTCCAGGCAAGTACCGTTGAAGAACCAGCGGACGACAATTTATATCTCGGCATTGTATTATCAGCGGTAGTCATCGTGACGGGTATCTTCTCGTATTACCAGGAAAGCAAGTCGTCTAAAATCATGGAATCGTTTAAGAACATGGTCCCACAGTTCGCTACCGTCATCCGCGAGGGGGAGAAGCTGACGCTCCGCGCTGACGACCTGGTGCTTGGTGACATTGTTGAGGTAACTGGCAGAGTCTTACTGACTGACCAACTATCTGTATAATGTATATAAACTCTTTGTTGCACATAACGTGGCCTTTAGGTCTTGTTACCTTAAGGTCTGTAGCCCGTAAGGAATGGAGACGCGATTATGTACATACATGTATGTAACAAGGGGTAAAATACAATATTAGACGGAAAGCAGTATGTAGGCAAACTTGTCCTTAAAAGGTCTCCCATAACTACTACGAATAAATCGTCTAAATCGCGTTATTATTCATTAATTTGTCAAGTTACTTCATTATAGCGCATTATAAAGTAACATTTTATACAATTAAGTAAGCCCCTAAAGTAAGTTTAAAATTCTTCCCTTTTTGCTCGCGCACACCCGGGTCCTTATCCTTGTTTCTCATAAAGTCTGTTCACATCCAATCCATTTAGAAAATTACGCACGAGCAGCGGCGCTCTTACACTCGAAAAATTTTCAGGTTAAATTCGGCGACCGAATCCCTGCTGATATCCGGATCATTGAGGCGCGCGGTTTCAAAGTGGACAACTCGAGTTTAACTGGCGAGTCGGAGCCTCAGTCCCGCGGCTCTGAATTCACCAATGAGAACCCGCTTGAGACCAAGAACTTGGCTTTCTTCTCTACCAACGCCGTCGAGGGCACCGCTAAGGGAATTGTCATCTGCTGTGGAGACAACACCGTGAGTTTACAATTTTGATTTTCTGCTGGTGTTGTATAGTTTCTGATACTTAAATGATACCACACTGATAAGCAATAAATCGTTTCTAAATATTTAGGCATACCTAATTTTAAAGGTGTAACTTTCCCTTTGTTTGGATTACAATATCACACGTAAGCAAGAAGCTTCTAAACTTAGATACTTTAAAACGTAAAATATCTCGAACATATTTTAGTATTCATAATGTACTTTCTAATAGTTGAAACAATGAGTTGGTATGCCAAAATGCCACTAGTCAAACCGTGTACCCGTGATCGTGACTGAGTGTTACTGTTATCAGGTCATGGGCCGTATCGCGGGCCTGGCGTCCGGCCTGGACACCGGCGAGACTCCCATCGCAAAGGAGATCCATCACTTCATCCACCTCATCACCGGCGTCGCCGTCTTCCTCGGAGTCACCTTTTTCTTCATCGCGTTTATCCTCGGCTACCACTGGCTCGACGCTGTCATCTTCCTTATCGGTAATAACTACGTTAGCAAAAAATTATTATAATTTGCTTTTAAAAGTTACCAGTTTTTAAAAGGCCACCCGAAAGTGATCGAAAATACCGGAACCATTTAGAGAAATACAAACCGGATTAACAGGAGCCACGAGGATGCAAGTAAAGGAGCTAAAATAAATCCAAGAAAATTTTAATTCTGCATCAGAACTTAAAAATCTTGCTTTTATTTATTTATCTTGCATTATAAATTGTGATCGTTAACATGTCGTCATTATTCCAGGTATCATCGTCGCCAACGTGCCAGAAGGTCTGCTAGCCACCGTAACCGTGTGCCTAACCCTCACTGCCAAACGCATGGCCTCCAAGAACTGCCTTGTGAAAAACTTGGAAGCCGTCGAGACCCTCGGCTCTACGTCTACGATCTGCTCCGACAAGACCGGCACCCTCACCCAGAACCGGATGACGGTCGCCCACATGTGGTTCGATAACCAAATCATTGAGGCCGACACCACTGAGGACCAGTCTGGAGTTCAGTATGGTAAGATACCTATTTAAAAACACATGTATCTTATTTATCCTTATATTTTCTGTGTAGCTTGTCTACAGCTCGACTAAGCGGTAGACGATGGGGCCTTGAGGTTTTTCGAATGGAGATAATTAGGGTTGTCATACGTCCCGTATTGTTACTTGTCCCGTTTTATCAATATTTCAATTTACACGTACTATAGTCTGGCAGCTAAACCACTGCAGCCAGATGACACTTCCAAATGTCATTTTACGAAATAATGATACCACATTTATTTCACTAGTGCTCGACTAAGGTCACGTAATGAAAGATTTGTTGTTTTATTTATGGCAAAATGGGGAATGAGTTGAAAACTGGTAACTGATTTGACATGCTTCCGAACATTTCCAAATCGCGCTCTTACACTACTGACTAGAAAACATCCAAAAAAAAACCTTATTGAACAAACCATTTTATTAAAATACGCTTTGAAAATTCTCATTTATGACGCAAATTAATTTCATTACATCGTTCATTCTTTCATTCACTCACTAAGTCACATCACTATTTAATATTTGTCAAAAACTGACAACACTGAAAGTGTCATCTGGCTGCAGTGGTTTATCTGCCAGACTATAAAGGCTCGGAGCCGATGGCGCGGTTGCGAGGAGAGGTGAGGGAGGGGTGGTGCGGGGCGCTCGCTCCCCGCTCGCACACTATCAATTCAATAAGTCCCGTATCAGTTCTTAACAATTATGGCAACCCTAGAGATAATAGACCACTTGTCTATATACTACAGTCAACTTCTTTACCTGAATGGGATGTCCATTGTTCACGAGAATATTCTTTATTCCCAGATCGCACCAGCCCCGGATTCAAAGCTCTCGCCAAGATCGCAACTCTGTGCAATCGGGCCGAATTCAAGGGCGGCCAGGACGGCGTCCCAATCTTGAAGAAGGAAGTTGCCGGCGACGCGTCCGAAGCGGCTCTGCTCAAATGCATGGAATTGGCTCTCGGCGATGTGCTGTCCATCAGGAAACGCAACAAGAAGGCTTGCGAGATCCCCTTCAACTCGACCAACAAGTACCAAGTGTCCATCCACGAGAGCGACGATCCCAGCGACCCTCGCCACTTGCTGGTCATGAAGGGCGCTCCCGAGAGGATCCTCGAACGATGCAGCACCATCTTTATTGGCGGAAAGGAAAAGGTAAAGCCACCAAAATCTGACCTATTCAGGTGCTCAAAAATAATCTGGCAAGTGCACCCAGATATTTTTGAGCACTTAAATATGTTTGACGATCTTATCGGACAAAATAATTAACAAACCTTGTTATAAGTTTTTCAGAACAAAGGATTTCATAATCTCGTTTCCCTTTGTCAGCGTAAAAGTAACTTGGTTAGGGATGCCCGCCGCTACGGCTTACGCAATGCGGTTGCGAAAAACTTAGCTTGAGAAGCGAAGTTGAGCATAAAGTGCCGCGATTTAAACTCTGTCTAGACCACATTGGTTTTAACCTAGTTTGGGGATTTCACGGGACTAGCTAGGTGTCCAAATGAGAATATGTATAGTCCATTCATTCATACTAGATACTAAATTGACAATTGCAAATAGCAAATTATGAAATAATTATATCAGCATTTATTGTTTAGTGATGTACTCGAAACCATCGACAATGTTTGTGTTCTGGATACAAGTCGTTTGGTCATGTTATATTTTAAGAAAATAATACGATTATCATAATCAAGCAAGTTTAAAGGTTTATTAGTTTATTACAATAGCTTATACATACAAAAATCTATACTAAATTTATTTTATCGTTAACTTTCGATAGTGGTGGCACATCACTATTTTAATTGCAAATACAGGCAATACAGGTAATGTCATTTTAGTATCTAGCATGAATAAATAGACTTTACGTTCACCATTTCCCTCACCGCCATTTTGTTCGAAGAGCAGTAGGTAGTAGGTAGCTGTTACTACTTGGGTTAATAAAGCCTTTATTACAAGCTGAGAAGACGACCAAATAGTTCAAATAGTAATGCTTCAATTAATCCTGAATTCGTTGTCAAGGTACTCGACGAGGAAATGAAGGAGGCTTTCAACAACGCCTACTTGGAGCTCGGCGGTCTCGGCGAGCGCGTGCTCGGCTTCTGCGACCTGCAGCTGCCGTCCGACAAGTTCCCGATCGGCTTCAAGTTCAACCAGGACGACCCCAACTTCCCGCAAGAGAATCTCCGCTTCGTCGGCCTCATGAGCATGATTGATCCCCCCCGCGCCGCCGTCCCCGATGCTGTTGCCAAGTGCCGCTCCGCTGGTATCAAGGTAGGATCATGGAACTAAGTGCCGGCACGTAAGTCTAGCGATGACGAGTCACGTGGAGGGGATCTGCGCACCCACGGATACCGTATTTTATACTTCTGCGCATACAAGGTCATCGCTAGACTTGCGTGCCGGCACTTATACTAGGAATTTTGATGAGATGAGAAAGAAAAGATTACATTGGCGCCGTTTCTTAAATCGCTAGAAAAAAGTTACTATGTATGTAAAGTGTAGGTTCGGTTTGTCAAACAACTTAATCATTGTATTGTCTTTGTGTTCGAAGTTAATAAAGTCAAAATCATAATCCTTAGGCCCTAAAGCTCTATTACAAATGTCTTTTTTTGTTCTCCTATCGCTTTTGCAGAAACGATAGTTGTTTAGAAGAATGCGCTGCTAAAAACTCGGCTGCATTTAGACAACAACAATAATTGATACCGCTTGTAATTTAATGTTATTTATTTGTTTCCAGTACCTTTTTTAAAAGAATATTGTAACATTTATAATTATTAGGGAATTAAAATTAGTTTGCGGGTGGGAAATACGTTTTATTCGTGATGATAATGTTTTATAAGACGAAAGTATTAATATGTAAATGAATCGGAAACAGATTGTAATTCCATCTCATCGCGCCAGATAAGTCAATTTGCTTTCGGATATTACGTTTGCCCCGTTCAATCAGAATTATAACGACTCGGAAACTTCGAAAGGTTTAAGGTCAGGGCTTATGGGGTTTTAGTATCTTGTTATAACTCTCGAATATTCCTTTTGGAGTTGAATTAGACGGTTAATGCAAACACGTTATACGCAGCCTGTAATTCCGTAAGAGGCAAAATTATAAATCACAATTCCCAGAACTGTATGACTGTATCATCAGAACTTGTGCTGAAATACTACCAGGTCTTTTTTTACGTAGTACTGACCAGTGATTGACCTCATCTTGCCCGATGGGAGTATAACTCGCTGGTTCAGTAACAGCTTATTCACTCTGACGTTTTCCGGTCTTTTACTCGAAATTGTATTGTAGTGTGACGACCGCGGGGGCCGAAGGGTGCGGGCGGCAGGCGCACTACCCGCCCGCACCTCTCTCGTTCCCCTTTGTCGTCCTACCCCGTGCCCCTGTGCCGCGCGGGCGACGCCTCATTTAAGCGGTCGCTCTATAGAAAGACTTGCGTATTGTGTCGTCTCTCTCATAATAGTGTTTAATTGATGAATAAGAGGGACGGTATGATACGAAGTTCTAATATCGCACATACCTGATCTAACTATAAACACGATCATAGCCAACTGTCAAGACTTACCCAGATTTGATCACACGCCGCTTTCCAGGTCATCATGGTGACTGGCGATCACCCGATCACAGCCAAGGCCATCGCCAAGTCAGTGGGCATCATCTCTGAAGGCAACGAGACCGTTGAAGACATCGCCGCACGCCTCAACATCCCCGTTTCCGAAGTCAACCCCCGCGAAGCCAAGGCCGCCGTCATCCACGGAACTGAATTGCGAGAACTGAACTCGGATCAACTCGACGAAATTCTCAAGTGAGTTTGGATCTAGTGTTTGTTGATTGGATTAAAGTTTGTGTTGGTACGCTGAGCTGCGTTATAGCGTCGAATGTTATGGGAGTTGAAGAGAAACAATTTTCAAAGTTTTTCGACTGTAAATAAAGTGGAAATGTCGCGTAAAGAAATACGCTAAAGCATTGTAGCGATTGCTGTGTTCCGACTGAACAGCCGAACGCAAGTAGATATTATGATCGAAATTAATACATAGTAGGTAAATATTTACCCCCTTATTTATAAACGTTCTATCGGCTTCTGCAAACTTAGCAATCGTTTGTCCTTATCTATGAAAGGTAAATGTCACAGTGACAGATAAGGACAAGCTAAGTTAGTAGAAGCCTATAGAGCGTTTATGAATAAGGGGGTTAGTCCTTTCGTGGCCTCGTAAATAATGTCTTATTGATCTTGAAATAAAACGTCGAAATTTCGAACGCAATCTAATTATTGAATTTACTTAAATAAACCCGTTAATTTCATGTGCTTACATAAATGATCGTACTCCTACCTAAAAGGCCGGCAACGCACTTGTGACTCTTCTGGTGTTGCAGGTGTCCATGGGCGACGGTAATCGTTTACCATCAGGCGATCCGTCTGCTCGTTTGCCCCCTACATCATAAAAAAAAAACGAAGTTTCATCTAATGGATTGCTCGGGCGGAGCCGCGTGTAAATACTAGTTCCAACATTAGTCACAAACGACTTTTCTTCTAACCAGGTACCACACCGAAATAGTGTTCGCCCGCACGTCGCCGCAGCAGAAGCTGATCATTGTGGAGGGTTGCCAGCGTCTCGGCGCCATCGTCGCTGTCACCGGGGACGGCGTCAACGACTCCCCTGCCCTCAAGAAGGCCGACATCGGTGTTGCCATGGGCATCGCCGGCTCTGACGTATCCAAACAGGTCGGTACAACTTTACGGGTGGTAGGACCTTGTGCAAGGTCCGGAGCGCTACTACCATCTTATTAGCTAATCCTGCCGCAGTGCGGAATACGGTGAAATTACTGGCGCATGAGGTATTTTATCGTAGCCCTCGATTCTGGCAACGCAAGTTTAGGGTGTCCATTGTTGGAGACCACTTACTATCAGGTATAGGTGTAAAACTTAAGTAAATGACCTGTTGTATCTAGTAGTGTATAGAACTGATATGGGACTTACACCATTTTTCTAATTTGGAACGTCAATTTGTCTATTTGCACATATTACTCACACATACAACACGTCATTCGCTTAAGTTTTTTACCTATAACTCACTTGCTCGTTTGCATAAAAAAAACTCTTGGGGAACATGGCTTAGGACTTGTCGATGGATGCATCTAGGAAATATTTTATATAGGTTCACCAATTGCCACTGGAATCTCTTGGGTCTTACACAGTTAGAGATGTTAGAGTGAGTTGGTGGACCCTTCCAGAAGAGTGGCCTTTAATTTTTGTTTTAGTAATTTGCATTTATTGTCACACCAATATATAAATCCCTTGTGAAATCCTTAGTACAACATGAGGACACTCGAGCGGTATTTAAGAGTGCTTGATGCTATAGGTATATTTTTAATATTACGCGTCTTATGCCTACGCCATACAGCGACACATCTTGCAGCATAAGAACTTGCTCCTAAGTTCTATACTAGTAATACCGCAGTTACATAGAGCCCCATATCATGCCCCCATAATGTAGTAGACTTTGTTTCTCATTCCACTACCTAATTTCTAGATGACAAACGAATTGGCAAATATTTGATCCGACCTAGTCCACAAAACTGATTGGCAACATTTATAGGCTGCCGACATGATCCTGCTCGACGACAACTTTGCGTCCATCGTCACCGGCGTGGAGGAGGGCCGACTGATCTTCGACAACCTCAAGAAGTCCATCGCCTACACTCTGACCTCGAACATCCCCGAAATCTCTCCCTTCTTGGCCTTCATCCTTTGCGACATCCCCCTGCCTCTCGGTACCGTAACTATCCTTTGCATCGATCTTGGAACTGACATGGTAAGTTCAACAGTTTTTGTTCAATTATATTTCTGTTGGACTGTACACTGAAAAATAAAAGATTGTAAAAATTTTGCCTCCAATACATATTGGCATAGATATTTTTTTTTGTTTAAAGAACTATTTTCAGCGTACAGTGAACCGATCGTGTTTACAGCTCTAGTGAAACTGATTATTAAAGCTGTAATAATATACTTTTTTTCGTGTGTTTATGATAAATTTAATTAACGAATCCGTAACTTCTGTTATGTCTTAGAATTTTTCTGTGATAATTATCATGTTTTGATACTAGCTACTACATGTTTTAGTTTCAACGAACAACAGTGAGTCTGCTACGAATGTTTAGTTGCCACTAAATGTCACTAACAACTGTAGCAATATAGGCTAACTAAGCCGTTAAACATAAATGTTAAAGGCGGTATTCTTATGATTATGACGTTAGACGACTCTAAAAGCGTGCGTCCTGGACAAGAGTTACGGATTTCATTATTTTTCTTAAATTTCTAGAAAAGGCTGACCCGAACATGTGAATGTAGTTGTATTTATATAGTTATTGACACTAGGTGCCAGCGATTGCGCTCGCTTACGAAGAGGCGGAAGCAGACATTATGAAACGTCCACCTAGGAACCCATTTTGCGACAAACTTGTCAATGAGAGGTCTTTATTACATGATCTACCTATGTTGCCATAATAATTAACCGATGCCCAGCTAATAACTAAACGTCGTTGTTGTCTCGATATCGTAACAATTGGGTGTTCTGTTGCTGTACTCCGTAAGGCTTGTTTTATGTAATCATAAGATGTCTAACTCAACCTGTGTGTTAACAATCGTTGTCACTGATTATGATTATGTAAAATCATGGTGTTAAAATAAGTGTGAAGCGTAGCATGACTAACCGAAAGGGAGGGAGGAAACTAGTGCAGCTTCTTTGCGAGACCTGGGGAACGACGACCTTCGGGCTCGAATAGCGACCATTAGGAGCAAGATAACAATCATGACAATGTGTTATGCCTATTTTAATCCTCGAGCCGCGCGGGAGTGGCATCCATGCCAGAGGTCCGGTAGCCAGTAACCATTGACCAACAGTTAAAACAGACACAACACACCATAGGTACCACAGTCATTGCCATCTCATCCCATGACCATCCGCCGACGGACCCTCGAAGCCCATCGTGGTTATACGCCATACCCGCTCACATTCATCACTTTCAAGTTTTGTGTTTCTCATACTGGGTTCCCGACTCGACAGAAGTCACATCATGATCCACATTTTTGTGTTATAAATATCATTTCTATAATAGTTGTAAGCGTTCAAGTCGTTGCAACCGTACGCCGCTCGTTTAAAAGTAAAGGGGTAGCGACACCGGTCAAGTACACGAAATTAAAGACAGATGGCAGCACACGCGATCTCGCTATTGATCGTTCATTCGAAATAGTACAAAGGCTCATGCCTTATGTATGAAGACAAAACCACTTGAACTCTATTGCATTAGCAATGCAGTTTCATGCTCTAATATTTCTACCTCAATGGACAGTCACTGAAAGAGATAGCAGAATCAGTTTTCCAAAAGAGCTTTTTGCGAAGGAGCAAGTTCGGTGCATGCTATGGGTATTGAGCAGCGTGCGGTTGCAAGCGGCTTGCTATGTGTTGGATGTTGTCACGTGACACGCACCGCGCTTGTCGGGCGGCCGCTGTTGCTCACATCGCTAGTGTTTGTAGGTGCCCGCCATTTCCCTGGCTTACGAGGAGGCCGAATCTGACATTATGAAGCGACAGCCGCGTAATCCTTTCACAGATAAACTAGTTAACGAGAGGTAAAACATCAGGAGTGTCATTCGCACTCGTTCAAAGATTAATCTATCTATCTGCTAATTTGCTTGCTACCACGTGTACGTTAGTCTTCAATATTGAGTTCTGGTTGTTGCCTGCAGTGTGGTAGTCCCGTGCCTGACCACGATAGCTATCCGTGGATATTGAAGGCGACAAGTGCACCGCTCCTATTTCTGCCTTGCGTTGTCTATATTTTTCTCTATTAACGACCCTCTTAACATAGCTTGGTGTGATTAATATTCATGGAAGAATGTGTTTGACCAATACGGAGCCCTCGCCCTCCCCCGCCCACCCGAACCATAAACACATTGTTTCATTTTGTTCTTTGTCGTTTTATTAACACTTATTTATGTACGATGTTCTGTATGTGTGGGCGTGAAGGTAAGTTTTCGGTGTTCCTGTGCCTATCTGCCGTCTGCACTCTCATGCATGTATTATGAACATTATCAATGTCCTTTCGTACTACTGTTGTCTTTCTGTATTGTATTTGACTTTTTCTCATTTCTTACCGCTCATAACCTCACCCTAACACGATATTTATTTCACACGGTGTCGCTATCATTCGATCTCTACTCACGTTGCGGCCAAGCTTCATCACACCATTATGACTCGTTAATTATCTCATTCAGCCCTATATAATTATGTATACACTGACACTTATTTGTATTATATACGTAATTTACTTATATGTCCACTCGACAGCCTAGGGCTTATTTGTAACTTCTTTTACTAGTGTAGTATTTCAGATTTTATATTTCGTCTTTGTAAGGTCGGTAACAGCTATCGTATCTGATTTGTGAACACGCCAATTATCTATTTTCATACTAGCTAACTTATGCGTAATTTAAGCAGATCTAGACATACTGTACCTTTTTATTAATAATGTTTATTTTTACGACGTAGTGGTATAGTATAAGCGGCCTAGCCAGGGTGTGTACGTAGGTATATTTATTATGTATAAGTAATTCGCTGCGTACGTATTGGTATTTCCTGATTGCTTGGTGTTACCGAAGGTGCCTGCTATATCATTGGCCTACGAGGCGCCCGAGTCCGATATCATGAAGCGGCAGCCGCGGGACCCTTACCGCGACAACCTCGTCAACAGAAGGTTGGCCCCGCCTGCACCGCCGCGCCAGCCGGCCACGCTTACTAGATGCCGTTCATCTGGCCGCTACTGTTACACGGCAGCCGACTATTATACGCCCCAGTAACCACGGCGCGGCGCTAACATGCCGACAGTCTCAACTAATAGAACGGCTGCTTGTGATTCGACAGTGCCATTTGAACTGGATGTGGAAGAGTGATTATGAAGAGCCCCCCCTCCCCCCGTGTCCAGCACGAAGCGATTGTCTACTTCTAAACCCTCGGGCCTCCCTAGTTAAATATAGAACGATAAACATCTTTGTGCCCTAATACGTAATAAATATACGAAACCAGTACATTAACCTAACCCCGCCACGTTTTGTTTCTCTACAGTTCTTCTAATAGTTATCTACAGTTATTTTGAATTAGAATTCTGCCGACATAGTCTAGATTTAGACTGTCCTGCCTCTGTCTCTATGTAATCTTCACTCTTCCATATTTCAAAATTAGTAAATTGTTTGTCTGGTGACACTACGCAATGCAGTGTCTGAGCAACTGCACGATTAGAAAGCAAATAGAACGTGTAGTCCTCGTCATAGACGCATTAGAACATTAATTTTGTGTGTGGAATTGTCGTATTTGTCCAAGTAGATAACAGAGAATTATTTCATTAACGTTTGTTTTAAAGGAATGTCGTAGGCAAAAGGGTACCATTTAGTGAAATCGTAATACTTTTTCACGTATTTATGTTTATGTATATAATATAATTTTTAATTATTTCTATTCTGTAGAAGCACGTTAGCTGCAGTCTTTGAGCTACAAGCGCTTTCGACGCCTCACACACACATACACTTAATTAGGGCTCTTTGCTTGACGCTGTATACGATTGCCTGTCTGCCTCTATAAGCTAAAGCTTACTCCTCGACAAGATTCAGAACTACTCTAAAATATTACGCCGTGTTTCATTACAAAATCGTACTTCTGAAGCTGGGTCAAGATTTTTTATTAATTTTGTACTAATCTTAATTTATTTTTAAATGATTTACCACATTGTAGTATCGCCGAACTGGGTGTTGTACAGTGTGGATGCATGGGTGTCGTTCACTAACCTGTCATGCACTTAGTTGATTGATAGTTGGTGCATTGGAAGTGTTCTGAGTTCTATGATTAAGATTATATCTAGAAACTATCAGATTTTATGTTTTTCCATTGAAATTAATGAAATTAAGTAACTCAGTGAACTCTACCAATGTAGGTACTGCAGATGACCGATGTTGCTATTGAACTGAAGTAAAATTCCTGAATTTGTAATATTTAATGGCATTTAAAAAATAACAGTGAAAGTTAAATCTGAAAACCTGAATTTTACTTCAAAATAGCTCTAACCTCCATCCGATTACCGAATAATTTTCCAAATGTACTATTATGTTATACGAATAGAATAACTGCTTATCCTAGCTACTTTAAACACAGTGCCGATTAACTTTTGAACTGCACAATTAATAGAAGGCACTTGATTAGCTTGCAAACGTTAGCGTTACCTTCGCGATATGACACGTATATGTGATGGCAGGTTGATCTCGATGGCATACGGCCAGATCGGCATGATCCAAGCCGCCGCCGGTTTCTTCGTGTACTTCGTGATCATGGCTGAGAACGGGTTCCTGCCGTTGTATCTCTTCGGCATCAGGAAGCATTGGGACTCGAAGGCGATCAACGATCTGACTGACTCCTATGGACAAGAATGGGTAAGTGATTTATGGCTGCTACAGATAATGGGAATAAAATGTATGATATCCCAGGTATCGCTGGGGGGACAGTGTCCTGGCGGATTTGCGACGTCTTCAAGTCGACGACTGGCAAGAAGCTGCGCACGATCGGGACAGATGGCGTGCTCTCGTTTCGGAGGCCAAGACCCTATTTGGGTCCCTGAGCCAAGTTAGTTAGTTAGTTAGTTATATAGGGGAAAGTGGTCACCATTCGTACACATACCTTATCGTTGAAAAATTACTATAACCCTTTAACATTTTGACAATAGTTTCGGACTTTTTTGTAACAAACTGCAATATATTTGTTACACTTTACACTTAGGTACATAAACTAGTTAAATTTGACAATTAAATGAAAAATAAAAAACGAAATCTAAAAGTGTACGAATGGTGACCACTTTCCCATTCATATAAGTAATTCCAAACGTCACTGAAAATTAGAACACATAGAAAAATCCGAAAAGTAACGTAAAAGTAAAATAAGTAAGTTTAGAAATTAAATTTCTAACAGTAAAACCGTAAAAGTAAACATAAAAAATCAAGAAGTAAATTTCTTGATTCATTTGATATTTCATAGAAGTAGTTGTAGGTAAATGCTTTATTGTATGTACGAATCGAACTCGTGTGTAATGTGAATGAGAGACCGATCTAAGGGCAATATAAACTCACGAATATTTTGACTTACTTTGACCTGTGTTCTTTTTCGACTACCTAAATTCTTGAGTTGAGTATTTTTACACTGTGTCACACGTAATTTTAGTCAGAATGGTCATCAACAAAAAAATACTTATATTTCAATAACGCCTATACAAAGGTGGTTAAAAGATAATAATAAATTCAAATTTATGGTTAATTAAGTGAACGACTGGGTGAAGTTTTTATAATTACGTAACAACACCCACAATACGCTCGTAAGATTTTTTATTACAATAGCAACCCGTGACTTACTTGCCTACTGAAATGGATATTCAATCAAAATAGTTTTAATTTCTAAACGACACTGAAAATTAGAACACAGAAAAATCCGAAAAGTAAAGCTATGGCCGGGAATCGAACCCGGGTGTCCTCGTCATTCCGTGACGCGTGCTATACCCCTACACCACCCATAGCAAGTGAGTAAGCGTTCAAATTTTTCTATCTGTTACCAACTGTCACGTGACCTCGTTACTATGCGATTATTTGTCGCTAAGCGTCATCTATTTGAATGATGTGTCTGTACGACACAATTACAAACTCCGCAAAATAATAAAAATAATAATAATAATAAAAAAAAGTTTTTTTTTGTTGTTATTTGGTATGAGGGTCTACTATCTTCCGTTTTAAACCGGCCATGTTCCGCAGACGTACCGCGACCGCAAGGCTCTCGAGTTCACCTGCCACACCGCGTTCTTCGTGTCCATCGTGGTCGTGCAGTGGGCTGATCTGATCATCTGCAAGACGCGTCGCAACTCCATCGTGCACCAGGGCATGCGCAATTGGGCGCTCAACTTCGGCATCCTCTTCGAGACCGCGCTCGCCGCCTTCCTGTCTTACACGCCTGGCATGGACAAGGGTCTCAGAATGTACCCACTCAAGTGAGTACATTCTCTCAGTTTACGGGTAGGCAGAGGCATTGCATAATCCTACCATTTATAAAAACCTCTTTGCAAAATAAACGGGCGCTTTTGTTTCATTTTGATTTTTAGGAAATTACTCCTTTTGAAAAAGAACTAACGTAACTTTAATTGACTTTCTCTTTTATTTAGTAAAAGTTACAAAACAAACGATAAAATATGTAAAATAAAAAATAATTTTGAGTGTTGCCTCCATTGGCTGAAATAACTGTTACAGTTCTTTATGGCATGATAAGTTTTGGGTGTCCGTTTTTTTTTCAAATGGTTTTATAAATTCGAATGGTGTGTATGCTTGTTAAACAACATTTGGGCTCAATAAGCGTTTGAAATCAACCGCCTAGCTTATTACGTAACTCGCTCGCAATCGCCATCGTGTTCATTTTGACAGTTCTTGTATGAATGTGACAGCTAGCTGATTCCGATGCCAATTGTCAGCCCATACACGAACTATCAAAATGAAGACGATGGTGATCGCGAGCGAGTTACGTAATAAACATGCGGGGTTCGTCTTAAAATTACATATCGAATTCTGTAAAGTTGGGAAACGGAAAGTGAACAGTAGTTTGCTTCGTTCATTCCGTGACGAAATAAAGTCTGACGCCGTCACTCGATTGTGACTTTTATAAAATGCAGTATAGTAAGGAGGTGTGTTTGTGGTGCAGGTTCGTGTGGTGGCTGCCGGCGATCCCGTTCATGCTGTCGATCTTCATCTACGACGAGATCCGGCGCTTCTACCTGCGCCGCAACCCGGGCGGCTGGCTGGAGCAAGAGACTTACTACTAGAGCGCCGCTGTCCGCCGCTTCCGCTTGCCGCCGCCGCCCGCCGCCCGCCGCGCCCGCCCGAGCTCGCGCACACTCCCGCGTTTATTCTTTCCCATGAACTATGTATGTATATATGCACGGTGAACGGTGGTTTGATATTTGTGATGAGAATAATTATACACGATTATTATTAATTTTGATGATTATGAATCGAGTTATTTTTGTATTGAAATTGTTTGATGCGTTTCGATCACCCCGACCGGACGACGCGAGGAGAGCCGTCGGGCGCTCCGGGCGCTCCGGACGAGGCTCGCCCTCGCTCACCCGCTCACGCGCCTCCGCGCCTCCGCGCAGTGTGCCCTCGACACACTGATGACATAAGATAGAATTAATAAATAATACTAATGAAATTGTTTTTCACATACTTATGTAATAAGTAATAAATGATCGTATAGCAGTAGTTCATCGTTCGTGAATCATATGGGCGTCGGTATGCCGCCGTGTTCGGCGGCCAACGAAAAGCATTTGTTGTAAAATTACAGTTAAGAGCCATTATTATTATAATTTAAGTGAATTAGATTAAGTTGAATTTTTCGAGTGAAAAAACGTTTAGTTGAAGATGCGATCGGGTGCATGGTGTGTGCGAGGTCGATGTGGAGTGCCTGGGTTAGTGTACTACCGCTTACTGTTAGGTAGGTAGTTGAAATTTTGAAGCCGTATTTTCAATTGTAACGTAGATAACGAAGCATACACGGTCCTGCGCGCTCGCGGCGGGCGGCGGCGCGCGTCGCGGCTGGCGCGTCACGCCCGCCCGGGCGAACACGATGCTTTACTTTTCTAAAAAAAATAATCAGATTATTAGTGAATTTTGTCAAATTTATTAAAATAGGCTGCTCATGGTAATTATGTAAGATTTTATTTCTTAATTAAAGGATAATAACAAAACGTAGGGATGCGTAATTAGAAATTTTTAAAATTATACAGTTATGATAGAGTCGAGTCATCGTTGTGTTGCAATGCTCCGCGAGGCGCGGCGGCGGGCGGCGCCGCCCCCGCAGAGCAAGACGATTCATTACAATTTTTCGTAACGAATACATATAACATTATAATAATGGTTACAAAAGTAAAATATAACATTATAGCGACTAATAAATCTAAATTATATGAAATGTTTATAGATTTAAATGAAGTTTGTTTGTTTAGAGTGACCTTCTGTGCTTGTTTGATGAACGATGTACGCCTCGTGACAATAGTCGTTGATCATGATGACATTACTGTAATGATTTGAACTTTGCGAGCCGTTTGTTTGTACGTACACCGTAGGACTTTGTTTTGCGTTCGACAGTTCTTTACACCGATTCAGTTCTTAGTATTACTCTGTTGGCTAGGAGCGCTGTAAAAATGTAAGTGTTATTAATAAAAAACATTTTCAAAATATTATTGTGTTGTTTCATTCAGATTTTGTTATGTTACATTGTTTTGTTTCGCTCGATGAACGGACAGTATTATCGAAGCCAGTAATTTTAACTGCGACCACAGCATTTAAATAAATAGTCCTAGTTATGTAATTCTCTAATAAGAAAACCAAAACTTCACAAGCTTTCATCTTAGTAAGCAGAACTGGAAAATTTGTACAATAAATGCATAACATCGTCTCATTATGTTTCATTTCTTTGACCCAAGCATGAAGTAAATCAGAACCCAACTAGATACCAACAACGATTGTGACACCACAAAATATGACCACTAAATATCTGATAAAAATCAATATTAACTTATTGCGAAAAAGTACTAAGTAAATCCAATATCATCCATAAGGCGCGTGTAAGATCGTTGAATTTTTGTATTTACGAATTAACAGATTCACTAAATTCAATGTCAAAATTTAAAATTACGAAAGGCAAAAATGCTAATCCGACATGTGATTGTCCTACACTTTGGGTATGCGGTTATGCCCGCGATACTTAACCAATGTTAAGAAACAACAACACATTTGATCAATATCAAATGATGGGAATCTCGGAAGTGCATAAAAAAAAATTGAGACGTACACAGTGTATCAGTGTGTGTGGCTGTGTGCATTATGCAAGGGTATTTTTTGTCAAAATTTCAAAACTAATCGAAACTAAAACCAAAGCGGAAGTCAGTTCAAATTTAGATGACGATGCTGTACATCTAATTTTAAAATTGTAATATTACGAAATTGCAGATAAAAATACTCAAACATAAAATCACGTCTCTATGTGTCACTGGCATAGAAGTAAGAACTAAAAAGTCACAGAAGTTGTGTCACTGGGGCCTAACGTGTTAATCACCTCGTAGTATCAGGCATGCAAAAAAAAAGCCGTGGTAGCCTAGTGGTTTGACCTGTGGCCTCTCAAGCAGAGGGTCGTGGGTTCGAATCTCGGGCTCGCACCTCTGTGGTTTTCGGAATTTATGTGCGATATCTCATTTGAAATTTACCATGAGCTATTCGGTGAAGGAAAACATCGTGAGGAAACCTGCACACAACTGCGAAGCAATTCAATGGTGTGTGTGGAGTTCCCAATCTGCACTGGGCCCGCGTGGGAACTATAACCCAAGCCCTCTCATTCTGAGAGGAGGCCTTGTGCCCAGCAGTGGGACGTTTATAGGCTGGAGATGAGGATGATGATCAGGCATGGAACGTAGGTTTTGAATACCTAATTCACTTGTCTTAAGCTTTGTCTCTGATCTACAATACCTACCAAATAAAGCAAACATAACTGATAATGAGAGGAAGGCACAGCAGTTCATCATTGCGATCTTATCTAGGCTAGCCCGTACCCTCACCCTAATCATTAAGCGTAAAGTTTAGGGTTTAATAGGCTACCTTAAAGCCCTTAGCCCGTAAATTGCGTGATCTATATCTATAAACAGTCGGCACCGGATAGGTATATCTCTACGAAAGTCCCAAGTGCTTCAATATATCTGCGGAGGACATTTTGTCTTATTTGCGTACTCATCGTTCTTACATTTAGCAAATTCCTCTAAAATTTAAGCTGGAAGAGATATATAGAAGGTTGTTATGTTAGTTTGACTGACACTCTTGTAAATGTTTTATTATCTGTCTATCTACATCTATGTTCAAAAGGGTGAGCTAATTTATAATGCAAAATTACAATGAATTATGCAGGGTGTTCAATTAAACTTGCCCAACCATTTGCTGAAACATCCCAGGAACATTCAAAGACGCCTTGTACTTATATTTATTGATGCCTAAACTTGCCTTGGCACTTCAAAATTTCATGTCTGCAACTCCAATGTTTGTCATGATAGCTTAGTGGTTTGTCCTATGGCCTGTCAAGCAAAGGACTGTGGGTTTTAATCTGGACTTGCGCCTTATTTTTTCGAAATTTACCTACGTGCGAAATTACATTTGAAATTAACTGGATCCTGTCACACAGGGACTCCTAGCTCAGAATCCAGAGTCGAAGATACACTGATTGTTATATTTTTATATAATAAACTTTTTTCATTTTCAACTTTTCGGTAAGGGAGGACATCTTGAGAAATCGTATCTGCGACGCAATTCAATGACGTGTCAAAAGTTTCCAATCGACACCGGACCCATGTGGGTAGGGTAGATACTATAGCCCATGCCCTCTGCCAGTGCCATCCAGGTAAGCACGTATTTACAGTGGAAACGAAGAGATAGAGAGATAGAGATCCTTTCCCGTTTCCACTCCAGTTGTCTGTCAGTCAACTGAGGTAAGTAGGTAGGTATACTCTTTTAGAGGAATAAATAAAGTGTAATATCATTTTGCAGTGGCAATGGGCAGGCCACATCGCTCGTAGAGCAGACAACCGTTGGGGGGAAAAAGTTCTCGAGTGGCGACCGCGATCCGGAAGACGTAGTGTTGGCAGGCCTCCCACTAGGTGGACTGACGACATCGTAAAAGTTGCGGGAAACCGGTGGATGCAGGTGGCGACTTGTCGTTCATTATGGTGTGCTAAGGGGGAGGCCTTTGTTCAGCAGTGGCCGTCTTCAGGCTGATGTAGTATTATCTACTGTTGACTGTACCGACTCACCAGATGCTAGCTAGCTGGACACAAACAATGTTATAGGGTATTTTAATGTGTGCGTTGTGTGACCTTCAAATTACTTAATTACTTAAGTACGCGCGTCATTCACCGAGTACGCGTAAGTGGTTTGCTACCTGTATGCTTAGTGTAAGTTTTCGGTCACAGAACACGTCTCGACCGCGTTTGCGTTAAAATGTATAATACTATGGGAACAGTTTGTTGCCGTTTCGATCCGCAAGTGGCGCTGTCAATTTTTCCATAGTAATTGAGACGTTTACGTGAACGCGTTTGAGACGTCTGTTCGTGTGAAAACTTACACTAGAGGCTCAGAGCCTAGACTTTTCTAGCACTAGAGTTTTGCATATAAAAACGTCTCGAACGCGTTCACGTAAACGTCTCAATTACTATGGAAAAATTGGCAGCGCCACTTGCGGATCGAAACGGCAACAAACTGTTCTCATAGTATTTGACATTTTAAGGCAAACGCGTTCGAGACGTATTTTTTGACCGAAAACCTACACTAAGCATACTGAACTACTATCAGACACCTACTTACAGCTAAAGTAACGCACATAGCAAGTCGACAAGTGCTTCGCTTAATAACATGATTCTAGATTATATCAGGATATAACAGGATAGGTACTCAGGATAGCAATAACCGAAGTCTCCGTAAATGAAACCGCGTGCAGCAGCTGGGTTAAGACATTAACTGAAACATAAGTAATCGTTAATATTGATTTAGACTTATTTCCCTATGTTGTGAGTGTTTGTACAACAAAAAGAGTTCGATTGCGAAGTATCGTGTTCCTTCGACGTAGCAACAATCAACTTAGCTATACCTAGTTACTAGAATCCTGAGGGGCGCGAAGGCACGTGTCCACCGCGGCCTTGTAAGTACACAGCTACCTAGTTATAGGGGTACCTGTAGTCCCGATCCTGCCTATAGCCGTGCAGAGATCTCCGCCGTTCCTCACACGCCCCCGCCGTGCCCCTGCCGTAACACGCATGCGCGTCGCTTTGACAGCCAGACCGTGCCAACACGTCCTAATTTTCCTGTGAAAGCTTTGCGTTACAATATCGTGCCGTGTTGTCGTACAAGCGACAGAGATGCGACGCTCTGCCTGAGCCACGATGGTCGCAAGCATCGGCGTCATCAGTCCTACTAATGGTAAACACGCCAAACCCATCCTTACACTCTAAAATCTAGTGTTTTGTGTGCCCTCCGTTCTACTAAGACCTTTGTGATAGCATACGTCTACTGCGTTCTTGTTTTTGTTAAAGTTATGCTAAGAGTAGATTGTACCTTTTTGGTGATGTTTGGTGTCCTGTTGCGCAGTGGAGGCGACAGCGTATATAAGCGCGGTAGCGGCGTTCGCTGCTGTGGTGCTGGTGGTTCTCCTTTTCCTGGGGCGGCGCTGGTGCCACTCTGCTGTGCTATCACGCCGCGGTCGCGAAGAGCTCGTGGTCAGCAGCGACGCGCCCTGTCTCAGCCATGCTCACGGTATGTTCGTGATGGCTTACCATTACCACATTAGCTAAATATTTCATAATTCGAAGACTAGGATAGTTCCACGTCTAAATTGTTTAAGATAGTGGTTAGACCAGGCTGAATGTGAACGTTGAGGCAGCGTACCCGTCCAAGACTTGCAGGATTTGATGATTCTAGAAAATAAGTAGGGTCGGTATGTACAGCAGGTAGGTATTGTAGTAATGGCATGGTTCCTGAGTGTCATTTATAGGCTATAAAACCTACCACCTAGGTACCTACTTACCAAACCAGTGAACGCTTAGTGAACCCGATTAGTTGAAATACACATGCAGGCATTGAATACTTTAATTTCCCAATTCTCCGTATCAGTTAATGTGGTATTTTCCATCATAAAAACAAAAACAGAAGGATTTAAATTTATTTTATCCTCCTAATATGATTAATTAATTAAACATATTTCCAGAGATACTAATAAAAATTAAGTGACTATGTATACCTAGTAAGGTAGTAAGAATTAAGTAATTAATTATTAAATAATAAAAATTATAAAAGGCAATGCCTTTTTCTTACAATCTAGAATCTTCAAATCCAGTAGATGTGCCTATTTGTCATAAACGTGTATCTAGCTTGACGCTCACATATTAAACAGTAGTTAAATATTGATTTTGTTATGAATATTTCATTGGATTTACACAGTGTGAAGGTCCGCAAAGGCGTCATAGCCACGCGGCACGCGGTCATCCATCTTTTAGTGTTTCACGTAGCACCAAGGACGCCGAGGTTGTGGCAAAGGCCCTAAGCTCAGTAAGGGCGACTCATAGTTCTGCTATCTTAGTAATTAATCTTCATAGTTTCAACCGACGCCGTTTAGAACTTATAGTAACTAGAATTTATACATTAGCTAGTTTGTAGATGTTTGGTAGGCCAGTGCGTATATTATTGACGTTGTCCACACGTCTGTGTTGTTATAGATACTTTGTCGAAACCGATCCATTATCCCGATCGAATATTCACGTTCGAGGCGTCGGACTCCGATGAAGAGCAGCGCTTACGCGTTCAGCAGGTGAGATACGCCTACCTTTTTTATGTAATTTTACAACATTTATGTTTGTATGTTATAATGAAAAACACCCCAACACTAAATATTAACAAACAAGCGTTCACAGCAGACATATCTAAAGCATTCATAGCTTAGAGGTTTAGAAATTATGTCTTTATCCGCGCCGAAACCTAGCGCACAAGTATCCCAGCCATTCTTAAGTTGTAGCAGGCTACGGCCTACGAGCAACGCGTAGACCCCTTTCGACAATAATATACCAGCACGAAGTACCTAAAAGTTACTACGTAACAACTCTTAAAACTTTCCTTTGTCGCAATCAAACGATAATTGAAAAGAATACCCAAAGAAAACGTATAAAAATCGTGGAAGTTTTTTTTTAATAATAGCTTTGTTCTTTCAAAGCCGCATAAATGTATCCTTCGGTCGTTGGAGACTTACCTAGTATTTTCCACAACCTGCTTAAATTGTTGCAAAACTGTGGCCCAGATTTGATATTCCAGCGACGGCGAGTGTCAACATCTCGCATATTTATACTTCAAGCAGTGCACGTACTTCCCAATTATTGCGCTAATATTCTATCACTCTCACTGGGTATCAGATGAACGGTAGGTATTTAACCACATCTTGGTGTACAAGTCGTAACTACTACTCACAATAGGTAAAGTACTTTAGTGATGGTTTTCTTTTACTCCAATCCCCTTTTTTATTCGAAACTATTTATGGACATACTTAACTAAATTCGTAAAATATTTAGATTGGTACCTATATAGTATTTTCTTTTCGCGGTTTTTAATTATATTCATCTTCATGTAGGTGTTATAAACATAAGCATGCTTCCCTTTGGTATATTTATGTTCTACGTTATTTAGATTAATAAAGCATGTCTTAAGTATATATAGTGTTTTGTTTTTCAAGAAATCCTTCTACTTATATGATACTTATTTTCTTACGACGGTCTAGACGGTGATTACAGGAATGTTGTAGGTAAAATAATTCTCAAGAAAGCTCCAACATTGTCCCGCAGTTTTTAATTTATATTTAATACTAGCTGTTGCCAGCGACTTCGTCTGCAAAGAATTCGTTTATCGCTATCCCGCGGGAACTACGCAATTTTCCGGGATAAAAAGTAGCCTATGTGCTATTCCAGACTTTTCTCTATCTATGTGCCAAATTTCATCCAGATCCGTTGGGCCGTTCTGGTGTGATTGAGTAACAAACAAACATCCATCCATCCATCCATCCATACTTTAGCATTTATAATATTAGTTAGATTATTCTTTTACAATTAGAATATACTAGTTGTGGCCCGCAACTCCGTAGCGCAGAATACGCTTATCAAACAAGAGCACCGAATTACATTAAAATCGGTACCGGGGTTTACGCGTGAAAGCGTAACAGACTGACAAACAGAGTTACTTTCGCATTATAATATTACTTAAGTAACTGGTGAAATAGGCCTCCATTTCATTGAGAGCTAAGTACTCTAAGCGCCCACCACCTATTTTTAAGGCTTTTCATTTAGCTTTTTACGATAATTCTGGGTAATACCCAACTACTACACATAAATACAAATACAGGCATTATACTACAAATGATCCAACAGGATAAAGAAGAAGTGGGATGCCACTACGAAGAAAAGAACGAGAACGCAGCACCGATAAAAGTGCCATTGGAGGTGGAGTTATTGGAGACGGCGCTCCGGGAGACGACCCTGCGGGAGACCAGGATCGACGACGTGGTGGCCCCGCGCCGCGCCGAGTACATCCACACACTAGAGGCGCAGAGCAGCGTGGATAGTGACGTCATCGTGCATAATGTGAGTTGACAGTGATATAAGGCTGCTTTACACTTTGTTAAGTAGTACGAGTAAGCGCAGGTGAGAAGTGATTAGTTAATGCCTGCTTTACACTTTGTTAAGTAGTAAGCGCAGGTGAGAACTGATTAGTTAAGTTTTACGTTGATGAAGGATCAGGTTGAATATTAGCGCTGCGGTTTGCCGCATCATCATGCTGAATGTGGCTCTTTTGGTAGGCAGACACCTAGGTAAGTAGGTACTTGAGGAGCTTCTTATGCGCAAAACATTTGTTAACTTTCCGTTAAATTGAGTTATGCTAAATTCGCTGTCTATATCTGTTGTTACCGTCACATTGGCCCTTACCAGACACAGATTGAAAAGAAAAAAAAATAACTTTACTGACTTACACCTACATATTAGAAATATTCAAGGTGTGGATTTAAATTTGTGAAAATAGGATAAATATAACGATTAACTTTCTCTATGATTCAAATTTAGGTAGGTACTTACCTACAACAGACAAACAGTTCAGTTCGACCTACGCACCAGGGGCGTAGCTACCGCCGTATCTGCCGTATGAATTATACGGGGCCCCCGGGCCACGGGGGCCCCCGACGTGCGTAAGCAAAGATAAATGTGAGAAATCTTTACCCTTCATAAGGGCCCCCAAATAATTTTTTATATGGGGCCCCACCAAGGCACGCTACGCCCCTGCTACGCACCCTCCATACCTTGGTAAATATATACTTACGAGTATATCTATACCGCTATGCTCGAGCTGCTAATTCGTATTCGTACTATGAAAACACAGTTTTAATACAGTTAACTCTGCCAGACTTTATTAGGTATACGACCTACGCAGAAAGGTCGGCTGAACAATATTATGCTTATCAACCATCCTTATTACCGAGGTCCAATATAAGCTTTTATACCAAGGACCGTTTACTTTAATTTGCATATACTTAATTGCTTTACGTGAAGCAATATGGCGGGCGGTGAAAGGTGTCTTTAATTTTGTTATTTAATAATTAACTTTGACCTTGGCTTTGCCATTAACATTAGAACTGAAGAGTCCGGTCATAATTAATTTTTTCGCAATAAAAGTCGTACAGTTTGGCTTTGTGTGTCGCACATGCGTAGATTCTTCTTTACCTCATACACCCTTCTTTGTATATCTAGGTATTTAAGCAGCCGAAAACCGAGGAACTTGAAAACCGACAACGTAGATTAAAGTTCCTTCGCTGAGAGTTTTCTCAAAGCTGGCTTTGATTTTATCCCCGACTGCCGCCAGAACAGAGGTTTATATTTAAGTGTATATAATAATGTAACAACAACAACAACATGTATTTACTGAAATTGAAGCGAATTCGGAATAAAAAAGGCTTATAAATAAATAAATAATGTTTTATTTAATCAGGCGTTACTTTGAGGAGGTCCATAATAATGGGTTATATGCTAAGCGTATGAAATGTGTCCCGTTAGGTATTATATATATAGTCTGGCCGTGCCAAATACATACGTAGATTAGATACATAGTATAATTATACAGACTTTTTTTTTTTCAAAGTAGCCTTAACGGGATGATGGTTTTTTAAACATGAGTGTTGATGAAGTGTCATTAGATTGGTTTTATTATTCAAGTAGTATATATTTGGAGACAGTGTAGGTACACTCGCGGACTTCAATTGTTGAGCCACGATAGAACCTTATCGCAAAATGTCGATGTCAATAAAATATTATTGAAATTGGTTGTATCGTGGCTCAACAATTAAAGTCCGTGAATGTACTTACATAATGATTTATCAGCCAAAACAGTTAGAGGACGGATCGTTCTGAAAATGAATATTCACTTTTTAAATGAGCAGGGGCCTTACCATGACGTCCTAATTCCGACTCAGTTCAAGTTTTAGCTGTCACTTTTAGTATGAATCTGACAGCGAGCGAACCTAAACTGAATCGCATTAAGACGTTATGGTAAGGCCCCAGGTATGTAACTTGCGTCGTTAATGTATATTTATTCTTTTGTTTTGCCAGGACACGTCTCTCCTCTGCGGCGAGAGCGGCGCCCAGGAGCGAGGGTCAGTGGAGCTGACGCTGCTGTACGACGCGCCCGTGCGCAGCATGACGGTGCACGTGCTGCAGGCCCGCGCGCTGCCGCCGCGTACGCCGCCGCAGATGTTGCAGAGCCAGGTACACTGCAAACCCATATACTACTGCAACCACGCTCTGCTACCACTTTAAGATATTAACTTTTTGACGACTGGATAGCCTAGGGGTTAGAGAACCTGCCTACGAAGCTTGAGGTTCCAGGTTCGATCCCCGGTCGGGGCAGATATTTGTATGCAAAATACGAGCGTTTGTTCTCGAGTCTTGGATGTTTAATATGTATTTAAGTATGTATACATCATGTATACATCTATACATATAGTATGTATATACCTATGTATGTATGTATGTAAAGAAATTATTGCTAAATTGTATGGGAAACGGATCCACGAAGGTCGTGATTCAGTTTCTGCGACCGTACATCACTGCAGTTAAATACACTACTGCAGAACCCGGTACGAAGAGTAGGTGAATGTTCAGCTAAGTACGAATGGACAAATGTGTTTATACTTAAAGTACAAACTTTTACAGGTTCGAATCGTCCTATTGCCGCTGAAAAAACAAAAATTCAAATCCAAAATACGCAACGGTGAAAATCCCCAATACATGGAAAGTTTTGTACTGCATAAAATTAATCCAGGTAATAAGATTTATACTACTTGCTTATATTTATTATTTTAGAACGGTGCATAATTACATGAATATGTACCTACCTAGAGTAATTTGAAAATATCGTAATTATGGAACTTAGGTATAACGTTGCATTCGAACTATTACTAAGCCTCTAGTGTAAGTTTTCGCATATAAAAACGTCTCGAACGCGTTCACGTAAACGCCTCAATTACTATGGAATAATTGGCAGCGCCACTTGCGGATCGAAACGGCAACAAACTGTTCTCATAGTATTTGACATTTTAACGCGAACGCGGTCGAGACGTATTTTGTGACCGAAAACCTACACTAAGCATACTGAACCCACTGTAGAATAGTTATTTACGATACAAGTGCAAAAAGTAAGTAATCCCATCGAGCGCCGGAAATCTTCAAGAAGAATTTCATCTTCGGCAAGAGTTCGTAATTTATGTATGCATGTACTCGTAAGTTGTTGGTAATTCAATATGCAACCGTCCCCTCAGAGGACGTGTACGGGCTAGGACTGCGCATACGCATCTACGGCTGCGAGCGCATGCGCCGGCAGCGGCTGCTGGGCGAAGCCGCCGTCAGCTTTGCCACGCTCAACCTCGAGCTGGAGAACAGCCTGTGGCTACAGTTAGCACCGCGGCAACCACATCAGCCCAGCTTACAGGTAACTGAGATTTTAGGCGATAAAGTGTCTGTTTTACCGAAGCTGTGATTGCAGCCACATGAGCCACACGAGTAGATAGACGCTTAAGTTTCGCTGTGTTAGGGCTCATACCGTGTTGCCACAAAACATGCGTTCAGCACAATTTCAGTTCATAGAAAACTACAATGATTTCCGTGCTGCAACTGTCTAAGATTTGTTTATTAGGATTTCATGGCCAAAGTAGCAAAAAAGTCACTTACCTAACTTACCCCTTATATTTTTGTTCTGTCAATAAATTCCCATTTCAGCTTCCAAAAATCGAGATGAACCATTCGATGTCGATGTCGGGCGTGCTGGCGAGCCCGTCGTCCATCACGACGGTGGCGCCGCCCGGCGGCGAGGCCTGCAGCCTGGCGCGCTCCGACTCTGCCTCTTCCTGCTGCAGCGCCCGCTCCGCACCAGAACTGCTACTGGGGCTGCAATATAGCTCCACTACTGGACATCTGTCCGTCGAGGTAAGCTACTGCTTGCTGGACCGCCGGTATCCCGGCGACTGTCAAACAGTTTGAACCGCGTGTAGACACCGGTTCTCCAGCTCAATTTAGACGCTACCCCACTGCGAGGCTAAACACGAATCAACAAAATTTGTAGTGTTATGTGTCTAGATGATATGTTACCTATATAAAAGTATTTTCTTCTTCTCCTGGTACCACTCCATTGCTGGAGGTTGTCCGTCAGCTCAGCGGGCTCTTCCCTGTCCTGTGCCAAGCGAAACAGCTCTTCGACGCTGACAAAGCTCATCCACTCGCGGATGTTCCTAGGCTAAGACTTTTTCCTCCGACCAGCGCGCCGTTTGCCCTAATATAAAAGTATGCATCACCTATATGTCAATAGTGGACGCCTGAAACTATTATTGCATCTAAGTAATCTTCAGTCAGTTTAATTGTTTTCAGGCTGATTCAATAACCATTGGACCTTTTATATTTCTTTATATTGATCATTTGCTGACCTTAAACTTTACTTTACCAGGTGATAAAAGGCACGCATTTCCGTAAGCTGTCTCCGAACAAGGCTCCGGACACGTACGTGAAGCTGAGTCTCATCAGCTCACTGGGCATGGAGATGGGACGCTGCAAGTCCACCACGCGCCGCGCGCAATCCAACCCGCTCTACAAGGAGCTCTTCATATTTCAGGTACACGAAGGTCTTTGCGATAAGACACGAAAAAGATCGCCGAAGACACTTTATCCGTAAACGGCTTAGAAGCTATCGCTATTATTGAAATGAAGGCTTGCTAAAATTTTGCCTCATGTATGCTTTCTAAATGGCCAGTAACTTTAGAATCGACACCGGTTGTTATTTTAACTTTAGCTAACATTTTCAGTTATCTTTGAAGCAATTTTGGTAACGATACCTTTGTATACTACTTACGTGTGTCCCGCATAATAAATTCTAAAAAAATCTCTGACTGTGCTCAGGTGGCGCTGTTCCAACTGACGGAGGTGACGCTGATGGTGTCGGTGTGGTGGCGGCGCAGCGTCAAGCGCAACGAGATGGTCGGCTGGTTCTCGCTGGGACACAACCCCTCGGGGAGGGACGAGGAGCGACACTGGCAGGACCTTTGCGACACTCACGGGGAACAGGTAACAGTCACTATCATTAGTACTAATGCATCGATGCTAAGAAAATGCACTTGCTGATCGATTGAGTTCGGAACGCCACCGACAAGAACCTGTGCCATACCTTCATTAGCTAGATACAATTACAGACCGACGGGGCATTCCATCTTGGCCTACTTCGAGCGGCGTTAAGCGGCACAGATGTAGCTATAATCATATCAAGAACTCGTATGGATGTTTATAGTGATTATTGTTCAGGTCCAACGTTGGCACGTATTGCTGGAATCCTGACGGTCGCCGACCTAGCGCGCAGACGCGCTCGCCTGATAAACTGACTTCGCTCTCGGTCCTCACTTGACCGCCCGGCCGTCGGCCAGCGACCCTCGCCAGTGGCAAAGACCCACTGGCTGTTCCCAGTGCCAGCTTGCCTCTTCAGGGATGCAACTGCTTGCAAGACGCATTTTGGCGTTTGTCCCGTTCGCTACAGAGGGCTGGCGCTGTTTTAAGGTCATGTACCTTTTCATGGTGTTTTGCTTTGTTCATAGCACGCCTTTCCAACGATTTGACGATAGTCACTTTTTGCATTCGTGTGTGTAAGCATGGCACGCACGCAGACTGATTGAAAATTTTCAAGTTACACAATGTTTTATGTATTTTGAAGAATATTCTACTAGACGTACTTATGTGTTATTTGTAACTGTAACAGTTAATCTTGTATTTAGCTTACAAAAGCATGGTTGTAGGCCGGACGCATTGAACAGGATTTGTATATTATCTAAATTCGGCTCATCTTGCGACAAGCTTTCCTAGATTTAATCTAGAGCTGTCGTATAGTATTTTTCGCATTTTATCTATAATATCCATATTGAAGTATATATTTACACATGTTATATTTTAGAGTCACGCCAAAAGGTTGTTCAAATTTATACCGCATTTATTCTACCTTTTATTATATTCTACTTGAGAAGTAGTTTCGTTACTGTTAATTACGTATTGATGTTACTTTGTTTTCTATAAAGATACCTATATATTGAAAAAAAAACATATTTTATTATAAATTGTAAGATTTTAAAAATTAGAAAAGCTTCGTGTTGATTTTCTTTGAAGGTTTAATGTGTAGATTTAGTAATACTTACTGAAGAATACTTTCAAAAGTAATGTTTGTATTTAATATAGGATATGTACCTAATTGAATTTCGAAAAGTATAAGTAATTGTGTAACAATTATAAGTAGCATTTTATAATGATGGAGAGGACTCGCAGCGCACAATTCTGGTGAGAGTAGGATACGTTACCGAATATTGATATTTATACTTATAACATAACATAGATAATATTATAAACATACAAAACCTACAGTACAGTACGGTACAGTATTAGCATGTGTCACATATATGTATTTACTAACGCATATTTCTTTTAAATTAGATTATACTTACTGTAAAAGCAAAATCAAACGCTGAAGTTTAGGTAACCTTTTTAGGTACGAGTATACAGTCTACAGTGAGAATATTTTTTTTAATAAGTGGGTACTAATATTGCTGTGTTATTTTGCTTTTAATACGAGTACTTATAATATCCTTACCAGACATTATTTATTCAGCATCTAAAGATAAATTATTCAGAAATGGTTGTATAATGAATAGAATTCGACGGTGAAAATAGTTAAGTACTCAGGTACATTAATACTTTAACAAATACCTACACATTTTTTATTTTGATTAATTACTCTCATAATTTAAAATAGCAAAATTGTAAAAGTCTAACTTTAAGAGAGGTGTTCCTTATTTTTTCTTAAATTGTACTTTGTTCGTTTTCTTTGGATGACGGAAATGAATGCGACTTGGTGTATGCTTAAATTGTAAGTTTTCGGTAACAAAATACGTCTCGAACGCGCTAGCGTAAATACTATCATCCTGCTAATTTAGTCGTAGTAATTGAGACATTACAGCGAGTGCGTTCAAGACGTACCAAGAACTACAACTCTGAACACGACTCATGTGATGAAGGCGATGAAGCCCCTTCCACTGAAGTGGGTTAGATACCTACCAAAAGAATTGAACAAAATTGTTATTGTAATTGATACGTAACTGAAAAGTAACTATATACATAAATAATGTAATTATTTATCGTAGAACACAATAATGTCAATAAGAGTTTTTAATGATTCACGGTTAAGTTTATTCGAAATATTATAAACGGGATGTGAACCGCGATCGCGTAATCGCGGTTCACATCCCATAGGCTTATTGTCTAACTCGCTCGCAATCGCCATCGTGTTCATTTTGACAGTTCTTGTATGAATGTGACAGCTAGCTGATTCCGATGCCAAGTGTCAGCCCATACATGAACTGTCAAAATGAACCCGATGGCGATTGCGAGCGAGTTAGACAATAAGCCAGCTGTTTATAATATTTCGCACAATAATGTCGTTATAAACAGAATTGTAAATCTGCAATGTGTAACATTGTAGGTAAATAGGCAAATGTATTCACGTACCACTGTTGAACCCTGTCCCAATTGACAGGCCGCCGTCACTCATGCTTACGAGTACATACATGATAGGGGTTCTATTCTACGGTGGTAGGTACGTAAATACAGCTAATTGTGTATAGCGTGCGTAGCGTGACCGTACCGTGCGCAACAGTGGGGCGGGCGTCGCCTTTACTATACGTAAGCTACATAGGCCATCATACCATGCCTATGTCAGCAATCGTTTCCAGTCAATTGTTCTTTACATTGACTTCAAATTGCGAATATTTGCCGTCAATGTTCGTTAACTTTAAGTAATCTATGCTTCTTCTATAACACGCTTTTCCTGTAAAATTACCTATGAAAATGGTACGCAAATTTATGTTATAAAAAGTGTAGTCGTAGGCAAATATAATAAACAGTCACAGTTTAAAAGTAATTAGTGGAAATAAAAGTTTCAATGATTACAATTTAACATACGTGGTCGCTATTTTCATAAATAAAATTAATCGAAGTAAGGGATAGTGGCTGACACGCCGATCTTTATGATCTCTCGCCGAAGAGAGTGGTTCATTTCGATTTCAGGTACCAGTGATTGGGATCGGTGTAGTATGTGGGTGTTCGAGCTTAACGCGTAGCAAAAAGTAGCCTACGCCTTGCGTCTACGGACCAGTGTAGCATTTCGGGATAGCGTAGAGGTTCGTTCGTAGGCGGGTATAAATACGTAGAGGTGCTACGGATGCGGCTTTAAAATCTTTCCAACTGAGGGTTATTTTAGTAATTTATTTTCATCCGTAACGTACGTTCCTAAGTACGAAAACGTATCTAGAGCCAACACAGGTATTAGTATTCTTAATACTCTGATTACGACAGTATCAGAAGAAATTCGAACCTCTAAAGGACTTCAAAGATGGAATAAATACGCCTGTTTGGATTTGCCTACGACTTGCAAAGAATTACTTGTTAGATTTATTGAAATATGTAGGTGTACGATATAGACATAATTTTGGGTTTTCTTCGTTCGGCTTCAGAAATGTTTAATGTTTTCATGACGATGCTTAGTAGGTAAAATATACCTTCTCCGTTCCATCGTGGGTAAAAAGAAAAACGGATATACCTATTTTGGTTATATTTTTTTGTTTCAGTTGGTCGTAATTAAGAATATTTTTTTAAATTAAAATTAAATTAAAGTTACGTATTAAATTTAACTAAGTTAAAGTTAAATTTATTAAGATTATCTAAGTTTATCCAATACGTTGTACCTATTCTGTCAACTATTATAAATGCTTGAACGAGCCCCATAATACATAAGTACCTGTTAAACTGGCTTTCAGCGATAGTAAAATGGCCACGCAAATGACCAATATTATATAGTATATCTACCTTTTGAGAAATTATTAAATACCCTCTAATTAATAGCAATTTTAATATTTATGGTAACATTTCTCTTCAAAGCCAAAAAATAGTATACTCAAATACCTGAATCTTATTATTAAACATAGAGTTTATGTTTTTAACATTTTTAACGGCATAAAAGTTGTTTAAATATATTCATTAACCATTATAATATTTTTGAAGATATTATTAAATTTTGTAATTATTAAACATATTTAGATTAGGCATTTTTGTTGATAAATATACAATTCTAAAGTATAAAAACTCTATAGATATAGATGACTAACATTTGCAAGAAAACTATAATTATAACAGTATAGATAATACGTTAGCCCGATGTTCTTAACTTCTCATCTCGGTTTACATACTCGCTGATACTAAACATACACTTCTAACTATAGATAATATTAATTACCAGGTTTAATTAACACGAAACTAATAATCAGGTCGACGCATACTCGAAGCACTTTTTGAACTCGGAATACTCATTGTAAAACATTTCTCAATAAATCACTTTATACATTTTTCCTAAATGTTGTTTTAATCATCTCCAGCCTATATTCGTCCCACTGCTGGGCACGGGCCTCCTCTCAGGATGAGAGCGGGCTTGGGCTATAGTTCCCACGCGGGCCCAGTGCGGATTGGGAACTTCACACACACCATTCGCTTGCATTCGCTCGCGTTGCTTCGCAGTTGTGTGCATTGTTTCCTCACGATGTTTTCCTTCACCGAAAAGCTCATCGTAAATTTCAAATGAGATTGTTTTAATTTTCACCTACAATTGCTGGAACTGTGTTTATGGTTACGAATTATAATATGGGAAAGACTGTTAAATATTCGAATTTAAGTTTATCGGCAGCTGAGTATCTATACCAAACCAGCTCCATTTATGCCCTAATAACATGATAATTAAACAAACAATCGGCAATCTTCGTTTTTCATATGGCTACCGTCTGAACTGAAGAAACATTGGGTACGTTACGTACGTTACGATTCTTTTTCGTAGCACTCTTGAACCTATAATTACTATATTTCTTTTTACCATCAGGTGACCACTTGCTCGTTTGCCTTCCTATTCATATAAAAAAAAACTTACATTGAGATTACACGGATCAAAATGTTTGGTAACATAAAACAAAAACATTACCTACTGTGCCAATTTCAGTAGACATGCAATTATACCTAAGCTACCTTTAGCAGTTAACCTTGCAAAGAGTTGTTAAAATTTAATTACCGTGTGTTAAAGTAATTTAATTATTAACATAGCGTGATTTAGCTTGTGCATGTGAAACATTCAATGTAATTTAAAATATAAGTACAGTCTAATTAATAACGGGTTCATTTTGAAGCTGTGATTAAACATTCTACTCATACCTACTCTCGAGGGCTAACGAAATGAAGCAAAATTTAATGAAAGCAAATTCCAAAACGTTACTGAAGAATTTTTGTTTAGAAAGTTCTTTTCCAGGTTTAAAGTATTTCTACTTGTATCCTGATTGGATATCCAGGTAAGCGCAAATGTACCTAAGCATAACTAGCTGCTTGTGATTCTTTAATTGAACCTCGTCCGTACAATCATTGCTGGGCCCGATTTTTGAAAGCATATTACTCAAAAGTACTATTTAAAAAGTGGACAAAATTGTACATCCATTTGACAATATTAATTAGAGCTTCTAAACTACTCGTATACATAATTTAAATTCAACACAATTTTCACCACTTTTTCGTACTTATTGTCAGCACATGTATGGCCAAGGAGATTTGAGCGACAACCAGTGATATTGCAGTATTCCAAAAGCAGTGTTTTCAGATGCTTCTGGTCTATGAGCCTGCTCCTTCTGAGTGTGTTCGCGTGTTGGCTGACGCAGCTGCTGTACTCGCGATTCAGCGATGGCCCCACGCGAATAACGATCAGGAATCAAAACGCGCCGCTGACCGAGCTAACCTACCCTGCCATCACCATCTGCTCCCCCAACCAGATGACTATCGCCGCTGTGGACCTCCTGAATAAGACTCTGGTGTAAGTAACCGTGGCGTAACTATAGAGTGGCAGGACTGACTAAATGACTGGCTTGGCTTAGAGCTAGAACAAAGGACAATGATACACTTTATCTCGAGGTTATACTTACGCCGCTGTAACGTATGGTCAACCAAATGGAACCCAGGGCTACTGTATAACCTTATCGCAATAAGTGATCGGCTTGTTCTTTATGTGTCTGTCAGTGTCAATGTACTCCAACGTTGATTGTGAAAAGGTTCTACAGTGGCCTAGGGTTCCGAATGGCTGACTTTACCAGCCTGGATCAAAGGTTTGGACTGTCTATCTATGCATTTATTAGGATTCTCTACCTAAAAGGTGCCAGCGGAATAGTTTACTAAGGCTGCTAGATTTTTTTGCAGAAATGGTAACAGAGATTTTGAAGTCAGCGAGAAACTACCGAGTCTGTTAGGTATCCACGAGAACATCAGTCCCAGACTAATCGACATACATGTGTTGGAACAACTCCAGGATTTGTTCAACGCTAACCGGTACACTGTAAGTGCTTAACTCTTTCTTAGCACTCGTCACTTTATGCACCCGAGCATCCCCTAAATGAAATAAGTGTGGTATTGCACTCGTGCAGTTTTTAGTGGGTGTATTCGGCTTGGGTAAGGATCAAAGTTCAAACTCGCCCCCAAATCATAAACGGTGATTTATCACTACATAGTATAAAACAAAGTCGCTTTCCACTGTCTGTCTGTCCCTTTGTTTACTTAGATCTTTAAAACCACGCAACAGATTTTGATGCGGTTTTATTTAATAGATAGAGTGATTAGAGAGGAAGGTTTATATTGTATAATTCTACGCAGAAGAAGTCGCGAGCAGAAGCTAGTTTATATAAATGAATAAAAAAAAGATTTAATGCAAGTTATTTGAGGATCTTCGCCTCTCTAAACAGACGGAACAGAAACTCCTAACTTTCCGACAGAAATCGGAGTGCAGGAACATCTGTTGGGGCTTGGCAGGCACTTGGAGGCAAACGTCTTATTTTTAATTTAGGTGCGCGAAGTAATGGGTATCATACCTCAGAGCTGTGACGATTTCCTCAAGCTGTGCATATTCAAACAAGAGCAACAAGAGTGCCGCCAGCTGTTTCGCCCGTTACTCACCAAGCACGGGCTCTGCTGCGTCTTTAACAGCCCGTATCACTTCGATAAGAAAAGGTACATGCTTTTTAAGCAGCAGATGCCGAAGGTCTCATGAAGTTTATTCACGCTAATATTGTAACGCTTTGATCAAGCACTTTCTGGGGGTGGCATGAACTCATAATTTCTGACCGACTTCAAAAAAGAAGGAGGCTCTATGTTCGGCTGTAATAATGTTTTTTGTATACTGTATGACCGATTTCTTTTTTTTTATTTTTTTTTTATTTATTAGAGATGATTATTATGCTCAGTTAGGCGCTTCGCCTTACTTACACTAACTCTATTTGAATTTAAGTTACTCTTCTGGTATGTACAGGCGTCACAGATGGAAACCCACAATCAATGGGTGTTCGAGCTGGCATCATCAGAATCTCTCTCCGTCCACTTTATTATATACCTGGCTGTCAAGACATAATCTAGAATTCACCTGCCTTGTCTATCTTATCCTGCCAGCTCAGTTGTTCATTTTGCTTGATACTTCTAGTGGCTAACTGATTTGATAAAAAATAGAAATATACCTAGTCTAATAATTCCAGAAACTTGAAGGACGACGAATTCAAACCTCGCATGGCGACGACGTTAGGGCAGGCCAACGCGCTGACAGTGGTGGTGGACTATGAACCGGAAAAGGCTATGGACCAAACCGTGTTGAATGGTGGAGGAGTCAGGGTACGATCTATCAATTGACCTTTTATCTTGTTAAAACTCCTGAACTGTGCTCACGTTGAACTGAAAAGCATTCTCGCTCTTTAGCTCTCATGACTTCCACAGAATGACCCATTTGGATTTGAGCATTATACGGACCTGTGTCTCAATGTTAGTCGCGGACCAATATCGAGACATGTACCTAATGCCTGTGATCCAACGGATCAAGGAAAAGAACGGGAAGGAACGGTTTGATATTCAAGCGCGGCGCTAAATCCGCGGACGACGTTTGTGTAAAGAATAACCCCATGCACCCATGATGTTATCCCGTATCGATGACCAATTTAATGTTCTTAACTGGTAAAATCACATAACAATTCCTAACAAGTCGTATTTTAACTTTCTAGATTCCCTGTCTTCGTCGTCTTACCTTGAAATCAAATTTACTGGTGCGCTATTTTAACATAGGCGTATATGGGGGAGGGTGGGAGTCGTGTGGACCGTGGCCACCCCAACCGATTCGAAATTGTTAGGACGGCACCAGTAGGTAATGGACAAGGCCCAATAAAGCACAATCTTATTTAAAAGAACCAAGGCATATCTTCTTTGAATTAAGAATGAAGTGCCCAACACTGGCGCCGTCACCCTACATTGAACATTTAAATAACAACGCAAAAATAGCCATGGCCAGGAGCCAGCCCCCTGGAAAATAATCCTAAACACGCCTATGTCTAGGTGATGTTCACAGACTGGTCCGAGTTCCCAGCGGATGACGAGAGCGAGCTCATGTACCCGAATACGGAGGCGTTCCTGATAATCCGCGCGACGCAAACTTACTGCACGCAGGATGTTATGGGTCTGGACCCACATAGGTGCCTATCATGGATATAATATTTTAGCAAGATTCTCGATCGCTATCTTAAGCAATTTTCCCATATGAAAGACTTTAGGTACCCACTAGTGGTTGTTTTTGGAGGAGACAGTTTAGATTGCTTGTGATATATTAAGATACCGCCTACCGGGCATTAGTAACGACGAGCTTAAATACTTTTCAGCAATTAACACATTCAGTACTTAGGTACCAAAAACGCGCTCGGGGAGTTCTCTATTCGTAGGCAGTTTTCGCTACAAAGCTGAAAAATACTGCTACCGGCTACAGGCGTAGCGCGTAGCAATGCGTGGCGTAGCGAATGTGTAGTTAATTAAATTTCATTTACATGTAGCTAATATTTTTAGTGGGATTGGTTTGACCACTAACAGTCAATGGCCAACTTGGCTTCGCACCTTTTCACTTAAGTACCTAAATTAACCCTGCAATCTAAGTTAAAAAAATGCTATAGACACCTAATAGTTATTTTAAACCCTCTTTTTATTTATTTGTATATTTATTATTCCCAGCCGCAATTGCACCTTGGAAGACGAGGTAGATCTGGTGTATTTCGACGCGTACCGCAATTCGGATTGCGACCACGTGTGCCACGTGCGTAATCTTCAAGACACGTGCCACTGCCTGCCGCTGTTCCTGCCGCGGGTCAGGGCTGAACAAGTCTGTAACTTCACCGACATCCCGTGCCTTTTGGGGATCAAGTGTGAGAAAAATTGTAACACATGTACAGTCTCATCATCATCATCATCTCCAGCCTATATACGTCCCACTGCTGGGCACAGGCCTCCTCTCAGAACGAGAGGGCTTGGGCTATAGTTCCCACGCGGGCCCAGTGCGGATTGGGAACTTCACACACACCATTGAATTGCTTCGCAGTTGTGTGCAGGTTTCCTCACGATGTTTTTCCTTCACCGAAAAGCTCACGGTAAATTTCAAATGAGATATCGCACATAAATTCCGAAAAACTCAGAGGTGCGAGCCCGGGATTCGAACCCACGACCCTCTGCTTGAGAGGCCACAGATCAAACCACTAGGCTACCACGGCTTTTTTAAAGTCTAGATGCGCATAAGCATCTGAACTGCGTAACTAATTGGGTAACTGCGTGCTCAGATATTTTTGAGCAGCTCCGATTTTTGCACGAAACATGTCTTGAACGCGTTCGCGTTAACGTCACAATTAATTTGAAGCGTGACTAGCGGCTGGTTACGCAAACGCGTTCGTGACTATTTTGTGTTACAAGTTTAATTACCTAATGCTCATTAGGTTTTTAATTGTCACAGTCCAAAACTTCTCCTTCGAATGCGAGTGCCTGCGAGACTGCGTCTATAACCAATACAATGTCGACATGTCGCAAGGAAACCTACACGGCTTGCCCCACATGGTTGTGAATCCTTAGTAAGTAATACCCCAGAATAAGTAAATAGTACTAAAGTAGATACAGAAGGCTCACTCTCTGGAGCCGATTAAATAGATAAAAACTCTTGCCGCGAACAAATAAAGCACAATCTAGTTCGCTCCTGTTACATTTACCTAACTACTCATTAAGTAGTAATCAGGTTTTGTTAAGAAAAACTGCATTTGGGAGCACTTGGACTCCCTGACCGTATACTCCGAAGTTCGTGTTCGTGCCATTCCACTCAGACTCAGGTGCACAGTTATTTCTGGCTAGATGTAAACTGCATTACATAGGTATAGTACGTAGGTACTGGAGAATGAGAGAAATGATCCTGCCAATTAACTACGCAATGTTATAATCAGTCTATTTTGCTTTGGCCCGGCGATTTTATTTTATTTCCAACTCCAAAAATATTTTAAACATTTATTTTAATTCTTTCCTTATTTTTTGTTTTTCAGTGAAAGTGTAGACTTCAAATACAGCACTAACATTTTGCACATGTTCTTTTCGGGGTCATCTTTTTTGAAAAAGAGGCAAGAATCGGTGATGACAAAAGTTACCTTGTTCTGTAAGTACCAGTGCTACCCTTTTCTTAGCGCATCTTAGGAAGTCTATTATATAATGGAGATTTTCTGCCATACAAAATGCGCGGAATAACTTTAGTCAGACGTTCTTTGTAAAACTAGACGGTCATTACAGTTTTTTTTTTTTATTTCCACCGAATGGGCACGTGCTAAGTATAGTGTGTTTCATTTTTACTACAAAAACATAGTTCAAAACTCAAACTATGTAGAATTGAATCAAAAACGCAAAAATAATAATTACAATTCTTACGAATTCGTGATCTCACTAAGGAAACAGTATGCTTAGTGTAGGTTTTCGGTCACAAAATACGTCTCGAACGCGTTTGCGTCAAAATGTCAAATACTATGAAAACTGTTTGTTGCCGTTTCGATCCGCGAGTGGCGCTGCCAATTATTCCATACCTAGTATTTGAGACGTTTACGTGAACGCGTTCGAGACGTTTTTGTATGCGACAACTTACACTAGACTAAATAATGAACACACAAGGACGTGCGACCAAACTTCACCAAGCCAGCAGTCCCTCTACTCAGTTATAAATTCGAATTTCCGGAGTAGCCCTGGTGGAGCTATGCACACGAGCATGAGGCGAGGCGAGTCAACTTTGAATACTGGACTGGGCTACCAAAGAACCTTATCATATTAAATAATTTACATCAAAATTATTATCGAATGACGTAGGTTGATGTAATTATGACAAGGCTCAGAGCCTCTAGTGTAAGTTTTCGTGAATAAAAACGTCTCGAACGCGTTCACGTAAACGTTTCAATTACTATGAGAAAATGAACAGCGCCACAAGCGGAACGAAACGACAACTAAAATTTCTCATAGTATTTGACATTTTAACGCAAACGCGATCGAGACGTATTTTGTGACCGAAAACTTACACTAAGCATACTGTAGTTTGTACAGTCAGCGTCAAATAGTTCGCAACGTTTTTGTTACAGTTGAAATAAGGCGTGTTGCAAACTTTTTCGCCGCTTTGGCTGTCACGAACTATTTGATGCTGACTGTACAATTGTAGTATCTATGCTTTTTATTAAATTTGGTCTTAATCGTCGTTTATTTTTTCAGCTAATTTTGGAGGCATATTCGGGTTATGCCTAGGCTTCAGTGTCATCAGCGTTTTGGAGATAATGTTTTACATCTCAAAAGCAATCCGAAACCACCTCACGCGGCGCATCCATAGCAGTATGGATCGATTCCGTCCGTAAAATGCTAAATGCGTATAATTAAATACGACTGACAAAATAAAAAACTCAGTATCAGGTGTATGTAAACAAATTTATATTTTTCTGATTTACATATATATTTATATATTTTACTACATCCGGCTACAATTCCAAATAATTTTATCAAATATATTGCTTTGCTAAATTTTCTTGAAAAAATACAAAAGTATTCTAAGATTGCGTTTAGAAAAATCGTCTAGAAAAAATTACATCTTTCTTATAAAACTAGATGTTCGTATTATGCATAAAATATGTCGATTGCTAATGTATACATGTCGGCAAATGTTCGCTACTGCTTGCGGGTACATCGGCGTAGATACTAAATAAATACTTGACGCATTCCCAGGCTCTCGCCGTATATAATACTTTGACGGACAGCGCTACCCTAACTTACAATAACGATAAAATCAATATTTGGCTTAGATTTTAATTAACCCTACGATAAAGCACATAAAATAATAATTTGGTCTAAGTTATGCATATTATAATAAATTGTTAAGTGCTTTTAATCTAATTATTGCCTTACACTATTACTTTTTTAATCCAGTGGTATTTATCAGTAGTATTTTACAACCCATGCCACGCACGAATACCACATTATCTAAAATAATTTCGACTAACGCTACAATTTAACACATGACACGACAATACATCAGAAACAGGCAGTCACACCAAGCATAGAGTTCTCAAACAGCGCCCAGACTCCTAGACAAGAGTAGAAATTATAGGAGTGCGCCAATTTCTACATTACCATAACTGGCACATTTCTGACGTAAAATGCTTGAATATTGCAAATTCTGAATGGCAATATTTAGTTTCCTTTTCAACCGTTTTCTACTCTTTTTTGGAAGTCTACAGTCAACGGTACACCGCTTCAATAAGATCACAATCCATAAGCCAACTTCCAAAATCATATATACAATTACATGATATCACAAAGCAAATGACAGGGAGATTTGTAATGGCATGAGTCAAATACACAATAAAAATATAAAAGTTGAGGCAGACGTCGCTGCAATTAGGTCGGCGCACTGACGCCGAGTGGGCAGCGCGCGGCCAAAGTGCAGCGCCGCCTCCGCCGCCCTAAGGCTCACTGGACGTATCACAAACAGCTTAACAATACGCTACACTACCAGTACCTAAACAATGGAACGGTAAACGTTACACCAATATTGAGCTAACTTACATACAATATATTATATTCTTTAAGTAATATTGCTGTTATTTTATGGTTAACTAAATATTTCGTAGTCGTAATTATTGTATACTTGAGAGTAGACGAGTGAATGGCACGAGGTTTATTATGACAAGATACTTCGAGGGTCTGTTAATAAATACAAGTTTGTGCCGAACAATAACCCAACTCGCGTGTAAAAGAGATCTTTTACGTTAAACTTACAATATAAACGCACCGTCTAGCCTCGCTAGATTTAAGCACAACTCGAAATAAATCCCTGAAATGCTTCAAATAAAACTCTGTTTTATTTTAAATCACAATGTCTATATTACTTCTGCGGAAATACAAATCTATTTATAAAAATATCCTCCTTTAGAATACTAAAACAGCTCAAGAATTGACTTCGGTAGGCCGGAGCGGGCCGGCCCGTCCTACAGCGATACGAGACTACGATATAAATACAAAGCGCATAGTGAGCAAGCGTCCACGTTCGACGGTAATAAATAGGACGCCACATTGAAAAAAATAGATTTACAAATATCGAAGAAGTACATCGAATAAATAATTATTCCAGTTGTATTAGATTAGACGAAACTCGATAAAAGCGAACTACGTTCGCGACCGACGACGTGTCACGTCAACAATTCAAGGCACAACTCACAATACAAAAGTAATATTCAATCACCGCCGCGCCGTCGCCCGCGCGCCATAGCGCCCGAGCTCGGCCCGGACCGAACGGAGCATCGTTCACTCAAAGGACATCAGAATATTTCCGTCAAACGGTAAAAGGCACTCCATCAAACTTCAAAACCGTGTCCGTTAACGCAACGAAGTGACTCTGCATAACCGCATCCCTCACGGACGGTCGCGGGGGATGTGCGGGGTATGTGGGGGGCGGGGGCATGCCTCAGAGGCTGACGAGGCTGCCGGGCGCGTCGGGCGCGGCGTCGGGCGCGGCGCGCTGCTGCTGCGCGCACAGGTGCGGGTGCAGCGGGTGCGGGTGCACCGGCGTGAGCCCGGTGCCGCCCTCCATCAGGCTGTCGAAGTTGAACGGGATCCCGTTGCTGGGCGTGCTGATCTCGATGCCGGCTATTTTGTTGTTGTTCGCCAGCGCCTTGTTGTTGTGGATCTGGAAATGAGAAGCTTTTGTTAGCATTACGTGTGATGTGTAGAACGAAGACTGATTATATTGTGAGTTGGCCCGCTTAATCAGATTGATGTCAAAAATTACCAGTACTCCAGTGAGCGATTAACCCCATTATTCATAAACGCTCTGTAGGCTTCTGCTAACTTAGTAATCGTTTGTCCTTATCTTTCCCTTCTACGACTCGAGTAGCTAGCAGTATAATAATAATAATTGCTAGTAAATGGATGCCCTCTTATTACTAAAAAAATACAGGTCACTTGAGCGGCTTGTGTTCTGTGTATAGTTAATGTTAAGTGTTAAATTGACGTGTATAAAACCGATATAAACTACAGATTATTAACAACCAATTACAAGCAAGCATTACAGATACTTTTCATCCAACATATGTATGCAGGTAAGGGTTAAGAAAATTATTCAAGCGTCACACACAATCACAAAAGTTAAAATGTTATTTAGGTTAGGAAAAACGACTTTGCAACAGTAACTAAAATTATTTATTTACTTAAAAAATATACATGTGTATGTGTTTTATTCACCTCGCACAACGACTAAACATTTATGAATGATATCGACCATAATATCTGCTTGCCAGGACAAAAACTGCGTTTTTTTCATCCCTTCCCTTTTATAAATTTTTTCACTTTACTAGTTATTCAAACATAAAAGTCCTAAGCTGGGATTAGTTGGGTGTCTGGTGGTGTGTGCATGTGTGTATTGACCTGCGCAGGAGTGAGTGAGAGCGGCACCTGCAGGAAGTTGGGTCTGGAGGGGCGGCCGGGCGCCGGCACGGGCGGCGTGTCCAGCGACAGCGGGCCTTGCGACACCACCGGGTTGGCCGCCGACAACATTATCCTGCAACAACAACATAGTTATGTTAGCAACGAAGTACCAATACATTCCATTTTAATACTGGCTGTGTACAACACTATGAGGCACATAAATCAAAGTGTTAAGTCTCTAATAATGACGTTTTGGTCCGAAAGAGCAAAATTTACGAGGAGCTTTTCTATCACAAAATCAGTCAGGTCAGTCGCTAAATGCGAGGATGTCCTGTTTTATTTGAATTTTGATTGTCAAGAAATTGGTAAAAACGATAGCGGTCAGAAGAGATAACTGTCGCTTGATCGATGGACTGATAAGATAATTAAAGTTAAAAAGGAGGTTACCTTTTGTCTGGAGTCGGCGAGGCGAACATGTCATTATCCATCCCGAGCACGGGGTCTGCCGCAGGATCGACGACCTCCTCTTTCACCCTCACTCCTTCCTCCAGGTACGAGTATTCTTGGTACGGCTTCATGTCAGGCGGGCTCGGCGCGCGCTTTGCCAGTCTACACGTCCGCATATGGCTCTGAAGGATCGCTTGGAGCTGATCCCTGTCCGAGTTCAATTTCCGGATTTCCTCTTGTAGCGCGTGTTTCTTTTCCTCCAATTTGTCAGTTTCGTCTTGCAACTCGTTGGTGTGGTCGAGTCTTCGCTTGCGGCATCGAGCGGCGGCCATCTTGTTTCTCTCGCGTCTGACTTTTCTCCTTTCCTCTTCCTCAGGTGAGATGCCGTGCGGGGCTTTGGTGGGGCGCCTGCCGCCCATGTTGCGGCGCTTGGGGGCCGGGCCAGGGCTGCAGCTGCTGTCGCCGCTGGCGGAGTACGGGCCCGGCGACACGTGCAGCGCCGTCGTCGGGCCCGAATCGCTGTACCCCACTGGATTCAGGATGCCTGGAAGCGAGACAATTCAAACGTTAATAACAGATATGATATTACTTAATTGTGTAATTAATATTTCTACGATAGTTTATGAAATATTCAAGACTTTCTCACGGCTTTTGTCTTTATACTACCTACTTGAAAATAAAGTAACGCTCGTCATTAATACTCTCCCCCAATGTCTCGTAACGTCGATGGTTACCCGTTTACGGTGAAATATGACTTCAAAGTACCAGGAGCTCATAAAAGCGTGGCGGTGCGTACCGTAGCTGGCCAGGCGGTGCACAGCCACGCGCGCGTGTACCAGGAGCTTATAAGATCGAGGAGGTTGGTACATACCGTAACTGTTGGCGTGCGTGACGGAGGGCGGCACGAAGCCCGCGTGGTTGGCCTGCTCGCTGTGACAGTTGCTGAGCTCGATGTAGGTCTGCTCAAAGTTGCGCAGCTGGGTGGGCGTGATGGTCGCCGTCGTGCGTGTCGGCACCCCCGATTGGAGGCCCTCGAGGTTAGCCAACTGAAACAACAGATTAACAGTTCATTATTACCTGAGGAACGGTTCTTTTTTAACGAAGCTGGTGCTGAAGTTCCGGGATCTGGACTTCCGGAATCTGAACTTTCGGGTTCTGGACTTCCGGGTTCCATAATGACTAGTTTTTAGTATTTTGTTGTCAAGACAGTTTAAAGTGCCTTTCGTCAGTATTTAATATTTTTACATTGAAATGAGGGTAGGCGAATAAATAAATATGACAGATGTTAGGATATTCTGTAGCTAATTTCGTGTGGAAGCTTGTGTGAAGTTTTAGTTTGTTACAGATATGGTTTAGTCAAGTTTTATGGCAACACGTGGTGAAATAGTCGCAAATTGACTGCAAAATCTGATAATACGCAATAATAAAAGAATTTCAATATCTTGTGAAATGTAACCAGAAACCTATCTATTTATCTGCTGTAAAAGTGTCCTCAATCGCAACTTGTGACGTATTATTCAATGAAATCATTATGCAATGTTTATTTATTATTTTGTGTGGCTGCAGTTGCTTCCACATTCCAATTCCACCACATTCTACATTGCGTTAATGTAACAAACAACAACTCGACTCAACTTAAACAAAATGCCAATATTTTTAATTTGTGTTTACATTGTTCCACATGAAAGCCTTGATGTGCCGTGCTAAATAGTTTAATGGCTTATTTCTCATTGTTTCATGTACATAAACCAAGGGAATGTGAAAATCATCATAGAAGTTCACATTCCGTAAATAATAACTGCCTAAAAGTACATCGTGAGATTCATTAACTATATGTTGAAAGCCAACCCATAAATCGCTCTGCCAGATCTCAAGGTATGATAAACAAAACAATCGTTATTTCACTAAACCGTCTAAAGAGGTATCTTTTATTACTGGCAGCGGGCTGTGTTAGAAGATTAATTGTTTACTTGCGTTTCAGGAATAAAATTAGAATATTCAGTATTACACTATCAGGCATGACCGATTGCTAATCTCCCTAACGAGGACGCGACCACCTGTCGCCAGGAAGCCCGTGTTCATTGTTTAATAACTATTACTTCTGCAATCGCATTATAGAGTAGAAGATTCTCATACGGATTCAAATATCAGAGAACGAACTGGCTCAGGGGGGGTTTAGGTTCGTTTGGCTGGTATACCTGTTGGCACCACAGCTCGGTGGCCAGGATGTTGGCAAACTCCAGCGGATCGATGTTCTGCATCTCGAGTGCTCAAGCCACGTTATAATTAGAAGCTTACTCTATTGTGTTGCGCTTTTTGCGACGCGACACCTTCGTGCGGTTCGAGTTTGTTAGTCGATTTGTTCGTTATAATCCGCCCTCGCAAGTATTAACTACTGAGCTCGATCAGTCGATGCACTGGTTGATTAATCGGGTCGTGATCTCGCGAGATGTTCGCCGGTTGGGGTTTAGTGCTCGGTAGTTGCTTGTCGATGCGCGTGTCGTTGCGCGGGAGTGCGGGTCGTTCGTTCGTTGCGCGCGCGGACGGCGGCGGCCGCGGCTGATCGCGCGCTACTGATCGCCGCAAGCGCCGCACACCGACCAAGCCCGAAATCTTCGCCCACGACCGACGTAGAATCATTTATTTATAGAGCACTCCTCTAACTCCGGAAATATTTCGCGTCATTTCGCATTGCATGTGGCGGCAGCTAGTTATCAAGAGGTAATGAGCGGCTGCGGCTGAAAGACCGATGTGCGGCCGAGGCGCGGGCTCTCGACGGGTTGCCGTGCCGTGACATCTGATTTACGACACCGCCGTCAAAAATCGGCTTCACTAACCCAAAAAGCGACATGGTATCAATAAACAAACAGAAAAGTCAACGTTGTAAAAAGACAAAAGTTTGAACTACTCCAAAGAACAACTCCACGCCTTAGCGTTATCACTACAGATAAGGAGTAGGTGAGGTCTATTCCAACTTTCCAACTCTAGTAGTGATTCACGTTGTAGTTCTTTGGTTTCGTGAGTGGGTCGGCGGGAGGCTCGGTCGGACCTTGCCGCAAGGCCGTATTGCGTGGACCGGTGGGCGAATACAGGGATTCTACTACAACCGTCAATACGACCGTATATGGTCTACTAAGATAATCAAATAAAAAAAATGTAGTAGCTAACTAAACCATCGTTGTTAAAACGCATTGGTCGTTTAAAGTTTTATTATGTCCTTTGCACGGGAGACAAAGCATGCTCCGGAAGGCATTCGGCCGGTCAATTACATCAATTGCTTAAATGAAATTCGTCTCAACTGCTCCGGCCGGCCACCACGTGCGTTAATTGGTTACGGTGCATACCTAGCAAACAACTTTATGTAACGTACTTGCATTACCATTTCGTAATTGCTTAGCGCAGAATAGACCAAATTCATCGATTGCGTAAACCTTAAAATTATCCTTACGATTGAGTTCGCGTAAACTTTATTCGAAGAAACACTTGTTAGCTGTAAACATCTGACAGGTGTTCTACAAAGCAAGGTACATAACTAATGTATAATATATAACAAGAGTGCAATGAACATTACGCTGAAGTCTGAAGTTGAAATAATGTCAGGCTACCCAAATAATGTTTCGAGAAAAGTTGAAGTAAGTCATCGCTCATGAGCATGTTGAATGTGAGACTTGTTTCACTGCTTCATTGTGTGTTTTGCATAGTTTCGGTCCTGAAGTCGCCGGCTCATTACCCGCCATTACGGTTGAACGCTGGTTATCGAACCGCCTGTGAGATCACCTCTATATCTAGTTGTGACGTATAAGCGAGGTACTCGAGACTTGCGCGAAGGGCAATGCTTTTCGATGTCGTGATGTTCTACGTACCTTTATGTTAGAAAATGTGCACTCAAAGGACTACGCTATCTAGATTTAAACAATTAAATCGTTAAACTGCGTCCAAGTTGGCAGTTCCATACGTTTCAACATTACCAGTTAACTTGTAGCCATATCATATAGTTAACTCTAGACCGCGCAGACTCTCCTAATTCACACAAAAGAATTTCATCGTATTTTTTGCTGTAGTTCCAGAGCTTGGTGGCATATTTTCAGCCTTTGACTGTACGTGCAAACGTATCACAGTACTAGTCCCACGTGTCCCAGACTCTCAGCTTGCGCAAATCCATCCGAAGGTATAACTTTGATACACTTACAATTTAGCAATGGGTTGTACGAGTTAGATAAGGCCGGTGCCGGTCCGTTATCCGTGCCCGCACGTGTGCGCGCCCACGTACAAACAAAGCCTATGGGTTATCTATTGGATTGTGAACAAACACATAAATAGATATACACGTGTTGATTTCGCGGAATTTCATATTAACACACGTGATATGGCCGGTTGTAAAGTATGTCAGACGAAGTAAAATTATTAAAGACTGTTTAAAGTAAGTCTCTTTGAACTAATTATATACGTACCTACCAACTCTGAATATGAACTTGATCTCCGTCAGTTTTCAGCAAATTAATAACAAAATAAATTGAGTTTTCCTTATAATATGCGCCATCAAAATTGATATAATATTTTGGCACCTGATGTTTCCTGGAACGTTGTCCGATAAGCTCTATACTGATTCCCTATCTATTTATATCGTTTGCGTAGCATTTCGAGGAATTCCGTTACGTCGACAAACGGCACCAGTGGGATCACTCCACGCGGAAAAACAACAAAAACAATTAGTTGCTTCCGTCAAATTAAATTGAAGATAGCCTATGACATCAAGAGTATTGTTATTAAAGAAATTGATATCAAAATATATCCAGTTGATGACTTAATAACTGTTATAGCCATTAATTAGTAACAGTGTCATGAAGCGATTCTAGAAAACGTTAACGTTGACTCCACGAAGGGTCTTTAACCCTTGACGAGTCAAAACACATTTAAAATTAGTATGGTGGTCGACGCCGCGTGGAGTGAGAACACAGTATTTATGACCACGTTGTTATTTGAAATAAATTGCGCAGTTTTTGACACGAGACGTGTGCCGCATCAACAATATGCGCGGGCGACAGGTGAGACCGACGTGACCACACGCGAGCGGTGAGAACTAAACAATATCCATCCATGCTTTACGAATCTTGTTACCAAAACAAATTGAGAACTAGCTAATGTCATTTTAAATACGTAACTATAACTAAATAACTATGTAATTCTAAAGTGACACAACAGCCATAATTTTAACTAATTTAATCACCTCTTCACAAAGAACTTCGTCATCTCTTAGATTTTCAGACCAGCACGCAAATATCGGTTCTCTAAGATCTACTAAAGGTGTGAATATACTAAAACGTCGTCAAATATGGTAACGACGGCGTCTGTAGGCGTTTGTAAGTGCTTTTAATGGTTACTCGGAACGCAGCAGTAGCGTAAAATTCTTCCCATGCCTTTACGACCGACCACGTGTCGGTGGCAAACCGACCTCAATACGAAGGAGGATAGAGAGCACATTCAAGTTGGTAAGGGCGCCATAAAATACTCCCAGACGATTATGATGTCGAGTTAGAGTGGTCGTTGGTCCGGAGGCTGTGTGGGCGATGTGTGGCCTTTCGTATTTGGCCATCTGTCCGGAGCTCATTATCGCCGCGCTAATTACTCGTACTAATAGCCTACGGGACGTCAGGTTACTATTCCACGAAGATATCCGAGTAACAATTAAATAAACACTTGTTTTATTGGAGCAATTGGTAATAAAACATAATGTTTATTTCATGAAAAACTCTTGCGCTCGATTTGCAAAACCACAAGGCTACTTTATAGGTAAAACGTCAAGGTTTCCATTCATTAACTTGCTATATACCGTTTGAATTTAAAGGGCGCGTTTGTATATGTCACAATGCTTGCGAACATATTTATGTTTATTGTAACGTTGCAAACGAGTTATTTTGTATCATCTTTGTACTCGTCTCGTATGACAGAGAGAAACAAACATGCTGCAAACACGAGTTTGTTTTAACAAAAGCTGTGATGCGAAAATCTATTTTGATTTTAAAATAAGATTATGAAGAGACTGCGAGCACATGCGTGTAATGGAGGCGCCGCGCGACTAGCTGGCGCGACATTGACCGCCACTGTGCGAATAATAAAACGAATTGACGCCTGGCAGCGCGCCAACAGCCCTTCACTTCACCTTTATTACTCGACAGTAAACCACGCACCCTAACCATTAACGCAGGACCATACGCGACGAAAGCTAGATTTTGAGACAAAACAGCAATGTACGAAGCGCGAGAGAAGACCGTCAAGTTGGACGATACTGCCGTCGTCCTGACTGCAGTCAATGCCCTTGCACTTTTCGCTGCCATATATCACTCTACTATAATTTCCAAAGTTTCCCCTGTCGCGACGTTATTAATTTTTACCATGAAACTTGAAACTACTTTGAAAAATAATATTGTTTTGATCCAAGAGCAGTCATTTAAGCTTTAGTTTTTAGGAAATGATTTCACCGAAATGAGTCATTTGTAAAAGAAAATTGGCCGCTAGCAGTTACCGGGAGGCAGTTATTTGAACGACCTTCGTTCATGAAAACTGCTCCAATGTGTTTTCTCGGAAAACCCGCGTGAGTCACCGCCCGCGCCGCGCACACTCGCGGCTCTATCGCGGGTCACTACGGCAGTATTTACAATCGGCCGGCTCGATTCAAAAACTCGATTACGTTGAATGATTCATAATGAACTAGCTATGAATCACAGAGCGACACTGAGAAAATTTCACTTTACATCCAACGGTGATAGAGAGTTTTGATGGCTGACGAAATTCAAAATGAATTTGCGTCTTGTCAGTAGATTATATCACTCAAACAGGCTTATATGCTTACGCGTCATTAATGGATAAGATAAAAGCAATGTATCCGATTCCGGAGAACGAGGCCAAGAGCTAGGAAATGCCAAGAAAACAGGAAAAACTTTTTTATGTCGGATAAATTCGTGTCAAAAGTCCAAATTGATTTGATTATAAAGTCATCTTCGAGAGCAGATAGCATTGTGTCCCCTAGAAATTTAGATAGAATTATCTAAAGCCACAAGGCGGAGCGCTGAGGACCGGATATCGTCCGGAAATGGCAAGCATTCCGCGAGCGGCGCCGCGCCAACCGCAGACTTCACCGAATAAAAAAAAACAAATCATACAGTTTTTGTATTTAGAACACGCAACAATAGCAAACATTTTTTTTAAACAGTTTGAACTGAGGACTGCGAAGTGAGTAGTATAGTAACTTTAGAGTGATTTGTTTCTCGCGTTGTTTTTGTTGGCAGGGCTGCGGTGAATCAGACATCAGAAGTAAAGCAGAGTTAGAAAGGCATCTGCAAATACTATAAGCTCCTTACGTTGCGTATAAATAAGTACATATACTTACAAAGGCTACTAAAATTGATTCAATTATGATTGACTGTGACAAGGGGCGTAGGGGACAGGGTTATCTCTACGGCTCTGCCGAGAAGTGTATTAAATCGGTATTTATTGTTATGTTGCGATAAGAAACAATAACAGCTGCACGAATGCGGCAGAACAAAGAAGTACAACCCCGACGCGTTAAACGGTCATGCAAATTATATCGCCGCTTTACAGTCGTTATACCACTCCGTATGGTCAGGTTACGTACATGTGTATTATCTCGAATAAATTAGCCGACTTGTGTCGCAATTACAAAATTATTGCAATATAAATATTCAGGTGTTCCGTGCAAAAGTAAATATAAGTCAGTGTATAGTATACATGTTGATATTGTTGATACTTAGGGAGAAAATTTAAAAAACATATCGAATTTACTAAGATTATGAGTGCATTCGTTGTAAAGGGTATGGCCAAAGTCGTCGACCTTTGTATCATTTTCCAACACAATTAGAGCCATATTAGCACTGATTGGTACAAAGCCCGCTGTGTGCTGTACATGTGGAATTATCTTGGTGCTCAGGGGCGATGCCCACGCACGTGTTACTTGTTTTATTTAACTTTTTTAATTGCGTCACCCACATCAGCGGCTTCGGATGTTTTCGGAATCGTTCGGGGACAAGTTCGTATAAATCGGCATCGAATATTGCAAGGAGCCATATAGGGTTAATATATCGTATTGCGGTCGGCGCTGGTCGTACCTAATCTTTTTGACCAAACTGAGAAGATTACTCTGTTAATGTCTCCATTAAAAATATTATAGCACGGTGTTTGTTTACATATAAAGAATTGGTAATGTTGCCATTTAAATCACAAGAAAAGTTCTAAGCATCAAAAACGTTTTATTGTGCGACTCTCCGCAAGTTGTTTTCAGGATTTCAACCTCATTTTTACGATTGTAAAGGTGTATCTTTGCACTTTGTCCGCGCCTACTTAAAAGTACATTGTTAAATGTACAGTTACAAGAGGCGACAGACGAACAGACAAAGCCATTGTCTCGGTGGTCGGTGTTTGGCGGCACTTATGCTAATTTCTTTTGAGCCGTGCCTCGACCTTCCTTAGCGGGGTAGCAGTCTTTATTACCTGCGCTATATTCTTACTTAGAGCAATCACCTGGCGATAGGAATTATAACTTACAAGCATTTACCCGCAGCTTTGCTCGTGTGAGCCATTACAGATCAGGGGGTGGGAATTACGAGATTTTACGGGTTCTCTATCGTTTGCCCGAATTTCATATGCCATAAATGTATTGTTTGCCATAATGATCATTTGCCATTCCATTACTCGTTTTTCTCTTTAACTGTTAATTGTTCAGGATTGTTATGAAACAAACCTAACCTAACCTAAAGAGTTCTACAGGATTGCCATTGCAATGCTCCTGAAAAAATTACGATTTCAGAGAAAAAAAGAGCTATGGCAAGTGGTCATTATGGCAAATATTACATTGTGGCATATGAAATTCGGGCAAATGAAAGGCTCCGGATTTTACGGAATTATATGTTTCATAATCAAATACCGCGTCTCTTCTAATCCTTGTGAATAACATATATACCTATGGGGAGACGACATGAACGCATATCAAAATAAAGTAATAAAAGTATGCTCTCGACAGCGACAAGTGGCGGGAAAAAGGAGAGGCATTTTCCCAGTAATGGGACACTTTAAACATGCTTATAAAAAGAAGTAATGAAAATTTAGAAGATTATGCAGTTTCTAACTTGATAAATAGTAACAATTAAATTAGATCATCTGCTGACGAAATATAAGTGTTTTCGGTAGATGCGCATACGCAAGAGCATCAAAAAGTGCGAGTTTATCAAACGGTTGTTGTTCAGCGGCACTCTGGCACCTGGCACCGCCTAGCACGAGATAACCGTGACGCCCATCGCGCAAACAAACCAGATTGTCCTCAAGGATATTAATGTTTTTAAGGCGACATATTTCCGGGTTACTGGAAATCCCTAATAGCAACAAAACGACTTTTCCGCATTCAACAGAACAGTTATCGTACCTATTAATCTATGATTACCGATTGACTAGTATAATTTAAGACATTAGTATATTTTTGGGTAAATCCTTTGGTTGAATTTAGTGTTGAAAATTAAACTGGGTTAACTCAACCACTATTTTACATTACCCGGGGCAAAGATTACACAAAACAACGAATAATTAAAATTATTTCATAACCGCGAACCGCGACTAACTAGAACCTCTGAACCTTGCTTTAATTAACCGCAAAAACGGCGCTTAATTACGCGCTTAACGCTTTCAACGTTCCATATTTTAGCACGTGTGTGCGAAACTCGCTGAAATCGAGTAAAAGTATGAAATTCCCGGCGATTTTCACCAGAACAGGGCGTTCCCGGCTTATCAGCGATAGATAGTGGCATCCGAATTGTTTGACATCGCACCGACCGGCGTTATCGCTTTTCCATGAAATCGTCTATAAACACTTGGACTTATCGCGAAATACTCCACAGTGCCATCCTAAAGAAATTCCTGGGCATTTAGTTACAGAAATTTTCCACTAAAGTATCAAGCGAATTAACATTGCTACTAATGCGTGAAGGTCACTGAAGTATGTACTTAGATAAGTACTTAAATGAAATGAAATCTGGCTTTGTTTCCGGCAGGCAGCAACTACAACCGGTGTCTGTCGTCAGTTTGGCAGCGAGCCCAAGGATGTTGGTCCTCCGCAAGTCGGCGGCATAATAATGAGGTTATATTAAAATAAGTGAAATTTAATATCCTTTGATAGCCCAGACACTACATGTGATACTAGATAAACACCTATCCTGTCCACCGTAGTAATTATTTATGAAATGCGGAAGTTTTAAGCACTAAGCAAGAATAGACGAAGATTAAAAACAAAACAGACAGGTACCTAAGTAAAGAGAAATTATAAGATTATAAATTGAATTATTTAAGTCAAGTAGGTATCTGACCTAACTTACCTAACTAGATAGTTACCAAAAGAACCTACATTCGACAAAACGATGCCTGAATATTTGTACCTAGATTCTTTCTAGGATCTACACTGAAGAGCAAAAATAACGGGTCACTTTTCATACAAAGTTCTATGAAAAGCGACCCGTTATTTTGCTCGTCAGTATAAGTAGTTAAAATAGCTCACCTAACTACGTCATCCCGGAATCATGAAAAAACACCTTATCATTGTCACACACAACACAAACACAAAAGCTAAGATAATTGTTTATTACAGGTGTGACCTAAATATCACGTTCAATATTATCAATCCGATAATCAGACGTGTTATTGTATGAGCATTTTAAACGGTGACGACCGAATTGACATTCAATACATCATTGAATTTTGCTGTCAAAAGTGTGAACACTTTTAGTACCTATAGAGGTTGCTCGTGACCTTAAAAGAAAACGGTGAAAGACTGCCAAACGACTGTATTTTCGCACCAAACAACAAAAAATCACCGACAATACTATAGATAAATACATATTTCATAGGTATGTACTTAACATAATAGGTTGTCTGGTAATACTCCCAAGGTCACAAAGCACATGAGATTTGGTTATATATAAGTACCTATTAATATCTTATCTTGGGGAATTATGGAAACACGAGATAGATCCACAACAACAACACGTGTACTATTTATACCTATTGTGGACAATCAAAACATGTTAGGTACAGGAGACATTGAACGTCACGGAACTAACCACTTGTTGCGTCTTATCTTGCCTTCAAGGGTTCATCCATCTAGTAGTGACAATTAGAGGCACGTTTACAGCTCAAAGGCGTACAATGGCGATGCAAATAATCGCGATTATGGCAAGGTTGACGTCGGCGCAGGGTTCGTTCAACTGACCGCGAACGATGACACGGTGCGCGCGCGGCGCCACGGCGCATCACATGTGCCTGATGTGCCACTGCCACCCTCTGGCCCGCCGAGTCGCCTCCGTCACACAACATTGACAAATATTTATTATACACCAGTCAGATTACCGATCAAATACATGGCACAGAATGTATAGTGTACGGACAAAATTGCAAAAATATCGAAAATCTGATGCAATTGTGGCGCAAAGCAAATATAATATATCCTGTAGTACTGACAAAACGATAACGCCGAAGCTGCCTACAAGGGGAAGTCCCAATCATTTATTATAATTCAACAATAATAAATTTAATGAAACAGAAATACATGGACCAATTTATACTTACCAAATTCCTTTAACTGCAATCCCAATAAAGTATCACAAACACAATACGTATTAAATTTCAATAAAAAAACTTCACAAAACTTGTCGAAACTCGATACAAACAAGCGCGAAACGCGTGCGCGCAACGAAAACAATCGAGTGACAGATGTCGGTCGGCGTCGGAAAACCCCTCGGAAACTACGCGGCACAGAGGACGCGGCGTGTAAATATTATGCTTGGACTGGACAAAGGTTTTTGTTATCTAAAGCCAGTGTCAGCGAGCGTGTGCACACAAGCGCGCGGTCAGCGGTAGACCGTGGAGTGAGGCTTGCGCGCCGGCCCCGCCGCCGTCTGATAAGCCTGGCGCGACGCCCCCCGGCGACGCCTACGCCCCACTCGGCGCCGCTGCTGCACCGGCGACACCCTCGCCGGACCCGCAGACAGACCCCCGCGCATTATGCACCAACAATCACCTACGCAACATTACAAAATTGCACACTGCAGAAAATCAACAACTTTCCACTCCTTAAAAAGACGAGGAAACAGAAACGCGATTTCGAAACGACGGCAGCCCAGATACTACGAGAACAATGAGGCGCAAACAAACGCAGAACCTTTTTAGTGTCCTCCTAATTGGGTACGAGGTGCGTCGAGGAGCTCGGCCAGCAGAAATTCAATATGCAACGCGATCCGCTCGCTACATAAACGGAATAATTGAATTAGTGCGAGCATGTCGGGCACGAGCAGCCGCCAGCGCCGGTCTGCCCACCAATGAAGTCGATGTTGAAATAGGGCAATTGCCTCCCCTAGACACGGATAAATCCTTAACCAACCTCTTACCTACTTAAATACAACCACAAACGACGAAAGCGGGAACTCAGCGAAGACCGCAAAGGCAGTTTACAAGTTACATCCACGTGAATTTACTGCTTTTGTGCAGTAAAACCATCGCAGACGTCTAAGGGCTATGGGAATGACTGCACTAAACAGTGAATAAGTAAGTATTAGTAGGTAACAGTAACTTTTTAACGATTTGAAACATAAAAGACGAGTCCATTTCATGTGTTAAAAGAGGAACTAAAGTGCCTGCTGTATCCACAGGAGCCCGCATTTCTGGTATTTAAATTACTTTATCATTACTGTTTATTGCTAGATGGAATAAAAAAGATATAACCGTCCATATAAGAATAACGACATATACTGGTCTGCTAAGGGATGGATTTTATGAAGGAAATTAAACATAACTATTATAAAGACGAAACTATATTATTTTAATCGTTCTGTAACTTTCCAATAACGTTGAGGAAAAATAAAAAAATACTGGAACAACAAGTTGCATGTGCAAGCTAGGCTGCGCGACCGCAGTGTAGACGCGACAGAGAGCGATTGAGGAAAATGATCGACGGTTAATCTAATAGAAGGGACTTAAAAATATTTGATAACATTACCGAACAGTATAATCAGAGGTTTATAACAGAAAATGATCTAATTGTTTCCATAGCCATCACATAACTTGAAGTGAAGACTTATTGTCTAGTAGCAGCAAGATCTGCTAGCTTATTACGTAACTCGCTCGCAATCGCCATCGTGTTCATTTTGACAGTTCTTGTATGAATGTGACAGCTAGCTGATTCCGATGCCAATTGTCAGCCCATACATGAACTGTCAAAATGAAGACGATGGTGATCGCGAGCGAGTTACGTAATAAGCATGCTGCTCTAATAACAAAGACGCCTGTACAAAAATAAAAATGGCGTCCTTTCATGCGTTTATTTGATTTACGAACTGCGTAGGAGTGGTCAAATACAAAATTGGATTCCAAGAATTGCGAGCACGCGGTCAATCGTATCCCATTAATTCTGCTGCTTATTGACCATATAATCGAAGACTTAATAAGGAATGAGGATAATGAAAATTGTATCAGCATAAAGAATAAGTTGTTCCTATAGGGGACATAGTCAACGAGGCAAAATGACCTCGACAATATAAATTTCTTGATGCCAGGTACTGACAAAATAGCGGTCAAATTGCTGGCACTTGAATATATATATCAGGCGTCAAGGCTGGCAACGTATTCGCAACCTTCTGGTGTTGTGAGTGTCCAATGATATAATGAAACGGTGCCGGTGTTACAACATTCTTCGTAAATTCAAAAGGAATGTCGTTAAGTTGAAATACTGCTTGTCAATAAAAAATCTCATTGCAAAAACTCACGTGTCAGTTATGGGAAGAATCTCAAAAAATATTTAAATTACATTGAAGTTGAAAACGCAGCCACAGTCGTAAACATTTACGAGTGCATTACTCTCGACGAACTGGCATGCCAGTGCAAATGATCCTTCGACCGGACAATTTATGCCTCATGAAAGAATTACTCTGTGATTTCTCTTAATTTACTTCCCGCATAATATTGTTAAAGTTCTTATACCCATAAAATCACAATCCTTCCCTTTAAAGAATTAGATGATTGATTGGGTGATAAAAAACCGAATTCAACGTGCATTGTGTGCCTTAAAATATTTATATGTGTCACATAACTCAACATCAACCGAAAAATCTGGTGTCTGCCACGTTAGACCCACATTTATTATGAGATTAATCTTTTCAAACAATTTGACCTTTCATCTGACGAGGGTTCATTAAATAATGGCATCGGTATTGGAAGTGAGGTTATTGTGCCGTCTATCACAATTTTTGTAGTGGGCGGGAGCAGACTTCATTCAATCTACACGCTCGAAGCTCTTTGTAAGCCGAGGATTAAGTCAGAATAACCGATCCGATCAAGCTCCTGATAAATATTTCAAACGTCTAGCTTCGATCAACTTGAATCGGTCGGACCAACCCACTTATAATGATTATGGTGGATAAATTGAATGATCGAATTCCATCAACAGTTATTGTTTTCATAATGAAGCAGAAACACCTATGACGCTACTTATTAAAACACGTAGGTAACTTTATATATGTATGTAACAATATCAAACACATTCATTGTCTACATAATACCCGTATAATCTTTTGTGTTATAATCACTAAATACAAGCCTACAACCTACAACTTAACACGGTCACCAGAAAAACATAAAGGCTGTCGTTTGTCACAAGTCTACAAGACAGACCACGTTAGTATTCAGTTCAGTTAAAGAAACATTACAGACTCTACTACATTTTATAAGAGTGATCTAATGCACGTGCGGGTGCAATTGCATTACGACGCGAGCATGACATCTTTTAATATGGCAGTCAAGGCGGAAACATAGAAAATGTTAGTAATCCACGGAGCTGCTGGCACGATTCTTGCCCATAATCGGAACAAGGACTTAGCAGCTGTTGTAAATATCGGTTCCATGCTTATTATTGTGACGTAATCATTATTACTTCGTGAAACAAAGAAAATTAAGTTCGCGGAATCATAATGGCTTTGTTTCAACGCCGTATTATTATACATTGTTTAATATTTGTCGAATAATATTTATTAAATTTTGTAAAAATAATACCAGGTGTTCTAATAACCCCGATGTGGTAAAAAAAAAGCATGTGTAGAATGTCCGGTGGAATGCAGAACGAGCCGATGTAGTGAGTCACCGTCACCCAGGCAGAGGCGGCCGAGCTCGGCATGGGAGCTTTATGCCCTAACGGACCTCCAGCCAGGGCGACCAATCGTTTCGGATTCGGAAGCCGACGATGCAATATCGAGTACCGTTTCAATAACATTTACGGGATAACGCCCTGTCCCGACAAAAAACAAACCAACAGCTTTATTTTCTCTTCCCATTGTGCTGATCAAAGGATGAAAGGGTCCCCAAATTGATGTATGGGACTCTTCAAGTAAATAAAGAATTAGGAGCGGTGATAATAAAAGCGTCGGTGAAAATTAGCGAGACTTTGTAAAGATAACAATGTACACTGGCGGCAAAAGGGCGGTTAAAGTTTGCATTCAAACAACACATTTAACAGAACTGCATCTGTGTCAAGGATTATGTTATGATCCAGCATAACTAAAGTTACACGGTACAATTCAAGCGCATCAATCAGTAACAATTTTTGACCTTTTAGTTGCTCATTTTACTTTCCACAGCATTCATTTACATTTGGAATGTGTATCAGAGTGACCTATTATTCCCAAATGAAGGAGGATAATTTATACAGCATGTTTCTATGGCTGACAGTGATGAATATCGACATTACGTAAATGGTTTGGTATTGGTTGAAATAAACAGGAAGCTTTTCCGTAAACTCTATATTCTTTGAATTAATATAATTAAACCTGAAATGCTTATAAATAACTATCATTGACTTTACTGGGAAATTAATTTATTTTACAGCTAAATGTTTACCGTTTATATGCACAAATAGGTATGCAAATTATACAATTATAAAATGTATAAACTACAATTATATTATAAAAGTTACAGTTTTTATCTGCAGAAGTACTGTAAGCTTAATTATTAATTTTACATATGTCGCAAAGTTTAATAAAAAGCAAGCAAAAATAACCAAATAATTATGTAAGGTCCGAGGTTCAAATGTGACATTATCCCAAAATGTAATTTCACCGCTGAAAATGAAAACCCATTCGTCATTCCTTAGACAAAAAAAGATGTGAACGCAAAACCAAGAACTGCTAAGGGTAACAATAAAGAACCAATTTACACGAAGGGAAATCAACAAGGCGATAATGTCTCGTCAACGTGGGAGGTTGGTTATGGTTTGACAGGAGACAGCGCGCAGGCGCGGTGACATAGTGCCTACCACTACCTTACTACGGACAAAGCCACAGTTCAGAGTTACGGCTGTGCTGTTGCCAGCACAATGCCAGGACAATTGATATTCTAAGCGGAGATAGACAAATGGAGCACAACATTTAGTGGCTGGTTTCTTTTGTTTTTTGCCCTGCCATATATAAGGTGCGGGCGGATGCGGACAAGATTATCCCAGAAAGTTAAGTTTAAACTGCCAGTGTTTTGTCTTCTTAATTACAATGGACAAAAAAGGTTACATAAAAAAACTAAGCATATCTGCTGATACGAGGAATTTCGATAAAACCAATGTCTAAGTCTTTCTTTTCACCATTCTATGTTGACGATTGCCTACCTACTTATTTCTCTAAAATTTATCATTTCCGATAAGTGCATGTCAGACTAAAAGTACTGCTGAGACAATGGAAAACACTTTACGTAATGGTCTAAAGGGATAACATTGCCTTGGTTATCGCTCGAAAAGGTAATAAAGAAGTCACTTCGGGCTGTACTACTGTAAGTTTTCGTGAAAGTCCATTTAACTTTACTGCTCAGTTTTTGGAGCTACCATTTCGAACACGATTGCTGTGACCAGTTTCTTACTTTGTAATAAATGAAGACACTGAATTAAGAAAGGAATAAACAATTATAAGATCCCGAAATAAAAATATAATATAGTAAATATGAAGTAGTTTTGACAGGTGCGCAAAACGTCGATCCATTAAGCAATTTGATATTAGTTATAGTCTGTGTCACTGTTGTTTTACTCATGCTAACGATTTACTTCCGATGCTCTACGCGATGACTCATCGTCTTCTGAGAATTCCAATTGTATCTTACAATATTTTACTACGACAAGATTTGAAGATACGCAAAACTTTTGCATTACATAAATGTTTCAATAGACAGTTACGACTAAGACGGGAAATTCTCTGCTTTCAAGATGTGTTATACAAACAAACAATATAAAGATGTCTCCTTGATACCGTGTCAGCTAACAACGGTCAATTAGGTATGCAACTAGAGCAAATTGTCTACATCCGGTTTGTACTGTATTAACTGGAATCATTTAATAGGTGTTGAGCGATCAAAAACATCTGCCCGAGTCAGAGAGGTCAATCATTACTTAAAATCTGTTAAACGGTTCAATACAAAGATCTCGACGCATGACAACACATTTATGTAATCTTACTCAGACTCTTGAATGTCGATTTAGTTATTCCAGATATTGGCATTAATCTGAATTGTAGTAGGTACAAAAGTGTTACGTGGGTCAAGTCTGTGGCAAAATGGAGGACGTGCATCCAACCACGTTGCGCGGAGGGATTCCCCAACGCCAATGACTTCGTTGAAGCTGTTCGGCGCTCGCGCTGGAGAAATTGCACAAGATCGAAGTGGGTCAAGTTAGCCGGACTTGAGGTTTTCGCCTCGCAAAGGTTAGCCGCGATCGGCTACCGACGCCGGCGCGACGCCGCTCCACGGATCCGGTTATGCTCTTGCGCAATTTTGTAGTCTCGTTTATCAGATCGTTAAAAAGCGCCCCAGGACAATGTGCAATACTGAAAGGCAATGCATTCCCAGCCTAGACTAGATTCGAAGCTTATCGAAGATAATCTTTACGATTTTTGTAATCTTATCCACTTATGAGTAGGTAAGTAAGTTAACTATTAACAATTAATGAAGTCACGAAGTTTATGTTAAAAAACAGCAACAATTTTTTTTTTCCTTTGCCTTATTGTCAACGCAGATGATGTAATCCCTAAAATAAAGCCTAGAGATTAAACGTTTTTAATAAAATACTACAAGAATGGAAAATAGGTGCTGGTAAAACCCAAGGATTTCATTCATACTTTACAATAACAACGGGTTTTCGAAACTCATCGGCTGCGGTCAGTGACGTGCGTAAATGGTCTTATGTTTTAGTAGGTACTTATTTATTACTAAATTAACCTAGTATTTTTCAAGCTGGACTACGTGACTATCATCCTAAGGACTTCACGCAAATACATTTAATAAATAACATCAACAAAGACTATTTTATTTTATTACTCAGATTTTATTTATATTTTAGAGGGGTGGGGTCAGCTGTTGAAAAAGCTCAAGAAAAACCAAACCATTAAATAAATTGCGCGATAATTGCATTAGCAATAGACGTTTTCGATTAAGTGCAAACAAATAAGTAAATGCGTATTAAAAGGCGATTAGACGCAAATGACAAAAAAAATACAAACAAAAATACAAGTGTACCGTTCATTAGAAAAGTGATTTAAGACTCCTAGACGGTGACAGCTAAAAATGTCTCAATCGTGAAGATAAATACGTGCTTGCGTAAGGAACACTTAACACTGGTTGATGCAACGTAAATTTAAATGACGATATAAAATTTCGTGAACTTTTCACATAAGGCGAGAGTTAATCAAAGAACAAATTTCCAAAACTTAAGTAGAATGCAATTAAGGTCAAGATGGCGGATTCGAGGAAATTCTGTACTCCTACAGCCATGGTGGGGTCGGACTGACGTCATAAGGTGACGTAGAGTGGCATGATCTTCCTCCCAGAGAAAGTCACCGCAAGGGAGAAAACCCAAGCTATCACTGACGTAGCATTTTCCAATGGCCCATTACTCTGCTACGAATGTTGGCTACCAAATATTTAGTTTTTGTGAAAAACACATTCAATACCCTATTATAATGGTAAACAAACAAGTTTACTATAATCTTATTTACGACATGATAACACTAAACAGATAATGTTGATGTAAAAAGTAAAAAAACATTGCGCAAACAGTACACGCTTGTTTTGACAAATCTGTATTACATTTTATGTATCTGAAATCATTAATTTGGTATAACTAGCGCCATCTACACACGTAAAGGTGAAACTTTAATGATAATTAAAAGCGCAATTGGTCGAAACAAAGAGTTACATTAATTAATTGCTTTTTTATAGATTGTTGAAATTTTTAAGAATGTGAAAAATGTTACTAATTATCTATTCATTGAATTTGCGCAAAGTGAAAAACAAAACAAGGTCTTCAACAGCATAACAAAAAAATGGGACGGTGACGTCATGGTAAGAAAGAAACACATGTATGGTTCCTTTCCTTATCATACACTCTCGGAACCAATCGCGTTAAGAACTTAAATTGACAGGACTCCCTATTGGTGCGTGAAACTACAACAGTTAGTAGTTCACAAGTGTTCGCTTGTTTTTTGACACCATTATTAATGTATTGCGCAAATACTGCAATTTAGCGCTCAATTTAATTCAAGCTATAAATAAACGGAATAACAAGAAAAACAACAGGAAACAAACAGTTACTTACAAGAAATTCGGTTGACGTAAAATGTAGGTATAAGTATTGTGTTCTAAGAAACCGCCTACGTTAAAAATGTTTAAATTAAAGTAATGCCAATATGCGTGCTTAATTTCATTTTTAACTATTTATCTGAACTGGAGGACTAGTAACATCTCAAATAGGTGAACTTACCAATGGTTTGGCGTATTCATCTGTCTGGTACTCGAACATGGTAGCGAACATCAGACTGTCGTCTTGCTCGCTGCTGTGATAATGGTATGGCACCAGCTGAGACATGAATGCTAGTTTACCGGCAAATTGTCCACAACAAGAGTCCACAGGGGACGAAAACAAACAAGAGTATCACAATCCAAAAGTTTTGAAACTTAGGCGCGGCGAATTATTTCACGGTGATAAGAGTATGACTCATGAAGGTTGTATCGACTTGAGCGCACGCGTGGCTAGAATGTGTTATGGTATCAGACTGAGTCAGTCCGCGGGCCGCGGCTGGTTTTGTATAGCGGCGCGCGAAGGCACCGCGCACGCGCAGACCGGATCCCAGAACCAAAACGACACAACTGACCAAGTATTCAAACAATCCGCACGCCGTGCCAACTAAATTTTTTGCCAATCTAACATGCTCTCAGCTCCAGTGAATCACGAAAAACTTTCAGTGACAAGGAAACTGGAATAAATATTTTGGCATCGAAAACTTGCAAATATTGACTTTTGCCAAAGCGAAGATTACGGCATAGAAACTATCGCAAGAAACGTAGCTTGCTTGTTGTCTTGGCAGTGGTTCAACGTATCTAAATTCTACTGAATTGGATCGTTTCATGATTTTGTTATTCGGAATTTCAGAGTACGTAATCAATTAGATGAAAATTAAGACAACCTGGGGTATGGCGTAAAGTCAACATGATAATAATAGTTACGGGATGGCACTCGTGTTATCTGAAACATCTGTTAATACTGAATACGTATAGACCCCAGGATCATCAGTGTGGCAATTACATTACATACATACATATATCGATATATCTCTGTTAAGTTTTCCTCTGTAACTGTAAGAAATCCTTTTCTAGGGATAAGTTGTTCTACTCTCTGTCAATTAGGATTCATTTTTATTTTTTATTTGGCTATGTCCAGTCGCCATCAGACATATCGTAGCGGGCGAAGTCCTCAAATAATTCGGAGCAGCCTTAAATTTCAATAAATTCGTTACACTGTAAGGTTAATAACATCAGAACACGCAATTAGTCACAAATACAAGAGCAGCGACTTTTCAATAAAATCGGGACGTCACAGTTCGTCAAAGGTATATCGATGCAGTCAGGCTGATCACAAAGATCGGAACATTTTTGGAAAATATACCTTAACTTTGTAACAAACAGTTTAAATTACAGTGTGTTTATAATAAAATTAGTTTTATAAAATAGAACTACATGCTCTGACTTAAAACAGCAGGAGAAAAAAAAATAGTAAAAAAAGTATATGGCAATTTAGAGGCCAGTAGCAATTTACACTTTAGACAACAAAAAAGGTTTTATGTTATTAACACAGTGAATTATGCATGCAGACGCGTATACTATATAGGTGACATATATATATCTTTCATTTTGGCATAACGTTTTCTGAGCCTTATTTGTATTTTGTTTGGAATTCGAATCTAGGTAATATTATATACGTAAGGTTTATTTTCCACATATGTTCCGATATTTATGATCAGCCTGACTGCGTCGATACCTTTGACGATATGTGCTTCCAGATATTTTTACTTCATTGAACGTCCCGAATTTAATGATAAGTCGCTGCTCTTATATTTATGACGAATTGCATGTTCCGATGTTATTAACCACATCTAGTGTAACGAATTTATTGAAATTTACTGCTGCTCCGAAATATTTGAGGACCTCGCCAGCTACGATATATCTGATGGTGACTGTCCATGACCATAAACGGAGCAAAAACACCAAAACACCACTCAAGGAAATTTAAACAAAGCTAATAGGTAAATTGTCCTGTATAGTTTAGTAGTAGGAAAACACTAAATGAAAATAATTGAATGACATACAAATAATAACAACATTTAATTAAAACAATTACTTATTGTTTGATGATTACAACAAAGACTGTTTAATTATTAATCTCACAACAAACCATACTCGTCATGGGTCCCTTAATACCTCTAGTGCCTACAAAAAGATTACAAATCAATTAACCCAAACCCAAAATCACCTTACCTTATGGCTACACGGCTTCTAAAGAAAAGGTAAAGGGGTTCCCATATAACGATATGTATGAGTAAACAAAGCATGTAATGTAATTCGATTTAAGAATGACTAGTTAAGTAATAAAAGTGTAGATGTTTTTGGACATACAGATACAGACTATTGGGGAATTATGTAGATGGATAAATCGGTTTACTAACATTTGACTAACACACGTTTGACAAACAATTCCTTTGACAACCCTTTATTTTCTGCTAACATGTTAACTTTTAAGAAAATACATCACTACATAGTATAAAACAAAGTCGCTTTCCGCTGTCTGTCAGTCTGTCCCTATGTATGCTTAGATCTTTAAAACTACGTAACGGATTTTGATGCGGTTTTTTTTAATAGATAATGATTCAAGAGGAAGGCTTTATACTCGTATGTATAATTCTACGCAGACGAAGTCGCGGGCAGGAACTAGTAAATTATAAAACAAAACTAACCTCCTAATCTAATGTGAGCCTTGCAAAAAGGTTATTATTGTTAGATTACTAGCTGTTGCCAACGACTTCGTCTGCAAAGAATTCGTTTATCGCTATCCCGCGGGAATTTTCCGGGATAAAAAGTAGCCTATATGCTATTCCAGACTTTACTCTATTTGCCGAATTTTATCCAGATTCGTTGGGCCGTTCTGACGTGATTGAGTAACAAACAAACATCCATTCATCCATCCATCCATCCATACTTTCGCATTTATAATAGGTATTAGTTATATTAAAAAGTTTACGGTTTATTTAGCAGACATTAATTAAATTTTGGTTGTGGAATGAATAAGTTGTCTTGTCAGACGTTTATCGGTCAAATAATCGGACACCGGATTAATCTACTAAAACCGCTGAAATTAAATAGGATTAGAAAAAACTAGAAAATAGTGAATTAAAAAAAACTGTATTTTATAATGATAGAGATAAATAACAAAAGACACCGAGTTCAAAGTGCATTACGTAAGTTAATTGTGATAAAAACTGCAGTCTAGTGTTCCTAATTCAATAAGGTGAATGACTGACTAAAAAAACGATACATTAACTCCGATTACTGTTTCAAATGTATGCACATAATATTTACAACGTACACGTCAAAATGCCCACATAGTTGCAAAAACTATGAATTCTTCATTGTTGTGACTTGATTACGTTTCAAGACCATTGCGTTTTCTCCAGTGAGAGGAAATTATTGTTTCTAATTATTTAAATTAAGGAGATTGTTAAACAACTTATTCATATTTCTATCGCAAATATCTCAAATGAAAACTGGTTCCCTGGAGACACGAATGTTTGCAGCTGCCTGTAGCAATAAATTACTTATCCAAAGTTTGCATCTATTTACCAGTTTCACGATATTTAGGTTGATTGTGCTGTACTACTGGTTGATAAGCCATGTTTTAAACCGCATTTATTCTGGAATCTTAACCGCGGTTAACGTAATAAAACAGGTATAATTTCTAAAGTCCGACCATCAGCTGAAGCTTGAAGGTGTTTCGATTCGCAGCGTTCGGTAATTTTCCTTCTTAAATGATGTCTAATTTGTCCTCAATTGATTATTAGTCACAGGAAGTACATGATAGATGAATGCGCAGAAAGAATATGCTTACGTTGGATATTTTTGTCCAATAAGTGATAATCAAATAATAGTCAACGTAAAAGTGATTGCGTTAATAACAGTATTTGTTGACACTCATGATATGCTCGAGCCAGGAACCGCAGTGTCTGATAGTGATGAGGATGGGTAGCCGAGCGCGATTGCCCAGTTGCGTATCATATGACGTCACTACATAGTTAGTTGGTTGTTGTTGTATACTCTTTATTGATTTTACTGGAAATACCAATTTACCTCACCGTTAAAAACGTGTGTGATAAGATTGCTTGTATCACATCCGTAGTACCTTTTCCTCAATTTTAACATTTCCTGTTATCCCTTTTCCTTTGTAAAAGCAATTCATTCGATAAGCGATATGTTGCAACAATCATTTCGAAAAGTACCTAGTCACAGCAAAATAATGAATCGAGTTTTTGACTGAACAATGCTGCTAAACGAAGAGAGAAGGAAAAATTATCACAGTTCGATGCCATTACGGGTTACGGGGAACAAGAGGAAGGAAGGCACCGAAATAAAGAGTAGGTAATCGCAGAATATAATCCGAAGCTAGGTAAGTTAAGTATGTATATGTATACCAAGGTTAATAAGAAAGAATGCTAAGAGAATGTTTAAATGCTTGCAGTGTATTAGCTAGCTCCTGAAATTTTACTACAAACCCTTTAACATAGTGACTAATTTTACTGTCCTTTCGTAATTTAAAAATGAATGTGACATTATAAAAGTTACTATGTATTGGTATAATAACTCAATGTGCTGTACGTGACTATTACAGTATATTATTCCACAATTTTTACGATGTTATCGGTGGAAAATGCTGAATCACAAGTTCATTAAGCAGACTTGCGTTCGTGGTTCAAGGTCTGGCTTTTGTTTGCGTTTTCAGACGGCACGGTGTGAAGCAGGAACTCGAAAGGTCAAAGCACATTTACAAGCAAGATTAATGTTACTTTTCTTGGTATAAAAGATTAACGAGGAACGATACGTTGGCGTCTTAAAAATATTACTCTGAATTCGTAGACTATCATATTAAGCAATGATAAAATGATAATAGAATCAGACGTCGAATATAAAAAGGCTGTTTTGCATGACTGTCACATAATGCACGGAATGGCGTATAATTTGTAGGACGCCTGTTTTCATATCTTTAACATTTCATTTGCCTCGTTTGTAATTGGCAAGTCATGGTTTTCATCAAGGTCTTTTTGCTTATCGCATCGCATCACATTCAGCGTCCTGATTCATTTAATTCTGCCACAAGCATATTCAAAAATCGTAATAATTATAGGTAGGTATAACTCTTCCAGTGTTAACACTATTTTTTTTTTAAATACTAGCTATACCTATACGGTTTCTGATAGTCGATTTAAAGTAACAATCAAATTATTAGGCAGCCGAGTGGAGTTGTTTGCGCGCGTAGGCCATCGCGAGTTTTCCTTGAAACTGACGTCATACATCGGTCATCGTCGCCAACGTTTTGCCTGCTCAGTGCTCGCCGACTTGAATTATGGATACCTACTCCGAGCAACATTTTTATGTTTGTATTATGTTCTAACTAGACCGAGGCGAAACTAGCCCCCTTTTACAGTACTACTCGTGTGTCCGACGATTAATTACACAAACAATTTCATCGCCAAAAAAAATTTTTTTTTTCCAATCATAAATCCCCTCATTCCGTACATCTGCTATAGTATGTAAAATATGACAACGATTCGAGTTTCTTTAAGCTTTGTAGTTTTCGCATAGTCACATTTATGTCATAACTACAACTGATAATAAAACGTATGAAGTAATAGCCTGAAGGATATAGAGCCACAGTAGGTATGTCTCTATGTAGAGTTTTGTCATCTGCGTCTATCCATGCATCATCTTTGTCTGGATATCTGAAAGGTCTATAACTAAAACTCTTTTATCGAGTAGTCATGCACCTTGTCACATTGTAATTAGCTTCACAAATGGTAGGAAACTATTAAAAGCTGATAAATTTATGAGGACCTAAATGGATACATATAAAAAGACATTTACTCCATTCATGAAAAATTACAGATGTGTTATGTTTTGTCTGTTTCTGTTGCTGTAATATGCTAAAGGCAAACAAGTGTTTAGTTAATTAACTTTTCAGAAATATGGTTAACCACAATCTGCATTGGGTTTAAAATAGGCAAAAGTCCATAAGGGGGACAGGATGGAATACAATAACATTATATCACAATAAAGTTTAACATTTTTTTAAAACAACAATCAACAGAAAAAATAATGTAAATTTACAGTTTGTCCTAGTAAAAACTGAAAATTAACATTTGTTTATGGTAAAAGTAATATTAAAATAAGGTTAACATTATTTTTAGCTAATTTTAATATGCTGTGTGGCAGGTAATGTTACAAATTTGTATGGGACAAATACCAATAAAAACAATTTCAAGTAAGTCTCTATAATTGTACCTAACAAGTAATTAATAATAAATTGTTGTATTTACAGAGTACATCCAAAAACAATATAATATGGGAATCCCAAGTCATAACAATAACAATATTATCTATTTTAAATATTTCCTCCTTATGTAAAAGGGACAAGATAATTTGTAAATTGTTATTGTACCTTGTTTTATTCTATTTAAAGTTTGCTCTTTGCTCTTTTAGCTGTTGTGTACTGTGTGACCTATGCGTGTTAGACATAAAACAAGTGTGCTGGTATGAAAAAAAGATTGTAGGAGTGGTTCAAACCCTGAAAGTATGAAGAATGAAAGCTAATTAAATTTTCTCCATCTCCACCTGCCATAAGTTTATAGGTCTAAGAATTTTTGTACGCCTGATGATTTTTTAAGTCAATCAAAATTCACTTGCAAGATTTGAAGCAAATATAAAAATAAAAGTTAATTTAGTAAAAATCTTGTAATATAACTTTGCCTACCATCTTTAGAGGAGTATTTCGTGCTGTTCTGCTTTTATTATTTTTCCACTTGATCAGCGACATCAGTATGCAAGTTTTGACTTTGTATAGAATCGGAAATACAAGAAATATCAGCACTTGAAAGATCTGATGTTGATACTGAAACTGCTAGAATTAATGTAGGTATGAGAATAATTTGATTTGCTCAAAGTATTAGATAATGATATGATGACTAACATTCTCATAATACGTGATGACTCAGTGATAAGCTCAATCTTATCAATGTATTCTACGAAATTTGCAGCCCTGATATCCAAGATACAGGTATAATGTACTTGCATAGGAGTTATACATCATGTAATATTCAAGACTGGTTTCAGGGAAAAATCATACCATTCTGAACGGAAAAATAAAAAAACCACCGCAAAAAAAAAGTACCGCCTCAAACGTTATTAGGATTTCTTCATTAATTGTCCTTTATGAGAAACCAGAGGACAGATATCCTTTTAGTTTGTGCAAAATGATTGAAATCTATGGGAATAATCGTTATTGACAGGAGCGTTATATTTAGTTGTACGACATGTGACACCCACCACTTATCTGCACATAGTTGTCCGACTGATCGCAGGATAATACATACAATATATATATATATATTTAGTTGCACCTGTTCTGAGGGCATATTGTCTATCTCAGGGGGCTATTCTCATTCACTATCTCTTTGCCGTTGAACAGAAAGGAATGGCAAATGTGCTTGTGATCCAAAATCAAAGTTTCTGGTGTGTGTGCGTGTGCATCTGTATCAAATTGTGCAAGTGACTTTTGACGGACCTAGGTACTTCTAGTGGTTGGATCAATTTGAAAATTAGTATTCAAATGAATTTTTTCATCTAAAAAATTTCTTGATCTAAGCCTACTTACTGTATCATAGATTACAGTTAGGTACACTTTTTGGTTATTAGAGGGCCAGACTTCAAAACAAAACTTGAAAATTGAACAACTTTTAGAATAGACTACATAAGTAAGTATTCTACATATAAGTCTTTCCATTTTAACTATTGACTGTGCCAAAGATGTTTAATAGATCTGTTTTATAAAGCGTACAAACATGAAAACAAGGACAGATATTCATTTGTGGTTAAATGATGTTCCTGTCTCAAATGTAAACAATGTTTAAAGTATTCAGTAATCCAAGTGCTTATTCCTCAAGTACAACACAATAAATTCAATGGAGGTTAACCACAGTCAAACTAGGAGCCACTTGTTGTTTTGTTAAGTTGAGGCCCATCGTCTAAACCCAGATATCACAGCTGATATCAAAAGCGGCGACCTTGAATTTTTGCTTTGTACTCACCGTGAGAAGGGACCTGGAGGCCTGAATCGTCGCCATGAAGTCATTGTTTGTGGATCCCTGGGAGGACTGGCTGTCGCTCGACCCCTCGGAATGGTTCGACTGGTCACTAACATCCAGCTTCATAGTCATAGTCTTTCACAAACTCTAGCACAACACACGGATAATTTACGTAATACACAAACGTATTATCATTAACCAATTGGCGAGGTTAGGTCCAAACCAGTTATAGTTCCGCGTAATATCGAACTATCGCGATCGTTTTGTATTGTATCTTATTCTGACAGTTCACTTGCAACTTGTGATGTGACAGCTGCGACTCGAATCCGAAACAAATGCGCGTTGAAGATTATCCACAAACGAGAACACAACAATGATGACTCATCTCGCGATGACGTCGTCGTCGCTTTGGGGATGCCCTTCTCTCCTGAGAATTTCTCACCCCTCGATACAAAATGACCTAACCGCCGCTTCTCAGTATAGCCGTGTATACTTTTCGAGTGTGCCGTCCTACTTCAGCCTAAACAAAATTTGAAAGGGTGATCTCACCACATCAAATCTATAAAAAGATTATGGCGTGATATTCGACCAATGGCGAGGCAACATTGTTGTGACGTCATTTCTTTTCTACGTTCTGAAATAATGCTATCATCATCTTTAGTTCATTTGATAGCAAAGTGTACACGGATTACAATTTTTTTCAAGGGAACGAAACAAATTACACTTTAAGCACGCAAGGGATCTCTCCCTTGCGTGCTTTTTTGTTTGTATTTGTATTTGTACGTTTCTGTTTCTTGTACATACGAGAGTTTTTTCTGACAGTTTTTCTAAAAAAGTTCTTTAAAAACATTTGAAGTACAGTCACCAGCATAAATAAGTGATCATTTTTGTACCTTGTCGCTTTCAGGCGTTACATGATTTCGTATGGTTTTCAAACATGACTTTAAAATGACAAGGTACAAAAGTGATCACATATTTATGCTGGTGACTGTACCTACCTAGTACCTACTTCAAATCTAACACCGGATGGACACATTCGCGCTCACTTTTCGCATCGTAAATGGGTCGAATCGAAAAATCAGACAAATTCTATTCGTAACCCTAGTACCTATGTGAAGCTAATGGATGGACCTAACTACGAATTAATTCCTCTGACCCATTTCACTGTATAGTATGACTTTTTAGATGCACTTTACTGTGAAAATGTATTGTATTCTTCAGTTCAGTTCTGTTAGGTTATTATTTATTTTTTTACTAGCTGTTGCCCGCGATTTCATCTGTTGAGAATTCTTAACCGCGAGCCCGCGGGAACTATAAAAAATTCCGAAATGATAACTATCCTATGTCCTACCTAATGTCTCAAACTATCTTTATACTTATAGTAGGCGGCAAATAAGTAAAATGTGGAGGCGATATGCGCAGTATGAAAATGATGTTGTTTTTCATACTGTGCTTCCCCTCCACGTTTTACTTATTTGCCGCCTCCTATACTATAATTTTATTACGATTGTTTGAGTAGTTTGCGCGTGGAATAAACAAATTCATATTCGCATAAGTACATATTATATAAATGTTAGTTAGGAAGTTAGGATTTTATTCTGTTTTGCGCCGTATTTGGATAATAATTTATATAGAAGTTAATATTTTGCAGATCTCGATTTTACCTAGATAAATAGAACTTCGGTCATTATTTCTTCAAAATTGTATGTGATATTTCCAAAAATATTAACTATAAAATATTATATTTTATTTTTTTCACTATAGTAGAAAGCAGCTTTTTTCCCTGTTTATTTTCACAGCATGAAAACCCAAAATGTATATCACTTAATTTATGTATTGGTTTTTCAAAAATATATACTTATGTAAGTACACACATGTCATGTATTCACAGCGATGAATTCAGCATTTAGTAGGTAAATACTGTACTCTATTTATTAAATTGCAACATTTTTTACAAGTGATCATAATTCGCTGCAACATTCAACTTGCCACGCGCGAATGTGTAACTACGGCATAAGAAAATCAAAGCCCGTGCTATGTATATTTTATCTTATCTTAGTCCAAGATCCGAAACAACACAATTTGAACTTGAAATTTCTAATTTGGTTTGAAGGTTCTAGAAAGTTCAAGTTCTTCGTAACTATTAACAAAACATTTAAGAAAACTTTTGAAAGAGAAAGCTCTAAGTAATAGAATAAACTTTTTGGGGTAGTTAGTTGGTTTTGCTTCTAAACCTTTTTTTTCGCAAAGCTAAGTGTATGATAATGTTTATGTCTATACTCTATACTACATACGCCCCACTGTTGCGCACAGGCCTCCTCTCGTAATGAGAGGGCTTGGGCTACAGTTCCCAGTTACAGTATTGCCACTTTTTAATTTCTACTCTATTTTGCCAGACTGTAAACGGACGTAATGTTTAATTATCACTACATAGTTTAAAATAAAGTCGCTTTCCGCTGTTTGTCTATCCCTATGTTGTTTAGGTCTTTGAAACTACTAGATAGAATAGTGATTCAAAAGGAGGGTTCAATGATTTCAACATTGTAAGTGGTAAATATGTTGAATCTAGCTGTACGACCTTAAATTCTTCTACTTTTCTTGATGAAGAAAACAATAAAAAACGAATCTGTCATTGTCATCTGTCACCATCACATCAAGTGTCAAAGTCAGTCAAGTCAAGGCATGCCTTCATGCCTTGTTTGTGTGTTTTTCGTGAAGAAGTTGTAAAAACTATTTAAATATTCGCTGTTACCAGCTGGTTTACTTAAATTTCAACTGCTTAGACCATATAATTTACTAAATTGGTAAATTTCTAACAGTTTATATCGAGTCTTTTGCCACCACAGTTTTTTTATGAATGTTTACACTATTTTCTTGCCATTTAAACCATTACAGGTGATTTAATTATGTCGGGTAAGAAATGTAAGCATTGTGGCTCGTCGGAAATAGAAGTAGATCCTGCCCGAGGAGATGCGGTGTGTACAAACTGCGGGACGGTGTTGGAAGACAATATCATCGTAGCCGAAGTCGAGTTTCAAGAGAATGCTCACGGCGGCGCTTCTGCTATCGGCCAGTTCGTATCTGCTGAGTCTAAAGGAGGTGCAACTGGTTTTGGAGGAGGTAAGATTATTAAAAATCCAATGAAATACCGTAAAGGGATAAATCCTTCACTTCTTTTTGGTTGCCAGTACAGTTATTTAAGGACTGATTATCAGGCACAGGGAGAGTGATATCCGATTTCAAATTATAGCAAATTATATGCTGCTATTGTTTTTTTAGATGATGGTCTGTGAAAACCACAAGTAATCCATGAAGTTCTAAGTGTCAGTTTTACTTTTGAAATAATTTCAAATACATAAAGACAAACATTTTTATAGTATAATTTGGTGAATTAATGGTCTCTCATCTCTTAAAAGCTAAGAATATTTAACTTCATCAAAGTAAGTAATCATTCTTGTTATTTTAGCTTTTAATGCTGGAATTGGCCAAGAGTCTAGAGAGGTGACATTAAGAAAGGCAAGGGACGGCATCACGGCACTATGTCAGCAATTACGGTTAAATCAGCAGTGCATTGACATAGCTTGCAATTTCTTCAAAATGGCATTATCAAGGCATCTCACGATTGGTCGACCAGCAAGCCACACTCAAGCTGCTTGTGTTTACATGACATGCCGAACTGAGGGAACAGCTCGTATCCTTTTTAATTATATATTACTTACTAGCTTCTGCCCGCGACTTCGTCCGCGTAGTATTAGCAATTGACATGTTTATCGCTATCCTGCAGGAACTATGCAATTTTCCAGGATAAAAAGTAGCCTATGTTTTAATCTAGGGTACCAGCTATCTTCGTTCCAAATTTTATCCAAATCCGTCCAGTCGTTTTAGCGTGAGGAAGGAACAAACATACACACTCACATCGTCACTCACAAACTTTCGCATTTATAATATTAGTAGGATTAAATTTTTCACAAGTTTTAACACCTGTGTGACTATGACTAATGTGACTACAACCATAGAATAGATAATAACGGTAGAACGGAATCTCTTTTGACCGCGTCCAAAACGCCGCCATTTGTATACCTACTTCCCCCTTCACTTCGTTACACCCCTCTGTCGTCCAGGCGTATTGCTAGGGTTGCTTACCGTTAAATCGCTCGCTTAGCGAGTACTGTAATATCGTGACCTTCCGGCCGGAGCGGGAGATTCCGTTCTACTATGTTGTTACTTATTCTATGCTACAACCTTATTGGTGAACTCAAAAAGTCTCCTCACAACCATCAGATTCTCTGGCAGCAAAGGAGTGTCTGACGAACCTGTTAATTTGCCCCTTGTTATCTACGCTGGCAATTTACTGTTGCCTTAACTGCCCACTTTAGCAATTTTTTTGCTCTTATTTAAGTTTTCATCAAGATCTGCTAAGAATATTCACAGGATCATAAAACTATCTTTAGGTTTATTGTAATCTTTCTTGCCTTTCAGTGTGCTTATTTTCTACCAGGTTTGAGTTCACAAAGCCACTGTCAATTTATAAATCATACCTGCAAGATGATGATGAACATTTAAGCTACAGCTGATGTCTAATTGGCACTCATTTTAACCATTTATTATTAAGTTATGCCACATTGTATTCAGCCTTTCTAAAACGTTACACCCTATGCCCTTTGCTTGATCCAATATTTTAATATTTGACTACAAAAAATATAAAGAATAAGTTGCAATTTTACAAGTCTATACTAGCGAGCTAGCGACATTGGTCAAGCTTCACGAAACAGGCCACAAGTATTTCGTCCTATTACTGCAAATACCAGTTATCTGCAAAAAAGTCATTTCGAGATAATTCAATTTTAATGTTCGTGAGTTGTTTTATACCAGAAAACGCGTACTTGATCGTTTGCCTTCCTTTTCCAATAAAAAAAAAAAGTTTATACTAAAGAAAAAACATAATTGAAGTGACTACTGCACGCGTTTTCTGGTATAAAACAACTGACGAACATTAAAATTGAATTATCTCGAAATGACTTTTTTTCAGATAACTGGTATTAGCAGTAATAGGACGATTTTTACATACTGTGCTGTTTAATATCCCTGATGTAACATTTGTTTGGTCATTTTTAGCCTGTTTGTAATATATCAGTGAATATTCCCTTAACCAATTGATACAGACCTCTTGATAGATATCAGTGATGCTCTTCAAATTTGCTGCTATCAGCTGGGCCGCACTTACTTCAGGCTGTCTCGAGCACTCTGCATCAATATTCCACCTACAGGTAAGTACTTGTATAACTAGTAGGCTATAGCTAGCTAGTAACAACACTGATTATGAAGCTAGAGGTTGATGACTTGTATTATTATGAATGTTTGTATGTACCTCTGTCATGGATATGTATTTATTTATATATAAGTTCATTTTATTTCTTACTTTACTTATAGAAAAAACATAGAATGTACCAGTTGCTCTTCCCACGCAGATGGTAAAAGCCCACGAGGGAATGAGCGAAAATCTTAGGAATCATGTTATAGGCGATGCGGCTAGCAACCCATCACTATTTTTATTCCCCTTTCCACCTATACGCCCACAATCATGCTACACGTGGCCCCTGGGTCTTGTCTCCTCAGGCTCTCTACCCCGTAAGGGATAAAGACGTAATTTATGTATGTACTAGCTGTTGCCAGCGACTTCGTCTGCAAAGAATTCGTTTATAGCTATCCCGCGGGAACTACGCAATTTCCCGGGATAAAAAGTACCCTTATGTGCTATTCCAGACTTTTCTCTATCTGTGTCGAATTTCATCCAGATCCGTTGGGCCGTTCTGGCCTGATTGAGTAACAAACAAACATCTATCCATCCATCCATACTTTCGCATTTATAATATTAGTTAGATGTATGTTTACTTACAGTACTCAAAAACGGAAAGTATTTATGTGTAGGTGAATATTTAGTGTAGGAAATTGTGTTCGTAATTGAACCAGTTTTTTTCACATTAGACTGAAGTATCTAGGAAGGTATCCCGGTAATGCATGTGTTTTATTTATACACATTTATTTAATACAGGCGGTTGCTTGCGCAGAATACGCTTATTGTTATCCCGCAGCAACTATGCTATTTTCCGGGATAAAAGCTATCATAATATCCTTCCCTGGGACTGAAACTACCTCTGTACCAAATTTCATTAATATCGGTTCAGTGGTTTAGGCGTAATAGACGGACAGACGGTCACTTTCGCATTTATAATATTGGTAGGGATCACAAATTTGTGATCCTTGAACTCTGTAATTTTATTCTAAACTAAATACAACAATTTTGCTGCCACAAATATTTATAATCATTACTCACGTTCGACGCTTACATATATAAGTGTTGACGTTAAGGAATTGCCTTTGAATTGAATATATTTTAGCTGGGTGCTCAACACTACAAAACTCTAAATTGTGTGTCATGGTCACACAAATAGATTTTAGGTCTAATCTACGTGAAACCTAAAAGCTCGAACTGTAGAGTTGTAGTGCCGTGCTTCAAACATAATAAGGTAATTTATATTTTAGGGTACAATTGAAATGCAAAATAAATATTAATTGTATTATATATTGAAATTAATTTGTGTTATGGATCATTCTAATTTAAGCATTTTTAGAGAGCATTACGACATCCATATCACATTCTTAGGTTCCCTTATTGCCTATTTAATTCAACAATATACATCAGTAATTTAATTTTTAGATTTTTAACGAAACAATGTAACATTTGGGAATGTTAAGTAATATTCATATCATAAAATATTCAGATGGTAAATGTCTCATCCGGTTATAAGAGTTTGCTGCGCGCGTCGCAATAAATGTCATACGTTATACCGACATATATTTCAGTGGACGCGGGCGATTCATTAACTGTCAGTCCTCGTTTCCAGCTAAGTTGCCAGAGCCAGTCATTGTGGGTCCATAGTAGATCAGTTCTGGAATCTGGCCTCCTTGCACGCCGGTTCCGTTAGTGCTTTCAGACGAACAATGAAATTGGAAGGTCACTGTTCCCATGTACACTTCACTCAGTCCCTCTTGTCCAAAGTAACTCAGTTCGCTTCCATCTAGGATAGCTGATGCTGTGTAAAAGTATTCTGGTTCTATCTGTATTGGATTTTCGAAGTATACATGGAAAGTGTTGCTTGAACCGTCAGAAAAGAACTTTGTGTTGTTCTCTGCCAGAACTCTGCCCAGGCGTTTAAGTTCAATCTTCACATTGTAGTCAGCCGCACCATTTGATGATCCGTACAGCCCAAAGCCGACGACAAAGATCCTCTTGTCAACGCAAAACTGTATCGAGTCACATCGGCCGCGATATCGCCATTGATTACTTCTGTACGCGCATGACTGAAATCTGTGACAAATCTGGAATGTAAATAATGACCAATTATATTACATGCAAAGCGGACAAGTTAATTATGAAAAAACTCGTATGTAAATGTCGTATTACCTGAGATTTCAGTCCAGCTCTAGATTTGACTGGATAACACAGTGGCGGCTTGCTGGCAGCCGTGAAGTGCAAGAATATGTCTATCGTCTCTTGTGGCGTCAGTATCCCAAGTTGGGCGGCGCTGTTCGCGAATTCTTCTAACGACATTGTTGGGAATCTGATCAAGTAAATAGCACTCCCAAGCATTGCTCGTTTATTGTTTGGTGATGATTCTATTTCCTTCCTAGAGCATTCTGCCTGAGCCCATGCCAAGGCTGCTTCAAATAAGTTTATTTCCTTGCAGTTTAGTGTTTCCCTTGCTAATACAGACTCCAGGGTAGACACATCAATGTCAACAAATCCTTCCGAAGTCAGGGCCATCTCAGCCTATAATAAAATTAAAGTGGTGTTATTGATGGTTAGGTGTATTAAAACTGCAATACAATTTGTTTTAAATTTTTATTCAGATCTTGACAATCATAGAATCAGAATTGTTACAAAATTGCACACCATTTCAACAATTATATGCAAATTCTAAACATGCAGATAACACCAATAATACAGACTGTATTGCAGTTTATATCTAGATCTTACGTATTTTGACTAGGAGTACACAACACACTTATGCTTGGAATGTCATATATGGAACATTGTACAATGTTGTCTTAAACCTAAATCACAACCAAAATGCTTAAAACATTGAGCTTTTGTGTACTAGTTTCAGTGGCTTGTTTTCGAGATTCAGTCTTTGCTATTCATCACAGATCCTGTGGAGAGTTTCATTGCTTTCATTCATCTCTGGACTTGAAAAGGTTCTACTGGAAGACCTTGAGACATCCGTGAGAAGGCTACTGTAGGATGAGGATGGTTCAAGGCAGATTGTTGATATGTGTTTTGTATTCTCACATACCTGGGCGTCAATAACTTCCCAGCACCTCTGCATAAGTTCTGGCTCCTCAAACAGTCGGGACTGACTGAGGAGTAGGCATGCGTTTTTTGCTGTCAGACTAGTTTCTAGGTAGTTCACGCAGGCTCTTGCCAGATGTGGCACAATGTATTTTTTGGCAACATAAAGCGTTGATAACACTGTGTCAGCTTCAAGCTGGATTTCATCACAGTATAAATATCTGAAAGAGATTTTGTTTGTTAGTATATTGTTGACGAGAGATGACGTCTCTGTCTGTTTTGTAGTAATAAATAGAGACGGAATCATAGATGACTGGCAGTTAAGGAGTGGTGAAACAGGCCCAAAATATAAAAAGGATTGTTTTAAAATATTTCTTACTTTAGTAGTGTGAGGAAAGCAGAAGGTTCCACATCGGGCACTTCTATTTCTTGTTTGCATTCGGCCAGTCCTCCATAGAACATAGCATAAAATACTGAGCTGCCTGTTGCCAGAACATACTTGTGGGCTGGGATGACTTGTGTGTGTCCTGGAATAGTACAAAAAAGGTCCAGTTATATTAAAAAAAATAATTAACATGCTCATTTTTTTTCAAATAATGCGATATTTATTACAAAACTTTCACTAAGGCTGGATTCGACCAAAGTTTTTATTCCAGGAATAACACTTACTCTCTGATACTAATGTCAAAATAGTATTTACTCTTTGTGAAATTATTAGTCATTGTTGTTATCTGTTATACTAGAGAGAGAGAGAGAGAGAGAGAAACATTTATTTACACACATTCAATACACATAGATATAAAATAGGAAGAAATACAATATACTTAAAAATAGCACCGATGTGGTGTAAAATGGACCCCACTCAGCATAAAAAATATCATATAGGTTTTATTATTGACTGTTTACATGTAGTGCAAACATTGTTAGTGTAAGTATACCTTAATTGTTTTTTTTTTTAGTTATTATTGAAATACAACTATACAGCAACACATCAGACTGGATGACCTGACAAGTTAGTGAAATATTGTTTATGCATTTTGCAATACCCCATATACAAAACTCAGCCAGTATACTCAAAAGTGGCTAGCAAACACTATTCATGTTGATGTGTTTTACAAACCTGGGCTGCCGACGACGAATGTGATATCGGCCATTAGTTGATTGTTAAACATGGCTGCATTCCGTTCTCGGACTGTGGGTTTTGTAGCTTGCCAGTTGGGGTCGAGGGTGGCAGCGCCCGGTGGCGGCGCGGGGCTCGCAGTGGGCGACGGCACCGAACTGGAGGACCCACAAGGCGACGGGGGCCCACTGTAGCACTGTGACACTTGCGTGCCTGTCTCGCGCTGCGAGATAGTCTGAGTGTGTGGTGGAGAAAGCGACTGCCCTCCATTGTTGATGTTTTCAGCTATAAACACGATAAAAACACAACTTAATCACCTTTAAACAAGTCAACCCTAGCCAATAAAATCCAGGTCAAACAGCTGACTAATTATAGTTAACTATTTTGTGACGAGACAATGACAAAGCTTAATTATGAAATAAAGATCTGAACTTCTTAATGCATTATTTATAAATCACACATACGTCGCAAGTTATATCTTAAAAGATGGAATTCATTAAAAATCGATATTTTTCTACACTGCGCTCACCGTTCATCCAAGCGTTTGTTTGCGCGACTGACATACTGTCCTGTAACCTCTTGGGAGGCTTTGAAACAATTCTAGAACACAAATTCGACATAGTTCACAAACGAGATCGCACAATCTTTTAAAATTTATTTCTAATCATTGGGGCCGCGTCCATTGTACACTCTGACTTTGACGTCAGTCAGCCATATTGTTATTCAGGGCGGGGCGAGCGCGGGACGTAGGAAATCGACCAATACGGTGATATCGCTACAAAAGTGCGTTCGGAAACTTGTCTCAAAGATTATATTTCTTCTTCTTAAAGTTCTTAGGCATTGAGTACGGTCTGTTTCAATAACCCCCGGGCCTCGATCCAAGTAATTCTCTAGTCTAGTGTAATGACGTGCCTTATCCGTATATACGTAAAAAATGTGCCAATCTCCCGGTAATTTTATGTTAAAAAATTACAGTGACAATTTGTCACATGTTTTACCTGGCATTAACGGTCGCGGCCTTGGTAGCTGCCGTCGCTGTGTTGGCTCTTGACAATTATGGCTGACTTCCGCGAATCGTCCATCTTCATTGATGAGGTTTTCGAAAAAATCAACGCTGCTATCCATCGAGGTCTGCAGACGCAGCTGGCACGCGTACCACACAAATCTGTTAAAAAAACGGTTATGTTGGTAGTATATTACTATAGTCCATTCCAATTTATTTTACAGTTTTGTAAACAAGCAAGTCCCCCAAGTTTATATAAAATTAACATATTATAATAACAGCTGCTACTCTACTCTCTGGTACTCTAGCGGACAGTTATACTGTGATCGCGTGTTCGTGAACAAGTTGGGGTTCGCAAGTCACATAATTGACAGGGTGTCGCCGTAGACTGACACGTCTAGGAGGATATCATCATCATCATCATAATCACAGTATAATTGTTATAACATGTCGTGCGTGATAAACCAAGTATGATCCTTCAACCATCCGCGGTGGATGTAAAGCTAATTGCATACAATTAGTGATTGTGTGGGAATTTAGTTGAAATTGGTTTGTTTACAAAGGCATTAAAATAGAGAATAGATATAGGTAAATTGATTAAGGTACTCAAAGGTTCAGACTGGCAGTAGCATGCTAGGTTTTATAGTGGATGTAAAGGAAATAATATCCATTTCTACTAAAGTACGATCGCGGAGCATGAAGAATAATCATCAACATCAGGTTCTTAAGTGTAATTCTTCGCGGACGAAGTTAGCGGGCAGAAGCTAGAATTAATATAGAATAGATTTAAAAATGGTCTAGAGATCTAGACCTAACGGATGAAGGGCATTCCGGGCATTCGCGACGAGTAAAAATAAGTTGGCCCGTAATGGTGAGTCCAAAATTAGGTGAACTAGTTTCCGAGACTAGTTTGGATAGATCAATACACGTGAGTCTCAAAATTAATCCGACCGAAATATACCTACGTGCCGGCACGTAAGTCTAGCGATGACGAGTCACGTGGAGGGGATCTGCGCACCCACGGATACCGTATTTTATACTTCTGCGCATACAAGGTCAGATTATTAGACTTACGTGCCGGCACTTGTATTTCTGCAGGTGGTTGGGTTAGGGTTAGTGTCACTGAGCAGCCCTGTAAATGTATATCAGGTTTTTTTTTTATGTGGTTAAAAAATGTTACCATACATTAGTCGATATTCAAAATGTACACACTTGATTTTGAACATTTACTTTCATGTTGGTCTGGGAGCAAACAAAAAATATAGAATGTACCAGTTGCTTCTCTTCCCACGCAGATGGTAAAAAACCATCGAGGGAATGGGCGAAAATGTTAGGAATTGTAGGCGATGCGGCCAGCAACCCATCACTATTATGATTCCCCTTTCCACCTATAAGCTCACGATCATGGTAAAAGTGGCTTTTATGTCTTGTTACCTTAGGTTCTGTATACCCCGTAACGGATAAAAACGTGATTTGTGTATGTATGTTGATTTTGAATTTGAGCTTAGCAGTGTTTTTTTATTACAGTTATGATCATACATAATACGTATGTATACATTTTGGTACACTGCAGTGTTACGTCACAATGTACAACAACTTAATAAGAGTGTTGACGAATGTATGTTATGTTTGCGTTTGTGTTCTATTGTATGCGGTCATTGGGCCTTTTACATAATGTCAGACAATCTGACTTTTGTTTGCATTAAGAGCGTTTATCCCTACTGAGCTGGCAACGTCGCATTTTTGGTGTTTTTGTAATAATGTATCCAATGCAATTATTGGTCGTGATGGACTTTTATTTTCTTATTAAACGATATATATTATTTTATCCCTTTGATACGAAAATAAAAGTCCATCACCATTAATCATTGCATTGGACACATTGATACACTAAAAACGAAGTGCACTACAGACGCACATTTGAAACTTTCATTCAATTTCTGTGAAATAATCGTAAAAAATAACCAAAAATGCGACGTTGCCAGCTCAATAGGAATGCACCCTCTTAACTAAGTGGCACATTATATTACTATTACCTAAACAATTTTAATGTAAATGTAGCGCGTTCGAAATAAGCACGTAATTATTAACATATTAAACAGCTCCAGTAAACGAAAATTAATTAGAATTTAATTAACTCTAATTATATTAATAATTTAACTAGGGTTTGGTCTAGAAACTTATATCTCAGGGACTTGCCTTCGTGATAAACATTTTAGACGGATATTTGAATTTTACTCCGTAGTGTTTGGTGGCGCCATCTTGTACAGAGTTCCCGAATTACTTTAGTTATAGCTACTCCTCAACAGATGGCACTGCTATGCATGGTATGGTACACAAAAAAAGCTCAAATACTTGTATTTTGACACTCAGTGTTAGATATGGGGACCAAATAGGGGCTTAGTAGTGTGTGTAGGATACTAGGATGGGTCCTATCGCAAACTGACACGATATATGATTATTAAATTAGTTATTAAAGGTTTAATCACACACGTAGTAAACTTTACTTTCATGCTGGTCTGCAATGCCGGATTAAGAGGTCTGGAGGCCTCTGGGCAACAAAGGAGTGGAAGCATCTGGCCCCAAATTATTTTCCTATCCAAGTTCTGTTGTTTACTAGTGTTTACTAGTCTGAATTTGTTTTTTTCGAAGTCTATTGTGGGGGCCCCTCTTTTGTGGAGGCCCCGGGGTTGTAGCCCCGGTTGCCCTCCCTTAAATCCGGCCCTGCTGGTCTGGGAGCAAAGAAAAAACATAGAGTGTACCAGTTGCTTCTCATCCCGCGCAGATGGTAAAAGGCCATCGATGGAATGGGTGAAATTCCTAGGTATCATATGGCGATGCGGCTAGCAACCCATCACTATTTTGATTCCTCTTTCCACCTATACGCCTATGTATCATGCTAAACGCGGCCTTTAGGTCTTGTTACCTTAGGCTCTGTCTACCCCGGAAGGTAGGTATGTAGCTAAGGTATGTATGTATGTATGTAGTAAACTTTGAAATACGGGTCTAGGTCGTAATTTCGATTATGTCTAACAAAACATCACAATGAAAGTCATAAAAAAATGTTAAGGGGTTAAGGCGAGTGGCTGCCGGTTTTGTTACATTTTATTATGTTGTTGTAACATTAAATGTTGCTTGTAAAATTGCCGCAAACTCAATGGCATTGTTTCATATGATAACACTAGCTGTTGCCAGCGACTTCGTCTGCCAAAGAGTTCGTTTATCGCTATCCCGCGGGAAGTAAGCAATTTTTCGGGATAAAAAGTAGCCTATGTGCTATTCCAGACTTTTCTCTATCTATGTGCCGAATTTCATCCTGATCCGTTGGGCCGTTCTGGCGTGATTGAGTAACAAACAAACATCCATCCATCCATCCATCCATCCATCCATCCATCCATCCATCCATCCATCCATCCATCCATCCATCCATCCATCTATCCATCCATCCATACTTTCGCATTTATAATATTTTTTATTTATTTATTTATAAGCCTTTTTATTCCGAATTCGCTACAATTTCAGTAAGTACATTACATGTTGTTGTTGTTGTTATTGTCGTTTTATTTTTATTAAATTGTCGCGTAATTCGGCGTGCCTCATGGCATAGGCCTCCTCCGTGTATTGGAGGGTTTGGGCTATAGTTCCCACGCGCGCCCAGAGCGGATTGGGAACTTAACACACACCATTGAATTTCTTCGCAGATGTGTGCAGGTTTCCTCACGATGTTTTCCTTCACCGAAAAGCTCATGGCAAATTACAAATGTAATTTTTCGCACTTTATAATATTAGTTAGATGTAATACTTGATGTAATTTTGTGTGTCGTGTAATATGTATTATTTTGAAGGCGGCTGAGACAAAAATACAATAGCGCCCCGCCCGTGGGTTTCGTAAAATTCAAATTAGGCTCTTTATCCAAACTTATAAGTACTTAGCTATGGTAATGGAGGTTTAGTAACATGTTAAGGTTGGGGTACTAGGCTATAGTGATGGGACTCGAGTGTCATTTTTTCACTCGAGTCACTCGCTCGAAAAACCCGACTCGAGCGTAAATTTTTTCACTCGAGTGATGATATGTCCAAAGTCGCTCGAGTGAATTTGTGATACGAGTCACGATTTTTTCAGTCAGCTGGCCGTCCTCTTGTAAAATATCACGTCATCATAGCGACAGTAGCACGAAGTTACTTTAACAATAACTTTAACCATAGCCAACAATTTTTGACAGAACACCTATGAATAATTATGTCTAAATCGTCTTAACTTGACTTTCTCACTCGAGTCAGTACAGGCAATTCGAGTGGCCCGAGTCAATTCGAGTGGTCCGAGTCACTCGTCGGCCGAGTGAATTTTTAGGCTACTCGAGTTGACTCGAGTCGCTCGACTTATTTTTCACTCGAGTCCGAGTGACAGTAAAACTAGTGACTCGAGTGAAACGTGATTCGAGTCCCATCACTACTAGGCTATGTCATATTGTGTAGCGAGCAGGCGCACGCAAACGCCTTCGCCACTTCATTCAATCTTCATCATATCGTTTGGCAAAAAAAAGATGATTCCGAGCGCGTTAGTAGAACATTTGGCCTCATGGGCTCGATTTTTAAACGCACAATACGCACATTAACTACTCGAAAATGGAAAGCACATCACTAGAAAATACCGAAAAAGTGGTATAAATTTATGTAGGTATAGCTAAAAACTACAGTTCAAATTAAATTGATTTCGACTAGTTGGATAGATTAATCAGAGCTGCTGTTCTTTCTAATTTACTCGTATTTAATATTCAGTAAATTTTTTGCTTCCATGCCGGTCTTGGAGCAAAGGAAAAACATAGAATGTACCAGCTGCTTCTCTTCCCGCGCAGATGGTAAAAGCCCATCTAGGGAATGGGCGAAAATCTTTGGAATCATGTTATAGGCGATGTGGCTAGCAATTCATCACTATTTTTATTCCCATTTCCACCTATACGCTGACAATCATGCTAAACGTGGCCTTTAGGTCTTGTTACTTTAGTTAGGCTCTGTCTACCCCATAAGGAATTAAGACGTGATTTATGTATGTACGTATGTACAATTTTTCAACACTATCGATTGAAATTTTCACATAATGTGCGTTCGAAAATACTGGCACATATTATTATTATTATACTATTGCAGCTCACATATATTATGTACGTAGCTGCGATCTTAACATTAGCCATTTAATTTCACTTATATGAATATAGATATGTTTATCTTTGTCCTGCTTTCCAATAAAACTGAACAAATCATCGTTTCATCCTTTTTTTCTATTGTCACGTCATGATCAATTGTTATTTGTTTTCAAATCACATTTTTTATAATGATTATAACTATAATGAATGACCGTTGATTTAACATTAAATTTATTTCTGGTATAAAATTGAATGTTAGTTTTTTGTTTAAGAAGTCTCAAGTCCATTTTAAATTAAGACTCTTCTGATGATTATAATAATAATTTATTATTTTATTTACAGCAGCTTGAACATTTAAATAGTTACCTAATTAACTAATTTAATAAATAATTAACGCAACTGTGCTAGAGCAGCGGTTCAAGAGCGGTTCATGTTTTTTATTATTATTATTGAATCCATTCGAAAATCATTAAATATGACGGAGCCCTATAATAAACTAAAAGTAGTAATCACATTCATTCTTGAATCAACTATACTCGCGGACTATAATTGTTGAGCCACGATAGAACTTTGTCGAAAATAATTATTATTGAAGTTTTTTGTTGACATGGCCACACGGCGGCCACGACACTGTACAATGTCATCGGGAACTGCGATATTTCGGGATAAAAACTATCCTATGTCCTTTCCTGGGACTGTAACTATCACTATACTAAATTTCAATAAAAACGGTTTAGCCGTTTTGCCATGAAAGTGCAACAAACATCCAAACTTACAAACTTTCGCCTTTATAATATTAGTAACACTTAAATTAATAAGAGTACTTAGAATACTTAGATTTAATTAGTGTTAGTAACTTCGAAGAAGTTATAAAACGAATCTAACCCAATAGTAAGCCAATCGATTAGGTCAACTTTTTTTTTAATTTACGAATTCATCATCATCAACTAGCCTAAGTATATACGTCCCACTGCTGTAGGCTTATTGTCTAACTCGCTCGTAATCGCCATCGTGTTCATTTTGACAGTTCTTGTATGAATGTAACAGCTAGCTGATTCCGATGCCAATTGTCAGCCCATACATGAACGGTCAAAATGAACACGATGGCGATTGCGAGCGAGTTAGACAATAAGCCTACTGGTCACAGGCCTGATCTGCAAATGAGAGGGCTTGATGGTCTATAGTTCGCATCGTACGCGGGCCAGTGCGGATTGGGAACTTCGCACGCACCATTGAATAACTTCCCAGGCGTGTGTAGCTTTAGGCACTTGTCCCACCGCCGGCGAGTAGCGAGAAGCGAGCATTTTTTAGTATGGAAATTTTGTCGCTTTTGTCGCCGGGCGACAAAAGTTCCATACTAAAAAACACTCGCTTCTCGCTACTCGCCGGCGGTGGGACAAGTGTCTTACTCACAATATCCTTCACCGAGAAGCTTATGGTAAATTTAAAAGGTAAATAATAATTTCGCAAATAATTTCCGAAAAATTCAGAGGGCTGGATCGAGCCCACAACCCTTTACTTGGGAGGCTACAGGGCTACCAAGGCTTTTTTAATACGAATTAGCAGGTAATAAGGTTTGTCAAGTGATGAATTTGTGAAATGATGACTTAGTCAAACGCTGGTTATTGAAATGATTAGATTCCAGCTGGGCTAGAGTGAAGAGCATAACATTTGAATTTAAAATCAGCTAAATTTAGAATAGCTCTTCAATTGGAGAATGGTGTGACGCACGCAACTAGTTTTTAGGATTTTTACCAAAACAAGCAAATAAAATCAAACGATCGTATTAAATAAATCGAAATAACTAACCGGTTAGCGAAGTATGCGAGATCAGCTTTTGTGAATATCAAGCCCAAAACTATTTTCCCGAATATCTCAGGTATTTTCGGTGCTCCAACAACACACCCCTTCATTTCATTTTCTGGCACAGGATCCGCACATTTTTTACTTCAGTGTCACTTTAAAATATAAAATCGTCACTCTATCACTGAAATAATTATGTGTATAAACTTTTATTTAGATAAAAATTTTTGTCATCACATTCGTGTAAACAAGTGCAATGAATTTATTATTATTTATAATAAATCATGCGTCTGTGTTAATTAATGCGTTCGAACTGACTACGATCGGTGCGCGTACGCGGCCTGTCACGCACTAAGCGCCGCTCCACTCTTGGACTCTTGCGCATTCGCGAAGGCAAGGTCCCACACGCGCGAGACACCTGTCTCGGACTTGCATCATGACTACAGATGAGATCGAGCGAGAAAGCGAACGCATCGATTCCATATCCGTGCGTTATTGATTGTATCGATATGACTTATTGTCTTTAATCGCTGTCATTTGCATTTGCAACCTTGGTGTATTTATTTTTGTTTTCCCCGCCAAAATTTTAGTTCCAAACTGGTCTGTAGAAAAGTTCATTTTATATAGATTATGTTTATAATTAGATACGAAACGAACATGATGAAGACCGAACAACGTTGTTGGCTCGCTCTCAATACAGGAAATATTTAATTACTGAATTAAATTAAATGATAATAAACACGTAAACATAAACATATGTATAACAATATTCAGACATGCTTGGCTGTTTTGCACGTGTAGTAGCGGAATGGCAAGTAAATGATTTAGTTCCTCGAAAAAGACCTCCGCAAAGTAGATAATACATACATACATATAATCACGTATTTTTCTCTTATGGGGTAGACAAAGCCACAAGTAACAAGATCTAAAGGCCAAGAGCGTGTAGGTGGAAACAGGACTGAAAATAGTAATGGGTTGCTAGCCGCATCGCCTATAATATTTGATCGCCTATAATACTTAAAATCTTTCTTAAATTGTAATAAAATATATTTTCTAGTGCTCTATTTTCTTAGGCCCTGTAGCTTTCACGGTCAATGACCATCAAAAAGCATGTTTCATTGCATTACACGTTCTCCATAATTTAACCACTCTGTGCTAATACCGTTTGGCGCAACTTTTCGTTGCTACGACTATACCTATTGCATTAATGATCAGCTAGTTCATAATATTGAAATGTTATTTTATGTATATATTAACATTTAGAAGTAAATCACGTTCGGTTCGGTTTTGTTACTAAAGGTGCAACTGCACTTATGCGTTCGCCTGATGCGGTTTTCGAACTTAATACTCAACCTGCTTCGGCCAACGAGTAGTCCTTCACATTGGTCTGTCCGCCTACTTCTGTCACCTAATTAAGTGGTTACAGGTTACAGGTCGCTCGCCGAATGCGGTCGACTACAGTGTGTTCCTTTAACTGTTACGGCGATCTACTAAGTGTAATTGCCCCTTATGGATAAAGAAGAGTATCTACTTAACTTATAAAAATAAGTCCGCAAGCTCAATATAATGATGATCATTGATCACATGGAACAGGTTTGTGTTGGTTGCAGAAATTATCATAAATTCGGTGCGGGCAATAAAGTGACGCTATGGAGTGAAATGAAGTAACCTTAAGTGGATGGAATTGTCGGTGGATATAAACTGGTTTGATTCATACCATTTGTTCAAAACATAAAGATCTCGAGTTAGATCTTGTTCAAGGGCGTCGCCCTCGCCAACCGATAATCAGGGGGGGGGGGTGGTAGGTCAAACAGTATGGTGGTACTTGCTTAAATGACAAAACACACACACACACACACACACACAAAACCTATCACCCTTAAAAACCTTCTCCGTTCCGTCTTGGGTCAAAATAAGGGCAGACCCCCGTGCCCCCATTGGCGACGCCCTTGCACTTGTTTACAATCCGAAATAAGCACTGACAAAGATCTGCTATGGGTGGTCATCACGTAACATACATTACTGTAGTCTGTATCCTTCTTTAAGCTATTATGCATGCAAGTCGCGACACTGCGCCGGTAAGCGGACCATATACATGCAAAAGGGTTGATGTCCTCACCAGTATTGTTCTATAGTTGCGAAGTGAACTGAACAATTTACATTATAAATAAAATAGCATACTTAGGTAGTTACTCATGCAATAAATGCATGGGCGACCAAGTTTCGCTCGGCGTCTTTTGACTTTGTCGTGATTATTTTTTATGAGAAAAGTTATTTACGAGGGTCATGCCAAAAGAAATTAGATATTCAAATACTACACAGTTTATTCTTTATTATTGATATCGATTTTTTTCGAAATATTCACCGTAAGCACGTATACACTTTTTCATCCGGCTAATACCACTTGGAAAATGTCAATGACCATTCTTCTTTGGGTACCTCAGAAATTTCATAATTATAGACAGCTAGGGCATCTTCTTTGCTTTCAAATCGCCTTCCTCTTAATTTTTCTTTTATTTTCGGAAACAGGTAAAAATCACAGGGTGCTAGGTCAGGAGAATATGGGGGGTGAGGAAGTATATTAACGTTTTTCGAACTAAAATAGTCGAGTGTTCTGGCAGAAGTGTGCGGAGCGGAATTGCCGTGGTGCCAGAGCAGATACTGGGTTCCTCACTTTGGCCGCTTGTCACACCAAGCTAATAAAACTTTTGGAGCACAAACTGTCACATACCATTCTGAGTTGACAGTCCTTTGATCCTCTAGCACCACAGTCGCAATATGCCCAGTCTTGCAGAAAAATGAGGCAACCATTTGTTTCTGTGTGCTTCGTGCTCGGCGACATTTTGTTGGAGTTGGCTCATCTTCAAAGCACCATACTGTTGACTGCCGCTTTGTTTCCGGATCGTAGTTATACAGCCATGTTTCGTCACCTGTCAGTATATCATAAACAGTTTTCTTCTCGCCAGCGTCGAATTTATTTATCATAAATTTACACCAATCCACGCGACGTTATTTCTGCAAATCGTTGAGTTTATGCGGCACTCATCTCGAACAACGCTTATGGAGGGACAGGTGTCCATGAATTATGCTTTGCAGGGCTGCTGATCCAATGCCTAGATCTCTCTCAAGCTCTACATATGTAATTCGTCGGTTCTCGCGAATATTTTTTTCCACGGCTTGCACATTTTCTTGAGTAACTGCTGTTGGCGGTCGCCCTGACTTCGCCTCATCTTCAAAGCTCCCTCGCCCTCTTTTAAATTCGGCAAACCAATTAAAGATAGTTGCACGAGAACAAGCAGACTCACCAAAAGTCGTGGTTAAAAGTTCAAAACATTCTTGTGACTTTACCTTTTTTTAAAGTCATAATAAATCATAACTAGAAAATCTCGTCGACTAAGTTCCATCGTGGTCGCAAATTCCCGCCAGAATCGAACAGATAAAAAATATTTAAAAAAATATTACGCATATTTCCGGAGTGTTCCATTTTTAAATTTATAGCTAAATCGATACCTTTAGGTTCAATTGGCGTAAAGGACAAAATGCCGAAAATGAGTTAAATATACAGTTTTGTTCAGAATTTTAAGCTCTATCGAACTGTATACTTAAAATTTTGATATCTCGTAAAATTTGACCTTTACGCCCGATATTTTTGGATCTCTTATCACCATAATGTGCTTTTTTTGTGGGTGTAAGAAACGAACCTGAAATCACATGGAACGTAAAGGAAATCATGAAGTTATAAACAACGACGTATAGTCCTAAATTTACCATATTGTCCTTTAAGACCTACTTTTATAGGACTTAATTTACTTATTTGCCCTTTACGACCTCTACTTCTATACATTATACTTTAATACCAAATTGAAACTACGGCGTAAAGGACGTATATACCAATAGATATTTATTTCTTGGATTATACGACCTGATTAAGACACAAACATAAATCCTAAGGTCTAATTTTGAAAAGAAAGTAAGTGTTCTCTATAAATTCGACACTTTAAGGTTCAATAAAATTGGTATAAAGGACAAAAATGCTACTTTCCAGGAGAAGTAAAATACATTTTTTTTAAGCTAAATATTTTTTTTATTTGGGGACCTATATCTTCGATGTATATGACAAATGTGCTAAGAATTCTTCTCCCTACGCAGTAAAATAGTAACTACAACGATAAATAGCATATTTTAGAAGTTAAGTATCCTTTACACCCCGGAAAAAAGCGTCGGTAGTCCCTTACGCCCCCACTTTTTTAAAAAACTCAAAAGTTTAGAGGTTGTAAAGGTATGTTTTATATAAAATTATACAATTTTGGGGTGTATAGTTCACTGTAACTTACTAAATAGTTCTTAAATAACTGTAATTGCTTGTAACATGGCCTTTAGGTCTTGTTACCTTATGCTCTGTCTACCCCATAAGGGATAAAACGTGATTTATGTATAGCAATCGTTATCTTAATAATATGTTATTAGTTATGTAGCATAAAAATTTCATTTTACATATTTTAAACAGTTTATTTATATTTATAAACGATTCTTTTTGTAATAAAACATGTAGATTTACCCAGGGTAGGACTATGTAGTAAATGAAAGCTCAATAGTCATAATGGTAACAAAATGTCCAAATATTTTAAATGTTAAATCAAGTATCTAAGAGCTCACAAATATTAAGCACGTCACTTATTAATTATTCAATCCAACTAAATAGGTATCATTGGAAGATTTCATGTACAATTTGTCATTAGTTATTGCTCACATAAACTGAAATCATTAAGTGACAACTAGTATAAACATAGGTATACCTTATCAGACAGATTTTGAAAGCAATGTTCATTTGTTAGCATTATTTAACAAAAAACACCAAAATAATTAATTTAAAGGTACCTAAATGATACAAAATTTAACTTATAACCCTTATAACGATCTCATTTTGTGTATAGTTGCGTTAAATGATGAATATAATATAAGTGACGTACAATACAATACAATAACTCTTTATAATAGTGGTATAACAATCAAAACAGAAAAAAGGTATACAGAAGTAATAAGGTAACAATAGGCGGCCTTATCTTACATACTTATTAATGTTTATGATACCTGATTTATGACTGACTTATAATGATTTAACATTTTGGTACAATTATTATAATTCGTGCTTTCATTTACAATATTCCTACCCTGGATAATCTACATGTTACCACTACAAAAGTTCACGAATATAACTTATCTGTATACAATGTCTTTAAGGCGCTGGCAACCGCTAATGATCTTGAGCAGCGCCACTCTTTACACATACATAAGGTTCGCGTGCCTGTTAGTGACAGAGAAGAAACTATTCCGGCAGCGTAGCGTGCGTCTAAAGTTTTTGCAAATAAGATACAAATAATTGTCAGCCTATTAATGACATTTGAATGCTACACAACCAATAATATCAAAATATAATAATTCCCAAAGTTAAATTTTATCGAATAGTAAAATATTTTGCATCATTGCTTCCTTTAATTACGGTTATGTGAGGAAAATAACATAAAATGTGTAAATTATACTGAACTATACACCCAAAAATTGTATAATTTTATATAAAACTGATCTTTACAACCTCAAAACTTTTGAGTTCTTTAAAAAGGCCGGAGCGTAAGGGACTACCGACGCTTTTTTCAGGGGTGTAAAGGACACGTAACTTCTAAAATAAGCTATTTATCGTTTTGGTTACCATTCTACTGCGTAGAGAGAAGAATTCTAAGCACTTTTGTCATATTCATCGAAAATATAGGTTCACAAATAAAAAAAATACAAAGGTTTTAAAAATAAACAAAACGTTTTTTGCTTCTCCTGAAAAGTAGCATTTTGTCCTTTACGCCAATTGAACCTAAAGGTATCGAAATAACCAGCCTTTACGATGGTGTATAACTGGCCAGTATCAATCAAATGAGCATGGAGTATCTAATTTCTTTTGGCATGCCCCTCGTACTTCTTACTTCGCAATAAAATTTGTTTGGGTTAGTTTATAAGGTAAACAGAACTTTAGATTTTATCTAATTTGTTATGAAAAAAAGTTTTTTTCTTAGCCCCACTTCTCACCCTCTATTCTAGAGCATAGTCTATGACACAAAGTTGTTTTCCTAATACAGGCAACCTTCAGAACAACCATCGCACTAAATGTTGGTATACCTATTTAACATTGATTTTGGGTTGCGTAAGCTTTTGTAGTAAGCAATACCGTTTCCTTATGCCGTGGGTAACGTGACTCATGCCAAAGCCAAGGTGTCGCCTTGGATTTCGTAACGTAAGTTATCCATACGTCATTAAAATGTCATTTTTTTACAACTAGGTACACTCAGTGAGCTCCTCTAGAGACATTCGGGTTTCGGGTACTCGTAGATTGCTTACTCGACCAATAAATTACCTAACCAACTTAAAGTCCAATGTCAATGTAAGGCTTAAAACATTATTGACTTATTGTTTTTTTAAGGAAAAAATAATGGTCATAAAAATGCTAGACTTACTCTGTCCATTTGTTAGAATATTAATTAAGATAGCCAGTAGATAACATTTAAATGTCATAGATATAAAGTTGTTCTAAACCTAGACATGTCTTGTCAATAATAACATCAATAATAAAGCAGGAAAATCCAGACAGCTTTTAATGCTAGATTCAATCTTTTGACTCGGGACATTTTATTCGATAATTAAATTACATAGTACTTTGAATATCTAACTAACTGATGTTTTTGTCTAAAAAAGCTAAGCTACTAAGTACTTAAAGCCTGTTCATCTTTTAAACTTAAGTGAAATTCGAACTCGAAGTGTACCAATGGATATTTGTAGGTTACAAAAATAGTCTTGTTAAATCACATTTCCTAAGTACCTAATCATGAAACCTCCTGTATCTAAGCAATTTACTTATTTCTACAAATTTCACTAGGAATAGAAAGAAAAATATTATAAACTGATGGATGATGCAAAGTGTCGATTTCCGCTGGGGTCAAGATCGATTTCAAAACATTTAATAGTGATTGACTTAACAAATGTCAGATTTTCGCCATATTGCGTGTGTTTTATATATTATGTATGAGGAAACTATTTTATTAGTCGTTCTATAAACAGTAGTTATTTAGCTTAAAAATCTTTCCCGGACTTTAACATTTTTTTAACACTTAATAAAAAATAAATAGTTATAGGTGGCCGAGGATCGTGCTCAGTGGCGTGCCATGGGAGAGGCCTATGTCCAGCAGTGGACGAATATAGGCTGATGATGATGATGATGAAATAGTTATAAATAACATAATAATTCTTTAGATTTAGTTCCAACTTTTGCGCTTAGCAACGCATTTAGCCTTTTTTATTTCGCATATAAATGTGGGGTCAGGATTGAAATAAGAGATATAAGAAACGTTTATTTTATTGGATGTTTTCAACGGATATTATTAATACAATTAAGGCTCACGCAAACAAAACGATAAATAGGTAGTGAATATTTAAAAGGTTTGTTTTTGTGACAGCTTACGCTCGTATTACATTAACATTATACCTACATGATATATAAACCCATTTACAAAACAGTAGCTTTTGCTGGCGGCTTCGCTTGCGAAGAATTCGTTTAGGTAGGTATCGCTACTCCGCGATTTTTTCACTAAATTTTGTTTTATTTAAAATTAATTAAAATGTGCTATCTCCGAATCGGACATTTCGACCAGCGTACAAACTTACAAAATAAGTTTCTGACAAAAATGTCATTGTAATACAACCTTTTTTTGGTGGCTGTACTTTTTGCTGACTTTACTTGCATTGTCACCCGTCTTACATATGTGTACCTACCAAATTTTAAGTCAATCGGACCAACCGTTGAAGAGTTCCCTCCTGCTGACATGGTTCTGGCTGGACCCTGGACCACCAGAATTCTACTACCAGATTATTGTATTGTCATCTGACTTACACAAGTATACAAAATTTCAGCTCAATCGGATGAAGATATCTGCTTCAAAATTGAGTCGCAAGATTCCACCCGGACAAACATACATACATACATAATATTGCAAGTTCATATAAAGCTTGTAACAAATGCTGTGATGCAAAGGTCTTTGTTAATGAATTCTCCTCTCCGGATTATTTAAATGTGTGTAATTATAATTAAACCGTTCATGTAACGACTGAGACAGGCAATCACGCTGGTGACCTTGGCTTGACTATTGCACGCATGCATACCTTACCTTACTCACCGAATGCGCATCGTTACGAAATAATACCCGGGAGACAGCGGTGGGTTTTCACCAATGTAAAGTAGATACCGCAAGCCTACTCCGGAGTTAAAAATCCCAAGCTCGTTTTGTGCCGTTCCGCTCGCACTTAAGTCATTTAATACGTTTTACGAATTTTCAATTTCGGAGTAACCCCTCAGGTGGTGTATTAGTAGAACTGGCATAGCGAAGCGATATGATATGTCACCTTATTGCGATAGAGAGTTCTACGTTAGCGGATCAATTGACAACTTCAGTAATCCCAATTCCTATTGGTAAATCAACTAATTATTTTATTCGGCTGTCGCATTCACTGTTGTTGTGCCTTCGCTACAGTAGGATGTTTTGACAATAGACTTCTGCGATATTCGTATTTCAAGCCGTGTTGACGTTTGCACTTGATCGCAGACCAGGGCTCTAGTGTAAGTTTTCACACAAGCAAACGTCTCGAACGCATTCACGTAAACGTCTCATTACCATGGAAAAATTGGCAGCGCCTCTAACGGCACGTAACCGCAATAAACTAGTTCGCCCTCGAGTCGTTAGGTGCGACAAAAAACTTAGACTAAGCAATCTGACACCCGATTTTTCGAAGCACATGCACATCACACATCACTCGAAAGTAGGTACCAGTGGTGAAAAATTATATTAAATTTCGAATGACGGGTAAAAGAAAATTACTGTTCTAATTAATCTTGCTTGCCGAATAGTCGCAAATTTAATGGGAAAACTGCATTTTTAGCTACTTATGCACGGATTTGTAACCACTTTCAAATGGTATTTTAGAGTGATGTGATTTAAAAAATCGGCCCATGTTCGGAAAATAATGGAGTAGGAAAATTTGCAACAATGAAGAAGCCGCAGATAAGCATAGGTATCTCATAATATCTATTTTTAGTCCAATCCTACTAATATAATGCGAAAGTTTGTGAGTGACGATGTGACGATGTGACGATGTGAGTGAGTGTGTATGTTTGTTCCTTCTTCACGCTAAAACGACTTGACGGACTTGGATAAAATTTGGAACGGAGATAGCTGGTACCCTAGATTAAAACATAGGCTACTTTTTATCCCGGAAAATTGTATAGTTCTCGCGGGATAGCGATAAACATACCAATTGCTAATTCTACGCGGACGAAGTCGCGGGCAGAAGCTAGTTTTAAATAACAATTGTTTACTAACATTTTAGTCCTAACTAAACCACAAGTATCGTTGTAATTAATAAGTACTTACTCAAGCAAAGCAAAGGTCATACTGTGTAAATTTTGGTGCGTAAAACATCTAGCCGACAGTAGTTTAGCAAGGATTTCGTACGACCAAGGTAATTTCCGGTCTGTCTTGCTGCGGAAGTATACCTACAGACACGGCATATAAATATCTATATACTAATACAATAATGAGATAAAGTTCGAGGTTATAGTAGAGTCTGATAAACATCAATATTTGATATGATGTCATTGTTGGTAACGAAAATAAATAGCAATGAACTTAGATTGAAAATATAATTGCGTTCGGAAATTGGACTCTGCTTTGGTTTTGGTTGGTTGTTAAACGGCAAGTGAGGCTGGTTGAATTTAATAACGCCTTCACTTTCATTGTGCACATAGTCGCAATCGTAAGCACACTCGTGAAACCATATCGAATCCATCTTTTTTTTTATTTGGTCTGAGATTTATTACATGTATGTATTCGAGCGTGACAATTAGTTATATGGAAATACTGAATTGCAAAGAAAATAATGTACCTTAAAGGAGAGTTAGTTACATCAGTTATCATATCTTCTGCTCTACCTATAAAATAGGATTGTGACAAATTGATGAACAACGTACCTACAACCAAAACCACCAGAGCTATAGAGACTATCACCAGTGTATCGTGACGTGGAGGGATACTAAAGAAGCGACTTCGAAATTACCACCTGAAAAGGGGCTAGTTAATTTATTATTCTTCCACGGGGAAAAACCTCGGAACAACGCTAGTTTATAGACGTTTGTACTACCGCAATTGCTCTACCATATTTGGTTAGGTACGTATTACAATGTTCTGACAACACCTATTTGCCAGGGAAAACCAAATGATCCAGTTCTAGACTTACTGGTTTTTAAAACAATCCGGAATATGTAGCAACACGGATAAAGAGCCAGAAACCGTACCTACGTTTTAATATAACTACTTACGGCTTACACAATGGTTTTGTGTCACACGATCTAATTTTTTTCTCGTGCCATACCTTTGAGACAATGCTGTTAATACGTATATTTGTTAATGTCGTTACGTTTTTTTTCCTTCGAGCATAGATGAATTATCTCTGTAGATAAGATGGTATAATGTAAGTGTCTATTTAATTTTTCAATTGGTTACACAGTTAGGAGCGATAACAGAGTTTTTGGACTCTGCTTTCGATTAGAATATTAAATAAATCAGTTTGTTGTGAATATGTAGCCCCAAGTTTAAATTCAGAAAGGTCGGTGAACTGCGGATTATTAAACGGTAGTGTAATGACTGTTCTCAAGGTGCAGGCAATGTCACCGAAACTTCTATAACCGCACGGATACTACATTCACTAATCTACGTTTACCGCAGATGAGAATAAAAAGGACTCGGATTTAACAAAATTACTTCCCCTTTAAAAAATCCTGGGTGACGATTTTTCTGAACAAGGGAGTAGGTTTTGGAATTGCATTTGTGAAAATACCACTTGAAATTGGTAAATGTTTTTTATAGCAATCTGTAATTTTTACATTTTTCCATTGGTATTTTCACAGATGTGATTTGATTTCATAAATCTGCACTCAGGTGGTGTCCAGATTTCATGACCGTTGGTAGTAAAAATCACATAACTAATCTCTGATTAAAAATTAATGTATTTGAAGTCTGGTTCGTTTGCCTCATTTTGAATCATAAAAAGCTTAAACAAAAAGTTGTAAATGTTTTGATTTTGAGGCTGCGCCAGCGTCTTGGGCATCTGGTAATCTGGTTTTTTTAACGGTATCTGAAGTACATGCGTTCCTACCTTTATTTATTCCGTCAATGTGCCTGTTTTTGAACCGAATGTTTAGACACTGAAACCGGTTATGGTCTTAGGATAGAGCCATCAAATAACTGTTCGTAACTATTTACGGTTTGAACTGACTCATAAGTTATCAGAATTTACCTATGTGCGAGGAGAAGGAAAAGTTAGGTTTTATGAGGAAATTTCACATACCGACAAAACAATCCATGTGTGTATAATTACATACAATCCACATTCAAATCAAAATACAGTCAAATAAAATGTTGATACTCTAAGTTGGCCGAAAAGAGTTCTTTTACTTGTACGTATCTTTTTAATGTTATCAGCGCTTTCAAAAGGACCATTGTTGCCTGTAGAAGAATGCGCTGCTAGAAACTTTTTCAAAAAGTCATGTCAATTTACTTATACACTAAATCAAAATAAATGAAAAAAGAAGGAAAAAAAATAACTGGATAATAGGGATGTATAGAGTCCCCAAGTTAAGTAAAAATATAAAAATAAAAGATAATAATCAATTACGTGGAGATGTAAAACGCCCCCAATGGCTATTATACAATAGCTTGGAGTTGTACCTACATGGTTTTTCATTCAGCCTGGAGGGGACTGACTAAGCTCAAACCCTTTAATTGCTAAAGAAGGCCCAGCAGTGGTACGTAGGTAAATAAGGTTGAGACGTGAAGTGAATTGATGTTTAAAAAAAAACTTGTATAAACCAAATGTCCGCAGTTTCGATGCCTCAAGGCGGAATGAGTAACGAAATGAGGTGTTGAGAAAAGTGTAGCCTTGTGCGTATTGGTCGCCCTACATTTTTGTCCAACGCTGGCCAACTTTATGGATGGATTGGATACATATGTATGTATAATATTTATTGTGCAAAATAAACATAAAACAAATACTATTGACAAACACTGAGATAAATGCACAAAGGCGGACTTATCCCTTTAAGGGAACTCTTCCAGTTTACCTTTGAGTGGACGAGAGGATACGTTAGGTTAAAGTGAGGACCACGTATTTCCATTCATCTGACTACTGCGCAACTCCTGCGTATAAATTGATCCGGAATAATGTTTCCATACATTGATCGGTGTTCAAACTGAACTGCGGTCAAGGGTGGGACTAAATTTAGAATCAAAAATTTAAATGAAAAGTCTTTGTATTGGGTGTTCAGTTGAACTAACCTAAGCACCTGCTGAATTTCGGAAAAAAATTGAGAGATCTTGTAGTCTCGTCTCTCTAGTTGGGCTATGTTGGCCCAACAACTAGCGGGCATATGAAAACTAAAATGAGAGCAAAAGCCGGTGCTTACGAAAGCATGCAGTTTGCGTTCAAACGTCTTTTTAATTAATGATGCGCGTGAGTTGTTACATAAGCAAAACTTAGTTTACTAATGATTTGACCATCGTTTGTCGTTTGACGTGGATTTAGAGGTACGAGTAATGTAATAACTAATTACAATGACCACTTAGCAATGTATGTATGTGTGTACATGACATAGTCATTATAAATTATAATTCAGCAGATACAGAACAGAATATGCAGTACCTACCCAATAAATCGGCAATGCAAGGGAAAGAGCGGTATACCTAATATACGCATGTCAGAGCAAGATAGACAGACGAGTCCAGTGTACTTTACGCTGTAAGCCTTCGAGGCCCTACTAATAAAGTTTATCTTATTTCAACACGTGCCGACAGCTGTCAAATTTTCTGTTATTTCAGTTATTTCAGTTAATTTAACGGTAGTTATATAGATAGATTAGTAGGTTTGTGTATAGATACGTACGAGTATTGTTTATACTAATAAACAATACTCGTACGTATCTATATACAAACCAAACGTACACCTTACATTTCATCAATAGCTTATAGCGAAATTTTCTGGCCTCTGGATGTCCCCATTAATAAACATCAAAGTCACATTGGCAGCTGCAATCGTCAGTTTCATAAATCGAAAACCTATTTCAGATCCATGCCTCTACATCCTGCGGTTCTCGTCACAGCTGCAGTTCGAAGACAAGCAGCACGAGGTCAGCATGACGGCGCTCCGTCTGGTGCAGAGGATGAAGCGGGACTCCATCCACTCGGGACGGAGGCCTTCGGGTATCTGTGGTGCTGGTAAGAGCGGCCATTTCATATTTTTTAGGCTGGTATCCACCAAGTACGATCTTTGCTGCTTATCTAATAATGAAAAAGAAAGAAAGAAGACATTTATTCATTTTACAAGACACACAAATATAAGAGCATAGTGCATACACACAATTTTATAGAAAAGAAACAACAACAAAAAAACACAGATAAGAAAATTAGATCATCAGCGTTGTGTGTCTTCGCAAAAGTGAAACGGTCGCTGGCTCAGCATTACGCTGAGGTGTCAGACACCTGCAGCACTGATTAGTACATAGCTACTTAGCTAAGTACTCGTGTTAGTGGAAACGGAAAGCACCCCATTCGGTTATGTCGGATGCCCGTGATCGCATTTACCATTTCTTTCTGCCCTCATTCTTTATCGTTTGACAGAGAGGGAAGGTGATACCAAGGGCGTTGGACATTAGGCCTCAGATCTGTAGGATGAGGATGGTGCTTTAGCTGGTTTGCCCAGTGGGCAGTGACCCTGACTATGATGCTTAAGGTTCCGGGTCCAATTCTCGGTGGGGACGGGGGCTTATATGATCAATACGTACGTCTGTACCCGAGTCATCGATGTTTCGCATTTAAGTCATGTGAATGAGCCACAGGCTCGTAAAAGTACTGCCTATCTTGGTCTCAAGTAAGAATAGAAAAAAGCGGATTTTCAATATTTTAGATAAAAACCTAAATATGAATTGAAAGGCGGGGGCGTGTTATTTCTTTGCCTTTTAATGGACGAGACGTACCAATAAAATTCCAGGGGACTTACTTGTGGTGAATATTGGAGCATTTCTTCTGACCGGCGCTAAATCAAAGGACGCGGCCAGCAACCGATGAAAACAAAACACGGCGCTACAACGCTTGCAGCGGCCACAATCATGCACTTTATAACTTCTTCTTGCTGTTTACACTTTCTGTTTATAATGTTACTATAGCTTCATAAACACACACAACATAAATAAACCCCGGGGTAACAAATTAACACAATAAATAGATTAATTAGCGGTTCTACGATCACTTCAATAAAAATTGTACGCGTCTCGTAGGAGTTCCAAGCGAAAACTGATTTGTTTTTTAAAAATGGCTCCCATGCTTGACCTTGACTGCGCAGCGGCGCAGGTTAGTTCCTGTTTTCACCCCTAGATGGCATTGGTCTCGTCATAGGAACACTGCGGTTGCTTATGCAGTATTTTCAGTGGCGTAAACATCATGTATTGTTCAATTGATATAAATTGTACTACTCACGATATTTATTATTAAAACATTATTATTAATATTTGTCAGAAGGTTGCAAAATGACAAGGTCTACTGCATAAATAGTAGTTTTCAAGTAGGTACGCACTAAGTACCTACTTGATTCTACTTAACGATTAATGTGTCGAACCTTAGGAATATCTTGCAGATGCCCTTGTACTGAAGTGTCTGCAGCAATTTGCAACGCGTGAGTCGAAAACCTATTGAGACTCAAGTGTTCTGTGTATCACGATGGAATTTCCTCTGGCCACTTTCTACTTATAAAATCAATATTCGGTCTCTAGGGTTTTCAAGTAAAAATGTGTAATGAATGAATTAAAATTATGTATATGACGAAAAGAAAACTGTCGGTTCTCAAAATATGGATTGTTTTACTGGGCGAACGCGAAGGCGTGAAATTTAATCACTGTGTTAGGGTTGATGAGGATTCCATTTCCGCTTTCTCATAATAAGGAAGTTCCGCAATTTTTTGAATTCCTCTACTGTATTGATGTATTTGATTTTGTTTTAATTTTCAACTAGTAATATATCACTCTCACACAATCCTATCACTATCTCTTCCTCATCCCCTTCCACAAACTATGTGCTTATTAGTTCTCGTTTATAATTGAGACAGTGCAGTCCTACAAATAACAATGGTTACTCTCTCGAACCTCGAACGTTAAAGTCATGACTTTATCTTAACTCTTATTTTTATTTCTGTAATAAGATCATTGTCCATCGACACCCGCAATGTCAGAGAATTGCAAATGTATTGCCAGCCTACATAGCTAAGTTAGCATTCCTCATGTACCAGTAGTTTCACCCGCTGTTACTCTACATGCCAGAACAGGTGCTTGGCGGCTAAGTTAGCAAGCAAGACGTGGTAGCGATCCGACGGATCACGCCTTGCCACCTGCAAAACCCGCTTGTATTATGAAAACTACGCCTGCTATTAAACTAGGACTAATTCTAATCTTTTTTTTATTCCAGCACTGTTAATAGCAGCTCGTCTCCACAGTTTCTCCCGCACACCAGCCGACGTGGTGCGGATAGTGAAAGTCCACGAGTCGACCCTCCGGAAGCGACTCCTTGAATTTGGTGACACTCCATCCAGTGCGCTGACACTTGAGGAGTTTATGACGGTAGACTTGGAGGAGGAACAGGACCCACCCGCTTTCAGAGCTGCCAGGAAGCGAGATAAGGAACGGTTGCAGAAGGTAAATATCGATAATATCGACATTACTTACGGCCTATATGGCCTATATGGCTTTACGGCCTAGAGATTGACGTATGTGGATGAAGCGAAAGAGGTATGTCAGGATCGTAGCAAGTGGAACAAAGCAGTCTCTGCCCACCCCTGTGGAAATGAGGCGTGACGGTATGTATGTATGTTAAGGCCTATTGTATCCTACTGCTGCTTTTTTCTTCCACCACTCGTCTCTGTCGAGTGTGTTAGAATATCGAACAAGTGCATGCTTCTGCTACTATACTCACGAGCAAAAATAACGTATCGTTTTTAATAGAGCTTTGTATGAAAAGTGACCCGTTATTTTTGCTCTTCAGTGTATTTGTTATGCGTCCAAGTCCCGGCATCGTGTTTGCGACGAATATGAAATGTCAATACTTAATGCAATTTCAGTTAATGGAAGAAGAGGACGGAGAGAGGGAAATGACGGATCTGCAGAAAGAGATCGATGCGCAGTTGGAAAAGGACAATTCTAGAAGAAGAAAGGCGGCTGCATCAGCAACGCCATCGTCCGTGTTAAGTATTGGTGAGTACATGTGTTACATAACAAGCACAAGAGCACAAGAGCACAAGAGGCATTTCATCTAAGTCCTCTAGGTTGGCAACGCATCTGCAATCTCTTCGGGGTTGCGGGTATCTATGGGCAGTGCTGATCGCTTACCATCAGGTGACCCACTTGCTCGTTTGCCTTCCTATTCACATAAAAAAAAAAAAAAAAAAAAAACAATACTGACCGTTGCAGTAGGGTGCTTATGTTATGCCCTAGAACTCTGATACTACTTTTACAACACATTATACGTCTGGTCGATTCTCGAACTGCAAATATACGTTTGTAGTCGAAGAAAGGAAGCGACTACGTACTAGATTAGGTATAATTAAAAAAATAGTATTATTTTCTTTACTCATGCTATGAGATCCATCTTCTTGCCAAATTTCATGATACCTATTAAGGGCCGATTTTTCATTCGTCAGATAGGCCCTATTGGACGAATAACTCTATGGGTATCTGTCAGTATCTAAGTATCTGTGAGTATCTAAGATTGAAAAATCGACCCTAAGTGTATGTAATTATAGGTAAAATTTACTTGTGATTGTCACGACTTAACAGACAAATAGATGCACAACGAAGCGATCGCGCGATCCTATACGGTTTTTTAGACAGGCGTTTTCCTTTTTTTAACGACGGTACAGTTGTGTCAAACCGTTTTGAGTATTTTTACTTAATTTGTAGTTTCTGTAAATGTGATTTTGTGGCAATAAATTGTTTTTTCTTTCTTTCTATCTACATAACTTTTGGTTTCGTTAGGTATCAGATCACATTCACCATCTCTTTCTATCCTGACAGAAAGACAGTGAAAGTTATAGTTCCAAGTGTGTTAGACAATAGATAACTCAGTAGGCTTATTGTCTAACTCGCTCGCAATCGCCATCGTGTTCATTTTGACAGTTCTTGTATGAATGTGACAGCTAGCTGATTCCGATGCCAATTGTCAGCCCATACATGAACTGTCAAAATGAAGACGATGGCGATTGCGAGCGAGCTATACTTCAGTTAATTTAGAATGAGAAACCACAATAACATTATATTGCGTCTGGTCAATTATATCTTACCTAGCAAATAGTATAAATAAAATAAAATATAAGTTTATTTACTAAAAAGTTTCACAAAATTAAACATGTTACCTTCACACTAGGCTGAGCCTGTCTCGTGAGGTCCATTGGTTACAGTTACTTGTTAACATTGATGGTCCAACACTGTTAGTATAGTGTAATATTTTTGCAGCCGCAAAATAAAATTGTATTAATGTCACTTTATTTGCGTGTCGTCAATTGTTACTCTAGTACAAATTGTAAAGAGATTACAGTTCACGAGCCGCTATATAATGTTGTTGTGGTTTCTTATCCTAAATTAAACGAAGTATAGACAATAAGCCTGCTCTTCTGCCAGATGAAGGCGCATCGGAGGACGCTGAGGCGTCTCGGTTCGCGGCAGAAGACACCCTCAACCTGCTGGGGGAGATAGCTAATGAGATGCAGCCTAAGTCCGAGGAGATACAGAAGCAGGAGAAGATGAAATTGGAGAAGGGGCTTGGTAATAAACATAGAACTAATAATAAGAACTACTGCATGTAGGGGAAAGTGGCCACCATTCGTACACATACCTTATCATTGAAAAATGGCTATAACCCTTTAACATTTTGACATAATAGTTTCGGACTTTTTTGTAACAATCTACTATATATTTGTTACACTTTACACTTAGGTAAATAAACTAGCTAAATTTAACAATTAAATAAAAAATACATACATACATACATATCGTCACGCCTCTTTCCCACAGGGGTAGGCAGAGACTACTTTGTTCCACTTGCTACGATCCTGACATACCACTTTCGCTTCATCCACATTCATCAATCTCTTCATACATGCTCGTCGGTTTCGGGTACTCTTGACCTGGCCTTTCTCCAAAACGAATATAAAAAAAAAATGAAATCTAAAAAGTGTAGGAATGGTGACCACTTTCCCATACGGCTAAGCCCCTTATCATAAAGGCTCTATAGGCTTCTGTTAACTTAGTAATCGTTTGTCCTTATCTGTCACTCTGACATTTACCTTTCACAGATAAGGGCAAACGATTGCTAAGTTAACAGAAGCTTATAGAGCGTTTATGAATAAGGGGGTAGGAGTGTACGGCTTAGTCGACGCTCGAATAGAGCGCGCAGCGGGGCGAGGCGTGCGGAATTCATATTAAACGTCCGCTGGACATGAGCCACTCAGGCCTTACATTAACGCAACTATATTCCTTTCTCCTCTTCTCTCTTCGCCTTTTCTTCTTCTTCTTCTGTTTCCTTCTTTCCTTTCTTTTTTTCCTTTTTTTCTTTTATTTTTTTCTTCTATCCCCTTGTTTCGCAAGTCGGACCAAGTGTACTCAATTCAAGCCTCATTAGGTTCTTGTTAAACTAACAAAAATAATTCGTATAATAAGCCGTTAGAACTTATGAGGATTTCTACCCGATGTTATTGCCTGTGGCTATAACTCTCCAACGTATTCTAAGCTTAAAGAGAAATCACTTTTTACAGGTCCTGATCTGGCAGTAATAGGTCTCGGTCAACCCGAAGAGAAGAACGAGAAGTTCTTAAAGCCTGAACCCAAGTCTCTCTTCGGTAAAGACCTGCACAGCGCTGATGAACTGATGTTGGGTCCGAGTGAAGAGGATTATATAAGTTCATTGATCATGAGCGAGGAAGAGGCGAGACATAAGACCAAGCTGTGGAATCAGATCAATGCTGGGTATTTAAGGGAGCAGAAGAGTAAGTAATTAATGTTATAAAGATCAAAATTAGAATCAAACGTTTATTTTGCAAATAAGCCGCTAAGGGCTCTTTTGTATGTCGCTTTCGGAAAGGCCATCATAGTCAAAAATGCGCTCGCTGCAAGAAACTTGATAAAAATACATTTTTTTTCAAGTCTAACATATGTTTTGATGTTGTTGTAACTTCATTGGTTTGCGAGAAACTGCCTACGATGATATGAAAATGCGTTATCAAGTATTGAAGGTTTACTGTCAGTTTAATAGCATACTCATGACGGTCTCTCGAGAAGTAGCATATATTATATGAAAAAGTAAAGAAAACAACATAAGTCTCAGTTGTTGTTATTATTACTCTTGGTGGCAGTCTTCATAATGATTATAACGATAATTAAACATTTACCCCCTTATTCATAAACGCTCTATAATTCTCCTAACTTAGTAATCATTTGTCATTATCTGTCATTTGGAAATTTACTTTTCACAGATAAGGACAAACGATTGCTAAGTTAGCAGAAGCGAATAAGACGGTTACACTTTATAAAAATGATGTTTTGCTTAAATTCGCAGTAAAGGAAGAAATGCGCGCTAAAGAAAAAGAGGAGGGCAAAGACAAAAAGAAGAAAGTGAGAGGCTCTTATAAAAAGAAGATTCCGTGTAACGCCGCGACGGCCGGCGAGGCCATAGAGAAGATGCTGGCGGAGAAGCGGATCAGTATGAAGATTAATTATAATATACTGAAGACTCTGGACCACCCTGGGGCGCCGGTGTCACCTGTTAGGGAGACTGCCACGCCCGTGGTTGAGTAAGTTATTATTTTATTTACGTTACACCTATACTAATAGAATAGAATAGAATAAACTTTTATTACCACAAATATAATATGCATACATTAATATTAAGTAGCTTAATATCTAATCAAACTTAAGAGGCTGACAACACCTAATTTTGTTGAAATTGATGTTATTTGAGCACTTTTTTAAGAAAAACTACACACAAAAAAATACAAAAAAAATAAATGTTAATTTTCATCATATTTCAAACACGCTAGACGGACTCGATACATAATTGAACAAAATCGGCTCGATAGAAAATAATTGCAAAGATTGGTCTTAAAATCATCATTAAACGGTTCTGTCTTTATTTTTTCGACGTATGGGTCTGCAATTAAAAACATGAAGTCAACATATGCATACCTACACGGCTAACGAGTCATATTTCACAAATAATCTATACTTTTTTTATTTATTATTATTTGTGTCTTATTTGCAAGATTTTAGACGCGCGCCAAGCTGCCGGAATAGTTTCTTCTCTTTCACTCACAGGCACGCGAACCGTATGTGTGAAGAGTGGCGCTGCTCAAGGTCATTTGCTGTTGACAGCGCCTTAAACTAAGCGTGGCAATTGGATTGGGCTCAGCGTGAACACTAAACCACACTTGGGCTAATCTAACTAATATTATAAATGCGAAAGTATGGGTGGATGGATGTTTGTTTGTTACTCAATCACGCCAGAACGTCTCAACGAATCTGGATGAAATTCGGCACATAGATAGAGAAAAGTCTGGAATAGCGCATAGGCTACTTTTTTATTCCGGAAAATTCCCGCGGGATAGCGATAAACGAATTCTTTGCAGACGAAGTCGCAGACAACAGTTAGTAAATACTATAAAGAGATGAAGTTTGTGGGTTTGTGAGGTTCTAAGGGGATTAATTTCGAAATAATATTGAACCGATTTTGAAAATTCTTTTACCAGTAGCTATATTATTGGTGTGTCATAGCCTATGACTATTCATAGGCTATATTTAATTATACGCGGACAAAGTCGTGGGCAACAGCTGGTTATAAATAAAGTACGAATTTTTGATATAATTTTTTTTTATCAAATTGTTGTTGTTGTAGTAAATATGGTAGTGGTAACTTCAAGGCGTAAATCTGTTACCTAAACTAAAGCTTGGCTTAGTTTAAATTAAACATTATGTAAATTTAACACAGATAGAAATTGTGAACGAAGTACTGAATCGAACTTTTGACAAAATATCCATTTAGTGATCTTCAAAAAACGAGCCCATTCTTTTCTTAAACGGCCGGCATCACGCTCTTAACGTCCTATGTTATGAGTGTCTATGGATCAGGACCTGGTGATCCCCTTGCTCGTTTTCCCCCTAATATAAAAAAGAAACTGGGGTCACCATAATTTTGAAGCCTCTTTCGTTTTCAGATCAAAGCCACCCACTCCGATCCAGGTTCCAGCGTCGCCGGTGCCAAGGAAGCGTAAAAAGAAGGGTCCCACGATACCCACCTTGAATATAGCGAGTCCGTCGCCCGCGGAACCCAGGACCCCGGGCCCTAAGACGCCCGGCCCGGCCACGCCGAAGGCTGCCACGCCGGCTCCAGTTGGTAAGAAACAAACTTAGTGTTATCAATTACTAGCGACCCGCCCCGGCTTCGCACGGTATATTATGCATGTATTATACATATAAACCTTCCTCTTGATTCACTCTATCTATTAAAAAAAACCGCATCAAAATCCGTTACGTAGTTTGAAAGATTTAAGCATACATAGGGACATAGGGACAGAGAAAGCGACTTTATTTTATACTATGTCACTACATGATGTGTGATCAGAGCCCGGAATTCTCGTAGCACTTTAGAGTTGTCATAGGGACTTCTCGTTTATCGACTTCCGATAGTTCCGATATCGATAATATATAGAGCACAACACAAAACATCAAAGAAGATTAAAAGAAGAGGTAAACAACAGGCGGTCTTATCGCTAAAGAGCGATCTCTTTTAGATAACTTTTGCATACATACATACCGTCATGCCTTTTTCCCAGAGGGGTAGGCAGAGACTACTTTGTTCCACTTGCTTGGTTGCTTGTTGTTTAGATAACTTTTGAGTGGCTAAAAATGTTAAATTGAGATTTACAATGAAAACAATGAAAAGTTAATATTTAACAATTTTACATTTAATTACTTCAGTTCAGTGTTTTAACATTTATCAATAAAATATTTTAAAAAAGACATGTGAAAGAGCCCTTGGCGGCCTATTTGCAAAATAAACTTTTGACTTTTGACTATCAATGACATGTTCCAAGTCTGTTTTAGTTCTAACAAGTGTTTCGAAGTGCTTCTTACCACTCTACAAGTATATCAGAAATACTGTTGCTGTTATGGTGTATCAATATTAACCTCAAGTGATGTGAAAATGTGAAACAGTTGACCCAATTAAAAACTTAGCTTAAAAGGCCAAGCCAACCAAGCCATATTCTACAAAAAATAAACAGGAGCCATCCGTTTCTAGAAGCTATGATGCCATGGACAGACACAAATAATTTAAAAATAAAAAACTTATTGATAGAGCGCGGCGCTTCTGTCTGTTGCGTTATACGTGGATGACTAATGTGTATTAAAAACTTTTCTCTTTTAGATGCCGTCGAAGATTACGATGAGGATGCGGAGCCCGAACCGACGGACGCAGCCTCCGAGCTCTCTCTGGGAGCCCTACTGAGAAACGAACAGGACGACGACTATTATGATTACGAGGAATACTAAATATAGGCAGTACGTCATACCCAACAGTACTGGCACTCCACTTGGCGTATTTATCCAAATATTTGCGTGAGTGAAGGGGATGCACTATATTGTTTCTAGCGTATGCGACGAAGATGCCAATAGCGCAACTCGAACACGCAACTCCAAATGGAGTGCCAGTATTACACTGAAACTTGTATGTTTGTGCCAGGCCTTGATCGGAACCACCATCCTACTCGCTAATCCTGCTGCACAGCAGTGATTGCGCTGTTGCATTTCGGTGTGGCGGGTTTTGCTGGTATCCTGTGATTTTGCTACATGAATGAACTAACACATATATGTAGCACACCACACAGTGGCGTAACTGGTGGTGGCAAGACTGGCCAATTGCCACGGGCTCGAAAAGACGTTACACACAGAAGGGACGGTAATGCACTGGTTTATATTGAGTTAGGACTGATGGATTTGTCACGGCCCCAGACGCCACTGGTAGCACTGATATTTTAGAAATTGTTATACGCAATGATAAAGATTTTTCCAATACTATTAGCCGTTGGTAGAATAAAAAGGTTGCCACTGTTTCATATTTACTAGTTTTAGTAAGTGTAAGCGTTTGGTTTCTTAGTATAGTCTGATAGATATTTAGGTGAAACGTGTAGATAACTTTGCCTAAAAAAAGCCGTGGTAGCCTAGTGGTTTGACCCGTGGCCTCACAAGCAGAGGATCGCGGGTTCGAATGCCGGGCTCGCGCCTCTGAGTTATTCGGAATTTATGTGCGAAATAACATTTTAAATTTACCATGAGCTTTTCGGTGAAGGAAAACATAGTGAGGAAACCGGACCAATCCTAATACGGCTTAGTTACCCTTCTGGGTTGGAAGGTCAGACGGCAGTCGCTTCTGTAAAAACTAGTGCCTACGCCAAGTCTTGAGATTAGGTTGTCAAAGCGGACCCCAGGCTCACTGAGCCGCGGCAAATGCCGGGAAAAACGCGAGGAAGTTGATGTTTAGATAACTTTGCCTAATTTATCTCGGTTGTTTTGTTTTATCTCTTTTATTTTTTGTAGTAAGCAGTGGCGTGGCGTCAAGTATGTCAGAAGGCAAGCCGAAGGGAACTTAACTAGCCAATTCCTCTGCACAATAAATTGCTCAACTGCCTAAAAATAGGCAAGCCAGTGGGAATCGAGTTCTATGGACGCCACGCCACTGGTAGTAAGTTAGATGAGTATTGTATATTTGGCGATGAGCGTTCTCGTAATGGTTATGGAGATAACATGAGTACTTTAGAATTATTTTGTGTAAAGAACTGATAGACGTATTAAGTAATTATGTGTAACTTGTTTTAATTACAATGGAAATCAGATAAAAGTGTTCTTAGATTTTTTGTACAATATCAAGGAGCTGTTTTTAGTTTTATATAGTTTGTGTAAAAAAGAGATTTTGCAGCATATTTTTAACAACTATTTATTTATTTTAACTAGGTATGCAAATTTACTGCAAGCTATTTTATTTTCGCCTGTTAGTATAAATAATGATTTTTCAGGAACAATCTTCAGACTCAAATTTCACTCTTCTTTATTGGTCGGCATGAGTTTCAATTTACTATGAACATGTAAACAACATGATAATATAAGTACAGTCAGCAAAAGCTTGCATTAAAACAATATTTTTAACGAAATTTTATTTTAATAATAATTTCAGTATTGACGGAAGATCTTGGTAAAAGTAGTGATATGAATTATTTAAAACTACTTAATAAAAATTGTACTGAATGCCCCCGTAACTTTATCTCTGTGGAATGAAGATTTTGGCATATTGTTGTAAATTACTAAGTTTATTTTTTAATAGGTACTTTAAATTATGAATAAGCAATAAGTTATTTACATCTGCTCTCTGACTCCACCTTGTATATACGCAATTACGTAATATTTATGAATTATACGAGGTTGAGTGAGACAGTCAACAATAATGTAAGTTAAGATTAGTTTTCTTGCAAACTCTTGTGTCTTGACCCCCTTATTCATACTCTGCTAACTTAGTAATCGTTTTTCCTTATCTGTGAAAGGTAAATGTTAAAGTGACAGATAAGAACAAACGATTACTAAGTTAGCAGAGGCCTATAGAGCGTTTATGAATAAGGGAGTTGGAATCTACAAAATGATGTAGAGCTTTGTTAGAAAACAACATACTGTGCTTTATTCGTATGTAGAGCATATCTGTATATTATGTCAAATAAACATACCTACTTCTCTTATTTTTTTATTTACTTTATAAAAAAATGGGTTCTTATTGGTGTCCCAAAAAAGTATTAACTATATTTGACGCCAACAGGATTGTTGAGAGGTATGTCAGGATCGTAGCAAGTGGAACAAAGTAGTCTCTGTCTTCCCCTGTGGGAAAGAGGCGTGACGGTATGTATGTGTATGTATGTAGGATTGTTGATCTGAATACCCCTGCGAAGTTACATACCATAAATTTTATTATTGACTTTCTAACGCTTTTTAAACGCGTTTCAGTACTACGGCAGCAGTGTATTCAGGGGCCTTACCATGATTGTCTTAATGCGATTCAGTTTAGGTTCGCTCGCTGTCAGATCCATACTAAAAATGACAGCTAAAACCTGAACTGAGTCGGAATCAGGACGCCATGGTAAGGCTCCTGGTACTTACCTACATTCATATTTATTTCATTAAAAAATAAATATAATTAGACCGAATATCAAAAACGCTCTCTTTACAATGAGGCAAAATTTTATATTAATAGGTCGCTTGACTACTCAAGCTGACTCTACTCTTCTATCCATACCCTACTTTTGCTATGGATGTCCATGGGCGGTAGTGACCCACTAGCTCCTTTGCCGAATACACTATTTAAAAAAAGATAGGTAAACAAATATAAAGTTACAAGCTATTGTTTCATCGTTATGCAACTTAGTGCTGAGTTCACAATTCACAAGTTGCAACTGCGTTGTTGCATCCATATATTTACTTTACGCGATGCGTCATACGTACTTATGGACGGACAGGTCTGAACCTGCATGGTAGAATAACTATCAGATACCAATCATATGTCACGTGATGTCATGGAATCATTATTGTCTTAGACTGAAACTACTATTAATTGCTCTATCAAGTTCCAATACATCGACATGTGTAAACACGCGATTTGGTCAACCACTAAAAAAAAACAACATTTATCGGTTACTTAAAAGTGTACCTTATTGTACACAGAATAGGTGTGAATTTTGAATTGAGTTTTTGCTACTGGCCGGATAGAGTGACGTTACCATTTTGTCTGACATGTATAAGCTGGGTGGGTATTGACCTAACTATTTTCCTAACGAGCAAGAGAAACCCGAACTTTGGGGCTATTTCGAAATTCGAAGTTTCTAACAAACCTTCCCTGTCTCTCTCTCTCTCTTGTATCATATTAATTACTATAAGTGTGAGCGGAAAAGCGCGTTGCAAACTACGAATTTCTTACTTAGGAGTATAATTAGTATAAAGGTCTTGTGTGATGTTGAGGTTAAAGATTGCGCCTAAACCAAAAATGACTGCCTCGCGAGGCGGTACGCTCAGTCTACAGCACTCGGGAATGAATCTCTCTTTCTAACTGGTCTGACCAAAAAGAGATACAAATAGCGATGGCTAGCCAGACTCTCACTTTACTGTTGACTACGTCATGAGGTGAGTAAACCGGAAGGAGGAAAATATCTAGTTTATTTTCAAACCGGGTAAGTTCAGAAAACGTGTTTTTATTCGGTTTTATTTCTAGTTGAGTATTCAAAATTACATAGAAAACTTGAGATCTAAATGTGATACCTAATGATATGAGTTTATCGAGAAATCATTTATTTAGGTACCTAGGTACAAATAAATTATTACGACATAATTTCATTTTTAATGTAACTTAGTAAAAGTGTCTTAATCTACTTGAGATAAAATTTAACACTCGGGTCTTAGGTACAGTCTAAATAGGTACCTACCAATTTTTTTATTAAAGTAAATTTATTTAAAAACTTTAATTTAAATTGAACCCAAAAACAAATACCTAATATCAATTTCATTCCATTATGTATAGTTTCCCACAATTTCACAATATCGAAATTTAATTCTTGTTAGAAAGTGAATCACTGTCAGGACAACACTATTTGAAGTCGAACTTGTCGCTACATGAACGTTACGAAAATTTTATACCGTTTTGCGCTGCTGTTGTGTGTTGGAGAGCGGCCACTGCGGCCAGTATTAAAACAAACTTTTTTAGCCTGCCTGGCTGAATGTAAATAACGTTTCAGCCCCTTCAGTGAATATTTTTCTAGTCAATTAAAAAGTGATATAAAAAAAACTACGAAACAAAAGCTAGCTTAGATTTAATAATAGATACTTTGAAACCTGAGAAGGATCATTTATGAAATAATTATTAATAATGGGTGTTATGTGCAAGACTCAAGCACGACGACGTAAAAAACTTACCGAAAATCAATTAATAATTTTAAAAAAGCTTTTGGTTAAATACGGGAAACATGCGTTAGTAATGCCGCCGCTTTTAACGTATGGGAATAAGAGGTAAGTGTGTAATTAATTAATTCGATATCTTCTAGTTTTAATTTAAGATTTTAGTATTTAATCTATTGTTTTGATGAAATCGTGTACTTATGTATCACAACCGTTTATCGCATGCTCTCTGATAAATGTTTTCGTAAACTTCGTAAATACGTACTAAACTCAGATAGAGATTAAATGCAGTTATGATTAAATTCCGCTTACTGATTCCATCACATCTTAATTAGTGTACTCAAAATGAAATTAATTGTCCCTTAAACTAACTGAACTTAAACATTGCCGCGCTTTTTTTCCCTCCGTCCATAAAATAAATGTTGCCATACCACAGACTGGTCCTAAAATTTACGAAAAGATGCGATACAAGCTATTACACTACTCAATATCTAAAAGCAGCCATAGATTTTAACGCGAAGTCACCACCTAAAGATACAAAACGCAATAGTACAATCGTTATCTAAACGAGTTGAATATTGAATTGAAAAATGTTCTCAAATTGTGTATTTTTTTTTAATCTAAGTAGGTATTTATGCATTTTTCCTTGTCCTTAGAATCGATGGTACTAATTCCTAAAAATAGTGAGCTGCTCTGAAATTCTAAATTTGAAGTTAGCATCGTATCGTCCCTCTTACTCTCATGTGACTAGTGTAAGCGGGAAGGGCATGGATCGAACTTCAATTTCAACTTTCAGGGTTTATACCCTGCCAGATCTCTGTGTGTACAGGTACAGATTTTCCCATAACAAGACCGATCTACCTAACTATACCATCCATGGCCCTTACCTTACGTCTTAATGCGATTCAATTCGGACTCAGTTCAGGTATTAGCTGTCATTTTTAGTATGGACCCGACAGCGAGCGAACCTAAACTGAATCGGAATTGAATCACATGCAGACGTCATGGTAACCCCCATATATATATTGTAACAATATTTTGTTCACGAGGCCGAGACACGAATGAATGCAAGTATTTTTTGACGTGATAACGTCTTATAAATCGATGAACGCCGGCTGCACTCACAAAAAACTATAAGTCATTCATTGCGTTACGTTCCGCTTGATGTCAGAGTGTGCAAGCGAAAGTGCGGAACAAGCGATAGAGAGGTACGATCGGCCCAAGCGTTGGCTTGTGATGTGATACATTTATCGTTGTCACGTAAAACTATCGTCCGTAAATCGACCTTATAGACTACCGGTTTTTGTTGAAATGTAGGATTCCTATCCTACTTACTTGTCTATTTTTTATTTTTAGGCTTAAATGAAACGTTTTTTCTTTTAATTTTTAATTTTCAGTTGCATTTTATTCTTATAGTTTTTATTTATAACTGTTGATTTACATTTATTATGTTCATTAGATTTACGTTAATTGATGCATTTGAGGTAGAAAATGCCGGAAATCATAAAATAAATGTGGCAACACAATTACACGTTCGGAAACAACTCCATATTCTCATGTCATCTAGGAAAACTAAATATTAATCATAACACAGTCATCATTAAAAAAAAACTAATTGTATTAGAAATTTGCTGTAATTAATTATACTCGTTTAGGGAAAAAGTTCAACAATCTACGATCATGTTATGTTATATAAATTATATTGGTATTTTGGTTTACAGGGAGGCAACATAGACGCTACATAAACGTGAAGTTCGCTATTATCGTTCATTGTCGTTGGTCGTTGGGTTGGTGCTAATTAAGTTGCAAGTGAAGTTAGTCACGTTAAACGAGAAATATTTTTTTTTAGTTTGTAGTTCGTTCGTGAGTTCATGTTCATGATTGTGTTTAGGATTGTTGGGTCCTAAAACCTGTGGCGTTCTTTTTGTTAAAAGGTGTTCTCACAGATTATTTGTTTTGCTATTGAAGTGATAAAGTCATTAGGTGTCGTAGGCAATCAAAATATTTCATGTCCCGCGAGTGAAGTGCAAATGTTCTAGGTTGTGGAATAATGACGAGCAGTGCTTTTATCGCTTTGTAGCGATGTGTGGTTTTAATACATTGAATTGATTGTGATTTTAAAATTCATGGTGTATCCAATTAAATTAGTGCCGTTTATAGAGAATATTTCGAATCATAGGGTCCACAAACGAGCTGACGGATTCTATCATGGTCGTAAAACGGTAAGTTTTCGTACAACGTGGTGTAGTGTTTATTTAACTTATACCCATTAACATATATAAGGAATTATCTTAATTATTTATACTGGGTAGGCATTTCGTTACATTCAAAATACGGTATCATTGTCTTCGTAACATAATGTTTTCATGTTTCGTAGTGGCTGCGTGAACAGAGTGATACGTGACTAACATGAATAACAATCATTATTTGTTTACATTGTTTATAGGTAAATCATCTCATATTTGGGTATTTCCTTCACAAAATTCCCTAGCGATGTGATTTATTTAGTTAAAAACATGACCCTTTGTTTACGACAGACGTGTTATTGTCGCCATTGTTATCGTTATCGATCACTACAGTCTCGTGGATTGGCTGCCGTGTTTTGTTATTGTATTTTTTTTTACCTGTTTTATTGTAAAATATAATTAACTGCCAGTATTTTCAATTAAGCTGTCTGCTGACGTTTTGTTTTGGTTAGCTGTATTCTGCCTAGCAAGGGAAGAGAGACTTGACATGTGTTGTTTCATTGTTTATGTTTCTTTGACTGCTGTTTGACTGCATTAACTACCTATTTTAGTTAATTGAATATGAATTTTACTATTCATCAATCAATAGCCTTTATGTCTCACTTCTGTGGCCAGTTTCTTGAAGCTACAAGGTACAATTTTGAAGTCTAAACTGGCAACATTAACCGAATCAACAAATCATTCGTTGAGATCTGACCAATGTTGCTAGTTTAGACCTTGTAAAATTGTAACTTGCAGCTTCAAGAAACAGGCCTTGTCTCAAGAAGTTTTCTTGCAAGCCTATACTTCATTTAATTTAGAATGAGAAACCACAATAACATTATATTGCGGCTGGTCCACTATTTCTTACCTAGCAAACAGTAAAGTGCAATAGTTTGGCTGCCGCAAAATAAAATTGTTTTTAATGCCACTTTATTTGCGTGGCGTCAATTGTTACTGTAGTACAAATCGTAAAGAGATTACAGTTCACGAGCCGCAATATTACATTATTGTGGTTTCTCATCCTAAATTAAATGAAGTATAGTATAGTGTTAATTGTAAACTTCGGACACACCATTGAACTGCTTTACAGATATTTTGCATGCATTTGACTGAGTATTTTATTTCCTACATAATTTTTTTATTGACAGTGTTTGTTTATAAACATAATTTGCAACAAAGTGGCTGATCATAATACATTGCGTATAATCGGCATTCCTTTGATAAAGGCTTGTATTTAATTCATCAAACATCCCAGCGACTACAGTAGTCGCTAACTTGTATAGTACTAGTCGGCGCTGGAACGCTCGACGGGTTAAGGATGGAGCAATGTTTGCCCTATGATTTTCTTTAGACTCAGTCCTTGAGCTCTTAGAATGCCAGTTTGTTTGTTTGTGTGTTTGTCTTGCTGTCTCACTCACACTTATGGGTTTTTGATACTTGAATTGCCTGCTGATGGTACATACCCGAAAGAAACCCGAATGACATTCTAAGAGCTCACAGATTGTACTTTGATTGTGTATTTAAGTTTCACACATTAGATGTGAATATAATGTTGTTTAATATGGTCCAATTTTTGAGCTTCACCCATGTACTGACTCCCTAGACGAGATGAAATACACTCCAGAATAAAATTCCATTTAGAGTTTCCAGTCAGTTACATCAATCAAGTAGGTACCATTACTAAATGTTCATAGGGGAAAGTGGTCACCATACCTTATCGTTGAAAAATGGCTATAACCCTTTAACATTTTGACATAATAGTTTTGAACTTTTTTTGTAATAAACTACAATATATTTGTTACACTTTACACTTAGGTAAGTGTACATAAACTAGCTAAATTTGACAATCTATATTAATAATTTCGTGACCGGTTACGGTAGACTCGATCGAAACTTAACCCGAATGATAGAACGTGAAAAAATAAAGATTTCGAGTCGACAACATGTATCCGCAAAATTCGGATTGTCGAGTATTTTGTAAAATTCTAACGGTTCTGATGGACAAATCGCAGTCGCCATATTGGACACCACAGACTAGCGCGAAACTGACACCGGAGGACGACAAACGTTCCGTTTCATGCTAGCGCACATACGCCGTGCGATTTTTCTTAAACCTGAGATTGGCCAACATAACCATAGAAAAAAAAGAATAATTGGGAATGGATGATTATTTTAAAAGTGCTTGGTGAATTTTCTTTTGATAGGAATAACCATTCTCAACTACGGAAAAAAGTTTCAGATTTTTTTCCGTCGAGCCATATATTTTATAAAAATAAAAACATTGAATTCAGTCACTCGGCGGTAGTGATGTAACGAATGTCATATTTTCGACATTCGCGAATGCAAATGCGAATGCGAATATTCAGTTTTTGTTAAAATTTGGCACCATTTGTCTATGGCTTGGTGACTTTGGTGGCAGTCCCGTACAAACGAAGTACGTTCCGTTTGTTTTTTGTTCCTAAAATAGCCGAGTTGAGACGAACGAACGCATCTGATTGAAATGTCATTCCACTTTATGTTGCCAGATGGGCTATTTAATTTAGCGCCAAGCCAATGGGGCTATCTCCCTTACCGGGCGGCGAAAATTATATAATTAAACAACTACTAGATACCCTCAATTTTTTTTTTATTCGCATAACATTCGCAGTAATTTTGCGAATGCGAATGCGAATATGCCAGAAATACGCGAATATTTGCGAATGCGAATGCGAATATTCGTTACATCACTACTCGGCGGCCCTTATACGGCAGTTAAGCAGTACGCCAATGCATATCAAATTAAAAAAAAAACTGCTTGAATCTGTAGTACACGATGACATTTGTAGCTAAAAGAAGCAACGGCTAAGTGACGCCGTCTGTAGATTGTTCGTGTTACTAAACCACTATGGTAATTTTTATTGAAATTGGCATTGTTCATTTTTTTTAAGCTGTGTTTTTAACACCTTTATTTGATAGAATGAACTTTTTTAAGAAACTAACTTGAATATTATGCTTCTACGTATCGTTGTTTATTAATAATAAATATTTTTCGCTGTTTGATAATTTGTTAATTTTGGCAGGATCCCAATCGCCTTTGTACAGAAATATAAAAAAAAGGTTTTGTCTATATTTCAACGTCATAGATCTGTAGATGTGTGTGAATTTAACGGCAAACTCACGTTTAATGTCAACAATGTTCGCGTGTTCGAAATTATTTCCGTTCGTTGGTGTTGTTATTGTTTTCCGTGCTGTTTTTGCTTTTTCGTTTCACCCCTGCACATCTTTCCTGACTTCTACTTACATTAAAATGGTCTTCGCAACAATGCATCGTGTAAACTTTGAAATATTCCACATTAGCTTGCGTACACCATTTCTTCTGCAAACCTTCTCTGATTTTCACAATGATTTTGTTGGGGCTATAGTTCAAGTCATTGTTGCATCCCGGCAGAAAACATTTTTTTATAAATATCCATTGTTTGTTACAGTTTTATACTTTGAATTTGCTTTTATTTCTAATGTTTGTAGGTTAAGTCAGAATGTAATGTTATGATGTAGATGTGACAGTGATAGCGTGACAGATACCGTAGCTAAACTTTTTTATCCATTTTTGCGGCAAACATTCAATGCCCGATTCTTACATAAAACCCGGTCGTTAGATCAAACAAAGGTCAAAACTTACTACATACTTTTATAAAAATATCTGCAACCGTAAAGTATTTTTGAAATCGGACAAGATAAATCGGTTATTTGATGGTTTTCCTCCAAATGGTTTTCGAATTGGAGCATACAAAAAAAATTAACAATGTCAATTCCCCATGTATGGTAGTAATACAAACAATCTACAGGCGGCGCCACTTAGCCGTTGCTTCGTTTAGCTACAAATGTCATCGTTTACCACAGATTCAAGCAGCAATTTAAAAAAAAAATTATATGTCATTGGCGCTGCTTATCAGCCGTATAGAGGCCGCCGAGTGACCGAGTATAATGTTTTTATTTTTATAAAATACACATGGCTCGACGGAAAAATAAATAATAATAAACAAATAAATATCATGGGACAAATTACACCAACTGACCCAGTCCCCAACTAAGCAAAGCTTTGTTCTATGGGTACCAAGCAACGGATAAACATACTTATATAATTTAGATAAATACATGATTAAATACATACAACATCCATGACCCGGGCACAAACATTCGTATTCATCATACAAATGTCTGCCCCTACCGGGATTCGAACCCGGGACCTCTAGCTTCATAGTCAGGGTCATTAACCACTAGACTATCCGGTCGTTAAATCAAATCTGAAACTTTTTCCGTAGCTAAGGATGGTTATTCGTATCAATAGAAAAATCACCAAACACACTTTTAAAATAATCATGCATTTCCAATTCAAAATAAAAACGGATTTCGGAGAATGTTTCAAACTTTAAAATGGCCGCCCTGTAAAATTGCCATTTTGGACTTATCAAGTTGTTCACGCCATGCACGGATATATTCTTGCAGATAATTTCAGTTATTGTGAATGGCTATCACTTACCTACCTATTTTTGTATTAAAATAATAATCAGTGATTCGAAATAATGGCTACACATTCTACCTACATTTTGTACCTACAAGTGTATTATGATTCAAATTTCACCCGAGCGAAGCCGGGTTTTCATCTAGTTAAATTTTTTTTTTTTTTTTTTTTTTTCCTTTGTTAAATCTGCAATCGGCTGTACTTTGCCATAATCAGATGGTGTGACTACTAAGTGATTTTTTTAAGGGGTACTCCACTGAGTACTCTCCTCTCTCTTGAAAAGTAGATTTATTCTCTCTTATCCAGATTGAGTATTTGCCAACGCTTTAGCCTTGTCACATCATTCCTGCCGCTCAACAGGTCTCTGGCGAGTTCGTTTATGTGTGTTTGCAGTCTTTCTTTGTATCTTTTGCAGTACTTGACAACTTCCTCCTTTACAGTTGGTATGTTTAGGTGTTCATGTATCTCAGTGTTTCGTAGGAACCATGGTGCATTGCTTATTGTTCTTAGAACTTTATTTTGGAACCTTTGCAGTACTTCTAGGTTTGAGTTGCTTGCGCTTCCCCAGAGTTGGATACCATAGGTCCATATGGGTTTTATGATTGCTTTGTACACTAGTGTTTTGTTATCCAGCGTTAGTGGTGATTGTCGACCTATCAACCAATACAGGCTCCTGTACTGCAAGTCTGCTTCTTTTCTTTTTTTTTTGATGTGGTTCGCCCAGGTTAATCTTCGATCCAGGTGGAGGCCTAGATATCTTATGCATGTCTCAGAGGATAATTGTTCTCCTCGCAGGTATACATTAGGGCAGTCCCCCCTTCGTAGGGTAAATGTTATTTGCACAGACTTTTGGACGTTCGGCTGTATTCTCCACCTCTCAAGCCATTGATCCACTGTGGACAACTGGGTTTGTAATTTTTGTGTGGCCATTAATGGGTTCTTATCGCTTACTAGACAAGCCGTATCATCAGCATATGTCGCCATTACAACGTCCTCACAGCTGGGTAGGTCTGCTGTATATATTGAGTACAGGACTGGTCCAAGCACCGATCCTTGAGGTACTGATGCTTTGATTTCGTATAGTCCTGATAATTCGTCATTGTATTTCACTTGGAATCTTCTATCCAGCAGGTAAGATCTCAATAACATATAACATGAGTTCGGCAACATAGTCTTCAGCTTGTACAATAGCCCCTTATGCCAAACTCTATCGAACGCCTGCTGAATATCTAGAAAGGCAGCTGCACAATATTCTTTTTTTTCTAGCGCATCCCGTATTTTGTTAACCACACGGTGCACTTGTTCCACAGTGGCATGCTGTTCCCGGAAACCAAATTGATGGTTCGGTATTATATTTTCCTCATCCAAGATTGGTTTTAGTCTTCTCAGGAACAGTTTTTCGAATAACTTGGAGATTACTGGGAGGAGACTTATTGGTCTGTAGGAACTGGTCTCAGTAAGAGGTTTTCCGGGTTTTGGTATCATGCAGATCTGTGATATTTTCCATAGCTGTGGATAGTGGTGGATTCTAAGAATTGCATTAAATAGCATGGTTAGGAACACAACCGGTTTTCTCGGTAGATGTTTTAGAATTTCTCCAGTAATGAGGTCAAATCCAGGTGCCTTTCCGTTACTCAGGCTTTTAATTTCTCGGAACAGTTCAGCTGGTGTTATGTACTTTAAAGGCAAAGACAGCTGTTGGTCACTGTTTATAACAGATTCAATTTCATCTTCAAACCCTTGCATTGTTGAAGTATTTGGAGTAAATACTTGGCTGAGATGCTCTGCAAATAGTTCTGCCTTTTGTATTGGTTTTCTTACCCATGATCCATCTCGTGACTTTAATGGAGGTACAGGCTGTTGTGGTCTTCTAAATTGTTTCGTCAATTTCCATAGTGAGTAATTGTCACGTTTTGTGGCTGATAAGGATGATAGTCTTTGTTGAAAAGTACAGTTTTCATTTTCTTTGATCATCTGCTTTAATTCTCTAGCCGCCCTATTATACACCCTTCTGTCAATGGGATGTCTACTTAGTTGATATTTCCGTCTTAGCCTTCTCTTCTCTAAAAGTTTTTCACGTATTGCCTGTGGGATATTTGGTCCTTTATTTATTGTCTCTGTATTTGGCGTGCAAAGCCATGCTGCTTCTTGTATCTTGTTTGTTATGTAGAAGGTCGCTGCCTCTACATCTTCCGCTGTTCTGAGCCTAATATTCAGCTTTAACTCTGTGTCGAGATACTCTGCAAAAGCCATCCAATCGGTCTTGTTGTTACATAATGATGGATGCTGTTCTCTGTGGATTACAGTTGTACTGATAGTGCTTATTATGGGTGAGTGGTCAGATGTTGTATCAAGACAGTTTTCTATATCACAGTATGTGTTTGGAAATCCCTTAATGATGAAAAAGTCCAACAAATCTGGTACTTTGTTTTGGTCTGTAGGCCAGTGTGTGGGTTCTCCAGTGGAGAGTATCATTAGTTTTAGTGTGTCAATGCATTTCTTCAGCTCACGACCTCTTGTAGTTATAAGCCGGGATCCCCAGAACGTGTGCTTACAATTCCAGTCTCCACCGCATATATATTTGCTACCAAGTGTCTTGAAATAGTTGCTAAACATTTCTTTACTCACAGAGAATCTGGGTGGAGCATACACGGCACTCACATTGAATGAGCCACTTTTATCTTGGACTGTGATTGTTGTTGCTTGGAGGAAATCTTCTCTAAATTCACTATGAATATGATGTTTTATATTATTTTTGAGTATTACTGCAGTTCCTCCATGCGAGGTACCGTCAGGATGATTTGTGCAATATATGTTATAATTGTCAATTTTGAATATTTTCCTGTCGTTCAAGTGTGTTTCTGAAATCAACATTATATCAACTTTGTTAACTTCTAGTAATAGTTTCAGTTCATTTTTGTTTGGAGCTAACCCGTTTATATTCCAGGCTCCTATTCTCAGGCTAGTCATGGTGTGATCTACTTAGCAGTGTTGTAATGAGATTGATTAACATTCCCATTTGTTGTATTAGTAGATCTAATTTTTCAGCTTGATTGTTGATTGTCTCCAATAGAAAATACTGCATTTGGCTGTGGTTTTTATCTTCTCTAAAATTGTTGCCTGTCGATGTTGATTTATATGTGTTGTTTGGCTGGGAATATTTTCTTCCACTTGTTTTGTCGGTTTCTTGTATATTTGTGTTGTTTGGCTGGGAATATTTTTTTCCACTTGTTTTGTTGGTTTCATGTATTGGTATGTTGGTTTTCAGTGTTTGACTGTATGTCGGCTTGTAATGTTCAGAGCTTGTTCCTGCTGTTTGTGATTCTGGTATTTTGCCATGTGATTCATTTGTTTCCTTATTTGGAGCAGAATTATTTTGTGGTATTGAATAGTCTTTAAATTTGGGTTGATTTTTTCTACATTTTAATGCACGATAGACTTGACATCCCTTATAATTTGCTGGGTGACTTCCTTCACACAGTGCACAAATAGCTGGGGCGTTAATATCTTTTGTGCATTTTGTAGTGTTGTGAGAGCCCGCACATTTCACACACCTATAGGGTCGTAAACAATTATTTTTTGTGTGGCCATATTTTTGGCATCTGGTGCATTGTGCAATTTCCTTATTTTTTCTGGGATCTTCTATTTTTACTTTTTGGTGATATATGTATTGAATATTTTTCACGAGTTTGTTGTTTTCATGTGGTTCCAAGTTCACAAAAAATACATTATATGGTTCTTTTGTACTTTTTCTACGAGCATTAATAATTTCACCTCGAACCTTATTACCACTTTCTTCGATTGCTTGTATAATTGCCTCCTTAGGTGTGCTATAGTGAAGATTTTTTAATACTATTTTTTGACATCTTTCTTCCTTTCTTGTGAATGTGTGACCAATTAATCCTTTGGTTCTAATATGTTCTATCAGCTTCTTATAACTTTCCACCGATTTAGTTGACAAAATCAATTCATCTCTGGGGGTTGTTTTGTAAGAGCATTCTTCTGTTTCTATGACTTCATTAATAAAGTTTGTTAGTTGTTCCAAATCTTGTATCCCATACAATATTATAGGTGGTGGTTTAGATGTTCTCTTGGGCTTTGCAGCGGGGGTGGCCGTGGGATTCGGATTACTATCACTTTCATCATCCAGGCGGAGTGTGGAAAAGCTATTGTATGTTTCTATTGTTTGGTGGTGTTCCAGGTTCTTTCTGTTGTTGTTGTACATTTTTTGCCGATCTTCATTTCTTTTTTGAAATTTGTGGGTAGTTTGTGCTTGCTCTGGGGAGCGGTTTCTCTTTAAGTTAGCTTCTGGAACTTTTTGCCAGGGGATATGCTGTGTATACTGTCGTGGACTCTGGTTAGCACTGTGGCCTGCTTCCTCACTCTGTCCCGCAGTATGCTGCGTTTGTTGTTCCAGTTGATAAACTGGTTGGGGCATGTTTGAGAGTAGTTGTTCACTTTCTTCATTTTGGCCAGTAATTATTCTCGAAATATCCTCAGTGGAGTTACTTCTGTGTCTCGGGGCTGTGTTAAACATGCCTTTATGGAAAACTTGCTGGACAAGTGTTTTGTTTGTTTGCGATGTTTTTGGAGTTTCGTGTTGTTTCATGTTTTTGCTGGTTTTAAAACAGATTTAAGGTTTGTGATGTTATCCGTTTTCAAAGTTGTTCCTTTTAAACATTTTGATAACAGTGAACTAACAGTAATATTTTGAATTTGAGGTTATGTCACTTCAAAATTTCCTTCCACTTTATTCACTGCTTTTCAACTCAATATTTTTAGTTATCAGGCAATATTTAATGTTTTGGTATTCGAATATCACTAATTATCGTAGTAATAACTGGTATTTTAAACAAAATTGTATTTTTGCGATAGCCGCGATTATAGACGCTGTTGCGTTCCGTTTCTAATTTTTCTAGTTAAATAAAAAATAATAAATGAAATCTAAAAAGTGTATGAATGGTGACTGACCACTTTCCCATACATATGATTTTGCTTTATGAAAATTCAGTTCATCTGTAATGCCCAATAATTTAGGTTATGGTCATAATTAAGGATAAATATATGATTCAGTAGTTTTCCTATAAAGCTCTTTATGCCAGCCAGTGGTTCCTAACAATTTCCTTTACCTTCTATTTATTTTTTGTTTATTTTAAATGATTTAATATATAAATTTCTTTATTTTTCCAAACTCATATGATGGGTTCTATCCATTTATGAATTTTGATTCTGATTGGATGGTTCTGGCAAAATATCAGTGCTGCAGGTGTCTAATGCCTCAGGATATTGCTGAGCCAGCGACCGTTTCACTTTTATGAAGACAAACTCTATTTTAATGTCTGTGTTTTTGGTTTAATTATTTTTCATATTTTTGTAATATTTGTGCATTCAAAATCGAATAAATGTTTTCCCTCTATCTCCCAAAATTTGCCTCAAAAAGGTTCCACAATTTCTGTGGTTGAATTAGTTCATGCCTTCAGAGAGAACTGTCATAAAGGTGATATCAGCAGTAGAACGGTCATAGCAGGGCATCACATTAGATCGGATATATTAAATATTGTTAGTTAAAATCAACATTCACCCTATTCCTCTAGCAATGTGATAATGTGTTTATGGTCAATCTTTAAGTCAAACAAATTGGGTGCCCTCTGAAAATCCATGTGATACATATAATTTCTCCTAATAATGAATCTTCAATAAGAGTTTTTAATGATTCACGGTTAAGTTCATTCAAAATATTATAAATGGGATGTGAACCGCGATTATTGAGCTCCCGATATTTCGATACAGTTGCATGCATCATGATCATGGGAGTCACAAACCTTCAAACCTTTAGTAATACAGTATGGTATGGTGGGTCCCATAGGCACAGTCAAGGGCATTAATATGAAGCCAAACACGTCAAAAACATCTATATACGTACATATATTTGACGTGTTTGGCTGTATTGATATATGAACTCGTGACAAGGCACAGGTCAAATCGCTTTGGCAACCATGTTAATACATCAACTCCAACGAAGACAAAGGTTCAAGAAGGAGCACTTCACTTTACTCCTACTGTCTGAAATTAAAAAGAATCCATAGTATATTAGGTGTATACCTACCAAGCCGGAAGAAATTCGTACAATAAGTCAATGACCTGTCATTACATTGTTTGTGTTGTGGTTTAAGTACTTCAGTATACCTCCACAGCCCATTCTATTGAAGGCCGTCAATGACAGACAGTTAAGAGGTCCTTGCCACTCCCTCCTAATTGGTCCAATCCAAACAAAGGGGCCCTTACACCTCTGAGAAACCACTTAATCGAAAGCAGAGCAGAGCTTTGTGAGTAACTTTACATACTTTACGTCTTTGCTGTATACGCATACACATAACTTATAGGTCAACTAGTTCAGGTGTTCATAGGAGCCGTCATTACTGGGAGGTGATCCTGTTCATTTGTTTTTTTAAACCAGATAAACATGATTTTTTAGCACCTATGCCATTGAAACGGTCGTCCGTTTTTAGAGCACTCGAGTTTTATTTTTAGCTTAACCTTTACGATGTACCTACGAGGGCTACGAGGTACTGTGACGTTTTTGAAGCCCTATTTTTAACCTCCCTTATTAAACTTTTATGCGACCGAGGGAAGCATTTCACAATGTGTTTCAAGCCTTCGCTCGGAGCAGGCTTCCTGCCCTTCTGATATTCTACTGTCGATAAAACAAATGGTAGGCAGTTAGCACATGAAGTACCTATTTGTTATGCAGGGTAAGAAAACTGTGTTTGTGTGAAAATTATCGCTAATCAACAAATACCTAGTAATTAATAAATTGAACTCCTTGAGTTCAACACTGATTTATATTTTAACGTGCATATTGTGATGAGATAGATGGAAACGACAGTTTTCATTCCATTTCAACCGCGGAACAATTCGCAAATGTGGACCTTCGCTACGTGCGGTTTTTTTTTACTTTCCTTTGTCATCCTCAAATTTAATGTTACAAAAAAAGCCTTCAACTTCATGTAAATAAATACATTTTACCTATGGCTTAATAGGGACCTGAACATCCTTATAGCTGTAACAAGTAACCCAATATGTTTATTTCTCTCCTATCCTAAACTAAAAGGCCATCACTCACAAACACAAATGTTTCCGAGCTTTACCGACAAAATGATGGATGACAAGAAAGGAATTTTGCTCAGATGGGAGTGCACACTTCCACGAATACACTACCTAGTAGGTACGTTCCTACCTGCTGACGGGGCTCCTCCATTATCCCGGTAGGGTCCCGTTTTAGTCCCGGTCAGCCCTCGCTTGCCTTGCAGGAATTTACGCGCCCATCCCATTCACTAAATGGACCATGGGTCATTCGCATAATCAAGTTAACCGGCGCTAAAGTGGAGGGCCGATGGACGTTATGAAACATTAGTCCGGCGCACGATAAAAATAGACTCTCCCTTCTACCTACGTACTCACTCATACTTGTCATAGGCGTAGGGATAGGGATACTGTTATAGGTACGGTAGTTTTATTGCCAAATTTTGCGAGCGGAACGAATCGAGTAGGCGAGGCGGCTTTCTTTAAATAGGTATACATAGGTACGTTGGCACACCAAAGAGAATAATCCCAAACCTTATTATTCGGGTGTGTGATATTCATGAAAACAAATTTGAATTTGTTGATGAAGGTAGCATTTGGTGTGGGCAATAATATGTGATTACTCCTAATGAACTGTATATTTTTGTACTCTTATTTTTTTGTCGAACAAATAGTCACCTACTGTGATAATAGATGTAGAAAATGTCATGCAATCGGTGTTCTACATTTTAGGTCACGCACGATCCAGATGTAACAAAATGTAGGTACCTAGGTACTAAGTAAATTAAATAATTTTCTGGCTCAATTAATTTTATACAAAACTAACGTCTTCTTGGTCGTCTCTGGATAACCAAATTGGGCTCATTAGCATCATAGGTGCCTGTGTAATTCGCTAGATATTACGTATAAACCCGGAAGTAAAAATAATTGTTATACTATCTCATACTCATACATAGCTCTACGATATGAAATGACCTGTGTATGTACAGATAATTGGATACGACGTATTGACCTTATGATGTCATCAAGCTACTGCTATATACTCGCCCATTATTTCATTATGCAGTTCGACTCGATACGATTGTTGGATTGGAATGCAATTTTTTAAAAAGCTGAGTCACAGATGCTTATCGTTATGACACGGGTAATTTGATAATGAGCATGTTCACCCGGACTCACGTATTCCGATCCATGAGGGTGTAGGATCCATATTTCTTACACGCTATGAGTCTGTATGAAGCTAGTGACACTAAACGAAACAAATACTGCTCGACTTTCTTAGACATACTTCGTTAGGTATTTTTTTAGTTCTTGGCTCAGTCATATCAGTCGATAGTGTAACTGGTATTGCATTCTTTTTTAACTCCATTAGTCATAAAAGTTGCTGAAAAAGTATGGCAAAGGCAATTTGCTGAATGACATCAATAATTTTAAGGCTTTATGAATAAGGCGATTTATCTACGTAACCTACACACACGCGACAGCCTATTGTATCGATTGCTATGTAGGTACGGCAGCTAGGTAGTTAGTGGTGCCCAACGACAAACGCTGTTTCTTTTTTTACATAGCCAAAAGGAACTATCCAATAGATTAATCAATTAGACTATACCTATCGCACTATCACCTGCCTGCTGCAGCGCACACCTGCATGACAGATGTTTCGGCCCCCATAGAAATTATATTCCAACCGACCGCCTCATAGCCTATACCCACTCGCTTAAGGCTTCCCGTCACAATCTTGCTATCCCTTTCGCATATATCTTACAAAACGAAACAAGAATGGCAGTCTGTTTCACGATTTGGCAAGCACAATCGAAAAGCTCCCAAATTAGGCCACTTGGGTTTTAAGCGGTACACGGCTACACGTGCCTGGTCGACAGATGCTGCGAGCCTTGTAAAAATGTGCTTGATTGTTTTTTTGGAGTGCCTTAGATTTTTTGGAAGGTTTGATTTGTTTTTTTTACCAGACTGCCTCAGATGGAGGCTTATGTTTTTCGTGTAAACGTGTCAGGTGTCGTTCGTTAGATTCGTATTGGTTGTCGAGTGACTTAGGAAGAATAAAAGTAAATGCCGCAAAGCAGCAGTCCAAACTGCTGTGTTCCGGTGTGGAGAGTAAGACAGCCGGGGAAATTACGGGCACAAGAGGCATTTCATCTAAGTCCTCTAGGTTGGCAACGCATCTGCAATACCTCCGGGGTTGCGGGTGTCTATGGGCAGTGGTGATCGCTTACCATCAGATGAACCCACTTGCTCGTTTGCCTTCCTATTCACATAAAAAAAAATACAAAAAGTATTCCATTAGAATGTATTTACGAGTACCTATCTGACTCCCGCGGGTAGGGAACTATATAGCTAAAGCTTAAGCTAGTAGCTAAATATTTCGCAAATTAATCCTTGAATCGAAAAATTATTTTCGCTAATAGTCAATATTTTTGAAATACCTACTCAGCAACATTCCACATTATGGGAAAAACAGAATTGCCAACCATGATTAATTAATTCAGTCTTCATGCGATTTTTGATCTGACCTGAATCGATAACATTGAAATGCATAATACATTCACCCCAACGATTTCATTACTTTTGCGCACGCGCTACCTACAATCCCATACGGCTTTAAACGCCGATGAAAGCCGTACCACATCTTCGTTTAAGTGGGCCTTCTTGAATCGGTAGGGTAGTTGGAAGGTCACCCTTCCTCGCAGCGCGGGCGCATGCGAGTGCGAACATGTTGCAGTTCGGTGACCCCACGGCGCGGCCTCGTTTGCTTTGCCATACGACGCACTCTGCCAAAATCGGCTGCCTGTCACTCGCACCGAGACTCGTAAATTACGTCTAACCAGCAGCTACCGCAAGACACTCCCAAAGTGTAATATTTTTATCCTTCGACCGACCGACGTCATTTTTAGATTTTTTTACGACGGAAGAAACAATCTGAGTGTCGTGATCTGCATACATAACAATGAAGCATGATATGATACTAAGCCATTAGTTATTGAGCACGTTGGTAAGGTTTTACTATGCCAATATTTTAACGATTATTCAATCCATAGTCTTGAATGGCATAATTGTTCACACGTACATAGGAACTTGAAGTGGAACTTCCGCACTAACGTTTAAACGTTCCAATTAAAGTTCAAATAATGTCATGCACTTGACATTACCTTGTTAAAAACATACGAATCTGGTATTGCATAAGAAATAGCTTATTAGTTTAATTAAAATAAATAAATGCAAAATATCAGATCAGAGCATGGCATTCGGAAATACCTTAACCGCATTGCCATAGGCAATCTGCCGCAGCGCAGGTGTGTTCACTCATTATAATGATCTGAAGCAAAAAAGTAACTTGTGATGGTTTTGAGCGGGAATTTCTACATCAATATTATTATGTTCGTAATCTAAATATCCTCTTGTCAGTAGAACATTCTCAGAAGTCTTATGTCCAATGGACTGTACCCGGATCCAGTCGCGATTCAAAGTCAATTTCCGCTTCTTGGCTTTGGTAAAAAATAAATGACTGTTGCTGGACCATCAACCGTGCCATCGCCGCTTTGATTGCACAGCAACTGAACCGTACTGTGTAATTAGCAGGCAAGTGGCATCCTATTCTAAATTTTAATGCTCCCAGAATCTGGCAACTCTCGAATATTCATTTCCTACAGTTGTGGATTGAAGACCATTAGCGTCCGACTTCGTTTGACTGTTAATTTAATTTTAACGATTACACGTTGTCTCCATCTTTTTAACCGTCGCAGGTTTTACCTGCATTTAGAAGAAAATTACTTCTTGGTCTGTTCAAATTTGTCGTATTTGAACGTAATTGCTTGTTTTTGTTGTACCTAATTTTGAGCGATTTAGAATAACCAAAAACCGGCCGGTCATAGCAAGGTTGAAATTTGAATCTTTTGTGTCCGTTAATGACTCATTTGACGATGAACAGTTCCAATTGTAACTCTTATATTGCGAAGAATTGTCAAGCAGAAATTTGTCGGAAAGTAGTTTCACCATAGAAAAAAAAACTTTTCAGCTTACAGTAAAGAGCCTGATAAAGTCAGCGGGGAAGGCTAGCGAGTAATCGAGGTAGAAAGTGTCCGCGGAGTCCATGAGAGCTGGTTCGAGATCGTGACCGTGCGAATGGTGAAAGTACAAGCGAACAAGGGACTGGATATTGTATAACAAATGCGCATATATTTATTCTGTACTATTGTTCGCAATAGAAGTTCAGATTGTCCATTTGCTAGTAGCGTTATCAACGCGTTTAGGTTAAAAGACGCCCCAATAGCGCGCGGTGATGCCTTTTTTAGCTATCCGCAGAATATTTCAAAATAACAATGTGTCACAAAATTCACATCATGTAGGCGGTTCTTCGAAGACTTCCGTTCTTCCCACCACTCCCACCTTCGCCGGATGCAATGTGTAGTCTTTTGTCGCCACGTGCTCCGCTTGTCGAATATGTAACCAACGAAAACCTCGCGCCAATGACTAGCCCCGCGCTGATTCACACGTAGTAACGCGTAGTAATCATTCAAAGAACTTGACTGCAAATACTGCAGTGAATTTTCCTCTAACGGCATAGTAAAAAGTATATGAATTATTGAGTTGCGAGACAGGCGGAAGGATAGGCGACTAAGAAAATGTCTAGACATGCAAATGATACACATCTTAATTGTACTTTTTAAACAACTGGATTAACAAGCAATCATCCTCTTCCTATAGAAAACGATGTTATTGTTGCATGTAAAGAATACCTCGTAAAAGCTGATTCTTCATGACGGTGACGACACGAATACATATTTATATCGTATACGAGAGCAGAAAAAGCTTTCGTTAATAAGAAATAGTGGATTAAAGTGCGGTGTCCCTTCTTTTGGCTGGGACGATGAGGGGGCGGAGAGGCTCAGGGGCTTTGACCTCATGCCCGTAATCATAGCCGCACGAGATGCGGCCAGCGCATCTATCCCGTTCCACATCCACTCCATTGGAACCAATTTTTACTTTCTTTTATTTTACTGCATCCACACGACCAATTGAAATGCCTGACGAACTATTATTTAACTCTTATTTTGGTATGTCGTTCCCAGTCTTAAGACATAACAATGAAGCAAACCTAAATTTAACCTGCTTCGTCCAACAACAAAAGCGAGAGTTGACTATTTGTGCCAACAGCCGCACTACAAAGCGTCGAGTAGGCGTAGTTAGAGATAGAGTGGCCCATTTTACTTCGTCGTCAGATTGCACACAGAGGAACCGATAACTTATCGTTCGCACCGATCGATAAAGCACTCAAAGTATTACAGCGGTTCTTAAACGCTGACAGGTTATGGGAATGAAGAAATTCGCTTATTGCTCTATGTTTACTTAGCCTACTTTTCATCCTAGGACCGAATGTCTTCAAAGGATTTTATGAACCTGACAGACGTGCTGTTTTATGGTGTAATAACCGAGAGCTGATATTACAGTGTTACCTCATTATTGGGTCCTTTTATTGTCTATTTGTTTCGTTTTATGAGGCTTGCGTAAGTGTCAGTGTGGTGCATCGGCCGCGACCGGTTCTGGCGCACGCTAGTAATTTACATCACTAATCTTGACCCACAGCTGTCTCGGGCCAGTTCTCGTTTTAATCTTACAATTCGTTATAACACTTAAGTCTTATATTGTAACCCACCGCGCTGTAGTATTCGTTTAATCTTCCTTTTAGCGGATGTCGGTCAGGATTCTGTGGGTGGCATATGGCATAAGATGCACCACAAGCTAAATCTCCATTACAACACACATATACACTTACACAAGCTTATTAAGTTAAACTACTCATTATCAAAGTAGCTTCATTAATAAACTGATAAAGAGGACGACCGATACCGATTATCTTTTAAAAACAAACATAAAAAAAACCATGTTTTTATTATTTTCTGACCAATTAAGAATGTTTTTTTTTTTTTTTTAAGTGAATAGGAAGTCAAACGAGCAAGTGGGTCACCTGATGGTAAGCGATCACCACTGCCCATAGACACCCGCAACCCCGGAGGGATTGCAGATGCGTTGCCAACCTAGAGGACTTAGATGAAATGCCTCTTGTGCCCGTAATTTCCCCGGCTGTCTTACTCTCCACACCGGAACACAGCAGTGCAAGCACTGCTGCTTGGCGGCAGCATTAGCGAGTAAGATGGTGGTAGCTATCCGGACGGACCTTGCACAAGGCCCTACCACCCGCAAAATATAAAAATATGTAACTCATAATGATACAAGTCGGCAGGAGCCTGTTTGATACTGAATACTAATGGAGGCGATAAGTGTAAAGGTCCGCGACCGTCACTTGACGGTAGGCAACATAGGAGCCATTCAAGTATTACGTAAGCAGATTTTTTACAATTATTTACCCCTCCCTTCCCCTTGTCAGCAAAAGTAAGCAAACCTCTGCCCCCCACCCCTCCCATGCTTACGTAATCATTGGTGCATTTTTCTTTTAATGTTTTCTGTTTTTTATAAATTTGTGGGTTGCCAATGTTGCCATTTGTGTAAAAAAGTAAATAATAACTGCTGACGTAATCACGATATCGAACCCCCCCCCCCCCCCACCCACCATGTCATCAAAAATAAGCAAAGCAAAGACCCCCTCGCCCCCCTCAAGCGCTTACGTAATACTTGAACGCCCCCTATGAGCGACAGTTTGCGAGGGAGACAGAGACAGGAGACATATTGTATGTCAAGTCATGGTCGTGGTCTTCGGTCGCGGTCGCATGTCTCTGTCGTGGCGCGAACCGCCACCTTAGGATAGAGCTCGTGGCTCCACTCGCCAACCGCCACTCCTGCGGCGGAAGTGGTTTTTGGATACGACTCTAAGGACATCCGAAATATTATAAACGGGATGTGAACCGCGATTACCTTTATTGAGCTCCCGATCCCGTCTACCCGTGATCATGATACATGCAACTGTATCGAAATATCGGGAGCTCAATAAAGGTAATCGCGGTTCACATCCCGTTTATAATATTTCGAATGAACTTAACCGTGAATCATTAAAAACTCTAAGGACATCACCTGGTCGTGTTTACATTCGCACTCTCGAAAAGAACGAGCCCAGAGTGTAAATGCCGGGTTAAAAATGAAAAAAATTAAGTAACCTGTGGAGTGATACGATTTCTTTTGTTTCAGTGCTGCGGACAGTGCGGACTCACCTATTTTGGAAGAAGCTGGCGAGAGCGGTTCTGAACAGAAACCTAAGCCTCTCGTCAAATATGGGGAACTTGTCATACTCGGGTAACTAATCCATAAACATAAAACTATTACCGTTATGGACCATTTGGATCCTGACTGGGGAACGTAACGGAGGGTGAAATGCTGGCTCGAGTTTTACGACGCTATCTTTTGTATGGACATAATACCTTTGCTATTTGAAGAAAATTTTAGCAACGTCTATCTTTGATAAACTCTAGACAGCATGAAGTGCAAGTTATATGTGGCGAAACCTTTTGATCTAAACTGAAAGGACACTTGCTTTAGATATATATAAGTTCTGTGTATAGGTAATTTATTCTCATGGTCGTGGTTTTAGACCTATTGTATTCTCCTTTCCCTAGTTTTTCGTCGGATTTATAGTGACTAAAGCTGGCTACTCACACACTAACGCCAATAAATTGCCCCTGCTTGCCTATCAGTGGCGTGGCGTCAAGTATATCAGAAGGCAAGCCGAAGGGAACTTAACTAGCCTTTTCCTCTAATTCTTCACAATAATTTGCCCAACTGCCTTAAAATAGGCAAGCCGGTGGGAATCGAGTTCTATGGACGCCACGCCACTGTTGCCTATACACATCACAATTAAGGAGGCAATACTGGCCCCGCTTCCAACATTGCCCCTGCGGCAGGTGTGTGAGTAGCCGGCTTTAGTCTATTTGATGACGCGGTGAAGTCGCATGCGGCATGTCATGATCACGACGTCTTTTCTGATAGTTCCGATCAAGACGTTCGTGCTGCATACGTAATAGCTCGGTGCGCTTGCGTGCGAATCCAATATTGTGTAACATAACGATGTACACAAAAATAAATATTTCTGCTAACTACTTATTTTTCATTGTGTTTATGGTTCCATAGCCGTTATAGGATAAATAAGAACTCTATAATGTCCTGTCCGTCTATCGGTCTGTTTTGCCGAATAAAATTTTGAAAAAGTTTGTTAAACAAAACTACAGAATTTTTGATGTCAGACGTAACCGCCACTATTAAAATAACTTAAGTAAATGACCTGTTGTATATGTGAGTGTCAAGTCAAGTCCCATATCAGTTCTGTTCACTACTGCATACCTACAACAGGACATTTACTTAAGTTTTTCATCTATACCTACTTAGCGGTGCGGTAACAATTTGAAATTCATTTCGACTGCGGAAGCTTTTCTTATGCGTAGTCCAGCACGCACTTGACCGGTTTTTAAAGCTAATCTAAGTAATGATATTGTACTGTTACGTAATGTACTATCAATGATTAATATGGGATTTACGGCCACTATACCAACCACCCCTTTAGGATAAGGAACGTATAGTGACGCCACTGGTTTTTCTAGTTGATGCTTCCTACCGATAAGCTAACTCTCTGTCTGATACCGATTATGAGTGAAAGCGCAATAAAGTATGTCTGATTTTCCGTCCCTCGTTATTAAACATGTAAACCGGTCAGCCTATTATCGGTGGTGTGAGGTAGGATAATAATGGGATTTATATTCGAAAGCCTTACACGTACTGTGAGTTCTTTGAAAAATTAAACAGAACTTTTCATTCCCATTTGTTGCTTTCTACATCCAAATCTTTATCTCTTCGTTTTCGATTCAGAAAAATCATACAGACGTGATCTTCTCGTGTCTGGCACATTTAACTTATGCTTAGCAAATGACTGTTGCGTGCGTGATGTGGCTGGCTCTGGTGGCTAGTGTGTTGACTATCGACCGCCATTTTAATTTTACCCTTGGCAAACATTATCTGTGTGAAGGTCTCGTAACTACTTGCAGTAAATCGAGAACTTCAAGTCAAAATGTAGCCATTCCTGTCAGTAGAGTACTATTAGGAGCACTCAGTGCAAATTAAAAAAAAAACCCTAAGAACACGAATATGCATTTTAACTGACAAAATAAAATAAAGTAAACTTTTAAAAGTTAAACTACAGATAATAGTACTAAAACCTAAAAAAAGTATCTAGCTGGATAGGTAACAGGTACCAGTACTCATCAATCTAGCTAGGGCATTGATCAAACATAAACTAAAATTTAAGTAGGATTTATAATGTAAGAGGCTAGGAAGTTTCAGATAGTTCGAGCAGAAACTGTTTACATTATTTTTCATAGATAAACTTCTTCAATTCAGAGGTTCAGAGAATACTTAGTTTTACTTTAGCACAATCGGTGACTAAATTTATGTCGAAATTTAGTACTCTTTGTGCAATTAGTGTTATAATTATAACCTGCGTCATTGCAAGTCCGTATACGAACTATACGTGATGAGACCAATAACAAGTGTTTGATTTTAAATCCTTGTATTTGTTATCATACCTACACGATTCATGGAATTGTTTCTTTGTGTGGTAGTTTGTTTTTAAAATACTCTTTCGGGTAGGCACTTTTTCGAAAAGCATTTTAATAAAATTCACGAATTGCCTTTGCCTTTGAGATAAGTTTGAATTGACTGCTTACCTGGTTTCTTAATTCTTTACTGTAGGTAAAGATATACTTACTGGGTGAGGTAGTCAGAATACATAAATAATGAAGAACCTTTGTAATACTGAAACTTCTTTGTCTATGTATGTCTCCATTCCTTTGTTGTTATTTAGAGTTTGTATACCCCTCCGTATGTTGACACTACATACACACTTGCTTTATGTAAACAAAAGATGTAAATAGATAGCCAGTGTATATAAAGATTATCTTAGGTATGTTATGTTCAATAGAAAGTCCTAAGGCTACGCAGTGTTTCTTTATCCGCAGACAGTATGTCATCAACGTCCTTGTTTTGTTTTAATCTTTATGGACACGGTACTTATCGGGCAACGTGCATATTATGCATAGCTAATGCATGGCATTCTCTAAATTGCTTTGTTTTGTATTGTTTTAATGTACGTACGTTGAGTTGCGATTCGACCGCAAGTTTATCAGATTAAACTATTTTTCAAATGCTTTAAATTACGGTTAACTTGTTGAATGCGTGGCAAACTAAAGCAGACCGCAAAAAAGTTTCCTAGTTTGTATAGTGGGTTGTGCTGTCTCGAGGTCACGACTGTGCCGCCTGTCGGTCTTCACTCTTCGTCTCCAGTCACGTTCAGACGATTTGCTCCGCTTCCTAACTATAATGTCAACTCAAACTTCGCTAGATACCCTCTCACTTTTGTTCAGAGCCCACTTTCTCGACAAATTAAGGTTAACCAATCGTTTATTGTAACCACTTAAGATTTATCTGCGCTCGGTCCAAAAAGGAAATCTTAACAAGCGATTAAAGCAAACCAATGTTGTAGGTAGTTGGTTGATTGAATTCATGACTAGAGCACTTTACCAATTGCCATTGGACTAATGCATTTAGTGCTTCAGTTGCTGTGGTTAAACAATTTCAACTGTTTCTTCAACAAAGGTACACGTGCTGCCTAGTCCAACACGTGTAGTTTTTCATTTCGATTCGGCACACCTAAGGCGGTTTATAACGTTGCTAGGTTATATTAAAGTCGTTAAATGTGTTTTATAACCGACCGTTACGAAAGTATTTCGACGCATTGTTTCGGCGCGGACGCAGACGGCCAGTGCAATATACGGGTGATAGCGCGGAAGCGAGTGCAGACGCTTGCATCTAAAATAACTCAATGTAGAGCAATTAAGGTTGTAAGGAAAAAGCGAATAGCGGAACAATAGAACTAATTCGTTATTAGCCCAAACTCAGAGAGCTGTCAGGAGTTCCGAGCTCTGTGTTTTGTATAGCCGGGTCCTGCCCGACTGACCGAGACGCTCCGATCCGAGGCACGATTTTTTTTGACATAAAGCAGGCACCGAAAATGCAGCCTCGCTACTCGCGAGGGGACTCGCTCAGTCATTCCCGGCTTTTAAAGTACAGAGTCTCAAATGATAACGCACACGCACATATCAGGCATTCCGAACGCGTGCGTTGCCGTTATTTATGAGCTCTGTATATTATGAAGAGTATTCTCTCGTTTGTTTCAAAAATAGTGGGAAATAACCGTGCTGTCCAAATGACAACTGTGGATGAAAGACATTGACCAGTAGCGGTCAAAATCTGCATTCATATCAATCATTTGCAAATTTAATACTAATATTACTAATGTTTTCGCTACCATGTGTGATTTGAGCCATGTATTCTTACTTAAATATACTTCTAGTAGACAACAATTATTCGTAGAATAGACGCCTACGCGACACTTAACGGTGCTGTCTGAATGTATAATCTATATTGTAACTAGGTGAACGTGTACGTCAAGCTTGCGATTGTTTATCAAACGTAAAAAGCGTGTTAAAAATAATGACGGATGCATGGAAAAAAATAAAATAATGATCATGGCTTAAAATGGAACTAACAGTTTCTTCATTTTGTGTCGCTGATAAGTCAATAGTATCGTCTGTAACGCTTTTTTGCATGCAGGTATTTAAGAACATTACAAATATTGACATATTTTACTCATCTAACTTAATGTATGTATTCCTTATGTATTCTTCTCGGCAATATATAAATATTGTGTCTCACCAACATAGTAGAATTTATGGTAACTTTATCAGCAAATAGTTGGAAAGCGCTCCTTCCGGTTCAGGGGTCGATGTAATGACAAAAGCGTGAAATTGCTTTGCCACGCCGCCGGAATTATTAACTTTATTACTTTCTTCCAATTTAGCCGTTGAGTGGTTACGAAAAACGGTAAGCACGGAAAGAATTTGCGACAAGTTTTGGCTGATGGCTGGGACAAACTTTGTTGTGTTCAAGTTCTTTACGGTTGATTTAGTTATCAGCTGTTAACTTGATTTTGCTCCCTGTTAGTTGAAGAATGACAGATGCGCTTTTTGTTCAGGCTAAATTAGGATTCCTAACATAACTGTTCACGGGAGTTTGTAATTGTGTCGTACAGACACATCATTCAAACAGATGACGCTTAGCGACAAATATTCGCATAGTAACAAGGTCACGTGACAGTTGGAAACAGATAGAAAAATTCGGAGGCTTACTCACCTGCTATGGGTGGTGTAGGGGTATAGCACGCGTCACGGAATGACGAGGACCCGGGTTCGATTCCCGGCCATAGCTTTACTTTTCGGATTTTTCTATGTGTTCTAATTTTCAGTGTCGTTTAGAAATTAAATTTCTAACGGTAAAACGTAAAAAGTAAAACATTAAAAATCAAGAAGTAAATTTCTTGATTCATTTGATATTTCCTATCATTTGAAAAACAGCGCCATCTCTCGTCCCTGGTGAGCAGTACATGTTCCACGGGAGTTTGTAATTGTGTCGTACAGACACATCATTCAAACAGATGACGCTTAGCGACAAATATTCGCATAGTAACAAGGTCACGTGACAGTTGGAAACAGATAGAAAAATTCGGAGGCTTACTCACCTGCTATGGGTGGTGTAGGGGTATAGCACGCGTCACGGAATGACGAGGACCCGGGTTCGATTCCCGGCCATAGCTTTACTTTTCGGATTTTTCTATGTGTTCTAATTTTCAGTGTCGTTTAGAAATTAAATTTCTAACGGTAAAACGTAAAAAGTAAAACATTAAAAATCAAGAAGTAAATTTCTTGATTCATTTGATATTTCCTATCATTTGAAAAACAGCGCCATCTCTCGTCCCTGGTGAGCAGTACATGTTCCACGGGAGTTTGTAATTGTGTCGTACAGACACATCATTCAAACAGATGACGCTTAGCGACAAATATTCGCATAGTAACAAGGTCACGTGACAGTTGGAAACAGATAGAAAAATTCGGAGGCTTACTCACCTGCTATGGGTGGTGTAGGGGTATAGCACGCGTCACGGAATGACGAGGACCCGGGTTCGATTCCCGGCCATAGCTTTACTTTTCGGATTTTTCTATGTGTTCTAATTTTCAGTGTCGTTTAGAAATTAAATTTCTAACGGTAAAACGTAAAAAGTAAAACATTAAAAATCAAGAAGTAAATTTCTTGATTCATTTGATATTTCCTATCATTTGAAAAACAGCGCCATCTCTCGTCCCTGGTGAGCAGTACATGTTCCACGGGAGTTTGTAATTGTGTCGTACAGACACATCATTCAAACAGATGACGCTTAGCGACAAATATTCGCATAGTAACAAGGTCACGTGACAGTTGGAAACAGATAGAAAAATTCGGAGGCTTACTCACCTGCTATGGGTGGTGTAGGGGTATAGCACGCGTCACGGAATGACGAGGACCCGGGTTCGATTCCCGGCCATAGCTTTACTTTTCGGATTTTTCTATGTGTTCTAATTTTCAGTGTCGTTTAGAAATTAAATTTCTAACGGTAAAACGTAAAAAGTAAAACATTAAAAATCAAGAAGTAAATTTCTTGATTCATTTGATATTTCCTATCATTTGAAAAACAGCGCCATCTCTCGTCCCTGGTGAGCAGTACATGTTCCACGGGAGTTTGTAATTGTGTCGTACAGACACATCATTCAAACAGATGACGCTTAGCGACAAATATTCGCATAGTAACAAGGTCACGTGACAGTTGGAAACAGATAGAAAAATTCGGAGGCTTACTCACCTGCTATGGGTGGTGTAGGGGTATAGCACGCGTCACGGAATGACGAGGACCCGGGTTCGATTCCCGGCCATAGCTTTACTTTTCGGATTTTTCTATGTGTTCTAATTTTCAGTGTCGTTTAGAAATTAAATTTCTAACGGTAAAACGTAAAAAGTAAAACATTAAAAATCAAGAAGTAAATTTCTTGATTCATTTGATATTTCCTATCATTTGAAAAACAGCGCCATCTCTCGTCCCTGGTGAGCAGTACATGTTCCACGGGAGTTTGTAATTGTGTCGTACAGACACATCATTCAAACAGATGACGCTTAGCGACAAATATTCGCATAGTAACAAGGTCACGTGACAGTTGGAAACAGATAGAAAAATTCGGAGGCTTACTCACCTGCTATGGGTGGTGTAGGGGTATAGCACGCGTCACGGAATGACGAGGACCCGGGTTCGATTCCCGGCCATAGCTTTACTTTTCGGATTTTTCTATGTGTTCTAATTTTCAGTGTCGTTTAGAAATTAAATTTCTAACGGTAAAACGTAAAAAGTAAAACATTAAAAATCAAGAAGTAAATTTCTTGATTCATTTGATATTTCCTATCATTTGAAAAACAGCGCCATCTCTCGTCCCTGGTGAGCAGTACATGTTCCACGGGAGTTTGTAATTGTGTCGTACAGACACATCATTCAAACAGATGACGCTTAGCGACAAATATTCGCATAGTAACAAGGTCACGTGACAGTTGGAAACAGATAGAAAAATTCGGAGGCTTACTCACCTGCTATGGGTGGTGTAGGGGTATAGCACGCGTCACGGAATGACGAGGACCCGGGTTCGATTCCCGGCCATAGCTTTACTTTTCGGATTTTTCTATGTGTTCTAATTTTCAGTGTCGTTTAGAAATTAAATTTCTAACGGTAAAACGTAAAAAGTAAAACATTAAAAATCAAGAAGTAAATTTCTTGATTCATTTGATATTTCCTATCATTTGAAAAACAGCGCCATCTCTCGTCCCTGGTGAGCAGTACATGTTCCACGGGAGTTTGTAATTGTGTCGTACAGACACATCATTCAAACAGATGACGCTTAGCGACAAATATTCGCATAGTAACAAGGTCACGTGACAGTTGGAAACAGATAGAAAAATTCGGAGGCTTACTCACCTGCTATGGGTGGTGTAGGGGTATAGCACGCGTCACGGAATGACGAGGACCCGGGTTCGATTCCCGGCCATAGCTTTACTTTTCGGATTTTTCTATGTGTTCTAATTTTCAGTGTCGTTTAGAAATTAAATTTCTAACGGTAAAACGTAAAAAGTAAAACATTAAAAATCAAGAAGTAAATTTCTTGATTCATTTGATATTTCCTATCATTTGAAAAACAGCGCCATCTCTCGTCCCTGGTGAGCAGTACATGTTCCACGGGAGTTTGTAATTGTGTCGTACAGACACATCATTCAAACAGATGACGCTTAGCGACAAATATTCGCATAGTAACAAGGTCACGTGACAGTTGGAAACAGATAGAAAAATTCGGAGGCTTACTCACCTGCTATGGGTGGTGTAGGGGTATAGCACGCGTCACGGAATGACGAGGACCCGGGTTCGATTCCCGGCCATAGCTTTACTTTTCGGATTTTTCTATGTGTTCTAATTTTCAGTGTCGTTTAGAAAATAACTGTTCAGCTATTTCGTTAGTTAATGTAGTTAAAAGTTATACCCTAATTTTTCTTTGCCACCACCACCTACCACTTCGGTAATAGCAGATGATGTCAGCAAACAAAAAAATACGAGTATCTCTACCTCAAGTGAATTGCAAACTTCGTAGGAAAGTAGCTTTAGAAAATAAGAAGCCATTTTACGACGCAACGTGGTTAAGATTACGTAACACGAACCGATGAACCGCGCCTCGGAGTAATCCAATTAAACTAGGAACGTGCTAACTGGGGGCGCGCTTCTAACCGCTCTAGCGTACTCATGGTATTGCCCTTCGTATGACATAAATACTAAGTTATACCTATTATGTTTCCAAATTTGTGCAGCACGATATCATTCGACCGAAGTCGAATAAAACAGTTATCACGGATGACTAGGGCAAACGCCTTACGCGCTATTGATGGTTTTTTTAACATTTATCAATCAATAAAGCGGTTCTCAAATCAACAATTGTTATGTTAAAGTAGACTAGAGGCAGACAAAAACGAGATCTTTGTTGATGAACAATACAATCTAACATTAATCGCAGCAAATTACCACTAATTTCACGACCTACTTACTGGAGCATTGTTTGCTGCTCGTCCGTAAACAGAATATTTTATTGTTTCCATGCATCGGACAGCACAATACCTACTTGTAACTGGAATAACGTTACTTTCACCCAATTTATCTCCTTTATTGGTCATTCGTAACTCGATGCCTTGGTCGGGCGCATTATTAGCTGTTATCTCTGACTTGCCCTGTACAAACTTCTTAAGTTGTATTGATTCTTTGCGCAGCCAATAGTCAAATATTTGGATAAACGGAGAAGCGATATACGAGTAGTTTATTATGAAGCGTAACAAAACTCTTTAGATATCAAAGATTTGTTTACATTGTTCTGAAGACATCTTCTGCAAACTAAACTCTCAAATTTACCATGTACAAGTGGCCGCTGCTTAATCTGTTATGCATCAAACGTTGAATCGGAAAAACCACTTGTAATCTTCATTGTACCCATTTGATGAATGCGTAGATAGGCTCTCTTCGGATGACGACTCAACTAACATTTGAAACGTAGTTCATCTTTATCTTCGTCGATTTTCTGTAATCATCCAATGTTGTGTAACGGCTACTAAAGTTCTAAATATTCATAATCGTAATAATGCCTTTATTATGTGACGCTGTGTTATACAACAGTAACAAAGGTTGCACTTGCGCGACTTCCCATGAGCCCGACTCATCAGCACCCAACTTCTTGTCGCTATTTAAGACAATGAAACATGCACAAGTAATTCTGTGAACTGTCCAAACAGCTGTCATTGTTTGTTATGATTAAGTTGTATAAGTACTTGATTTTACATTGAATTCCTAAAATTGCTTATGCTGCTCAGAGTTCACGGGAATGTCCTTCCGAGTAACTAATTATGCAATAATGACTCATTGTTTATTATTTTATTATATATCACGTACTGACACACCAAATTGGGATCTCCTATAGAAATGCGAGAAAGTTAAGACTGATCAACCATGTCCTAGATAAGGTATAGACTCGAAAATTAGGATCGGTTGGCAAATAGAGCAGAGATTCAATTAGGACTTGATTCACGTGTTGTTTACGACAAATATGTAAAAGCCTTGACCAAATCAGAACGTATGTATACGTAGGAAATACCCAGACGCAAATTTTGTTTATAACATGAATATCTGATAAACAAAAGAGCATGCGATTAAGATTGCGAATATGGCGTGTATGAAAATAGTGTCAGTGACGCTGGTGTGGAATAGTGTGATACGTGTGAACTGTCTGCAAGTACGAGTATTGGCTGATTGTTAGGATTGTGGTTGCCTCTCACGGAAGTTTAACCTTTCTCATTGCAGATTGATGTATTGATTACGATGTCGAGTCCCCCTTCATTAGACGCCAAGATAAACTTAATAATTCTCGTGACAATAAATATAACTTTAACCTCTTAAGTATTTAAAACTGGTTTTCGTCTCGTTAGTATCTATAAAATAAGCATATATAGAAGGTAGGTATAGTAACGAATATATTATTATTATTTTTATTATATTCGAAACGGTCTCATATTTTTCTTACGTCGCATAATAGAAATGTTGGTCGGCTTCAGAAGCGTACCATAAACAATCTACTGATTAAAACATTCTATTTGTGTTATGATTATGACCAAGTATTGTTGGTTCACATATTGTATATTAATGTCGCATTATAATAAAAATTAATACATATTCTTGTTTTCGCATATCAACAGTCAATAATATTACAGATATAATGGTTACCTACCGGCCGGCGAGCGCGGTCGCCGCAGGAGCAAATTCGTGCTCTACCGCCGACCGCAGGCCAACGGCGTGCGTCGGTCGAAGCACTACGTAGTGAAGACACCACACAGCAGCAAAGCTATACTTGATGCCAGCCAGCACTCCATATCTTACACGCTCAGCCGCAGTCAGGCTGTCATCGTCGAGTACACTGAGGACCCCGACACCGATATGTTTCAGGTGAGTGAACAAGCGTTTATTGAACTGAAAGTGGATTAAGATAGGTTAGATCTTGTCTTGCTCTGTATTGTTCCCACAGAACTACTTGACTACACATATTCTTGACTTAAGCGCACCATAATTGGTTCTAGATAAGTATAGCAATGGCAGCAATGCCAATACAACTCCCATTTAAAACACTGTCGAAAATGATTGTAAAATAATCACCTATCACGATGTGGATTAAAACGTGAGTGCGTGCAGCAGCAGGTATTAAAATGAGTTTTTTTTTAACATCATTACCGTTCCATATTATATTATATTACGATAATACAGCACTCGACTCTTTTCATAATAGCTTTGCCATAACACGCACATCGATCGGACTCGCTCACAATATCCGCTACACATATTGTTTTCCTGGATCACGGCCCCAAACCTTAATTTAAATTGTCCATTCTTTGCAAAGGTGCACAACATTATCGCGCCGTTTCACCCGCGCTACTCACGAGTTAACGGTGTCGGAAAAATAAACAGACATTACGTTTATTAAAAAATCTCAACAGACATTAAATTACTACGCCATGAATGAATCCCTTGCCTCACTCCGAAATTATGTCAGAAAACACATAAACGCAGCGGGTGTTCGTTCCCCTCGCAATGGGTCCGCTTATCTGCCAACAGACGCTCTCTGTTTGCCTCTGAACAAAGTGCTGCACGATCGCAAACACCGGTTGCTAAATGAGGGACTCCTATCTCCACCGTCATTTACGGAAAGTGGAATCAATTGTCAAAATTTCTCTAAAGCCTGACTCCCAGACTATTCAATCGCCGACCGCCGTTTAACATTTCAATGGTGCCAAATATTTGTTACGAAATGTTTTGATTAAAGCAGAATTTTTCCCACAAAAATCTGGTGTGGTGCCAGGGACGCGACGCGATCACGTGTCGTCTAATGGAAATATGTGACAGGCAGGTCGGTGGCGAAACGTTTTCGCGTAATGTATGTAATCCTCTAACTCGTAGGTTGGCAGGGCAAGGCTCAGTATTTATCTGATTTTACTATGTATTTTCTACTGTCTCGTCGATACCGAAGCGCAATGAGGATGTAAAAATGAGACTTACCATAGGTATTTTGCGACTACGACTGTTGAGGAACTTACATATAGCCGTGCGGTAGAATTTGTTCTAGTGGACGTTTCAACCATGGCGCAGTTACAATTTTTGTACAAATTATATAGCGCGTAGTTCAAAATGTTAAAGTATTTGCGCTTCTGTTTCGTTGATATACGGTCTCCTTTCATTCATTTTACTTCGTTTTAAATCGCAATCAAGTGGCTAAGGTTCAAGAGTAGGCGTGAGACTTTGTAAACTCATCATAAGTACAGCATCACTGCATGTGAAGTGTTTACGCGTCGCGTCCCGGCGCCACCCGTATCTAATCGGCGCATGGGTTAGTGCCCCCCAGCGAGAACAATGCGTTGGTCCCTTAAGCGCTGCAACAAGGAGCCAGACGATGACCCTTATCTCAGTATCTGATAAAGATAATTCTGATAACGATGAACCTACAGTTTATGAATTATCCTAATTGACGCGTCAGGTTTCTTTAATTTTGTTAGAGAAATCTCGTGCCGCTTACGCTTTGAGAGGCGTCGTGTATAAATGGACATTAAACATAAAAATAATAATAAATAAGTTAATTTCGTAGCAAAGCTATGTGATTAAGTGATCTAGGTAGATACGTTCTTCCTCTTAGATAGGAGCACCACACAGCGATAGCTAGGTAGCTAGCTGTTTTATGACATATTTATATTTCATAATTTCTACATCTAGTTAGTAGTGCAACATATGCGGTTGGAGTCGTTAGCTTTTTGCTCAATTGCTAGCAATTCCTATGGGGAGGCGAAGTTCGTTGCCGCCGCCGGTCGACGGCACCGCTCCACATCCTGTTTATGGGACGCCATTTCATTGTTTTCACTTACGCACACAACCGGACTCCTATCATATTCACCTAAATAAACATTTATTTCAAACATTACAACAGCGGAAGTAGCAAAACGAGAAACATAGCATTTTCGGCGACAGCTTCTTGTAATGAATTTCAATGCGCATTATAATCAGCTACAAAGACTCACTCTGAACAAGAAGTCTGACGTAGTGTTTATTTTTTCATTCATAATAAATCGTATCCGTTGATATAAAGTATGCACGCTGCGGAATGACGCGCGATACACATTACTATGCCAACATGTAGAACTTGATCTAATACAAAAAATAAATTGCTCGCAGTTACGCTTTTGCGTCTTTGGAAGACCTTGCTATCGGACGGCCGGTGCCGTCTTATGTACGGCTGTGTTATCGTCCAATCCGACGATAAACTGTTGACCGCTTTTAATAAGGTGTTTCCTTTAAATAACCTAGTTTCTATGTTTTTTTCTATGGAAGATATTGTAGCTAGACGATAAGTCAGTACCATCAGCCAAATATGTGGTCTCATTCTACTTTAGAGACATTTTCATTTAACAGGAAGTTGTATGAAAAGTGATACACTTGTTGGCCACTTACTTAGCTGACCGTACCTAAATTATGTTAGTCTCATAAAAAACAGCCAGTTTTCTAGACTTGATTCCTTTCATCTATAGCTCGGGACAATCTTAAAAAAAAAAACTATTTCTGGTCATCAATGGAATATCGAAAAACAGTAGCTCCATTATAACGATCGAGGTGACCTCGAGGGCTATTGACCTAGGATCTGGGACTGGTTATAAATATGCAAATGTTCATCTTTATTATAAGGTGGAGCTGAAAGACGCACGCTGGCATCTCTCTTTTGATGAATGGCACTCCACGCCCTCGCAATAGCGGCTTGAGCGACCCACTGACCTCATATCACTTGTTAGTAAATCAAACATGATTTTAAGGGATGACTGCTCATCGATGTATAATCACGCGGTCGATCAACTTTCAATATAGGTACATTCATGCGTTGATCTCATGTCACTGCGGGGTTTTAACAATGATGATATCCAGTGATTTGTTAGTTGTTAGTAACGACATATACCTACTCAATGATGCAATTTACTGGTTCTTGTATCATAAACATTAACTGACTTTAAATATGAATAGGTACTTAAAAATAATCTTTAGTAAGTTTAATATGCAAAGAACAATAGGATTTACCTATAGATAATTTGTCTACCTACACAAACTATAATATAATAATAATAATATTTTACACAATAATTGTCACAAATAACAAACTTATTGGCTAACTATAAAACTAACTAATTTAGAATTGTCTGTTTTCCACAGATAGTCCTTTCTTTCATGAAAATGTCTAAGAATGAGGAATGTCTTAAATAAAAGTCAAATTCACAACACAGGTCCAACCAACCCATTCTTTCTACTAATTCATACATTTAAAATTGTCAGTATTATAGAAATCAATTCCAGGCCCGTTATGTTTTCATGATAACTTTTTGGTTCATTGCATTTGAACTCGTTGCACAAATAACCGCATGGTTGAAATGGTGCGACGACGCGTTTACTGGCCATTGAGTTCGCAATTTGCTCTCTATACGGCAATTGAGTTAGTTACTCGGTAACAAAGAGCGCTTTACACTAGTCAACTTTCAACCGGTTTTAATTGGTCCATTTACTTACCTGATGCATCGGTCGGCATGCGACGTCACGGATGGCCCGCGCCGCATGTCAACGAGGGCGGGCTGTGGTGTGGTCGTGACGTCAGAGGGAGGCGCAAGAGACGGTCGGGCCAAGGCCGTCGCCGGGCCGACCGCCGCGCAACACCCGACGGCAATCAATACCGTTGCCTGCCAACCACCATGTGATCTCTGCTAGACGAGATTCTTCTGTCTCAGTAATTGTTAGCCCTTCTAAAAGTAGGTTGCGTATTTAAGTTGATGTATAGAACTCGTAAAATTTCTGAAGTTACAATTCAAGGGGGATTCCCATGTGGAGTGGAAGTGGTAGATATTTTATACAAACATGATATAAGTACATTTATTTATATGGTTGTGTTTCTTTTGCTTTCTCCTACCCACTGAAGCAGAGTGGGTGTTCTAAATTTCCCGACCACACAGCGAGAAATACTCTTTATTACTCCTAATTGTAATTATGCTAAATTATTAGTATTACGATAAATTTCAGTGCATCAAGATTTCGCTTGCGACAAATCTGAAAATGTTTATGAAAGGCATGATTCAACGTATGCGATGGTTATTTAAAAATGTAGTTTTCATTTATTCAATCTTATTTAGTAGTCGACAAAATATTACCGTTGCATTACTTTTCTCCATTATACTGTTCATAAACCATTTAGAACTACATAAGTCCCTCAATGGTAACCCGGTTCTTTATCTCTTTCTTTCGTAATCTTACAGCTTGTCATAGCTCGAATAGTTTAAGTAGGAGCGATAGATAACATTTTCACATCGCAGCAACATTGCGAGCATGCACTATTTTTTTCTAAATCTTATACTATGTGTAAAGCTGGTTTGGTTTTTGTGTAAGACTTATTCTCTGTAAATTATATCATTGCTGTTTCATACAACTCCGTGAAGTGGGCAAAAAAACGCGAGCCCGCATTCGTTCCGGAACCAGTCGCCATTTCCCCAGTGTTGGCGGGCGTCCAGCGAAATGTCCTTCTTTTATATGTAAATAAATACCTCGGTGAAAATATTTTAAAACTCCCAATTGTTTGTTGTGTAATTTACACTGCAACATCTTATTTAGAATGTTATTTACGTACAGTTTTATGAGGCCACCGCGACGGAGTAGGAAGTGACATCTGTTTTGTCGGAGCTCTGCGAAAATAATTCATATCCGGTCCATAATTTTAGAAAGTCTTGATACTGAAATTGAAATAGTCAATCGCTCCGTATCGTTTACTAACCACAAGTAAGACTTCCGAGTTCAAAATAATGGTTTCCCCGAAACCAGTGCACCATTCCTCCACGGATGTAACCACAGCGCGGTATTAAATTTCCTCACATTATTAACGTTGGCGCCAAAGGAAATTGAAGTTCGCTTTCACGTTGTTGTAATTAGGAAACTTTAACAGGTATTGTTTAGTTAAACTAAAGTTTCCCTTTTATCTTTTAATAAGGTTTCCGTTTCAAGACGGATCGTGTTCTCAAAGGATTTTTTCCAATTAAAAACATTACCGTTATCAAAGGAGTCGGACGGGAAATGCTTGGAGGCATTATTTTACTTATAAAAATCATGTTATCATAATTGTACACGGTTTTAAACAATAAATGCTTTCTTTTCTTTTTTCTTTTCTTTTCTTTTCTTTTGCCTCGATTTGGTTGTCCCTGGGTCCCGGAATAGTAAGGAAGGGAGTAAATTCGGTTGTCTCCCTTTGGGATGGGTGGGGGGTTGTGTCGAGACAGTTCATCGGACCCTGGAGTTATGGCTGAGACACGATCTGTGATCAGAGCTGTTATTATACGTCTAGACACGCGGAGCTGCCATCAAGTACGAATTAGCTTAGTATAAATATGAATTAATATTAATATTAAATGAATGAACTGTGGAATGGTTTATGTTTGCGTGGAACTCGAGATAAATACAAACCAATTGACGAGTAACATTTCCTTCATAGCTTAACCAAAAGTGTACAGAATCCGTTCTAAAAATTGAATACATATTGAAAGTCTAAATCTTCCGTGACGACTAATGATAATTACAGCTTGTTAAACAAAATCATTATATACCGTGTAATCAATATTGAGTAGAATAATGTGCCTAAATTACCATGTCACGGTATTTCACTTCCAATTTACATGCTCCATTTGCGGGCTAACGCCACTTTACGGGAACGTGATAATAATAATGACAAGGCGGTCCCATCCCAGCATAATGAGAGACAAACTTACTTTGACAAGAACATACTACAAACTTCTACAGGCCTTCCTTCAAGCCTCTTAGTGTTGATACGCCGATGAACTTAGCGTTCTTCCGACAAGTAACATGTCAAAAAGTGCCGCTGTGTAGTGGGTGGTCGAATCTTCTGTCCCTTTCAGATATCTCTTTGATTTTAATGAGGTAAAACGATTCGGCTTTTTTTATAGCAGCAGATCGTGCAGACGATTATGCTTACGGCAATAAACGTTGGAGTTGGAAGTCATCATGATTCCTTTCGCGAGTCATAAAAATGACGATGCTCTTTCACGCAAGGTCGTACGGTCAAGCGTGCTCAATGACCCTCTAATTTAAATTTCGATCGATGTATGGCAGGAAAGGAATAAGGAAATATCAATTCTCGTTTGTAAATCGGAAAGGATACAAATATTTTCGGATAGACTGTCCAAAGTAGTAAATGGCTGGCACAGTCGGTTGACTTTGCCTGCTGGTGACTGAAAACACCGTAATGTGTATGTGGAAGTGGAAGTCATTTTGTGTCCGTAACGCCGTATAAAGACAATTTATCATCAAGTGACGACGTTCCGTAATGTATTCACGGCACGGTACCCATTTATAAAAGCACCGTTAGACCAATGCATTTGACCTGCTTGCGGCTTCATTTACCGCCTAACACTCGCGCGGGTCAACCGTCAGAATTAACGCCACATTAATATGTTAATCTTTTATGAGAATTGATTAAAGTAATCGAATTCATGTAAGATATATTCAAACCTATGATTCGTGCTTGTAACGACAGCCTTGTACGAATAGTTAATGACAGACTCGCACCACTTGTACCATAACCATATTGAAGAATTCACTTAAATTAACGAAATCCTTAAACGATGGCGTGGCGTAGGTATCTATCGGCAATACAGTCAAAAGCTAATTCAATTTTTTACATTGGTTTACCATCGCTATTGTGTGTTTTGTTCAACGCTGTGCAATCTAAAAGCCTTTTGTTCTATCGACAATAGTCCAAAATTAGGATAGCCTCTTGAAAACATGGTGTGAATCCGTACATGTGCGACGCCGAACAATTGAATAAGATTCCAACAATCGAATAGGTAATTTATTAACAAATTATATTTTTTGTTCACGGCTTCAACGATTTGTTGGAAAATTAATCCCATCATCAAGTTGTTTGCCGATTACGGGTTTGAAAAATTACACCGAAGCGGGTTTTACTGTTTTACTTTCCTCGCGTTCGCGGGAATCCGCGTAGTCATTTCGGGATTCCCCTGTTGCACATTACCACGTGTCTGGTTATTTTTATTAATATTCAATCGAGGGAAGGACCCTGGGTTTAATATCGGGAACTTTTCGTGGATCATATCGTGTTTCCATATATTTAATTAATGTTTATTGAACCAACATAATGCACAGAATAGAGCACATTTTTTGAAACGTGACTGAAGTAATTCTTAGCAATGCACTTAATTTCCATTTTAATGCGTTTAATTTAAAATTTATATTCTACATACAGTCGCCAACACTTTCTTGCACCTTGTAAACAAGTGTTTTGATAAGGTTAAATAATCACGAATCGTCATCAAAATCCGTTGCGTAGTTTTAAAAATCTAAGCATACATAGCGGAAAGCGACTTTGTTTTATTTATACTATGTACTTACTTAGTGATACTTGGAGATCTTGAGGCTCGTACGATTTAGAATTTTAGAATTTAGCTATAAATCGACGTAGATAGGTTTTTGAATACATCGATTAAATCTCAGTCGCCTAAATACTATATTGAATATTTCTTTCTCTAAATTCACACATCCTAGGGTTACAGGATCACAGGACTAACAGTTGACAGGTTGAATTTAATTAGCCTGTGCTAATACTAGCTACTAGCACAGCTTCTGCAGTATGTAGGTAGCTGCTGTGTGCGTAACAGTGTGGTGTGTTAGGTAACAATCTCGATTTACAATTATTTGCTGATTCATTGCAAAGGGACCGTAAGAAATCGCCGTATTACATTTTACCCAAAAGTTTTAGATTATGAAACAGACTAATCTATTAATTTATTAATTTGGTTATTCCGTTTTGGATAAAACTGATAATACCCGTGTCATAGCAGTATCTGGAGTTTTTAATGGTACCTTTTAACGGAATGATTCAACCACGAACTGCAGGGCCGGCCCATATACGAGGATGTTGAACTATGTACTTAATTAATTTTATAAGCCCAAGAAATAGGGCAACATTTCCTAGGGGAACACTGGTCTTTATTACAAGCCACAGAGCGTAATCTAAGTACGACATAGTTCCTGCAACGCTACTGCGAATGAATTCTACTCAGTTATCGCCTTTATTTTATTCCTATACCTATTTTGTTTTCTTGTATGTATCTTACAATCATTTTTGAATGACATGCGATTCCAGAGTATTAGCGTTTAGATTAAGATTAACCTATTGCATCATTTCACTGGTGATGTCTGATTGACGTGACAGGCGATTGAAAACTTGCAGTAGAATTCATGCAACGACACCAATGTTCGATTTGAGGTTATTTTACACGTGATGCTCAAATAACGTTTATTGTTCGCAACGTTCACGTCGACTTACGACGAAAAGTAAATACATAAAAGGAATACATAAAAGGAATACTTTACTAATATTAAGACGCGAATATTTTGGTAGTCTCTTCTCTTTGATCAAGTAACTAACTTGGAATAAGCTTGGAGCGTCTGCTTTGATAGTTGTATGTATGTATAACTCTTTATTGTACATAAAACACATGAAAAATATAGTAGTAATTAATAGTAGTATTGCATTTGAAATTTGCCATGACCTTTTCGGTGAACCCTCCAATACACGGAGGAGGCCTATGCCATGAGGCACGCCGAATTACGCGACAATTTAATAATAATAAAAATATTTTAAAAAAAACAACGTACTTACTGAAATTGTAGCGAATTCGAAATAAAAAGGCTATATTATATTATTATTATTACTAGTAGTAGTAGTAGGATGGTAGTTGTGTGGGTCATCAGGGTGAAGGACTAGTAATTTATTAAGCAATCATGTTTTAGGTAGGCACATGGCTTGTGTGTATCAACTTAATTAAGTACACACTTGAGTCTAATCAGAATAAAGCCAAGCATTACAATTTATTTCTCCGAATATTACCGGTAATAAGCGTGCCAGAATATTTATATCATATCGTAGTCAATATATGTAATTTATTTTCGTCGACGTTATGTGTAATATTTTTTACAAAAACTCCATATCAGATCCCGCCACAACGTTCCTGTCAACATGATGTAGGTAAATAAAGATATGTCACCGGCAAGTCTAGTTCATTCCGCGTCAACACCGACCTATTCAATGCGCTTTCATAAGTGTCCCCCGTGCCACAGTGATCACACAGTGATGTATCGACCAGCCGTCGTGTCGACACGGTGTTAAGGTAGACTTTTGGAGTAAGGCAAGCGTCAGTGACTATCAGTTTTGCTTCTCTATTTTTGTGTTTATTTTTACAGTTTACTCGTATTCTAAACAATACTAAAACATTGAACACAGAAAAATCCGGAAAGTAAAGCTATATAAAGTACATCTCTGCCACGGCGACTCTAATGTCAATAAGGCTTTGTTCATTATTGTTTAAATCAGGGCTAAGGTAATTGAGAATAGGGTTTACATCAGTCGGTGACTTTAATTGTCCCACGGGATCTGGTATTATTTAAACTATTATTATTTAGACAATAAAAGATGCATGCGTTTTACGATTGATTAGCTAACTGATTACAGTAGTAGCTTACAGATTTTAAATGCAAATTTAGAAAGGAACTAAACTTTTCCTAATTATTATTTTATCTCTTATATCTCGTTTAATCTGTCGTAATTTCGGCTGTTACACGAGCAGAAATTGATTAAGTGGGCGTAAAATTGTATTTAAATTTGTAAATTAATTATTTTGTAATATCATGCCTTCAAAAGCTCAGAAACAGCTGCTTTTGACAAGGATCCTCCAGTCACTCAGTTCAAGGAGTAAGTAAAAATTTGACTGATTAACATATGAACACATAAATATAAAGTCTACTGCCTCTTATAAAAGTTATTTTCAACACATTATGACCATGTAAGTTCGTAGTAGGTACGAACTTCATACTACCTACGTAAGAAGTATCATTGTGTAAGAAAAACTCATCCGCTTATAATAAAAACAATTAGCTCCGTTATCCAACGTAAACTAAGAAATAATTTAGAAGTGATAGCAAAATATCAAATAAAAATACTTTGTTTTATTTATTGGGCGCAAGTGGTCGTTACTCGTTAGACGTTGAATCAAGGTCTTGTGCCGTGAGAAATTGTTGTTTGTTCGTCACAAAACGTAAAAAAAAAACTTAAGGACAGACGCTCAATTACCGTAACCGTGAAACTGCAGGCGTTGACATACTTAAACCAGAGTTACAATTGTTTTTGTTTTTTGCACTGACGTCATGAGAATAGAACCGAAGATTATCGACCTGCGAAAAGAGCCGTGCCGAAGTAGCTTAAAAGTGGTGGACGAGGAAAATAACACAATAGAAAAACTAATCTAAGCTAGATTGGGAAAAATAATTAATCCTATTGGTAGATTTTTCTAAGACAGTTCTGGTAGACGCGCAGTCTCTTGCCGGTTAATAATGATTTCACAGAAAGAATCGACTCTGTTAAAAAACCAGAACATAAACTTAAATGAAACGGTGTAGGATTGCAAATTGTAGAGATAGGAGTAAATCCTACTTTAGACTGTGGAAGTGTGAGCTTCTAAAAATAAAGGGAATGCTGCCTAAAACCTGATAACACATTAATTGTTCTAACTATTCTTTATGGGACTTTATCAAGTGAACAGAACTTGGCAGTTTGTTAGTCTAGGCTCTCGATCTCGCCCACGCGCCGCCTACGCCCGCGGGGGCGAACTTAGCAATACTGACTTACTCCAAAAAGGCTTTACACTTCTCCAATATACTTGGACATAAGTTCTTTTAAAACTCACAACACATGAGAATTTTGGGGCTCCACCCGCGCTGTCGAATGCTATCAAGGTCGCAAAATGCCTCGAAGCTCTTGTCAACGTGCCATGTCGTTACATATGTAAATTGATAACAGAATACACGCCTATATTGGATCTGGCAAGGGATACTTTGCTAATGATAAGACGAAATTGGTCTTGTTTATTTATTCTTGTAAGTTAATTTTGGATGAATACAACATAGCGTGATTGTCGTAAATAAATAATTACATCGAAAAACCAGAACGGGATAAAAACGAAGGTAGCAGGGAGGTAGCGTCTTATAATTCGCTGGGTATTTTTTTACAAATCCTTGAAGAATTTGACACTCTTCATTTCACTATTTTCACGACCGCCGGCCATTTTCAGCAACACTGCTCATCTTGCGACGTCATATGACCAAGTTCAAGTAGCCTAAATTAAGAAAGTATTAAGTCGTAAACTAGATTATTTGAATCAGAGATAGCAGCTCCGCTGCCACTAAAGTTCTAGTAGCTCTACTTACTCCATTGAACTGTTTATCGTTTAACAAAAGCGGGAGGAGCAAAGAGCGGTACTCGAATCCGTTCGGCGCCGCCGTTCACGTGTGAACTAAACAAAGCACCAGACGATACGCAAAAACAAAAGCTCTGCCAGCCAGCGTCATAACTATTAACTCCCTTTTATTAACGTTTCCCGCCATAGTGCCGTAGCTCCTATCCAACGAGTTAGGCTAGAACATTCAAAAGTACTTCCTCGTACTCTGAGCGTTTAGAACGTAAGCCTTCTGAAACCGGCCGTCTTTTTGCTCGCAACGAGACCATTACTCTCCGAAAATTATCATGAATTCAACCTTTTGTACGTAAATAGAGCTGTTTGTTTTGTATCCCAGTTTTTGTCCCCATTTCCAAATAACAGGAAACGTTTGAGAGTACAATGAACACCATATTGTTTGGCAGGTAAGTGGCGCCAGCCAGGCGGCGGGTACTAAAAGTATTTGTTACAAATACAGTATATTATAATATAAAGGATATTGGATGTCGGCCTTTGCGGTGAAAATACCGTATTTTCAGATTTAAGTATACAGAAACCCTCTGGCTTCGATCGAACGTTACTGATTTTACGAGATACGTTTGGAATTTTAAAGCGATCGCTCACATATTCTGCTTCGGGCGTTGAAAAATGTATAAGCCGACTTTATTGAGGCTCAGCGCGAACGTATTCTTGTTCAATGATCAGTGATAAATAGTTGATTCAGAATAACAACTTCCCATATGCATCTAACTAGAGACAGGGATATTTTATTTTTTCGGAAAGAGATATAAAGCCGTAAAGCTGGCCCCGGTTGGAGGCTCCAGTTCCACCGCGGACACGCTCCGGCAACCCTAGACCTATCGCGTTGCACCTGCGGTTACAATTCCACCATCTCGTATCGCATATTTTATTACATTCCGTTATGGCGCACTCTGCGGCGGTTTCAACTGTGAATACAGTAGCACAATATTTAGTTTCCTGTACAGATTCAAACTTTCGCGATTTTCACACATTATTATATGAAAACGGAACTTAATCACGTCAATAAAACGTATTTTTGTAAATACCTCGACGTTTCGGACGCGTGTATCAACATCTAGCTGCACGGGTTTTCCTAACTACCCGCACTTGGTCTTTATTATTAGTTTCTTCACTAGGGCTGCCACTAGACCGACACACAACACTCACAACATCCGGCGAATTATGAGACGATATTTGATGACGCTTACACATACTGATTACAGGATTCCACGAAAATGAAAGCTTAAAACCATCCTCCTGGTTGAAATTACGGTGTTTCCTGATTTCAACTGCTTCAAATACGATTCTACTATATAAATACCGCTCAGTAGAGAGGATCTTGGGACCTTACCTGTGTTTTAATAATCTGCGAAAAAGAATTTGACTGTTCCAAGAAATGTTGACAGGAAAGGCCCCTCGCTACGATTTTTTTGGTTTGAAAAAGGTATCGTCTTTGGCTTCGAGCGCCGCCGAGAGCGACAAAACAAATGTACGCCATGTGTTATCCCTCCCACGTATCGACCCTGATCGTAACGTAACCATGTAAAAGCATCTAAATTATCGAACTATGCGTAAACAAGGCAATGCATCCACAATTTATTAATGAGTGAGGCTACCAATTCAATGTTAACACGTGTTTTTAACCGACTTAAAAAAAAAGGAGGAGGTTCTCAATTCGGTTGTATTTTTTTTTAGTCCTATCTGTTCTGAAATAAGTGAAGCATTTATACTGCTTAAAGTGTAACTTATTAGCAAATCATATTCTGTCACAGAGTTTTATGTAGCGAAATACATGTATGAAAATTATGAAATGTAATGTATTCATCACAATTAACCTAGTCAAATACGTTATTCGACTGGCTAACTGTGTTAATGTTAACGCCTCGACACGTCAATATTCTGGTTATTAAATCTTTTTCATAACTGGGGTAACTAGGTGTGAAGTTATTCAATCTTACCGAAACTGAAATTCCGCTACGTGCTTTTATAGGTAGAAATTGGAGTCCGGAGTCCGCGTAATTCAGCTAGCGTAACGTGAGCGTGAGCGGTATTACATTTCTGCGCATACCCAATACAATACCCACACAAATAGATGGGTAGTGGGTATTGGGATATGGTTTAGTTAGCAAAGTTTGGAAGGAACTGACACCCTTACTGGACGCACGAGTAACGGGATTGTAAATACAGTACAGCGATAGTATTCAGATACAAAAACTATAAGTTGAAGTCTAGCAAGGAGTATAATAAAGTTTCACACCACAAAAGAAGGAAACAAGATTGACGAAAAAAAAAAAACGTTTTTCAGAGAAATACAAACCTATTTTCTCCTAGCTTTTAAATTTGTACGGTACACTTATTTACCTTAAGGTACAATATTTACCTTTTTTTTTTTTTTTTTTTTTTATGGTGTGGAAAAAGCGCCTTATGCATCCGCCCAGTACGGGGTTACCGGGGGTATGTGGGGCTCTCCCGCGACGGCAGGCATACCCACTAAAAACCACACGGATTCCCTCCTCGGTCGAATGTGAGGCGCTGCGGGAGAACAAGGTGTCACCGCAAACGCCCCACGACCACCCCGGGATGGGGTTCCCTCTCCGCGGCACCTGTGCAATGCAGGTTTGGGAATTCCCGCCCTCCCCCGCTGGTGCCGCTTGGATTTTTATAGAGGTTGTCTCCTCGTGGTCCCAGTCTTGAAAAAGACAGCGGCCCACGTTTCCGGCGCCTGCGGGCCGGGGTTACGTGTTGACCGACAGTGGCCGGAGCCACGCCGCTCCGCGATCGCGTCCCTTACGGGGCGCACCGCTCCGACGGCAGGCTTATGCCCGCCGACCCTCACGTCAGCTCTCACACCCTCATGTACTACTCTGAAAGCAGAGCGGTACCGGAGGCATGATCGCGTCCGTCACCAAAAGCACCTGCGGGTGCGACCCTCTGGATTTTTTATAGAGGTTTACACCTCACGGCCCCCTGTCTTGAAAAAGACAAGTTCCGACCCCATGGGCCGGGTTGCGTGTTGACCCCTCCCCCCCAGTCGGATATTAGCCAACAGTTAACTGACTTACTAAATAAATTAATTAACCGTTGTTGCCCAGGGTGCACCGGCCTAAGCGTTACCCTTCCCCCCCCCCCGTGAGGCCAAGAGCCTCTGTTAGAAGGGAACTGTAACACTAGAGCTCTCGAGGAGGTTTCCGACTTCGCACCCCAAGGTACAATATTTACCTAACTTCTTTCTCAATAACTTCGAAGGTGCATTTCTGTTCTTCATCGGTTCAATCATTCATTCCAATTCAGCAATTTGGAAAACATGTCATGTTTACTTCCTCGCTGGAATTAACGCTGTTAGTATTCTGTGACATTAGGTTTTTTACCCGACTTTAGCGGGCAATGTTTTGCATAACAATTAATTACAGGCCGTGTTATGTCGAAAGATCTAGCTGATACTAAGTTTAGAAATGCAAAGTAAAAACACTTCAGGTGTTGTACTGGCGTTAGGCGATTGCCCTGTCTTGTGTAGGACGGTGATCGGAGAGCGTGTAATCTCAGCCATCTTTAAGCTCTCGTCACGCTCGCTGCTCCAATTCTGTGGTTACTATATAAAAAAGATTCCGAACCGAAGTTGCTGGAGCAGTTTCGAAATGGGTTTAATGTCGTTACGCTGCGATTGACCTTACGCAATAGATGTTAAATGTCATCTACGAATATAACTTTGATTTCATTCTGCACTAGTTTGAAAATAAAGACTATTAACTTTTTATAATGGTCTACTTCATGTCTAAGGCACTCTAAGGTCTAAGGGAAGAGAGGAAAGCCAAGAACATGGTTCAGGTGAAAGAGAAAGTAGAAGTCGTAGCGCACCAGGATGTCGACAAGAGAGGAATTTCATGTCTAATTCTACTAATTAGACATGAAATTCCTCTCTTGTCGACAGGTCGTGTAAATATGCATTTTGGATTTGTTCTACGACTAGGACTAGTTCAAAAAGACTTGATGCGTTATAGTTATAGTGTGAATATCAAATTTTATCTTAAATCAATCAGACAGTTCCTGTAAGCAAGAAGGGATGGTAGAGAAATAGTTTAGAGGAGTTTTCTAAAAAAACACTATATTCTGTATTGTGTTTATGTTAAATGATTGATGCATACGATTACATATCTTATTCTATTTATGTATTTCATCACGCACAATATATATCGGACCGCATTAAACAGATGGAAGCAATTCTTTCTGGTTTAATTTCAAGAAGTAGGTACATAATAAAATAATCGTCATTATAATATAATCCTACAATTCATTATTAGCTATATAATTTACGCATGCGTGTTAAATTGCTTTTTAGTGCCACAGTAAATATACAGATACAGTAAGTATATTGTGATACGCGCTATAATAGAAACTCACTTGAAGAATTTACACCTATTTCCATAAAACAATCAAACATCAACATCTTCCTGAAGTTGCTGCGCGCAAACTTGTTGCATTGCACTTGGAGAATTAGGACTCGTTCATTGATGATTCAGTGCACATTCCTAGTTACACAGTATTATAAGTTTGTAATTAAGATTTCTAAGAAATTACTCACTATCACCACCAACGTAGCGTAGGACGTCCTCAGACTCGGTGGAGCGAGGATTTTCACAAGGCGGCTGGCAAGAGCTGGATGAGAGTGGCCGAGGATCGTGCTCAGTGGCGTGCCATGGGAGAGGAGAGGCCTATGTCCAGCAGTGGACGAACATAGGCTGATGATGATGATGAGTCACCATCTGGTAAATGATGATTAACCAAAAATCTCTCTCAAAGTGTAGCTTGGTGTCATTGTCAGTCATTGGCACAGCTTTCCATGATAATTTCCTAAATAGTTCTGTCTAATGTTACCTACATTTATATCAATGCAACAACAACTAACGCACCGCTCGACTTACTAACATCCCTTTGGCAGCTATATTCAAGTAACAGTGCAAGCAGGACTCATGCACCGATGCCCTTGTGGATGTATGCGACGGCGTGACGCAAGTCTAGCATCGAGCCGGCTGCGTCACATTACCCAACAACGGCAATGCGGCCTCGGACACGCTAATCCGCACTAAGCTCGGCATGCCACTTATAAACTTAGCTATTGGCTTGAGAAGGCCCTTCCGAGAAGGAAAATTGATTTAACCGAGGGCGAAACTGGATTTAGAAAGGGCAAGGTTAAAGAGCGGAGACGGTCAAATCCTAGTTTGTTTCTATTAATCCTGGTGCTAAATCATAAATATTTGCTGTGCGAGCGCAAGCTGGTTGTTTTGGTCGAATAAAGTCGGATGTCAAAACCTGTTTGATATAAAATTATATTTTCATAAGCTACCCTGGCGTTGGTTTTTCCAAACCTTGGAATAGCTTAGAATAAAAAACTATTTCATTGATCGAAGTATAAATAATAGCCACAAAATCTTTCTTAGAAGTATATTTATAAGTGATAAGATCCAGACTTATTTTGTATCCGCACACGATCAAGAAATCTTAAGAGCTGATCTCTATTCCGTTGACCTATTCACGTGTGCCGGCCTTGGGACAAAATTTCAATAGGATTGCTTTAATTTAGCAGTCCCTCTTGGCATAACCTTCAAATGTCGCTATAGAAATCCAGCCATGCTTACCTATTCACGGAATAATTTCGGAGATCACTTGTGTGGTTTCCCTCTTGAAACATTTAGCTATTTTGGCCTTAGCAATTTCGCTGGCTTTGAAAATGTTTACTTGAGGAGTTATTTTATTGCGTGGCTGCTGTTCTTTGTTCAAAAATAATATGAGGACAATGGCAGTGGGTACTTACCTTAATTGAATTGCAATGAAGACTGTCATGGAGATACAAAGATTTTGTTCTGTGGGTGAAAAGTTAAAATTCCGGTAGATCTTCGTGATTTTTTCCTTGTTTCTTTGTCCCATACTTCGTTAGTGTTCAAGCTTGACAAGCTTCTTGTCTATATTTAGCTGTACCACTCAGTGAGGTGTATGGAAGCGACAGGGTGGCCTACGATGGGCAATCAGAGCGGCGCGGGCGCGCTCCGGAACGGTGATGTAACGCAGCCTTCACACCCAGCGGCCACCACCGTCGCTCGCGTTCAGTCGCTACATTACATCTCATTGTTTACGACCCTCAATGATTACTATGCTCTTGAAAACCACGAAGGGCGCCCTGTCAAGGGCTTAAATACCGGTGGAACTATGAACGCGAATTGATAGTTTTCTAGACAAGAAGTCTTTCGTATATTTCTGTACCTCGGTGGAAAATAGGATTGTAAGTACGAATTTCTACAGTCTTTTATAGATTCTAAAGTCATGTTAAATTTACCAAGTACGACTCTTATAAACGCATAGAGAGATAGAAATAGAATAGCAGACTAATGGAGCCAGAACTGCAAAATTGCAAGAGCTGCAAATATGGTTTCCTTTATGTATGAGAGTTAAAGTTAAAGTAATTTTCTGATTCACATCGTTTCATGATGAAATGTGTTCGTCCACAGATCGGCAGGTCGTCAGAGTCGCCGATCGACTTTGTCGTGATGGATACGGTGGCAGGCGACAAGACCGGCGACACGAAAGTTCTGCAGAGCACCATATCGCGGTTTGCGTGCCGCATTATTGCTGATAGGAACGATGTCAACAATTGTCGCATATACGCCGCGGGCTTCGACTCTTCTAGAAATATATTCCTTGGGGTAAGTCTTTGTTTATCTTATCTTCGAAATGTTTTTGATGAGTGTTGCTAGAGATGGAGTTGTTTCAAATTCGTTGGAGCACTCTGGAACCTTAGTTGGCAATACATAGACTGGCTTAGAGTTTAGGTTACTTGTATCAAAATAACTGAGAGGGAGCGGCATTGTAACACGTAAGGAAGATACGTTTAGCTACATAATAGTGCTACCTTCACGTGCCAGTTTAATTGCAATTTGCAATGGCATGCATGAGCTAATTACATCAAAATATCTAATAAAAATAAATGATTCTTATTCTTTCTTATTCTTAAAGAGTACGGAATGTTATATAACATGACTTTACTATACCTTAAGAAATCCTCAAAAACGATTTACCGTTTCAGGAGAAAGCAACGAAATGGACAGAGAACCACGAGATCGACGGACTGACAACAAATGGGGTGCTCATGATGCACCCGCGCGGTGACTTTTGCGGCGGCAGCGCGACCTGCGGCCCGTGGCGCGAGACCTCTGTCGGCGGAGCCGTCTTCTCGCTACGGGAGAGCCGCTCGGCACAGCAAAAGGTAACCCGTCACACCAACTGCTAGCTTATCACGTAACTCGCTCGCAATCGCCATCGTGTTCATTTTGAGTTCTTGTATGAATGTGACAGCGAGCTGATTCCGATGCCAATTGTTAGCCCATACATGAACTGTCAAAATGAAGACGATGGTGATCGCGAGCGAGTTACGTAATAAGCATGCTGTTCCTTTCTGAGAGCATGGTAGAATAGCAATCTTATTTATAAAATCTTATATGTTACCCATATTCCGCAAAATAAACCATTTCATTTCATTTCATTGATGCTTGGCTTAGTGCAGAGTTGATATTGTTTGTTGTCCATTGAAAACTATCGCTCTTACCCACGAAATGAGTTAAATATTTTATCAATTTATAATTTAGTTCTTTTAACAATTTTATTTTATAAAGAATGCCGTCCCCAAACAGACAGAAGTTTGAAACGATTTTTATAATGTTTGTGTTTAAATAAAAGTTTGACAATCTCGGCATAAATCTCTTTACCTCGATATGTAACGTATTTGTAACTTGATTTATACTGAAATAAATCAATCTTGGTCTAAACCAGATCTTTATGCGTAGTATATATTAGCTAACTATAATTTCTAAACGACACTGAAAATTAGAACACATAGAAAAATCCGAAAAGTAAAGCTATGGCCGGGAACTAACTATAGTTTAATATGGGAATATTCATGATTTTTTTTAAATGGATATTCCCTATTACATTCCTGACAATTCGTAACTGCTATCTGGTTATATGAATAACTTTTTCTTTGCTTTTTCTTCTTTGAGAAGTATTCATTCAGTTATGTGTGAGCTTTTTAAAATAAGCTAACAGTTGCCAAGTAAAGAATAGAGCCATAAACACCACATAACTCATGTGGCGCAGCTGACCGAGAAAACCATTGCACTGGAACCAAACCATTCATTACCGTAAGCCTTGCATCGAATGCTAATGCCGGTTGCATCGGACCGCCACTACTGAAATATTATATTAACAGTTGCTCTGCTTAGTAGGTTTTTTTTTGCAATAATTTAATAAGAAACCGGCCAAGTACGTGTCGAAACTGCCGCGTGCGAGTCGAAAATTGGTTTAAAGTTAGTTTGTACGAAATTTTGTTTTACAGTTCTTCTTAAATGCATGTTTTAGGTGGGAAGACTATTGCTCGTTAAGTTAACTCCATTAGTTTTACTTACCATAGCTTTACTTTTACCTGCTATGGGTGGTGTAGGGGTATAGCACGCGTCACGGAATGACGAGGACCCGGGTTCGATTCCCGGCCATAGCTTTACTTTTCGGATTTTTCTGTGTTCTAATTTTCAGTGTTATTTAGAAATTCCATTAGTTTTCCAATAAAATACCTGTTACGGAGGTCACGGAGTGGTCGACAAGCTGCAAAGGTTTCGTTTTTGAGCGTTTTCAAAACACATGTGCATAGCAAAGATTAAAGGCCTAAATTAAAACAAAAGTTAATTGATCCCTGTGTTACGTTTTACGTTACGACTTTTTTACCCTTATTGCAATTGAAAAAAGTTGAAACGGTCGTAACAGAAAGTTACATTTTAAAAATATTTAATGTTTTCTGTTTTAAGCACTTAATGCATTTTTATTGAACATGTTGATATTTAACTCCCCAGGGTCTCCCGTGCCAGGCAGAATCTAACATATTAAGAGACGGTACGATGATCGACTTGTGCGGCGCCACGCTACTCTGGAGAAGTGCTGAAGGCCTCAAAAACTCACCTGTAAGTAACTCAAGCTCAATAATCTGGCTGTTTTGTGAAGCTCTGCCAAACATTTCTGATTTAACATAGAAATTGGGGAGGAAAACTTAATATTATAAACTTTTGTCACACCCTATTATTCACTCCCTCGTATTTTGAGCTTGACACTAATGCACCCCTGGTACACGCTCAATAACGACCAATGACTCATTATCGGACTCATGTTGGGTACAATTTGTTTTACTTGATAATAATCACATAGCCTTGAGAACGATCACGTATTATGTGTTGGTGTATGTGGTTTCACTAAATTTCTCTAATATAGTAAGGTTTTTAAAATTTTGCTGTCGTATTTCCAGACAAAACGCGACCTAGAGGCGTTAGTGGACGCGCTGAACGCGGGCCGGCCGCAGTGCCCCGTGGGTCTCAATACGCTGGTCATCCCGCGCAAGCTCTCCTCCGCGCACCAAGACCTGAACCAACCTTATGTCTATCTCAACTGCGGACACGTGCAAGGTAAACACTATCAACATTTACGTTAGACCTTGGTCTCTTAACGCTAATACGCTTACAGCTTCACGTTATACTCTACGTGACAATGTTTACTATAGTTGTATTGTTGTCTCTTACACGTCGACGTCAGCAGGTAGGCGACAGTGTAAGTATTGTCGTCAAGTCCAGAAAGCCAGGGAAACTGGTACTCTAGCTCTTTAAGGTGATCGTAGGATTTAGTGTAAAAACCACTTGCACAGTCCAGAGTTAAAAAATTAAATCGCTAACTCGGGGTTAGGTTTGACAGTTCCATACATTTTGACACTACTTAGCCCCGGGTTAGCATCTAGCACGGGGTAAAGTCATTAACCCTGGTCCATGCAAGTGGCCTTAAGTAAGGTCAGTCCGGTTTGTTACTACTATTTTACTTGCTAATCCATCTGCCGAGCAAATTGCTTCGCTGCTATTATCTGGCGTCTCCACGCCATTCGGTATTCTATCTCAGCCCACTAGGCTGGCGTATCTGCTGTCCTCAGGAGTTGCGGATGTCCATGAGCGCTGGTGCTAACTTAGTAATAAATCTGAACATACAGACTGCAGACTACACAAATAAATAGACACGATAAATCGTCATGTGTAACAGCTTTAGTAAGAATAACAAATGCTTTAACCTAAACATGAATTCGCAGGCGAGCACATGTGGGGCGCGGAAGGCAGCGAGACGGGTCACAGGCCTTGTCCCATGTGCATGAAGGAGGGACTGGTGGTGCGCGTGTGTATGGGCATCGAACCCGCATTCTACGTCGACGCGGAACCGCCAACATACGCTTTCAACCCCTGCGGACACATGGCCTCAGAGCGGACCGTCAAGTTAGTATCATGGCACGAGCACAGAATAAATAATAGTACTAACGTACAGAAGGCTCTCTGGAGTCGATTAAATAAATAAAAACTAGCCGCGTACACATAAAGCACAATCTAGCTCGCTTCTGATATATTTAGCCCCACTCCATCACATTTCCCGCAAAGCATTCATGCAAAAATAGACCGTTCTTTTAGTTTAACCGTTTCAATCATGGCCGTTCACGACGTCGCCGCGTACTTATTAGGGTTGTAGTAGTCATTGTTCATTGCTAGGTAACTAGGCAACACAAATAACGCGCGACGCCAGCGTACGAGGCGAGCGGCAACCTACTGCCATTATCCTGCTCGGCAGGAGCGCCGGTGGATCGTACCTAAACTGCGGAGTGTACAACCCCTGCCACGAGATTCCAAGGCTTTTGCAACTTCCAATGGCAAGTGTAACATTGCAGAGCACTGGGCCCGCGTGAGAACAGATTCAGTCCTCTGATTCTGAGCAGAATCCTGTGCCTGTAGTGAGACTTATAGGCTGGCTGGTAATTTATACCGTTGGATCAAGATAGTAACTGTGAGACGGGGTACTATTTTCTTCTTGAGATTTTAGTTATCCCCTCAAAATCCTTTCCGTTAGTATAGGTAGCTCCCGAACACATACCCGCGACTTCGTTTGCGTAGAATTAGCAATTGACATGTTTATGGCTATCCCCCGGGAACTATGCTATTTTCTGGGATAAAAAATAGCCATCTAGCCATACACACCCAGTCACATCGTCACAAACTTTCGCATTTATAATATTAGTAGGATGAAAACGAAAATGCGTTCAGAAGACTTAAGTTTCCAATAAACGTTTGTTGTAAGTTATAGCATGATTGCAGGTACTGGTCGACCGTGGACATCCCGCACGGCACGAACGGCTTCCACGCGATCTGTCCGTTCTGCGCGGCGCCGCTGCAAGGCACCCCCGGCTACGTGCGGCTCATCTTCCAGGACAACCTCGACTGAATCTCGCTCACACGGTAACAATCAAACAACATTATTACACTAAAGTCGCTGTCAATTGAAATTGCGAACAATGTAAACGAACCATTTAATGAAATATCCATATTATAGCACTTGTTTATTGTTTTAATGGTTTAGGATAATGTTGTGGTAAGTATTGATTAAATAACACACGGATTTAGCAGTATTTGATGAGGGCAAATGGAAATTAAATATATTTTAAATAGGTTTATTTATATTGTTTGCAATTTCAATTGACAGTGACTTTAAACTATTACATTACACTATTGCATTAGGTTAGCCTGTAATAATAGATGTTTTATGTAAATAATAAATAAACATAGGAACTTCGCGGCGGCAATTAAGTTAACTTGTAATAATTAACATTACTCATTTGGGGGTCGATCGACCCTATGCCGCAGTTAATCACCTAACGTTAAACACGCTGCTTTCGGAACAATAAGGCAAATATGGGCTCCACGATAAATATTGAAAAACGTATAAAATAGGAATATATTCACAGGAATTTATTTTGAGTCTAGTCTAGCCATTTTGTAGTAAAAAACTTAATTGAAATTGGTAAAATCAATATCCTTTTGTATATGATAAGGTATTCTAAGATCTCTGCGACAGATCAACATCATACAGACTCACAAATATTTAAACTACTGAAATATCAAAATATGCAACACACTTTTTCTTTTGTTTCAGGTTCTTCTGCACTACACGTGACACCTATTATTATGATTTATGACGATACTAGCAAGGCGAATTAATAGGTACCATTAAATATATGCAACAACGATTGGCATCACTGTTTCTTTGTACGAAAGGTTATGTTGATTCTCGATCATTTGAGAATGCTTTCATGACCTAATATGTGATTTGACTATTTGCCTAATATTCATTGGATTTTTCTAGTAGAATCTCACTCTTTCTATCTTCCTTTTTCTACCTCCTCCATAAGTTCTATAGCAACCGCAACGTACGCGCCAATTTGTTCAAATGATGCATGGAAAAATGATATGACTAATAAGACGAAGACGGATAAAATGTAAAGATTTACTTTTTCACGAGTCGCAAAATAAATATTTATAATGTTTACGAAGTGTGTTACGTTTATAAATCGATGTGTTAATGGTGTCTGTATGTTAAAAATAGGAATTATTATAAAACGTTCGGCTAATAAAGAATATTTATTTGTTAATGTCAAGATGTAAGATAATAATGCTGAGAAAATGAAAGAAATAACAAAAAAAGTAAATTAATGCTTTGTAAATTGCCCCGTTTTAACAAAATGATATTGAATTGAATGGGATATATATAATTGATCATAAAACTTTAATTCGTAAATATCACCGAAATAGAAAACCACTTGTATATTGGACTTGTATCCACTATCTACAAGCGCTGTTCCGAAAGTTTTAGCTCCGACACTGTTCACGTTATCTTAGTTCAGAACAGACCACTGCAATGAAATCAAACCATAGTGTCGAAATTAACACAATAAACTTACGAAACTGCATTTGTATTAGCGTGTATCCGAGAGTTAGTTATAATTGTAAATATCGATCGACGATTTACTTTATAATTTGTAATTCTAAGTAATTTATGTTGATTTCCGTAGTGTGGTTGCTTTTAGGAGTTAAGAGCGAGCCTTTTAGCGGTAGTACATTAGGCCATCTAGAATAATGTAAGAACGGCCTCACGATAAGCAAGCTTATTGGATGGCGCGACCGCTTCAGTGTCCACGGTGGTCTCATTTAAACGGTTAAACATAGATACTATTTGACGGTTATCACCACGAGTGATTAGACATGCCATTTATAACGTAAACATAATATAAGGAGTCTGTATATCCCGGCAGCAAACGCACACGCTTATAAAATGGTGGTACAATTCAAATAATACCTTTCTACGAAACTGACAGGCAAAAGTTATGACTTATCAGAGTTGGAACTGTTTGAATCGTGTCACTTTTCTATTAGACGTGCGACTTATTTTAAAATAGTCCTTGATGGACTATTTTATTTTTAGGGTACGTGTTACTATGCCAAATTTCATAAAAGCCTATGAACGGAAGGCCGAATGTTAAAATGTCGAATGTTTATTGATCGAAACTTTAAAATCTCGAAAGTACGTTTGACCGAAAGCCCTAAACACCAAGTATAGTTTAGGCAATCCCGTAGATTAATCTGAAATGAACCTTATAATTTAATATTATTAAAGTTAAAAAATAAAGTTGTTGGTTTCAATTGCTTCGAGCGAGCGAAGCAAGCGCGTCACGGCAGTGGCCGGTGAAGTATTAGTAACCGAATTAAGTTGTTCATTTGGGTCCAAAGAATCGACATTTTAACTTTGTCATTGTAGGTATTATGAATTTTCGATATTATAACTCGTACTTATTTTTTTTATTCATTCGATTTCATGGATTGAATTAGATGATGGTTATGAAGTAGCTTTTTTGAATGTAGATTCTGTTTTAAGACTTCTTTCGCGAATATATACTTAGCGTAGGCATCTTCGATAATAAAACCCTTTCCTCGGGAGTGTTGTAAAAATTATGTAAGTTTATAAACGTAGTGATGAACCTTAAGCTTACGAAAATTTAGTTTTTGTACAATTTTAATTCACTAGTTAGTGGTTACACCTAATATTGCCTTTCGCATAGACAAAAGTGCAAGACAAACTTAAGAATTATTCATGTGTTTCAAATATAATTCTTATTTAATTAACTAACGCAAGTAAGTGCACGTAATTATTATATTTGTTTAAGACTTAAATACGACTTCGGTAAGATATCGATTTGTTAAAAATTCGAATATGTAGGTGGTTATTTCAGTGTGATTCCATCGTCGGATGTTCGCTCACACCGTAGACTAGCAACTATGAGTAACGCGCTTTTACGTTACGTTGTACTCTATGTAACAGACTAAATGGTTACGGTATATGTTGTGACAATACAATGCGTTGTTAACGCATCCCGTAAAGCATTGTTTCCTTAGTGGTTGGTATTGGTACGGAGTAGAAGCTTGTTGACCGCCGCACTTCCGCCTCGACGGCTTGACCGACCATCGCCGCGGCTTTGGTGAAGTGCACAAATAACTAAAACGTTCTAACATTGCTATAATAGTGGTAATAAGAACTGAATGCTAGCCTTAATTTTATTTATAATAAGTGCTAGGATAATAAACAATAAATCGCTCTTTTGAGTTAGAAAATTACTTGTTGTTTTATTTAGGGCCCTGACCTACTGGGACGCCGTTGCGACGTTGTCAGCTGGTATTCTACGCAGATTAGACGTTGCTAAACCGTCCCCAACTGTGATAGCTGCCGTAGATGTCGACATAAATGTTTGGATACGGTAGCCGGCAACGTCGTCATAGCGTCCCAGTGGGTTAGGGCCCTTAAAAGACATAAAAAAGCACTTGTGTGAAACTTAATTTATTGACCAGGCTTTATCACGAATCAATGTGGTTTCTAATATAATAGAATGATGTATGTTATGTAACTAGTACTCTATGCGTCTCTATGCATAGCAATGTCGTCTAAATCCATGTAAATTGGTATCACACAGTTTCATAAATAACAGATAAAGCTCGAAATGGCAATTTTTTAAGATTGACATAATATAGCATCAATTCATGGATTCATCAAAATAATGACATCATACAGAAACCTAGTGACAATTGCATGGTATATCTACTAATCTCACATTTACTTAAAATTCAACCTGGCGGTTTTTTAATGCACTGTCCATCCACGTGACTCGAAAATCTTAAATTATTAAAACGCTTAACGAAAGCTTTATCACATCCCAATATTCTTTTGAATATCAATGCAAATTTAGTTTAGTTGTGACGAGTACGCGCACGTATTGGTCATAGGCGGTGGCGATAGCCAATCCCATGTGGTCGCGATTCCAATCCAGCGCGTTGATTGGCTGCGTGCTGATGACCATGCGCTGCAGCCGCTTCAGTTTGCCTGGAACACCTATGGAAACCCCTTGGCCGTCGACGCGGTATCTCTGCTCAGGGTACTCACTGAAAACGGATTTAAGTGTTACCTCCTTATTCATAAATGCTCTATAGCAGGGTTTCCCAAACTATGGGTCGCGAGCGAATATTGAGTGGGCCCTGCCTATAGTACCAACCGTCCGAGCCGAGTCTTTTATTAATATTGCTAACGCTTAAATTTCCTAGAGGTGGGTCCCGAGTTTGTAAACTTAAATCAGATGAGTCGTAGCCCAGTCAACTTTGGGAACCACTGCTCTATAGGCTTCTACTTACTTAGCAATCGTTTGTCCTTATTTGTCACATTGGAATTTACCTTTCACAGATCACAAACGATTGCTAAGTTAGTAGAAGCCTATAGAGCGTTTATGAATAAGGGAGTTAGTCTGAGGATACTAGCTATCTAGTCTAGACCCAGGCCCCTCTTCTCCACTGGGCACTATAAGCACGTGCCCAGGGCCCCGCGATCGAATGAGGCCCCCTAGTTCCTGCCAGATTACCAAATGATAACCGATATTTAGGTCATAGGGGCCCCATGATCCTAATGTGCCCAGGGCCTCAAATAGTTTAAAGACGGCCCTGTCTAGACCTAGGTATCTTAAGCTGGCTGTAGCCATGATACTTGGTGTAACCTTATCGCATTCACTTTCCATGACTACGTTGTCAATTGGCCGGGATAAAAAGTGTGTGTAGAGAAAAGGCATAAAAAGATTATACGTTTTAATGAGAAGATTAAATCAAGATTTCAAAGGAAACGGAAATTGATTGGAAATTTCAATGGTTAGTTTTTTCGCAGTAGTTAAACTTACCATCATTTTACCCCTACCTCACATGATGGAAAGTGCAAATGGAAATGGAGCCAAAGGTGTAACTCACTGGTTCAGTAACAGCCTATTCGCTTCGCTCTAGCCTTGAAACACCCTATGTTTTTTCTATGTTGCATGTCCAGATACAAAAAATAGGAGCTAATTTTTTTTAGCAACGCGTCGGGGCTGAATGAAATGCTAACAATATTGGAGTGAAGACTGAAGACGCTCCCCCTAAATCAAAACGGAACTTTCCAAATTAGCAGTAATACTTACTATTTCCAAAGTGAAGCGATTCCATTGCCAGCACAAGTGATGAATATGTCGCGATTTTGCGGTAGATGGCGTGCCACCCAAATCGTACCACTTTTAGTGGAGTCGTCCAAAACCTGCAATTTAAACATTATAGCTTGCTGTACCTACCTTATTTAGTCATCATCGTTTTTAGTCTAAAAAAAATATATTACAACATGGGGAATTAGGCATTTCCGCATGTTACGACTTGGGTTTTACTTCTCAAGCCAGCCCAATGGAGGTCAGGAACTTTATACCCCTTTCGATTTCAATTGCTCTCTCTGCAGTGTTCCTTCCTCACGATGTCTTCCTTTGAGGCTATAGATCAAAGGACGGCAACAGGCGGATCGCTAAATATGGTAATGTATTGTATACCAGTCAGTGGCGTGGCGTCAAGTATATCAGAAGGCAAGCCAAAGGGAACTTAACTAGCCTTTTCCTCTAATTCTGCACAATAAATTGCCCAACTGCCTTAAAATAGGCAAGCCGGTGGGAATCGAGTTCTATAGACGCCACGCCACTGATACCAGTCCAAGTATCAATTAATACATAGATAGATCTCGTAATTTTTTTCTCACAGTATCCGGACTCCACCTAAAACTATTTGCAGACCCCTGGTATAGATAATCTCATGACAATGTTAATCATGTTTAAACTAAAAAGAAGGCGATGACAGTACCTGAGCGAATCCTTTAGTAGGATTTTGAGTACGCACGTCAAATACATGAAACTTGCCCTCCAGTGTGGTGGCTACTAGCTTATTCATTGGTATATCTTTACGATCAAATTCTGCAGAACACACCTGAGGACAAACAATTAAACTTGTATCTATATGCATCATCACTTAAAATCAATAGTTATAAAGAATCAACAAAACAGTACAAATTTCTCAAGTTGGTTTACAAAGGACTGACTTTGGAAGTAACAAACTGTAAAAAATACAACTGAATTTAGAACCTCCTCAGTTTCTTTTAATGAAGAATTTCTTTTGAGCACAAACTATCCAATGTACTGCAGTGACTACTGTTGAGGCGTCAATCTCGATGCAAGGGTGCGTGGTGGAGATATGGAGATGATTAAAAAGTGACTCAAACTTTACAAATATATTAATAAAAAAATAAAGGTATGTACACATGTACTACGTGTGGTTAGAACCGCGTCGTAAAGCAGAGTGAGGGCGCTCGGAGCTTGTCGTGTAGCCGAGCGCTTTGCTGGAAGATGTTGGGTATATACGGCGTTAACAGGCTCCCCCCTTGGGAACGTCAGTTTCCAAAATAGGCAGTGGGCAGAGTCTATTGAAAGCCCTCCGCAGAGTCCCGGAGGTGGTGTACACGTCGGCGACGCGGGGCACGCCGTCGGAGCCGGGGTGCAGGCCGGTGACGCGGCCGAGCAGCCAGCGGTTGGGGGGCAGGCGGTCGTCCTTCACAACAACCATCTCGCCGAGCTGGAGGCGCCTGCCATCCTTGTGCCATTTTTGTCTCTTCTGGAGTTCTGAAATGTACTCTTTATAGTATCTATTCCAGAAGTGAGTTTTCAACAGCTGAGCTCTCATATATCGTGAGACAGAGACCGTCATGTCGTTGACCTGAGGAGATGGCAACATCATTAAAGTTCGTCCAATCAAAAAATGGGCTGGTGTGAGTGGAACTAAGTCTCTAGGATCTGATGATAGAGGCGTCAGAGGCCGAGAATTCAGAATAGCTTCGATTTGAACGAGCACTGTGTTCATTTCTTCATACGTCAGATTTGCAAGGGCCAGTACTCGTTTTAAATGGTGCTTAATCGACTTTACGGAACCTTCAGCCAAACCATTAAAATGGGGACTATAAGCCGGCGAAAACTTGAAGTTAATAGAATTTTCCGAAGCATATTTACTTATTTCCTGCGATGATGATTTTAATAAGCGAGCGAGCTCGTTGTAAGTACCTACAAAATTAGAGCCGTTGTCTGAGAAGATGTTGGCAGGTTTGCCTCTGCGGGCAATGAACCTATTTAATGCAGCAATGAATGCTTGTGAACTTAATTCGGTGACAAGCTCGATGTGAACTGCCCTTACAGCCAAGCATACAAAAACACATACGTACGATTTTATCAATTGACATCCTCTACCCTTTCTGTTCGCTATCAAAATTGGCCCGGCGTAATCAACGGCTGTATTATTAAAGGGAAAGTCAATGTGAACACGTTGTTCAGGCAGGTTGCCCATAATAGGCTGAACACTCTTCCCTGCGAATCGACAGCAAGTAATGCAATTGTGAACGGTTTTTCGAGCAAGATTGCGTCCACCAATAGGCCAATATTTGTGGCGTATTGTGGCAAGTAAAAGCTGTGGCCCAGCGTGCATTAATAGTTTATGATAGTGCTCGAATAACAGTTTTGTGACATGATGCGATGCGTGAAGTATGATTGGATGTTTTGTGTCGTAGTCGTAATTAGAATTAGATAATCTGCCACCAACTCTCAATAAATTGTCTGTATGCAAAAAAGGATTTAAATTTATGAATTTACATTTTAACGATAGTTGTTTATTAGTTTTTAGAATGTCATACTCTGGTTTAAACATTTCCCTTTGAACAATTAAACACAAAGAATTTATTGATGAATTTAACTCTGCAATTTTTAAATAGTTTTCAAACTTATTACTTGGGTGGCGACAGTTGTGAATAAATCTGTGCACGTAAGCTAGTACCCGCTGCAATTTACTAAAGTTAGAATACTTAGTCACAAAGTCATATTCTTCCGATTGAACTTGTTCGTTCAATGATACATAACACGCGACTTTCGTTTCGGGTAAATGCTCAACTTTATGTGCTGGGCCTTTAGGCCAATTTTCTTCGTCTAATAATAAATAGTTGGGACCACACCACCAAATATCGGACTGTTTTAACTGTGAAGGATTAAGCCCTCTAGAGCCGATATCGGCGGGGTTCAGTGCAGTTGGGACATAGTGCCATGAGCTAGAGTCCGTAGTCTCTGTAATTTCATTAATGCGGTTTAATACAAATGATTTCAACGTTGATTTCGGTGAATTAATCCAACCAAGTACGATAGTGGAGTCACACCAATAATGGCAACTGTCAACGTTTAGACGTAAGGCTGCCTTTACCTTACCCGCTAGGCGAGCTGATAAGAGGGCTCCACATAGCTCCAACCGAGGAATTGTCGTAGGCTTGGGTGGGGCCACCTTACCTTTTGCCATCATTAAATGTACAGAAACCCCTTTGGTGTTAGAAATTGAACGAATATAGATACATGCTGAATAGGCCTGAGTGGAGGCATCGCTGAAAGCATGTATTTCGATTTTTACAGGAAATTGACATAAAACGTGTCGTGGAATTATTATGTCATTCAATTCGTGCAAGTGTTTTTTGAAACTGACCCACTCTGTCTGAAATTCAGGAGACAAAGGTTCGTCCCATGATACCTTTGTAGCCCATATTTTCTGTAAAATAATTTTGGCTCGTAAAATAATCGGGTTTATTAAACCTAGTGGGTCAAAAATCTGTGCGATTGTTGATAAAATTTTGCGTTTGCTGATTGGATTAGGAGACGAATTAACGTCAATTGAAAATGTTAAATTGTCCTCTGCACTGGACCAAAGCAAACCTAAAGTCTTAGAATAATCAGTTTTAGTAATTTTAAGCAATTCATCACAAGAATTTTCGCCATGAATTTGATTAAGTATATTAGAATTATTTGAACGCCATTTCCGCAAGTGAAACTGACCCTTTTCAAGTTCTTTGGTAAGTGTATTACATATTTGAATCAGTTTCTCTTCAGAATCGTGACCTGAAATCAGGTCATCTATGTAAAAATCATGTAAAATAGCACAGGCTACGTCATTGTCGGCGCATTCCTTGCCCAACTGTACAAGACACCTGGTCGAGAGATAGGGCGCAGAAGCAGTTCCGTAAGTAACCGTGTTTAATTTGTATGTTTTTAATATTTCTGTGGAGTTAAAACGCCACAATATTTGTTGTAGATCGCGCTGTGAATCATGAATTAAACACTGTCTATAAAATTTGTCTATGTCTGCACTAACTACGTATCTATGTTGGCGGAATCGAATCAAAATATTTATAAGGTCGTCTTGTACCGTTGGTCCTACGCGCTGAATATGGTTTAATGATAACCCAGACGTCGTCACAGCTGATCCGTCAAAAACGACACGAAGTTTTGTTGTGAGACTCGATTCGCGCAACACTCCGTGATGAGGCAAAATAAATGAGATTTCCTCACGATTATAATCATTATTTTCAGTCATATGACCTAGTTCGATGTACTCCGAAATAAAGTCACAATATTTATCTTTAAAATTCGTATCACGCTGAAACCTGCGCTCTAAGCCTATTTATCGGGGCCTAAAGTCTGTTGATGTGATTTTGATCACAGTTTTAGAAAAACATACTGAAAACAGAGGTTTTATTTAACATTTAATCAAACACTAGTTGATTATAGATTCCAAAGGTAAAATATGAGAGGCTATAAGCCAACCAGAATAAAAATAGACGTTCCTAAATGTTTGTCACCAGCAGTTCCATCATTACCCGCGCGAGAAATGAATTCATATATATTTTGATGTACGAACAAGCTTTTGAATACCTACCGCCAACTAAAACATCGTTCGTTGGTCAGTCGAGCGCGAGCCACCCCGAGCAACGCGTATACGCAGCTCTCTATAGAAATAGCTACATTCTCTCGTGAGTCGAACGAGATTGTCACGTTTTCAGTTTCATCACCATCCAGCTATACAATCGGTAAGTACTTAAAAGAATTAAGTATGCTCTTTCTAATTTGTTGCGTTTGTAAACTATCTAATAGTTGGGAAGTTTAGTAAATTCAATGTCAATTACAAAATGAGTTAGTTGAGAAAAACTCTCAATATTTCATTCATATCCGTGTCATTACCTTCTTTTCCTTCCAAATTTGAAAAGGAGGGTAATGAATTATTTAAGGTGGTAATGATTTAATCGAAATTGAGGGGCATGGTCATGAATAGTTCGAAAAGGCAATGAATACATGGCATAGTTCTAACTGTAGCTTCAATGAAAACAACATTTTATATCTTCTATGTTTTTAAAAATAATACAATTTTAACATGGCTCGTAAACATTGACTCATGAACACAGTGATATGATAATATCAAAAATAGTGATAAAAATGAAACAGTTTAACCCCCGATGCATTGGATTATATACAGGGTGTATCAGATACCCCCTAACAATAATTCACTGGGGTCTATAACCATAGCTATAGAAGATAAAAAAAATATTTTGAAAAAAATTTGAGTACTTTTTTTATATTTCCTATAGGAATGATTATAGTTAGTACTACCATTCTTATAGAAAATATATAAAAAAAAATTACTCCAATTTTTTTCAAAATATTTTTTTTAGCTTGTATAGCTATGGTTATATACACCAGTGGATTATTGTTAGGGGTTATCTGATACACCATGTATATTTTAGGTGTATTATTGATGAATTTATATTTATAATCACGCATTTTTTGAGGTATACATACATATAATCATGCTCAAATAAGGTGATATACATATACTATCATTTGAATCAAGAATTTTTACTTCTTTTTTTTTTTTTGTTTACTTTTCCGGTTTTACCGTCAGAAATTAAAGGTGATATATAAATATATTTAAATTTACTTATATCAAAAGTATTTTTTTAATGCAGCTTATAATTATGGCTAAGCCAAAGAAGAAACAGTCTAAAAAAGATAAGTTAGCTAAAGATCGGCAACGCAAGAGAGAAAAATATGGAATTATAAATAGTAACCCACAATTATAATGAGTTACAAAAATAGATACAATGAGGAGACTTTTCGTCAAACTGTAAATGTTAAAACACGAATTCAAAAATTGCGATAGAAGCACTTAAAAGAGGTGAAACAGCTTAAAACTGTAATAATACAATTAAAAGAAAGAATAAACATAAACAAAATAAACAATAATCGGAAGAAAAAGATGTAAAGAAGGTTTAATCAAGGTCAGAAATACTTAAACCAATATACTGCAATACTACCAATGAAAAATGTTTAGAAAGACATTGCTCATAAGATAATTAACTGTCAAGAGTTTAGTAACGAAGAAAAAATCAATTATTATCAATGGCTAACAGAGAAACAAAAATACAAAGGAAAAGATGGCAAAAAAAAAACAACAACGAATGCTACAATTAAAAAGAAATAGAGGACAATCCACGGAATATAATTCAAAGTTTTGAAGAAGTTATACTGCCAAAGTTTTTGGTTCACACCAAAAACATTGTTGCACAGTATGCCTCGATTAAAGAACTAAAAAAAGATTCGAAAAAGACGAGATTCCCATACATATTGATATTTAGCGAGAAATACTGCTTTCTGAAATTCAGACGGAGGTAGTAGTAGTAAGCAGAAGGCAAGGGCTGCGAAAGGTAAATGTGAAAGTGACAGATAAGGACAAAGGATTGCTAAGTTAACAGAAGCCTACAGATATAGTGCGAAGTGATTTTCAATTACATTTCGTTGAATCCCACGCGGTTTTCAACTTTAACGACAATGGCATAAGGTTCTTATTTATAAAACAATTTAATGTGACAGCTGCTTTGTATACACGACTTTAATAACATATCACTAAAGTTGAAAATCGAATAAAATTTAACAAAATGTCATGGAAAATCATTTTGCACTACACCTGTACTCAGCGTTTATGAATAAGGGGGATAAAACCTATAAGATAACGTCTTCCGAGGGTCATATGTATGTGCCTTCATTGATAATATTTATATTGGATTTCTATGTCACATTTCTGATGAATAAATGAATAAAAACACATCGTTTTGTCATTACCATCCTAAGGTGAAATCACCTTCCTGTACTTATTTCATTTCCTTCCACTAGCAAATCATTACCATCTTTGCTAATTTCATTACCAGCGCGTACTTCATTACCAGTGATCATATTTTATAGAAAGTAATTAACTAATTAAGGTGCCTTTCACATACACATATTCAATATATGTTCAAAAACACATAAAATCTTTCAATTGTACCATTTCAAGAAAAAATATTTTTTCGAGAGAATACCACCAATTTGCACGAAATGAGAGAACGACCCATAAATCTACTAAGCGCCTGTTCATAGGAATCTCCTAGTACTTGTGGCGATTCCTTCATCGGTATTTTAACTATGAATCGCCCGTCTGGCTGACGAGTTGTATTAAGTGTAAAATGTTGTTCAATTGCGTGATCATCTTTAGATAAAACGCTATGCTCTGGTGCTCGAACTGTTTCAAGCTCAAAGAATTGATTTAACTGATTTTGAAGTTCGATATCAGTGGAATTTTGTAAAAAATTGCAATGGACTGTAGAATTATTTTTGTTACCTTTGCGTGACTGAACGGCACCTGATACTAAATAACCAAACTTGCTTTTGTTTAGTATCGGTTTATTTTTGCCTAATGAAATACGATGTGTACCTAAAACACTCCAAAATATCTCTGCACATAACAACATATCTATTTCTGACGGAATATAGAATGTGGGGTCAGCTAAGACAATATTAGGTCGAATATTAAATGAAGTACAATCAACCTTTCGAACTGGTAAAAGTTGTGTAATTTGAGGTACAATAAAACAATTGATGTCAACTATATGTTCGTCATGACGTGAAGATATAGTGACGTCACACCGTTTTGTTATGCGTGACGACTGAGAGTTTAATCCTTCAACAGACGTTGACGTAGAATAGGCAGGTAAATTCAGCTTTGTATATAAACTCTCTGTCATCAGGCAACAAGTACTGCCATTGTCCAACAAAGCGCGCACAGCGATTTTATTACCATCGCAATTTGTGACATCAATGAGTGCTGTGGATAACAGTACACTGCAATGATTTGAAACGGTAGACGACAAAGCGATGTTATTATCTGATTGGTCTTCATCACTGTGATCACCCTGCTCGGCGGCAGTCAGCACGGTGCTGGGGCCTGGAACGCTAGCGCGGTCAGGGCTGCCATGTGAATGTGACGACTCGTCGTTTGTGTGAAGTAACGAATTGTGCCACTTTGAACACTGTATGCACGGACCTAGCCGACATTTTTTGTCTGGATGCCTAGGCCGTAAACAATTGAGGCATAAATTTAAATTATTTGCCCGTTGAAGACGTGTTTCTACACTTAATGATTTAAATATTGGACACTGATAAACTGCATGTTTGTTATTGCACATAGGGCAAGAATACGAAAATGAAGGCGGGGTTGATTTATTTACGACGAACGTTTTGGGCCGAACAGGTGTAACGTCGCTATGACGACGCCTTTGTTGCGATTGTGACTCTGCCATGGTCTCCAACAAGTCTGCACGATTTTTCAGGAATCCCAGAAACTCATTAAGGTTGGGAATGTCTTGAATAGTGTTACGGTATTCCTCCCATTCACGTCTAGTTAAAGGATCCAACTTGCCGGAAATCATGTAGATCACAAGAACGTCCCAACTATCGGTCGGTAACTTAAGAGTAGCGAGAGCTCTGAGGTTTTTATTAACTGTGTCTATAATGTTCCTCAGCGCTCTTGGAGACTCCTTAACCACGGAGTCGATATTAAATATTGCTTGAACGTGATTGTTTATCAGTAACCTGTTATTGTTATAACGATCGCATAATAGCGACCATGCGACCTCATAGTTCTCTGCAGAGAAGTCTAATGAGCGGATAATTAAAGCAGCACTATCGGTTAAGGCTGCGCGCAGATAATGAAATTTGTGAATTTTCGGTATTGAATTATTGGAATGAATTAGCGATGCATACGTATCATGAAACTCCAGCCAATCTTGATAGCGACCAGAAAAACGTGGGAGCTGGATAGTAGGTAATTTTAAGCTTGGCCCACCTGTAAGGACAGCTCTCGAACCTGACTCCGCAGAATGAAGGCTACTGCCCGAGCCCGCAGCGGCGCTGCCTCTGTCCAACACCTCCCGAGCAGCAGCGACGGCCGCATAGTAGTCGTCCTCGAATTCTTTACGTTCCTTAAATTCGTTGTCTGGAATTTCAGATAAACGTTCTATGTCAGATTGCGTATTATCGAAATATGCATATAGTTCTTCGAATTTAGACAATCTAATATTAATTTCTTTGATTTGTAGATTACTAAGTGATTCGCAACTTAGAATGATTTCCAAATAGGATTTAAATTGTGTAAGCTTAGATTTATACGAAGCTCGCGTTCTAGTTAAGCCTTTGAGGTCCATTATAGTGCTAAGAAGAAAAATGCAAGTGATAATTTATAAGTAAATAGATCTGCAATTGAAGCGATACTTAAATTTTTAATAAATGCAGGCAGTAGGTAAGCGCGAAGAAATAAGTAAACATGCGCCGGTCGCCCTTTGTTCGCAAGGCGGAAGAATGCGCGTTGGCCGCGGTGCACGCAGAGACACCGTGCACTACTGCAAGGCGCGCTGTGTGCGCGCTCGAACAGCCAAGCAAGATAGCTCGACACGGTGAGACACCGTGTTGCGTTGCTGGAAAGTACCGTAAGATCTTTTTAAAATTAAGCACACAAATTAAATTAAATAGTACCTAATTGCAACTTGCAAATCAAACGTATGCACGAATAAACTAAAATGGACAATTATGAAGTGTGAAGCAGTTAAACAATACTGACTCGATTAAATACTTAGTAAGTAACCACTGAGGTTATCATAAATCGTTGGTTAATTATGTTTAACAACGAAGATTAAACAATAACGAGTGAAATTAAGGGATATCAATTGTACTCGTATGAACTACGAACGTACGGAATTAAACAGACAGGTAGTTAGGTACTTTTACTCGTACCGAAACGATTGAATTAGGGTAACTATAACAAGGCAAATGATTTTACCTGTATAGGTAGGTACCTATTAACGATTGATTATTACAAGATTTACAAGGAATAAAATTGTTTTTAATAACGTCGAATGCAACTGGGACCTAACAACAAAACAAATGATTGGAACGGACTCACAATGAATTATGCCTTCCTCGGTGCTCACGTATTGTTGTAGTTAGGTTAATAATCACAGATGACGACTTCTTGATGATGGACGAATATTTCTGTTTGTGCCACGCAGATTAACTAGGCTTGATCTGAGTATCAACACTTGCAAATCCGCTTCTTGTTGACTGCGTGGATCGTTGAATTGTGTTTATTGTTGCGCCGATGGGCCAGATCTGAGTACAAAGCTTGCAAATCCGCCGCGTGTCGCTTGCGCAATTTCTTGATCTCGCTGTTTGCACACTGCTTGACCGTTAATTGACCTCCTGCACAGTGCGGTCGCTAGGCAGTAATCCGGTTCGTAAGGCCAAATGTTGAGGCGTCAATCTCGATGCAAGGGTGCGTGGTGGAGATATGGAGATGATTAAAAAGTGACTCAAACTTTACAAATATATTAATAAAAAAATAAAGGTATGTACACATGTACTACGTGTGGTTAGAACCGCGTCGTAAAGCAGAGTGAGGGCGCTCGGAGCTTGTCGTGTAGCCGAGCGCTTTGCTGGAAGATGTTGGGTATATACGGCGTTAACAACTACTTACCCCATTCTTTAAATTGCATTCCCATCTAAGCGACATAGTGCGTAGATCAAACATCTTTAGATCTCCATTATCGTAACCAGCAGCAACAATCCTCTCCGCATCATTGAATGAGTTGCCAAAGGTCACAGTCCAGCAGTCCCGCCTGGTTTCACCCTTTGCGGGCTGCATGTTGGCAACTGGCTTACCGCGTTGCCTAGGGTCCCATACTTTTACTGTTCCTGTAGAAAAAGGCACGAGTTAAAGTCATATGTACTGTCAACATTTATAAATTTTGCTGAAATTAATTATCTATTGATTATCTATTTGAGGATATTTTACAAATTAACATTTGTTGTTTTTAGTTGCATTTATGTCATATTTCAGGATCTAGTACCGTACTGCAATGGTTTTGCGATGACTCATCCGAGCTATGCTGATGAATGATGGACAACGCAACTGAAAACTCCACAGAAAATTAATTCAAATTTTACCATCTCTACTGCCGGTGACAATTTCGGGAGCACCACAGTTGGCTGTGTTGCCACCCATGCCATCAATTGAGTTGATGATGTCAGTGTGCTCCTTGGTTATGTACACTTGGCAACTCTTTTCTAAATCCCTGAAAATATATATAAATTAAAAAAAACAAATTAGGTATGCCTATCAATTTGTTCTATACATTCCACATATCACAATGAATATTCAGGACCATCACATGATCAATTGCTATATGTTCAGTTTAATTTTAAAAAGCATATATAAGTTTCATAACTTTCAATGAAAATATTACAAAAATAAGGAAAAGGAAGACTGATTTGAATAAATTAAAGACCCATCTTACAGATACCTAATGAATAAATGAATTTTGTATAATGTTTATTTATTTATTTATAAGCCTTTTTATTCCGAATTCGCTACAATTTCAGTAAGTACATGTTGTTGTTGTTGTTGTTGTTATTGTCGTTAATTTATTAAATTCTTGCGTAATTCGGCGTGCCTCATGGCATAGGCCTCCTCCGTGTATTGGAGGGTTTGGGCTATAGTTCCCACGCGCGCCCAGTGCGGATTGGGAACTTAACACACACCATTGAATTTCTTCGCAGATGTGTGCAGGTTTCCTCACGATGTTTTCCTTCACCGAAAAGCTCATGGCAAATTACAAATGTAATTTTCGCACATAAATTCCGAAAAACTCAGAGGTGCGAGCCCGGGATTTGAACCCACGACGCTCTGCTTGAGAGGCCACAGGTCAAACCACTAGGCTACAACGGCTTTTTTGTATAATGTAGGGAGGGTCAAAACAGTGGTCCTCCTTACCATATTTCCAAAGTTCCCTTAAAGTCACCTGTAGCTAACCTCCTTTCGACATCACTGCTTGCACCAAATGTTCCACATTTGAACGCGTTAGGTCTTTCAATTAACTTTATTTTCTTCACTTCACCTGAAGTTATCTCAAAGACTTCAATGGTCCCATTCCCTCTTGGTATTGAACCAATAACAACAAACTTGGCAGAGCAGGGAATCCATTTGCAATCGAAAAGGGAATGATCGAGATTAGACTCTATGTGTGTAATAATTTGTGGAGTTTCTTCGTTTTCCATTATTTCCGCGTGTAAGCTTTTCTTGATTAAATTTGCTGATTGGAAAATTATTTTATTATAACCTCAAAGTCGTTATTATTTAGTCAATAAACAACTCGTTGCTATGGTAACTTACATGTTACATGACGTGAGTTTTTTTTAAACGTTTTTGCACCATGTTTGCACAATTGCAATAATTTAGTTTTTATGAACAATAATTGGCAATGTTTTGTTGCCTCGCATGAACTAAAGTATCTTATCTAAGTGACATTTTACAACTTAAAAACAAGTCCAACATCAACATATTCTTTAACATTTACTTAACCATAGCCAACCATAGACGATTTTGATTCTTTGCGTTTACCTGTGGCGGTGTCTTTATCTGTGGCATAAATTGTCGTGTAAATAATTTGACAGTGACATGACTCTTGTAATGATGGCAATGATGCACGAACCGAACTAAAATAAAATATCGATAGTCGATACTTCGTCTCAACAATGAAAGTACAGCAACACGCGATTTTTTTTAATTATTGTAATCCCAAATCATCACCCCTTTTTGCGTACAAAATTTAAATTGTCTACTTCTTTTATTAACATATTGAGTGATTTTATTAGCTCCAATAATATAAGACAATCTAACCTGTATCCTCTAAGATATTTTCATTCTTACCTGTCCTATTTGGTAAACAAAATTCTAACCTCAATGTGCAAATTTTTGTAAAGAATAAGGTGTATTATGTTATCAAATAAACCCGAGGCAATATTTTGTACATAATTTTTCTGATATTTCATCTCCAGTTCTTTTATATACGATGAAATATTAAAAAAATAACAAAAACGAGACGTTTTGAGGTTAGAATTTTGTTTACCAAGTAGGACAGGTAAGAATAAAAATACTCTATGTGTTTGTCCTAGGGTGACTTCCACATCAGCACTCAGCCGAAAGGAGGTTTAATTCCAAAATTATTTCCTTGCTGCTGCTTACTGCTTATTCGTTGACGTGGACAGAATCAACCGCACACACGTCAGACGTCATGGCCCAAGCCTGTAAGGCAATAAAGATAAAAATAACTACAATCAAGGAGTGAATTTGAATGAGACGTAAAAAAAAATTCTTTACGAAATATTTCAGTTCCTTTTAACTATTTTAAAATGTTTTGTTGATGCTTTACTTGTTCCGCTCACTTATCACTTCGTGCGTCAATTTGGCACGCCACGCTTATCGATATCGATTCATCGATACCAAAAGCAAAAGATTCTGTATGAATGGGCAATGGGCATCACTTAACGAAATTCTTGATATCTAGTCTTATACTATGAAATTCGATTTTCGAAGTTCGTTTGTTGCCGTTCCGCTCATACTAATATACATTCATTTGAGAGTGAGAGGGACGGTATGACACGAACTTCGAAAATCGAATTTCGTAGTAGCCCCCCTAGACTCAATCAATTCGATCTCGAACTAGAAAAAAATAACATTGCCTTGTGAAATCAAGATTAGTAGTTTTTTGAAATTATTAGTTCCAATTCAAGTGGGAATACGTAAATAAAACTCCAAAATGAGCGAAAGGAAGAGCAAAAAGAGTGTAAGTTTTAACCAAGAACGAGCAAATATTTTATTCTTGATGTTGCTGATTTACCATCTTTACATCATGTTTTTTATTACAGAAAGCAGATATAGCGAAGCAATTTGACTTGCCCGAGCGGCAGTCTAAGATCACAACGCTGTTGAACCAGGCAGGGCAAGCCTACTGCATATGCCGTTCATCAGACAGTTCGCGGTTTATGATGTATGTATTAGATCCATTTTCGCGCTTAACCCCTGTTAACATCAATGATTTACTAATTTGGATGTACTATTGATGCCTAGAGCCTGTGATGCTTGCGAAGAATGGTACCACGGGGACTGTATCAACATATCGGAGCGAGAAGCTAAGTACATCAAGAACTACTTCTGTGAGCGCTGTCGGGAGGAAGACCCCACCTTAAAGACCCGCTTCAGGCCACAGAAGAGGGAGAATGACGAGGAAGCTGGTTAGTATTAATTATAAACTTAAAGCTTAGGGCCTGTCTCACCACTCTTTAACTGTCAGTTATCTATGATTCGGTCTCTATTTATTACTAAGAAACAGACAGAGACATCATTATAATTTTTTTTTCTCCAATTTTCATCTGCCATCGGCTATTCAGCCATAATCAGATTTTTTGATTCAGTGGGTTTCAGGAGGTATTTCAGCAAATACTCTTCCGCATTCTCAGTGTCTTGCGTTCAGCTGTAGTATTTGCCATTGCTTCAATCTAGTTGTGTCATTGGCACTGTCAACCAGGTCCCGGGCGAGTTGGTTTGTATGCTTTTAGAGTCTATCCTTGTATTTTGTGGCATAGTTGTTAATCTCCTCCTTGATGGTTGGCATGTTCAAGTATTTGTGCACTTCCACATTTCTTACAAACCATGGTGCATTCGATATTGCTCTTAGGACATTATTCTGGAATCTTTGTAGGATTTCAAGACTAGAATTACAGAGTTGAATTCCATATTATGACCATATTGGTTTTCATTTATCATCATAAATAACTGACAGTTAAAGAGTGGTGAGACAGGCCCTTAGACTATTCTATTATTTTATCAAGCTACTTTAATTTTAAACATGTGAATTATTTCATGATTAGTTCGAGATGACAGAAAGAAAAAGCGTAAAGAAAAAGATCACTCCGAGAATAAGTCATCCAAGAGGCCAAGCAATAAAGATGGCTGCGGAGACTGCTCTGGGTGCCTGCAGTTCAATGATTGCGGACAGTGAGTTTCATTACTCCATTATCTTCTGTGTATATTCTATTTAAAAAATCACATATGTACATACATACACAAATCATGTCTATATCCCTTACGGGGTAGACAGGCGCCGAGGTAAAAAGACCTAAAGGCCACATTTAGTAGGTAGGTGTATAAGTGGAAAGGAGAATCAAAATTAGTGATGGGTTGCTACAGGTGGCGGCAAATAAGCAAAACGTGGAGGGGAGATGTGCAGTATGAAAATGATGTTGTTTTTCATACTGCGCATATCCCCTCCATGTTTTACTTATTTGCCGCCACCTGTAGCCACATCGCCTATAACATGATTCCTAAGAATTTCGCCCATTCCCGCCCAAATTTCAAGCAATGTTATTTCCTAAAACTACAAAGAAATGATATACAACCCACATTTATATTACTTTCGTTTAATACTAATTTAATACAGCAACCACTTTTGTCTGGTAAATTAAATTATTTACCTGACAAAAGTGGTTGCTAATAAATTTAGTATTCTTTGATTTTTTTGTGATTTATGTTAATTGAAATTAGATTTAAGAATACTACTATTTTATATTATAAGTATAGCATGTAAAAAGTTAAGAAGGTCAGCGAATAAAGGCTTTAATAATCATTATTATTATTATATTATTTAATTTATTGTGTAGTTTTTATAAATAATTCTTACAAGAATTAAAATTTAACAGTCTATTTCATGAATTTAATTTTAGCTGTGACGCATGCGAGGACATGTTCAAGTTTGGTGGCAACAACAAGATGAAACAGAAATGCAGGCAACGGGTTTGCATCAAGAGCAAGAAGAGCTCACGGCAGTCCAGGTATCAATGAAGTTACGCTTATATTGTACAATTTCACACTAACCCCTTCATTCATAAATGCTCTATAGGCTGTTGCCAACTTAGTAATTGTTTGTCCTTATCTGTCACTTTGACATTTACCTTGCACAGATAAGGACAAACGATTGCTAAGTTAGCAGAAGCCTATAGAGCGTTTATGAATAAGGGGGTTACACATTAAAGACCTATACTCGTCTTTTTTCACATTAGAAAAAAAGGTAAACAACCTTGACCTGTTTATTAAAAACCCTCTGGAAGTGTTTTGTTTTGTTATTATTCAGTTACAGATTTTTAAGAATTTTTTTTTTTCAATGAAAAGACAAAATGAAGACTAATCTGAAAAAAGACGAAGTTTATTCAATGAGGGCTGGAGCTCTGCTCTTGACATGACTTAGAGTAGATATAGACAACCTATTAGTTATTTCCTCTATGGCTCTTAATTACCTTATCTTGATAGTTGTACTGCGTTCATATGTGAATCTTATTCCAGCAGCAACAGGGTTAAGAAAAAACATCACGAACGAGAGACGTATGAGCCCGAGGAGTCCATATCGCACCTGCAGACAATGGAGCCGAGACAGTGTTACGGGCCGCAGTGCGTTAAGGCGGCACTTTACGGCTCCAAGTACTGTTCGTCGCAGTGCGGGATCAGGCTGGCTACGGCTAGGATTTATCAAGTAAATTTTCAATATTCATGTTTTATTTTAAACTAGCTGTTGCCAGCGACTTCGTCTGCAAAGAATTCGTTTATCGCTATCCCGCGGGAACTACGCAATTTTCCGGGATAAAAAGTAGCCTATGTGCTATTCCAGGCTTTTCTCTATCTATGTGCTGAATTTCATGCAGATCCGTTGGGCCGTTCTGGCGTGATTGAGTAACAAACAAACAAACATCCATCCATCCATCCATCCATCCATCCATACTTTCGCATTTATAATATTAGTTAGATGTGAAATTTTAACGAGGCTTGAGTGCACCAATGGTGACTATGTCAGCCTTATGGGAAACCACAGGTACCTATTTCAAACTCTGCCTTGCCCAGAGTCCAGGGCTCTGGAGCCAAAGGCGTGTCTTACAAATTTATACAATAGTACTGCATCATTTGACAAAGGGCAACCCGGGCAATATTCATGTTTCAATGCGATATTTAAAAATAACATCGTGTTTTTCTTGCTGTCTCTCTCGCTCTTATGGGTTTGATACTTGAATCGGTTGATGGTACCCGAAACCTGAATGTTGTTTTAGGAGTTCACAAACTGTATGGCAACTCGGTTTCACTAACAAAGGCGATATTTTCTAGCGTTTTCACATTATCTGGTTCGATATCAGTACAGATGGCCGATACGATATCTAAAATGTGTGAAATATTGACTTGCCTTTTACATTTATTTTTATTTTTATTTATTTATTTATTCAACATTTATTATAAATCAACATTCCACTTATTAGATTAAATCAGTAGTTCCCAAAGTGGTCCAGGTGGACCCCCAGGGGTCCACGGAAGACTCGACGTGGGTCTACGTTGGGCGTGACCAAAAATGGGGGTCCACAATCGCAAGCGGGGGTGCATGAAAATTAATTTGGTCGATAGTGAAGAACTAAAATGTTGACTTGACTTCTCCTATCAATATGCCTTATAGGCCATAGGCAGATAATATTTTAAGAAGCTCAGCGACTGTTACTTGTAAAACTTGCATTTTCCATATTCAGTACAACGCGTCGAGACACACGGAAATATACTATATAGATGAAAACCCGGCTTCGCTCGGGTGAAATTTGAATCATAATACACTTGTAGATACAAAATGTAGGTAGAATGTGTAGCCATTATTTCGAATCACTGTTTATTATTTTAATACAAAAATAGGTAGATGTGATAGCATTCACAATAACTGAAATTATCTGCAAGAATATATCCGTGCATGGCGTGAACAACTTGATGAGTCCAAAATGGCAATTTTACAGGGCGGCCATTTTAAAGTTTGAAAATCCGTTTTTATTTTGAATTGGGGATTAGTTTAAAAGTGTGTTTGGTGATTTTTCTATTGATACGAATAACCATCCTTAGCTACGGAAAAAAGTTTCAGATTTCACGACCGGATAGTCTAGTGGTTAGTGACCCTGACTATGAAGCTAGAGGTCCCGGGTTCGAATCCCGGTAGGGGCAGACATTTGTATGATGAATACGAATGTTTGTGCCCGAGTCATGGATGTTGTATGTATTTAAGCATGTATTTATCTAAATTATATAAGTATGTTTATCCGTTGCATGGTACCCATAGCACAAAGCTTTGCTTAGTTGGGGACTGGGTCAGTTGGCGTAATTTGTCCCATGATATTTATTTGTTTATTATTATTTATTTTTCCGTCGAGCCATATATTTTATAAAAATAAAAACATTTTCCTCAGTCACTCGGCGGCTTCTATACGGCTGATAAGCACTACGCCAATGACATATAATTTTTTTTTTAATTGCTGCTTGAATCTGTGGTAAACGATGACATTTGTAGCTAAAAAAAGCAACGGCTAAGTGGTGCCGCCTGTAGATTGTTTGTGTTACTACCATTGACTACTAATTGACATTGTTATTTTTTTTTAGTATGCTTCAATTCGAAAACCATTTGGAGGAAAACCATCAAATAACCGATTTATCTTGTCCGATTTCAAAAATACTTTACGATCGCAGATATTTTTGTAAAAGTACGTAGTAAGTTTTGACTTTTGTTTGATCGAACGACCGGGTTTTATGTTTTATGTAAGAATCGGCCATTAAATGTTTGCCACAAAAATGAAAAAAAAAAAGTTTAGTTACGGTATCTGTCACGCTATCACTGTCACGTCTACATCATAACATTACATTCTGACTTAACCTACAAACATTAGAAATAAAAGCCAATTCAAAGTATAAAACTGTAACAAACAATGGATATTTATAAAAAAATGTTTTCTGCCGGGATGCAACAATGACTCGAACCATAGCCCCAACAAAATCATTGTGAAAATCAGAGAAGCTTTGCAGAAGAAATGGTGTACGCAAGCTAATGTGGAATATTTCAAAGTTTACACGATGCATTGTTGCGAAGACCATTTTAATGTAAGTAGAAGTCAGGAAATATGTGCAGGGGTGAAACGAAAAAGCAAAAACAGCACGGAAAACAATAACAACGCCAACGAACGGAAATAATTTCGAACACGCGAACATTATTGACATTAAACGTGAGTTTGCCGTTAAATTCACACACATCTACAGATCTATGACGTTGACATATAGACAAAATCTTTTTTTATATTTCTGTACGAAGGCGATTGGGATCCTGCCAAAATTAACAAATTATCAAACAGCGAAAAATATTTATATTTATTATTGATAAACAAAGATACGTAGAAGCATAATATTCAAGTTAGTTTCTTAAAAAAGTCCATTCTATCAAATAAAGGTGTTGAAAGCACAGCTAAAAAAAATGAACAATGCCAATTTCAATAAAAATTACCATAGTGGTTTAGTAACACGAACAATCTACAGACGGCGCCACTTAGCCGTTGCTTCTTTTAGCTAGAAATGTGATGACATTTCTAATACAGATTCAAGCAGTTTTTTTTTTTAATTTGACATGCATTGGCGTACTGCTGCTTAACTGCCGTATAAGGGCCGAGTAGTGATGTAACGAATATTCGCATTCGCATTCACATTCGCGAATATTCGCATATTTCTGGAAGTATTCGCATTCGCATTCCCATTCGCAAAATTACTGCGAATGTTATGCGAATATAAAAAAAAATTGAGGGTATCTAGTAGTTGTTTAATTATAAAATTTTCGCCGCCCGGTAAGGGAGATAGCCCATTGGCTTGGCGCTAAATTAAATAGCCCATCTGGCAACATAGAGTGGAATGACATTTCAATCAGATGCGTTCGTTCGTCTGAACTCGGCTATTCTAGGAACAAAAAACAAACGGAACGTACTTCGTTTGTACGGGACTGCCACCAAAGTCACCAAGCCATAGACAAATGGTGCCAAATTTTAACAAAAACTGAATATTCGCATTCGCATTTGCATTCGCTAATGTCGAAAATATGACATTCGTTACATCACTACCGCCGAGTGACTGAATAAAATGTTTTTATTTTTATAAAATATATGGCTCGACGGAAAAAATCGGAAACTTTTTTCCGTAGCTGAGGATGGTTATTCCTATCAAAAGAAAAATCACCAAGCCCTTTTAAAATAATCATCCATTCCCAATTATTCTATTTTATCTATGGTTATGTTGGCCAATCTCAGGTTTAAGAAAAATCGCACGGCGTATGTGCGCTAGCATGAAACGGAACGCTTGTCGTCCTCCGGTGTCAGTTTCGCGCTAGTCTGTGGTGGTGTCCAATATGGCGACTGCGATTTGTCCGTCAGCACCGTTAGAATTTTACAAAATACTCGACAATCCGAATTTTGCGGATACATGTTGTCGACTCGAAATTTTTATTTTTTCACGTTCTATCATTCAGGCAACGTTTCGATCGAGTCTACCGTAACCGGTCACGAAATTATTAATATAGATTTATTTTTACCACTCCGAATGTGACGTTTTCTAAATAAAATTTGAGAAAATTGATTGGTTCTTGTGCTGTCATTGTAGATTTCAAGAAAGTAAAGAAAATTTGATTAGTCGACTTTATTTTCAAACTAGATGAAAACCCGGCTTCGCTCGGGTGAAATTTGAATCATAATACACTTGTAGGTACAAAATGTAGGTAGAATGTGTAGCCATTATTTCGAATCACTGTTTATTATTTTAATACAAAAATAGGTAGATGTGATAGCATTCACAATAACTGAAATTATCTGCAAGAATATATCCGTGCATGGCGTGAACAACTTGATGAGTCCAAAATGGCAATTTTACAGGGCGGCCATTTTAAAGTTTGAAAATCCGTTTTTATTTTGAATTGGGAATGCATGATTATTTTAAAAGTGTGTTTGGTGATTTTTCTATTGATACGAATAACCATCCTTAGCTACGGAAAAAAGTTTCAGATTTGACGACCGGATAGTCTAGTGGTTAGTGACCCTGACTATGAAGCTAGAGGTCCCGGGTTCGAATCTCGGTAGGGGCAGACATTTGTATGATGAATACGAATGTTTGTGCCCGAGTCATGGATGTTGTATGTATTTAAGCATGTATTTATCTAAATTATATAAGTATTCTTATCCGTTGCTTGGTACCCATAGCACAAAGCTTTGCTTAGTTGGGGACTGGGTCAGTTGGTGTAATTTGTCCTATGATATTTATTTGTTTATTATCATTTATTTTTCCGTCTAGCCATATATTTTATAAAAATAAAAACATTTTACTCAGTCACTCGGCGGCCTCTATACGGCTGATAAGCACTACGCCAATGACATATAATTCTTTTTTTAAATTGCTGCTTGAATCTGTGGTAAACGATGACATTTGTAGCTAAAAAAAGCAACGGCTAAGTGGCGCCGCCTGTAGATTGTTTGTGTTACTACCATACATGGGGAATTGACATTGTTCATTTTTTTTAGTATGCTCCAATTCGAAAACCATTTGGAGGAAAACCATCAAATAACCGATTTATCTTGTCCGATTTCAAAAATACTTTACGATTGCAGATATTTTTGTAAAAGTACGTAGTAAGTTTAAGAATCGGCCATTAAATGTTTGCCACAAAAATGAAAAAAAAAAGTTTAGCTACGGTACCTGTCACGCTATCACTGTCGCATCTACATCATAACATTACATTCTGACTTAACCTACAAACATTAGAAATAAAAGCAAATTCAAAGTATAAATCTGTAACTAACAATGGATATTTATAAAAAAATGATTTCTGCCGGGATGCAACAATGACTCGAACTATAGCCCCAACAAAATCATTGTGAAAATCAGAGAAGGTTTGCAGAAGAAATTGTGTAAGCAAGCTAATGTGGAATATTTCAAAGTTTACACGATGCATTGTTGCGAAGACCATTTTAATGTAAGTAGAAGTCAGGAAAGATGTCCAGGGGTGAAACGAAAAAGCAAAAACAGCACGGAAAACAATAACAACGCCAACGAACGGAAATAATTTCGAACACGCGAACATTGTTGACATTAAACGTGAGTTTGCCGTTAAATTCACACACATCTACAGATCTATGACGTTGACATATAGACAAAACTTTTTTTTATATTTCTGTACGAAGGCGATTGGGATCCTGCCAAAATTAACAAATTATCAAACAGCGAAAAATATTTATATTTATTATTAATAAACAAAGATACGTAGAAGCATAATATTCAAGTTAGTTTCTTAAAAAAGTCCATTCTATCAAATAAAGGTGTTAAAAGCACAGCTTAAAAAAATGAACAATGCCAATTTCAATAATAATTACCATAGTGGTTTAGTAACACGAACAATCTACAGACGGCGCCACTTAGCCGTTGCTTCTTTTAGCTAGAAATGTGATGACATTTCTACTACAGATTCAAGCAGTTTTTTTTTTAATTTGATATGCATTGGCGTACTGCTTAACTGCCGTATAAGGGCCGAGTAGTGATGTAACGAATATTCGCATTCGCATTCGCGAATATTCGCATATTTCTGGAATATTCGCATTCGCATTCCCATTCGCAAAATTACTGCGAATGTTATGCGAATATAAAAAAAAATTGAGGGTATCTAGTAGTTGTTTAATTATATAATTTTCGCCGCCCGGTAAGCGAGATAGCCCCATTGGCTTGGCGCTAAATTAAATAGCCCATCTGGCAACATAGAGTGGAATGACATTTCAATCAGATGCGTTCGTTCGTCTCAACTCGGCTATTCTAGGAACAAAAAACAAACGGAACGTACTTCGTTTGTACGGGACTGCCACCAAAGTCACCAAGCCATAGACAAATGGTGCCAAATTTTAACAAAAACTGAATATTCGCATTTGCATTCGCTAATGTCGAAAATATGACATTCGTTACATCACTACCGCCGAGTGACTGAATAGATTCAGATTCAGATTCAGATTCATTTATTGCTTGAAATCAATGTAATTACAAGATGTTGTTATCATACAATAGTAAAATGTTTTTTATTTTTATAAAATATATGGCTCGACGGAAAAAATCGGAAACTTTTTTCCGTAGCTGAGGATGGTTATTCCTATCAAAAGAAAAATCACCAAGCACTTTTAGAATAATCATCCATTCCCAATTATTCTATTTTTTCTATGGTTATGTTGGCCAATCTCAGGTTTAAGAAAAATAGCACGGCGTATGTGCGCTAGCATGAAACGGAACGTTTGTCGTCCTCCGGTGTCAGTTTCGCGCTAGTCTGTGGTGTCCAATATGGCGACTGCGATTTGTCCATCGGCACCGTTAGAATTTTACAAAATACTCGACAATCCGAATTTTGCGGATACATGTTGTCGACTCGAAATTTTTATTTTTTCACGTTCTATCATTCGGGCAACGTTTCGATCGAGTCTACCGTAACCGGTCACGAAATTATTAATATAGATAATTACCCCTATCGACCAATCAATTCTAACCTATTTTTTCGAAAACTGTTAATTTATCGTTGAAACTCGGCAACAACGCAAGTTTCCATAGATAGAGCTAATCTTAATTTTTTTTTCGAGATTTAGTTTAGAATAGTAGTGGTAATGTAGCTGCAGGGGGTCCACCGGATCCAGCAAAATTTTGAAAGTGGTCTATGGAACAAAAGAGTTTGGGAACCTCTGGATTAAACATTGGTCCTGACAAATGTTTAAAGACTATAGTGTGCAGTAACAGCCCAAGTAGACCGAGGCCTGTGTTAGGGCAAGTTACAGAGTTACATGACACAGTTTACAGAGAGGGATCGAGCTTCTTCTAGATTTAAACTAAACAACATCTAGTTTAACGTGGCTTAACCAATTATAAAGTTAACAATTACACATAATTTCTTTACATTAATTATTTTAGGTTTATATAATAATTATTATTATACAAAAAATAACATAAAACTACTCAAACTATCACAGGAGCGAGGAGCCGGACGATATCATGGCAGCAGCTTTGCGTAAAATGTCCTAAATTGAGAAAGAGAATTCCAAAAGAAACCGTTTACGTTTATTATTTAAGCTATTAATTTTTGGACAGTTATTATTTAACGTTGTATTTGAGTTATTGTCTGCTCCGATATCCGTTATCGGGTCCGACAAGGATATGTTGCCCGCACTTTCGGTCGCCCTAGAGCCGTCGGACGTTAGAGCGTTTTCGTATTATCCGATCCGATATCGGTGTCGGTTCCGATATCCGATATCGAGTCGAACAATATAAAAGACAGCATACTTCATACATTTAACTCCCTTCGATATCGTATCGGCGTCCGATACCGATATCGGATCGGATAATGTGGAAACGCTTTTAGTGAAAACGGCACCGTGTCGGCTCACTCCCTTCTTATTGACTTGAGATTTGGTACACATATACAGGAAAGATCAACAAAAAATGGTTGTATTAAAATTATTTTTTTAGGATATTATTTATGAACTACTCTTTCCACCAGGTACTCCCTCAGCGTATCCAAGAGTGGTCGTTATCGTCGTGCGTGGCCGAGCAGCGCAACCGCAAGGCGCTGGAGGTGGTGCGGGGCGGGCTGGCGCGCGCGCAGGCGGCGCTGCGGGCGCTCGACCAGCAGCACGCGGCGCTCGACGCCAGCCTGCAGCGCGCGGCCGCCAGCACCATCTGCGACACTGGCGAGAAGGTAACCTGTGTGGCAGAGTGTACGCGTGTCTGTGCCATCATAGCTCTCAAGCGGATGGACAGATTTCGATGCGGTTTTTTTTTCATTCGAAAGCCAGTTTCCTTGCGGTTCGAACCATACCATTGATGGTGATTTTTACCAAATATGGCTAACAGTTACAAGAGAATTAACACTTCCAAAATAATGTAAGGCATTTTTGGCATAAATTTGAATAATTAAGGGTTTCTTAAACTGTCATATTCATAAACGCTCTGTAGGCTTCTGCTAACTTAGCAATCTTTTGTCCTTATCTGTCACTGACCTTTCACAGATAAGGACAAACGATCGCTTAGTTAAGGCGAAGGGATAGGCAAAAGCTCATAAATTGGTTGTTTTTGTGCATGTTTTATGGCGATAATACACAATTTGGAGTTTTGAAAACAGCACATTCTATAAAACATGTCTTGAATTAGAATTCACCGGTGAAAACATATTCCTTAATGTCGTAGTTAGTACAAAAATTCGTTTGCTCTAAGAGTCTCGCAAATATTTTGTACACGGTTTGCTCGGGTGAAACCAATCTGTTTGCTACCAATCTCGACGAGGTCACTCTAGTAACTCATAATTAAAATTCCACGGTGCGTTTGCTTCAATTAGCCAGCAAATAAGGCTTTAGAGAGTAGTACTGCCCTGATCCTGTGAAAAGGGCGAACGCAATATTTGCCCGCACATTCAATCAGGCGCTTTTCAATGTACAAAAAAATTCGGAAACCAAAAAAATGTTAAAAAGATAATACAATGAAATAAATTATTAAGATAAAACCAAAAATGTTCATAAAAAAAAATAAAAAAATAATAGATAAATAAATAAAAAAATAATTTGGATAAGACGTATGAAAATAATAAGGAAAAAGCAACGTTGCATGTTCGCTCGGTGGCGGCAGTGCGTAAGCGACGCGACGTTGCCAATATTCGCTTTGCGTTTTTTCATATTGGTTTGGCTAAGCATGTTGTTTGAGTCACAGAATAGGCGCAAAACAGTGCTTCAAAAAGTCGTACTCGTTCGCTTCGCACGTGTAATACCTTTATTAAGTTAAAAGTTATTATTTTCAATCCGTTTTTTGAGAACTTAGTGGCAGGTTGGTTTGATACTTACTTGCTGTTTAGCGAACAAGCATGGGAAATAGGATTTTGGTTGGAATTACTGCATGAAAATTTTTGATATTTAGGCAAGTAGTACTCCAATGTATAGTCTATCATTAGAAAGAAAAAAAAAAGATATCTGAAGGTCCAAGTGGTCCCCAAACATGGATCCGTTATCAAAATAAAAAAGACCGCCATATTGAAATCTTTAGTTTTTCGACCGATTAATTTCAAAATCAATATCTGAGGATCTGAGTTGTCTCCAAACACGTGTCGTATCCGTTATCAAAAATGACAAATTAAAGTGGCCGCCATTTTGAAATCTTTAAGTTATGGGCCGATTATTTTCAAAATCGATATCTGAGGGTCCGAGTGGTCGTCAAACACAAATCTGCTACCGAAAATGAAAAAACTGGCCGCCATTTTGAATTCTTTACTTTCTGGACCAATTGTTTTCAAAATCGATATCTGAGGATCCGAGTGGTCCCCAAACATGAATCCGTTTTTAAAAATGAAAAAAGTGGCCGCCATTTTGAAATCTTTAAGTTTTGGACCGAATATTTTCAAAATCGATATGTGAGGGTCCGAGTGGTCGTCAAACACAAATTTGCTATCGAAAATGAAAAAAATGGCCGCCATTTTGAAATCTTTAGTTTTCCGACCGATTGATTTCAAAATCGATATCTGAGAATCCGAGTTGTCTCCAAACACGTATCCGTTGTCAAAAATGACAAAAGTGGCCGCCATTTTGAAATCTTTACTTTTTGGACCGATTATTTTCAAAACCGATATCTGAGAGTCCGAGAGGTCCCCAAACATAAATCCGTTATCAAAAATGAAAAAAGTGGCCGCCATTTTGAAATCTTTAAGTTTTGGGCCGATTATTTTCAAAATCGATAGCTGAGGGTCCGAGTGTTTGTCAAACACAAATCTGCTACCGAAAATGAAAAAACTGGCCGCCATTTTGAATTTTTTACTTTCTGGACCAATTGTTTTCAAAATCGATATCTGAGGATCCGAGTGGTCCCCAAACATGAATCCGTTTTTAAAAATGAAAAAAGTAGCCGCCATTTTGAAATTTTTAAGTTTTGGACCGAATATTTTCAAAATCGATATGTGAGGGTCCGAGTGGTCGTGAAACACAAATTTGCTATCGAAAATGAAAAAAATGGCCGCCATTTTGAAATCTTTAGTTTTCCGACCGATTGATTTCAAAATTGATATCTGAGAATCCGAGTTGTCTCCAAACACGTATCCGTTATCAAAAATGAAAAAAAATGGCCGCCATTTTGAAATCTTTAGTTTTCCGACCGATTGATTTCAAAATTGATATCTGAGAATCCGAGTTGTCTCCAAACACGTATCCGTTATCAAAAATGACAAAAGTGGCCGCCATTTTGAAATCTTTAGTTTTTGGAACGATTATTTTCAAAACCGATATCTGAGGGTCCGAGAGGTCCCCAAACATAAATCCGTTATCAAAAATGAAAAAAGTGGCCGCCATTTTGAAATCTTTAAGTTTTGGGCCGATTATTTTCAAAATCGATAGCTGAGGGTCCGAGTGTTTGTCAAACACAAATCTGCTACCGAAAATGAAAAAACTGGCCGCCATTTTGAATTTTTTACTTTCTGGACCAATTGTTTTCAAAATCGATATCTGAGGATCCGAGTGGTCCCCAAACATGAATCCGTTTTTAAAAATGAAAAAAGTAGCCGCCATTTTGAAATTTTTAAGTTTTGGACCGAATATTTTCAAAATCGATATGTGAGGTTCCGAGTGGTCGTGAAACACAAATTTGCTATCGAAAATGAAAAAAATGGCCGCCATTTTGAAATCTTTAGTTTTCCGACCGATTGATTTCAAAATTGATATCTGAGAATCCGAGTTGTCTCCAAACACGTATCCGTTATCAAAAATGAAAAAAAATGGCCGCCATTTTGAAATCTTTAGTTTTCCGACCGATTGATTTCAAAATTGATATCTGAGAATCCGAGTTGTCTCCAAACACGTATCCGTTATCAAAAATGACAAAAGTGGCCGCCATTTTGAAATCTTTAGTTTTTGGAACGATTATTTTCAAAACCGATATCTGAGGGTCCGAGAGGTCCCCAAACATAAATCCGTTATCAAAAATGAAAAAAGTGGCCGCCATTTTGAACTCTTTATGTTTTGGGCCAATTATTTTCAAAATCGATATCTGAGGGTCCGAGAGGTCCCCAAACATAAATCCGTTATCAAAAATGAAAAAAGTGGCCGTCATTTTGAAATCTTTAAGTTTTGGGCCGATTATTTTCAAAATCGATATCTGAGGGTCCGAGAGGTCCCCAAACATAAATCCGTTATCAAAAATGAAAAAAGTGGCCGTCATTTTGAAATCTTTAAGTTTTGGGCCGATTATTTTCAAAATCGATATCTGAGGGTCCGAGTGGTTGTCAAACACAAATCTGCTACCGAAAATGAAAAACTGGCTGCCATTTTGAATTTTTTACTTTCTGGACCAATTGTTTTCAAAATCGATATCTGCGGATCCGTGTGGTCCCCAAACATGAATCCGTTTTTAAAAATGAAAAAAGTGGCCGCCATTTTGAAATTCTTAAGTTTTGGACCGAATATTTCCAAAATCGATATGTGAGGGTCCGAGTGGTCGTGAAACACAAATTTGCTATCGAAAATGAAAAAAATGGCCGCCATTTTGAAATCTTTAGTTTTCCGACCGATTGATTTCAAAATTGATATCTGAGAATCCGAGTTGTCTCCAAACACGTATCCGTTATCAAAAATGACAAAAGTGGCCGCCATTTTGAAATCTTTAGTTTTTGGACCGATTATTTTCAAAACCGATATCTGAGGGTCCGAGAGGTCCCCAAACATAAATCCGTTATCAAAAATGAAAAAAGTGGCCGCCATGTTGAACTCTTTATGTTTTGGGCCAATTATTTTCAAAATCGATATCTGAGTGTCCGAGAGGTCCCCAAACATAAATCCGTTATCAAAAATGAAAAAAGTGGCCGCCATTTTGAAATCTTTAAGTTTTGGGCCGATTATTTACAAAATCGATATCTGAGGGTCCGAGTGGTTGTCAAACACAAATCTGCTACCGAAAATGAAAAACTGGCCGCCATTTTGAATTCTTTACTTTCTGGACCAATTGTTTTCAAAATCGATATCTGAGGATCCGTGTGGTCCCCAAACATGAATCCGTTTTTAAAAATGAAAAAAGTGGCCGCCATTTTGAAATTTTTAAGTTTAGGACCGAATATTTCCAAAATCGATATGTGAGGGTCCGAGTGGTCGTGAAACACAAATTTGCTATCGAAAATGAAAAAAATGGCCGCCATTTTGAAATCTTTAGTTTTCCGACCGATTGATTTCAAAATTGACAATATTTCAATTTTTTAAGAGCTACTTTTTATTGTCTGGCTGAAAAGAGCGCACAAATTTAAGACACCCATATTTTTTTATATTCGAGAAAATCTTATATTTTCTTGGAAAAATCCATTTAAATCGTTGCTCAAGCAGAAAGGACGTAAGTAACAAACGTCAAGTATTAGCGAAATGACGTAACTGCTTTGTTTCGTACACTTAAAAAAACGTTGAAATAATTACATTAATTGACCGCCAAAACCTGTGCTTAAATACTTTGACAGTGAATGCAGTTGTCACTGTCGATGAACGTCAAAACGAGCTGACAAACTCAAACAGAATACTTCACAAAAAATATGATTTTAAATGAAAACTTGCAAAAATATTATCATTATTGCCCGGCAAACAGTTATCTAGTGTTCCCGATGGCAACAAAGCCGAGCGTTGTGCGAATGAATTAACCGTCAGCTGTCAGTAGTGTTTGTGTTGTGAAAGTTGTAAATGTCAAAGGGAAACCCGGAAGACAAAGTTTTTTATAATGGCAGTATTGGACCGGCCGCTGGACGTCATTTCCTGTTTTACATATTTTGCTCATTTTTCCAAAAAATACTGTACGAAAAAATCCAAAAATATTTTTTTTGTGTTCTACAAGTGTTTCTCTCGAAATGGTTTTTGATTTATGAACATAAAGAAATTTGAAATATTGTCAATTGATATCTGAGAATCCGAGTTGTCTCCAAACACGTATCCGTTATCAAAAATGACAAAAGTGGCCGCCATTTTGAAATCTTTAGTTTTTGGACCGATTATTTTCAAAACCGATATCTGAGGGTCCGAGAGGTCCCCAAACATAAATCCGTTATCAAAAATGAAAAAAGTGGCCACCATTTTGAATTTTTTATGTTTTGGGCCAATTATTTTCAAAATCGATATCTGAAGGTCCGAGAGGTCCCCAAACATAAATCCGTTATAAAAAATGAAAAAAGTGGCCGCCATTTTGAAATCCTTAAGTTTTGGGCCGATTATTTTTAAAATCGATATCTGAGGGTCCGAGTGATTGTCAAACACAAATCTGCTACCGAAAATGAAAAAGCTGGCCGCCATTTTGAATTCTTTACTTTCTGGACCAATTGTTTTCAAAATTGATATCTGAGGATCCGAGTGGTCCTCAAACATGAATCCGTTTTTAAAAATGAAAAAAGTGGCCGCCATTTTGAAATCTTTAAGTTTTGGACCGATTATTTTTATAATCGATACCTGAGGGTCCGAGTGGTCGTCAAATACAAATCTGCTATCGAAAATAAAAAAAAACTGGCCGCTATTCTGAATTCTTTACTTTTTGGACCGATTGTTTTCAAAATCGATATCTTACGATCCGAGTGGTTCCCAAACACGTATCCGTTATACAAAATAGAAAAGTGACCACCATTTTGAAATGTTTAGTTTTTGAACAGATTGTTTTCAAAATCGATATCTGAGCTGGCGGCCACTTTTTCCATTTTTGATAACGGGTTTGTGTTTGGGGACCACTCGGATCCTCCGATATCGATTTTGAAAGCTATCAATCTAAAAACTAAAGATTTCAAAATGGCGGGCACTTTTTTCATTTCTGATAACGGATTTATGTTTGGGGACCTCTCGGACCCTCAGATATCGGTTTTGAAAATAATCGGTCCAAAAACTAAAGATTTCAAAATGGCGGCCACTTTTGTCATTTTTGATAACGGATACGTGTTTGGAGACAACTCGGATTCTCAGATATCAATTTTGAAATCAATCGGTCGGAAAACTAAAGATTTCAAAATGGCGGCCACTTTTTTCATTTTTAAAAACGGATTCATGTTTAGGGACCACTCGGATCCTCAGATATCGAATTTTAAAACAATCGGTCCAAAAACTAAAGATTTCAAAATGGCGGCCACTTTTTTCATTTTGGATAACGGATTCATGTTTGCGGACCACTCGGACCCTCAGATATCGATTTTGAAATCAATCGGTTCAAAAACTAGAGATTTCAAAATGGCGGTCACTTTTTCCATTTTATATAACGGATACGTGTTTGGGAATCACTCGGATTTGAAAATAATCATTGGAAAAACTATACCTTATTCTGTACCTTTCCCGCACACGGTCAAGTTTTACTTTATTCTGCAATAATAATTTACGTTGCGACTCTAGACAGACCCTGGACACCGCAATTTTCTGGGATAATAAGTAGCCTGTTTTAATCTAGGGTACCAACTGTCTTCGTTCCAAATTTCATGCAGAAGCATTTCATCTAAGTCCTCTAGGTTGGCATGGCAACGCATCTGCAATCCCTCCGGGGTTGCGGGTGTCTATGGGCAGTGGTGATCGCTTACTATCAGGTGACCCACTTGCTCGTTTACCTTCCTATTCACATATAAAAAAGAAAAAAAAAAGAAGAAACAAACATACTTACACACTCACTCACATCGTCACAAACTTTCTCATGTATAATATCACATACATACATACATAAATAACGCCTCTATCCCTTGCGGAGCAGACAGAGCCCAAGGAAACAAGACTTTAAGGCCACGTTACGAATGCCGAAATGTTACAATTTTTATTATTTTTGCGAAATCTGATTTGAACATTATGCTGTGTGTGTAAGGCAATCGGAAAACTGAAACAAGCGCCATCTACTAACATCACAGTGCAATATTTCAATCCATCAGCCCGCGCCCATTCGCATCGAGTTCACACGTCGATTATTTAACAGATGTCGCGTTGATCGGACTGCTTGCCACGTCACAAACGGGCAAGGTCATTTGCCTATCCCTTCGCCTTAACAGAAGCCTATATAGCGTTTGAATAACGGGGTAAGTCTTTTGCGTTGGAGATTTTAAATTTACATTTTACTTGTATTCACAGGAAGCTGACGACGAAACATCGATGTACTGCATAACGTGCGGGCACGAGATCCACTCGCGCACGGCGGTGAAACACATGGAGAAGTGTTTCACCAAGTACGAGGCGCAGGCGTCCTTCGGCTCGCGGCACCGCACGCGCATCGACGGCCAGAGCATGTTCTGCGACTACTACAACCCCGCCAACGGGACTTACTGCAAGAGGCTGAGGGTGAGTGGAAGCTGTAGGCTTATTGTTTAACTCGCTTGCAATCGCCATCATGCTCATTTTGACAGTTTATGTATGGGCTGACAATTGGCATCGGAATCAGCTAGCTGTCACTCATACAAGAATTGTCCGATGCAGAGTGTCAAAATTGTTAAGGTGATATGCTCTGACATACAGACGGACAGACAGACGGACAGACAGACAAACAGACAGACAGACAGACATGACGAATCTATAAGGGTTCCGTTTTTTGCCATTTGGCTACGGAACCCTAAAAAGTTTTTTTTTATGTTAGAGAGGCCAAACAAACGAACTAGTGGGTCACCTGATGTTAAATGATCACCACTGTCCATAGACACCTCCCTATAAAGTCTATATAAACTCTCTATATGAACGTATCAGGTAAAATTTGTTTTATGCTCTGGTTATACAATCTATTATTTGTCACCAGGTAATGTGCCCAGAGCACTTCAAGGATCCCAAAGTGAGCGACACCGACGTCTGCGGCTGTCCGCTGGTCAAGAAGCTGTTCGAGCCGACCGGGGAGTTCTGCCGCGCCCCGAAGAAGTCCTGCCTCAAGCACTACCAGTGGGAGAAGCTGCGGCGCGCCGAGATCGACATGGAGCGTGTGCGCCAGTGGCTGAGAGCCGACGAGCTGGTCGAGCAGGAGAGGAGCATCCGACACGCTATGGCGTCCAGGTGAGTTATCAGTGGAATGGGCTTAAAACGAAATACATAAATTTATATCATTTGTAATAGTATCAATATGCCATAAGGGCTAGAGTAGATTCTTATATCTAATGGAGCAGTGCCAATACGTAACTCATAGAGCTCCCGACTATTTTGAATTATTCTTCCTGGGATATTGTTTATAATTTACAGTATACAGTTTTACTTATACTCTACAGTTACAGCATTGGTACAATTTTTAACTTACTTTTCTATTTTCTTATGAGGCCCTTAGGTCAGTATGAATTGTCACATGATATTTGTTTATTTATTTATCCTGTTTTTTCCACAGAGCCGGCGTGCTCGGGCTGATGCTCCACTCCACGTACAACCACGAGGTAATGGAGCGTATCACAGGCAAAGCCAACGAGAACGGCAAGCTTAAAGAGGGCTCCTGACGGCGCCGCACCGAACACGGTCACGCCAGGAAGAAGACCGTGAACAATGTGAAGTGAAGAGTGCTTGACCGTCAAGAGCGTTATCTGTTACATTATCGGACCCGATATCGGTGTCAGACAACGATAGCCGATATCCGATAGATGACACTACAGGATGTCTTAAAATTGTTCCTGAATATTTTTGCAGGTGGATGGATTACTTTGAATAAATAGCTTTGTAGAGGATTTTAAGGATTTTGATACATACTTACCATCAGGTGACCCACTTGCTCGTTTTCCTTCCTATTCATATATAAAAAAAAAGTTGACAAATGTTTCCATACATTTATCGATGTTCAAAGTGAACCGCACGTCAAGAGCGATTCTAATAACAATAATAAAATTGAATTTTATTATTGTTATTAGAATTTATTTTTGATATTTTTAAGTTTCTAATTAGTAATTTGTTGTAATACTATACCCATATGTATAGTAGATTTCCAACACAAATGTAATTGTTATGGAATAAATGACTAATGACTAATTTTAATTAAAATTTTAAATGAAAAACTTAGAGGTTCTTAGTCGTACCTAACCCAACCACTTACTGAAATATTCCGGAAAAATTCTGTGTGACCTTGTACTTTTTTCACCAATGTCACCAACATATCGGTGTCGGATCCGATAATCGATATCGGAGCAGATAATGTGAAAGGCAATTACATATTTCACTCATTTCACTTGCCCCGATATCGTATCGGCGTCCGATACCGATATCGGATCGGTTAATATGAAAACACATGTCATTTTGAGGCATGAAACTGACGCGAACTCGAAGCTAAGTCAAATATCAATAGATATTTTTTCTAGTGACAAAAATGGCATGGTATTTGTTTAGCAGATATGGTGTTGTATTTAGTTGACTGTGCTTCTGGATTAATATTGATGTAAGTAACGTATACAAGGTGATATTTTAAGTCACCATCCAAATTTCGATATGAGACTCATAGGTAAAACATGTTTAAAGTACGTGTCTTGTTTTAGGTTGTCCTTAGAAATTTGATCAGATGATTTGACGACTTCCTTAAAACATTACACAATTTAAAAAGTAAAAAAAAAATTTGCAGTTTTCTACTAAAGATCCTGAATCAATAATGAAATTTGGACGGTGAGTGAAAATAATAGGGAAGATTAGGATAAGTAAAATAAGAATAATTGTATTATGAGATAAATGTTGTAAATAAATTTCTGTATTGATTAAATTGGTTGTTTAATTGTTGCTTAATTTAGGTACCTACTCCTTATTTTTAACAGATAACTTGCAACATCCACAGCACTTGTTGGGTTAAAAACAGATTAGAAATCAGTTAGTGATGCAGTTTGTCATTTCATATCAATTTTATTATTCGTAGTTTAGTTACGCCCTAACACTTGCATTGCGCAATATCGCAGTTGTAGGGTGACCACCCTACCCTATTTGAAACAGACAATGGAATAAAATACGTACTCTGATTCTTGGAGGAATTGCTGCCACACTGTTTTACATAAAATCGACACGAGGTAAAACATTTAATCTAATAGCTATTAGTCGATATTTCGCCATGACTTATGACACTAACTATTTGAACATTTGAAAATGCATTATACTTAGCTAATTGAATTTTCATTTGCTGTCTTAAACCTACGAAATAACAAAAATCTGGATGTGTATAGGAAGTTTCTTTCTTTTCACAGTTTCTATCTGTGTAGACAATAATTATGGTGGACATTTAAGTCGCTATACACTCGGATAATGTTTTAATTCAGTTTTTTTTTTAAATATTTTATTGTAAAAATGAAAGATGAAAATCACCGTTTCTTTTATACCAAAACCTAAAAAAAACAGTATTGGCTTTATCGAAGTTTGAATTTAAGTAAGTGATTATGTATGTACCTACCTAATTTAATTTTCCGTTTTGTAGGTTTACAGCGGTTAACGTTTTCTTCGAAGGTTAATGAGGAAATCCGTTAATGTCTGCGATTAGCGGAACGGCTTTTAAATATATACCTAATTATTACAGATTTGTTCATGCATTAATAATTATAATTGGGTTTCATTATTTGTTAATGTTGTTTTATGCTATTTTTGATGGAACTAGGTTTTAACTGCAACGTGGTATTTATATTTTAGCTAAAGAACAATTAAAAAATCCTGACGTTGTTTTTTAATGCAGCGTTTTCTTTTATTGATGACATATTTTTTTCACCTATTCCGGTGTCTGTGTTTTGTCGGATCGACTTGAAATTTGGTATAGTTAATGTAAGATCGAAAAATATTGCGACAAATTGGCAACTTCCTTCTTTTTTGAAGTTGGTTAAAGCAAAATAATTTCACTGTGACAACGTTACATATACACATTATGCTCAACAATCAAATTCCAACAACATTGAATTGAGAAATCTTGTAAGTAAAGAAAGATAGTTTGGTCACCCCATAGTAATGTCACCCCAAGTTTAGCACAATGGGAGGGTCTAAGCGGCCAGTTATCTTCGGTTCCGTTTAATTAAAAACGTATTAGTTCGTCGGACGGAAATACTCCAATAAGTCGACAGACTGTTACAAAAATTAAAACTTTTTCGCACGAGTATTTATTTTTAATAACATCTGGACTCGTGTGCATTGTTCTCGTCTTGAATCTTAATTTGTAGAAATTAAGGTTTTAAGTATAATAATAAAATCAGTCCACCAAAAATGTTACCTATTTTTCCTACAACATCAGGGCTGAAGATATATGTACCTATATCCGCTTGTCCAATAACGAACGACGCAAAAATATAGAACTATCAGATAAAGACTGCATTGAAAATGGATTCTTATTTCTATCACATTAACTAGGTACGAGGTTGGTATTATCGAAAAATTTGTTTCCTAACCCAACGTAGAACGTTCTCACAGTAAACGTCACAATGATTCAATGAAAACAGAAATTACGCCTCCTAATGGAAATTACTTACTAAATAGGTACATGCAAAAATCGGCTACGTCAGTCACCTGAGAGCGCATCAACGACGCTCTCAGCGTTAGGAACCTGTCGCTGTATCCGGACACGGCCAAGAGAAGATGATAATGACGTTCAAATACAGATCTCTTAATAAACCCAAGATTGCGTTACGACTATTCTGTTTTCACGGTCCTAAACAACCGAACAAAAGAAGGTAACAGGCCGTCACTTACCACCAACATGTCTACTAGGTACCTACCTACCACATTACTCAAATTAGTACTACGTGGTACTACACTATTTTCTCAAGAAGTCACAGTTTTGATCCTCAATCGACAACAACAGCCATTCTGTCGAGGATGTAGTGACTTAGAAGAGTCGTCCTCGTTAAAAAATATGAAAGTCGAACCATAAAACAATTACAGAACAATAGTATTTTAGCATAAGTTATCATATCAAAGCATATTGGCCCCCTCACGAAGCCACGTGCGGTTGGCCCCCTAAAGTCACCCCCCTAATTGGACCGTGTAATTCAGATGACATGTTTTGCTAAATCTCATAATTTGACACAGATAAAGACCCCTCGTTGATTTTTGTAATGCTTTTGGATGTTGAATGGATGAACGGTAGGGTAGAAATGGGATTAAAACAATTTTAAGTTGGACAAGTGGTTCTTAAAAGGTTAGGGCAGTCTTCAGAGATGTTTCTTAAACTTATTATATATTGTTAGATATTCTTCTGTAAGGGAATAAAATATTAACTTGTTTCGGAGCAAATATTAAAGTCAATCCTATAGAAACAGGAACAAAAAGATGAAAGAAGAAAGATACTGTGCCTTTAGTTGTAGCGGTTAATTTATATAGCCTAAGCCTTAGGCCCTAAGGTAATTTCCAGGGGGCCTCATGTATCTACCTAATTCAAGTGTTCATACTAGAATTTCAAATCGGTAACTCAAAATGCTGAGGTGGACACTTGAACACTTTGAGATCGCCCACCCAGCCCTCCCCCTATACATGTACCTATGACAACTAGTTTTGTTGCCAGCGACTCCGTCTCTGTCTGTGCAGAATTTGCTTCTATTCGATTTTCTGGGATTAAACTATCCTATATAAGTAAGTAAAACGTGGAGAGGATATGTGCAGTATGAAAATGATGTTGTTTTTCATACTGCGCATATCCCCTCCACGTTTTACTTATTTGCCGCCACCTGTACCCTTAACAGGCTGTCTTTATACCAAATTTCATCTAAATCGGTTCCTCGGTTTAAGCATGAAGAGGTAACAGACAGACACTCTTTCGCATTTATAATATTGTATGGATGTAGCCATGGTGTCCAAGCACAGTCACAGACTCTGGAGCTGAGGTGCAGAAATAACCAGACGTAACCAAATTTTGGGTTTCAAGGGTGCAGAATACTCGCACCGGATACATACCTACGGCACTGTCGGCATGCTAATGATAAACACAAAAGGTAATCTATATCCATCCCTTTCCTCCACATAGACATCAAATTCCGAAACGAGAGACAACAAAAACAAATGACAGGTGCTAACTGCTAAACCATGCCATGCCATGTACTTGACTTTGCAATAAATGAATAAATGAATAAACCGTATTGGTTTAACTGCCACACTACAGTGGACGCGAAAAATCCTATTTCCAATCATCTCGCGTGACAACTGCATTGTGTAGGGGTAGCTACCCTATAGCTTTACCTCATCAGCGCTGATTTCTGCCACGATTGACAAATTTGCCCCAAAATTGCAATGTGCATCGAATATGGCATCTGTCGTCACGCCTCTTACGCGATCAATTACAGATTAGCGAATGTGTTATGGTTTGCAGGTGCATTGTGCTCTAAAGGCCCTCGTTTATAGTATTTGTCACACTGCGGGCGCAAGACAGCGTATGTATAGATCACTGAGACATTATTATTTTACAATCATCGTGACATTGTGAATCATTGTTTCTTCCATGCTGGTCTAGTAAAGAAAAACATAGAATGTACCAGTTGCTTCTCTTCCAGCGAAGATGGTGAAAGCCCATCGAGGGAATGGCCGAAAATATTAGGAATCATGTTATAGGCGATGCGGCTAGCAACCCATCACTATTTTGATTCCCCTTTCCACATATACGCCCACAATTATGCTAAACGTGGCCTTTAGGTCTTGTTAACTTAGGCTCTGTCTACGCCGTAAAAGATAGAATAGAATAGAATAGAATAGAATATTTATTTATTTTACACAATAATTGACACATATAACAAACTTACAGGCTAAACATAGCAAAAGAGAAAATAATGTAAATACCTGAACTAGGATACTTAATGTTCCTGTGTCTCAGGTGTATCAGGACCTAAAAACTAATTTAAATAATCACATGCAAAATATATTTGATTCGAATTGATATATAACAAATTTAACAATTAGGGATAAAAACTTAAAGATAAACTTAAATAATTATTAAAGTACCTACAGATCCACTTAGCATTGAACAGTCATACAACCGTACTCAGCATTTTTACCTACCTAACGACTAACTAGATAAAGACGTAATTTATGTATGTATGTATCGTAACACTGGCTAAATACGAAGAGTTTGTTCAGCGGTCAAGTAGGTGGATTACAAAGCTAATGCTGGTTTAGATGCTGGTAATGTATGTGTGTGTGTGTGGTGGTGGCTGGTATGTGGTGTGGTGGTAGTTCGAAAATGAAATGCAGTTAGCAATTATCTATAATAAGGTCTATGTGGTATATGTGTAGATAAGAGTTTTTAATGATTCACGGTAGACTGTCTACCCGTGATCATGATGCATGCAACTGTATCGAAATATCGGGTGCTCAATAAAGGTAATCGCGGTTCACATCCCGTTTATAATATTTCGAATAGGTATGTGTAGATATTTTTGGACGGTCGGCTGCATAGATATTGGAGAATTCGACTGTACATTGTTTAAAAACTTTACTGGGTGATAATTAGTTGTTGAAACTATTGTTTGTTGTCAAAACTAAAGTCAACTACAACTGATACCATTTGGTCACCGTGTAGTACCTACCTTCTATTTTACAAGTATTTAGTTACAGTTACTAACCAAACCAAAAACGATTGTAGAGTTTTTTCGTTCCTCTACCTATTATGTTTTAATGAACACAAAATATTTACCTTGCTACTCCGCTACTTACGTGCAAGATAACCAAGCTTGTGCGAAATGTATACGTTCTGCATGCAAGCCCTCCCTCCACTACTGCCACACAAAACGCACACAAATCCCACAAACTTAATTAATCCTATCACCACACAAACACTGACGCGCGTTTCGATCCCTCTACGGGATCATTACGTATGTATGTTATCTATTATGTTTTATAAGTTTGTATCAGCTATCTTATGGCCTTACAAAAAATCTTGTTTTCATTTAACCTGTTATGAAAGCCTAACATTAAGGTTTCGTCACGAGATCACACAATTCAGAAGTCGATACTCCCGCCCTATGCGCCTGCTGCAGCCAATAAGCTCACACCACCCCAGACTCACCCCTATTCTGACCAATCAGAGCCGAGAAATCTGGTGTTACTATGGTAAGGGGTGCGCTTTTCATCGCACACAGGGAAATAGATTATAGCAACTTAGTTTAGAGTTGAATTTTGGGTGGTTAGTGACTTTAATAAAATCTTCTAATGGGTGCGCGTGAAAATATGAATCTGTATGATTTAGTACTGTTTCAGACTCGGCTGGTCTTGGTTGGTCTGTGTTCTGGTTTGGTTGGTTGAGTGGGTGAGTGGTGGTTTTCTTGCTAAGTGGAAGTGAAAAGTATCAAGATTCATTTCCCGCTGATGTCATACGGTAGCGAGACGCCGCACGTTTGGAGCAGCTCTGCAGTGAGTTATTTTGGTTAAAAAAACTGTACCCATGACGTAAACTAGTTATTTAATTTATAGCTGCTATATCTTAAACGCTGCTGTACCGACAACATACACGTCTCATCCAAGACCGGACAAAACAGAAAGAAACCGGCTAAGTGTGATAAATTTTTTTTTCATCAAACCCATACGTGTATAAATAGGCGGCAAATAAGTAAAACGTGGAGGGGATAAGCGCAGTATGAAAAACAACATCATTTTCATACTGCGCATATCTCCTCCACGTTTTACTTATTTGCCGCCACCTGTACGGGGTGTACGGGGTATCTATGGATAGGTCTTCAAAAATGATATTGCGGTTTCTAATATCATTTTTTTCTAAACTGAGTAGTTTGCGCGAGAGACACTTCCAAAGTGGTAAAATGTACCTAGTGTCTAAAATAAGAGAATGATAAACCTAAAAAAAATATGAATGTACATTACTTGAAAACTTCCACCGAAAATTGGTTTGAACGAAATCTAGTGAGTAGTTTTTTTAATTTAATATCTGTCTGTCTATATAAGTAACCAATATAAAATGACCTCACACTGCCTACATTTTGCTTAAGGGCAGAGCTCCGCTAACACCGGATTTTATAATAACTTGGCGAATTTGTACGAAACCCTCGGTGCGCGAGTCTGACTCGCACTTGGCAGGTTTTTTTCTATCCCAGTCACTATAATCTTCTTTCACACCAGCACGTTCCCTTATCACACTACTATTCTTTATTCTGTCTTACAACTTTATATAGGTAAATTAAAATGTCTTGTCTTGCGTAATAACAATATTATATATATGCTCAGCGGCCAATGATATTCCCTGTTTATATGTAATATCATTGTCAGCGGCAAAAAATGTGGCCCTAATATATGTGTGCAATATAGGTAATTTTGTTTAGGGACTGGACCAAATTTTGTGCTGCTGAGCATAAGGGTTTAAGTGTACTGTTATGGCAGGGAAGTGAGGTGTCACCGTACGGGCCGCTGTGGGACGCGCCGCCGGCGCCGGTCCCGTACCCCGACATCCTGGCGTTCCCGCCCTCCGACCTCGGTGAGAGACGTAGGCCTTAAAACTTAGCTCATGGCATGGTCAATATGTGGTATAATGGTGGAACTTATTGTCTAACGCATTTAGAAGCACAATCACTTTCAATATTCCTTTGCGACAAACGATAAAGAATGAGGGTAGTGAGAAATGGTAAATGCGACCGCGAGCGTCCGCGCATTAGAAATAACGCCACGGGTGACTTGGAACTGCTGCCGGGCGCCTAAAAAGTAATTTGACGAATTTTTCTTTTTCGATTTAAAAACTTGCTCCCATTGTCTCTATTTCTTGATAGTAGATACAACCTCTCTAGAATTCTTCAATGAAAGAGTAAATCTAGGTTTTTACTGAACCAGTGAGTAATATTGTCGGCCTCTTCTACACTTTTCATCAGGGTGTGATAGTGGGTCAAGAAGTGCTGGCCCCAAATGAGATGGGAGATGGGTCAGTAGAAAGAAGAGATCACGGTCAGTCTTACGTAAACAAAAACAATCTATCCCATACGGACCATTTAAGTAGATTTCAAATAGCAATTTGGAAAATGTCAAAGTAGCATAACTTCCTGCAACAACACTTAAGCGGTTGAAACTAAGAGTTTCTTATGGACGGGAGGTATATTGTCAACGGCAGAGGCAAAGCACTGCAGTCATCGCCACCTGTGGACATCCGTTAACGCGGTAGCAGCTGGCAATATGGCGTCCCTGTATAAGAAAGCTAATAAGCAAAGGTCTTTGGTAAGATTTCGTCGTTCATTAGTCCGGCTGGGTGTACGTGTATTTTATAAATAAGAGCAACAAGCGATCTGTGCCGCCAACCGACATCTTAACGCGATTCAATTCAGTTTAGGTTCGCTCACTGTCAGATCCATACTAAAAATGACAGCTAAAACCTGAACCGAGTAGACCTTTAATAACCGTTATTTTTGCGTAACGCTATTTTTCATAACGTTATAGTTATTGCTGAATAGCGTTTTTTAATACAACGTTTTGCATAACGCTATTTTGATAACGTTATATATTACCGAATAGCGTTTTGTAATATAACGTTTTGCGTAAACAACGCTATTTTTTGACGCACTACCCGCCCACACCTCTCTCGGTCCCATTTGTCGTCCTACCCCGCGCCCCGCGCCCCGCGCCCGCGCGTAGTTCATAACTTTCATAACGTTGGTTATGGTTTTCTTTCTGTTATGGTATGATATAACGTTATGGAGGAATATAGAATTTGTTTGAACGAAATTTTAACACAAACGAAATATACCGATACGTATTATATCGTTTTTTTTCATAACGTTTTAAAGGTCTGGAACTGAGTCGGAATTGAATCGAATTAAGACGTCATGGTCAGGCCTTATACTCCGAAATGCGATTTTCGAAGTTCGTTTCGTGCCGTTTCGCTCTCACTAATAGTTATTAATTTGAGAGTGAGAGGGACGGTGTGATACGAACTTCGAAAATCGAATTTCGGAGTAGGTAGCCCCCCAGGCCCCAGGGCCATTTCAATCGAGCGTTTGTTCGAGTTTGTACGGCGCGGACCAAGCTTTGAATTCTAAGGACCACTGGTTGGAACCACTGATTTAGAATGTTTGTGATGGCAGTATGGTCGGCGGCGGGATGCGGTCGCGGACCGTCGCGCGCGTCGTCAGGCGGCAAGAAGACGCGGCGGCGCGTCGCGTCGGTGGCGCAGCGACGCGCCGCAAACATCCGCGAGAGACGACGAATGTTCAACTTGAATGAGGCCTTCGATAAACTACGCCGGAAGGTACTCGTAAAATACCTATCTTAATTTGACCCAGTAATAATTTGACACACTCTATCCCTTACGGGGTAGACAGAGCCTGAAGTAACAAGAGCTAAAGGCCACGTTTAGCACGATCGTGGGCGTTGGTGGAAAGGTAAATCAAAATAGTCATGGGTTGGTAGCAGCATCGCCTATAAGACCAAATAGCCATATGGCCATATAGGGATCATCTTATGCCCATTCCGTCGACGGGCTTATACCATCTGCGCGGGAAGAGAAGCAACTGGTACATTCTTTCTATATTTTTTCTTTACTCCCAGACCAGCAATGGAAGCATGTTGCTATCCTTTGCGTATAAAAAAACAACAAAAAACAAAGTCACCCTCACCATATAAAACTTGTTCGCCTCTTATTAAACCTCTTGACCGCCACAGTCATCCAGTTGTGAGAGCCAATGGGAATAAAATCCATATTTCCCTACTTCTAGACGATTTGTTCCGTGGCGTACACAGCATGTCACGTCATTCGTAGTGTGGCGGTCGGTAAAATTTGAGTTAACACGTCTAGTAACAATAACAACAACATAATACAACAACACCAACAACAAGATATTCGCATAGTAACAAGGTCACGTGACAATTGGTAACAGATAGAAAAATTCGAAGGCTTACTCAGCTGCTATAGGTGTTGTAGGGGTATAGCAGGCGTCACGGAATGACGAGGATCCGGGTTCGATTCCCGGCCATAGCTTTACGTTTCGGATTTTTCTGTGTTCTAATTTTCAGTGTCATTTAGAAATTACCACGTCTCGTTCCACATTGAGATGCTCCACGGGTTCCAGGTGCCAACGTTCGCATACGAGAAGCGTCTCTCCCGCATCGAGACGCTCCGGCTGGCCATCACCTACATCAGCTTCATGTGCGAACTGCTCCACGGCTCCCCACAGCCGCATCACCACCCGCCTGTTCAGAGACACGTCTTCGATGCTGAAGTGCCCTGGTGTGCTTAGTTACCTAAACACCAGCCAGACGTCGGAAGTTATTCGAAGATCGTTTCGAGCCGCTCTGCTCACACACAGTCGTAGTAGAAAAGAGATAGGGATGGGTCTATATTTTATCCCATTTAATTGAGGTTCCGAATGTAGGTAATACGTAGCTTATCATAATTTTCGTTAGTCATAAAGCGTTTTATGTATTTTCAAAACGGTAAGTATTAAAAAAAACTAACAACTTTTCTAAAATGCCTGAAAAGTGCACGATTTCCATTTGTTATGACAAAAACAATTAAGACTTTATGACCAACGAAAATTAGAGACAAAAGGGACTCGGAAAGGGACACTATGGTATATAGGTACGAATTTCTGATTGCGAATTTTGGAGTAGCTCCTAGAATTGAAGCGGTGACAAGACTGGAACCTGGGGCCTTACCATGACGTCCTAATTCCGACTCAGTTCAAGTTTTAGCTATCACTTTTAGTATGAATCTGACAGCGAGCGAACCTAAACCGAATCGCATTAAGACGTTATGGTAAGGCCCCTGGACGACATTACCCGTGGCGTGGTCCTACCCTTATGTCCCATTGCTATAAAAATCCTCACTAGAGATAATAAAATTAGGTTAGGTTTGTTAGGCATCTTCAAATGCCCGAAGGGCAAACCGAGTAGAAATAGGATCCCCGGAAAGCGAGGTTACGTTGACCTTATGGTGGAGTGTAATTCGTCATTTTTTATAACAGTGGGACCACGGGTAGCGACCCGAACCTAGAAGCTGAAATTCGACATTTCTTCAAAGCAATTCACAAGCGACTCTGACGGATGAATAGTACGCAAGACCGACAAATAAACGTATGGATTTTATCGTGGTCGGAATTCCGACGGTGTCTAAATCCAAATCAGCGTCTGTTACTAAGTAGAGTATCTCTTTATTGAATTATTAGTACCTAAGCACGACAAGTACCTATTGTACTGTCATGCCAATATTATTTTTATAAAATTTTTGCTTTTGTAGCTGAAGTGTGCTTTAGGGATGATTTGTGTATACTTTGCTTGTTTCCAGAGCAGGCAAACGTTGAAGTTATGCATTTACATGTATATATTTATTTATAGTATATTTATGACTATTTCCGTTTGCTAAAAAATATGAAAAGAACAGACTAGTGTGAGAATCTTGGAACGAATTAGTCAACCTTAAATTTTATCTCTTGGCAAATTTTAAGAAAGACTACCTAGATAAGGACTACACTCTAAGACTTTAAATTTAAGTACCTAGGTATATAAACTAAAAATGTATTGCAATTTAGAAAATCAACTGTTTACCTAATTCCATTCTAGTCTTCCATTAATGATAAATCGTAAGTAATTAGTCATTAAGTTAACATTAATGAGGTTATGACGTGTACTCGCAGAATGTGGATATTACAATAAATATTGTAAGTAAAAGCCTGGTTTTTTAATTAATTAGTGATTAAGGGTAGATTAGTTTACATTCTTCTGACATAATTAGGGCTGTCCGACGGAAACATTTGCTAAATGAGTGCTTTTGATGAATCACGTGCGATTAAGCAAGCCACTTTTCTATAGTTTAAAAGGAAGCGGCACGCAAATTTTCGTTAGTTCTACTTTACAAGTGCAAGGGATAACAACAGTGCCAAGTGGTTGGAGAAGGTCACAAACATGCGGCATAAAGCGATCAATGTAAGTATTACTACATTTGCAGCGACTTTCTCAAATATAAAAAAAGCGGAGTAGTTAAGTTTACTCTCGTGAACCATAAAAGGTGTCTTAAAACTATTCCAGAATAACCAGCATATTATGATGGGGCTAGTTTTATTGTACTCTACTGTGAAGATAGTTTGTTGTTTACTGGATTCAAATTTAAGTCATTACTTTGACGCTGTACACTTTGTACCTACATCGACCAATGAATACAAAAATAGACAATCATTTCAAAAACCCATTTAAATGTAAATTCAGATAACCTCGATCAGCTGCTGAAATATTGTAGAATAATTCTAGACATTGTGGTTTTTACAAGTGTATTAAATCAGATAAACTCGGTCAGCTGCTGAAATATTGTAGGATAGTTCCAGACATTGTGGTTTTTACAAGTGTATTAAATCAGATAAATTCGACCAGCTGCTGAAATAATGTAGAATAATTTTATTCTAGACATTGTGGTTTTTACAAGTGTATTAAATCGGATAAACTCGTCCAGCTGCTGAAATAATGTAGAATAATTCTAGACATTGTGGTTTTTCTAGACATTGTGGTCGGTTTTAAAATAAAATAATTTGATAAAATTACATGAATGACAAGTAAATTTAAAAATTTGAAACCTCTACTAACTTTAGAAGTCAATAAAGTCGAGACAGTTAAATTAATTTCCTTAATACTAACTGTTGTTTTTCTTGCAGTGGATATTTTTGGCGTGCTTAGCCACGGCCCTAACGTCAGAGCTAGAACAGAGGCCACGACGGCACCTTCATGAGATAAAGCAGATGATTGCTAATAAACTCTTTGTTCGCAAAGAACCCAACTGCACTCAGCCGCAGCCCAATCCGCCAGGAACAAGGTTCTTCCGAATCCCTGGTTTCAACGAAGTCGTCATCAAAGCTGTGCCTAAAGGATCAGTAACACCACCACCACTGATAGAGAAAATCCCACCAAACTCACATTTAGGAATTGTGGGATCCTACCTCGGCACTAACACTGTAGATGAAACGTACAACGCGTTGCTTGGCGCGAAGAATTTGTTTAAATCTGGAATATTAGAAGCGAAGCACGGAATAAAACTTACTGTTCCGAAACCTACGACGCAGAAACCAGTAACGCCTTGCCCGAGTCCTGGACCAGTAATCCCTCCTGTGGAACCCATCGGCATCGTTGTGAAACCAGCTGTGCCCGAAGTTGTACCAACTCGATATTCATACAAACAAGTTAACCAAGACGGATCAGTGACGACTTGGTCCAGCTACCTGGACTTCAACAAAGGCATCAAAGTAACCGAGGATGGTAAGACGCTGCCTTTTATAATCGACAGAATAAGAAAGGTTCCGGTACATTTTCCAGTGCCCGTTTTACCAGAGGTGTCGAAGATTTCGATCCCTTATGATGGAAATTACGAACGCTATCCAGTGATTCAACCTGCGTCGCCCTATTCGTATCAACAAATGCATCGTGACGGCAGACTTACTACCTACACTGGCCTACCGTCATTTAACAAATATGATGGTCCTGTTGCTGTAACAGAAACGGGAAATGTACCGCCACCACCGTTTCTTTTTGAAAATGCACCGCTGAATCCTTCATTCTCTCAAGTACCAGCAGACATTATTGGACCCCGACCAATGTCGTTCGATGTGCCAGCTGAACATGCTTTTTACGAGGCCCCGGTATTTGAAAGCCCTCTGCCCGTTTCTGGTCCTGGCTATTCTTACACGCAAATCCACGGTGGGAAGACCACCTCTCATCAGGCATCGGGAGCTTTCAGACCTCCATTAAGTGTATTTCCGAGCATTCCCGAAAATAATCCGTTCGGACCACCAATACCGTATTCTACTCCTTATTCGTATAATCACGAACATTCTGATGTGAGAGTGACAAAATATGGCGGAACTCGTGGATCGAGCGTTCAAGAACAGGGAGAGGAGTTCTCAGGATCGGAACCACTTGCATTTGGGGTAAAACCTCTTGGTCGTAATCCATTTTCCTACAGACAAACTGCTGATGGTAAAGTGACATTTTACAATGGAGCAGAAATGTACAATCACCCTTCACCAGCACATGTTATCAGCAGAACGGAGAATGTCACCGCTGGAATAAAATTTAATAGGATAAAAGATTCTACAGCGCCTTTAGTAGATCGTTTTGCTTATCCGGTCCCAAATGACTTTGTAAAAGTGCCGTCTGTTCAAAGCAGTGTACCTCAAAGACCAGTCAAACCACCATCGGCGTCTGGAACGAGCCCCTTTATGTACAAATTTGTGCACCGCGACGGATCCGTAACAAGCTACGGCGGAGATGGTTCTACAGATGAGACGGGTTTAAGTTACCACAAGCCAGCGTCGGCACCGCCGACCCCACAACAAAATACTCGCGTCTTCGAATCCCCAATTTACCCTGACCCTTTCCCTATAGATGTTAACACAAATGCATTTAAGCCTTCTTCACCCGTTTCCGGGTCTTATTCTTACAAGCTATTAAACAATGGACAGGTAGATTACCATTATGACATCGGGCGTAATGAAGAATCTCAGAATCCAGGTTCAGTATATAATGAACCGTTCCCCGTACCTCCTATGCTTCCAGTTGCACCAGCTCTTGTGCAAGGCTGCGTTGACCCAGACAGTCATTCTTATCCTAATTCTATGGATGGACAATCAACACATTTTAATCAAGAAGGTTTCCCAGAGGGCTATTCATATACACAGACCGGTTACAATCAGCCCAAGCCCTACTTCGCGTCCAATGCTGAAAATCCGGCAATGAGCGCTAGAAATCAAGGTCACTATTATCCAAACACTTTCGATAATGACAATGTAAATTATTATCCTGACCCCAAAGACTATGTGTATATTCCTCCAGCACGTTATGATGAAATACCACCACCCATTAAACCATTGAATTTACCTAGGCTACCTCCTAAAAAGTTCAGTAACAGATTCTTATACGAAATGTTTGACGGGTACAATTTCAAAGACGAGAATCCCAATCTACATCCATCGACACCCAAACCACAAGAAAGTTCAAACAACAATGTTTACGGAGAGGAATCCTTCGAGCAAGTTCCATATAACCACAGATCCATTTTAAGTAACAGGAATTCCGTCACTAATAATCTTGTGGAGGTACCCGAAGAGGTTTCAATCCGCAACAAACCAGATGACGATGTCGATGTCGAAAATGCCCCTGTTCAAATTTCATTGAACTCTCTGCCTACTTTAAGCAACCGGAATCCTGAGTTTAATTATCCCACGTCGGCTCCCGAGAAAGTATCAGTTCCGAACAACCCAGTCAATAGTTTCCATGATGAACAAATCCCATCTAGCCCCCAGCCTATTCCAAGCCACCAAAGTTCCCTAACCTCCAGTCCTATAACGGTGCAGGAGAACACGTCATTTTTATTTAAACAAAGTAATCCAGATGGTTCTTCCATAACAACGACACATGATGGTGGTATTATGTCAGTGCAAGTAGAGGAAGCCAGTAAACCACAGGCCGTTCACAACGAAGAGTCACTGGAAAATGAAGAGGAGACACGGATACTGGTAGATAACGTCCCTAGCACTGTACCAGTAGAAGTGGAAGAATCTGTAAGAACCGAGCCGACGACTAGCACAATGTTGCCCAGAAGAAGAAAAATCAAGCGGGTAAAAGTAAAACACAGGGGAGATATCCCTGATAACGAGTAGATCTAAGATTCTTAGGCTATTAATTTTGTATATACCTAAGCTAAAATGTTTTAGTAAGTACCTAGACGTTTAAGGACCTTAATTTATCTGTATTTTATTTATTTTATTACTAGACTGACCAAAGAAAAATGAAAGTATTATTTTTTTGTAAATAGTTGCCAGTGATAGTATCTTATTTATTATTATTTATTTTTATCTTAAACTTTGTGACTGTCTCTTTGTATTATTAGATAATTTAAATGAAATATAAATAATGATACGATCTGATTCAAGTATTTTTCCTTTAATTTAGTATACCTAATTAGAAATCCCTATTGTCAATCTAGATATGCATAGATTTGTATAAAAATGTCTTTTGAGAGTTTTTGTCACAGAATAATAATACTTGGTACATTTTGTTTTGAGCAGAGCATCCCACGGCGGGTTTGAACGTCGAACCAACAAAAATAGGTATTGAACAAATTTCATTAGGAACCAACTCATTTTTCAGAATCTATTATAACTTTATTCATAAAAGCTTGGCTTCGGTTGATATTCGTCTAATGCTAAGCGTCCACAGGCCCGCATCGCACGCACTGGACGGATCGCATCAAACGGATAAATTTTTCACAGTGCGTCCACTGTATCGGCAGCGTTCGGATTACCGACGTGATGTACCAGCATACGGATTGACGATGCGGAGAGAATGGAGGAAAGGGATGAAGAACAATTTGTCATTATAGCGTGTTTGTTAGCAGAAGATGATTATAACTTGTTTGTTAGCAGTATTTTCACTAATTTTCCTTCTTAAAATCATACAATTACTTTATACTGTAATTAAAGTGGCGCTGAACGCTAACTGAAAAACAGTAAAAATAAGGAATGATACAGAAAACAGGGGCATCAATGTGAAAACAGCAAATCTACTGGTAGGGTCGGTAACACTGCGTCCACTGGTCGGCATTCCGTGTGACGTCATCGGCACGCATCGGAAAAGTTGCCTCTCGGAGCATCGGTGTCGGCATTGCCGATGAGCGATACGTACGTTGCGGACTTGCGGATCAGTGGACGCTGTTGTATGAGTTCCTATATAAGGCATACTAAAATCCGTTACGTGCGGTGCGATGCGTCCGATGCGTGCGATGCGGGCCTGTGGACGCTTAGCATAAATCTTTATCAGCCACTTTGACATTGCCTTTTTGAAACAAAGACAAATACATAATTCAGTCTTAACCTCTTTGTAATTATTGAATGGGGTACACGGAAGTTATAAAAGTAGCAAATTAAGTAGTTTCCAATATTACATAAAAAAATTAGATGGGAAATATTAAAATTTATTTCACATTAATCACGCCATCTGAGTGAATATAAAATTAGGAAATAATTTGCTCACTACGTTGCGAATGTTAAAAATCAGGGCGCAATATTGTCCAGAATCCATTTCATGTATTTGGTGACATCCGTGTAGACGCCCGGAAATTTAGAGCCGCATTGCTTGGGTCCATAAGATACAATCCCGTGCTGGATGTATCTGGGTGATGGGCTGTTCTTGTAGGGACCTACGACCATCAAGGGACCACCGGAGTCGCCGCCGCAAGAGTCTCTACCCGTCGTGCCAGCGCAGAGTTTGTTCGCGGTTTCGTCATCGCTCCCAACCTGGTTGCCTCTGAAATGTGACAATGAAAGACATGTCTAACGATTGCACACATGTTTTAACAAATGTTTATAAATTTAATGATTAGCTCTTTGCAAAATGTGACCCCTAAGATTTAAAATATGTGACGGAACTCTCTTCGGAATACTATGTATATTGAGAGGTCAAAATAGGCCTGAAAAGACCAGTTGATGGATGAACATGAATGGTGAGCAGACTATACTACAGGATCTGACAGCGAGGGAACTTTAACTGAGTCAGAATTGAATCGCATTAAGTCATGGTAAGGCCCCTCGTGGTTCGTACTCTCTTTTGACGGCCAGATAGCCTAGTGGTTATTGACCCTGACTATGAAGCTAGAGGTCCCGGATTCGAATCTCGGTAGGGGCAGACATTTGTATGATGTATATGAATGTTTGTGCCGGGTAAGTAATACGAGATATAACAACTTATTATCTAATGTTCATAATATATACGCTCACTTTATATAAACTCGTTTAGTATAACGTTTACTGGATATAATGAACGAAAATTATAATCTTAAAATATCTAATTTTGTAAGGTATAACGTTGTTTATATATAATATCAATTGAAATAACGATCAAAGCATATAATGTTCATAACAGCTAACATCAAAAGGCATAATGCACAGTTGTTTATTGAATTTGCTATGTGGTTAGGGGGTTTTCTAGGTGGTTATAAAAAAAAACTAACACCAAAGGGTAATGCGGGAGCTTCGCTGCGCTACGCTCCCGCATTAGCCTTTGAACCTAACCTATACGAGTCGCTTCCGCTCCGTACCGTCTTGCTCGCTCGCTTCGCTCGCTCGCCGAAAATTAAACAATGTCTTGCAGCTGTTTCAGTTAGGTTAAATGTTTGTTATGTTAAAAGAAATTAGGCCATATAAATCTTATACAAATTGAAGTTATATAAAAATAACGTTATATAATTTAAGCCTTATATGTTAAAAAATTATACTTTTTTCTGTTATAGCTAACGTTCATTATATCTTGTGAACGTTATTATTATGAAATTAGATATTTTGTAGTTATATCTCGTGGGACGCACCCGTTTGGGCCCGAGTCATGGATGTTGTATAATATATTTAAGTATGTATTTATCTACATTATATAAGTATGTTTATCCGTTGCCTGGTACCCATAGTACAAGCTTTGCTTAGTTTGGGACTAGGTCAATTGGTGTCGTGTGTCCCATGATATTTATTTATTTATTTATTATTTACTAGCTGTTGCCAGCGACTTCGTCTGCAAAGAATTCGTTTATCGCTATCCCGCGGGAACCACGCAATTTTCCAGGATAAAAAGTAGCTTATGTGCTATTCCAGACTTTTCTCTATCTATGTGCCAAATTTCATCCAGATCCGTTGGACCGTTCTGGCGTGATTGAGTAACAAACAAACATCCATCCATCCATCCATACTTTCGCATTTATAATATTAGTTAGATTTTATGTGCGCCAATAATTCAACCCAAAAAACTGAAAAGTTTTTATTTGACTTCAATTAGTGTTGTGTGGTACCATCTATCGAAACTATTAAATACGCCTTACCTGTTGTAGATTTCACTGCAAAGGCTCTGCGAGTGCACAGGTACATCCACGACCACCAGTTTGGAGGACGGGTAGTGGGTCTCCGTGATGCCCCATCCCGTGACCCTCGCGTTGAGGCCGCTGACGTCACGGCTCTGCATCGCGCTAGTCACTGGCAGGCAGATAGTACGCGCGTTCTCTAAAGGGAACAACAAAAGATTAATTTAAAAAATAATGTTTTTTAATGGATGATATAGACAAACATTTTTAAATTTTTGATTAGTTGTCCCTAATACAATGGAATATTACAAAAATTTGAAAGTTTTTAGGGCTCCCGTACCCAAAGGGTAAAAACGGGACCCCATTGTTAAGACTCCACTGTCCGTCCGTCTGTGTGTGAGCTAGAAAGGTAAAATTTTCACAGACAGTTGATGTATTTCTGTTGCGGCTGTAAAAATAAATACTAAAAACAGAATATTTTTATGTCAACTGTCTAAGCAGAAACCAATATTAAATGACCTCACACAGCCTATATTTTGCTTGGGCTCTGCTAACACTGGATTTTATATTCACTTGCCGAATTTGTACGGAACCCTCGGACCCTTTGCCGGATTTTTTTTAAACATTTTATGACATTTATTTCCAGTCTATTTACAAACGTACAGTAGCAATAAATAAATAAAAAAACTAAGAGCTAAATATAACTACTTAACCTAAACTTTAAACTGGTACGGAAATACTTAAAAAACAAAACCACCACTGTCGACGCGTGGCAAGGATCCCAAGATGCTAGCAGCATTGCCTCGCTGGATTGCAAGACTTAGCCGCTGAGCCATTGACTTACGATAAACAACTAGACTCACAATCACGCTCAAAAACTGTCGGAAGCAAAAGACTGCACGACGCGTCTATTGTGCAGAGTTTTGGTTCAGTCGTGTTTCGACCGCGCTTCGATAACAATGTACATCTCTCTTTCGCACCGTAATCTCAAACGCTTAAGAACAAGAGACAGACAGGTTTCCAGCGCGTGGCGTCGTGTTATTACTTCTCACGATCGTATGCAACTGACATTAAACATTACTGCCACGAAATAAGGTGTTAATTTGAACGAATGTGTTAATGTTATCTGTGTAAGTTGATGTGTTGACACACACAATACATAGACAACGCCGCTCGGACGTTTCTTGAGGCACTTTTGTTTGCGATTGGGAGTCTAGTTGTTTATCTTAAGTCAATGCGCTGAGCAAAGTAAACAGGATCCCGCTCTGAGATCACCAAAGGTGTGGACTAAACGTGTGGATAAGTCCTTGCACAGAGATTTCGTATGTGATGACCACGGGCCCAAAGTCTCCACAGCCAGCGCAACGAATTCGTAATGAGCGCATAACTGTGAATACTTTCGGCATTTAAGTAACTGTGCTTGTTCGGCCGCAGCACCTGCCCTCCGAGCGGTGCTAACGACATGGGACGACATAACACAAGTGACATCCCAAACAAGAGCACGTCCAAGACACCAGGGCACAAGTTTGGCACCATCTGGTCTTTTGCCGTCATCTCTCAGCATACCGCTCAGTTCGAGAACCGCAGGCACGGCAACCGAAGTGAGCGCTCGCTTGACTATATCATTGAGACTCCAATGCCAGTAAAAACGGCCGGCGCTCTTCTAGCATGCAAGTCCGTGATGCCCCAGATGATCTACAGTGTCCACACGGACAACGGTGAGGCTCGCAAATTTTCGCACCCAAACGTAGGCCTACCGCTATACGCAGACAATTGGGATCTAAAACCGTACTCAAATTATCGGAAGGAAGAGCACGGAGCCAGTGGCCCGACTCTCCCTGCGCCACGGCAAGAAGTCTCGCCTTGTCTGTGACGTCCGGGCTCTGTTCTAGGAGGCGTGCGTAGGTCAACTCTGACAGGGGGAGATCCAACTTTTTTTGTCTTTCTGTCTCGGAAGGACAACATACATCTGGACATAAAGTCCTCCAAGCCAATTCTGCTTCAGCCAAGCCTTCAACCTGAACATCGGCTATAGGTTTATTTAGAACTAGCTTTTGCCCGCGACTTCGTCTGCGTGGAATTAGAATTTTGGGTAGGATATTTTTAGTGGCAAAGTATCAATTAGAGCACAAATTATATATTATCCTTCAAGTATCGCATTTTCGTAGTAAATTTTACCCCCGTTTTCACATCCTTACAGGATAACTACTGATATCAAAAACTATTTTGTCCTTCCTAGGAACATAACTATATCCATCCATACCCGTTTAAATCTGATCAGCGGTTAAAGCGTGAAGAAGTAACAGACACGCGTACCATCACATAATTCATTAATAGTATGGATTCACATAAACCTTTCCAATATTCAGCTTCTTATCAAATATCTAAGTAATTTTTCAAGATTTTGTTCGTTAATTTGTTAGTTAGCTAAGTGTCCTTAACGCAAATTCACCCCGTAATTTTTTTTTAAATAAAATGTCCTTCAAACGATAAATTTTCAAACACACTTTCACCCCCATTCAAGAGTGTAAGTAAATTTCCTAAACTTTTTAAACTATAGGTCTATTTATCTATCTCTTGTGCTAATTTCATAAAAATTGGTTAAGAAGTGCTTTAAGCGTGAAGACGTGAAGAAAGTTTGTTTTAAAAAATCGGCCAAGTGCGAGTCGGACTCGCGTACCGAGGGTTCCTTACAAATTTGGCAAGTGAATACTGTATCCAGTGTTTGCAGAGCCTAATCCTATATAGACAGACATAGAAGACATATAAAAACAATATTAGTTACAGTTAGATTTGATTTTAGCTGTGTGTGCTATACTTTAAGAGCAACCTTCATAATTCATGAATGATCTGAACAAACGGGATCCCAGTCAGAACTTTTAAGGACGTACCTACGTCTTTTAACTTTAGTAGAGGTACAGATACGCGTAGAAGCCTACGTATATATCTTTAAAAGTTTTTTATTGAAATTGTAACAGCATAACGATACCTTGTTTATTTCCATTACAGCGACATCTATTGGACACATATGAAATAATATGATTGCAGAAAAAACTTGATTTAAATCGGATATATTTTTTAAATATTGCTTCAAATTAACTAAGTATATTTTTAGAATGTCAATAAACTCTACATTAAATAAAAACATACTTAAAATCACATCGAAATATGATACAACTCGAGCCATCTGTTGTCCAATAGATAAAAACTTTATTATGATTTGATTACCTTTACATTTAACTTTTACGCGTTACTGATAAAAGGGGTCTTGACAGACCAACGGTCGGATGGACAGACGGACAACAAATTTTGAAGTACAGAAGCCTGAAAATAGATAAATACTTCATTTATGTAGTTAGCCTTAGGAAAAATGTCATGCATAATGCGACATCTATTAACAAATAGAGGAACTAATTAACCCATAGTAAACTTTATTATTATTCTGTTGCTTAGTATTATTATAACATACATGTACTACATTTTTGAACTCAGGACTTCTTCCTCTAGCATTTGGTATCCCAATAAATAATGTATCAAAAAATATTTTTGGTGGACCCCCCCTTTTTGTTTCATATCTCGACTTCTGGGTGGAATTTCGAAAAAAACGCGACATGGGAGTTTAAGTTAGACCTCCAGCAATACAATAAAAAAAACCGCATTCAGTTTGGTGCAGTAGTTTTTGCGTAGCGCGGTAACAAACATACAGACAGACAGACAGACAGACAGACAGACAGGCAGACAGACAAAAATTCTAAAAATTGTATTTTTGGCTTCTATGGCGCTTATAGAGGCCCCTTAGTTTATTTTTTCTTTAATATCTCCTATGTACAGACATCGACCTGTTACAATTTTATTATATGTATAGAAGATCATGCCGATGAGGGACAGCGAGCCGTGACCAGAGGACAGAAAGGCCGGTAGGGCCAAGTTAGAGGTAAGACGAATAGCTAGACCTCCAAGAGAATATAATTTTCGACACGGTGTTTTTCAAAGTTAAATCCACCAAATTGGTTATGGTATGAAAATCCCATATTGGGCAGCTGCGTAGAAGGTACATGAATTTAGGAGCAAAAAGGCAAAGCCGAAGTATGTAAATTGCCATATGTGGTTTAATTTCGAAGAGGCGAGACGAGTTGGATAGAAAAAACTCTATTTTAGAATTTATTAGAGGAGGAATAGCCTCGTTGAAAACTGGTGCACCTAAAAGCGATAGTGATGCTTTATTTTGCACTATGATGTTGGGACAGAGGGAATTAAATTTAAGTAGTCAAAATGTCAGCTCGAGCGTGAACTGGGGTGTGATCAGAGAAAAACAATTCGCATTTATTAAAATTTAGCTGAATTCCAATTGCCGAGAATTTACTAATTATGGTTCCCAGGTCTTCCAATACCGAGGACGCGCTCCCTCCCAATGAACCATCGTCCAGCCAGGTACCATAAATTAAATTTAGAAATCAAAGCAGAAATTATAGGGTTTATTGCTAAAGAAGAAGAAGAAGAAGAGAGCGAGCTATAACACTGCCATAAATAGGTGTAAATTTCCGGAATTTCATTTTTGATTTCTGCCACAAAGGTTACTCTATCAACACTATTAAAAGCATTTTTTACATCAAGTTTTACAAAAACATCATATTCCGCTGACGCTAGCAAAGTGCGGGCAGCGTGTACAGGCGCCTCACAGCCAGCCCTTACTCCAAAACCAAACTGGTGGGGTTGAAATATGTTGACCAGACGATCCTGAAAGGCCCGGCAGCACAACTTAGAAGCGAGTCGCCTCAAAGTGCTACCAACGGCGATAGGACGGATCCCTCCGTCTTTCTTTTTAAGGGCAATAAGATTGGCACCATATATGACAGGAACTATTTCAACAGGAACCTGGCCAGCAATCATCAGGTTGATAAGGTTGGACAACTCTCGGAGAAGAGATTTTCCGACATCGCCGAGAAGAGGATCCGTTAAGTCCTTTAGATGTTGTGGAGTGCCATCCAAGCCACCGGCAGACCCGTTGGCAAAAGATCTAATGGTCAACAAAGTTGCATTCTTTCTCTTCTTGCCTGTTTTTATAAACTACTGGTGAATTAGGTATCTGCATGAAAATAATGGACTACTTACCGGCAAAGACCACAGGTTTTTTGAGCCGCAGAAGAGCGATGTCGTTCCTGACTCTAGGCTTCCCGCTGTACCTCGGATGGGGTATAGTCCGCTCTATACGTATGTCCTGATGAAAGGCACAATTACTTATTAGTACATTATGATACAAGTGTGCTATAGGAAACAATCAGGAAGTAGATATTATTTTTTGAAATAAAACAAAAAACTTCGAAATCATAAAGAATACAATCGAATTTATGACCTCATTTTTTGTTTCGGAAATCACTGACTACAAAAATAATATATAACAGAATCATCATCATCATGATGGCTCGGGGAAGCATAAACTCTTTTCATCCAACTTCGTATTCAATTGAATTTGTATCATTGTAGCGAATGTCTAATTTTCAAGTTGACAACCATATCACAGTATATATTATTATATAAGCTAAAGCAGTAGGGAATCTACGAACAAAACGGTCGAAACGAACGCACACATAGACGCGCGCTTCTACACGGCCCCTAAGCGGATCTCGCTGTGCTGTCAGTCGCGCGTGGCGCATTGAGACGAGCGGCCGTTTTTTCGTTTTAAATATGCCAAGAGCGTATTGCGCAGTGTACGGCTGCTTGAACTCTGCTTCTTCAAAACCGAAATAAACATAAATTGCAAATTAGCTTTATTAATTTACAAAGAACTAGAAAAAAAACAGTTTTATAGTGCCGTGTCCATGATTCCCAATAGTTTAAGTATTTAAGAAAGCTATTCATGCGGATGAGAATTTTTTATACAATAAAATTTAATAACAGAGCTTTCCGAACGTGTCGTAGTAGGCGAAAGTATTTTTCAGTAAGTAATATATAATACTTACCTACCCTCAAATAAAAAATCTTAAACTGTTGAAGTCTTTTTTAAATACCCTATTATATTTAAAAATAGTTAATTCATTCGATTATTATTTAATTAATATAGAATCCATATAAACGTTTGTTTCTCTTTTACACAAATTATGGGTGCCAACCCTAATACTCTTAATTAAGTGTAGCTAGTTACCCTAGAACTATTATAACGCTAACTAGACAAAAACTTTTCAATTTAACAAATATTTAATCGACAACCCTAACGCTTTATTGGAGCCTAGGTACTTATTTCAAAAAGTAAGCCTATCTTCCCTACTGCTTTAGCTTATATTATATACTGTGACCATACGACATGGTATTTTAAGACGTGCAAAGGATTTTGAAGTCTAGGTTGGCCGACCACACATATTTGGCTAATACCTACAACAATACAATACAATTTTTTTTTATTGAACTCTCCAAATCAGTACAATAACATTAAAGAAATAAAGAATAAGGTAGACAATAGTCGGTCTTATCGCTTAATAGCGATCTCTATCAGACAACCAATAAGAAAAGAAATAAGTTGGAGATAGTTTAAGTAACTAATGGTACTAGCTGAGCTGCCTTGATTAGAATCTGTATTAGTAATAGAGGGGTATTTTGTCTTAAATATACCTTCCGGCGTAATACTGAAAAAAATATTGCTGGATCTGTATACTGCATTGATCAACTTTAACGTAATGTTAACGTAAGGTAATAAACGTAAGTATTTGTTACCTGGAGTTTCGTCTCGCAGGTCTGGTTGGGAGGCTCTCCCTCGCAATCCTCTGCGGTGTCAATGTCATGCTCTCCCACTCTGACACCAGCCAGTTGCTGGTTCACGACACAGTGTGCAGCAGTTAGAACGTACCGGTCATTGATCAGGCTACCACCACACTGGAATTGCAGACCGCGCACTGGAAGCAAAACATGAATATAACCACCATCATTGTCATCGTTATCATCATTATCTTTATCACCATCACTATCATCGTTATTCATCGTCTACTTTTCGTGATTTCTTGCCTCTCTACCTTCAAAATTTCGTTCATAATTGTTCTTTATAATTTTGCAACGGAGTGGCTGCTGTGATTAATGATTATACAAACTGGCAGATCAAAGGACAGGAATAAAGAACACATTTTTTACATTTCGGTTATGACCCCAAAAATATAAGCGAACCCTACGCCAGACGGAGTTGCGGGAAACAGTTAATATTTTAAAGTTTAAGTTTCAAAAGTAAAATTCTCAATTCTTTGATAGAAGCTACATACTTGAAAAACATTTCGAACACTTAAGTAGTCACCTGCTATGGGTGGTTAGGGGGTAAAAGCACGCATCACGGATTGATGAGGATCCAGGTTCGATTCCCGGCCGTAAAAATAAATACACAAGTTTAGAAGTTAAATTCTCGATTCGTTGATAGTATTTAAGTTCATAGTTTTCTATTTTGTTTTTTAAGGCCCTAAAATTCAGCGACAGATGTGATTTTTCTTAGTGTCCAGCATGAATTTTTATATAACGAGGCTGTACGTACTAGTTTTGAAGGAGAGAAGCACCATCCAGGGGAATTCGTAGAGTCTAGCAGCGTTTCCGCCGACACCGACGAGCATATCCTTCTGGATGTCCCCACAGCTCTCCGGCAGGAGGCTCAGGTTCGGGTGGCCCTCGACGCTCTCGAAGTCAGAGCTGGTCGACTGAACAGTTGACAGCTCCGAACAGCACACCTAGAGGCATGGACCAGGGATTTTATGGGTGGGAAATAAAGTAGGTAAGTATACTTGTAAAAATAAAATAAAAAAGTACCCACTGGTTTAAGCAAACAAGAAAAAATCTATACTAATATTATAAAGAGGAATCATTTGTAGTTTTGTGTGTAAAAAAACTTGTACGCAATTAATGGCAAAAGAGCGCAGGCTCAGCTTATGCTGTGCTTACGCAGAAGCTGCCAACTCTGGTTTTTAGCCTGCCCCTGTGGCTCATGCTGGGGTGCCGAGTACAGCGGGTTAATAGGCGTGCGAGAAAAAAAACCCACGACCAGCAAAGTGCAACAATATTATATAAAAAAAACCGGCCAAGTGCGAGTCGGACTCGCGAACCGAGGGTTCCGTATCATTATCTATAAATATCTATAAAACAGTGTAAGCAGAGCTCCAAAGCAAAATGTGCGCAGTGTGGGGTCACTTTATATTGGTCACTGATATATATACAGACATACATACATATTTACGGTTTTCGCAATTATTCCTTAATCTGTGCTATAAGACCTACCTTCATACTAAATTTCAAGATTCTGCGTTCACGGGAAGTACTCTGATGAATCCTCCTACTGATTTAATTTTTGCGTCGTTTTTTTAAAGGCAAATTTTATTACAAACTTTTAGGTGCAATCTCACTAGCCAGGGACATTCAGTTATTTTTTTATGGAATTATAAAAAAAAAAACATGTCTGTCACTTTTTTGTCGCCACCAAATTACAACTAATGGTGCAACTTGTGGCAATTTAAATTTAATACAAGATTGATTAATTTGTAATTTTTAAAACTAATAAGTTGCAGTTGGTTATAGTTGATGAAAATTTTGCTCTTTGCTTTTAACTATTTATAATATAGATGCCGTTAAAATATATAAAAAGAAAAAAGTTGCAGTATTTATTTATAGCGGGAAAACCATTAGGTAAGGGATTTTAGCATCATCATACCGTCATACCTGTGGTCTTTCCTTATTCAAGACTGGTTTATCAAGTTATGCACGGCATATCAACATGACACGACTAAGGGTGTGACCACACCGCCGCTTAAAAAACGGTGACGTTACGGAATCGCAACAAAATGTATGAAGAAACGGTGAGAAAACGTGACGCTTATGACACGTCACTGCGAATACGCGGCGGTTTGGTCGCACCCTAAGGTCTTGATGTCTAACACGCTGACGCAAACGCACTCATCGTCTTTCCTAGCGCCATCTTATAGGTGGTACTGCTTATAGCAGAAAGGAAGGAAAGCGATTGCGGTGAGGCGATCCGTAAATAATTATGTTCAAGTTTTAAGAGATGGCTAACAAAATAAAAACTAGTCAAAACTCACGAATCTGTCAACTTATGTACTTTCATAAAATCGCCATATCGCTACAGCACCAGGGGTCTTTACAGGGAGGCCAGCGCGTACTGACTGACGGTGTGTCAATTATTTCTCAGAAAGATAGTTCTTGCCTACTGTAGGAAAAACCGCACCGCGCACATTATTTCGCAGCAATGATGCCTATGCCTAATTTAATGAGTGTAACTACCTACTTCTTTACACTTTTTATTCTTCTCTTTACGACTTGTAGCATTAAACAGTATATCACACAGGTATATCACTATGGATGGGTTTTAACACAGGGTATCCTAGCACAGGGCCCTCAATTGTATGGTTCTGTCATTTTTTTTGGGAAAAAAACACATTTTCATTTTTTTTAATTTTCAAAATATGATTTATAAAAAACTTTAATATCTAGTAACTAAAAAATATTTCCGCATCAAGTTCTGTGTTACCAGACGCCGATTTTTTTATATTTGGCGCCCTTTTTTTAGTGCCACGATTAACTTGACAGACTCTACTTGCTTCACTTATTCAATACCTACTAAACTTGTTCTTTTCCCGTTAATGGGGTGAGTGCCCTGAAGGCCTGACAACATTGCCAAGTAGTATCATACAACTTCGCACAGAGCTGTGCGAAGGCTCTGAGGCGTGACTCTCAAAGCGAAACTCTTAATTCTATCGTTATTTGACCCGTTCGCTAAGTGACATTACACGGAGCAGGTGTCTTCCGTGTCTTGACACACCTGATTCCGAGTAATGCCTGAGAGTGATCGGGTCGAGTCACAGAATAGCAACTTTAAAAGTACAGAAATTTCACTCCCTATTGAAAACGGCGTTTAGGCATTAGGCATGAGATACGTGCCTACTTCATGCGTCACTGTTTAACGTATAGCTCGTATTCATTCTCTCGCGGCACGTGTAGCGCTAGGGTTGTCACGTCCCGTTCTGAATATATTCGATAAGGGCAATTAATGTTAACTAACCGGATACCGCTAAGAGTAAAGTGTGAAAATATTTGTTAATTATGTCTATGGAATTTGAACATACCTACCTACTATATTTGTTTAAAAATTAATTTGCTTAATATCTATATTACTGTATTTCATACCTTCTTAACTTCAGACTCTTTCATTTATATAATCTTCGTTTCAATCAATTCTTTTGGGCACTTCTACTTTTAAAATAACTAGAGTATGTAGGTATCTATACCTAACCACAGCGCGCGATGCCCCGCTCGGCAGCAGGCGTCGCGACGCGCCAGGAGGTTATCACTATGCCCAGTTTACCTAAACCTCGCACGGATTGAGATAAGCGTGTGTATAAATATTTAAAATCAAATATTTTTTAATATAATCGGGATGATAAGTAAAACTCATTATATGTGAAAATAATTATACAAATAATTTGGTACTTATTCATAAAAAATTCAAGTTTTTCAAAACTATCAATTTGGGCCTAGTTATGTATAAACACTAGCAGAATAGTAAGACCCGCACAAGAAATAAACAAATACTACTGTTAGAGTTGTAGCCATGAATGAAGTGACGAAGCCTCATTTAATCAGTAGCAACACTGGATGACGCTGCCATCTTGAGTGATGACGTCTGACAGTGACAGTAGGTACGTGGTAGGTACGGCAAGTATAGTCCAAGATCCCAGAGCGATCTGACATAACTTATTTTTAAACGCTTATAAATTTCGGTTCTAAGTAGGCTCTACATGTACTTTTAATATCTGCGTGTTTGTAGAGTTTGCTCAGTGACACCTTGGCAGGTACCAGGTGAGAAAGGTACCTAAAAATCAGACTTACTTTACTTAAATTTGTATGGCTGATTTTTAAATATATTTTGTAGAAGGTTATTTTGAAGTAAAATTAAAAGTATCAGACGCTTTCCATGGGCCAGAACTTTTGTCAGACGCAATGATATATTAGTAAAGATACGTTATAGGCTCACAAAACAACCGCCAAACATGATCCGAACGACGAATTAGCACACACACATACACGTTCATTCCAATACATTGCCAAATGGTGGAAAAGAGATGGCGTAGTTGAGACGATAAGAACAAAAAAGACAGCCATCGTTTGTCACTTACGCAAAAGTCAATGAGTCTACCAATCACAGCACTTGAAGCAAAGAATAAAGAAACAGACGGTACAAAGATCTCGGTTACGTCGGCTGCACACGATGGCGCCAATGCTACTCGTCTCGGGTGGATTGAAAAATTTGCTATGCAGAAATTCGCCAACGCTGGAACCCTTAGGGTAATAAATAAAAATAAAACAAAATAAAATGTTTTTATTTAATGCGCTGGTTTTATAGAAACGTAATATCATTTCCTATACTATTTATATATTATGAAATTAGATTTCAAAAATGCATTTTTAATCAAATTTTATCTAACTAATATTATAAATGCGAAAGTATGGATGGATGGATAGATGGATGGAGGGATGGATGGATGGATGGATGGATGGATGTATGTTTGTTTGTTACTCAATCACGCCAAAACGGCCCAACGGATCTGGATGAAATTCGGCACATAGATAGAGAAAAGTCTGGAATAGCACATAGGCTACTTTTTATTCCGAAAATTTGCGTAGTTCCCGCGGGATAGCGATAAACGAATTCCTTGCAGACGAAGTCGCTGGCAACAGCTAGTTATTTATAATTAACAAATGTATTATTTACAAACATAAAAACACATTATGTAGTCGATAAAAAAAAACGTATCAAATACCCTCACGACTTTTACAAATACTCTTACGTTTCTTAGGTAACTATAGTAAAACTATCGTAAATATCAGGGCCCTATTTTATAAAGCTAGAACTTACAATTTACAAGCGGAAGTCTCTTTCTGATCCTATGTGTATTAATGTACCTATGTATTTCTGACCCTATAATGTAATGACTTGTAGCTTTATAAAACAGGGCCCAGGTACGTCGCTTTTGTACAAACTCATCTATGTTCGCGCGCTTTATGTCCTTATCAGTCCCGTTATAAAAGGCATACGGCTGTCCTTTTCTTCGAGATCACGTCAGCATGGTATCATTATTGTTATAACAAATGATTAAATAAAATAAAATACAGTTATATCAGCATACACTTGTGATATGTGATTCCGTGGACTTTCCTGCTTTTTTTTCCATAATTTGAGCAGTTCCGCATGACACATGATGACTCAAACACGCTCTAAACACGGCTGGCGGTAACTGTCAAGCAGTTCCGTTCCGTTGGCTTGTTCGAGAGCGACTGGAGTCAGAGAAGACAATTGTTGCCTTTTGTGCGCTTCATTTTTGGTGCGCCAATGACGTATCTACCTCTTTTATATATACAATATCATTGGTCAGACGCTTTAAAGCTGTACAAAAAATAAATGAACTTTACTTATTTTTAAATGTCAGATTTTTAAATATGTTACTAAGATAACTATTACAAAGTTATATTTAATCAGTCTGACAGATTGTAATGACCAAACATCCCCTAAACACAAAAATGATTCAACCATGAGTACGAGCGCGACCGCACTATGCGCACGCGCATTAGAGTAAAATATCGAATTATTTGAAAAATACTTACTGCTTTTAATTTCATATATTTGCAATTATATTTAAATAAGATGAAATTTTTAAAGAAGGTAATAATTAATCATTTTTAAAGTAATTTAATATATTGCATAACTATAATTATACACGGTGGGAATGAGTAACCCGACAGATTTTAACTAAATATTCTAGTGCCTATTTAGACAAAAACATCGCTGGATAAAGCCCACAAGCACAGCGCAAGTCATACATATATATGTGATCGGACCTGCTTCACTTGCTTAGGGAACCTAGCTTTCGAATCTCGATAGCTCGATTATCACGTGTCATTCTCCATTGGATACACCGGTGATCGCAGCCTAGTATTATAGTTGTTAAGCGCGGTATCGTACCTGTCACTTTGAACATTTCATTAAAAGTGTCCCGATAAATCTATTACTCCGAGCTTCGATCAACAATACAACTAGATACCCATACAATATCAAAGCGAAAAAGTGGCCGTGTTGCTTATACTTATAGCTTGATCTGTTTTACCTTCTAAATTAACTTAAAATGTACCTTAAGTCTAAGTATCAAAGATCCAAACAATAATCATCACTACATAGTATTAAACAAAGTCGCTTTCAGCTGTCTGTCTGTCCCTATGTATGCTTAGATCTTTAAAAATACGCAACGGATTTTGATGCCGTTTTTTTAATAGATAGAGTGATTCGAGAGAAAGGTTTGTACAATTCTACGCAGACGAAGTCGCGGGCCGAAGCTAGTATGTAATTGTATACAATACTTACAACGTTTCGTCATGAGACGAGCGAAAGCGTTCGATAAATAAAAGAACTACCTTCATTACAAAAAGATGTCATTCTATTTTAGGATCAGGGGAATAATGGAGTCGCAATCGCAATTATAACGTTATTTCATAACGTTATGGTTTTCTTTCCGTTATGATTATAACGTTATGAAGGAATATAGAATTTGTTTGAACGAAATTTTAAACACAAACGAAATATACCGGTATTGTATAGTTTTTTTTCATAACGTTTTAAAGGTCTGGGTGTGCGCACACAGATTGTGAGTTTAAGAAGGGGAACCGAGTTACCATGGATGTCTCACTCGCTCTGAAGCGCATGCATAGTGCTCTCGCGCTCATACTCATGGTTGAATAATTTTTGTGTTTAGGGGATGTTTGGTCATTACAATCTGTCAGACTGATTAAATATAACTTTGTAATAGTTATCTTAATAACATATTTAAAAATCTGACATTTAAAAATAAGTAAAGTTCATTTATTTTTTGTACAGCTTTAAAGCGTCTGACAAAAGTTCTGGCCCATGGAAAGCGTCTGATACTTTTAATTTTACTTCAAAATAACATTCTACAAAATATATTTAAAAATCAGCCATACAAATTTAAGTAAAGTAAGTCTGATTTTTAGGTACCTTTCTCACCTGGTACCTGCCAAGGTGTCACTGAGCAAACTCTACAAACACGCAGATATTAAAAGTACATGTTAAGACTACTCAGAACCGAAATTTATATGCTTTTGAAAATAAGTTATGTCAGATCGCTCTGGGATCTTACTCTAGTACGTCAAGCAGATTCCCTCCAACGGAGGGATGGATTATGGTTGCTTGAGGTGAAATCGACATCCAAGAAAAGAAGCATGGTCTTGGTCACCGTGCTTTGTGAGATCTTGTGTGGCTTTTCCTTTCTGTTGTTGAGTGATTCTGACCAAAACGTGTGTTCCATCATGCTGGGGACTTGGTTGGAATCGTTATAGCTTTTGTTCCTTGTTTGTGAGTTATTAATGATACCGCTTGGATACAATTTGTTACTGAAGTCCAGTGTTTTTAATAAAATAAGAGCATCTCGCCAAAACTACTTTATTATACTACCTACCTAAATAGTTACGCTTATTTTGATCTGTACTACATACTGCGAGAGTGTGAGTGTGTGTGGCACAGCTCACACTACAAGCCGAACCTTCCTCACCACGAACTTCTTGGGCCACTGTTGCGTTTTGTCTCTTTGTTGAGTACATTATGTTCAGCTATAGATACTTTAGATTGAAAAATGCAAGTGTAGGCACTAAAAAAATGTAAGTGTAGGCACTAATAAAGCCGCGAATACACATGCCAGTAAAACGGATCAGTAGCTTGCATATTAGTTACTGGCAGGTAGAAGTAATTGGCGCACCGTGAATACATTTGCAAGTTAAACTTGCATGCAATTGGCGTCCTTGCATGCCAGTAGGTATTCCCGAATCCGTATACACATGACACATGATTCGCAATCGAAAACATTCGAACTGAATTAAATAGTGGGATCGTATTGCTCCTAGCAATAGAATGTGTGGCTAAATTGATGAGAGAAAACTAACCAAAAAAGCGTAGGTACACCACATAAACAATCTTATCGCTATGCCAGCTACAGGTATGTGTTTTCGCGGCTTAATGGTCTGCGGGCAGCGCGTGGCGGTGATGCAGCAGGGTGATGGTGACCTCCCCCTCCCCCTCCATCTCCCCCGCCGGCGCCCGCGTTACGCGCGCGCTTACGCCCGCCATCGCGCACCACCCGCCCGCGCCCGCCATCCCTGCCACGCCCGCCGCGGCCATCTGCACGCCGTAGCACAACCTCTTGCTTCCATCAGTACCGAACCGACCCTATCTCGCACGCGGAAATTAAGAAGGCGATAGAGGGCTTTAAGTCAAGTAAGGCCCACGGTGCAGACAGAATGACAGCGGAAATGCTGAAGGTGGATAGTGCCTTGGCAGCAGACATGTTGTACCCGCTATTCCAAAAGATCTGGATCACTGAGACTTTTCCTCAGGATTGGAAGGACGGAATTCTGGTAAAGGTCCCAAAAAAAGGCGATAAAAGTAACTGCAACAACTGGAGGGGTATCACTCTACTTTCAATTGCCTCTAAAGTAATAGCGAAGATCATCCTGCACCGCCTAATTATTGCTAGCGACCCACTACTTCGTGAGCACCAAGCGGGATTTCGAAAGGGAAGATCCTGTGTGGATCACATCAACACACTTCGCATCATCATCGAACAGAGTGTGGAGTGGCAGTCGGAGGTTTTTCTCCTTTTCATAGACTTCGAGAAAGCCTTCGATACAGTGAGGTGGACAGCACTCTGAAGTACTCTAAAGAAGAAGGGAATCCCCACAAAGATTGTAAATATAATCCGCGCTCTTTGCGATGGGAGCTCTTGCAGAGTTCTCTACTCAGGACAGTTGTCGGAGCGTATCCAACTGTCTGCAGGTGTCCGACAAGGTTGCCTTCTGTCCCCGCTGCTATCTATCTATCTTGCTGGATGGCATAATCAGAGAGCCTACCAAAGATTGCAAGGGCATAATGTGGCGTGATGGTCAACTGCACGACCTAGACTACGCGGACGATATCTGCTTGCTATTAGAGACAGTTTCAGACCTCTCCCATAACGCCACTGCACTCCTAAATGTAGCCAGAGTAGCTGGGCTCCGAATCAATGCCAAGAAAACGGTATCATTGAGAGCGGCGATAAGTGTCCTGAGTAGCGTACAGATTGGTGGCAGTAACGCAGAGGACATACCGCAATTCTGTTACCTAGGGAGCATGCTCACCCCTACAGGAGGAACGGACGAAGACATAGATAGCAGGATTAAGAAAGCGAAAGGTGCGTTTGCCCAACTGTCTCCAATATGGAAAAATGACAACATTTCACGCTCTCTGAAGCTAAGGATTTTTGAAAGCAACGTAAAGTCGGTGCTTCTCTACGGCTGTGAAACGTGGAAGGTCACGAAAGCACTCACACGTAAGCCCCAAGTATGCGTCAACAAGTGCCTCCTTTCTATTCTCAGGATCTTCTGGCCAAACACTATCTCCAACGAGGAACTTTGGGAAATAACGAGTCAAAGGCACATCTCACTCGAAATCCTCCATAGAAAATGGGGATGGATAGGCCATTCATTGCTTAAGGGGTCCTGACGCGAGCATCAGCGGAGTAGCCATGAACTAATAGCCACGCCATGGCGTAGCGAAAGTCACGTGGTTATCGCGACGTGCTCCGCCCAGTGCAAGCCCACTGGTCGAGTTATGATTGTCTTCTTCCTAGCGTAGCGACCACTTCCCGAAGGAGGATCTCTTAAATAATCTGAAGACTGGTCACGGAAGGTCTTTTGAGATCGCTTTATAAAATTTTAAATAAAACAATTTGGATGTTTCTAGTAACCTTTGGTAGACCTCCATTGTCGAATCCACAGAATGCAGCCTGAAGCTTTGCATTGGCAGATGTTGCATTCTGATTGAAGAGGACGGTGGCGGCCTTGCAAGAGTAAAACCTTGTGCAGTCACCACAGTTGTCTGACAGCTCCGAACAGCACACCTGGAGGTATGGACCAGAGATTTTATGTGTGGAAAATAAAGTAGGTAAGTATCAGTGGCGTGGCGTCAAGTATATCAGAACGCAAGCCGAAGGGAACTTAACTAGCCTTTTCCTCTAATTCTGCACAATAATTTGCCCAACTGCCTTAAAATAGGCAAGCCGGTGGGAATCGAGTTCTATGGACGCCACGCCATTGGTAAGTATACTTATAAAAAAAAAGTACCCACTTGTTTAAGCAATCAAGAAAAAATCTATACTAATATTATAAAGAGGAAAGATTTGTATTTTTGTGTGTATGTTTGTAACAAATAAACTCAAAAACTACTGAGCCGATTTCAAAAATTCTTTCACCATTGGAAAGCTACATTCACCCTGAGTACATACCTGGGCGGTTTGATAAGTCAGTGACTTCGAGTAAAAAAAAAAAACATTTTTCACATATATGAACTTTTGATTGCTGGCTGTTATTACTTTTTTTTTAAATATTGGGAAAATAAAAAAATTAATCGAGACATATGTCAGATTATGTCAGAAAATTTTTGAATATGGAGAAAAGTGAAATTTGTGTGCTAATTAAACATTACTTTTTACGTGGAAAAACTATCAAAGAGACTGAAGATCGGCCTAAAAATTACTATGGGGAATCTGCTCCATCTCATGGTATGGTACACAAGTGGTTTACGGAATTTTGTTGTGGGCGTATCACCACCGCTCTCATCATCACGAACGCTCTGGAAAGTCGATTAAAGTGAGCACTGGTGATATCGTGAATAAAGTCCACGATATTGTTTTGGATGACCGTCGAGTGAAGATACGTGAGATAGCTGACCATGTACACATTTAATCTGAACGAGTTTTTCATATCTTGCATAATATTTTAAGTATGAAAAAGGTTTCTGCAATATGGGTACCGCGTTTGCTCACAGCCGATCAAAAACGACATCGCGTAACAACTTCCGACAATGCTTAGCCAAATTCAAACTTAATCGTAATAAATTTTTACGTCGATTCGTGAAGGTGGATGAAACATGGATTCACCATTATACACCAGAGACGAAAAATCAGTCAAAACAGTGTACTTCTACCTAGCGAACGGGCCCCTAAGAAAGCGAAAGCCGTTAATTCGGCAGGAAAGTTAAGGGCCACTGTTTTTTGGGACAGCCAAGGTATTATTTATATCGACTATTTACAGAAAGATAAAACAATAAATGGCCTTTATTATGCTGCTTTGTTGGACAAATTTAACGCAGAAGTTGTGAAAAAACGTCCACATCTGGCAAAGAAGAAAATACTTTTTCATCACGACAATACTCCTGCGCACTCGTCGGCAGTCGCAACAGTCAAATTAGTAGAATTGCGTTACGAAATACTGCCACACCCACCCTATTCTCCAGATTTGGCACCGTGTGATTATTTTTTGTTCCCAAACATGAAAAAGTGGCTCGGTGAAAAAAGATTTTCATCAAATGAGGAAGTCATAGCTGAAACTGAAGCATATTTTTCGGGGTTTGACAAAATTTTTTTTTGGAGGGTTACAACAACTGGAACGTCGTTGGACGAAATGCATCGAGTTGAAAGGAGATTATGTAGAAAAATAAAAAAAAATCTTACTCTAAGTCACTGACTTATCAAACCGCCCTCGTAGACTATATAATTATTGCTTGCTGCACCCGTGCGAAGCCGGGACGGACCGCTAGTGTAAGATAAGATAATGTTATTGCCATTAAAAATAAAAATAAAAGAAACAAAGCAACTTGTTCTTTTCCCGTCAAGGAGGTGAGCGCCCTGAAGGCCTGACAACATTGCCAAGTAGTGTCATACAACTTCGCACAGAGCTGTGCGAAGGCTCTGAGGTGTGACTCTCAAAGCGATACTCTTAATTCTATCATTATTTGAACCGTTCGCTAAGTGACATTACATGGAGCAGGTGGCTTCCGTGTCTTGACACACCTGATAGATACTGTGTAATGCCTGAGAGTGATCGGGTCGAGTTATGATCAGAGGTCTTTTGAGACCGCTTTATAAAATTTAAAATAATTTTTTTTTCATGCTTCTAGTAACCTTTGGTAGACCTCCATTGTCAAATCCACAGAATGCGGCCTGAAGCTTTGCATTGGCAGATGCTGCTTTCTGATTTAAGAGGACGGTGGCCGCGTTGCAAGAGTAAAACCTTGTGCAGTCACCACAGTTTTCTAAAAAGAGAGGTGGTGTTAGTGTTAGCTCGAACTTGTATTCGAACAACCAAGTTTCCCACTAAGCAGCAGAGCAAAGTTTCGAACCTAATACATACGTCCTTATTGCGAGAGTATGATAGTGATAATGATAAATGTGATAATTTATAATGGGAGAATGAGAGGGATGGCATGACACGAATTTAGAGTTTATAAAAAGACCCCCAGGCTTTCTTGTTTACCTACTTTTATCATCACACGAGCGAGTTGAGAGTGACGAACGAGACTCGCAAAAGCAAACGAAAGTTGTCGAAAATTGAAACTGTATGCTTAGCGTAAGCGTCTCGATCATGTTTGCGTTAATACTGTCAAATACTATGAGAACTGTTTGTTGCCGTTTCGTTCCGCTAGCGGGGCTGTCAATTATCCCATAGTAACTGAGATGTTTACGCGAACGCGTTCGATACGTTTTTCGTGTCAAAAACTTACACTAGAGGATCTGATTGAATATAACTTTGTTAGGAAAATGTAGGTACGAAAATTCAATGCTTTTCTCTAATGTCCCCCTCATTTAAAACGAAACATTCCGGCTTCCGGACTGATGGCCCGCGAGCCATGGTAGTTAATAGGTGGTAGGTACTAGGTAATGAATGAGTTGACCCTTACAGTGCGGATCTCTAAGTTGTGTGCATGTTTCCAAGTGCAAAACATAAGCACACAATAAACAAACAATCGTTCTCAGGTCAACTGGAAGAAATCCCTTTTAGGAATAAGTTCAACTTTTTCATTTTATGTACAATAAAGAGTTTATACATGCAAGCTTTTCGCTTTTTTTCTTTTTTTTTTTGCTTTTTTTTGTTTCTTTATGATTTAAGTTGAAGGTAATCTAAAGTGTGAATGGGTGCGTTGGGAGGGGAAGGCCTAGGCGGACGTTCCATGATCAAATTGGGGACGTTTTGGAAAAAGGCCAGGTCAAGAGTACCCGAAACCGACGAGCATGTATGAAGAGATTGATGAATGTGGATGAAGCGAAAGAGGTATGTCAGGATCGTAGCAAGTGGAACAAAGTAGTCTCTGCCTACCCCTGTGGGAAAGAGGCGTGACGATATGTATGTATGTATGTAATCTAGCATTGGACTGACAACATTATCAAGACTGCTAATGGGAATTCCCAATGTCTTGTTTATGTATAAGTTTATATCATTATTATATATTATACCTACATATAATGGTTATAATATGGTTATATTTTATTATTTTTAATTAAGTTTATAACATTAGTTTCACCAGACCAATGAACACGCAACCATTTATAAATAACACTGCGCTGCATTAAAGACTGAATCACATTAATCAGGCAAATACTTACTTTGTTGGACGTACGCCATAGCACAGCTCAAGTAACCGAGCAAAATATAAAGGTACTTTTGTTCACGCATTTTGTGATGTTTTATCTGTACGTAATATTTAAATGATTGATGCGTGTGCGCACTTCGCGGCCTACGGCTTGCGAATGGTCAAGCCGCGATCTAAACCGGTTTTATATAACTAAACTATACTGGTCATTGACTCTTCTTTCGGGGCCTTCCCGATGGTGGTTGCAGACAGGGCAGCCTTTACTGAATGGACAAGGCGCTCCCAGAACCCTCCCATTGATGGAGCTGCAGGGGGTATGAACTCCCACTCAATCTTATTGTTGGCCGTAAAATCGAAGACCTCTGATAGCTGATTGGCTGCGTCAACAAATGATGTTCCACTATCGAAAACTATTCGCACTGGGCTTCCCCGACGGGCGATGAACCGGCGCAGCACCATGATCGCCGCATCCACTAAGAGGGATCCCACGATGTCCAAATGAACAGCCCGGGTAGTAAGACATGTTGCGACCTCCACCGGATCAAAATAGTCAAGGTCAGTGAAAGAAAATGGGCGTTGGTGGTGGGCTAACCTGTCTTCAAGTAGATCACCAGATCAGGGCACGGCCGGAAGAAACTTCTTTGCTCTACAAAGTCTACATTGTTTGGCAACAGACTTGACACTGGGGCGTAAAGCCAAAATGTAATACTTCCCGCGCAGGAAGCTAACAACGGTCTCTAAGTTTCCGTGGCCAAATTTTCTATGATAGTGTTCGAGAAGTAACCTAATAATTGGGTGTCGACCGTCCAACCAAAACAATAGGGTCCATCCATCCATCCATACTTTCGCCTTTATAATATTAGCTAGATTTATTTTTGTCTTAAACTTTGTTACTGCTTCTCTTTGTATTATTTAATCTATATGAAATATAAATATTCAAGTATTTTTCTTTTAATTTAGTATCATTAGAAATACCTATTGTAAATCTGGCTATCTATGGACTGATTTGTACAAATAGTATTTTATGCAACAGTTGTATTAGAGGGGTCAAAAAAGGCGAGTGGTGTGGGTTACGATGTGACGCTACGCTCACATCGTAAGAAATACGCCACGAGATTTTTTTGACTTGCTAATACAACGTTGCATACAATATTTTGTTCTACGACTAAGTAGATACCTAATTACTAAATTAAAGTAATACGTTCTCCAAAAATGAAGAAGTCCAGTGCTCCTCGCCATGAAATTTACGAAGGCTTTATCATTGCCGAGATTTATAAGGCAACAAATTTTCCATCACTTTCTGTGCCGCCGCGGATATTTCTTCCGGAGTAAACTTAATTTCGTTTTCAACGATGCTTTTCTATGATACGTTACAAAACTTTGTTAAAACTATTGCAATCAAATAACAAACAAGACAAGAGCGGGAAACATGAAAACGTCAAATGACAAAATTGGAAGTTTGTTCATAGTAAACTTTGTTTTTAATTAACGTTTACTTTTTTTATAGCCTTGCCTTCTTGGCGCATTTAGCCAAAACGTTTACCAACTCGCCAGTGACGTTATTAAAATATCTTGTTTGTTATGTTGGCAGCTATGCATTTAGTTCAGAAAGTTTTAGTTCTATAAAGAACCGTATGAATTAAATAATTTGTTAAGTTGGTAGTCATGCATTTTCAGCGTAAATTTAATGTTGATCGTGTAAAAGTTTTACCTAGGTCTGGTAGTCTATGGCTGGCAGAGTAACGATGAAGCACTTTTAGAGCCATAAGCCAACAAGTGCTTTTAGAGGGAATAGACAATATAGACTTATCCAAAGTCTTATTATGAGTGTTCTTATAGTGGTGCTCGTGATAACATAAATCACAGATAATAGTACAGGAGTAGGAAAAATATCTTATGAGAGTTTTGTTCCGAGCAGAGCATCCCACGTCGATTTTGAATGACGAACCAACAAAAGTACTTACTAAACAAACTTATTAAGAAACGAACTCATTTTCAGGATCTCTCATCACTTTTTTTATAAAAGCTTGGCTTCGGTTGATTTAATATCAGTCACTTTGACATTTGCCTTTGCGAGACAAAGACGAAACTTAATTCAGTTTTAACCTTTTTGTAATTATTGAATGGGCTGTGTAGGGTAGGTAATAGGGTAGGGAAGTCAAAAAAGTAGAAAATTCGTTTTCGATTTTCCAAAAAAAAAATAGATGGGAAATATTAAATTTTATTTCACATTAATCACGTCATCTAAGTATAAAAATATAAAACTAGGAATTAATTTGGTACGTTGCGAATGTTAAAAATCAGGGCGCAATATTGTCCAGGATCCACTTCATGTATTTGGTGACATCCGTGTAGACGCCTGGGAAGTTAGAGCCGCATTGTTTGGGTCCATAAGATACAATCCCGTGCTGGATGTATCTGGGTGATGGGTTGTTCTTGTAGGGACCTCTGACCATCAAGGGACCACCGGAGTCGCCGCCGCAAGAGTCTCTACCCGTGGTGCCAGCGCAGAGTTTGTTCGCAGTTTCATCTTCGCTCCCAACCTGGTTGCCTCTGAAATGTGACAATGAAAGGCATGTCTAACGATTGCAAACATGTTTTAACAAACGTTTTACAAATTTAATGATTAGCTCTTTGCAAAATGTGACTACTAACAATGACATACTACTAATAGACGCGTTATAGCTGAACAAAACTTTCGGACTTGGCAACGTTATTGCCGTTACTTGACATATAAGGGTGCGACCACACCGCCGCTTAAAAAACGGTTACGTTACGGAATCGCAATAAAATGTAAGTATGAAGAAACGGTGAGAAAACGTGACGCATACGACACGTCACTGCGTATACGCGGCGGTTTGGTCGCACCCTTCGGACCTCTGCGCGCGCCGACAGCGACTGAACACAAGTCAGGCAATTACCTTACTTTTCGCTTGCCACGGGGAGATCGCCTATGACGTATCTACCTCAGTTTTATATAGTATGTCATAGACTACTAAGATTTAAAATCACACCATGTCATGGATTGACATTCGCAAATGTTTATCTACGAGTACTGGGGCTTTAACATGATGTCTTAATGCGTTTCAATTCCGACTCAATTCAGGTTTTAGCTATCATTTTTAGCATAGATCTGACAACGAGCGAAAAACAAAAGCCGTGGTAGCCTAATGGTTTGACCTGTGGCCTCTCAAGCAGAGTGTCGTGGGTTCAAATCCCGGGCTCGCACCTCTGAGTTTTTCGGAATTTATGTGCGAAAATTACATTTGTAATTTGCCATGAGCTTTTCGGTGAAGGAAAACATCGTGAGGAAACCTGCACACATCTGCGAAGAAATTCAATGGTGTGTGTTAAGTTCCCAATCCGCACTGGGCGCGCGTGGGAACTATAGCCCAAACCCTTCAAATACACGGAGGAGGCCTATGCCATGAGGCACGCCGAACTTCGCGACAATTTAATAAATAAATACAAAAATAAACGACAATAACAACAACAACAACATGTATTTACTGAAATTGAAGCGAATTCGGAATAAAAAGGCTTATAAATAAATAAAAAAAAGACGTCATGGTAAAGCCTCTGGTGGTTCGTACTCTTTTATGTGCGCCAATTTAAATTCAAGCCAAAAAGAAACAAGTTTTTTATTTGATTTCAATTAGTTGTGTGGTGACGTCTATCGAAACTGTTAAACCTTACCTGTTGTACATATCACTGCAAGTGCTCTGCAAGTGCACAGGTACATTCACGACCAGCAGTTTAGAGGACGTATAGTGGGTCTCCGTGAAGCCCCATCCCGCGACGCTCGCGTTGAGGCCTCTGACGTCACGGCTCTGCATCGCGCTAGTCACTGGCAGGCAGATAGTACGCGCGTTCCCTAAAGGGAACAATAAAAGATATATTTAAAAAAAGAATAATATATATATATATATTTTTTTCCCGGCTCGCGCGGTTTGCGTATTGCCACAGACGCGTTACGTTTTTAATGATAAAGGTGCGCGGGAACTATATAGATAATATAGACGAACCTTTAAAATTCTTGATTAATTACCCCTAATAACATAGAACATCTTGTAAATACCATGGTTGCAATAAAGAATTGATTGATTGATTGATTGAATACAAAATATTTCAAAACTCTGTATATTATTAAGGTTCCGTACCCAAATGGTAAAAACAGGGCCCTATTATTAAAACTCCACTGTCCGTCTGTCTGTCATCAAGCTGTATCTTAAGAACCGTGATAGCTAGACAGTTTAAATTTTTCCAAAATGATGTATTTCTTTTGCCGCTATAACAACAAATACTAAAATCAGAATATTTTTGTCTACTGTCTATGCAGAAACCAATATAAAATAACCTCACACAGGGCTCTGCTAACTCTGGATTTTACATTCACTTGCCGAATTTTCACGGAACCCTCGGTGCGCGAGTCCAGCTCGTATTTGGCCGGTCTTTTGTAAACTACAGGTGAATTAGGTATCTCCAAGTGAAATGGACTACTTACTGGCGAAGACCACAGGACTTCTGAGCCTCAGAAGAGCGATGTCGTTCCTGACTCTAGGCTTCCCGCTGTACCTCGGATGAGGTATAGTCCGCTCTATACGTATGTCCTGATGAAAGGCATAATTTCTTAAAATATATAACTTCCAAATCATAGGAAAACTAACAACTGAATTTATGACCTCATCTTTTGTTTGGGAAATCACTGACTACAAAAATAATATATAACAGCATCATCATCATTATGATGGCTCGGGGGAGTTTGATGGTCGGTCGGCCAAATAAGTGGACTATCTCTTTCTTTCTCTTTCTTTTTTTTTGAGCAGTGGAAGAGTTGGGGAGAGGCCTTTGCTCAGCAATGGGACACAATAGGCTCATAATACTAAAAATAATAATAATAATCTCTTTCATTCAACGTAGTATCAATTGAATTTGTAACGGATGACGAATTTTTTCAAGTTGACATGGTTGTCAACTTGAAACCACCGTTTGTCCACCGCCGCCGTCACCGTCACGTCACCGAGAACGAGATGACGGCGCCGAAGTAGCGGTACATACATTTACTTAAGCCGCGTGTCCGCCGCAGCGCTCGGTTGACGGATGTGCGGTGGACACGCGGCTTAAGTAAATGTATGTACCGCTACTTCGGCACCGTCATCTCGTTCTCGGTGACGTGACGGTGACGGCGGCGGTGGACAAACGGCCTCCGGCGTAATACTTAAAATATTGCTGGGTGTGTATAATGAATTGAGAACTTAAAACGTAATATTAACGTAAGGTAACGTAAACGATAAACGTAAGTATTTGTTACCTGGAAGTTTGTCTCGCAGGTCTGGTTGGGAGGCTCTCCCTGGCAATCCTTTTCGGTGTCAATGTCATGCTCTCCCACTCTGACACCAGCCAGCTTTTGGTCCACGACACAGTGTGCAGCAGTTAGAACGTACCGGTCATTGATCAGGCTACCACCACACTGGAATTGCAGACCGAGCCCTGGAAGCAAAACATGAATATCATCATCGTCATCTTTATCACCATCACTATCATCATTGTCTTCATTATTCATCGTCTTCTTCTTCTTTCCCTGATCTTTCGTCTCCGTACTTTCAAAATTTCGTTCATAATTAGTCTTTATAATTTTGCAACGAAGTGTCTGTGATTAATGATTATACAGACAGACTGACAGATCAAAGGACAGGAATAAACAAGATGAGTTCCGTTATTTCCATTTCGGTAACGACCCGAAAAATAAAGGCGATTTCTACGCGGACGGAGTCGCGGGAATAAGCTAATATTTTCAGGTTTAAGTTTAAGTTCAGATAGTAAAATTCTCAATTCTTTGATAGAATCTATTATTGAAAAACAATTCGAACAGTTAGTCACCTGCTATGGGTGGTGTAGGGGTGAAAGCATGCATCACGGATTGATGAGGATCCAGGTTCAATTTCCGGCCACAGCTATATTTTTCGAATTTTTCCATGTGCTCTAGTTATCCGAATTGTTTGGAAATATAATTTCAACGTACCCGTAAAAATAAATACAAAAATCGTGAAGTAAGATTCCCGATTCTTTGATAGAATTTAAGTTCAGAGTTTTGTATGTGAAGGCGCTAAAATTCAACTACTGAGATGTAATTTTTCTTAGTGTCCAGTATGACCTTTTTATAACGAGGCTGTACGTACTAGTTCTGAAGGAGAGAAGCACCATCCAGGGGTACTCGTAGAGGCCAGCAGTGCGTCCGCCGACGATCTTGTCGCCCTGGATGTCTCCACAGCTCTCCGGCAGGAGGCTCAAGTTCGGGTGGCCGTCGACGCTTTCGAAGTCAGAGCTGGTCGACTGCTGCTGCTGTGTTGGCAGAACAGCTGACAGCTCCGAACAGCACACCTAGAGGCACGGACCAGGGATGTTATGGGTGGGAAATAAAGTAAGTATACTTGTACAAGGTAACTTCAGTCGCCATGCTTTAGGCATATACACGCCGAATAATCCATGTATTGGAAAATGGGATAAAAGTATTAGTAAGTACAGTCGGAACCTGCATTGTATAAAAAAATGTACCCACTTGTCTAAGCAATTAGTATAGAGAAATATTCAACTGTAATGTAGCATTTATTTAATTAGCACTGTTCGTATTCACTTTAGGTGGGTACTATGACTGAGACTGAGCTCACCGTGTAACGTTCTCACAGTTAACGTAACATTATGACTTTCCTTGTCAATTCAATGTAAACGTCACTATGACATTTACTGTGAGAAGGTTCCACAGTGGGTCTGGTATCAATTTGTTCGTTAGTACTTATACGTAACGTGACTAGGTTTTCCATATCAAAATTTGCATTGTATTTTTCGTCCACGCCGGTATTCTAAGTATTTGTGTCTGCGTGCCCTCACCGCCCATAAATGGTGCCTAGGTGCATAACATAAAGAGATAAATCCATTACCTATTTTAAAAGTTTATGCCAATACCTATGACCTATGACATTAGTCAGTTAAGACTCTCAAAATAAACATTACATAATACAGGCTATCCAATAGGAATAATGACTGGGTAATTTAATTAGTCCGTAGATTACCAAATCTCAAAATTTGACAATCAAACAAAAAACAAAGATGGAGTGCAGGCTCGTGACGTCACTTCTACGTAAAAATTGTACTTAGACGTGACGTACTCCTTATATATCTTGTACTTTGGGCCGACCAATTACCTAAAGTAGGGGAAAGTGGTCACCATTCGTATGTACGCGGGGCGCATTCGTACAGTTAGTATAACTAAAAAACTAAACGACATACAAACACGCCTTTGCTTGTGTGAATAGACATACCGGGCACCATGTTGCTAGCAGAGTGTCGCGCCAGTCGCACTACGGTGTATCAGCTGACAAGACGTAACGTGTTTTCGCGCGCGGTGAGTAAATTTTTTACCTAAGTTTAGTTCGTAATTGGAAGTAGAATTGTTGCGTTTTTGACAAAATAGTGATGATTGATTAATGTTAACATTGTTTATTTTGAGCTTTAATTGTTATATTTGTCAAAATAAAATAGGATTTGTATAAAATTGTATTTTAATTTTGTGCAAAGGCGTGGGGTGCATTCGGACAGCCAGACAGGGGGCACATTCGTACGCGTAAGAATGCACCCCTTTAGATTTTATTATCCACCAGTATATCAAAATTCAATTTTTATGAAATAAAATATAGTATTACCTTTTAATATTATCGTGCAGACAGCACAATAACATATTTTTCATTTTATAAAGTATTCTACTTCTAACAAAATGAAATATTTTTATTAAGTCAACCTTATAATTAATATTTTATTGCAGAATCTACAACTACTTAACTTGCCTACGAATACTCGGTCATTATTCAGGTTCAGAGATGAAAATATCTTTATCTTCGGAAGAAACCGGGATTATCTGATAGTCAATATTTTTCCCTGATATAGAAGACATACACATTGTATATCAGCGATGTCGCCATGATCCTGCCTGATCCTCAACCACGAACGGAGTGTACAGCTAGAATGGCTTGACTTTTTACTTTTGTAGTTAATTTAAATAATTATACTAATATGCAATAAGTTTCAAAGTAACAACCAAATGTATAATTACCTACTTTAAGTTTAAATTGTCAAAGACTAGGTACAACGATGTCATACAAAATTATTGTAAACATCTCATTTAGACTGATGAACGATTTTATTTTTTTGCTATTTTTCTAAAGAAAGATTTATTGGCTAATGAGTCAAGTCACATATTATTAAAGTAGTTCTTTGATAAATAAATATTTTTATAATAATTAATAAAAAAATTACGTCTTTAAATGAATCTACCCCATGGCGTACGAAAGTACCCCACCTACTGTACGAACGTACCCCGAACGTGGGGTACGTTCGTACAAATATCTTATCGTAGAAAAATGGCTATAACCCTTTAACCTTTTGACATAATAGTTTCGGACTTTTTTGTAACAAACTACAATACATTTGTTACACTTAGGTATATAAACTAGATAAATTCGACAATTAAACATAAAGTAAAAAAATAAAATCTAAAAAGTGTACGAATGGTGACCACTTTCCCCTACCTACAGCTATCTTGACATGGCACGGTGATTTTTAAACTTGGTTTTTCCGTGATGGTGCAACTTGTGGCAATTTAAATTTTAAACAAGATTGATTAAGTTATACTTTTAAAAAATAATAAGTTGCAGTATTTATTTATAGCGGGAAAACCTTCACGGGATTTTAGCATCATCATACCCGTCATACCTGTGGTCTTTCCTTATTCAAGACTGGTTTATCAAATTATGCACGGCATATCAACGACTAAGGTCTTGATGTCTATCACGCCTCCACAAACGCACTCATCGTCTTTCCTATGCCAATATGTATGGTAACTGTTTATAGCATAAGGAAGGAAAGCGATTGCAATGAGGCGTTCCGTAAATATTTATGTTCAAATTTTAAGAGATGCTTAACAAAATAAAAACTAGTCAAAACTCAAGAATAACTTGCTTCACTTATTCAATACCTACTAAACTAGTTCTTTCCCCGTCAATGGGGTGAGTGCCCTGAAGGCCCGACAGCATTGCTACCTACGTTGTATCATACAACTTCGCACAGAGCTGTGCGAAAGCTCTGAGGTGTGATTCTTAAAGCGAAACTCTTCTGTAAAGTAATCGCGGAGCTTGGCAGACGATCATTATTTGACCCGTTCGCTAAGTGACATTACATGGAGTCAGGTGTGCCTTTCGTGTCTTGACACACCTGATTTCGTATAAATGCCTGAGAGTGGTCGGGTCCAGTTATGATTGTCTTGTCTTCCCAGCATTTCGACATTTTCTACCCTTAGAGTAACAATTACAACCGAAAAAAGATCTTTTAAATAATCCTAAGACTGGTCACGGAAGGTCTCCTCAAGAGGCCTCTTTATAAAATTAAAAATAAAATAATTTGGATGTTTCTAGTAACCTTTGGTAGACCACCATTGTCGAATCCACAGAATGCGGCCTGAAGCTTTGCATTGGCAGATGCTGCTTTCTGATTGAAGAGGACGGTGGCGGCCTTGCAAGATTGAAACCCAGTGCAATCACCACAGTTTTCTGGAAAGAAAGGTGGTGTTAGCTCGAGTTTGTATTCGAACAATCAAGTTCTCTACTAAGCAGCAGAGCAAAATCTCGAACCTAATACTTACATAAGTCCTTATTGCGAGAGTATGATAGTGATGAGAGAATGAGAGGCATGGTATGACACGAATTTAGAATTTATAAACTTACTATACTATACTTACTTACTATAACTTCTATCATCACGCGAGCGAGCTGAGAGCGACGGACGAGACTCGCAAACGCAAACGAAAGTTTACAAAAATTCAAACTGCTTAAATAAAACTTTGTTATGAAAATGTACGAAATTCAATGCTTTTCTTCACTTTTCTCTTATTTGAAACGAAAAACTCCGGCTTCCGGACTGATGGAGGCAAGACATGTTAATAGGGCCCCGTTGACCCTAAAAAATTTATACGTATATATGTAATATATAAATAGTACGGACGCTAAAAAAGGACAAGTTGTGTTCATGTTTCCAAGTGCAAAACACACAATAAATAAACTTGAGCTTCGCTTTTCGCTTCTTTGCGCTGAGTGTGGTTTAAGTTGAAGGTAATCTAGTATTGGACTGACAACATTATCAAGACTGCTAATGGGAATTCCCAATGTCTTGTTTACGTATAATTTTATATCATTAACTTCAGCAGGCGAATGAACACGCTACCGTTTATAAATAACACTGCGCTGATATTCGCGATCATCATCATCATTAAAGACTAAATTATTATCAATCAGGCAAATACTTACTTTGTTGGACGTACGCCATAGCACAGCTCAAGTAACCGAGCACAATATAAAGGTACTTTTGTTCACGCATTTTGTTATGTTTTATCTGTATGTAATGTTTAAATGATAGATGCGTGTGCGCACTTCACGGCCCTCGGCTTGCGACTGGTCAAGCCGCGATCTTAAACCGGTTTTATATTATGTCTCTGGTCAACGTTACCTACATCTGCTACATATTCATTAATTTGTAAATAAAAATTACAAATAGTATAAAACATTCTAAACTAAAGCTAACTACACAAAAATAAAACTTGCGCTTAAAATCAAAATAAATTTGGACCTCTGGTTAAGGTCCCCATCGCGCAGGCAGCATTGCCGTAACAATCGGCAATGCTGCCTGCGCGATGGGGACCTTAACCAGAGGTCCAAATTTATTTTGATTTTAAGCGCAAGTTTTATTTTTGTGTAGTTAGCTTTAGTTCACCTTCTACATTATTCTCTCCAAATTTTGCGATGATAGTAACATCTGTAAATGCGAGTAAAAGAGTGTTAGGACGCTTTTTTCTTACGGACTATTAGACTTTTATGGCTTTTACAGCTTTTACCGGAGAGAGCGAGCGAGAGATAGGCAGCTCAGTAAGGGGAAGCCTCAGGACACTCACAGTCAGTAATTATTAAGAGCAGAGACAAAGCGTTCGTCCTTTTTGCACTCGCAACAAAGCAGTCATGCCTGTCTTAGAATCTAGTAGTAGTTGAAACCTCGCGATTTTTAGGTCCTTTTTACAAATAGCTATACTTGGTATGACTTACTTTTACCTCAAAAAATGCAATATTTCTGCGCTGCGGGCATAGTCAGATAATGAGAACTATACGTAGCGAAAATGCGGGCTAACGTGTTGTACAATGGCAATAAGATCATACAATATTTACTAACTACCTACTTCGTACACTTTAAGTTTTTGGCGCACACTTTAGTTTTCAAAAGGTCAACTAACCCTCTTATTTATATAAAGAAAAGATAGGTACAACCTACAGACTTACTTATAAGTTAGAAGTATAAGATAACATTATCTAACTAATATTATAAATGCAAAAGTATGGATGGATGGATGGATGGATGGATGTTTGTTTGTTACTCAATCACACCAGAACGGCCCAACGAATCTTAATGAAATTCGGCACATAGATAGAGAAAAGCCTGGAATAGCACATAGACTACTTTTCATCCCGGAAAAATCCCGCGGGATAGCGATAAACGAATTCTTTGCAGACGAAGTCGCTGGTAACTGCTAGTGTTAAATAATCTGTGCCTGGTAAAGGCTAACGTCAAAGTTATATAAAGGCAAACGATTGTTAAGTAAACATAAGCTTTACCTGCATTTTTTTACTAACGGGGTCCCTAAATCGATTCCTACGGTATCTTAATGAGCGATGCCCTGGCTCTAATAGCAGGCCAGCTTTTGTTACTGATAAAAAGCTTTGTGTCTCTTTCTAGTAACCCAATGATGGTCCAATAGGAATGAATCAGTACTAATTGTCTGCGATAATCGTATGCTAGGCGGGTGTGATAATCGTTGGAATGTTCCCATGGTAAGTTTGAAAAACCCAACTGCAACTTTTGTGAGAAATTTCAATGTTTGCCTGTTCCTTACTTTGGTAGGGTTCCCTAGACTATTAGTTAACCCTAGGGAACCCTACCAGTTTTTAATTTGGTCATATATCTGTCCTATGAGTCCTACCATCATACAATACGTAATAGATGTCATATTACGTTCCAGCCCTTTCAATTCATTTAACGTTGATAATAATGAAGTTTGGACCTACGTACCTATACAAACAATTTTTTTTTAATCCGCGTCTAATTAATGTGGCGAAAATCAGTTACGTCTTGGAGGAGATTCCTTATCAGGGATAAGTTGGCATTATGTACCTATTAATTACAACTCTTTGTTTTATTTAGTCTCTTAATGTACCTACCTATAATAAAGAGTTTTATAGGTACATTAGTCCTAGTAAACCTTGTGTTAGATACGAATAGTTATTAATGAGAGCATTTTATTGTTTTAATTTAAGTATCACAGAACTAACGAGAATATTTTTGACTTTAAATTTTGAAAAGTTGCATTTAAACTATGTATTTTAATTATTTAAAATTTTTGCTTTAAATATTTATTCGTAAATATGCTAACGAACCGTTTCATATGCAAGTCCTTCACGCTTTTATTCGGCTTACACTTGGTTTATTTCAGAATATGGAATGTTGGGAAATTTCCCGATGTCATACTGAGGAATCGATTACCCAGTGACATCAGGTACTTAGTAGCAAGTTATAAGTAGGTACGGCTTGAGTGGAGGCTCGAGCGGAGCGTGCAGCGGAGCGTGTAGCGGAGCGTGTAGCGGAGCGGGGCGTGCGGCGTTTCTGTTAAACATAATACTATGTCCTGGGGGACTGCTCCGAAATTTGATTTTCGAAGTTCGTATATCATCCATCTCACACTCAAATTATTACAGTTAGTTAATCACACTAATATATCGTAAAAGTTGCGGTAAAGAGGTGCATGCAGGTGGCGAATTGTTGTTCATTATGGTGTGCTAAGGGGAAACCTTTGTTCAACAGTGGACGTCTTCAGGCTGATGATGATGATGATGATGAAACTATCAACATCAGTTCTATCTAATTTTACGCGGACGAAGTCGGGGGCAGAAGCTAGTTGACTATAAATGTGAGCGGAACGCCACGAAACGAATTTCGGAATAAGAGCAGTAGGCTTATTGTCTAACTCGCTCGCAATCGCCATCGTGTTCATTTTGACAGTTCATGTATGGGCTGACAATTGGCATCGGAATCGGCTAGCTGACACATTCATACTAGAACTGTCAAAATGAACACGATGGCGATTGCGAGCGAGTTAGACAATAAGCCTGCTGAGTCCTATGCCGCCGCCCGCTATGCTATAGACCGACCGCTTAAATGAGTCTTCGCCCGCGCGGTACAGGGGCGCGGGGTAGGACGACAAAGGGGACCGAGAGAGCCGGCCCGCACCTTTCTCGGTCCCCTTTGTCGACCCACCCCGCGCCCCTCTGCCGCGCGGGCACAGTATACATATATATAAGCTAAAGCAGTAGGGAAGATAGGCCTACTTTTTGAAATAAGTACCTACGCTCCAATAAAGCGTTAGGGTTGTCGATTTAATTTTAGTTAAATTGAATAGTTTTTTTTAACCAAGGTTTGCCCTACCTATAGAGGTATAAATTTGACAAGTTATCCTTCAAGTGTAGTTTTCTATAATATACATATACTATAGATGCAAAATGATAACAATGAAAGTCCGTAGAAATTTTTTTCACCAAAAACACGGTCTATAATATACGGCAACTACTTACTTATCATCTAAACAGCCAAACGTTTTATTTAACAGAAAAAACATTTGTCGGAGAAGTGAAATCTGACATTTCTCGTTATAAAAATAATATATACATTTTATTTCATAATAATATAGTATCATTCTTACCTTTCAACATCAGCAGGGAGTTTAAAATACGAAAGCTCCGGTTTTGAAGAAGCCGAGTTCAAGCAGCTGTACACTGCGCAATACGCTTTTGGCTTGTTTAAAACGAACACGGCCGCTCGTCTCAATGCGCCACGCGCGACTGACGGCACCGCGAGATCTGCTTAGGGGCCGTGTAAAAGCGCGTGTCTATGTGTGCGTTCGTTTCGACCGATTTGTTCGTAGATTCCCTACTGCTTGTGCTTATATGTACTGTGGCGCGGGCGAGGACTCATTTAAGCGGTTGGTCTATACCCGCCCCGCCGAACGCTCCGCTAGACACGAGCCAGAGCCGCTTGCAGTAAATAAAGCCCAGTTTAAACTTGCAAGGAAAATCGCCTTGCGATACTGGGTCGACGACTCTAAACTGTTTGAATCACGGACTGGCATTGTAATGAAATTTACATAAATACACATACACATACACAAATCATGTCTTTATCCCTTACGGGTAGATAGAGCCCAAGGTAACAAGACCTACAGGGGCCTTACCATGACGTCTTAATGCGATTCAGTTTAGGATCGCTCGCTGTCAGATCCATACTAAAAGTGACAGCTAAAACTTGAACTGAGTCGGAATTAGGACGTCATGGTAAGGCCCCAGGCCACGTTTAGAACACTGTGGGCATATGTGGAAAGTGGAATCAAAATAGTGATGGGTTGCTAGCCGCATCGCCTATATAACATGATTCCTATGATTTTCGCCCATTCCATTGATGGGCTTTTACCATCTGTAGGCTTATTGTCTAACTCAGTAATGGGCAAACTACGGCCCGCGGGCCAACTCCGGCCCGCGAAAGAATTTAATGCGGCCCGCCGGCGTTTCTTCGAATTGGAGTGTTATGGCACAGGATGACGATATTTAGATGGTGCTGCTGTATAAAATAGAATAATAGATGCGAAGGCAAAGGAGCCAGCTAGACTAGCCACGTAGTTCATGCGTCATGTGTCAAAAAAATTGCATTTTAGTATAATTTTGGCCCTTCTTGAAATATCTGTGATTTTCTGGCCCGCCATGAAAAAAGTTTGCCCACCACTGGTCTAACTCGCTCGCAATCGCCATCGTGTTCATTTTGACAGTTCATGTATGGGCTGACAAATGGCATCGGAATCAGCTAGCTGTCACATTCATACAAGAATTGTCAAAATGAACACGATGGCGATTGCGAGCGAGTTAGACAATAAGCCTACTGACGTAGATTTTAGTACTATGAACCGATATCAAAACAAATTGTAAATTTAGTGTTAACTACCAGAGCGTAATTAATTTTTGAAAAAAATTCGAGCGAGAACTTAACTAACGGCTTTTATTGACAGTAGACCTTTTTTTTTGGTCTTGAGTATATTTCGACTGTTTGCTACATACGTTTGTAAATAAGGTTCATTTAATTGTCCGGTAATTCCAAACAGGTATACCCACATACCGCTGTGATTTATAATGATACCTAGTAAAAATGTGTACAAAAAAGGCCAAGGCTAAGTAGGCCCGAACTTAGGCTGGCTAGCAGGAAAAAATAAATCTTAATTTAGTTGTTAAGTCTCATTTAAAGCTGATAGTTCCAAACGCCCAACCGGTGAAATTCAAGTGGTCTTTGCAAGGTCCGTTCGGATCGCTACCACAACTTACTCGATAATCCAGCCACCGAGCAGCAGTTCTTGCGCTGTTGTGTTCCGTTGAGGCTATCCTCGCAAGTAAGACAACCGATGAAATTACTGGCATATGATGAGGTATTCTGTCTAAATCCTCTAGGCTGGCAATGCAACCGCAATCCTCTAGTGTTGCGGGTGTCAATGGCTGGTGGTACAAATTGATACACATATCAATTTCTATACGACATTTAGGACTGGGTCAAAAACATTAACCAAGATTTAATTGCATTGTTAATTAAATAACAAGGGAAGGTGATAAAAGCTAGCTGTTTATTAAAAACTAGGTATGTTTATTTAAGTTTAACCTACATGGGTCAAATTTATACCATTTTGGCCACCTCCACCGATCATACCGACGTATTGACCACTCAAGACTTTATTTGATTAGTTATAACATAACTAGCTGTTGCCAGCGACTTCGTCTGCAATGAATTCGTTTATCGCTATCTCGCTGGAACTACGCAATTTTCCGGGATATAAAGTAGCCTATGTGCTATTCTAGACTTTTCTCTATCTATGTGCCAAATTTCATCCAGATCCGTTGGGCCGATCTGGCGTGATTGAGTAACAAACAAACATCCATCCATCCATACTTTCACATTTATTGGCCTCCTCAACCAAACATACCGACGTATTGACCACTCAAGACTTTATTTGATTAGGTACCTATATGTATAAATATATATATTCACGAGCAAAAATAACGCGTCGCTTTTCATAGAACTTTGTTTGAAAAGTGACCAAGTTATTTTTGCTCGTAAGTGTAGTTCCAGGATCACTACCGTATTTCGACTTTGTTAGCCTGACCTTAGGCATTTATTATCTTTAGGTTTTGCATAATATTTATAATATACTAAATAATGATAATTAATGAGATACTTGTTGTTGCACTTGTTGCTGGGAAAACCGAGCGCAGAAACAAACAAGTTACGCATTGGCTGAAATTAACTATAGGTGAAAAACTTAAGTACATTGACCTGGGGCCCCATTTTTGAAAGCACATGTGTGAAAATACCACTCGAAAGTGGTGAAAAATTGTGCTGAATTTGAAATACGAGGGTACGTATTAAAATACATAAATTTTAAAATATATAATGGGTTAAAATACATATTGGTTCAAAATATATAATGCGATTTTCTCAGAAAATTGAAAATTAACAAAATTGTTATAAACTAAATCTAACCTAACCTAAACCAATCTATAAATTACAATAATAAAAAAGTACATCTAGCTAGTAGTTTCTCAGAAAATGGCACTATACATTTTGAACCATTATGCATTTTAACCTATTATACATTTTATACTTTATACATTCTGATCCGCGCCCGTCAAAAAGTTGACTAGAGCCATAGTTTTGAAGATATAAACAGATTTATACCAATTTTTTTTTTTCAGTCTGTGGTATTGGTAGTATACCCACGAGCAATAATAACGGGTCGCTTTTCTAGAACTTTGTGTGTAGTTGGGTTGAATCTGTGTAATAGTGTATAAGACATAGCTGTTTTGCTCGTGCGGATACGGAGCAGCGCGACAACTTTTCCGATTCATAAGTACCTAGATTGATATTTGTTGAAAATTATTGTCACCTCGTTGTAAACCTCGTATGGGACATAACATTTTTGACCGGAATCTATTGTTCGCAAAATTACGTATAGTTCATAAATATTATAATGTAGAGTCGTGGAGTGGAATGAAGTTGATTTTTTTATGATATCTATACATAATGTATGTAGCAAAAGTTGACCGGTGGCCAGTTACATTCTTAAGTCAGACAGGGGCACACGTATTGCGAATAAAAAGAAGCAATAATGCGTGCTGCCTCGACACTGTGTTTTGTTATAAGTTTGTTAAGTTGTGTTATAGCAAGTCCTCCACTGAGTAAGTTCTCTGTTTTTTAGGGTCTTGTACTCGAAGTTTACCGGCACGGAGTGCTGTGAATCAACCTTGAGGCTTCGCTGTTTGTTTGCTGTGTTTTTTCAACCGTAACTGGTAGACATTTGAATATTATTCGGTCTATGGTCGCTATAACAAAGAGTATAATGAATATAAAACAAAGTCAGGTTAATTACATCATATATAACTTTAGAACGGCTGCACAGATTTTTTGGTCGTTGATTAGTCGAATTTGTCTCCGGCCCGAACAACAGATTAACTAATAATAATGAGAAAATATTGCGTAAAAAAACAGAAAATTTTGTGTGCAACGACATCTCTGATGGCATGACAAAAACTGATTCTAACACGAAACGAAGTTTGCCGGGTCGGCTAATCACTACATAGTAAAACAAAGTCGCTTTCCGCTGTCTGGCCGTCCCTATTACGTATGCGTAGATCTTTAAAACTAAACAACTGATAGATAGAGTGATTCGAGAGGAATGTTTATATGTATAATACGCAGACGAAGTCGCGGGCAGAAGCTTACACAATAACATACAGTCGAACAGAGAACCTCCTCCTTTTGAAGTCTGTTAAAAACAAAAGGGGGTCCCCGTGCAAGAAACTTGTTTTACCGGCTCAGATTGGCACAGAGTAGGGTTAAGTACACATGTATAAGCCAGCATTAAATGCACTTTGTAATTATTTTATTGAATCAGGCGTTACTTTGGCGTTTTTGTTTTTTTTTTGGCTTTTTTTTGTGTTCATTCACTTTGTAATTTCCACAAATAAAAGTGATTTTTGGACTTTTTTTTTCACTATGATGTGTATGAGGCCTGACTACCGGCTAAATATTTATGATTCTATGTCAATGGGAGGTGCGTTGTAGATTTTGACTCCCACGGTTTTAGTATGAAAATACAACTTCAAAAGATTGCATTTTTTGATCGCGCAAAATTAGAAACTGTGTTTTCTTTACGGGTGTTTTGGTACCTACATAACATACCTCCATGTCTGCTTGAGATAAACGGTTTTAGCAGACAGACAGACGAACAACAAAGTGATCCTACAACGGTCGCTTTTTTCCTTTTGAAACTTGGCTGCTAAAGAATGTTATAAAACAAGTTTTTATTTAAAAACCAAGTTGATATAATATTTTGTGATCATTTGGTCATCTATGCAAATATTTGTTTCCGAGAAACTCCATAACTTAGTAATTAGATGGCGATACGTTTTTTGAGCTTTGTTAACTCAATTTTATTATCGTAGGTGTTATAGCTATAGCTGTTGCTGCAGCTACCTCCTTGTATTATTGCTCAATGTACAAGCTATTCGTGCCTTTAAAGAGAAGTAGAAGAAGTGAGAAGTAGTAAGATGTAATTTTGCGAAATAAAGGTTTCTTATTCTTATTCTTATTCTTAAGTGACGGACAGAGACAGAGTTACTTTAAATTCATAACATGGATATAGCTGCTGTACACCTAATGACCCAAGCTATGACCATTCTTTTCTTGTAAATGCATAATTTTTAAAGCAGAGCAGGTGCGGCTGCAGAAGCGGTTGAATTATCTAAAACTAATAAAATATAGGGGTCTCAGCGCTGAATACAACTTTGTTCCTTTCAGTGTTGTGACCCGTGGTTCGTGGGGTCCTAGCGCTATTAGCCTCTTCAAAGATATTTCGAAGAGTCTAATAGACGCCACGGGTGACCGCAGAGCTGGCAGCTTCCTTGGTCAGCGTATTAGTATCGCTGTCCAAAGGGGAAATGCTGCCATCGTCTGCGGTATTGTGCCACGGGGGCTTAGTTTTGAGCTTAGTTTTGAGCCGTGGCAAATGCCGGGAAAAAGGCTAGGAAGATGATGAGTTACAGTTTAATTAGTTTTTTTTATTCATTATCTTACTAGCTGCTGCCAGCGACTTCGTCTGCAAAGAATTCGTGTATCGCTATCCCGCGGGAACTACGCAATTTTCCGGGATAAAAAGTAGCCTATGTGCTATCTCAGACTTTTCTCTATCTATGTGCCGAATTTCATCCAGATCCGTTGGGCCGTTCTGGCGTGATTGAGTAACAAACAAACATCCATCCATCCATCCATCCATCCATACTTTTGCATTTATAATATTACTAGCTGTTGCCAGCGACTTCGTCCGCAAAAAATTAGTTTATCGCTATCCCGCGGGAACTACGCGATTTTCCGGGATAAAAAGTAGCCTATGTGCTATTCCAGACTTTTCTCTATCTATGTGCCAAATTTCATCCAGATCCGTTGGCCCGTTCTGGCGTGATTGAGTAACAAACAAACAAACATCCATCCATCCATCCATCCATCCATCCATACTTTCGCATTTATAATATTAGTTAGATAGTTAGATAGTTAGATTAAATATCTTTAAATTAACTCATAAAATCAAAAACTTAAGTTTACTCGCTGGATACATTTCCTCATTGTATGTATGACAACTCTGACAATGCCAATACGTTGCCCGCGGTTTTCCTTGACTTTTTAAGTCAACTTATAGCAACCACCATAACTACCTGTAACTTTTTCGACCTCTGTCTGGTTTTTTAATAAGTGTACTCATTTTTCCAAACCGTCACAGAATTTTAACGAATAATTAGCGTAAAATCAGTTTTAATAAAACAATACTGTTTGACGCATACCTCTGATGAATTAAGCCAGGTAATGTCTAGTGAAATGTCTAAACTAAAAACTGTAAAATCTAAATGAGTAGGTAAACCCGTAGCTAATTAACAAAAAAAAAACAAAAAATATTTACCTTGCTACTCCGCTACTCACGTGCAAGATAACCAAGTCTGTGCGAAATATTTTTCATGCAATCCCTCTCTCCACTACTGCCACATAAAACACATTATAAATCCCACAAACGTAATTTATCCCTTAAGCTACACAAACACTGACGCGCGTTTCGATCCCTCTACGGGATCATTCTTATTTTTTTTTTGTAATTGTGTCGTACAGACACATCATTCAAACAGAGGACGCTTAGCGACAAATATTCGCATAGTAACAAAGTCACGTGACAGTTGGTAACAGATAGAAAAATTCGAAGGCTTACTCACCTGCTATGGGTGGTGTAGGGGTATAGCACGCGTCACGGAATGACGAGGACCCGGGTGCGATTCCCGGCCATAGCTTTACTTTTCGGATTTTTCTATGTGTTCTAATTTTCAGTGTCGTTTAGAAGTTATCATTCTTAAAGTTTAGTGAGTACAACTGTTACACATGCAAACCAACGTCGTACTGATTTGAAAACCTATAAATAAACATAATGTACCCACATTCATATATTTTCCCAAACTACCCTGTTATTTAATTTTATGCCATAACAACAACAATCAACGAACAACAACAACAATCACAAAAAAGAACAATCGACGAATCTCTCTTATTTCTGCATAGTCTTACCCTACTAGTCTCTCTTAAACTGTTCAGCCGATTTAAATAAAATTGGGTATGGAGATAGTTAGAGTTCCGGGGCAGGTGGCAGGACATGGATAGTTTTAATCCCGGAAAATTGCAGAGTTCCCGCGGGATAGCGATAAAAAATAAGCAGGTAGCCTTTAATGTTAAAAATTTTCTCGAAAGGATTACAATCGGGTAGAGTAGGTAGATAGAGTAATAAGTATTAGAGTACTCTAAACCGAAGAGCTTTTATGCTTGGTTGCTTGATCGTGTTTAAGATATTGATGAATGTGGATGAAGCAAAAGGTATGTCAATGGCAAGTGGACCAAAATCGTCTGTAAAGCGTAGGCCCTTATGGGAAAGTGGCATGGCAGTAGGTATGCATTGACGTGCAGTAAGGGGTCGCCGGGGTAGGCAGCTGTAGGTACATTACCTATCTGGATTGCATTGCATTGCACGGTCTCATCGACTAAGGGAAGCCTACGAGCCCTCCCCTTCTTGGCGTGGTCCTGGCGGAAGCCGGGGCCACCGGGGGGGCGTGTGTGGTGAAACCTTAGTCGCATCCCACTGCGTCCCCATCACACCGGATTGAGGCAACGCCGGAGAGTTTTTAGTTCGGGTATATGCCTTCGAGGGGGAGTCCCACATACCCCTAGGCATCCCCGTGCCTAGGGCATCCATAAAGATTTCCTCCGTTAAAAAAAAGCAGCTGAAGGCAACGACCTCCACTGGATGCTATAGGCAGTATTATGTATGTGTGTACCACTCCTGCGTTACAGAACATTGCAGCGACTGCTCAGAATACGAGTCCTGCGCGGCAGCCCGACAGTTGGTTCGGATGCCGTCGCCTGCGGCTGACGAAAAGCTGCTATCAGCGTTTTGCGGCCATAGTCCACGAACCGGTTTACCAAAGGTCAGTCGGATATTACTGATATTAGTCGTTTTTCAAAACAACATGTATAAATTTACAACTAGCGACCCGTCCCGGTTTCGCACGGTATATTATGCATGTTTTCATATAAACCTTCCTCTTTAATCACTATTTATAAAAAGAACCGCATCAAAATCCGTTGCGTAATTTTAAAAATCTCAGCATACATATGGACAGACAGACAGCGGAAAGATACTTTGTTTTATAATATGTAGTGACAATAGATCTTGAACGTCTTTTTTGACGCAAGAGGGTGTTACTGCAAAGTCTGGTTACTTTGACCCAACAGAGGGTAACTTTGGCCCATATGAAAAGTATGAAAACCATATAGGAGGGTTCGACGAAAACCATAAAAACGTGGGTTACAACATCCAACGCAATATTGAAAGCTCAACCGAGTTCATCCCAAACGCCAAAGTTACCCTCCAGGGCCAAAATAACCCGACCTTACGGTATTTTCTACATTATGTATCTGTGTATCAGTCTGCCATTGTAGCTCTTGAATACGGGATGTATCATAGTAATCTTCGCTATAGTGGATTCAGATGATTTATTTATTGAATTTTTTAACGATAACGTTTTTTCGACTCTTCGAAGTTATATACACGAAGTTATGTACAGGGGTCAAACTGGCTATACCTAGTTAATTGACTTGGTAGGTGCACTTGGTAGGTGCCGTTACTACAAGTAAGATGAAGAATTTTTTGAGCGTGTCTATAAAAACATGTATATCTTATCGTGCCTATTCGTTTCCTCCTTTTTTTTTGGAAAAGTTATAAACGAAATGTAACTTGCTATTCTCATTACAATACCAATATGCATTATATAATGAATTAATACAGTATTTGCGTAGATTTTATTGAAAAAGAAAAACAAATTACAAAAATCAGTCAGAACTTAAAAATAACTTAAACCTAATATTATTAAAGATAAAAAAATCTCCCCAATCGCCGTTAATAGGCAAGCCAGAACGTGGCAATGCTGCCAGAAGGCTGGCAGCATTGCCACGTTGTATGGCAATGCTTATTTGCTGAGCTAAATATTAACCAGCCCTCTGGTAACGGGAGGCCTCTATAAGGGTATTTACGTACAATATTATGACACACAGAATTTGCTGCGCCAGTCTCAAGTTTCGTTAGCCAGAATCTAGAAGTTTTTTTTTTTTTTTTAGGGAACAATTCACACAAATTACCTAGTCCCAAAGTAAGCGCTAGTAAGGCTTGTGTTATGGGTACTAGACAACGATATACATACTTACATAGAGAAATACATACTTATATAGATAAAAACATCCATGACTCAGGAACAAATATTCGTGCTCATCACACAAATATATGTGCCCTTACCAGGATTCGAACCCAGGACGCTTGCTTCGCAGGCAGGTTCACTACCAACTAGGCCAACCGCGTCGTCAATATTTATATATTTGTTTACGTCTTCATAGTCTTTGAATACGTTATGCCGATTCACTCCACAGATATGTTGTTCTGAGCTATCAACTGCTGGGCCAACCAAAAGTGCCGACATTGAAAGCCATCCGAACCTGCCCCTACTGCCCGCGGACTGCGGGGAGACCGACTCAGAGAAGATTGTTGGCGGGAGTGTTGCAAAACTCTACCAATTCCCCTGGATGGTGCTACTGTCTTACAAGAGACTTTGTAAGTGTAACACCTACGATATAGCTCTTGCCTTTGACGATGGCAAGTCAGATTTATTTGTGGTAAGCACGTGTCAAAGTGTGCGTGAGAGCGGTGGGTACAGAAAGTGTGGAAAAAAATAAATCTCGATTGAAAATCGTTCCAAAAGACACGCACACTGACACGTACGCAGATACGTGTTTACCACAAGTAAAGTTCACTTCCCTTCGTAAATTGGATTGAGCTGTAACGGATTTTCATGTTTATAATGTTTCTTTAAAGCCGAGAAAATTCCAAAAAAAAACAATTAAAATGGCCGAATGTCAATCTCTTCAGATATCTTCTCTTCTTCTTAAACTTAAGAGCTAGGCTCTTGTCGGTGGAGCAATTTCCATGTGGTCTTTTCCAGAGCCTTTTCTTTGACTTCCTGATACGACTTGACTTCAACTCTCTCTTTCACCTGGTGCATTAAATGTTCTTCTTGGCCTTCCTCTCTTCCGCTTCCCTTCAACCTTTCCTTCAATAATGATCTTAATGTATTCGTCGTGACCAATCCAGATGTAACCAATTAAAATTTACCTATTAACCTGACATATTGCCATTATAATATGAACTTTTCTTCTATAAAATTGTTCAAATTAATCACGCGCAGATGGCCTGAGTTTCGATTGCGGAGGCTCTCTAATCACCGACCGCTATGTGCTGACGGCTGCGCACTGCGTCGTCAACCAGCCGCTGGCCGGCGTGCGCGTCGGCGAACACGACATCGAGACGGACACCGACTGCCAGGGGGAGCCGCCGCAACAGATCTGCGAGTCACATATCGAGGTGGAACATTCGAGCATTTTCTCTTGAATCTACTAGGGGATAGAGCTGGCCTTATACTCCGAAATTCGATTTTCGAAGTTCGTTTAGTGCCGTTTCGCTCTCACTAATAGTTATTAACGTAAGAGTGAGAGTGACGGTGTGATACGAACTTCGAAAATCGAATTTCGGAGTAGCCCTCCTGGGTAGTTGCATTGCAAGTTTTTGGCTAACGAAAATCGTTTCAAAAAACGGTTTTTTGTCACCAAGTAAATTTGTTCTTAGCTCGAAAATTTACGAAAATTCTAAAGAATGTTTTTTTCATGAAATGTACAATGCTTTTTTAAAAATGTTTCTCTTTATATTCCAGGATATTCGCGTTCAAACGATAATTCCACATCCAGAATTTCCGGAAAATAAACAACACGATATTGCACTTTTAAGACTCAAACAGAAAGTGGATTTTAGCTTCAGTGAGTAATTTTCTATTATAATAATCAATTAAGTCAAGTTTACCTATGTCCTAAGTTTATATATCGAGTCGTGGGCTCGCATCTCAGATTTTTTCTGAATTTGTGTGCGAAATCTCATTTAAAATTTACCAAGAGCTTTTCGGTAAAGGTAAACACCGCGAGCAAACCTGCATAACTTGCGAAGCAATTATGGTGCGCATGACGACCCAAATTCCCTGATTAAGCGTCAAGCGTGAAGAGAACAGACAGACACTTTTTCGCATTTCTAACATTCGAAATATTTCAGGGAATACTCGTCCAATATGCCTCCCAGTGACGCAGGAGTTGCGGAGTCGCAAAATAGTGGGTCTCAATGCGACAGTCGCCGGATGGGGGCAAACGGAGACAGGCTACAAGTCCTCCAAGCTGCTGGCTGTAGATGTACCGATATCCACCAGCGAATCCTGCGCACTACTATTCTCCAGGTTTATTTTTACATACATACACACTAATCACATCTTTATCCCTTACAAGGCAGACAGGGCCTGGTAACAAGAGCTAAAGGCCACGTATAGCGTGATTGTGAACGTCGTTGAAAGAGGAATCAAAATAATGATGGGTTGCATCGCCTGTAACATAATTCCTAAGATTTTCGCCCATTCCCTCGAAAGGCTTTTACCATATGCGCGGAAGTTTTTCTTTGCTCCTAGACCAGGGGCCTTACCATGACGTCTTAATTCCGTCTCAGTCAGTTTTTTAATTAGCCTATTGTGGTGTCCTACTGCTGGCCGCATCTCCTCTCAATCCCAGGCCTGGCGCAATGTCAGGCAAGGCCTCCATATACGCGTCCAAATCGTCCCACCATCTGCTTCTCTTCTGCCTCGCCTTCGCTGGCCTTTCTCTGGCACCCACTAAGCAGCTAAGTGAGCCCACCTCTGTGGATTCATGCGGCAGACACGTCCAGCCCAGTCCTATTTTAGCTTAGCAGTCTTTTTCCCAACGTCAGCTATCCGTTTTTTTGAGCGCAGAGTGGTGTTTTGGATTTTTTCTATCCAGGTTATAGTTATTAAAAGCTAGATTGCGTCTATTGCGTAGACTATTTTAGGAGTGACGAACTTTTAATGATGGTGTCTTTTGTTACTGAGATCCGATTTTGATGAAACAATATTATATGTTGTTCCAGGATGTCTAAGCTGAATGCCATTGAAATATGTTTGGCAAAATTTCTAAAAGCATTGATTGGGTATGTTAAAGTTTCGGATTGCCCCCAGAGTAGGTTTTTTTTCTGAAATATTTTAAAAACAATATAGGTACCGATTTCTTTGATAAATGTCAGTTGCTAAATATAATATTTTTGCATGTGAACGGGCTCTGGTCACTGCGCTATACCCTGTTATCAGTCACACACTGTACTATCGGACACTCGTCCTTAGTATTTATAATTATATTTATACATTTTATAATAAACAAAGTGAACTTCCTATTTTATACAAAGAAAATTGCATTAGGTATTTAGCAGCATACACAGATTTGTAATTATAAATTGACTTACGTTATGAAGCCACTTCGTTTGACCTTACGCTTTTGATAAGTACTTAAATTTATCTATTTACCTACTTCTTATTATGACAAATAACAATAGCGATTGGGTCAATTAACTTTTCGACCCACATGTCAACCTCAACCTTGTCCGAAAAATTGAAATACCCAAATTCATTGAGCTCCTCCACTATCCACTATCAGTTTGAATTATCAAAAAGTAACCTCACCTCCTCTCTCACCTCATAAACGTAAGTTTTTGATAATTGACGAAACTTGAAACTTGAAGTAGTGTAGTGGTGTGTAGGAACTTGAAGCAAGTGTTGTAGCCATTCTAACCCTGGTATAGCTCTTTCAGTTCACGACGGAGAGTGAGGCTTAGGTACATGTATTGTGGTAAATGTGTATCTGCATACGTGCTAAAGTGTGCGTGAGAGCGAAAGCGGGTAGGTATCTATGGTAGGCATAAAAAATAATGAGACATTTTGCTCGAAAATCTGTTGATAAGTATGCTGGTACGTGTTTACCACAAACGAAACTCACTCGCCATCGTGAATTAAAAGAGCTAATATAAAACTTATAATTCTTTTCAGACGAGGAAGCGAGAGCTACAAAATCTGTGCTGGGTGGAAGGACCAAGACTCCTGCAACGGGGATTCTGGTGGGCCACTGATGCTGAAGGGTTTGAAAAGAAACGCAGGCCGATTAGTTGAGTATGGAATTGTATCCACTGGGCCCGTGAAATGTGGAAAAGGAGAACTCGGCACCTACACCGACGTCGCCAAGCACATGAAATGGATACTGGATACTATTGAGCCTTGAGATATGTCCTGCCGGCGACGCTAGACATTTTTATTGATCAAGCCGTCTGGTACGAGCTCTAACGTTTACTAACCTACATTGTCTGTTTAATAACTATAGTTACCGGTGTTTCTTAGCCTGTGGTCCGTGGTTCTCTGAGGTTCCGTGAATGTATGTACGCAGTCCTCAGTCTAATTTAGGTACAATATTAGACAACAATTAATAAATGCTACCAAAAATCTCGTCGCGGGGTGCTTGGTAATTGTGCGTGATTTCCTAAGGCCCCGTAGCTGACAAAGGTTAAGAAACGCTGAACTAAATTAAATCGGAGCAAGATCCCCGTGGCACGTTACGGTTCCCGAAAAGCTGGCAGCGTTTCTTCGTCGAAGTCGTTGAGAGAAACAGCTGTTGGACTTTTGATCTCTAGTTGTGTCGGCCACGCGCTATCGGGACCCTTGAATAAGTTTGTATGCTCCGTACTCAATGAGCCCAGGGTCTCAATACCTGCAGAAATATAATTTAAGCTTTGACCAGGTGTAACAGGGTTTTTTGTTGTAACAGGGTGAACTTTCCTGTTTTCATCCGTTCTGCCCCTGCGCCAGTATTGCTCGTTTATAAACGTAATAAATGATATTTAACACTAATAAATAGTTGTTTGATTGTTTTATTGCAACCATTCAAGTATTTTCACTATTGCCACATTTTTCACAGAGTAAGTATGAATAAAGTTTACTGGCTGCCTAAAACGAATACTAAAGTTCCTAATTGAAGAGTCTGTTGGACTGCTGTGAGGCAAGTCTCTGCAAGGCAGAAACTACTGTGGACTGTAGACTTCGGGTTATAAATATCGAATCGTGGGCATCATCGGGCGTTTTTGGATAATTTCTCAGTCTGGATAATCTGGGTATATATTTAAAGAAAAATAACATATTGCGAAGGCAGTTCGTATACTTTTAAATACCTGTACTATTACTAGAAACTAACCCTAACTGGGTGGATTTTTGACGTTGTAATTTGTGTGCAATACGTAAAGCATGGCACACAAATTACAACGTCAAAAATCCACTCAACTAACTAATCCCGATAGCTTCAGTGACGTATTTCTTGTTCCACCTCAATTCTGTAAAATCACTCCAGTCTTCCACTCAGACTGCTACAACCATTGAGCATCGCTATGACAGACTTACCAACCTCAGCTATGAATCAGCTGCGGATACATTAAATAAAACGATGGTTTCATTAAAAATATTTTTAACTTGGATTTTATTAAAAAAATAACACTAGTTACAGTAAAAAATATGTAAGTAGCAGTAGGTGCCCAGTCTGGGCCGGTACAGGCAATTTTCAACTTTAAATTGAGTTTAATTAGGTATCAAGTTAACAAATCTATGGTTTTAAGTGGCCTGGTGGAAAAGCACCTGCCATAGCTGAGAAGAACTCAGCGCAACTTTAACACTTTATTTACTTAATCTAAGTAAGTGCGTAAGTACTTACTCATTGGTGCACGCTATACATGACGCAAAAAATTCAAGTCAGTAAATAAAATTATGGCTTTATATTGTCTAGAATCCATTTCATGTGTTTGCTGACGTCTGTGTAGACAGTGGGGACAGTAGAGTGGTCCTGACCGCCAAAGGAGAAGACGCCGTACTGAATGAAACGTTGCTGTCCATTGTGGGACCCAAAAACCATGAGAGGGCCATCGCCAACAATGCTTGTGCCTCTGCTGCCGTATCCACTAGCGCACAGCTTGTCGGTAAAGTCGATGCCTCCTGGATGGCTGCATGGGGAAAAAACAAGTGAGTATAAGCTTTCACAGCCACGATGGATTGGAGATCAGTAATACCTAGTGGGGTTCCGATTCGGTTTAAGTTCGCTGGCTACATGCTCCATACTAAAAATGACAGTTAAAATCTGAACTGAGCCCCAATTTTGTTTTTTATTCGGGTCAAATCTTGCAACTCAATTTTGAAGCAGATATTTTCAAAGAAATTGCGGGTGGATGTTATTGTTGGGTAGACCGAGCTCTGTCTACCCTCATTCTTGCAATTACCTCATTATTGCATTATTATTCTTGTAATGAATTAATTAATTATTATTTACCGCAATTTCTTCAGTCTACCCGTGATCATGATGCATGCATCTGCGTCGAAATATCGGGTGCTCAATAAAGGTAATCGCGGTTCACATCCCGTTTATAATATTTCGAATGAACTTAACCGTGAATCATTAAAAACTCTTATTGTTCAGGTGACGACTCTGTTTGCGCAGAATTCGCTTATCTGTATCCCGCGGAAACAATGAGATTTTCCGGGATAAAACCTATCCTTATCCTTATCTCTTTACCAAATTTTTACTAAATCGGTTCAGCGCGTTAAGTGCAAAGAAGCAACAGACAGACAGTCAGATTACTTGCGCATTTATAATATTAGCGTGGATATTTAAATCACTTACGTGTTAAATACATGACTGCAGTTGTCCCGCGAATGGATGGATACACCGATAGTCAGCAGTCTCGAAGACGTAATGATGTGTTCGGAGTCTGAAAGGTCCCAACCAGCAATCGTAGCATACAATCCAGACATATTCCTTTCTTGAAGGTCTTTAGTCACTGGCAAGCAGATTGGCTGGGCATTCTCTGAGAAACAAATGATGCCGCTATAACTGTTAAACTTAAAGCTGCGAGCTGTCACCGTACAGTTACAGTAACCAAACCAAACACTATATTATGGACGCGGTGATCCACTCGCGGTAGGTTTCCAAGCCACGTCCTCACTATGTTTTTGGTTAATAATAAAAAAATATATTTATGTTTTCTTTATTGTTTTGTTGAGGTTTTAGATACTTACTGAATGTAAGATCAACGGTTTCCTTGAGCCGGACGAGTCCAATGTCGTTCTTGATGGTTGGTTTGCGCTGGTAGCCCGGGTGTGGTATGGCCTCTTCCATACGTAGATCCTAAATGAGATCGTAAGTGATATAATCTGTGTATAATATACTGTGTGATAATAATAATTGCAAAGAAAAGAAAGGCAGCCGAGCTAAGTTGCCAAGCTGAGTCATGAAAAAACAAGGTTTACAAGGCATAAGTACTTCAACTTCAAATGCGTGAGCGACCCGTGTATAATTTCAGGAAAAATGTGTATAGAAAAGTTCATTCAAAGAACCATATACATAAAAATGCATGGCTGAATGTGTTGCCAAGCGCAAACCTCGGCCAGTTATAAAGCTAACTTAAGGTTAGCCAAGCAGTGTTTTCTTAAGTTTACAAGTATGTGTTAATGTAATAAAGATTTGACAAATGCTGACGAGTAATTAATCTGACTTGTGGTGAGTGCGGACGTGCATTTGCTGCAAAAATCGGTTTTGTCAGTCACCAGAGAGCGCATCAATAACGTTCTCAGCGTTAGAAACCGGTCGCTGTAGCCGGAAACGGCTAGAAGAAGGAGTAGTAGTGAAATGTTTAGATTCCTTCAATTGGGCTTGCTGTAGGTACCTGTATGTGACTTTCACATGTCACGTGGGGCATCTCCCCTTGGCAGTCAGAGTACGTTACTATGTCAAACTCTCCGATCCGAACTCCAGCGATTGGATTTGATTGCAACAAGCAATGCGCTGATGTCAGCACGTATCGCTCGTTGATAAGACTTCCACTGCATTGAAACTGCATCCCAAGCCCTGAAACGAAACATTTGCAATGTCAAAACCCTTGATGATAATTTATTGCACAGCCTACACAGTAGATATCTACTCTTCATCTGGGCAGTTATCTAACTAATATTATAAATGCGAAAGTTTGGATGGATGGTTGTTTGTTTGTTACTCAATCACACCAGAACGGCCCAACGAATCTGGATGATATATAAATAGAGAAAAGATACATAGATAGAGAAAAGTCTGGAATAGCACATAGGCTACTTTTTATCCCGGAAAATTCCCGCGGGATAGCGATAAACGAATTCTTTGTAGACGAAGTCGCGGGCAAAAGCTAGTTCTTCATAAGTATTAGGGTGCATGACAAGTATTCGACCAAAGTAGTTAAGTAAACTGACTTGTTCTGTACGCGATGAGAGCCATCCACGGATACTCATAAAGTTGAGCTATTAAACCCCCTAAAAGTTGCCGGACGGTCACACCACACCTCTCTGGCAGCAGCTGCAAGTTGGGGTGGTCCTCGATGCTTTCGACACCTGGCTCAGCAGTTGGAACCATCGAACAACACACCTGTTAACAAATATGGCAATTCAGTCAGGACTGGGCGTTATTTTTGATAGCAGTTTTAAGAAAGTGCTTTTCAGTAGGAAACGAACATACACTATCTTGCCAGGAACGAAAACAGTTTTTATTAAAACACTAAAATACATTATCAAATTTCTCCGATTGGATGAAATTTAACTCTCTCTTCAGTAGAGATAGTCTATCATTACTGAAGAGAGAGTTAAATTTCAACCAACATACATACATATACATATCGTTACGCCTCTTTCCCACAGGGGTAGGCAGAGACTACTTTGTTCCACTTGCTACGATCCTGACATACCTCTTTCGCTTCATCCACATTCATCAATCTCTTCATACATGCTCGTCGGTTGGTCCGGTTGGTGAGGTTGGTCCGGTTTCAACCAACCGGAGGAATTAAGGACCTTTTAGGTCGTTACGTGTACTTAACTGTTTCTTTTTTGTCATCCGGAGTGAGAGCGAACAAAACGAAACCCACTTGGTGGCAAAAAAGCGTTTTTGAAAAAGCCGTTTCTTGGTAGCCAAAAACAGTTTCATTTCGTTTTCGAAAATACGCGCAGCGACCCAGCCCTAAATTCAGTATGCTATGGACTACAGTCACAATAGGGTTGAAACATTGATAATCTTCATTCGTACAAAGAAAACCATTTTAGTAGACACTTCAGCACACTTCGTATTCATCATAAAAATGCCTGCTCCTACCGTGATTCGAACCCGGGATCACTAGCTTCATAGTCAGGGTTACCAACCACTTCGGGAGGCGTCGTCGGCTCGAATCCTCGGGATCCCACGCCTTCATAAACCCGGCAAGCGGGTAACGCCGTAGTGTTTTAGTGGGTATGCTCCCCCCAGTCCTTCCCGCAGGGAAAGAGGTCGGGGGAGAGAATCCCACATAACCCTCGGGCCCCCCGGGTCCAGGGGTACTCGTAAAGAGTTCACTACGTTAAAAAAGGGGGTTACCAACCACTACCTACACTATCCGGTTGTTAACGCTGGACATTGCTGCATACGGTGCATGGCTGCAGGACATAGGTTGCAGCAATGTCCAGCGTTAACACCGGTCGTCAAACATTTTGGAGAACTCGACTGTACAACCATTTTAGGTCCAGACTTTACGGGTATTTATTTACAGACCATTGGCAATTTATCATTGTCAAATCCACAGAGACTCTCTTTCAGCTGATCATAAGCCTTGTTCTGGATTACAAGGGAGGCAGCTCCGCAAGAGCCGATTGAGGTGCAATCATCACAGCTTTCTGGAAAATAGTTTACAACATTTTGTAACATAGGTCGTTCAGAAAAAGTTAGATATTTAAATAAAGTTCAATAAAATGTGTTTTTTGGCTTGCATTCCCTACTGCTCCTAAACGGTGACGGCTTATGAAAATACTTAAATGTTAAAAAATAAAAAGACCGATGTATTTTAAACACAATATTTGCATTTTGTAAATCCTCATCACGAATAACAACAACAAAACCGAAAATTTGCAAAAGTGTGCTGATTTTCTTTACTCCTCACACGTAAAGAAAAAGACAAAGCTTGCAGGCGCTAGTCACCTTAAATAAAATACAGAGGTACTTACTAGTCGGGATATTTCCTATGGCACTTTTCAATAACACAAACACGCAAATGAGGAAAACTTGATCACGCATTCTAGTAAATATTTGAATAAAGTTAAAAGCGTATTCCTCGCACTGTTCTCCGGTGTAGAATGATTTGTTTTATACAGGTTTAATGTTTATATACTAGTATGGTAGGTATACTGTATATTTATTAAGGTCATCTCACGGGGTGAAGACGCGGTTGTAATTACTATTTACTTTGTGTTCGTTTATTACTTTACCGATTCGATTCCCGGTCATAGCTTTACTTTTCGGATTTTCTATGTGTTCTAGTGTTCAGTATTGTTTAGAAATATAGGTTTTCTTTTTTTATAGTCAGTTTTAGAATTAGTGCATCTTGTAAATATTTTTCTGAATGTTATCAAATAAATTACTATAAGGTGCATTCGGGTAATTTCGGAAATCGGATAATTCCGAATACCGGATAGTTCCCAAACTCATTAAAATCAGTCATATTACGTTATATATATATATTATCTATATATATAAAAGGCAAAGTCCTGACTCACTCATTAATTGATCATCGCCCAGCCCAAACCACGGGACCTAGAGACTTGAAATTTTGCACACAGATACCTTATACAATGTAGGCATCCACTAAGGAAGGATTTTTGGAAATTCGACCCCTAAAGGGGTTAAATGGGGGTCCAAAGTTTGTATGGGGCGAAGTGATTCCTTGGTCCGATCTACTTCAAATTTTGCAAAAACATTCTTTAACAGAATTGATAGAACACGTGTTTCGTATTTTCTTGATATTCATCCCTTGACGGGGTTTAAAAGGGGTAGAAAGTTATTTTGGGGGCGATTTGCTTCGAAGTTGATATCAATACTCCTTAGTGCTTTTGATTAAATAGTAGATTGATAAACTAGGGTTGAAATATACCCATTTCACCCGAGATATTTCTGGCACCCGAACGAAGTGAGGGTGCCAATAGTTCGAGGGTGAAATGGGTAATTTCATCCGAGTTGAACACTCTACTTTTCATTTCGAATATGAGGAAATTAAAATTTCACTAACGTCGCATGCTCGCATTTAATATTTGTTACGTTTGTCATTCTCTTCCCGCTCTTTTCTCTATTGCGCGATTTGCGCGCATTGCGCATTTCTTCTGCGCACCAATGGCGGCCGGCTAGTTTTTTTTTAAACTTGCAGACACGGAGGTCGCTATCAATTAATTGTCGACTTAAATATTTCAAGCTAAAAAAATTACCGAACGTAATAATTTCTACTAATCCTCGTTGTATATGCTTGCATAAGCTTATACATATATAGCGGGAATTTTATTTTAAGATTATTTTGCCTTTTACAATTAAAAAGGAACTATTAGTATAGATTTTTATTTTAAACATAGATTACATGGCTGTATACGTATTTCCATTGCTATGTACTTCATTTGGATTAGCTAGAAAAAAAAATTACTTTCAACCCAAGGGTCGCGATGAGTCACTTTCAACCCTATACCCAGATAATCAATGACCTACTTTCAGAGTATGAGAGATGAAAAATACATTTTATTTTGACACAGTCATGTTTGAAATCGCAATCCATTGACGTAATATTTTTAAACAGGACCGAGTACTCGCAGCTGAAAAACGAGCTAACCGAGATAGTATGGAGGCGCGTGCGCCTTTCTAACAGGACTGATTTAGATTTAGATTAGATTTATTTATTTATCAACAAAAATTACATTATATAAGAACATGCATGTCACAAATATAAGCATTTCTGTTGAGATCGTCAAAAATCAATAACAACAATACAAGACAATAAGATTTTTGTAATCACTAACATAGTATAAAACAAAGTTGCTTTCCGCTGTCTGTCTGTCCCTATGTATGCTTGATCTACTTTTTTAGTAGGTAAAATGTTTCAAGAGAATGGTTTATTATATCTATACAATACATAGGTACATAATAATAACGCTAAAGAGGGTCCAAAGTCTGTACATGGAAGATATTTTCTGGGGATACTTAGAATCGATAACAGAACACGTGTATATTTGTGAGCGCATCACGTGAAAACGGCTGAACGGATTTTGATGCCAATCTTACTAATCTGTTGAGGAAATCACCGATAGCTTATTATGTAACTCGCTCGCGATCACAATCGTCTTCATTTTGACAGTTCATGTATGGGCTGACACTCGGCATCGGAATCCGCTAGCTGTCACATTCATACAAGAACTGTCAAAATGAACACGATGGCGAGTGCGAGCGAGTTACGTAATAAGCTAGCAGGTTATAGGCTACTTTTTATCCCGGAAAATTGCATAGTTCCCGCGGGATAGCGATGAACATGTCAAAAATCGCAGCTTGCTAGAGTCACAACGTAAATAAATATTGATTCAATATCATAGACGTGCACTGGATTTTTTAAAACTCCCATGGGATTGGGAATAAATGGGGTTTATAAGTCCACTGAAAAGGGAGCCTATCTCCATAACTATAATTACCTATTAGTCATGAAATTTGGCATACAAGTAGGTAATCATAACTGCTGAAAATCAATTTCAAGACTTTTCAAAATTCTCATGGGATAGGGAGAAAAAAGGGATTTATATGATTACTTTGAAATGTTCTTATTTCCTTAAATATTATTACCAGAATCTTTAAATTTGGCATACCTACCAGTAGATAATTGACAACATTTAAAAAAAAAAGCATTTAAGTTTTTTTCGCGTTTATAATAGCTGGTTAAAAATTAGACTACCCGTGTTTCTCGGTTTTCCTTTGGTTTACTTAAATTCGTCGTTAATAATTTATTAAAGAAATGGTCATTAAAAAGACCGTATATACAAAGATAGGGATACTGATGTCGTGAACTTAGCATGATATAAAATTAAAAAAGTAACTTTCAAACAGAACTGTCATGTCATGTCACTTGCTTTGTTTATCAACCATTCATTGTCGTTCGTTCACGAATTTGTTATTTTGCGTTTGCTGCTTTGCAATACAGTGCATGCTTTGAGTTTATTTCTATATAATGACGACCGGAAGAAAGTATCACCAAGATCCTTTAATAATTTGTATCGTCCCAAGTTGCGGAAACACGGCGTTAATGGAAAAAAATAAGCACTATAAGCACATGAACACAAGATACACAACACAAGATAAATTCGTCGACTTTGGGCAGATTGTGGCTATCCGCTATCACTAATCAGTCAACCACTTTCATGTTATTAAAGCGTCTATCAAACCAATAATTAAATATTACGACATTTACGAGAATTGAAAACGTATCGTTAGAATCAAGTACCTAATCCGTCGGACTGATAAAAAATGAACATGACATTGCCACCATGACCGTTCTATATTTTTTTAAATTCCTGCGGTAATAAATGGACTAACGGCACTATGAGTATATCCCTAACATTCACAATCCAACTTTTTTACTGTTTTTCCTGAATATAAAAAAACTACTGCATAAAAAAAAATCCAAAAATATTTTTACTGTAATGAGCAGTGTAAAATCTACAAACGGTATTTTCATTTTACTACCTTAGCAAATTTGAATTGTTGTCAATTATGATATCTGAAAACTGATTTCAGGAATTTCCTGTGGTATGAGAAAAAAGAGTAACTTTACTGACTTGCTATTAGTTTCTTTGTATTTGGCAGACATTCCTTGATGATCAAAGGGATTTTCCAATATTCCCACGGAATAAAAGGACCGTATAGAAAATATAAACTTCGTATTTAGTAGACATGCCTCGGAGGAATAACATCCTCCGAGAGACATGCTCTTTGATGATCACGTAGGTGTCATAAAATTAGATTTTTCGAATTTCCCACAGAACAAAAGGATGGGATAAAAAATAATGGAAGTGGGTCCATGCAAGAAACTGGTTGATTTTGTTGAGGTAGGTAGGTAGTACGAAATCTTTCGTGCTAAAGTTTGGTGTACGACTTCCATTTGACTGGTTTTGTACATTTTCGATGGGAGAGAGGAAAAAGTTTTAGCGCAAATTATGATTCTGCGCGGACGAAGTCGCGGGCAAAAGCTAGTTATACACATAAACCTTCCTCTTGATTCACTCTATCTATTAAAAAAAACCGCATCAAAATCCGTTGCGTAGTTTTAAAGTAAGAAGACAGGGAAAGCGACTTTGTTTTATACTATGTAGTGATATTGCTGATGTGTTGCCAGCAGCAGTTGACTAAGGTACCTCCTGTGCCAGTAATTTTACCGGCTGTCTCTTTCCGTGCCACTGCGCAACGCAAGCACTGCTTGGCGGCAGGATTAGCGAGTAAGACGGTAGCATTCCAAACGGACTTCGCACGAGGTCCTGCCACCAGCAAAATATTATGAAATAACAGGTCTTTCAATCATATTCTCATTGCGGTTTAGTAATACATTTATACAAAATTATTATCTAACTCAGTGGTGGGCAAAGTACGGCCCGCGGGCCAACTCCGGCCCGCGAAACCATTTTATCCGGCCCGCCGCGGATACATCGAAATAGTTTGTATATGGCCCGCGATGATTATATTTTGAGGATTCACCCGTTATAAAGTAAAATATTTGAATACATAGAATGACATACATAGATAGATAGATAGATACCTTCAAATAAATAAATAAATTAAACCATTTGAAATATTTTTTTATTATGTTGTTATTTTAACCGTTAAAAAAAGATTGAGAAATTTCAGAGGAGGGCCAGAGTTGCAGCAAAACTGCACTTTTATATAAAACCGTTAAATTTTAAAATTTTGCAGTTTTGCTGCAATTCTGGCCCGCCTCCGAAATTTCTCAAGCTTTCTGGCCCCCCACGAAAAAAGTTTGCCCACCACTGATTCTAACTAATATTATAAATGCGAAAGTATGGATGTATGGATAGATGGATGGATGGATGGATGTTTGTTTGTTACTCAAACACGCCAGAACGGCCCAACGAATCTGGATGAAATTCGGCACATAGATAGAGAAAAGTCTGGAATAACACATAGGCTACTTTTTATCCCGGAAAATTCCCGGGGGATAGCGATAAACGAATTCTTTGCAGACGAAGTCGCTGGCAACAGCTAGTTTATTATATATCGCTAGACTTAGCCATTCCGTTTACGGGATTTTGCAGTCGTAAATCTCGAAACCTTGGGAATATTGAAATAAAAAGAAGCCTGTCCTGTGTCATCTGGAAATCTTACTGTCAATACCTACTGAATTTCCTCCAAATCTGCCCAGCCTTTTCAGTGAAAGAGTAAAAAACAGACAGACTTACTCAAAATCTTTTGCTTTTATTATATAAAAAGGAGATATGGCTTGAAATTACGCATGTCTTCGTTGACATGAAAGGAAATTAAAACTATGAATATTATACGTCAATAAAGTAAACTTTATTTAATTTTTCACTTTTCTCTGTTTAGTCATTTAACATATCCTATTAATTTCGTATTTTCAACATTATTATAAATTTATACAATACAAGAATACTTATTGCCTAGGTATAACCTATTCTAAGTACATTTTAATATAACAGGCAGAATGACAAACATTTTTTTAATGCAAAATATTTCAACGGTTCAGTCAATAGTTTAGAAATATTTATTACATAATCTTAAAATCGACGGGAATTTAAAATATTGATTGAAAAAAAAAATAACAAAAGAGAGATCGTCGGCGTCGGATATTCTTGATCATAGTTTTACGGGGGCCTTAATTACCATGACGTCTCAATGTGATTCAATTCAGACTTTAGCTGCTTTAGCTTCAGGTTTTAGCTGTCCTTTTTAGTATGGATCTGACAGCGAGCGAACCTAAGCTGAATCGGCATTGAATCCCATTAAGACGTCATATGGTAACCCCTCAGGTAAATACAATAACTTTTTCTACTTAAATGTAAAATGCAGATTTAAAAAAAAATTAGCTCATGCCAAAAGGTGTCCGACATTTTGTTTTACAAATCTTCATTGGAAAGGCGAAGTCGACTAGTCAACATAGTGGTACATAATTATAATCCATGTTTTTTTTAAATATCAGATCTGGGCATAGGTGTAAAGCCTTTCAGCCTATATGAATCATTGACTAATAATAAAAAAAACATGGGAACTACGACTTCTTTAAATTGCAGTACAAAAATGCAGCTGTAAAATAGAAATGATAATAATATAATAATATACCTACGTGTACTTATTTTGGCTTTTTGGTGTCCACTTTCTTACGAGTATAACTTACGGACAGGCCACGACTGCAATAATGATCACTTTGCTGCACGTTTATTTTTCTCCTCTCACGACAAGGGATGCTTAGTAGCAGCTTTCCAAAGATAACTTAACCAACCACATCACGAACAGCTAGCTTATTACAATTCGCTCACAATCGCCATCGTCTTCATTTTGACAGTTCATGTATGGGCTGTCACATTCATACAAGAACTGTCAAAATGAACACGATGGCGATTGCGAGCGAGTTACGTAATACGCCTTCAGTTTGAATCCTTAGAATGTACATAAACACGAGTATTAAAATACAGAATACAGCACATTAGATTCCCACGTAAAAGAGTAGAAAGCAAGGGCGCCATTTTCCACGTAACAGGTGACGGCAATTTATTTAAACATGGCAACAATTTTGTGTGGATATATTTAGTTCCCTTTTCATCCGTTTTATACTCCTTTGTCTCAGAATAAAGAATAAACCAGAAGCGATGTTACAATATCCGCGTACTGTGACAAGTAGGTAGGTATGTCTAGAATTGTGTGCTAAGTTAGGTATTAGGTAGGTATATTGTTAAGCTTATGGATTTCCGTTTTCTTTTGTTGTTTTATTTTTCCATTTACTGTCTAGTTACAGGCTAGCAGCGTCGAAGTTCCTAAAACGTCCCCATAGCGAGCCTGTGGGGACGGAAGTGATACATGCCCTCGGTACCGCTCTGCTTTCAGAGCATGACATGAGCGCGTGTGAGCCAACATTGGGGGCGGCAGACGTAAGCTTGCCTTCGGAATCCAAAAGCTTATCAGTTACTTACTTGACATGAAATGCATATTTCATATTTTTTATTATATATAATATTTTTTTTTTTTTTTTTGCTCTTTTTCTCATCGACATTGGAGATATCTCCAATTAACTTATTTGACGGTGGAGGCGTTTTACACCTCCACTAAACTTAGATTATTTTTATTCACTTTTTGCTTTTGCTTTCTCTTTCTTATCATTATCGCATATTTTGTTTCGCTTTGACCAGTAGAGACTTTATACATCTCTACTATAGACCAATGTAATTTAAGGTACGGACTTAATTTAGGGACCTTTTACATCCCTTTTATAAAATGTATTAATTGTATTAGGTAAGTTAAGTAGAATTTAAGTACTATTGTAAATCTATTTTATTTTGAAAAAATGACTTTCTGCCAAGTTTCTTGCGGCGCATTCTTCTTGGCAATGATGGTCTTTCCGAATGCGCTGGTAGATTAAAAAAAAAGACATGTAAAAGAGCCCTCGGCGGCCTATTTGCAAAATAAACTTTTGACTTTGACTTTGACTTTGACATTGTCCAAAAACTTCAGTCTTTTTCATTAAGACATTGAGGGTTATGAAGACTATACCTTATTATCTGCACTGCCTAGGTTCTCACCCGCCACCCGCGGTAGGCAACGATCCGTCGTATCTAATGGTCGCTCCCGAACATTTACGAACACAGCATATAAACGCCGCGGGCGACGGCGGGTGAGAGCGACAAATACTTATAAATCTGCATTATGAAATCATATTTTGAATCGGATAAATTTATACAAGCATATGCGTTGAAAATTTTAATGTCAAAATATGATATTACTATAATATCTATGCGCATAATATTAATGGCTGCAATGGCATGGATTAGCAATCCTTATTATCGTGATACTGATGTATCAATATATGATCGTGGATTTCGAAACATCCGGATTCGCGGCGATACACATATATATCGTGATATGGATCGAATGGATCGCAATATGCGTGGATACGCGGTACACTCGAGGACTTTAATTGTTGAGCATACATGGAACGCTGTCATAGTGAACGCCATGCCGACAAACAAATTTCAATAATATTTTGACATTGACATTTTGCGACAAGGTTCTATCGTTGCTCAACAATTAATGACCGCGAGTGTACATGGCTGGTTTATTCTATATTCTATGTCCCTTGTGCGCCTACACAGCGCTTTCTCTGTGTAGCGTGAGCGTGACGTCAGGAGGGGGGGCTTCCCACTGGTGGGCCCACAGCGGCTTGCGGCGACGGTCCACCGCTGGGCCGCTCTCAGTTGACCCCTCAGAGTAAGCACTGCTGCATGAACGGAGACTGCACGAAGCGCGGACTTTGTGCTCTGAAGAGGATATAGGTACATTTGCAGACACTAGAGACTTTATTGTCTTCAACACACACACTTCACAAATCGTATTCAACTTTTCTTTCTGTCAAGAGGGGATGCGGGTAGAAAGAGACAGCGAATAAAGGTCGTGTCTTATGACCCTTATGGGTACGACATTGCCACTCGTCAGAGAGCATTTGCGTCACGAGTGGTTTACGGCTCACTTTTAAAGAATCGCTCTATCTAACCCGCTTACTACTTATGGCATGTAAACAATTTACTGTCAAAATTGCAGAATTGCGGACCAAAACAAGTTTCAGGTGAGTAGAAACCGGGACGAGCTGCGTAAAGAAGACTGACCAGTCCTAGCCCCACTTTGTGAGTAGCAGACATTACGAATTGCTATTTAATTTATAAAGGCGCAATTTTCTAATAATAATGCGTTTCTAGGTCGAAATTCACCGGTTTTAAGACGTTATTTTCGTCGCTATCCCCTCAGCAAATATTGTTAAAAGAGATTATGATCAGAGTTTTATAAAAACAAATGACTGAAGGTACGGATTCTGAGTTGACAGGGAAAGAAGACAGGGAAAGCGACTTTGTTTTATACTATGTAGTGATATTGCTGATGTGTTGCCAGCAGCAGTTGACTAAGGTACCTCCTGTGCCAGTAATTTTACCGGCTGTCTCTTTCCGTGCCACTGCGCAACGCAAGCACTGCTTGGCGGCAGGATTAGCGAGTAAGACGGTAGCATTCCAAACGGACTTCGCACGAGGTCCTGCCACCAGCAAAATATTATGAAATAACAGGTCTTTCAATCATATTCTCATTGCGGTTTAGTAATACATTTATACAAAATTATTATCTAACTCAGTGGTGGGCAAAGTACGGCCCGCGGGCCAACTCCGGCCCGCGAAACCATTTTATCCGGCCCGCCGCGGATACATCGAAATAGTTTGTATATGGCCCGCGATGATTATATTTTGAGGATTCACCCGTTATAAAGTAAAATATTTGAATACATAGAATGACATACATAGATAGATAGATAGATACCTTCAAATAAATAAATAAATTAAACCATTTGAAATATTTTTTTATTATGTTGTTATTTTAACCGTTAAAAAAAGATTGAGAAATTTCAGAGGAGGGCCAGAGTTGCAGCAAAACTGCACTTTTATATAAAACCGTTAAATTTTAAAATTTTGCAGTTTTGCTGCAATTCTGGCCCGCCTCCGAAATTTCTCAAGCTTTCTGGCCCCCCACGAAAAAAGTTTGCCCACCACTGATTCTAACTAATATTATAAATGCGAAAGTATGGATGTATGGATAGATGGATGGATGGATGGATGTTTGTTTGTTACTCAAACACGCCAGAACGGCCCAACGAATCTGGATGAAATTCGGCACATAGATAGAGAAAAGTCTGGAATAACACATAGGCTACTTTTTATCCCGGAAAATTCCCGGGGGATAGCGATAAACGAATTCTTTGCAGACGAAGTCGCTGGCAACAGCTAGTTTATTATATATCGCTAGACTTAGCCATTCCGTTTACGGGATTTTGCAGTCGTAAATCTCGAAACCTTGGGAATATTGAAATAAAAAGAAGCCTGTCCTGTGTCATCTGGAAATCTTACTGTCAATACCTACTGAATTTCCTCCAAATCTGCCCAGCCTTTTCAGTGAAAGAGTAAAAAACAGACAGACTTACTCAAAATCTTTTGCTTTTATTATATAAAAAGGAGATATGGCTTGAAATTACGCATGTCTTCGTTGACATGAAAGGAAATTAAAACTATGAATATTATACGTCAATAAAGTAAACTTTATTTAATTTTTCACTTTTCTCTGTTTAGTCATTTAACATATCCTATTAATTTCGTATTTTCAACATTATTATAAATTTATACAATACAAGAATACTTATTGCCTAGGTATAACCTATTCTAAGTACATTTTAATATAACAGGCAGAATGACAAACATTTTTTTAATGCAAAATATTTCAACGGTTCAGTCAATAGTTTAGAAATATTTATTACATAATCTTAAAATCGACGGGAATTTAAAATATTGATTGAAAAAAAAAATAACAAAAGAGAGATCGTCGGCGTCGGATATTCTTGATCATAGTTTTACGGGGGCCTTAATTACCATGACGTCTCAATGTGATTCAATTCAGACTTTAGCTGCTTTAGCTTCAGGTTTTAGCTGTCCTTTTTAGTATGGATCTGACAGCGAGCGAACCTAAGCTGAATCGGCATTGAATCCCATTAAGACGTCATATGGTAACCCCTCAGGTAAATACAATAACTTTTTCTACTTAAATGTAAAATGCAGATTTAAAAAAAAATTAGCTGTCTAGTTACAGGCTAGCAGCGTCGAAGTTCCTAAAACGTCCCCATAGCGAGCCTGTGGGGACGGAAGTGATACATGCCCTCGGTACCGCTCTGCTTTCAGAGCATGACATGAGCGCGTGTGAGCCAACATTGGGGGCGGCAGACGTAAGCTTGCCTTCGGAATCCAAAAGCTTATCAGTTACTTACTTGACATGAAATGCATATTTCATATTTTTTATTATATATAATATTTTTTTTTTTTTTTTTGCTCTTTTTCTCATCGACATTGGAGATATCTCCAATTAACTTATTTGACGGTGGAGGCGTTTTACACCTCCACTAAACTTAGATTATTTTTATTCACTTTTTGCTTTTGCTTTCTCTTTCTTATCATTATCGCATATTTTGTTTCGCTTTGACCAGTAGAGACTTTATACATCTCTACTATAGACCAATGTAATTTAAGGTACGGACTTAATTTAGGGACCTTTTACATCCCTTTTATAAAATGTATTAATTGTATTAGGTAAGTTAAGTAGAATTTAAGTACTATTGTAAATCTATTTTATTTTGAAAAAATGACTTTCTGCCAAGTTTCTTGCGGCGCATTCTTCTTGGCAATGATGGTCTTTCCGAATGCGCTGGTAGATTAAAAAAAAAGACATGTAAAAGAGCCCTCGGCGGCCTATTTGCAAAATAAACTTTTGACTTTGACTTTGACTTTGACATTGTCCAAAAACTTCAGTCTTTTTCATTAAGACATTGAGGGTTATGAAGACTATACCTTATTATCTGCACTGCCTAGGTTCTCACCCGCCACCCGCGGTAGGCAACGATCCGTCGTATCTAATGGTCGCTCCCGAACATTTACGAACACAGCATATAAACGCCGCGGGCGACGGCGGGTGAGAGCGACAAATACTTATAAATCTGCATTATGAAATCATATTTTGAATCGGATAAATTTATACAAGCATATGCGTTGAAAATTTTAATGTCAAAATATGATATTACTATAATATCTATGCGCATAATATTAATGGCTGCAATGGCATGGATTAGCAATCCTTATTATCGTGATACTGATGTATCAATATATGATCGTGGATTTCGAAACATCCGGATTCGCGGCGATACACATATATATCGTGATATGGATCGAATGGATCGCAATATGCGTGGATACGCGGTACACTCGAGGACTTTAATTGTTGAGCATACATGGAACGCTGTCATAGTGAACGCCATGCCGACAAACAAATTTCAATAATATTTTGACATTGACATTTTGCGACAAGGTTCTATCGTTGCTCAACAATTAATGACCGCGAGTGTACATGGCTGGTTTATTCTATATTCTATGTCCCTTGTGCGCCTACACAGCGCTTTCTCTGTGTAGCGTGAGCGTGACGTCAGGAGGGGGGGCTTCCCACTGGTGGGCCCACAGCGGCTTGCGGCGACGGTCCACCGCTGGGCCGCTCTCAGTTGACCCCTCAGAGTAAGCACTGCTGCATGAACGGAGACTGCACGAAGCGCGGACTTTGTGCTCTGAAGAGGATATAGGTACATTTGCAGACACTAGAGACTTTATTGTCTTCAACACACACACTTCACAAATCGTATTCAACTTTTCTTTCTGTCAAGAGGGGATGCGGGTAGAAAGAGACAGCGAATAAAGGTCGTGTCTTATGACCCTTATGGGTACGACATTGCCACTCGTCAGAGAGCATTTGCGTCACGAGTGGTTTACGGCTCACTTTTAAAGAATCGCTCTATCTAACCCGCTTACTACTTATGGCATGTAAACAATTTACTGTCAAAATTGCAGAATTGCGGACCAAAACAAGTTTCAGGTGAGTAGAAACCGGGACGAGCTGCGTAAAGAAGACTGACCAGTCCTAGCCCCACTTTGTGAGTAGCAGACATTACGAATTGCTATTTAATTTATAAAGGCGCAATTTTCTAATAATAATGCGTTTCTAGGTCGAAATTCACCGGTTTTAAGACGTTATTTTCGTCGCTATCCCCTCAGCAAATATTGTTAAAAGAGATTATGATCAGAGTTTTATAAAAACAAATGACTGAAGGTACGGATTCTGAGTTGAGTTAGGTTAAAGTTACGACTTGTTATGTATGCCGTTGTGGTATTAATCGTAGGGTGGATAATGACGATTCATTCTCTTTAACAGAAGCAGCATAGCATTGCACATAGACACTTGATTTTCAGATCCCTCGGGAGTTATTGTGAAAAGGACACAGGATCAGTAGCAACCCTTGTTTAGGCTTGATTTAATTTTTATCTCGGGCCACTAAGATTGCTTAAAAGCTGTGATGATGCTGATGCATTTATAAATGATTTGGTATAGCATGTTCTTGAAACTGTCAAGTGCATACTTGACATGATAGTATGATACTGATGCAAGGCAGCGACGGGATGCGGACAAGAGTGCATTTGGAACATACAAGCGTGGTTCAGAAGCCAATGAAACTAGGGCATGATTCATAAATATTATAATTACATATTAACACAAGCGATTATTCTATGATACATGATATGGTAAATGTAATAACAACTATAAAAGCACCATGTCCGACTGCAGGACATTTTTGAAAAAAATATTTTCACATTAGCACTAACTTAATGTCCAGCTAACCTCCAATTGTGTCCAGGTAGTCCCTGGCTATGTCATCAAGCTGTAAGACCTGGATGACGGGAGCCGGGGGCTTGGCCCGCGACCGCCGCGCCAGGCGGACCACTAGAAACGTGGAGATAAGGAATGCTGCCACCAATACTACTGCTCCGACTGATATAGCCACGTCCTTTTCTAGAAGAACTGAAAGAGACGAAAAAGAGTTAGGTAATAGACACTTTAATTACTACCTAAGAAACGCACTGAGACGTTACAATCTTTTATCATAATGTTTGAACTGCGAATTACAATGATGTATCTCAACTAATGAACAGGTTTTCCATGACCCAGTCTTATGCATGATAATGGACCCACAAAAAAAGGTCAGGTCAGGAGTACCCGAAACCGGCGAGCATATATGATGAGATTGATGTGGATGAAGCGAAAGAGGTATGTCAGGATCGTAGCAAGTGGAACAAAGTAGTCTCTGCCTACCCCTATGGGAAAGAGGCGGTATATATGGACCCACATGTAAAGGCCACGCTTGCTGCATTACTACACTTGTGTTTCATACCTAGTGCGTGAAAAAATATAACTTACATTCCCACCAAGGAGGTGCAGAGTCCTGCAGAAGATTCTCAGTAGGCCTTAGTAACAGGGCTCTAGAGCACCCGTATCGGTTGCAGGCCGAAGCCCCGGCCTCGTCTCCTGCCTTCAGCTTCCCAAGACCACCTCTGACCAGCCAAGGAGACCCGCCGCCCTGGGCCAAGGCCTGCCCAGAGCCAAAGCCCATGGAAGCCCGGCGTTCAAGGATAAGAGATGTATTAGACGTTGACATCCTCCAGACGGATACTTCATAATAGGTTGCGTTTTCCACTGAAAGTAAAAACATAAGTGTTAATCATCGTTTAGTTATTTATTGGGCTAGATATAAATATAAAATGGAACCATATGAGGTAAAAAGATCTTGGAACGACCTGTAAGCGAGGGACAGAGCGAAAGGGGGAGAACTGACTTATGTCCCGTCAATCGTTCAAAGGTTAACTGGAAGATATCCCTTTTAGGGATCAGTTCGCCTATGTGCATTAGTGTTGGCCTGTATTCATCTTTTTCATGTGTTTTATGTACAACTAGCTTTTACCCGCGACTTCGTCCGCGCAGAATCATAATTTGCGCTAAAACTTTTTCCTCTCTCCCATCGAAAATGTACAAAACCAGTCAAATGGAAGTCGTACACCAAACTTTAGCAGGAAAGATTTCGTACTACCTACCTACCTCAACAAAATCAACCAGTTTCTTGCATGGACCCACTTCCATTATTTTTTATCCCATCCTTTTGTTCTGTGGGAAATTCGAAAAATCTAATTTTATGACACCTACGTGATCATCAAAGAGCATGTCTACTAAATACGAAGTTTATATTTTCTATACGGTCCTTTTATTCCGTGGGAATATTGGAAAATCCCTTTGATCATCAAGGAATGTCTGCCAAATACAAAGAAACTAATAGCAAGTCAGTAAAGTTACTCTTTTTTCTCATACCACAGGAAATTCCTGAAATCAGTTTTCAGATATCATAATTATCTACTGGTAAGTATGCCAAATTTAAAGATTCTGGTAATAATATTTAAGGAAATAAGAACATTTCAAAGTAATAATATAAATCCCTTTTTTCTCCCTATCCCGTGAGAATTTTGAAAAGTCTTGAAATTGATTTTCAGCAGTTATGATTACCTACTTGTATGCCAAATTTCATGACTAATAGGTAATTATAGTTATGGAGATAGGCTCCCTTTTCAGTGGACTTATAAACCCCATTTATTCCCAATCCCATGGGAGTTTTAAAAAATCCAGTGCACGTCTATGATACTGAATCAATATTTATTTACGTTGTGACTCTAGCAAGCTGCGATTTTTGACATGTTCATCGCTATCCCGCGGGAACTATGCAATTTTCCGGGATAAAAAGTAGCCTATAACCTGCTAGCTTATTACGTAACTCGCTCGCAATCGCCATCGTGTTCATTTTGACAGTTCTTGTATGAATGTGACAGCTAGCTGATTCCGATGCCGAGTGTCAGCCCATACATGAACTGTCAAAATGAAGACGATTGTGATCGCGAGGGAGTTACATAATAAGCTATCGGTGATTTCCTCAACAGATTAGTAAGATTGGTATCAAAATCCGTTCAGCCGTTTTCACGTGATGCGCTCACAAATATACACGTGTTCTGTTATCGATTCTAAGTATCCCCAGAAAATATCTTCCATGTACAGACTTTGGACCCTCTTTAGCGTTATTAATTATGTATGTATTGTATAGATATATTACACCATTCTCTTGAAACATTTTACCTACTAAAAAAGTAGATCAAGCATACATAGGGACAGACAGACAGCGGAAAGCAACTTTGTTTTATACTATGTTAGTGATTACAAAAATCTTATTGTCAGTCCTGTTAGAAAGGCGCACGCGCCTCCATACTATCTCGGTCAGCTCGTTTTTCAGCTGCGAGTACTCGGTCCTGTTTAAAAATATTACGTCAATGGATTGCGATTTCAAACATGACTGTGTCAAAATAAAATGTATTTTTAATCAAAAGCACTAAGGAGTATTGATATCAACTTCGAAGCAAATCGCCCCCAAAATAACTTTCTACCCCTTTTAAACCCCGTCAGGGGATGAATATCAAGAAAATACGAAACACGTGTTCTATCAATTCTGTTAAAGAATGTTTTTGCAAAATTTGAAGTAGATCGGACCAAGGAATCACTTCGCCCCGTACAAACTTTGGACCCCCATTTAACCCCTTTAGGGGTCGAATTGGGCACGTATTTGAATATCGAAATTTAAAATATCTAAGGTTAAAAAGTCGACGGTCAAAATATCGAAAATTAAAATATCGAACGATCTAAATATCTACTATCATAATATCGACGTCTGAAATACCTAAAATTCAAATACCGAACGGCTAAAATATCGAAAGTTCAAAATATCTACAATCGAATGCTCGATATATGTTAAAATCGAAACACAAAAGATCGACCATCAAAAACCCACCGTATAAAATATCGAAAATTGAAATAGCGAACGATCTTAACATCTACTGCTATTATATTGACGTCTCACATTCCTACAGCTCAAATGCCGAATGGTTAAAATAGTTTAGCGCCGATAAACCGAAGCTTAAGATATCTATTTTCAAAATCTGCAAGAAAGCGCAGACAATCGTAGGTTAGGTTAGGTTAGCATTGCGTCAAGGCGCGAAGCGCCTGAACTAGGCGGAATAGGAGCTCCGTCGACTTTTCCTCGTAGCTATTCAATTCTCATGCGACTAAATGTTTCGTATGACAAAGTAAAATGTGTGATTAACAAAAATAACTTTGAATAGCTACGAGAAAAGTCGACGGAGCTCCGCTTCGCGGAGCTCCTATTCCGCCTAGTTGAGGCGCTTCGCGCCTTGACGCAATACTAACCTAACCTAACCTATGTTGCCTGTGCATCAGATATATTCGATGGCGACTGCATCAGATATATTCGATAATATAATTTCGATATTTTGAATTTCGACCTTATGATCGTTCGACATTCTGATTTTCGATATTTAAGCATTCGATAATTGTACCATTCGATAATATACACTTTCGAGATTATGAATTTCGACTTTATGATCGTTCGATATTCTGATTTTCGATAATTTAGCTATCGATATTCAAATTTTCGAAATTTAAGCATTCGATAATTGTACCATTCGAGAATATATACTTTCGACATTTTGAATTTCGACCTTATGATCGTTCGACATTCTGTTTTTCGATATTTTGACCGTCGACTTTTTAACTTTCGATATTTTAATTTTCGATATTCAAATACGTGCCCGTCGAATTTCCAAAAATCCTTCCTTAGTGGATGCCTCCATTGTATAAGGTATCTGTGTGCAAAATTTCAAGTCTCTAGGTCCAGTGGTTTGGGCTGGGCGAGGATCAATTAATGAGTGAGTCAGGACTTTGCCTTTTATATATATAGATATAGAAGATAAAAAGTTATACATACATACATACAATGCGCTAAATCAGGAATTGCAAAGTCAGACCAACGAGACGAGACAAAACAAATAACGTAAGCAATCGGACCCAGTAAGTACTCGTACCGCAGTTGCCAACGTTTGAATGGAAAGTGCCTATAATATTGGACATCATCTCCAGCCTATATACGTCCCACTGCTGGGCACAGGCCTCCTCTCAGTATGAGAGGCCTTGGGCTATAGTTCCCACGCGGGCCCAGTGCGGATTGGTAACTTCACACACACCATTGAATTGCTTCGCAGTTGTGTGCAGGTTTCCTCACGATGTTTTTGTTTACCGAAAAGCTCATGGTAAATTTCAAATGAGATATCGTACATAAATTCCGAAAAACTCAGAGGTGCGAGCCCGGGATTCAAAGCCACGACCCTCTGCTTGAGAGGCTACAGGTGAAACCACTAGGCTACTACGGCTTTTTTTAGTATTGTACATGATAAAAGGTTATTAAGAATAACTGACAAAGGCAAAGTTACCTGGTATGCATCTCATCTGGAACTCTTCATATTCGTAAGCCAAATCGCACTGTTGGGGTTGCTGTGGCCTCAAGTGTTCCAAGCTTAAAATTCGTTCGCACGGCATCTCTTGCGAAGCAATGCCGTTACCAGCGTCGCAAGTCACTTTCAGGGTTCCTGGCAATGGGCCTGTGATTTGGGAGAGCGGGAGGAGAGCTGAGCCGGTGGTCAGGTGTTGCATATCGGATCCTGAAGGCTGTATGTGCCAGAAATATGTATCTGGGGCTGGGAGAGCTCTCACGTTGCAATTAATAGTCTCCTTTATGAGTGTGATGCCGTTGTCGCATTCCGGTGGGTCTGAAAATTATAATGTTTGAGATAAATGAACGAACAACACACATCTGTCTATATATTACCTATATATACATCTTATTTTATGTTAATCTAGAGCGAAATTTTGTATATGCAATTGTCCCGTAATGGATTGCTTCGTTGAAAAGAACTTTCTCATCAAGAATTTTGATTTATCGATGAATCATACAGATCATTTCTTCACCCTAGATTTCTGACTCATTTGAATTCGCTTTTACACATTCATAGCACGCTTTGTTTTCCATTATACCGCTTCTGACGTCGTCTTGAAGTCACAGATGCCGCCTGCATTATTTAAAGTACAGACCACAGTGACGCTAATGAATGTGCTCCTGTTGTGGTTCTGCCAACGCTGTTGGTAGCCGCGCAGCAGTAGCGGCTGACATGGTGCCGTGTCACCTCTTATAACACCAGTTCGCTAGATGTCATATTAAAGCCACAGATGTCGCCTATACTTACAGAACACAGTGACGCTGATCTGCTCCGCCGTGGTCTGACCGACGCTGTTGGATGCCGCGCAGCAGTAGCGGCCGGCGTGGTGCCGCGTCGCCTCTTCTACCAACAGTTCGCTAGAAGTCGTGTTGAAGCCCCAGATGTCGCCAGCTAATATCTCGTTGTCCTGGCAATTGATAAAGGGAATTTGAATTGCATTATACGTTTAACGACCAGTAATTTTTTAATACTTACAGTAGATAATAAACAAATAAAATGACCATTTTGCGTCTTAATATTGTAATCTGCAAGCTACTAAAGCTATTTATATAAATTCCAGTCTATATAGTAATTAACTTAATTGGTGAAGTAACGGGTGGTATCAGAACAGGCGTCTACCTGTTCTAATACCACCCGTTACTTCACTTTACTTACATTAAAATACCATATAAACCGGTCCACAGGCGGGTTTGCTTTGACGTCGCATTTTAAATGCAAAGGATCCAGTTCCACTACTTCGTTGGGGCTCTCGTCTCCCAGCAATGACACCTCTACTATAGGACTATCTGGAATAATAAAATGAAATATAGGTAAATAATAGTCAGCTGCAATTTTCGTAAGATGGATTGTTTTTCGGGCAGAGTATTGAATTCGCATTTTGTCGTAATACAATACATTCTGCAGAACAAGAACGGTATGGGCGACTATGGCAATTCAGATTTTTAGGTTTACTTTTAGAATATGTTTCTATTTTCTGTTCAAATCAATTTAATTATAATCTTCAGTCTGCATCAGAAGCATCGTTTAGGTTTTCAAAAATATCTGAACACGTTCGTACTGATATAGCAGGTTAAGTGTGGCATTCGCGTGAGCTACGCTCGGAGTCAGCTACAGACCACCCCTTTAATCATTAGAGCTCCCACTGGGCTCCATTGGCGGGGTTAGTGGCGACCAGCTTTCAAACTACCCTGTACTTACAGGTGAGGTTGCGCGTGATGAGGTCAGCTTTGGAGCCTTGGCTGGGCTCCATAGCGGGGTTAGTGACGACGCAGGCCAGCGTGGCACCCGCGACAGCTTTCAAACTGCCCTGTACTTACAGGTGACGTTGAGCGTGATGAGGTCAGCTTTGGAGCCTCGACTGGCGTCCATAGCGGGGTTAGTGGCGACGCAGGCCAGCGTGGCACCTGCGTCAGCCACGCCCGGCGTCAGCTGCAGGAATGAGATCGCCGTGCCCGTGGCATTGACGAAACTCTGTGAACAGTTCGTTCAGTCAAATAATTGTAGTCTGTATGCGCGTATGCCTCAAACATTATAACGGTCATGCGGTGGATGGCCAAATAAGTGGTTTTAGTAATCAATCTGTACGAGTGGTTGGGCGAAAGGCTAGGTCAAAACGCCTTGTTTCTACTACATATAATAACTTTTTCTGTCCGTAGGGTGCGTTTCTACTGAGGCCATTGTGCTTCTCTGATATACTACGACTCAATGGCATTGCCCCCTTAATTTTTATGATTATTCTCACCTGATTACTATGCTGCGTTAGATGCTTATGATCCAGCCACCAGGCTAGATCAGCAGGTGGGTTGGAACCGTGGGCACTGCACTGTACTATGGCTGGCTTCCCTGCTTGCAGGGTGTCTCCTAACGTTCCTTCTACCCAGTGGATTGACACGTTGTAAGCTGGCACTGTAATGTTAAAGGGTATGCTATGCACAAAGTTCTTCTTCTTCTCAAAGCACAAAGACAAAAGATTCTGAGCGAAGGTTTGGTGGTCTTTCTGGAAGTCTTATTAGCTTGTAGGTCTCTCAAAATGACAGGGCCTGGGTACGCACTACCCACGAGGGCCCAGTTCAGTTTTAGCATTCTACACACAGTTTCCACCAGTTTTCCTTCACTTAAAAGCTCATTGCCAATTTCTAACGTAATTTTGATCGTAAATAAATGTTTAGCTGGAGGGATGTTAGGTGAAACTACTACTCTACCACAGATTTTTTCTTAGGAGTACCAACTCCATAACAGAACTCACAATATAATTCAATCTGTAGCGAAGCCACAACAGGCGGTGCCAGCCTGGTGTTGGAAGCTCGGCAGGACAGTGCAGCCGCGTTGTCTCTCGTCAGGGGAAGATACAACTCGTTTTCTTTCACCCCAGGGATGTCACTGGCACCATCAGACGCGTCCACCAGGGTCTCTCCGGAGTACCAGCTAATCCGGGGCGGAGGGCGGCCTGGAAAAAGTAACAGCCAACTTGAAACTTGACAAATTTGTGAGCTTGGTGGTTAGTGATTCTGACTTGGAAGCTTGAAATCTTGGGTTTGGATTTTAGGAGTAGGCGTTTCTGTATGACTAACATGCATGTAATTGGTCCGTTACCAATTATGCAAGTACCTACATTTTGACACATGATAGTCATCGGATTGATTTAAAAATTTGCACATGTATGGAGCTCCAAAATCATAAACATAGTAAAACATGTTGCCCTTCAAAAGACATCTAATTAGTCGCAATTTTCAAATAAATACGGCACAGGATCTTGTATTAATATTATCAACGGAAGCACCCAATACAAACATTGATCACCGAACTTCAATTAGGTAGGTACCACCATAGCTACGTGCGATACCATCTAACAATTCATAATCTCCCGATTGTCCCTTCACGAATACCCATTGTTCTAACATGATAATGATAACATTTAATCCACACCTCGCACCTAAAAGATATCGAAATTCACATGCCGGAACCAATAAAACAAACCTTGTGTCATAATGTCCGAATAGGGTTATGGTGGGCCGAATTTTATCATCAAGATTAGTTTTGTTCATCATTATTATATTTAAATTTATGGTTTGTGGGTTCTTCGACTTTATAATCCAACTAAGATTAGATACAGTGACGTGAATGATGGGAGTGATATGAGCTTGGAAACAAATGAGGAACGGAGAATTGGTTTTTGTTTTATCTGTTGAAGATCACACGAAAAAGTAAGCTCGATAATGTTCATAGTTGAGACACTTTGGAACGCTGTCATATTATGACTGTATTAACTTTTTAAGCGACGTCTGTAAACACCAAAAACATCATCTCATTATGACAAAGTTGTATTTATAATAACATGGGAAGACATCATCATCAGACCGCGACTCCCGCAAAGCAGCTATAATTATTTTAATAATAATTAAAGGGCATTCTTCAAACATTTTATAGCCGCTGAGAAAATATTTACGAACATTACTTTAATTAAACGGAAACACGGTCATAACGAACCATTAACGAGCCGCCATAGAGACAGGATGCGTCACTGTTTCTTAATAAATAGTGGCAGCTCTCTACCACAACCACCAACATTCTCAGCACTAATACGATAGCTCAGGCTATAAAGGAATTTTCAAACGAAACTAAAGAAACAGCAGACGTTCTTGGTATAAAAAGTACACCTGATTACCTTAGCGAGACCGCGTAATGATGTACATTTCTGATTCTGAACTGACCATTTCCGGCTAGCTTCATTAAAAGCAGGCTTGTACTTCAAACCGGTTTCGACTACACGTTGATGAATGGAAGATTAATGAATGAAAGTCTTACCTCCTATGACGAGACAGTTAAGTACTAATGTGTCCCCTTCGTGGTGGGGGCCTATCTTGTCCTCCACTTTGTTGCCATATTCGTCGAAGAAGAAGGGTGGGCCTGGTAACACTGAAATGAAAAAAAAAATGACTAAGGCTAATAAGGCATTGTAGTATCTTAATCTATGAGCACTTTATTCTTTATTCAATTATGCTACCTAGTCATGTTAAATTTAGAAAAAGTATTAGGTATTAAATAAGAAACAAAAAAAATGAGTTGGCATTCAAGTAATTTCGCTTAGATTTATGATCAACTTAACTTAATCGAACTTTTTACTTGCGTGCATCTTTTAAATGCAGCTTTGTTTTATTATTATTCGGAAGTAAATATAGCAATATTAAGAACTTAATATATTTATTATAATTATACCGATTCTTCGATTCGATCGATTCTACCAATTGACATGTTTATCGCTATCCCGCGGGAATTACCTATGCAATTTTCCGGGATAAAAAGTAGCCTTTATTTCAATCTAGGGTACCAGCAATATTCGTTCCAAATTTGATCTAAAGCCGTCCAGTCGTTTCAGCGTGAAGAACGAACAAACATACACACCAGTGGCATGGCGTCCATAGAACTCGATTCCCACTGGCTTGCCTATTTTAAGGCAGTTGGGCAATTTATTGTGCAGAATTAGAGGAAAGTTTCCTTCGGCTTGCCTTCTGATATACTTGACGCCACGCCACTGATACACACTCACATCCTCACAAACTTTAGCGTTTATAATATTAGTAGGATTTCATATGCGGAAACATACATATATGAGGAAAGCATTCCAATTTCCCGCTATTTTAAAATGCAAATCAGCTCGCCACGACCGTCCCACTTCGAATAAAGTTCTTGGACATTTCATTTTAAAATTGCAAATTTGTATTATTTTTAAATAGTGAAGTCCAATATGAGACCGGCCACAACTCAACGAAATAAAATTTGAAATGTAGAAAAAGCAAATGTGTTCGAAAAAACTTAGTAAGTAAGTAAACTAGCGGAGTTTTACAATCAGTCGACTTTTCTTATAGACGGTTATTAAATTATAAACTGTTTATTTACACAAAGTATTTACAAATAAAAAAATAAACATGACAATTTAAAAAATTATAAATGTACAAGATAAATTAATTAAAATAATACTAATATAAATCTTTAAAAGTAGGTACTCCCCGCGGCATTGAGCCGAAGATGCCGGCAGTATTTCCCCGCTGTATGGTGCCTGCTCTTTGGTCTCCGTTACAGTCGATCAGCCTCTTTCAGATTTCTTTGATCAACATTATGGTTATCATAGGTTAGGTAGAAATCAATTTTCAACGATTAGAAATCCCATGACCTTGTTATCTACGTAGGTACAGTAAATACGTATCTAGACTGCCATAACAAAGATTAATAACTCATCAATTTTGTATTAGGTTTTTCTTTTATCTGTTTTCTATTCCCTGTCGTTGCACTTTTTGAACATCTTTAAAAGTGGCCCTTGATTAAAATCACACTGCCTTTTACGGTAGACATTCGCCCTCAACACAAAGTTTAAAAGTAGAGATATTCCACGCAGTTCTTGACATGAAAGCATCAATTACTAGCCGTGCTAAAAACATTAATCGTACAAATCAAACAAACCGGGACGTAAATAAACACCAGTCACATAGATGGATCCAATTCGTTTCCGGAATAACATTCCAAAGCACCTGCCGTACAAAAAAACGATATTCATTCGTATTATTGATGTAATAACTGTCGAAAGGTCTTGTATAATTACTAAATTATTAATGAGCCGTAATTATATGGAGATGGCGGTAATGGGAGGGACCCAACTGTGCGTTTGACTTTAACTTTCGTTAGACAGCGGGGCGCTTTTGGTGGTCCTGTGTCCGTTACATCAACGGGCCAGAAATAAATAGTCTGCGCGTCACGGACACGTCGCTTTAAATTATCTGCTAATGGAATACTTTACATTGGCACGTGTATACCCGTTTTTTAGGAACGTAAAAACTTCTTCTTTCTTACAAACAAGTATTTACGGACGTCGATATTTAGATGATTAATTGAGAGGAAGATTAATACAGCCAATTTATATTTTGAGTCAACTTAGTGACACGATTGAATAAAAAAATGATGGATTGAAGCATTGAATATTGGGAATTCTAAAAATAAATGATATAATTACTTACTTAATAAATATACGTAGGTATCCCAATTCTCATTTTTTATGTTTCTTCAGTTTGTAATCCAGAGATGAAGTGGTTTTTATAATTTAGGCTACGCTTCCATCGATGCTTAGCGGATATGTGCCCAATCAACTCACAATCATTATAATGTGATTTATCTATTGTGAATATGTCCGCTCCGTTTTAGTGGAAGAGCAGCCGCGACGTCGTAACTTAGTTATCCTTTCAAATTAGTGCCCTAATCCACTTCACATCACAATTTTCAACTATTTATATTGATAACTACTATGGCACAGAACACACTTGGCGACGGATCTGCAACGTCTTTGTGCGTAGCCAGGGCGTCCCATGGTTAAGCACCTTTAGACGTTGCCAAACCGTCATTAAGTGATAACGGTTATGACGTTCCTACGTTACTCTAAGTTTCAAGTGTCAAAAAATGACGTTTGGTTGGTTAGGAAGGGGGTGAGGTGAGGTAGGCGGGGGTGAATTTGTAAAGTAGTGAATGAGCGACACTAAATACAGTAGCTTGCGACGTCGTCGCCGTGGCGTCATGACGTCCTAATTCCGACTCAGTTCAAGTTTCCTAAACTGAATCGCTTTAAGACGCCATGGTAAGGCCTCTGGTGAGGTAACGGCTTTACGATAAGCATAGCCTACTTGCTAAGAATCTAATAAATTGTAAGTATAACTAATTTACTTACCGACTATTGTTAAATTGACTCCTATATTCCTTGTTGGCGACAGAAGAAAGTCCACTCTGCAGTGGTAAAGCGCCTGGTCGCCCTCTCTGAGGGCCGACACCGTCAGTGTTGTCGGCTGTTGGGTTATGTCAGCCGTGAGTCTGCCGGTGGTGTTGAACGACTCGCTAGACCATTCGGAGCGGGAGCGGGCGTCGAAACTGAACAAAATAATGGCATCTTAAGATAAATGTTAATGAAAAACAGTTATCTATCTTAAGAATTCATTCGGAATTAGATCCACAGAATTGAGAATGCGTGTCGTTTTTTTAGCATTAGAAAGAACTACGCAGAATAAACATAAGAATTTACAAACGAAACGAACATTTGAACACTTTATTTATTTTTAGTTATTAACAATACTAAATTATTTCATACTTTATGTATTTATCTATTAAAATTCTGAAATAAGAAGACGTGAATTATTTTAAAATTATGTTTGCAAAATTATGCCATGGAAAAGTTGTACCTACACTAAAATACCTCCTCCTTTTTTGAAGTCGGTTAAAAAGAAGAAGACTCTAAAACAATAGCTCAATTTTTTAACGTCATTGTCACTTAATGTCACAAATTATTATTTTCGAAAAAAAAAGGTTCTTGACCACTGCTTCTTTGTTGGTCTAATGTTGAATGCTAAAAATACGAAGTTTAGACATATGGTAGTGAACAGTACTATTATTTTGATACAACTGGTACTTAATTCCATATACATATATTATCTATTTTATTATGTACTCGTATGATGTTTCTGTATTGATTTACCACCCACCAATCATAGTAGATAACAGGTACCCATTACTCTGAATTACATTTAACAAGCCACTTTTCTGGCGAGTTTAGCCAAAATTAATAATGTGGTTAAGTACATAAAGTTTATTATGTAAATAAGATTCCGAGTGGAAAAGCTCTGACATAATACTTAGGTACCTACCTATGTCGCGGCCGCATAATAATGATACCATTAAAAGAAGATTATGGAATTAGGGTGCGACCACACCGCCGCTTAAAAAACGGTGACGTTACGGAATCGTAACAAAATGTATGAAGAAACGGTAAGAAAACGTGACGCATACGACACGTCACTGCGTATACGCGGCGGTTTGGTCGCACCCTTATGAGTGAACTTTTAGCAACACAGTAGCAAGTAGGATTACGTAGTTATTTTAACTGCCTGTCGGAGGTATAGAGTGCATAGGCATATAGTGGTAGCACGAGCTGTAGTTATAATGCAGCAGTATAGGTATATAAATAGATGAAACCGGTTATGTAGCAAAAGTGTTTGACCCGGTACATAATTAATCGCTCACATAAATGTGACATGCACATACTAAGGTATTTCTCGAAAAACCAGTATTTAAAGTAAGTTTCATTCCGTAGTACAGTCGAAACATTTGTTTTGTAACTAAATGTGGCACCCTTTCGCAACAAATGTCACAATGACAGCGCGGACATGGCAATGCAGAAAATCTTACCAAATGTCGAGGAAAGTAATAGCATTAAAAATTTACTGTGAAAACGTTCAGTAGGCGGTAGTTCCACTGAAAATTTACTGTGAAAACGTTCAGTAGGCGGTAGTTCCACTGAAAATTTTAGCTTATAGCCAACTTATAAAGCATATCTTGACTTGCTTGTTTTACTTTGCCGCTATTCACACTTTTACATTATTACTAAGTAACTACCTAACCTGTGAAACGTGTTTCGCATTGGATCATATATCTCAATGATACAGGTTTTACCATTGGTTCAGCGAGCTATAAACAGCTTAATACAGTGTCAAACGCCGAGATCAAAGATATAACAAATTGTACCGTGCGAGTGATCGAAGAAATGCTTGCTCCGATAGAGATCGGCTTCGTGTCAGCCTGATACCTTCCAGATACACTTAGGAATGGCGGAAGTAGTGGAAATGCTCGTGGTGAAATTTGAGTTTTTAAATAGACGTTAAGTTGAGTGACACTGTGTAATAGATTTTCCACGAGAGATACGCAAGAGACTGTCAAAGAAAGATATCGAAATGTAACAGTAAAAAGAAATCGAAGTTGTGTTTTGATGGATTGCTTCTGTTTATAGTCAGTCTTTAGTGAAGGTAGTTAGTAGCTAATTAATAACAATAAAATTAGATTATCTATTTGCGCAACATTTCTAGTATTTTATAAAGTTTTTTATTATTAAATTAATTCATTATTTTTATTGCCAGCAATTTTAGTATGGTAAAACCTAGTAGGCGTGCAAAATACGCTGAATACCTGCGTAATTTCTATTTAGTACGAAAAATTCAAGAAGCTCAAAGTAAAGGGGCGCGACTCAATGTACGTCCCCAAATAATATTCAGCTTAGAATGTTCAGCTTAGACTAAACAACTGTACGACGTTGGTTCGCATGTTCTGCTCTAACTTTGAAAATGATCCCGTAGAGGGATCGAAATGCGCGTCAGTGTTTGTGTGGTGTTAGGATAATTAAGTTTGTGGGATTTGTGTGCGTTTTGTGTGGCAGTAGTGGAGGGAGGGCTTGCATGCAAAACGTATATATTTCGCACAAGCTTGGTTATCTTGCACGTAAGTAGCGGAGTAGCAAGGTAAATATTTTGTGTTCATTACCAATGCTTTCCCGATAGTTCGTGTACCTACGTATACATATTATAAAAAGTAAATCAGGGGCAGGGATAATAGGGCGACAATTCGAGGCCCAGTATTGGTCTCATCCAGAATAAAGTTTACTAACAGTGCCATGACTTTTTAAAGAAGTAAAAATTAGAAAGGGTGAAGCTATGATCGTTAGCAACGGTAGATTAAACTCACCTGTAGATTGGCGCATCGTTTTTGTACCAGACTAGCAGCATGAGTTCATCGGCCGACGTTTCAACAGCAGAGTCGCAATGGAGTGTTGTGTTGTGACCTTCGATGGCTTCCTGGTTCACCACCGGGCCTAAACCGCAGGAAACCATGTTATTGTGTTTTTGTGTGATTAATTGATTTGACAGCCTCGTTAGTTGGCATCAGCTGACCGCTCATTTCGATTGACTGAGTCATTAAATCACGGACACTTTGATGGTCTCATTTGTGAAGTATTCGTAGGTTTAATGTAGTAGTGACATAATTAAAAGTAGGTCTGTTAATTGAACGTCTGCTTGACAGGCGGCAAATGTGTTAATGTGGTCGTGAACTGACATCAATTAATTGCGAGAGAGATAGATTTTCGCCAGCAGTTAGTTAATTTTGTTAAGTATTTACTCTCGTTTCGTAATACCTATACCTCTATATTTCATTGTTTATGTGTATGTACGAACCGTCAATTTCAGGTGAAAATGTGTGGGCTTCTGTACAGATCAGCAGTAGTATTAGCGTTAGCGCGGAGGTGACGCGCATCCTATGGTCCATCCATGCTCTCACGCTGCTCTCTCATTGGTGGAGGGCGCTGTGCTCTATGCATCTAGCGCTAGTTGCGCCTACGACTGGTTTAGCTTAGAACTATGGGCATCATCTGTAAAAAAAGAAACAAAACAATGTCATTCAAAAACTCTCAAGCTCAAAGAGTTTAACACTTAGCAGTTTTTGCGTCCAGCTTTTGCACGATAGTATTTATAAGTATGTTCAATTTATTTGCAGTTTTGTTCGTCGTTTATAATATTTTTAAAACGAGTAAGTACCTATTTTATTAATAATTTTGCATACGTTCAGATATCTGTGAACGGAATTTAACATATTAAAAGTTAGCACAAAGCTTTAGAGATAATCCCCGTATAACGAAAGCTGAGATCAAATCAGATTACCGAGTCACGAACTACTATTGTTTGTAAAACTCTGATTAGCATAATAACGGATATAGAAACTTTAGTATGAATTAATTAACGGCAAGTATCAGAAAGAAATTGTGACACATTCCTGCATAGACGTCGTTGTTATTGAGCATAGAGGATTTAAACAACAGAGTGGTTAATAAGATTTGTTACTTATACCACACTGCCACAAATTTTTCGTGATAGATTTTCCTTTATCCAGGGAAAAAAGTATGATTAGAATTACGCTTATGTATTATGCGTATGTAATAGAAATAGACAAGAAGACAGAAATACTAAATTGCTTTCGGTGTGGTAGGGCACACCGGGGCGGATGCAGATTCAGATGGTCAAAATGCAATTACTGTGGTAAAATAGGGCACATTGAAGCAGTGTGTTTGTTAAAGAATAAAAGAGAGTTCACACCGAAGAAGAATTTCTTTCAGTATATTACATGATATTTCCACTCTACTGGTTAATTGGCCTATGCCATTGGGACACGCCTTGAACTATAATCAAGGTCGGAATTAATACGTATTTAATGTATTTAATATTTTTAGCATCGAAAAGTGTAAATGATTGATAAATACAACAAGTAACTGACCGGTTTTTATACGGATTTGAAAAATTTATTGTTGACTGCCTACCGCCCCCTGCCTGGCTTAGGATAGAAACACTCAGTATCTACTGGAACGGTGTAATTTGGCATGGGTGTACATGTTTTTCTATATCTATCTTTAATTCTTCGTCGTCGCAACACTTAGAAAAACAGAAAATGTTTTTACTTTTAATTGCATGTTACAAGAAGAATGTGTCTCTAATTGGTTGAAGTGTTCCAGTGCCCGCGACACCACTCAGTGTCACTTTCACGTACTAGGACGACGCGAGGGCACTTTAACACTTCTTGACATGGTCAGGAAGCTCATGGCAACAAAAGCGATTTATGTTACTTGTAAGATATTTATAAAGTAAAATGCGCTTGTAATGGGGTCTTTGAAGGACACTCCTTCAAAGACCCCATATGGGGCCACTTTGATAGTTTTAAAATCACTATAAAATCGATATTGTCCACATGCGGTGAATGTTTGGCATGTAGACGCAAAGGCGATCAATGAAGACATCGATTGGAAGCAGTAAACGCAAATAAAAATGAATGATTTCGTTATTGCAGCTAATTTTTAAAGCCGCGGGCACAGAATATATAATAGTACTGACGTACAGAATGGCCACGCTCCGCCCCGCACCGATTCGAGTTACCCCACCCCTCAAGCGCAGTCTGCCGGAAAGCTGCTGGCAACTAGTAGGGCTCGCAACACGATGTATGTCGGCCGCACGTCACAAGTTCGGGAACCTATTCTACCTACTTCATTTTAAAAAACACTAGAAAATTAATGCTTTCTGAAGTTATCGCGATTAATACATGAAATAACTACAGAATCATTCGCTTAAGTTTGTTGTCGTACATCTATTGTAATTGAAAATAATAATGCTTAAATACACAGACACACGCATTTTAAGTAAGTTTAAATAAATAGATAACGATTAAGTACATTTATTTGCACACATCTAAGCCATATCTTCATTATAAGTACCTATATTTATGTCATTGGTAGTACTTATAGTACTAGGTTTTGCGATAGACAGCCCTATGTATCTTACGCACACATTGACGCGTGTACAGACGACGTCGTATCTGTGTTCATTTCAGAACGCGGATTTTGTACGTCGTGGCCGCCATGTGGCCGCGGGCGTAAATCAAAGTTACCCCGGTTTACTTTAGAAACAACGAAGTGCCCATCATCCTTTCAATTAAATAATGTTTAGCTATTTTTTATACCTGGCGTCTTAGAACTATTCTAGAATAATTCAGAAGGTAGTTGGGTTATTACTTTAAAAGAACACATTTGTGAAAGTTTTTGAAGTGAAAACTTCTTTATTTCTTTAGCGGCGTTGGGCACTTTTCGGGTACTCTTTGGAAAAAAAAGCGACGGGTAGCACTCCGGGAGTGCCGGCAGATGTGAAAACAGCAGCTTAGGTTAAATTTTAATGTTGTAACCTCCATGACGCTCAAGACGCGTACCGTACCGGTCGCTTACAAAAAAAAAGTAGGTACGTATTATCTATATTGACAGACCTCTAACAATGTGCTGATGCCCTAGTACTTTTGCTCCACCACTCAACAAAAAAACACTTCAAAAATCGAACGCGATTCATTCGTATTTCAAACTCAAACTATGCCCTCAGAGGATTCTTGATATCCCGGTACTTAAACTCTCCCTCCGTCTTACGCCTGACGCGAGTTTAACATTTTTTACCCATCCCAAAAAGTGCTCACCGCTGCTAAATAAGTTAGGTTTTCACTTCAAAAAAAATGTGGCAGCCATTCCAAAGTCTCAAATGCAATGCTGAACAAATAAATCTCTCGTGTGATAGAAATAGAACGCCACAAGAGTAAAGACGTAACGAAAAACGATGTCAAAGAGACAATACAATGCCGGAAGTTTTTTCATTTCGATATTTTTGTGGCATCTGCTGAGTGGGGTCTGCTGTGAAGCCCGTGATGGAGAGGTCAAACAAAACTAAACGCCGGCTTATTTTGTTATTTCAACTGAGTTACTGGAAAATAAGTGTTAAAAGAAATGTACTAAAGCGTGCTAAAGCTCAACAAATGAAATGGCATGATCATAAAAGCTATAAAAGAATTATTATTAATAATAATAATAATTTATTTGCTTAAAAACACAAGTATACATAAAAAGGAATATCTGACGAACCCCAAACTAGACTGAGCCTGTATCTTGGTCTGTATCAATAATATATGCACAAAGGCGAACTTATTCCTATCAGGGATCTCTACCAGTTAATCTTTGAGTAGATGAGAGGAGCATTAAACGCGGGACCGACAGAGTGAGTATAAAATTCCGGATAGTGAAAGTTGTGTGAATCTAACTAATATTATAAATGCGAAAGTATGGATGGATGGAATGGATAGATGGATGGATGGATGGATGGATGGATGGATGGATGGATGGATGGATGTTTGTTTGTTTGTTTGTTTGTTTGTTTGTTACTCAATCACGCCAGAACGGCCCAACGGATCTGGATGAAATTCGGCACATAGGTAGATAGAGAAAAGTCTGGAATAGCACATAGGCTACTTTTTATCCCAGAAAATTGCGTAGTTCCCGCGGAATAGCGATCAACGAATTTTTTGCAGACGAAGTCGCTGGCAACAGCTAGTAATTGAATAAAGCGACCACGGTTGGCGTTGGCGAAACAGAGACTGGGATTGGGTTCAGGATCATTATAATCAAAAGGTTTTTAATGGGTCTATATTTTGTCCCATAAAATTGAAGTTCCGAATGTACGGTTGGTCATAATTTTCGTTAGTTATAAAGCGTTTTATTTCTGAAACAGTAGGTATTTTTTTTGAATTGGTAATAAACTAATCTAACCTAATGTTATATATTTTCATGATTTTTCCACTGAAAATCCACATGAGTGTTATGAGTTATGACCAAAAAGAATTATGACTAACGATTATTATGACCAATGAAAATTATGGGACAAAAAAGGACCCGATTTTTAATACTCTTTATTTTATTGGTGCAAAAGTCAGGGTTGCCATCTTTTGCCAAATAATTCTAGATGATTTCTCGCATAAAACACAATTTTACGATGATTTCCTGCAACATTATATTGTCTAACTCAACTGACATTGGCCCTACATAAAACGCGTATTTTTCATGTTTTTTTATTCTTTCGGGCTTGGATAGTTCGTAAAGTAATGGAAAATACCGTCGAAATCAGGGGGGTACCATGACGTCTTGATGCGATTCAATTCAGATTCAGTTTAGATTTGCTCGCTGTTAGATCCATAATAAAAATGACAGCTAAAACCTAAACTGAGTCAGAATCGAATCGCTTTAAGTCGTCGTGGTAAGGCCCCTGGATTGTCCCGCTAGAATCGAAAAAGATGGCATCTCTGTCAGTTACTTTAGCCGTTGATAACTTACAGCATTCGCAATGTTTACAAATTGCGAAAATATTAAAAGTTATGAACGATGTTGTCATCGCACGTTGGCAACGCCGCCGAGAACATGAAATTATTGCCACCAACTCTCTTCTTCATTATAGTGTATACGCGTCCAATTAAAGTCGCCAGCGTTTGCGAGTAAGTTTGTAGAATTCATAAATTAATAAACGCGTACCAATAGTTTTAAAATAGACTTGCAGGGATGGCCAAGTCGTCCGCGGTCGACCGGGTAGAAATTTTCGATAGTCCGCAGGAGCGTAATTGAATACTATAACTCTTCTAATAATCGTGGCATAATGGCTGCGGTGGCACTTGGCTCTAGGGTATAACAGTTAGTCTTTTCTTACCCCAAGTAATAAAAAAAACTTGTTAAGAATATGCAATGCGAGTTACCAAAGTATCAAAAAAATTGGTAAGACTGTTGGGATGTTTTGATTCCCAATGTAGATGGTATAAAGTGATCAATCATAAAAAATAAGAAACAAAGTAAAGTTGCCTTTCCTATTATACCTGCAGCCCTGTCGCTGTGACAAATAAATAAAATAAAAAATAATAATATTTATTTCCAAAAAACATCATTTACAAGGTATCCATTAAATTTAAATTTAATTTAATGGATACGATACAATTGCATGATTTAAATTAACATATTAAGTAACTATTGACATTTAAATTTTGTATTCCTAGATTTTAGTGATAAATTGTTATTGTGTGCCCTTGCAGGGCGTCATGGACCGACTAATTTATGCTTAACACCTTTTAATATAAATGTACATGACATTACAATCTAATAAATAAATAAATAAATAAATAAATAAATCTTTCACTAGAACTCTGCTCCCTAAATAGGTAACAACCTGTGCTATAGGATAAGCAGCGCTCCTCCCCCTAAAAATGCACGATGTTTTAAAGTTTATTAAGAACAGAATACATACATAATACAAGCAAGGTAACATGCGCATGTATGTGTGTTATGTGTGTGTGTGTGTTTAACTTATTACTTTTAGAAAGGCTCCCGTTTCGTCATAACTTTTGTTTATCAGCATTTTCCGAAATTCCTACGACGGTAAAGGAATAATAAGTTAAGACATAGGTAGATATTAGCCGAGTATCTGGATATAGAAACTGTACATTTGGCAGACATAATCAATGTCAATGATTGAGGATCATTGTAGATGGCACTGAAGGGATTTTCAGAAATTTCCACGAAGTTAGAAAACTGCTTAGTGCCTTTACATTGCCATGTCGCGGGTGGCTACTATATTGATAACGTGTATTTAATAATAGTTTTAATTTCTATATTGTTATGCGTCCTCCTAGATTGCGGGTGTGGACTATAAGTGACACTAATTAACATTTGTTGTGAACCACGGACGTGGTCATGTTGATAAATGGCCTGACTTCATCTATCAAGTATACAATGAGTCATTACGTATTTTTGAAGATTGAGTAAGTATAATTGATCAAGCCTACGATTTGTGGTCAGAATCATCTGTCAGTGTTTTGTTGTCTTAAACATTGAATAACGATAGAGCGCGCATTCATAGTCTTTGATTAAAGTAAATTAGCGGAAGATAGGTGACTAACTTTTAACGCATGGACCTCAAGCCTCAATAATCATCCAAAAGCCAAAAACAAATCATGTTTCTTACTAAATACAGGGTCTCCCGTATAAGGCACGTCACGCTGACACCGTAAGACGTAGGTAGACTAACTTAAATACTCGTAGGCACCAAACATGTTGCTATACGGGACACTCTGAATGTGATTGTTTTTTTTGGTTGTTCACCAATTCACAAAACTTAAAATTCGTGATAGAAATACGCATCTTGCTGATTCTTCATCGTGCCCGCGCACCTTGTTTGCGTCATTCTGTCTCTTTTATGTTAGTAAAAAATGTATTTACATGTGCGGTAGGAATATTCCGTTCTTAACCTACCTACCTATGTAATTGAAAACTTGGCACTATTGAAATTCTTGACATTTTTGTGTCAAAACTTGGCTAAGGAATCAGTTACATCATATCAGGTTGCCATGTCTTCGAAGTTGTGTAAAGGAATCCCTTTGATTCGTATTGGCATGATTATTACTGGCAGCATTTTGAAGAGCATCTTCAATATTTGACGGGAGTCGTGCCGAGGAAAAACAAGCACGAAATTGCAGGTAAATATTTAGTTTGCGTATATTCTAGACACGACGTGGCTTCGGAGTGACGCTGATCAGCGATACGCAGTTGTGAATTTGTCACATTATGAGAATGGGTTTCTGTCTGCCTCAAATTTTATTTGCGTTTGATCTCTATCACGTTTAGGGTTGCAACGATATATCGGAAAACCGATAATATCGAAGGTAAAATATCGATATTTTTATCGATATTTGCGCTTTAAGATACGATAATATCGATATCATATCCTAAGAAAATATCGATAATTCACGACCTTAGATATGGCTTTAGTTGTGGCCACATCAGTGCCATCCGAGAGACTTTTTTCAAAGGCAGGGGCCACTGTTACCCAAGCACGCAATAGGCTTCATGGGAAAAGGTTAGCCAAGCTTCTATTTTTAGGATCAATTGACGCCAAGTACTGGCAGCTATAATGATGTTATCTGGACATTGTATATATGTAAAATAATAAAGCACTTATTCAGTGATTAAATTTAAATAAATTCGATATTATCGAATATCGATACACCATTACCTCATTTTCATTACTTCGATATAATTATCAATATTTTTATCGATATTACAACAACCTTGCATCCCTAATCACGTTAGGTTAAGCCGTTCTGCATTAAGTATGAATTAATGGTACTTTTAAAAGGAATAAAAGTAAGCAAGTAAATGCTTTATTGTATAAATATAAAGAAACAGACACAAATCATAAAAAAATACATTAAATATATGCACAAAGGCGAACTTATCCCTGTAGGGGATCTCTACCAGTTAATCTTTATAAAGGTTATAATGTTTCTTATCAAGCCGTTAAACGTTTTGGTCTCTTAGTTTCGTCAGTGTCGTATTCGTCCCTACTTTTAAAAAGCTCGTAGGTATTTATTGTAAACTGCAAGGGGGTGGTATATTTTTACGAAGAAAATATCACGTAACGCGCTTACGATATTCCAAGATGTCTTGCAAGAGTGGTTAAAGAATAATATAGTACTATCGAACAAATTTATTCGGAGAATGTGGAACCTTTTGACAATAAACGTTACTAAGAAAATAATGTGCTATGTATTTTTAAATTTAGTTTGATGATGATCTACGATGGGGAAGGAATCAATTTTGTTATATACTTGGGTTTAGTTCATGTATTGAGCACTATTATCCTGTAACATGGTAAACCTCCGCGACGCACCAAAAGCGCACTGGCCGCTTACAAATAAAAACTAAATTCTAAATTCTAAATTTACGATCGGCTTTTGTTTTTTCCTGGCACTCGCTCGATTATTTGGCAAGGAATAAGCCGCATTTCGGTACTTTATTCGAATTATATTTTATAAGACTGAAGATTGCTTGTGTAAACTACTTGTATATAATTGTAAAAGGGCTGCCACTAACGCAGGTACTGTAAATATTAGCTTTACTGTTTCTAGAGTTTAATTATTTTGTGAAACCTAATCCAAGTCTCGTTTAGTTTTTCTCACTGGCCTAGGCTACACTGAAACGAGGCTTGGATAGGCTTTACGAGCTTTAAGCAGGGTGTTTGATTACAGCCCTTCCTTTCCCGTCTACTACCTACACCACACTTCCGCTCCTCCAACTCTCCGCTCTGACGCCTCGGAGCAGTCCGAGGCCATCCTGACACGACACCCTGCCCTGCCTGCTTTCCTGCCTATCCGAAGTCTCAGGCCAGTGCTTATTATCCGTTCAAGAGCAGTACTGACTGAAACGACTTTGTACATATTTATTTTGTATTATATTTTTTTACACCCACGCCTTGTTTTCCTTTGCTGTTCTCCGCTAGCCGGTGACAGTGGCGCCCAAGGGTTGTTTCAGTCAGTACGTGGGTCTTACTTTTGACTTGGATTAGGTTATGTACATAGAGCACTTGTTAACTAAGTACATTTAAGTTTTTGTACATAGCCTAATTTGTTTATAACGGTATTGTTTTGTGTGTATATTTCTTTTGTGTGTTTAGAGTTACAAATTTACGCTTGCTTGCGCAATGTTTGATTTTATTTTCTTGTGTAAATAAGTACTATATAAATATCTTTTGTACATAAAAAAATCAAGCTTTTAAAATGGATTTTAAAGCTGTGAATGTAAATTTGTTAAATAAGAATGAGCTCACATACGAGGTGAGCATTCGACAGGCAGAGCCGCTCACCACGGTCGCAGAGCTGCGGCGGCAGCTCGTTGACTTGCGGGCCAAATTTAGTGCTGAGGATTTGACTTCAACTTTTTCAGTTGCTGAAGACTGTAGTGGCACTGAAAAATCGCTTTCCTTTGTTGAGGACAAAATTTTGCTGTACGAAAGTACATGCGATGAGAAGCTCGTATCGAATATTCTGTCTTTCCTGATACACATTTATTTACGCCTTCAGCGTATCGATGTGTCTGATAATGAGGAATACCGTACTACGTATAAGGACCTAGTTTCTAAATTTAGTGCTTTAAAGATCCGTTTTGACGGGAGAAACAAAATTCCGAGTCAGTCTTCGACGTCTTACGTCACGGCGAGCTCTTCTGGTCTGAGCGCGGACACTAAGATAATAGTACACTGCGACCGCGGAGTAACCAGTGAGTTCCGCAAGTTCACGTACGCAGGAGCCGGCTGTCCGCGTGCTTTTATACAAAAACTGGAAGAGTTCGCAGTGTCTCGGAATTTGTCTAAAGACATTTTACTGGCTCATTCCTTCGAAATTTTCACTGACAAGGCTCTACATTGGTTTCGTGCATATAAAGATAGCTTTCATAACTGGGAGAGCTTAAAAACCAAATTGTTTGATGACTTTGACATACTTGACTACGATTACAAACTGCTTCGCGAAATTGAAGACCGTACTCAAGGTAGAGGCGAGTCGGTTGTAGTTTATTTTGCTGTTATGTGCGGTTTATTTGCTAAACTTTCCTATACCATGCCTGAAGCCGATAAACTTAAAATTTTGCTGAGGAATATTCGTCCTGAGTACGACATTATGGTTGCTCAGTCTGACGTTCAATCTATCGAGGGTTTAAAGGCGGTTTGTAAAAAGTACGAGGCATGTCTAGACCGCTCTAGAAATTTTAAGGAGCCTCCTATCAGTAGTCCTTCTACTTTGACGGAGGATTTTGTATATAAACCTGTAAATTATAATTCGGTAAATATTGTTAGCACTAATAAGCAGTTTTGTGTGCGCTGTAGAGCCAACGGTCATTCTCTGCGCATGTGCAAAGAGCCGCGCAAGATCGTTTGCTTTAAATGTGGATTGGACGGCTTTCGTAGCACTGAGTGTCCTACTTGTAATAAATCTGTAAATAGTAAAACTAAGTCTGTTCCAAAAAACGAGTAAATGAGGGTCAAAGAAATATTGTAAATAAAGATGTAAAGAAAGATTGTAAATATTCGCGTAAAGAGTGGGAGGACTGGCTCTCGGTTGTTAAACTCTTTATGCTCTCCTATAAAACTTCTTTGATCCTCTTCGATGACCAAATTGATGGTGAACGACCTTATGTAAATATTAATGTAAATAATTTGACTCTCTGTGGCTTACTTGACAGCGGCAGTTCTATTACCATTCTAGGTAATAACTCGCATGTAGACTTACTTAATCGGGGATTTGTACTTAACTCGTCATGTAAAATCTCCGTGCGAGCTGCTAATGGACAGCCTGCTCATTCTATTGGCTTTATAGAATTACCTGTGCAGTTTAATGGTAAATCTTTTATCATAAATGCACATGTTATTCCTGATATCTCGTCTCATTTCATACTCGGTATCGATTTTTGGAAGAGATTTAATTTGCTGCCAAGTTGTCTGAAAAATGTAGAGCTTAAACGACCGTCGAACTGTACATCTTTGACTATTAACGACACTCCTAAACAGGTTCTTCCTTTTGAGGAATTATCTGACACTCAACGGACTCAATCGAATAAAATAATATCGCAGTTTCGAGAAGCTTCTACTGAGTCTCTCCCGCTTGGTAGAACGCATCTAATCTCTCACCACATAGATACCGGTGATCACGAACCTATTAGGCAAAGGTGTTATCGTCTTTCGCCAGAGAAACAGAAAGTGCTGGTAGAAGAGGTAGATAAGATGCTATCTTTAGATATTATAGAACCGTGCGAGAGCCCCTGGTTGAGTCCTGTTCTTGTTACGCCTAAAAAAGATGGTAGTTGGCGCTTTTGTTTGGATAGTCGGAAACTGAACTCTGTTACTAAAAAAGACGCGTATAAACTACCATTTATTAACGAAATCCTTGATAACTTGCGAGACGCTAAATATCTATCTAGCATAGATATCGCGAAAGCCTTCTGGGAGTTACCTCTTTGTGAGGAAGATAGAGACAAAACTGCGTTCTACGTCCCGGGCCGCGGTATGTATAGATTTAAGGTCACACCTTTTGGCTTGACTAATGCTCCCGCTACGCAACAGCGTTTAATGGACTTACTATTTACACCTGAGTTTGAAAACCGTGTTTTCTGGTATTTAGACGATGTAATTGTAATTTCTAATACGTTCGAGGATCACCTTTCTTTATTATCTCGCGTATTAGATAAACTTAAATACGCCAAATTAACGATTAATTTTGAAAAGTCTTGTTTCTTTAGGCGCGAACTTAAATACCTCGGCTACATTGTTGATCACAAGGGTTTACGTACGGATCCCGAGAAAGTTCGAGCCATACTTGATATCCCCACACCTGCTTCTAAGCGTGACTTAAAGAAATTCTTAGGTACCGCCAGTTGGTACAGGCGTTTTGTACCCAATTTCAGTACATTGGCTGCGCCTCTTAATTTACTTACGTCTACGGGTAAGAAGGCGCCTCCTTTTAAATGGAACGAAGAGGCTGACGTTTCATTTAGGAACATTAAGCAAGCTCTAGTATCCAGTCCGGTTTTAGCTTGTCCTGATTTTACTAAAACTTTCTCGGTACATGCTGATGCCTCTAATTATGGGATTGGTGCCATGCTGACTCAGGAAGAAAATGGCATTGAAAAACCGATTGCGTACTTCAGCCGATCTTTATCGAAACAGCAACAGAATTATTCTATCACTGAACGCGAATTGCTTAGTGTTATAGTTTCTTTGGAACACTGGCGGTGTTATTTAGACAATGGCCAAAAATTTATTATATACACAGATCATTCGGCATTAAAATGGTTCTTAAACTTAGACAACCCTACTGGTAGACTAGCTCGTTGGAGTGTTCGTTTGTCTGCGTTTAACTTTGAGATCAGGCACAAGAAGGGTAAAGAACACGTTGTACCTGATGTTTTGTCACGTTCAGTGCCAGTCGACATAGTCTATGTACAGTCAAACGACGAGTGGTTCAATAAAGTGTATAAAGGTTGTCAGGACGATCCTTGCTCATTTCCTGATTTTAAAATTGTAAATAATAACTTGTACAAATTTAAGCGAAGTAGCTGTATTCTAACTTCTGAATATGATTGGAAGCTCGTTATTCCAAAGGAGATGAGGGACGATATTATTCACGAAAATCATGCCCAGCCTACTGCCGGACACTTCGGCATTTTTAAAACTTACAAAAGGCTATCTCTGCGCTATACTTGGCCTGGCATGTATAGGGACGTTTGTAAATACATTTCTAATTGCGAAACTTGTTTAGCTTACAAGTATCAAAACCATCAAACTTTAGGTGTGATGGGGAAACCAAAGGAGTGTTGTAGACCTTTTCAATGTCTATCTATCGATTTGGTTGGTCCATTACCTATGACTCGAACTCAAAATCGTTTCATTTTGGTTGTGAATTGCTGTTTTTCTAAGTACTGTTTAATATTTCCAATTAAAAAAGCTACAACCAAAATTATTTCAAAAATTTTAGAAGAATACGTATTCCTCGTATATGGTATTCCTCAAACTCTTATCATGGACAACGGTAGCCAGTTCATAAGTCACGAAATGCAAGAATTATTTGCTAGTTATAAAATTCCTCACGTCCATTTTACGCCTAAATTTAGTCCGCATATAAATTCTGTTGAACGTTATAATCGTACTTTAATATCCGCTATTAGTTCTTTTGTAGAAAACGATCACAGAAATTGGGATTTAAATATATCTAAAATTCAGTTTGCCATGAACTCGAGTGTCAACGAGGTGACGGGCTTCAGCCCTGCGCTGCTGGTGTTCGGGCGCGAGCTCGTGCCGTGCGTGTCGCTGTACGGCGTCGCCGACTCTACCGACGTCGACTACGACGACTTAATTTTCGCGCCCCGCGATATTTATGCGGAAAACTTAGGCCACTTGTCGCCTATATTTGACAAGGTGCAAGCTGCACTTTGGGATGCACATGTAAAAAACTGTAAATATTATAACTTGAGGCGTAAGCAAGCTGAGTTCAATGAGGGTGATGTTGTTTGGCGTCGTAACTACCAGCTTAGCGACGCTGGTAAATATTTTAGCGCCAAATTGGCACCTAAGTTTGTAAAGTGTACAGTGTTAAAGAAGTTGTCACCTCTTGTATATGAATTGGCTGATCATAATGGTCGCGCTATTGGAAGGTGGCATATTAAAGACTTTAAGTTGTAAATATTGTATATTTCTCTTCTTTACTTTTACCGAATTTTCCTCCACCGTTTGTGTTTGGAAAATTCTCCTGGGCGCGCGGGGTACTGTAACATGGTAAACCTCCGCGACGCACCAAAAGCGCACTGGCCGCTTACAAATAAAAACTAAATTCTAAATTCTAAATTTACGATCGGCTTTTGTTTTTTCCTGGCACTCGCTCGATTATTTGGCAAGGAATAAGCCGCATTTCGGTACTTTATTCGAATTATATTTTATAAGACTGAAGATTGCTTGTGTAAACTACTTGTATATAATTGTAAAAGGGCTGCCACTAACGCAGGTACTGTAAATATTAGCTTTACTGTTTCTAGAGTTTAATTATTTTGTGAAACCTAATCCAAGTCTCGTTTAGTTTTTCTCACTGGCCTAGGCTACACTGAAACGAGGCTTGGATAGGCTTTACGAGCTTTAAGCAGGGTGTTTGATTACAGCCCTTCCTTTCCCGTCTACTACCTACACCACACTTCCGCTCCTCCAACTCTCCGCTCTGACGCCTCGGAGCAGTCCGAGGCCATCCTGACACGACACCCTGCCCTGCCTGCTTTCCTGCCTATCCGAAGTCTCAGGCCAGTGCTTATTATCCGTTCAAGAGGAGTACTGACTGAAACGACTTTGTACATATTTATTTTGTATTATATTTTTTTACACCCACGCCTTGTTTTCCTTTGCTGTTCTCCGCTAGCCGGTGACAATCCAACGTAAAGTAAGTAACTAATTGAACAAATTAAGTTGTCCAAATTTTTGAGCAACAACAAAATGTTGATGTCTCGATGTCCAAGATTTTTTTGCGTCTCTAAATTACTTAGGCATCTACTTAAGAAAGACAAAAAAAATCTTCTTCGTTTGAACTTTGGTTATTAATTGATCTATCGTTCGTATACAAGTATAATGCTGTGATTGACAGATTACATAAAACTTATCTTGCTTATTATAGATACAAGCAGGTACTTTGTAGCGACGGTGTAGACGTATTGGCTTAAGATATATCTGGGTTCTGTACACAATGGACCAGTTTGATAATCCTCATAATCCTCACTTACCTCTGCTCTTGGTCGATATTTATTGATGCTAATTCCACTTTAACTAACTCAATGGCCACACAGTTACAATTTACTGAGCAACCGGATGATTGTAGATAAATCGTGTTTAGCTATAGTGTTCAAGAAATATCTTTATCGTTTTTAAATATCGGAATGAATAGAATAAGGCTTATTCTAACATAGCTTCTGCCCGCGACTTCGTCCGCGTAAAATTAGACTTAAGAACTGATTTTGATAGTATATTCTGCAATAATTATGTACGTTGCGACTCTAGGCAGCTACGACCTTTGACATATTTATTGTTATCCCGCGGGAACTATGCAATTTTCTAGGATAAAAAATAGCCTATGTTTCAATCTATGGTGCCAGCTATCTACATTTCAAATTTTATCCAAATCCGTCCAGTTGTTTTAGCGTGAAGAAGGAACAAACATACACACTCACTCACTCACATCATCACATCGTCAAAAACTTTCGCATTTATAATTTTAGTAGAAAATAGTAGGATTGACTTGTGAGTGAAAAATAGCCTGATGATCTTATATTATAAGTAATTAAGTCATACAAATGACATTGAACCTTACTAGGGTGGTAGATAGTGGTAGTAGATTTTCTTGGTGGATCTATGCGTATGGCGTAAATTTAATCATCACCAGACTTTATACGTTCCACTGCTAGGCGTAGGCATCCTCTCACTATACGTGTATCCTACGTGCCTTAGGTTCAGTGCTTCATCCAGCTTCCTAACAATGAAAATGTCGCTTAAGTCGTACTTATGTTTACAGCCACGTCTTATCGACATGATACTTTAAAGGTCCGACCACACCGCCGCGTATACGCAGTGACGTGTCGTAGGCGTCACGTTTTCTCACCGTTTCTTCATACATTTGGTTGCGTATACGCACCGTCAATGTCTTTTACGCACCGGTGTGGTCGGACCTTAAGACAAGCAAAGGATTCTCAACCGTTGGTGGCAGACCAAATATTCGGCTGATGGTACCTGAACGAGCTGGAGTTGCTCTCAAGATACAGCGTCATGTGTCACATGCACTTAAAACGCGTTTTATAGGTGAGAAACTTTAGTAAATAACCTGTTGTATGTGTGCCAATAGACAAATTGACGTTCCAAATTAGAAAAATGACTTAAGTCCCATATCAGTCCTGTTTACTAAAATTTTTCACCTGTCCTCTAACATGATGAGACCTAGCTAAATAGCTTTTCCGCCCCGTACACAGACATCTACTTATACGATTAGGTACATAGTAAATAAATAATTTCTCATTTAAATTAAAGTACCTACGTACGGGTCCACAAAATGTCTCACATTATATACTACTTCAAAATACTTAGAAGTGCAAGCCCGAGTTGGGACCCCGCTCGTTTTTAATCTGCGATAATGCTCGTTGTCTACGTGGAACCGGTTTTAGAAGATTCCATATTCGTATTTCCGAATATCAATTTTTGGTACCGCTCCAACTCGTTAGCACAAAATTAACTTGACCTCTGAACAGGATCTGCTGGTTTTGTGCGTGTAATTATAATATAAACTTTTTTTGGTTACAATGTGGTGGCAATTTGTACTTGGCATGGGAATACGGTCTGCGGCAGTATAAAGATGCGTTTTATTGTTGCTGTTAAACGCTAAGGCTCGCAGAAGCGGATTACTTACCCGATTAAGGATTAAACTTAGCAGGTCATTAAAATACATGCTGAGACCATAACGCTTGCCCTTACAACGTTGAGAGGAGAAAAACTGGTCATTTTTGAGTCGGTGGGTATTAATTTTTTTCAATTTAGGCTTTACAAGCACTTATGAATGTCAACAGATTACAATAGGTTACTTTTAAGACTTGCATACAATAGTACATTACAGACCTAGGGCGGTGAATTCGTAATTGTCCCAGATCGCAGGTGTTTGTGGCCCGAACCGAAGGTGAGGGGCATAAATATGCGATCTGGGGCTTTACGAATTACCGCCCATGGTTTGTATAAAGTTTTACGTCTTGCCTCGGCCAGGAAGTGAGATTTTCTGTCCGCGAAGCGGACGTAAAATCCCAATTACGGCCAAGGGTGACGTAAAGTATTTAACACAACTAGATCTTCTAATACACTAGATACACCATTTGCTTTTCCGGGATCACCAATGCGGATTGGAATTATTGCCAAACATCCCTGTCCATGATATAATCATTAATTTTATAATACGCCTTAGATATCAATGTTTTCTTGACAGTTAACTTGAACTTAGTATCTGTTTGGTCAGTAATATTTTTTGGAATTTTATTATAAAAACGTATGCAATTTCCCAGAAACGACTTTTTGGTTTTAACCAGTCTGTAAGATGGTACTTTAAGCTTCTGTCAATTACTTACGTAATGCATTGAAACTGCAACTCTTGGCTAAAGCCAGTTACGACAACTGCTTCACCCCGGTTCGTCTTTATGATGTGACATTCCCCCACTGCAGTTATAACAAGTTTATTAACATTATAAAACATTAAGGTAAAGTACAAGTTTTTTTACGAAAAATCATTTTATCAAATACTTTAAACAACATATTGCAAAATCATAATAAATTAAAAAATAAATCCCTGGTGTACTGCACCACATGTCATGCGGTGTTATAATGTGAGTATACTGCCTACGATGTTTTACAACATGTTATACATTTTTACAAGTGTGGGAGCGTTTAACACGCCTACCAGTTTTAACAAAATGTTATCAAAGTGTTAATTAACGTTTGTTAAACGTTGTACCCATACATCTCATAACCTGTGCGTGGGAGCACCACAAAGTTTAGTACCGCGCGCACAACAGGCACGTGAGGACATTATTACGGATGAGAGATTGCCAATGGTGATCGGGTTTTCGACTCATTACAATTGGTATCAAGCTGAAATAGGTGTGTTTACTAATTTAGGTTTTGCAGTTAGAGGTCCACACAATGTCTCCATCTTCACTTAATCTTATATCGCAATCGAAATCTTAGGATCAGCAATGTGTACTTATAGGGCTAAGATAGGTTTTTCAAGCTGGCTGGTAAAAGGCTACTTTCGAAGTTCATAAATCGAACATCCGGTCGAAATGACGTTTGATTGTTTTTCTAGAACTCGGGGACCGGCCTGAGACCAACTTAGACCGTGAACAAAATCACAACCCGTGTTATGTAATTGTTGCATTCCTAATTTCCTAATCCTACTAATATTATAAATGCGAAAGTTTGTGAGTGACGATGTAAGTGTGTATGTTTGTTCCTTCTTCACGCTAAAACGACAGGACGGATTTGGATAAAATTTGGAACGAAGATAGCTGGTACCCTAGATTAAAACATAGGCTACTTTTTATCCCGGAAAATTGTATAGTGCCCGCGGGATAGCGATAAACATGTCAACTGCTAATTCTACGCGGACGAAGTCGCGGGCAGAAGCTAGTAACTGAATAAAACAAAGTACTTACATTATTAAATACTGACAATTTAAAGCAATTTAAAAAAACATTATTTTCTTTTTTTGTTTCAAAGGCTTATTATAGTGTTAGTGAGTATATCGGGGATACTGTGATATAATTCTTTAGTTGTATTTTGTGACATATCAAATGTTTTAATAATACAAATCAATTTTAATTATTAATATATCAACTTTAGTTTATTGTATTGAGGAGAACTGATGTTAGTTGTAGTAGATATAGTTAATATGTAAGAAGCATGCTGCATGTCGAGCTGTAGCTATTTGTATGCCTTATGTTATGGCGCAACATAGTGATACTCTAAATGACCTGTCATATTTGTCTAAATGTTTACCTATGTTAACAAATAAACGATTATGATTATGATTATGTTTAAAATGTCTTTTTAATAATCGGCCTTCAGCCACCACTGTTTGGTTAGGATCTATAAAGAACCCCGTACAGATAAAAGTGCCTCCTCAAGGCCGCTCTACAGTACTATTATGTAGGTATTCAATCTACAGAAAGGTCTAAATGTAGATTGGAGCGGATTCTAAAATTTCATTTTTTCTTTGTTTACTCCGTTCATTTTTTTAAAGTAGCCATATTTATAGAACAAATAATATCCTACAATGTGCTTGAGATGTCGTAGGTTTGTATGGGTTAGCGTCTTTTTTAAGAAGATTAAATTTCAATTATGCTAAACAAAAGGTTAACGTGTTGCCGTTTATGGAAGCGTAGATAGAAAAATATTAACATGAATACTTAATTAAAATAAAAAACACAGTTTGGGGACAACACGCAGGTTTTTGGAAATTGAATACATGTACGTACGTAACATTTATGGAATGAATATTATTTAAGTACTTATCTTTTTTTTAATGATAAACAAAGCTGAAAGAAAGTAAAATCTTTGCTCAGCATTTAAGTGAGGGCTAAGAAAAAAAGGACCGGTCAAGTGCGAGTCGGGCTCGTGCACCAACGATTCCGTACAAATTCGGCAAGTGGATATGGACATCCAGTCTTAGCAGAGCCCTACCTCTAAGTAAAATGTAGGCAGGATGAGATCATTTTACAATAGTTACTTACATAGACAGACAGATATAAAAATATTCTGTTTTTAGTATTTGTTGTTAGAGCGCAGAAAACATCATCTGTGAAAATGTCAACTGTCTAGCTATCACGGTTCATGAGATACAGCCTGGTGACAGACGGACAGACAGACGAACGGATAGTGAAGTCTTAGTAATAGTCTTAGAAATACTACCTTTGGCTACGGAACCCTAAAAAACGGAGAACTCAGAGATGCCAGGTTGTTTGGCATAGATGTAAGTATGTTTGGTGCGAGGTTAGTTCATCCTTCTTGGTTGTCAACATTACAGGGGCCGTACCATGACGTCTTAATGCGTTTCAGTTTAGGTCCGCTCGCTGTCAGATTCATACTAAAAGTGACAGCTAAAACTTAAACTGCGTCGGAATTAGGACGTCATGGTAAGGCCCCAGGAGTTACAGCAAAAGGGATAATGTTTTGCATTATACTTTGTAGTACAAGTGTCGGAAAATATGGTAAACCCAGTTTGCAGACCACTCCGTTATTACCTTGCATTAACGCGATTCGCAGGCATTTTCCTACTTGAAGTGGCAAATAGTCTTGCAAATACCACGTCGTCCTCTCAGTTCGAGGTTATCGTTGGTCCTTGTCATTGCTGTGCTGTGCAAAAGGGATGGAACGATTGGCACTTGGTGTTATACTTGCTTTTGGAAATGCGGACAGCCGTGACACAGCCGTTGCATATACTTGTGATATATGGTAATAAACTATAGATTGACTACACAACAGGCTAGGTACCCAAGGGCCTTTTTCACCTCTCCCTAACTATCAGTTATCTATTATGACGTCTCTGTCTGTTTCGTAGTAATAAATAGGGACGGAATCATAGATAACTGACAGTTAAGGTGGTGAAACGGGCCCTAAGTGTTGTTGTTTCCATACAGTAGGCTTATTGTCTAACTCGCTCGCGATCACCATCGTGTTCATTTTGACAGTTCATGTATGGGCTGACAATTGGCATCGGAATCAGCTAGCTGTCACATTCATACAAGAACTGTCAAAACGAACACGATGGCGATCGCAAGCGAGTTAGACAATAAGCCTACTGGTCTGTGAGTAAAGAATAAACATAGAATGCAACAGTGGCTTCTCTACACGCGCAGATGGTAAAAGCCATCGAAGGAATGAGCGAAAATGTTAGTAATTGTGTTGTAGGCGATGCGGTCAGTACACTATCACTATTTTTCCCCTTTCCACCTATACGCCGACAGTCATGTCAAACGTGGCTTTTGGGTCTTATTACCTTAGACTCTATCTATCCCGTAAGGAATAAAGACGTGATTTATGTATGTGTGTATGTATATTTATTTAGATACGAAAGTCTGACCTGTCTTAATAAAGAAGAGGAAATGCACTGGAATATAAGGAGCAGTAAACTCTAACCAATTAATAAAAGTATCTAATAAATAAAAATTGGGGACTCCTTGCTATAATGCCTATGATGTCAAGGTAAATAAGTTAATGGTACAAAATTGGCAAAAAGCCGACTTTAAACTACTAAACTCTGTCGAAATCAAACACGGACCGCAACGAGCATAGTTTCCAAATTCAATCGGAAAGGGCAAGGCGAATGTGGTTGCGCAACGGTCTACGACGGAGCATTAAAGCAACCGGAGGTCAATAACGGGCCTAAATCGCTGCTAAATGGTAGATTTTTTTAAATTACGTCTGTCAAAATGGGTCATACAAATTTTTTGGTTCGCGTCTCTCCTGTGGACATGGCAAAGTTAAGGGTCTATAGTCAATATTTTTAAGTCAAGTCTACATCGGCATGTGGGACGCCTGGCCAACTTTCGGCCCTTGTAAATAAACCTTAATTTTGCCGACTCGGAGTCGCTAATTTTTATGCCCACAGGAGAGACAACTTTTGTTTCTTACGTTGTGTGTTCTCAAATGGCATTCGATAATAGAAAAATCAATGCATAATTCTATATCATTAGCGCTGGATATAAATTTTCGACAAGTTGACCTGATGAGCTGTTAGTATTTACTACGTTTCTAGTCAATTTTTCAAATTCAACACAAATTGTCACCCTTGTTCATTTCAAATTGATTACGAACCACTGCCCTCGCGAGATTTACGGGTGGCTGCGATTCGATGAACATTGAGATGGATTTTTTATATTATGATTGCGTAGGACGCCTCCGTTTGACTTCATGTTCTAAGTCTACAACGGATTTATCGGGTCAAGTCAAGATGTCTTGTGAATAGTTTTGATATACCGAGCACTGAAAGGATCGCGCGTTTCGGTGAGTTTGCCTAATGAATTTAGAGTAGAAATGATGTGGGACAAGCTTTAAGAGAAATAATTACAGTAATATACGGACGCCATTAGAGATTAGAACGGTCGAGGCACTCAGAATAATACAAACACCGCCCATAAAGTACAAATGTGTTCAGTTGCCTTTTTTGTGGAAGGCATTTAACGGCCGAATAATTGGGATTGTCAAAAAAATACTTGTGTTCTTATTTTCCCTTACTTGTGCAGATAAGTCGATTATTAACACCCATTTCGCTATATTTTCATATAAATATTCAATCATCAAACAACGGATTTTAAAGCGGTTTTTTAAATAGATAGAGTGATTCAAGAGGAAGGTTTATACATTAAATATATAAAATTCTATGCAGACGAAGTTTCGGGCAGACGCTAGTTACTTATAAAATGGAATCACACCTACAAGACTTTTATTGGGATATCCCTAAATGTGGGCACGTCTGTATGGTCGAAGACACTGAATCACGTAGCTCTATGAAACCTTTTCTCATACAATTTGGCATTAATTTCTTCGACAAGTGTATGATAAGTCACTACAAAATTTGCAGTGAAAAGGTTCTACAATGGTACGCAATTCAGTTTCTTTCACTATACGTGGCTCGTTGTTCATCGAGGTATAGAGTTTGGTTTTAATCTTGACCCAGCCAACGTTCAACGCCCAATGACTCAGCCTCTAGGGAAATGTAATCTTTGATTCAATTAAAGTCTGACACCGTCTCAAGTACTTACCAATTGACTGAAATTGAAACTTCTTTATAAATGTTTTATTTATAGACTTTTTTAACGGGTGAATGCAATGAATGGGCGTTTCATCGAACCTTCGGATAATGGCTCCTCGAATAACCTATTGATATCTGCGAAAGGCGAGTTTTGCGGAAATATTTGTATTTCTAGTTCCACACATATTTTTCTTGTTTCATTTTTAATTTTTACTATGGGACTTCGGTGGGTTGCTTTCTATGAAGTTCAAAGTAAAAACGGAAGTTTTTTTTCTATAAATACATACTGTGAGTCATTTCACCGCAAAGGCTAGTTGTTAAAACAGTTTTTTTAAATAAATAATTAATAATGATTAGGTAGATACTAAACGAACTAGCAAAAGTGAGCACGTATCGTACAACGTGCTTATGTAAATTATGATACAGTATCGAATTTAGTGTTGCATGAATTCAAAACTCGATTCACATGTCTGAACAGTTTGCAGAGTCAATTCAATTTTATAGTTGTTCTAAACTAACATAACGCATGACGTTTCGAGATGGAGAATATTCTGTGCTATCTATAAACATATCATGTATCCAAATAGCAATCAAGGATAATTAAGATCTTGGTTTCAGAATCCGTACATACACACAAAACTAATTTGAGTGATTATTGCATGCCATCGCTCTTGTTTGTTTTGAGTATAAATTGTATGTACAGTCGCCATCAGATATATCGTAGCGGGCGAGGTCCTCAAATAATTCGGAGCAGCCTTAAATTTCAATAAATTCGTTACACTGATAAGGTTAATAACATCAGAACACGCAATTAGTCAAAAATATAATAGCAGCGACTTTTCAATAAAATCGGGACGTCACAGATCGTCAAAGGTATCGATGCAGACAGGCTGACCATAAAGATCGGAACATTTTTGGAAAATATACCTTAACTTTGTGACACACAGTTGAAATTACAATGTGTTTATAATAAAATTAGTTTTATAAAATAGTACTACATGCTTTGACTTATAACAGCAGAAGAAGAAAAATTTTATTCGTAAAAAAAGTATATTTGGCAATTTAGTGGCCAGTAACAATTTACACTATATAAAACGAAAAAAGTTTTATATTACTAACACAGTGAATTATGCATGCAGACGCCTACACTATATAGGTGACATGTCTTTCATTTTGGCATGACGTTTGAGCCTTATTTGTATTTTGTTTGAAATTCGAATCTATTATTATATACGTAAGGTTTATTTTCCACATATGTTCCGATATTTATGATCAGCCTGACTGCGTCGATACCTTTGACGATATGTGCTTCCTGATATTTTTAGCTCATTGAACGTCCCGAATTTATTGAAAAGTCGCTGCTCTTATATTTATGACGGATTGCGTGTTCCGATGTTATCTATATATATAAAACAAAGACGGGTTTGTTACAACACTTATAACTCGAGATCGGCTGGATCAATTTTCATGGTTTTTGTTTCGTTGGATTTGTCTCCTCCCTGAATAGCAGAATACATTTTAAAAACAATGAAAACTTGACGAATACATAATTATGAAAATAAAAATGTTCCTTTGTTTAGTACCTGTCAAACATTTGTTTTCCTCCTGTCATCCTGTCAAATACTGTGATTGACATTTATGCATGCGTTCAGAAATGTATTTTGTGTAAACTATTTAAAAAGGGTGAATAAACTTTTGTCTGTATTTTTTTAATCAATCAAAAAGGTTGGAAAGTGTATTAAGCAGATTTGAATAGAAGTTCCTCAAATATTTATGCGTGCGTTCAAAAATAATGACAAATGGTTAACATTTACGCGTGCGTTCATAACTTTATTTTGCGTAAATTAAAGTTTATATTTTCGAAAACAATTTCTAAGATTTATTATTTAAGTTATCGAAAGCGTAAATGTCTTTTTATGTTGTCTATGATTTTCTAAGATATATTACAAAGGTTAAAAAGTGCAGTATCCAAAGTAGTAGTCTATGATCTAAACTATTGTCAATCAAAGTCTATGTCACGAAAGTTCAGCTACAGTTATATTTGTTTGTTTTGTGTGGTTTTGTGCGAGTACATATTCAGTATTAGTATTAGTTACAATGCCACGTCCTAGAAGATCTAATCTTTCCCAGCGAAGTCGTACTGCAATTAGGCAACGGAACATCGCGAGTCAATTATCTGATGAAGAACGAGACATTGCACGAGAAGAGCGCCGCGTTAGTATGGAGCGCAGAAGGGCTTTAATTCGTGCCTCTCAAACACAAGAGGAAAGAGAGGCAGCCCGTGAAACGGCTAGGTTAGAAACGAGAAATCGTCGAGCTTATCGTACAGATCAACAGAGGGATAATCTTCGACGTGCAAGAAGAAATGGTTCAAGCGTTGATTTGAATCGAGCAGCGTTTGTGCTGCCTTAGTGGTAAAGTGAAATTGCCATTATTGGTTCCGCCACCAGAGCCATTACACGACATTCATTGACTGTTAGGCGGTACGAAGTTCGCCGGGTCAGCTAGTTAACCATATTTAGTGTAACGAATTTATTGAAATTTAAAGCTGCTCCGAAATATTTGAGGAGCTCGCCCGCTACGATATATCTGATGGCGACTGTACCTCCTACATGCGATATGAACTTATCACATAGAGACGACAACGTACGTTTGTATCATTTACATGGTTATGAGATTATAGACTTATTATAGACTTAACTGTGTCCTCGCCATCGCGGCACACGGGCGCGGGGTAGGCGACGAGTACGTATTACTTAAAATCCATAAAGCTTAAAATGTATAATTGGTTAAAATCCATAATGGTTCAAAATATATAATGCGATTTTCTCAGAATATTGAAAATTAAGAGAATTGCCATAAACTGAACCTAACCTAACCTAAATCAATCTATAGATCACGCTATAAAAAAAATATATACCTAATAGTTTCACAGAAAATTACATTATATATTTTGAACTATTATACATTTTTACCCATTATACATTTTAAATAAATAAATATCTTGGGACAATTGACACCAATTGACCTAGTCCCAAACTAAGCAAAGCTTGTGATATGGGCACTAGACAACGGATAAACATACTTATATAGATATAAATAATAAAAGAAGAAACTGACTGACTGACTGACTGACATATCAGCGCACATCCCAAACCGCTGGTTCTAGAGATTCCAAATTTGGCACGTAGGTTCCTTATAAGGTCTAGGGGTGCACTAAGAAAGGATTTTTCAAAATTCGACCCCTAAAGGGGTTAATTGGGGGTCCAAAGTTTGTATGGGGAAACAATATTAGTTAGACTATTTTATTCGAAACTTCACAGGAGTATTCCTAACGACAAATGAGTAAACACCTGTTTCAGGTTTTTTGAAAATACAACCCCTATAAGGGGATAGGGGGTGACAAAGTCTGAAAATCAATGTGGGTATTATTATTATTATATTATAGTGGGTAGTATTGTTTGTACGGTTTATCGGGTCGCTGATTATGAAAACAATAACACACATACCTACCTGACACACACACACACATTCCCACAGGAACGGGAAAAAACGGAATTTTTTGTTTTACAGGTCGCAGAAAGCTGAAATTTGGCATGTAGGTTGCTTGATGAGTGTAGGGAAGCACTAAGAGACAATTTCCTAAAATTCCCACGGGAACGGGAAAAACGGGACTTTTCGTTTTACTGGTTGTAGAAAGCTGAAATTCGACATGTAGGTTGCTTGGGGAGTGTAGAGAAGCATTAAGAGAGGACTTTCCGAAATTCCCACGGGAACGGGAAAAAACGGGATTTTTCGTTTTACTGGTCGTAGAAAGCTGAAACGTTACTTGGCATGTAGGTTGCTTGAAGAGTGTAGAGAAGCTATAAAAGATAATTTTATAAAATTCCCACGGGAACGGGAAAACGGGACTTTTCGTTTTACTGGTTGTAGAATACTGAAATTCGGCATTTAGGTTGTTTGGAGAGTGTAGAGGAGCATTAAGAGAGGAATTTTCAAAATTCCCACGGGAACGGGAAAAAACGGGATTTTTCGTTTTACTGGTCGTAGAAAGCTGAAATTTGGCAAGAGAGTTCCTTGGGGAGTGTAGGGAGCATTAAGAGATCATTTCCTGAAATTCTTAAGGGAACGGGAAAAAAACGGGATTGAAATACTCCTGGTACACGCAAGCAAAGTCGCGGGCAAAAGCTGTTTGTCAGTAAATGAAGTCTACGCGGACGAAGTCGCGGGAAAAAGCTAGTAGATAAATACATACTTAAATACATATTAAACATCCTAGACTCGAGAACAAACATTCGTATTTTTCATACAAATATCTGCCTCGACCGGGGATCGAACCCGGGACCTCAAGCTTCATAGTCAGGTTCTCTAACCACTAGGCCATCCGGTCGTCGATTTTAAACTTTATAAATTCTGATCCGATCCCGTAGGCGACAAATGGGGCGTAGAGAGGTGCGGGCGGCAGGCACTCTACCCGTGAGTAGTGGTGGTCGTTATTACAACAGCAGATAACATAATGCATTATTTGCACGCAACGAACAACACATTATCGAATCGTCAACTATCCTGTTATCATTATTCGTTGTCTGTTGTCAACGTTGTTCATACGCGCACTGTTGCCGCACTTGGCATAGGAGCGCAAGCGAGTGCGCAACAAGTCAAGTAGGTGTGTGCGAGAGATAGCGATAGCGCTATACACGCGAGCTCGCATCGCAATCGCAATTCAAATAATTGACTTTTGGTATCATTATTAGCTGTTGCTGTTTGTTGTCAGTCAGTACAATAACAAAATACCACTTGCTCGTTTGCCTTCCTATTCACATAAAAAAAAAAAAAACATGGTAACAGAGCGTTGTTTTGCTTTTGTTCCCGTACGTTTTTATTACGCTGCGATCGCGACGAAATAAGTATAACAATGATTTAATAATAAATTAATTATCGTTTTGTAAAACAGCAATATAACAGGATAACAGACAACAGTTTACAATAACAGCTATTTAAGAATAACACAACACTGTTATTCATTATTGCAAAACAGCCGTTATTGCCACCACTACCCGCCCGCACCGCTCTCGGTCCCCTTTGTCGTCCTACCCTGCGCCCCCGTACCTGCGCGGGCGAGGACTCAGTTAAGCGGTCAGTCTATTACTGCAAATTTGATTTAAAGGAAGCATGTTTTGTACACACAATATTAAACCTTTTACAACTTCTTAAGAGTTGGTAAATACAGGATGTATCAGACACCCCCTAACAATAATCCGCTGGGGTATATAACCATAGCTATAGAAGCTAAAAAAATATTTTTAAAAAAATTGGAGTAAACAATTTTTCAACATGAAATTACCGTGAGACTCACACATAATTACAACACACCGGATAACTCACGTATAAAAGCCGAAGTATTGCTATTGTAATAGTCCGAAACAATTGTCGGAGCACTACTTCGGCTTTTATACGTGAGTTATCCGGAGTGTTGTAATTAAACAATTTTTTATATTTTCTATAGGAATGGTAGTATTAACTGTAATCCTATCTCCAGCCTATATACGTCCCACTGCTGGGCACAGGCCTCCTCTCAGAATGGGAGGGCTTGGGCTATAGTTCCCACGCGGGCCCAGTGCGGATTGGGAACTTCACACACACCATTGAATTGCTTCGCAGTTGTGTGCAGGTTTCCTCACGATGTTTTCCTTCACCGAAAAGCTCATGGCAAATTTCAAATGAGATATCGCACATAAATTCCGAAAAACTCAGAGGTGCGAGACCGGGATTCGAACCCACAACCCTCTGCTTAAGAGGCCACAGGTCAAACCACTAGGCTACCACGGCTTTAACTGTAATCATTCCTATAGAAAAAAAAAAAAATTACTTCAATTTTTTTTTATATTCTTTTTAGCTTCTATAGCTATATACCCCAGTGGATTATTGCTAGGGGGTGTCTGATACACCCTGTATAAATGAGCCGGAATATATATATTTTTTAAATTTTTAAAATGTACCCACTTTTTCATGATAGATTTGTTTTTTTTTTTAAACTTAAGTTCAGTTTTAGACCACTCCACCGGCATCGTTTCATCTCTGTCACTCACAGGCACATCAAGTACGCGTGAAGAGTGGCGCTGCTTAAGGTGGCGCTTTGGCGCTGGTCACGTCTTAACAAATACTTTATCAAATGTCCGACGCTAACAACAGTATCATTATCAAACAGAATTTAATTTAATATTAAACAAAGACGGTAAAACGATATTTTTATTCAAAGTTTTCTTTACAGACTAGAACCAGAATTCGACATTGTTTGATGGAAATAACTGCTGAATGGGCTTTTGTTAGGCGGCGAGGACTTCTGGCTTCAGTTAAAACAATGGTGAGCCTAAAAAAATATCCTCCATATTAAATTCATATTACGCACAAAATGGCTGCCAAAGCAAGCCTAAACCTTGATTTTCATTTAACCATGAAAAGTAATGCAAAAAATTAAGCAAAGTAAAAGTAAAGCAGTAATAAAATTGCTGTAGAATTTATCATGTTAAATTGTAGCAATACTTATTCGTCTGTCTACACATCAACGTGTGTGGCGAGTGTGAGTAGTATGTAATTTAGTATAACCTATGAACTTATGCTATATACTTATGATAGTGTTTATTTTTACTTGGTAATGTGCAATAAAGAGTTACTATCTATCGCGCGCATTTATAACAACAGGAGGACCAATAAAATGGCGACACGGATTATGGAATGCAATACGAATGATGACATTTCTATTCCTTTTATTCTTGGATAAATTATAACCTTTTATTATTACTTTTGTTCTCGATGCCGGTGAGGCAGTGGTGATCGAAGCATTTCTTGGCAAATATAATTTACATGCATAATCCTAGCATTTAAATTGAACCTTGGTTACCTACTATTATTCGGGATCATAATTATTTAAACGATCAACGGGGAAGAAGGTTTTATTTTGCTTAGAATTGTTACCTTTTACCCCCTAAGGGATAAAGACATAATTATGTATGTTTATAACTGATATTATGTAAAGTTCTGCTTAAATCGTGTGGCAGCCGGCATATCGTGCATCTCTCAGACAGAAAACCCCTAAAGTGACGAGTTTGCGCGACGTGCCATAATTCACTGGCTCAAGTTACCTCAACTTTACCTTTAATGTGTCTATCTAACTACTACTACTCGTACTAACATACCTTTAATGTCTTTACATGAGTCGAAGACAACACTCTGGTGAACCATGACGTCTTATAGCGGTCTTATAGCGGTCGTATAGCAGAGGCTTGAGCGCGATTAGCACAGTTAGTTGAGATTGTTAATCTATACATAGGTACACTTATAGATGTCTTTATAGGCACTCCTACTTTGTTAGGGGGCATTCTTTGATACGTATTGCTGAACAACGTTTATTAACATCTGTTAAGCGTAAGATAAGGATTCGTATATCAATTTTAAAACTGCATTTTTTTGTGTTTTAGGAGTACTTTTAATTTCATATTCTGAGTAGGTACAAATTACAAAAAAAAAGAGCTGGATAGAAACCGCTCCACTTTTACTTGACTAATATTTCCATTTCCTGAGCGAACTAAGTGGCCCCTATTACTGAGGATTAGGGAGGCATAATCCGTTTGAGAAAGAAAAACATTAAGTAGGTGGGGACCAAGTTGACGGAATTTCGCCAAAATAAATAAGACTGGTTACTTTTAGACGACGGTTGCCTAGTGATTTGACCGGCCTGAAGTAGGTAGTCAAGTAGAGGATCGTGGGTCGGAACCCTGGCTCGCACCTCTGACGTTTTCCAAATTATGTGCGATATTGCATTTGAAATTTAACACGAGTTTTTTGATATAAGAAAACCTCCTGAAGACCAAAAATCGTCCAAAAATCAAGCCTTTCTCATTGAAAGTAAGTTTCCTAAGCCAGTGTTTGTTAGAGCACTAGCTAAACAAATTCTCTTTTAACCACTTCAAAGCAGGATTTCAGGTGTTTGCAGAATCAAACTCCTGACCGATTCATACAAAGAAGACCACTGCCTTCAAGGTTTCGGTCGCCCGTTTTATTGTACTAGCCTATGCCTCTTTGACGTGCCCGAGAGTGAATACTTGAATAGCACTTCACCGGGACTTTATAAAGAAAAGTGAATAGTCGGGACCCCGCAATGGGACACTAAAATCTTAACCCTACCACTGAAAAAGGTCCTATGTTACTCATTTGGCGAATACCAAAGTGAACCTTGTAATGGTTCTGTTAGGCTTTCATCTTGGTTTTTCTAAAACTGTCCCAAAAACGTAATGATACGGAAGAGCGAAATAGACTTGGAAAGAGAGAGACGGTTAAGTTTCTTGAAATGGTTTAACGTAAAGTTAATGAAAGGTAGCGAGATGACAGGATAGCGAAAGCTAGAGAGTATCCCGCTTTGTGAACTGGGCTTAATTAATTCAGGATTCATACACGTTGCCGTCAAGAAGCTTAAGAAATTTGAAATTCAAGTAAAGTCTACACCTACACAATGTATACGATTACACTATAAATATAAACAAAGTAAACAAACCCTTTAGACGTTAACTGACATGTCTCCTTGAAATTTACACACTGACTCTTCTAACACTGCTCAATGAAATACATACCTACCTACGACATTTATCAATTTGTTGTTTGAAACCACATTAAACAAGAAATTATTGCTAAAACCTACGAATTATCAAGCTAGTAAAGGTTAACCCTAGGACGTGATTTGTGTGTGTGTCTACTGAGACTTTAGCACATTTTAAGGATCATTCGTGGGATTATTGGTTCACGTGTAATTTTCTAAAAAAGCTCATCCGGGATGTATTGTGATGACTGCGCTTGGGAGACAATCATAATACTTGACCTTGACTTCGTATTAAGCTTGCGAGCTTTATACGGAATCTGATGTCTTGCCATTCGGCGATCGGCATTTGAGGATACCTGACTCCGTGTAATGGTTATGATTGTATCCTAAACGTAGTCCTTACCTCACAGAAGAGTTTTTTTTTAAAGAATCAGACTCCAGAGCCAATTCTTTTGTCATCCAAAGGCTAGTGAGGGAACGCCGCAAGCATTCTTGGCACGCTGCCCCGAGTAGGTATGTGAAATGTGAGATTTTGATATTCTTGAATCATAGTAAGCTAATACATAGGCACTTACTTGTGTACAAAATTATGAAAATGCTTCGGTTATTTTTTTTTGTAAAGGGGCAAATTTTAACACGCTTTTTTAAATTGCAGATATTTATACATCTTTGGTATTGCTTGCGAGCGGCAAACATTTGATATTCGTATGTCGTTGGCGGAGTGTGGATACGCTATAAAATATAAGGGGATGGATTTTTTATGTTTCCGTTTTTTCTTTTACTGCCGTATAAGTTACGTTATCCCCTAGGGTCGTAAGTGACAATCGGACAGGCGGTACATATCAATAGAATCGATAAATCGTACGTTGTTTTTTGGTACCAAAAAAGAAATGACGATCGCTGCGGGGTAGCGCAAGAACCGGATATATTTCGGTATACAATGGTTAAATGTACGCATTAAAAATTCAACTCTCTTTCCAAAGGTATACAGTTAAAAATTTGGTAAAGTACCTTAAATGACAGAGCTGTGTTGAGTCAGTGGTTGATCAAGAAATAGTCATACATCACAATGATTGTTTGATTTTGTGATAGCACGAATATTGACATTTGACATGACATTGTTAATAGCTATTTTCGGTATTAAAATGAAGGAAGTAATCGCAGCAGAGCAATCGATAGCGCAATTAAAGCAAATTATTGTCGGTGGGTAGTCATAACGTAACATTTCAAATAATTGGTCCTATTAAATTTCATATCCTTATACTTGATGCCTTCTAATTCTTAGAACTAACTATTAAAGGAATAGGTAAGTATCAGTTTTGTTTCTAAAGACCTGTTTCACTACTCTCTTTTAAGTGCCTTAATACCTTAAGTGTCAGTTACATGTGATGCCGTCTCTGTTCCTTCAAAAACGACTTTATCCCTTACGGGGTAAGTAGCCAGAGCCTAAGGTAACAAAACCTAAAGGCCACGTTTCGTATGATTGCGGGCGTGTAGGTGAAAAGGGGAATCAAAATAGTGATGGGTTGCTAGCCGCATCGCCTATAACATGATTCTTAAGATTTTCGCCCATTCCCTCGATGGGCTTTTACCGTCTGCGCTGCGCAAGAAGAGAAGCAACTGACTGGCACATTCTATGTTTTTTCTTTGCTCCCGACCAGCATGACCTCTATGAAAATGAAAATGAAAAATATTTATTTCGTTATCACATAAGTGTATGTAACAAAGGATGGTGCCTCTCTTTAAGTTAAGTAGAGACCTGTGTTGAGAGACACCGCTCTTCCTAGTACTAGTAAGTATCTTAAATATCTTATTCTAGTGTAGACTTAAATAATACTTAGTGCAAAGATTAGAGTAAGGTGGAAACAGAGTAAAGACTGAGAAGAAATATCTTAACAGTGGGTTAGGTATTAACATTTTACAAAGTTGGTGGGCTATATATCTGACAATTAAATTACCAGGAACTTAACAGACAGTGGTAAAACAGGCCCTAAGTTTCATAATGCTAAGTCGATGACGTCAGCTTCTATAACAACAATTGTTAGCAAATTTTTATCAGTACTTAGAATCTATTCAGACTGACTCAGCGATATTTCCTAATAACACACGCAGTTCAAATGATTTTGTAACTATGCGAAACTTTGTGAAGTCCCTTGACCATCGAATTATATTTATTCCTATGTAATAAATTAATTCAGAACAAACGGTTATTGTTTGCATATTACAAAACGAATTCGAATTAAAATCAGATACAATAACTTAACTATGTAAATGACGCAGAATTTATGCGTCCATCTCGCATTACTTTAAAATTTGGAGGTATAGTGTTTTGGTAGTATTTGTTTGATTATATAACGAATTAGCGGCCCGTCCCGGCTTGACACGGGTGCAGTAAGCAATGAATATAGCCTATGTCACTCAGGGTGAATGTAGCTTTCCAATGGTAAAAGAACTTTTGAAATCGGCACAGTAGTTTTTGAGTTTATTCATTACAAAAATACAAATCTTTCATCTTCAAAATATTAGTATAGATATAGATTCATATTTCATTTGTTTCTTTAATAAATAACCTGAGATTTACTATATCAAAAAGAGGATCAGACTAATTTAAACGACTTCAATAAGGAGGAAGTTTTATTTCCGATATGTGTTTTACATATTTCATACCTATACTTACTTAAAGTAGTCAATGTTCTTGTTGTATGTACATGCAGGGAAAGAAACTGAATTGCGTACCACTGTGGAACCTTTTCACTGCAAATATCATAATGACTTACCATGCACCTGCCAAAGAAATTATTACGAAATTGTACGAGAGAACGTTCCACAGGGGTAAGTTATAAAACATGAATACCTATAACATTTTCACTCATAACTTCTGTTTATTTAGTATGCAAATTTTGGCTATTTTGAAATCTGCCTATCTGTCGATCTTAATGTAGGAGCCTACTTGACCCTGATGAGTAAGTACAATTTGCATGCGATTATGCAGAACGATCTAGAAGTGCTTATAAATAGGAATCATAATTCCTATTGAGTAGATTTTTAAATTTATTTAGTAACTTAATAATATAGAAATATAATATGGATAAAATAAAAACTTTTTTGTTTTTTTAATAATCGTAATCATTCGTTTATTTACCTAAGTATAAATCACATGCAATTTTCTTAATAACCTAAGTTATCTCTGGTACTTTCATATTATGCCAATGATTCATGTCAAGATCTAATAATAAGCATACTTATTAAATTCCAAGTAACTTTATTAGCTTACACTTGGAAGTACCTTTACTTTGCTACTCCGGGAAATAGTTAGGTCAAGTTTTTCAAGTAACATAGAATAAGTATTTTTTAAGTTTTTTTTTTAAACTACCAGCGCATTCAGAAATACCATCATTGCTAAGAATACGCCGCAAGAAACTTGGCAGAAAGTCATGTACCTACCAAAAAAAAGGTAGTATTTATCCAATTACTTGAAGTAATTATGGACTTCCGCAAAACAGCGCCCGAATCAAAACAGTACCTATTTCTTAGTTACCAAAATTTCCTAAAATCTTAATACTCGCAAATACCCGAACATGAAAGGAAGTGAATTGCCACCATGAAAATAGGCCTTTCCCATAAGCATAATTTTAAATAGCTCGTAAAAATTCGATGACCGCAGCCGTGGGGAGCACATGAAGGATAACGGCCACGGAATGCTTCAAAGTTATACTCGTAAGGACGTGTATGGATGCTACGAGTATTATGTTGCTCATGACAGTTAATGCCTAGGCTAGGGGTGCCCACCTTCAATACTTACAAGGTCTACTGTTTATCGACTGAACTATGTGCAATTTACTAATTCCAAAATCAGCATCAGCATTTTTCGTACTCTTCTAGCTTGCCTAATCGAGTGGACCAGTAGCCGTAATGGACCAGTCCCAAACCAGCAAAAAATACTCGCACGTTTGGTCTAAACCCGCCTGAAAATAAATGTAGATTGCTCGCAGCGAGCGCGGAAAAAAAAACCAGCCAAGTGCGAGTCGGACTCGCGCACCGAGGGTTCCGTAGCATTATCTATAAATATCTATAAACTAGTGTAAACAGAGCCCTGCTACAGAGCAAAATGTACGCAGTGTGGGGTCACTTTATATTGGACACTGATATTATACAGACATACATACATATTTACGGTTTTCGCAATTATTCTTTAATCTGTGCTATAAGACCTACTTTCATACCAAATTTCAAGATTCTGCGTTCACTGGTTTACCCTGTATGTTTTGATTCCCTTGCGAGTTTCGAAAATTTGCGGAAATTTGCGGCATAAACGGCTGTATCTTTTGATTGCGTTGGCTTAGAAGTTTGATTTTTTCACAGCTCCAAGGGGCAGTAAACCTGAGTAGGTATCTAACTAATTTTATAAATGCGAAAATATGGATGGATGGATGGATGGATGTTTGTTTGTTACTCAATCACGCTAGAACGGCCCAACGGATCTGGATGAAATTCGGCACATAGATAGAGAAAAGTCTGGAATAGCACATAGGCTACTAATTATTCCGGAAAATTGCGTAGTTCCCGCGGGATAGAGATAAACGAATTCTTTTCAGACGAAGTCGCTGGCCTAAATGGATGGCTGGTTTGATATAAATTTCAGCTTGATACCTCCACGCGTTCTTGAGAAAAAGGGTCTTGGCAGATGGACGGACGGACGGACGGACAACGAAGTGATCCTAGTGACCGAAGGGTTCCGTTTTTTCCTTTTGAGGTACGGAACCCTAAAAACAATTGAATATCAATTGTCACGTCATTGCACGTTGAAAAAAGGTCAGGTCAAGAGTACCCTATACCGACGACCATGTATGAAGATATTGATGAATGTGGATGAAGCTAAAGCGGTATGCCAGGATCGTAGCAAGTGGAACAAAGTAGTGAAAAAGGCGCGACAGTATGTATTTATGCTTATCATTGATCTTGTCCGTGCTGCGTGTTATTCTTTTTGCCTATTAAAATTCTTTCATTTAATAGTTTTACAATCTACACATCCATTTGAATCCGTGTCTTTCCTACCCACTACGTCAGTCCATTTAGAACGGGGCTTAACGGTATACAAGTAACCCGTGAGTAGTGGTGGTCGTTATTACAACAGCAGATAACGTAATGCATTATTTGCACGCAACGAACATTACGCATTATCGAATCGTCAACTATCCTGTTATCATTATTCGTTGTCTGTTGTCAACGTTGTTCATACTCGCACTGTTGCCGTACTTGGCATAGAAGCGCAAGCGAGTGCGCAACAAATCAAGTAGGTGTGTGCGAGAGATAGCGCTATACGCGCGAGCTCGCATCGCAATCGCAATTCAAATAACTGACTTTTGGTATCATTATTAGCTGTTGCTGTTTGTTGTCAGTCAGTACAATAACAAACAAGGTAACAGAGCGTTGTTTTGTTTTTGTTCCCGTACGTTTTTATTAGGCTGCGATCGCGACGAAATAAGTACAACAATTATTTAATAATAAATTCATTATCGTTTTGTAAAACACCAATATAACAGGATAACAGACAACAGTTTACAATAACAGCTATTTAAGAATAACACAACACTGTTATTCACTATTGCAAAACAGCCGTTATTGCCACCACTACCCGTGAGCGTAGACTTCAATTTTTGGGTCGGTACCGGTCCTGTAAGTCACGGTCTAGTAAACGGGGACTTTTAGATCGCAGGTATCTGTCTCATAGTTGCATGTTCGGTGGACAATGGCGGAATTTCCGTTTCCGCTCTCCGCTATGCACCGAATGCTGTACCTAGCGATGCACTCGTATGTAACGTAGCAGTAAATAATTGCTAGATATGTTTGAGGTGAATATTTTAACATTTTCATCAGGAACATTTTGTAACAAACGTCGGTCGTATCAAAAGTAGGTAACTAAGACAAGGACGTACCTAAGTAAAGGTAACAGGTTAGCCTGTAGTGGTTAGAGAATCTGATAAAGAAGCTTGATGTCCTGGGTTCGATTCCATTCCCTGTCGGAGCAAATGTATGCAAATAATTGCTCCCATAGGCAGAAGGTATATCGAAAAAGTGATTCCTGACCCACTAAGGAACCCTGTCACAGTAAACGTCATAGTACATTGAATTGTCAAGGAAAATCATGTGTCGTTTATTGTGAGAACGTTCTACGGTGGGGCAGGAATCAAGTTGCTCGACAGTACCTTCTCTGTGAGAACAGAAACGAGTACTTAAATGGCATTTAAATAATAATTTAACTCGGCTACGTGATGGGAAAAGCAATCCAATTTTTTAAGTCGACCACACAGGTAATGGATTATGTATTGACGAACGAATTCTGACGAGTCATCGCGGTAATTTTTATATCGTTTGCTTTTCATACACGTAGGTAATCACTCGAGAGTTCTAGCAAACGAATTTAGTAATTGGGCATTTCCATTTAAAAGTGTATCTATTTTTAGGGTTCCGTACCTCAAAAGGAAAAAACGGACCCTTATAGGATCACTTTGTTGCCCGTCCGTCCGTCTGTCAAGACCCTTTTTCTCACGAACGCGTGGAGGTATCAAGCTGAAATTTATATCAAACTAGCGACCCGCCCCGGCTTCGCACGGTATATTATGCATGTATTATACATATAAACCTTCCTCTTGATTCACTCTATCTTTTAAAAAAACCGCATCAAAATCCGTTGCGTAGTTTTAAAGATATAAGCAGACATAGGGACATAGGGACATAGGGACAGAGACAGCGACTTTGTTTTATACTATGTAGTGATAGTGATACTCAGGTCTACTGCCCCTTGGAGCTGTGAAAAAATCAAACTTCTTAGCTAAGGCAATCAAAAAATACAGCCGTTTATGCCGCAAATTTTCGAAACTAGCAAGGGATTCAAAACCTACAGGGTACTTCCCGTCAACGCAGAATCTTGAAATTTGGTATGCAGGTAGATCTTATAGCACAGATTAAGGAATAATTGCGAAAGTCAGTATATATCAGTGACCAATATAAAGTGACCCCACACTGCGTATATTTTGCTTTGGAGCAGGGCTCTGTTTACACTGGTTAATAGATATTTATAGATAATGGTACGGAACCCTTGGTGCGCGAGTCCGACTCGTACTTGGCGATTTTTTTATTTATTTTTCAGCCGGTTTTAGCATTTCAACCTCCACAACTCCCAGTCCGACACAATGTCAAAGCAGAGCGTGCCCTTTATTCGAAAATACTTTGATACGAAATTAATTTGGCGTAACATCTCTCCCAGAGTTATTTTATTCAAACGAACATTTTTGGTGTAGCATAACGTTCAGCTCGCTACTCTTTGGCAGAATTGGAAATTGCTGAATATTTTTTATTGCCGACTTTCAATTGGCAGATTCTTACACCGCGAATTTTTTAAATAGCATATTATTAATAGTCGATACGAATAATGATGACTTAGGTAGTTTAATTCAACAAGTTTAATTGGTTAATTAATATTGCATTTTGAGCTCAGCTTTCGCGTGGGAGAGCGTAATTTTGATCATTTCTCGAATATCTGTTTATGAAATACTTACGCTATTCTCCGAAATATTTACCGCCGCTAGGAATAAAGGGATTAAATAAATGTATTTGGAATACTTACTTTAAATATTAAACAGCCATCTTTGTTCACGAAAAACAACTTTTGGGGGTGTTATTCGTATCTGAAGCAAAATATACACAATAAATTTAATATGATGTAACGAATCATCTCCCGCTCATCATCCCATTCCAGCTTATAATTATATTTCAAATGAAATTTCGCACACAAATTCCGAAAAACTCAGAGCTGACATCCGGGTTCGAACCCACGATCCTCTGATAGGGAGGGATACTAGGCTACCCCGGCTTTTCCTCCCACATTTATACTTCGTAACATAACCGAGATGAAACTGTGTGACCTGTGTTTCCACATTTTCCTTTAAAGTGATACATAGTTAAGTCACGTCACAAAGATCTGGGGGGACAATATCAAAAACGACAAACATATCTAAATTCAAGACGCGGCCTTTTTCATAAAATCGTCACGGACCTCACGTTCGCAATGATCAAGCGTGTTAGTTCTGAAATGGACAAACTTTTTGCACTTCAAGGTACTCTCAAAAACTGGGTAGGCTGTATACCTATCTCGAATCATATTGCAGCAAATATGTCGTTTATACATACATACATACATACATATCGTCACGCCTCTTTCCCACAGGGGTAGGCAGAGACTACTTTGTTCCACTTGCTACGATCCTGACATACCTCTTTCGCGTCATCCACATTCATCAATCTCTTTATACATGCTCGTCGGTTTCAGGTACTCTTGACACCTCTTGATGTCATTTATCCTTGTATTTTTAGGGTGCCGTACTCAAAAGGTCCAAATGGAGCCCTATTACTTTCTATGCCCCGTCTTTCCATTTATTCGTCTGTCTTTTCTGGATCGGTCTTTTGAACCGATAGAACACACAGAAATAATGTTCTCTTCCCGTATTTTTGATGGAATCTCATAATGGTAATTTTATGGTCGTACCTTTCACCAATCATGCTAAAATCATGTAGGCTCTATACTCCTGGCGTATTGCTTACTCTATGGCGCAACCTGTCAAAATCACACCGTAATCACTGTCTACCTAGTGTGATACGGCAAAAACTAATGAATAATGTACCACTTGTAACAATATTATACTTAGGTATGCTATAATTGCTATTATAATGCGTATATGATGACTGCCGACAAACGAACTATATAACCAAATTACACCGTAGAATACAGAGCACTGATTATTTCGATTCTGAATCAAAATTCAGGTCAGGCATATCAGAATTGTCCGAGGTCCTTAAAATATTCACAACACTAAGCTAAATTAACGACGGGCACAAAGCCTGTGGCACATGGCCTCGTTAGCTAATAGATACTGAATAGAACCTCTACTGCACCTTGCAATACAAAAAATCTAGAACGCGTTTGAGAATAACTCCTCAATTACTATGGACATGGCGGCGTCTAGCTGCGATAACAAATTGTTATAGTTAGTCACTACGTAATTGCAAAGCAGTCCTCCACCGCGTCTGTTTAAGTGTCTGTCTGTTCTCTATAAACGCAAAGACTACTGAATGGGTTTCATACGGTTCATAACAATAAACTGAAAAAATAATTTGCTAAATGAAAGCGAACTTTCGTCAGCCTGTAACTTAAAAGAAGTAATTACATAACTAAGGCAATATCTTACCAAAATCTTGGGTTATGTTTTATTTGTTCTGTATTGGTAAACCAGTAGGCTTATTGTCTAACTCGCTCGCAATCGCCATCGTGTTCATTTTGACAGTTCATGTATGGGCTGACAATTGGCATCGGAATCAGCTAGCTGTCACATTCATACAAGAACTGTCAAAATGAACACGATTGGCGATTGCGAGCGAGTTAGACAATAAGCCTGCCTACTGTTTGTTAAATCAAATTAACTTTAATAACGCCTTACCGAATTATGGTTATTGATGAAATAGCCGAAGTAGTTTGGTTTTTTAAATATTTTTTCAGTGTATTGTAGAGTGATTCGTGAGAAAGGTTTAGGTAGGTATACCTACAATTTGCCAAGGTTTTGTCTGAAGTGTTGGGGAAAGTCAAGCTGTTTGAGATACACATTTTAATTCTGCGCCGAATAAGTCACGGGGAACAACCAGTTTCAGCCACGGATCGGCAAACGTAGCGTGGGACGTCCTCAGACTCGGTGGTGCGAGGGTCTTCGCAAGGCGGCTGGCAAGAGCTGGATGAGAGTGGGCGAGGGTCGTGCTCAGTGGCGTGCCATGGGAGAGGCCTATGTCCAGCAGTGGACGAACATAGGCTGATGATGATGATGATGAACAGTCAGCTTTTAGTATTTGAAACGACACGAACGAATTACGACAAAACCTTAAACTGATTACGCATGGACTATGTGTAGGTAAATAGGGGTCATTACAAGGTTGACACCAAACAAGGGTTGGCGTTGTGAAAAAGGTTCAAGTCCTTGCCTCCCCTAAAATTTTAATGGTTTGGTGGGATTCCACGATCAGGGGCCTTACCATGACGTCTTAATGTGATTCAATTCCAAATCAGTTTAGGTTTTAGCTGTCATTTTTATAATGGATCTGACAGCAAGCGAGCCTAACTGAGTGAGACTGCAGTCCCTCACTCCGACGCTTTAACCATCCAGCGCCGCCATGACAGTCTGCTTTACCGACTCTACTCTCTACCTACCTTGTCAGGGTTCCGTAGCCAAATGGCAAAAAACGGAGCTCTTATAGATTCGTCATGTCTGTCTGTTTGTTTGTCTGCCTGTCTGTCCGTCCGTATGTCCACAGCCACTTTTTTCCGAAACTATGGAACCTATACTGTTGAAACTTGGTAAGTAGATCTATTCTGTGAACCGCATTAAGATTATCACAAAAAAATATAGAAAAAAATCAATACATTTTGGGGGTTCCCCATATTTAGAACTGAAACTCAATTTTTTTTTCATCGAACCCATTATGTGTGGGGTATCTATAGATAGGTCTTCAAAAATGATATTAAGGTTTCAGAGATCTTTTTTTTTGTAAACTGAATGGTTTGCGCGAGAGACACTTCCAAAGTGGTGAAATGTGTGTGCCCCCTCCCCCCTGTTACTTCTAAAATAAGAGAATGATAAAACTAAAAAAATATATGATGTAGATTACCATGCAAACTTCCACCGAAAATTGGTTTGAACGAGATCTAGAACCTAAGTAGTTTTTTTTTTAAATAATTTCTGTCTGTCTGTATAAGTAACCAATATCCTGACCTCACACTGCCTACATTTTCCTTAAGAGCAGGGCTCTGCTAACACCGGATTTTATAATAACTTGGCGAATTTGTACGGAACCCTTAGTGCGCGAGTCCGACTCGCACTTGGCCGGTTTTTTTTTTTAATTTCCGTTAACTCTAAATAAGGGAACAGTCCCTAGTTCAAATTCCTCTCGCTACAGAATGGTAAAAAGTACACATTTAAGAAATCAAGGGGTGGCAAAGAAAGGCTGTGAAAGAGGAAATGCCTTCGGCAAGCCCTCACCTATAGTAACAACTATCTGTAAAGAAACGGACTGAAATGGCGAGTTTAAGAATGCTATTCTCTAAGGCACCTAGCTTGTCGTAAGACACAATAAATCGTGCTTGACGTGTTTTCTTGGCAAAGGTTCACTGTTGTTTCTAAAGCTAGGAAAATCAGCGACATTCTGTGTCCTTAGTTTTGGTTTCTTATCGAACTTTCCGGAAGGAAAAATAAACTACAAATGTGGGGAGAACTGCTTTTACTTTTTATTTATTTGCGTATAGGTACTACAACATTTAATCACTTGTACAGTAGTAATTTAAAATTATTTTATTAATAAATCTATAAACATTTTAGGAAGTCATTATAAAAACACAAAGCAAATAAATGCAAAGTGAATAGTTTTGATCGCTTAATAGAAACAGATTTGGTCACACCTTGGCTGCCTGGTATTCCTATTTTATTGTAGCTATAATATTTCAATCAAAAAAACTACTAAAAATTCGCACCTTAGCATAAACATAAACGTATAATCATGATTGCTATAAATATTACTAATAGATGGAATCACTAGTCAGAGAAGCATTCTGCATAATATATCAACGATTTTAAAATATTTTGTTGAAGATGTTAGAGACTTAACAAAATGATGATTATGTTTTTAAGTAAGTTATGTCGTCACATAATGTCGTCATCGTCAATCTTAATCACCAAAGAATATCATGAGATAAAAATAAGATCGAGCCAAATCTCTTTTTTTAAGCTAATACTGCGCTTTAATTAACTCCAAAATCATCCCACATCACTTCACACGCTCGTAATAGCGTTGCATAATGAACCGTACAATATGTTTGCTCCGCTACATTACTCGCGGCGCGGGCGCATGTCCGGTGGCCTCTAGTGATGGGCATAATACCTACCACTGATAATATCGATAATTGCATGACTTCGTGAGACAGTCAGAAATAGATTGTAAAAGATTGAGAATCAGAAAAGCTTCAAGCATCAATTCAGTGAAAGTTAGGATGACATAGGAAATGAAGTTTAAGATTTATTTATTTAGAAAAGGTAAAATATAAACAAATTTATTAAATCTAAAGGATAAGTGTCAGACTTAGAATAACAATAACAATTCAACACAACGTAACTTGCAGGCATCTCACGATAATGTCCAATTTCTATCGTTTCTCGCAAGGTTTTGTCATATTTTAATTTCTTTCATTTAAGTTTTCATCGATTCGATCCTTAAGTTCAATTCTGAAGATAGATTTTTGATGGTTAGAAGTTAAAATCTCAACTTTTAAATTGATCGACCTCAGACAGTCGACTGTAGTCGTCCCTAGTCTCAATCCAAACATAAGTTGCTTGTCTTACCCTAATGCGGTATGAAACGACGCTATTGTACTTCGATGTTTATAGAATGTGGGCTATTTGATATTCTTTTCAATTTGGTAAACCTATCAAGGTAAACAATCGTTAGGCAAGAACTTTGAGCCCCCGTTATTGTTACGTCACACAATAAAACACAAAAGGTACATGATAATAGTGATACTCTGTTCATTAACACCGCATAACAACACAGAAAATAAACTTGCACTTACGTAAGTTAAGGAAAAAATGTTCACTTCAAATGCCTTCTGGATAATCTTATGAAGTTTTAACGCTCCGGAGTGTTTTGATAGATTATTATGTAGGCATTGAAAGTAATTTTACATACATATCGTCACGCCTCTTTCCCACAGGGGTAGGCAGAGACTACTTTGTTCCACTTGCTACGATCCTGACATAAAATGAACACAAAGTAGGTAATTTTAGTTTTTAATTAATTAAAATCTAGACTTAGGGACACAACTGGGGACCGAAGTGCTGGCAGTATCAGCATTGGGATACAGCGAGGAAATGCTGCCAGCGTCTTCGGGTACTATTTCGCCTGGGACCTCTCTCTTACCTTGATTTTAGTTACTCGTACCTTAGTCATTTGTTAGTTTTAAATCATTTTAATTTAGTTTATGATTTTTTATTAAGTATTTTAAAAAGTAAAACGCATTTCCGTACCTATTAAGGACTTATTATACCAACTCGATTTAGGATTAAGTAATTATTCGGCTCTAACTCAGCCCTAGAGTTATGAAAAAACTCTATTGACGACTGACGTACCGTACCTACTATTTGACGTGAAAAGAGAGTCAAATGACCATGGACGGACAGGGGCCTTACCATGACGTCTTAATGCGATTCAGTTTAGGTTCGCTCGATGTCAGATTCATACTAAAAGTGACAGCTAAAACCTGAACTGAGTCGGAATTAAGACGTCATGGTAAGGCCCCAGGACACTAAAACATAACAAATATGTTATGTATTGTACAATACTTACATCATGTTTCTAGAATCTAGTGCAGAAAGTGATGCACAAAAAATCTTATTCCTTATTCATATTTTGATCACAGAAGAAGCCTACCTGACGTTGACCTTACCTTGAGTAAATAAAACTCACTGATCCCTTAAGGGACAAGTTTAACTCTTGTTATAGTCCTGTTTTATTTTTTGTGTTTGTTGTATAAAGTATACCTAAACATTCATTCATAAAATATATTGGATTGAATAGCTAGCTAACTAGGAATTTGGCTGGCAGTTTACCTTAGACTTCAGAAGGTCTTAATAGCATACTGAAGACCCAATAAACTGTAATCCACAAACATGTTAGACAGTTGCTGACCAAAATCTTCTATTGAAGTTTCCCCTTGCTTAAGTGTTTGCATCTTATTTTGAATCGCAGTGGCTGATTTCTTAGGCAACAATTGTATTTTCATGGCTTTTAGTAAGTCAGCCGTTGTTGCATAAGATGACTCTAATTTCAATTTCCCTACTTGATTGAGTCTATTTTTTAATACAAAGTTGATAAGGCTTTGTTTTGCGTCAGCCTTCAATGTAGAATCGTAGTATTCTACTGAATCGATAAGTTCTTTGATAACTTTTTCGTTGTCAGTCATTGATGGTATTAAAGATAGTGCGATTTTTAAATCGAAGTCTGCCATTTTGGTTGTTTTCGTTATTTCAAGGTTTTCAATATTTGAACTTGTATATGTTTTGGTACAAATTTCTTGTATTTGACTGTATAACGTCTTAATAGTTTCGCAATATTCTTGAACATCTAATGAACTTTGACCTGTAATATCTTTATTTTCTATTTCGCTTACTAATGGTATTCTTAATTGAAGATACTCATTATACACTGTAGAAGCCTCTTCTAATTTTGCGTTAAGTACTTCGGGCTTTCTTCTATCATAACTAAGTTTTATTAAATATTCTTTAATCGTTTTCAACTTAGAGCATATTTCTGATACTTTACTTGTCATAATCAGAGCAAGTTTGGATACATATATTTTTTTTTATTTTACTTTCTTATCGCAAAATTAGAAATACACATAAACATGTCTAATTAATCCTATGCCTAATTATATCATATTACTACCATCAAAACAATTACTGTTCCCAACTACAGAAATTAAAATAATAAACTTACATTTAAGCACGTATTACCGTTTTAGTACCTACATTCACTTTTCACTGCACTTCTTAACATTTCTTACGCGCGCGCCTAGCTTTACCGCACTTTACTTAGACGTAGATTTTCGACGATATGCTCTGCAGCAGCTCACTCGTTTACTTCGGTATCGAAGACCCAACTGGGTTGGAAGCCCCACAGGCTCCACAGCTGCGGCTGTAAGTTTCGCGCTGGTCGCGGTTGATGGAGCGGCGGAGGTTGTACCGAACAATCAAGTCGGTTGACCATTTATCGTGGCACTTTTTGTATAATTTGTAGCAGCCGTACATCAATCCGAGGGCCAAAAGTGCACAAATTATTATCATAATGATGCTTATTGTCGAGAGGTGGTATCTCATTTCGTGTAGCATTGAGTCGTTGTTCACATCTTCCTTTTCCACTTTTGAGTTGCACATGTTTCGTGGTAATTTTATTCGAAAGTACTTAATTCATTATTAAAACGAGTGCCGGAACTATTGTTGCAAAAGTTCAAAGAAGTAACTTGACACACACGCGGCACTACAAACGGCCGAACCCGACACCCGGCCTGGCACGGTCGCCATGTGAGGTGGGGCGTTGGAGGAACAAGTAAACAACTTGAATGCCGACAAAAGACTAACTTTATTTAAAAGAAACTTAATTTATATTACATGAAAATAACAAGACAGCACTTATATTAGTTAACTCCTTACAACATGCTAGCTTAGTTAGTGGAAACTGAGAACCATAACTCTATTAGTTCGTTCAGTAATAAAGTAAAGGACTGGCTGGGCGATTGAAATATAGTTACCGGTGAACGCTATTAGCTGTGGAACCGTTGATTTATTGTCCCTTGATTGAACAAAATAAGGTTTGACTTACCGTTTGCCAAAGTAAGATTTTAGTTCGATTGTGACCTCTTTAAATTAAAAATAATGTGCTGTGGGAGAAAAGTTAATTTGTTATTGTTATCAATAATGTTTTTTCTTCTATGAGAATATATCAATACTAAATTAAGATCAGAAATTAAATGGCAGCTCTTTTTAAATATGTAAGTAACTAACATATTTCTGAAGTAGAATGCAACAATTTTGTACGAAGTACCAAGAGTGTTCTTCTTTCAAACTTTGTCTAATATTAGTTATCTGCTCTTGTTTTTGAGAGGCATTGTATTGTGTCATTAAAGACGATGTAGATTATAAGGGGAAAAAAAAATAGATGCGGCTAGCAACCTATTACTATTTTGATTCCTTTTCCAGCTATACTCCCATAATCATGATAAACGTGACCTTTATTATGTAGGTCTTGTTACCTTAAACTCTGTCTACCCCGTTAACCCCGTAAAATTCGCATAAGAAACAAACGGCACAACGTCTTACTTAGTTTGGGCATGAAGTACCCAGTTACCCTTACAACTTAATCATTAATAACGTTAACAACACAAAACACATGCAAGTTTGTGAAACAAACGAAACCCTAAACTGACTTACGCAACACTGTGAATTATTATGTAAACTTCGATATATGATAAATGTATACGGTTTCGTCTGAGCAAGACTTAACGAAGTACCAAGTCAGCTTACATTTTCATATCTATTACTATGGCAGTAAGGTAGCTCGTTTGGCGAAGTGCAGTGACTTGAGAAGTTGCGACGGTTTTGTTGCCAACTCTAAAATATCAAAGTTGCTAAATAAGGCGACAGTTTAAGAAAAGCGCCAATGTTTTGGCCATATTGACTTATTTTATGTTTACCTATCCGTGGAACGAATGTCATCAAAACTTGGTGTGCAATTTTGCCATTTTTCGTAAGTAAGTAAGTAAGTAATGCTTTATTGTACAAATATAAAGAAACATACGTTCGTTATATTAAATAACGTTTTAATTATTGGTAGCCCTTCATTTGGTTGAATAATTGTTTGGTCTGATGTAATGTTTGGTAGAATTATCGTTTGGTCTAAAATGTTTTCAGCTGAAACTGAAAATATTTCAGAAAATATATTACACATGCTTTGTAGAATAGGTTGGCTTAGGTTAGGTTTATTTTATAACTTTGCTAGGTTTCAGTGTAAATTCAGTTTAGCCAAACGATCATTCAACCGAACATTACGGTAAACCAAACAATTATTCGGCCATCCAATATAGACCCTTAATTATCAAATAAAGAAGGTAGTGCGTTGTTCTATAGTTAGTGTACCTACGTATTGTTACTTCAGATTCAGTTCGTATTTATTTTAAAAGTGAATCCTTAAGTTAGATGTTTGAAAATTCCAAGATTTCTTATCGAGTTTATAAAAACATAACTATCCACGGTCTGAAACTAACAAAATACAAAAATGAGCCGGCCGCAAAAGCCGGATGAAGTTGGTGAATAATTTTGTCGCTAAGTCTTAAGAAAGTCACCATTTTTAGCGACAAAGTAGCCACATTGGCAACACCGACGACGGTCAAGGTAACTCCGTAACATGATATTTTGTCATTTGCGATGCTTAATGGACGTCTGGAGAGGCGCCCGGGATGGTATTACTTTATTATGCAGTTTCATGTGTCATATTTAGGGTTCCGTACATACAGGGCGACCAATACCGGATATTGTTGTACGAGGAAAACTGGTTTTGGAGGTCCTAGTCTAGTACCTAAAAATGAACCCAATCCCGTATAATTTCTTTGTTTTTTCGCTAACTCTGTACACGGGCCACGCGCAAGGAAAACGAAGTGGTAGCTGAGGTAATTGCCTTTGAAATTTGGCAAGCAAATTTAAAAATTAAATTGTGTTTTTGCAAAAAACCTTGGTTTTAATAACAATCTTAATTAAATATTAGAAATGTGAATGTGAGTTTGTTTGTTACACTTCTACGCGTAAAATACTCAACCGGTGCACGGTGGTGTCAAAAGTTGATATATATATATAGGTAACAGGAATAGTTTGAGTTCCTGGCAAGGACATGCGGGTGATAGGACCTCGTTCAAGTCCACCCGGATCTCTACCACTGTCTTACTCGCTAATCCTGCCAAGCAGCAGTGCTTGGGATTGCTGTGTTCCGGCTTGGAGAGTAAGTCAGATGAAATTACTGGCACAAGAGGTATTCTATCCTAGCCCTCTGGGCTGGCAACGCTACAATCCTCAGTGTTGCGAGTGTCCATGGTGCTCGCTTACCATCAGGTGACCCACTTGCGCACTTGCCTTCCTTGTCGCATAGAAAAAAAAAAAACGGAAAATTGTATAGTCATCGCGGGCGCCGCGATAAACGATAGTAAACTAGTCACTACATAGTATAAAACAAAGTCGCTTTCCGCTGTCTGTCTGTCTGTCTGTCCCTATGTACGCTTATATTTTTAAAACTACGCAATGGATTTTGATGCGGTTTTTTTTTAATAGATAGAGTGACTTAAGACTTAGGCTCTGTCTACACTATAAGGGATAAAAACGTGATTTGTGTATTCTATGTACGCTTTTGTCTTTCAGCACAACTTATCTTTCGTTAGAGCGATGTTTCGTGCTTTCATAGTGGGTACTCGAGGAATATAGTAAACGTGGGAGGATTGATCGAAACAACTGGATTAACTTCGGAAATGTATAATTTTATAAAGTTATGAAAAAAAATACACCATCATCGTCTAGAGCTTAGCACAATCTCCTCTTATTCGTTACATTTTAAAAACTCGATCACTCATAACAACATCACTCTCTCCCAGTCACACACCACTCACTCTTTCTCTCTCTTACGTTCTTTACGTTCCAATCCGCGCATCCTACATAAATGTTAGGTGCGTAACCCTCGGGGCGCGAATGCGACTCGCACTTGACTTGTTTTATGTTACGAGCTACTTAAATAGTACTTCTGAGAGCATTTCAAACCCCGTCACTATTGCATTATTTAGCAAAGTCAGACGTCAAAGTTTTCTTTCCCTCCTTTTTGGGAGCGTAGGAATGTATAAGGCATACCCATTAAAAAATCCTCCAGGGGCCTTATGACGTCCTAATTCCGACTCAGTTCAAGTTTTAGCGAGCGAACCTAAACTGAATCGCATTAAGAGGCTGACAACACCAAATTTTGTTGAAATTGATGTTATTTAAGCACTTTTTTAAGAAAAATTACACACAATAAAAATCCAAAAAAATATGTATGTCAATTTTCATCATATTTCAAACACGCTGGACGGACTCGATACATAATTGAACAAAATCGGCTCGATAGAAAATAATTGCAAAGATTGGTCTTAAAATCATCATTAAACGGTTCTATGTCTTTATTTTTTTGACGTATGGGTCTGCAATTAAAAACATGAAGTCAACATATTCATACCTACACGGCTAACGAGTCATATTTCACAAATAATCCATACTTTTTTTTATTTCTTATTATTTGTGTCTTATTTGCAAGATTTTAGACGCGCGCCAAGCTGCCGAAATAGTTTCTTCTCTTTCACTAACAGGCATGCGATCCGTATGTGTGAAGAGTGGCGCTGCTCAAGGTAATTTGCTGTTGACAGCGCCTTAAAACGTCATGGTAAGGCCCCAGTATGCCCTCAACTGCCAGACTATGCGATTATGGTGCTATGGACTTCTTCTTATACCTACCATTACTTCCATTAATGTCTTGACGTTATCTTTGTTAACCAACCTTTATCAACTCTTAATAAAGATTTCTCATTAAACTTAGCAGATTGCTAATAAATTCAATCAATCACAACTTTTACAGAAGGCTGTATAACACGGTATAACCAAACCAAAATTTGCTTAGTTTAAATAACTTAACAATTCTGCCACAATTTCCGCTTTCGACAAAAGTCAAATGCTTAATAATGAGTTAAGTTTCCAAGGTCGCTAATATTATAAACGATAATGATTTTATAACCTTTTTTCTTTTTCTAGTTCAGCTAATTTGCATAGCGATAGTTAAGGAGTCCTAAAGAGTATAATAATAATAATAATAATAATAATAATAATAATAATCAACCATTCAAGCTACCAAGCTTCAATTTGTTGAGATATTGAAATGGTAGGTGTCCGTTTATCTCACTCCATAGCCCAGTAATCCTGCCCACAGCATCCCAACCCCATAGCCCAATCCATGTCGTTCCCTACCAGGCAATAGTTTGGCAACTGTGGAGGATTGTCCGCTAGCACATCTTCATGGTGTATTAGGGGATAGACCTCCATAATTGCGCCCATCTCATGTTTATATTATATGGTACCAAAGGCCTCTTCATGTTGGCCTCGGCCCCATGAATGCCTTTCAAATGACCGGGTCCCCATGGGCCCGTGATCGGAAACCCGTACCAACATAATAATAATAATAATGTTTTATTTCAGAAAAAGTACACCCATATATCTTACATAAAATATCTCACGTACAATAGTACATAGTCATTAATAGATAATTCTTAAGTAAGTAGTAGGTACAATAGTACACGGTCACAAAATAGTACATACAAAAAAAAAGAGTAGAGTAGACGAAGTCGCGTTGACATTGACTTTAGTGACAATAGCTAGTGTACCTGTCAACTGAACCTTAGAGTGGTAAAGGAATTTCTTGGTCGACTATACCTAGGTTAAAAGGTCATTGCACCCAGCGTTTACTCAAATAACTAGTGTTAGTGTGATTATAAAACTTCTTTAATGGCTATCGTGCGTGTGCCAGGTAATAATAATTAATTATTGATCTTATTTGGTACGGGAGACTCGAGATAGTTGTTTCTAATAAATATATCTCCTTACAATTCTCTAAAATAATTGGCCTGTTTTCATTAGACTGTAATTAAAACAAAAACATGACTCGCATTTTAAAAGGTTATACGGTTCCATGCCATCATTATTATACGTTTTTTAATGTGTTTTATTTTCATGATTTATTGTTAAAATGACAATGGTGAAACTTTCACCATCTACATCTTTATTTATCTGTTATAGTTCAAAAGACGCAGCTATACACAGATAAGATACAGTCCCGCTCTTTGCAAGCTCTTTGTAAATTTCTGTATATCTACTTACGCTGGTTTTCATGCCAACGAGCCTGTAACAAATCTTTATTTTTAACCGACTTCAAAAAAAAGGAGGAGGTTCTCAAATCGGTTGTATTTTTGGACATTACGAATATAAATATGTAATACCTATGTACCTATATGTATATGTCAAACGAAGATGTCTTTGGAAACAATGTGTTGTACTTAGACGAAAAAAAGGCATCTGAAATCCCATCCCAAATACATAAATCATAAATCACGTCTTTTTCCCTTACGGGGCAGACAGAGCCTACACGGTAACAAGACCAAGTTTAGCATAATTGTGGGCGTATAGGTGGATAGGGGAATCCAATTAGTGATGGGTTGCTAGCCGCATCGCCTATAATATGATTCCTAAAATTCTCACCTGTTCCCTCGATGGGCTTTTACCGTCTGCGCGGGAAGAGAAGCAACTGGTACATTCTATGTTTTTTCTTTGTTCCGAGACCAGCATCCATCAATCCATTCCTCTATATGTACCTATACATTTTACATTCTATATTCTTTAAACATTCAACAAGCTTAAGTAGCTTTACATGTTTCATTTCAACATGTTATCAAGATTTGACTAAAATTCTGTCAATCATGGTTGTATTTCGTGCTTTGCAATAGCCTAAACGCTCCTTGACGTAACACTTACGCAACTCTAGTTAAGTACGTATTTGTTGATTTCCCGCACTCAGATTTTATGAGTGTGGTTTTATTACCAAATGTATGCAATTAATGGTAAAAAATACAAGTATACTCAAACACACTCGGATAGTTCAAGATTATTAAGTTAAGACCCTCCATTCTTTAATTACTTAGCCATTTTATCAATTTTATGATACGCGCTGTATGCGCTGCTCTTTGCTACCGTATGGAAATATTAACTTACAAAAGTTCTGCGCTTTTTAAGTCTACTTTATTTAATATCTTGCCTCTTTGACTTACTGACTAATCAGCCAATCCCTTGCATCCAGAGTGCTGAAGTTTTGCATATACTCGTAAGTGCCCTTTAAAATTTATGTACATAAGTGGTTAAGAATTAGAAATCAGCCTTTGTGATAAACGAAAACAGGCTGTGCTTAAGAGAACGCTCTTTCTTTGGACGGAGCGGTGACGTTGATAGGTGACAGATGACAACGTCACGCTATGGCGAGTATGGCGCGAAACATCGGAGAAAAGATGCTGAGATTGTCGTATCAATCGAAAGTGCCTGGATGACCAAGCTTTCAGCTTAATTGTTGGCTTCTAGAGCTAGTGCAGTCGATTTGCCTTGATATTCTGCGTTAGAAACAATAATATTTATGCTAGTATTGTTGTTTTTACTATCCCTGCGTTTCTCCTGTCTATTTGTTTCCGCTACTTTAACTGTCTCCAACTTATTTCTTTGTCTTATTGGTTGCCTGGGCTATTAAGCGATAAGACCGCCTATTGTATACTTTATTCATTGTTTCCGTATTGTTTTGTACTGATTTGTGGTGTTCAATAAAGAGTATTTGTGTTGTATTGTATTGTAATGCAACACAAATACTTATAGCACAGACTTATGCATGGACGAGCATGTATGAAGAGATTGATGAATGTGGATGAAGCGAAAGAGGTATGTCAGGATCGTAGCAAGTGGAACAAAGTAGTCTCTGCCTAACCCTGTGGGAAAGAGGCGTGACGGTATGTATGTATGTATGTATGTATTGTAATTTCTTTTCACGACTTAGAATTAAGTCACTTGGTATACCATGTTTTTTTTTTTTTTATGTGAATAGGAAGGAAAACAAGCAAGCGGGTCACCTGATGGTAAGCGATCACCACTGCCCATAGACACCCGCAACCCCGGAGCGATTGCAGATGCGTTGCCAACCTAGAGGACTTAGACGAAATGCCTCTTGTGCCCGTAATTTCCCCGGCTGTCTTACTCTCACCACCGGAACACAGCAGTGCAAGCACTGCTGCTTAGCGGCAGGATTAGCGAGTAAGATGGTGGTAGCGATCCGGACGGACCTTGCACAAGGCCCTACCACCCGCAAAATATTTTAATTATACAAGAAAACAACTTACTTTGGGAAATTCCCGCGGGATACGCAGCTCTGCCATTGAGGCGGAGCTGCAAGCGCAAGCTAGTGTTAAATATTTCACAATACACCAAAATTGGGAGTGCCTTCGAGTTGATTGGCAGAAACACTTATAATATTTGAATATTTCCCCTGCGGATTAGCGAGTTAAGCCCGGTTTTGTTTAAACAAGGTAATTGTGCGTGTCTTCTGGTGTGTAAGATGAATTGCATTTTGCCTTTGTTATTTTAACCTACAAATTATCCTAATCTCCATATTAAAAATGGTAAGTGTTTGTTCTGACTTCCCACTTTTTAAAGTGTTTGATTTAGAACTTTTCAACTATAGACCGGTTAACTGAGTCCTCGCCTGCGCGGGTACAGGCTAGAGATGGACGATATACATCGATGTATTGTAAACACTCGATGTATAGTAACGATGCATCGTATTGAACCGATGTATTGTTAATACTTCAACATCGAATATAATATCGATGTTTTTTTATTCGATGCATCGAATACGCAAACTATGAGATGAGCGTCTATAAGTGTGACAACTCTGGCTGACTGGAACCTGAATCGTAATAATCAGTTCAGCATTTCAGTAAATAATATGACTTTCTGCCAAGTTTCTTGCGGCGCATTCTTCTTGGCAATGATGGTCTTTCCGAATGCGCTGGTAGATTCAAAAAAAGACATGTAAAAGAGCCCTCGGCGGCCTACTTGCAAAATAAACTTTTGATTTTTGACTTTTTGACTTTTATTACACACCTACCATATTTTATCAGTTTGGCTGAATGGGTTATGTTCCCTTTGCCACGGTACCGGCAAAGTCAAAATTAAATAATAAAACATAAAACAATATGGCCCAACGAGTTTTTGTTGCGTAGTGTAAAGTGTGCATGTAATGTGTATTTGCATTGTTTTTTATGATACAATTACGGTTATTTGCCTAAACACATGTCCATTGCGAAAAACAATCGATGTTTTGGAAACATCGATGTTTTTCTAAATACATCGAATTAACATCGATGCAACTGATCGATGCATTGCATCGGAAAAAACATTGATGTATATTTTAAATGTCCATCCCTAGTACAGACGACAAAGGGAACAGTGAGCGGTGAGGGCGGGTAGTGCGCCTGCCGCCCGCACCTCTCTCGGCCCCCCCTGTCGCCCACCCCGCGCCCCTGTGCCGCCCGGGCAAGGACCCAGCTAAGCGGTCGGTCTATAGACAAGCAACGACATGTTACTTGCATTTTAACTTGTCGACTTACTAGGTATTAAAAAAGTTATTAAGTGGAAATTAATCTAATCATAGGGTTGGCTTCTGGGAAGGAGCCAATTAATAATTAATTGAATTCATTCTAGATAGAAAGGCGGAAAATTAAAGTACTTAATTAGGTAGGTAAGTACCTAACTACCTTTAAAACAATTGAACGGGCCTACTAAGCTAACTTAAATTAAAATGGAATTATCTTACAAATACATGTAGGTACTATAACTGTAGAGAGAAAAGTCACAGAATATAATTTTCACGGCTTCGAGAATACTAGTATCTGTTTATTCTTGCTAATCTTGGAAACTACTTTAGTCTTTGCATAGAGTTTTCACGTTTGGCTTAATTTAAGCTTGTCCTGAAGCAACGTATAAGATTTGATTAGATAGTACCTACCTACCGGACGGCTGGAAGAAAATACTATCGTCATTAAAACGAAAAAAAAGTTTAAAATTCGCGTCTCTCCTCCATGCGAACTCTCTCTCTTTCTCTTAAGTCCATGCGAATGAAGTATTTTAAGTACTTATTACATTTACGGTTAATATTGTATTTACGGAATAAAAACAAAACATAAAATTGTTAGACGCACGTACTCTAAACAATACTTAAGGCTTGTACACGCGCTAAAGTCCTTGAGCGTACGGGCGGAGCTACTGCCTCTCGCCCGCGCAACCCGCTCCATTAATACGTGAGCGCGAAACAGTCGTGCGTCGTTACATAGAAGTAAGATTACAGACGCGTCATCGCGCCGCGCATCGTTATCAATGCAAGGGTGGATGTGGACGGGTCGCATCGCATGATTATCGTTGTCATAACGTGATAATTATCATTAAGTATATTATTAAAACGATATCCCTACTTAATACTATAAATGCGAAAGTAACTGTCTGTCAGTCTTTCAGCTCCAAATTGAGTCGCAAGATTCCACCCGGACGACATACTTACATATATTGCAAGTTCATAAAAAGCTTGTAATAAAAATGATCGCCGTTTACGAGCACTCTCTCATAATAATGTCAATTGATGTTACGGAGGTTAGAAATATTAGATAAGCATTATTAAGTAAGCATTATAATCTTCTTTGCATTTAGTTTAAAGTTAATTTTCTTCCGTAATTATTTTCGTAGATTGGCCCGTTATACTTTGGTCTTATTAACATGTTGTGTGACTTAATTAATCGAGTTATCATACGCAATCAAAAAAAAAAACAATTTTATGCCAAAATTGCTTTACGTTATTTTCGAAAAGATCTAATACTCATCAAACTGCTGGACTGATTTTTACCAAACATAGCTAAGAACCACCGCAAGGAAACTGATTTTCGCATGATAAAAGCCGTATCGAAATCAGTCCGTCCGTTAGAGCTACGATGCCATAGACAGATACACACACATAGGCATAGACGTCAAACTTAGCCAGAAGAGGGTTTATTATATATTCGCAATATCCTTTAAAATTAAACCAAAACTTTAATTTAACTACCGTACTACATTCCGGCCGAAACATTGAAGGTGATAAAGTCCCAAAAGGAATTAATTTCGTAGAAATTTAGGAGATTTGTTTAAAGTATAAATAGTATTCCAATTAGTGGCTATTACTCGTCGGAACCCAGGAATGGAGTATAATTTACTGATGCGTATTTAAGTAAATAACAAAAAACTGTTGATTTCATTACGATTTCGCTGGTTAATTTAACGGTGGGTTGGCCTTACGTTTTAGTTGGATTGTTTGGATTGCTTTTGTTTAAAAAAATGCTGATTTGTCCAGGGAATTAATTATTAGTTACTCATCTCATAGAAGAGTTAATTTGTATATATTACGAGTATGTACTGTTTCTTGTTTACAATATTTTACCCTTAATATGTCACCCACGTTAAGCTAGATCTATCTGGCATGACATAAAGTAATGTTTGCTTTAAAATATTTATGTTACACAATCAATTCAGAACCGTAGGGAATGAAAATAAAATTAATAGTAATGAACTCACTTATTTACGCGTACGTGCGTGTGCTTGTGCGTGTGTGTGTGTGTGTGTGTGTGTGTGTGTGTGTGTGTGTGTGTTTCGGTAAAAGTTTAGTGTTGTCTTTGATGCGCTCCATAAAGCCCATTCTTATTCATGGGGGCTATTAGAAATTAGTGTCATGTTGAAAACGAGGGACATAACGTATATTAATTAATAACTACGCATATACATATATTATCTCAATATCCATCCATTCATAATTTTAATGACCGATTACGCCAATTCTATAAGGGCTTAAAGATTAATTCCACGATAAGATAAATAAATTTGGCAATTAATAAGCGATTTCAAAAGAATGATTATATTTTGTGAATATTAATTCGCCATTAATAACTTAATAGTTCCATTAGTCATTTTAAAAAACGTATACAAATTTCGGAAAATGCGAAAGGAAAGTGTAGGTAAAGTTAGCACAGCGGGAGATTGATCTATTGAATTTTTATTACACTCCTAAACAGCAATAAATATAAAAAAAACTTATTTTCACCTTCTCTTGAAGGGTAATTTAAAATCTAAATTCAAAGTAAAAAACTATTTTACTGTAGATTTATTAAAAAATGCGTTTGCTTTGAATGTGTTTTATAGCAATAGATGGATATTAAATATTTTTAATAATCATCAACATATTTAAAAATTAATCAGGCACTCTAATCAATAGCTTTGTAAATGTAATGGTAATGGTTACATTTGTAATGGAATTCAAAAACGGACGAAAAATCGATATAATATCGAGTGCTACTGCTGCTAAGGCTGTGTACTCCAGCGTTGATACATTGCAGAGTCTTCTTGATAACCTGGACAGATCTCTCCGCTAGTCCATTAGTCGCGGGGTGGTACGGAGATGTTTCATGTGCTACTCCGTTCAGCTTAAGGTAGGACTTCCTAACATGAAACTACCGTGAGACTCACACATAATTACAACACACCGGATAACTCACGTATAAAAGCCAGCGAAACGAACACTGTGTTCGTTTCGCTGCCGCCGGGGCGAGCGCTCTCTGATGAAGGGCTACGGAATAGTCCGAAACAATTGTCGGAGCAATCCTTCGGCTTTTATACGTGAGTTATCCGGTGTGTTGTAATTAGGACTCCTAAGTTATTTTATATGCTTTGCTTAGTTTGGGACTAGGTCAATTGGTGTCAATTGTCCCGAGATATTCATTTATTTTTTATTTATTTATGCTCTGACATGCTATTTTCCTCCTTTTTTACTTATTTACATGTGAAAATTCGTTTTGTAAGAGCAAAAGCTATAGTCATCTGACGCATACATTATGTGGATGTATATAAAATATACACGTAGGTATTATCGCTAATAATTACGTCAAGACTTACGTTGTAATTATAATAAAATAATGCACTTAACGTACAAGTACAAAGTTTCGTTCCTTTCCGAGTTCCATTACCCAGCAAGAATTTAAACTAAATTAAGAGCAAATTACGTGCATTGTCGGGAAGTCCCAAGTTCCGTCCATAAATGAAGATGAAACGGTTGTAATACGGGAAACTTGTGGTCTTCTAGTACTTTTCTTATTAAGTATTAGATATTGTATACATAGATAGCTAGTATTTGCCCATGTCTTACCCGTTAATTTGTAATAAGACCTACCGTAGTAGAATTTATGTATTATCTGCTTCATGTAACAGAATAGAATTTTCAAAGGAACGATGAGAGCTAACTTAAAATAAGCTTAACAAACTTTTGTGAATATCAGAGTTAGTCTGACAGCATAAATGGTGTCTGATAGCCGTCACCGGATCGTAATCTCTGATATAATTCACCAAATCCCTACAACCGTTTACGGATTATTGATTCATAAGCCAATAAATAAACCAAAAAACTTGCGAACTGCGAACATGACTATCACATGATGTATAGTAATGTCACATGTAAGTAAGATACAGTGTCCGAAGTTCGTAATTTTTTTTGTAGAAGTTGATTATTGAGCTCTGATTGATTGATCCAGATAGACTTCTGTAATAGGTAATTAACATCACTATACCTTAGTATTGGCACCGTGTTTGTTAGCAATCATTATAATAAAGCAGTTATCTCAATATGTCAAAGTTTCATCCATAGGACCAGCAATTTAAGTTCCGTTTAAAAATCAAAACTTCAAAGTTAGTTGAGATTTGGGTCTTGAGCCAGATCTCATTAAGAAGGGAACCTAACGACATCGGTGTCCAAGATTTGCCCACGACCTTGCGAAAGATGATATAGCACTTCTAAAACTCTAAAGTTTCTAGAATGGCTTAGTTCCAGCCCCTAACACTCAGTGACACGTGGCATCATTCGTGAGATTCATAAATTTGAGCTCATCACGGAACTGGTCCGTTTTTGCACCCGGATAACGAACGCTTCGGCAAAAGGTCCGTTTTTTATGACTAATCTTCAATTTCCCGGATGCAGATGACTGACAAAAAATGTGCAAGGCAACGTAATAAAATTCTGAAATCACGCGCGGGATTACCAGGATGTGCGTTATGGAGGATACTATTTGTAACCCTGGTAAATATGACCTTGCTTTCGCAGAGCTAGTAAGGTGGTTAAAATTATTACGTGTGACATTTTATTGTGAAGATATGACTATCAGAAGTAAGATTGAAGTGATTTTGTGATCCCTTACAGTTTCAGATGATAAATCATAGGGAGAAAAAAATCGTGTATCCATCGTGTCTCATTATGCATGGGTTTGTTTTGACGATGACTTTATTTATTCTTTGACTGGCTTTTGTCTGCAATTTAGTCTGTATGTGGAACTTTGCTCTTTCTCGGTATAAATAGTAAGGATTGGCCTATGCTAATCAGGGATAGTGTTAGTGTAGCTTCATATAAGTGAAACTATTTTAAGAACGGTCCTATACCTACTTACGAGTTTACCTCCGATGTCATAAACAAACCCAAACAAAGTTTAACTCGCTTTATTTTATATTAGGTACTAAATAAGCATAGTTAAATCCTAATCCTATGGTACTTTCGCAAATCGCAAAAAAAAACTTTAGCGTACGTTTGTACGTGATCAAAGAACGAATTCGAGAATTGGTGTTGATGTAAATTTTATTCCATCGTTATTTCAAGATGTCTTCTTTCCCTACACTTTAAGTTATGGCTAACGACGGAAGGTGGTCTGAAAGTCCCCCGAGGTGCTATGAGGTCTTGAGTTATGGCGTCTGGGAACAAATTATTTGGGTGTGAGGAATAAAGGGGAAAGGGAATAGGGGGTTATAATGCCGAAGTGATACGGCCAATTCAATACACTTATCACAAACCTTACGTGCTTTGCCGCAAAAATTGTGTTTTATTGTATTATTATAATTAAGATCAGCTGCACGTAGAGGCAATAAAATATTCGTAGCTGTATAACATCATTAATCAGCTGGCCTGTCGCTTGGTTGTTAGATCAGATTTGACTTGAGAAGTTAGCATTTTTTGGTGTTTTTTTATATCAAATAAACTGGTGAGGAAGGGATACAAAGATCAATAAGGTGTCAAAGCCATGATTTATCCCCGGTTTCTACAAATAATGTCACTTTGTTGATAGGTTGATTTAAGGCTGCTACAAAAAGGTTGGAATGGCTTACGAATTGACAAATATTTTACATACAGTCTCCTACTTTGTTCATTGTGTACAGTGTTGCAAAAGTGAAAATTTAAAAATCGTTGAATTTTCCAGCTAAAAATCGGGAGAAATCGGGAGATTTTAGTTAAAATAAAACAACTGTATTTTACACTTATTAAGCACTTTTATTTACATATTAAATTATTATATATACATAGGTTTAGTGATTATCATTCATGTTTATACCATTTTTTGCTAGTTTTTTTTTATCTATGTTGAAATTGCAGCACGTTTGGTTGTTTTCTCCGATACCTATATCTCTTGTGTGGAGAAGACCTATAATTGATTCAGTTGAAAGTTTTTTACGCTGTTTAGTTTTCATCAAATTAATTGATGAAAATATTCTTTCAACGTTGGCAGATGAGTGTGGTAAGGTCAGAATGTTGAAAACAAAAGAACAGATATTTTACTTTTGGTGTTGTCGTCTTAAAAATACTGTTTTAATTGTTACTTTAGTTCAAAATGTAGAAATTCGGGAGACGGGGTCGCTAAATCGGGATATCGGGAGGGAAGAGGCGAAATCGGTAGATCTCCCGATAAATCGGTAACTTTTGCAACACTGATTGTGTAGTTTATAGAGGTTAAACCCTGTTGTTGATCACGAAGCATTTTGAATTTTGACAGAAAAAGGTGCTCGGATTTTCCAAAGTATACGACTAACTGGAATACAGTTTTCTTTACAATTTATTCAGTTTCACGCAACACTATCTCCATATAAAGTTTGGGATATTGACATAAACAAAGTTAACATTCAAACCATGAAATAACAAAAAACCGGCCAAGTGTGAGTCGGACTCGAGCACCGAAGATTCCGTACAAATTCGACAAGTGAATAAACTCTAGTGTTAGTAGAACCCTGCTTTTTACGTAGACAGACAGACAAAAAATTCTTTTTATTATGAGGGATAAGCTTTTATTAACCCAAAAAGCGGCACTTACATAAAGCATCCATAAATAATGACTTAAAACATAAATAGCTTTTAAGAAAATGAATGTCCAATTATTTACGCCAATTAACCGGATGATTAATGGAGTAAGCGAAAGCCTCTTTTGTCTATTATTTTCTTTAAAACCTTTGTGACGGACGTTAATGTTCAGAAATACATTATGTTGTGCATTAGTGTGACATCAAGAGTCTTGTTGCGGTATCCTATAGGTACTATACCTAATTGGTGTTATCTGGGAAGACTCGTAAGTATTTATACAACACTAGCGTTTGCCCGAGACTTCGTTCGCGTAGACTTCATTTTATTCATGTCACGTTTCAGGTGAGACTAGACTAGAGGAATTTAATGGGATTTCATACAACATTGTAGGCCAAGGCCGGCAATGTGCTCTTTTTTAATTTCCGCTCCTCAATATATTTGTGATGTAGCATCTTGGCATTCAAGCTGTTAAAAAAAACTAACACCAATACTTGCTTTTTGACGTTATGACATTCTTTATAAAAAAAAACAATAAACGATGTTTGTAATATTTCGTAGTTTTATTTTGTTTAATTTATTTCATTGCATTTTTGAGAAAAGCACTATATACATACCTTTCGGCGGGAAAAGGGGTTGTCAGTCTCAAATATCGCTCACGCTCTGCCGTCTATATATTTACGGCCGGCAACCCCGTACATCCCGGCCTCTGTAGTTATTTAGGCACCGCAGTGCTTGAACTATTAAATAAAATCGAATTTTATCTTTTAGCTCTTTTTAATAATTATAGTGACATCGACACTGACACTGACATATAAAAAAAAATTCGAAAAAGAATATAAAAACAATAAAAAACCATAAAAAACTATAAAAAAGGTTGGCTGTCGCTAACAGTAGTAGGTAAGTAATGCATGTATTTAAAAAATCGTTTAAATGTTGTAAAATCCATTCCGATCCGACGCGATGTGTGCCGTTTGGTGGAAAACATCATTAAGACAATTTTCCATTTGTTAAAAAACCAACAACAAAAAGCTAGTTTTGGAATAAGAAGGAGGTACCTTTTATGAATTAGGGGTTTAGTGCTTCCTAGACAGCGGACCCGTTTCTAAGGCACTTGTATAAATCAACTTGTCCTACTACTTAATATGGGGACTATAACTGTACTTTATGCTAAAAATGAAATATACGTACATACCTAAATCCTATTTATGCCCAAACATAACTATGTACAGAAGGAACCAATGTGCCCTTTAAAAGAAATAAATGATAGCCGAAAACACAAAAAGTATTTCATATTTACGATCAAAGTATTCGTATATTTTTTCCAGAGCCTAATCCGTGGGGTAAATAGAAAAATACGTTCATGGGGTATGTATAGATAATTCGCTTAAGCCGGAAAGACGGCGTTCCTTTGCGTCACATAAAAAAGTGACACAGAGCCCTCGCAGCGGAAAAAGTGACAGCCGAATGACAGGAGAGGTCAGTCTACACTGTAGCGAAATGTTCGATTTTGAAAGCGTAACAACCTAGAATGGGAAGTTGTCGCTCAAAGATTCATTGATTCATTTGCTTTGACGTTTTGGTGATTTTTCAAAAGCCGTCCTTTGTTAAGAAATGACGGTCGACTAGAGCATTGTCTAAATATACAAGCCAAGAGTTTTTTTACGCAAAAAAGTTGGGGTGTTACAAGTGGCGGCACGTAAGTCTAGCGACGTCACCACCTGTATAAGTTTAAAGTGTTTCTCCGCTCTCAAACGAATGGAGCGATACAGGCGCGGTTTCTAAGAGTTCCGGATTTCAAAAGGAAAAACGAATCCTTATAGATTCAGTTCGTTGTCCGTCTATCCATCTGTCACAGTCACTTTAGTCCAAATGAACTGTATTAACTGACTTGAAAGGTACACTCATGAATATTTGCGACCCGAGCCCGGACGTGTTACGTAAATAAATGGATTCTTAATATACGGGTCAAATTTTAGGATGAAAATAAGAAAAGTAAAATACTAAGTTCTGCAGATTGTACTATATATTGTACTAGTTTCTGCCCGCGACTTCGATGCGATCTCTCGGAAACTGTGCAATTTTCCATGATAAAAAGTAGCCTATGTTTCAATCTAGGGTACCAGCTATCTTCGTTCCAAATTTTATCCAAATCCGTCCAGTCGTTTTAGCGTGAAGAAGGAACAAACATACACACTCACCCACTCACATCGTCACATCGTCACATCGTCACAAACTTTCGCATTTATAATATTAGTAAGATATAAAATGTTGAACTTGGTAGAGTCACTTATCCAATCTTTATTGTTGTTGTAAAATACGTATTTTTAGGCAGTTAGGTATAATGTTCCATATGCCATTGCCTGTGGATTCCCCATAAAGGTTGAGACTGGGCAAATGTTATGAGTATCTATAGCGCAAGGCAGGGTAAAGAGAGCAAATCCCGTAAATAAATAGCATCGTTCGCTCTTGTAATGTTGGTATTTGTTACGGGATCCCTCCGTGTTCGTATGTTTTCACGAATGAAAACATATAAGCATGGTTTTTCTCTATTTACTGCTTTGTTTGATATGAAATGTATTTATCACTGAAAGGGTTTCCATTAAAGTTTAGTTGTTTGAGTGGTTAAATACAGAAATACGTTTTATTTATAGCTCGTAGTTGAATCGTGTTGGATCGCAAAAGGGACCACAAAGGCAAGTTTTAGGTTGCGGCTACACAAGTGTTAGCATAGCTTATAGTCTGGCAGATAAATCACTGCAGCCAGATGACACTTTCAGTGTTGTCAGTTTTTGGCGAATATTAAATAGTGATGTGACTTAGTGAGTGAATGTAAGAATGAACGATATAATGAAATTCATTTTCGTCATTTATGTTGAAATAGTGAATTTTCAAAGCGAATTTAAATAAAATTATTTGTTCAATAAGGTTTTTTGTATGTTTTCTAGTTAGTAGTAGTGTAAGAGCGCGATTTGGAAGCATGTCAAATCAGTTACCAGTTTTCAACTCATTCCCCATTTTGCCATAAATAAAACAACTATGATCTCATTAATATTTTTTTCTATCTCTGTACTTTACTTAAAAACTTAAATTATTCCGAATCAGCGGACCAAGCCTTTAAAGTTTTGAGTTTGGTTGCAGTTCGGAGTGGAAATGCAAAAGTCGTTTTTGTTCATTAATATGAACCTTGAACCCATCAAAAGTATCACGTTTAATTTAAAATATATTAAACTACGAATGTGACATTCATAAAATATTTCGTTCGTTCAATAATCAAATCATTCATTACGTGACCTTAGTCGAGCACTAGTGAAATAAATGTGGTATCATTATTTCGTAAAATGACATTTGGAAGTGTCATCTGGCTGCAGTGGTTTAGCTGCCAGACTATAGATATACTATTCGATGAGCGCAGAAATATATGAATGTAGCTAGCTTTTTATTTCTAAAATTGAGTATGTGGTGCCCTAAAACTTATTTACTCTAACATAAAAGTTTCAGCGGTACCCATTTCCAATCGATTTCAATTTTACAACTATTAGCCGTCCGGAGTGGACTTCCGTTACGGATTCCGGTTGCGATCCTATACAAATTTGACGTCACCAAACCGTTGACACGTATGTCAATATCACCATGGCGACCCAATGAAAGGCCTTTAAAGGATTCTAGAGATACCTATGAACTCCGCGACATTGTATGCTTCGCAACTTTGTGTGGTAAAGCCCCATACAATATGCAAAAAAAAGAATGAAATAAATGTGGCACAAAATTTGCGTAAACATTCCTTACACGCGCGGAAGAATACGTGAAAAAAATTAGGTGCCCAAATTATTTCCCTCTCAATAATGATTCTTCATGGCGTAAAATAAGTCGATCCCCTTTTTCTTGAAATTGTGCCCGGTTCACATTATTTCAGTAAAATTGTTCCATACATTACAGCATTACATTGCGGCGTGCGGTAGATCAGTTTGACACGTCAGCTGTGACGTTAGCCCCGCAATGTAATGCTACTGGAACAATTTTACTGGAATAATGTGAACCGGGCACTAGGATTGTAATTTGAAGGTAAATATGTTGACAAAAAAATCCGAAATGTAATGAGTTATTTATTCTTTCTATTCAACCGCAAAAACACGAGTTAGAGCATTGACATTGTCTGATCTGATATCGATGTTATATGCGGATACCTACCTACCTACTGTCTTTCAAATAGTCCGATCCGTTATTGGACATCGGATTCAAAACTTACATTTCCTGTATTTTACTTTCGTGGATAGATAGTGGCTAACATTGCACGTTACAACCTTATTTTAACATAACGCGAATAATGACAATTATAAAATACATGTCTATATTCTATTGAATCAGGCGTTACTTTGCGGAGGTCCATTAGTGTAAGTAGCGGAGTAGCAAGGTAAATATTTAGTGTTCATTAAAATAGATGTCATTAAAATAGTGTTCATTAAATAAGCCGTGGTAGCCTAGTGGTTTGACCTGTGGCCTCTCAAGCAGAGCGTCGTGGGTTCAAATCCCGGGCTCGCACCTCTGAGTTTTTCGGAATTTATGTGCGAAAATTACATTTGTAATTTGCCATGAGCTTTTCGGTGAAGGAAAACATCGTGAGGAAACCTGCACACATCTGCGAAGAAATTCAATGGTGTGTGTTAAGTTCCCAATCCGCACTGGGCGCGCGTGGGAACTATAGCCCAAACCCTCCAATACACGGAGGAGGCCTATGCCACGAGGCACGCCGAATTACGCGACAATTTAATAAATAAAAAATAAATAAACAACAATAACAACAACAACAAAATGTACTTACTGAAATTGTAGCGAATTCGGAATAAAAAAGGCTTATAAAAAAAAAAAAAAATAGATGTCTATTATAAATCTATCGTCACAGCCCATCGATCGCTTACAGATTCATAGTCTTACGTACCCGTAAACTCAAACGATGTTTCTGGCAACTTCCAAATAAAATGGATAAAAAATTTGAATCAAAAGATTGGGTATTTAAATGACATAAATGGTTTTTTATTAATTTTTAAACAGGGATAAATAATAACCGTGCACGTTCCCGTGAGATAGCGACAAACGCATTCTTCGTTTAAAAAGTTGCTAGCAAAAGCTATTTCAGCACAAAGTGAGAAAATTTTCTACCTTCCGTGGCTTTACTTTATAGATAACTAAGCTAATAAGCTTGTCACGTAATATTAATTATCTTACATGAGGCGCTTTTAGAACAGTTCATTAATTACACTAAATAATGTCAAGTATTTTCTATACCACTGTCTCATTCTGTGAAAACCTGAGTTCGTCGGTGAAGAAGATTAATTCATTTGTTAAGGCGAAGGGATAGGCAAAAGCTCATAAATTGGTTGTTTTTGTGCATGTTTTATGGCGATAATACACAATTTGGAGTTTTGAAAACTGCACATTCTATAAAACATGTCTTGAATTAGATTTCACCGGTGAAAACATATTCCTTAATGTCGTAGTTAGCACAAAAATTCGTTTGCTCTAAGAGTCTCGCAAATATTTTGTACACGGTTTGCTCGGGTGAAACCAATCTGTTTGCTACCAATCTCGACGAGGTCACTCTAGTAACTCATAATTTAAATTCCGCGGTGCGTTTGCTTCAATTAGCCAACAAATAAGGCTTTAGAGAGTAGTACTGCCCTGATCCTGTGAAAAGGGCGAACGCAATATTTGCCCGCACATTCAATCAGGCGCTTTTCAATGTACAAAAAAATATGGAAACCAAAAAAATGTTAAAAAGATAATACAATTAAATAAATTATTAAGATAAAACCAAAAATGTTCATAAAAAAAAAATAAAAAAATAATAGATAAATAAATAAAAAAATAATTTGGATAAGACGTATGAAAATAATAAGGAAAAAGCAACGTTGCATGTTCGCTCGGTGGCGGCAGTGTGTAAGCGACGCGACGTTGCCAATATTCGCTTTGCGTTTTTTCATATTGGTTTGGCTAAGCATGTTGTTTGAGTCACAGAATAGGCGCAAAACAGTGCTTCAAAAAGTCGTACTCGTTCGCTTCGCACGTATAATACCTATATTAAGTTAAAAGTTATTATTTTCAATCCGTTTTTTGGGAACTTAGTGGCAGGTTGGTTTGATACTTACTTGCTGATTAGCGAACAAGCATGAGAAATAGGATTTTGGTTGGAATTACTGCATGAAAAATTTTGATATTTAGGCAAGTAGTACTCCAATGTATAGTCTATCATTAGAAAGAAAAAAAAAGTTATCTGAAGGTCTAAGTGGTCCCCAAACATGGATCCGTTATCAAAATAAAAAAGACCGCCATATTGAAATCTTTAGTTTTTCGACCGATTAATTTCAAAATCAATATCTGAGAGTCCGAGAGGTCCCCAAACATAAATCCGTTATCAAAAATGAAAAAAGTGGCCGCCATTTTGAAATCTTTAAGTTTTGGGCCGATTATTTTCAAAATCGATATCTGAGGGTCCGAGTGGTTGTCAAACACAAATCTGCTACCGAAAATGAAAAACTGGCCGCCATTTTGAATTCTTTACTTTCTGGACCAATTGTTTTCAAAATCGATATCTGAGGATCCGAGTGGTCCCCAAACACGAATCCGTTTTTAAAAATGAAAAAAGTGGCCGCCATTTTGAAATTTTTAAGTTTTGGACCGAATATTTTCAAAATCGATATGTGAGGGTCCAAGTGGTCGTGAAACACAAATTTGCTATCGACAATGAAAAAAATGGCCGCCATTTTGAAATCTTTAGTTTTCCGACCGATTGATTTCAAAATTGATATCTGAGAATCCGAGTGGTCGTCAAACACAAATTTGCTATCGAAAATGAAAAAAATGGCCGCCATTTTGAAATCTTTAGTTTTCCGACCGATTGATTTCACAAAATCGATATCTGAGAATCCGAGTTGTCTCCAAACACGTATCCGTTGTCAAAAATGACAAAAGTGGCCGCCATTTTGAAATCTTTAGTTTTTGGACCGATTATTTTCAAAACCGATATCTGAGAGTCCGAGAGGTCCCCAAACATAAATCCGTTATCAAAAATGAAAAAAGTGGCCGCCATTTTGAAATCTTTAAGTTTTGGGCCGATTATTTTCAAAATCGATATCTGAGGGTCCGAGTGGTTGTCAAACACAAATCTGCTACCGAAAATGAAAAACTGGCCGCCATTTTGAATTCTTTACTTTCTGGACCAATTGTTTTCAAAATCGATATCTGAGGATCCGTGTGGTCCCCAAACATGAATCCGTTTTTAAAAATGAAAAAAGTGGCCGCCATTTTGAAATTTTTAAGTTTTGGACCGAATATTTCCAAAATCGATATGTGAGGGTCCGAGTGGTCGTGAAACACAAATTTGCTATGGAAAATGAAAAAAATGGCCGCCATTTTGAATTCTTTAGTTTTCCGACCGATTGATTTCAAAATTGATATCTGAGAATCCGAGTTGACTCCAAACACGTATCCGTTATCAAAAATGACAAAAGTGGCCGCCATTTTGAAATCTTTAGTTTTTGGACCGATTATTTTCAAAACCGATATCTGAGGGTTCGAGAGGTCCCCAAACATAAATCCGTTATCAAAAATGAAAAAAGTGGCCACCATTTTGAATTTTTTATGTTTTGGGCCATTTATTTTCAAAATCGATATCTGAAGGTCCGAGAGGTCCCCAAACATAAATCCGTTATGAAAAATGAAAAAAGTGGCCGCCATTTTGAAATCCTTAAGTTTTGGGCCGATTATTTTCAAAATCGATATCTGAGGGTCCTATTGGTTGTCAAACACAAATCTGCTACCGAAAATGAAAAAGCTGGCCGCCATTTTGAATTCTTTACTTTCTGGGCCAATTGTTTTCAAAATTGATATCTGAGGATCCGAGTGGTCCTCAAACATGAATCCGTTTTTAAAAATGAAAAAAGTGGCCGCCATTTTGAAATCTTTAAGTTTTGGACCGATTATTTTTAAAATCGATATCTGAGGGTCCGAGTGGTCGTCAAATACAAATCTGCTATCGAAAATAAAAAAAACTGGCCGCCATTCTGAATTCTTTACTTTTTGGACCGATTGTTTTCAAACTCGATATCTTACGATCCGAGTGGTTCCCAAACACGTATCCGTTATACAAAATAGAAAAGTGACCACCATTTTGAAATGTTTAGTTTTTGAACAGATTGTTTTCAAAATCGATATCTGAGCTGGCGGCTTTAGATTTCAAAATGGCGGGCACTTTTTTCATTTTTGATAACGGATTTATGTTTGGGGACCACTCGAACCCTCAGATATCGATTTTGAAAACAATCAGTTCAAAAACTACAGATTTCAAAATGGCGGTGACTTTTTCCATTTTATATAACGGATACGTGTTTGGGAACCACTCGGATCATCAGATATCGATTTTGAAAACAATCGGTCCAAAAACAAAAGTTTTCAAAATGGCGGCCACTTTTTTCATTTTTAAAAACGGATTCATGTTTAGGGACCACTCGGATCCTCAGATATCGAATTTTAAAACAATCGGTCCAAAAACTAAAGATTTCAAAATGGCGGCCACTTTTTTCATTTTGGATAACGGATTCATGTTTCAGGACCACTCGGACTCTCAGATATCGATTTTGAAATCAATCGGTTCAAAAACTAGAGATTTCAAAATGGCGGTCACTTTTTCCATTTTATATAACGGATACGTGTTTGGGAATCACTCGGATCGTCAGATATCGATTTTGAAAACAATTGGTCCAAAAACAAAGGTTTTCAAAATGGCGGCCACTTTTTTCATTTTTAAAAACGGATTCATGTTTGGAGACCACTTGGATCCTCAGATATCGAATTTGGAAACAATCGGTTCAAAAAGTAAAGAATTCAAAATGGCGGCCAGTTTTTTTTATTTTCGATAGCAGATTTGTGTTTGACGACCACTCGGACCCTCAGTGATATCGATTTTGAAAATAGTCGTTTCAAAACTTAAAGAATTCAAAATGGCGGCCACCTTTTTCATTTTTGATAACGGATTTATGTTTGGGGACCTCTCGGACCCTCAGATGTCGGTTTTGAAAATAATCATTGGAAAAACTATACCTTATTCTGTACCTTTTCCGCACACGTTCAAGTTTTACTTTATTCTGCAATAATAATTTACGTTGCGACTAGACAGACCCTGGACACCGCAATTTTCTGGGATAATAAGTAGCCTGTTTTAATCTAGGGTACCAACTGTCTTCGGTCCAAATTTCATGCAGAAGCATTTCATCTAAGTCCTCTAGGTTGGCATGGCAACGCATCTGCAATCCCTCCGGGGTTGCGGGTGTCTATGGGCAGTGGTGATCGCTTACCATCAGGTGACCCACTTGCTCGTTTACCTTCCTATTCACATAAAAAAAAGAAAAAAAAAGAAGAAACAAACATACTTACACACTCACTCACATCGTCACAAACTTTCTCATGTATAATATCACATACATACATACATAAATAACGCCTCTATCCCTTGCGGAGCAGACAGAGCCCAAGGTAACAAGACTTTAAGGCCACGTTACGAATGCCGAAATGTTACAATTTTTATTATTTTTGCGAAATCTGATTTGAACATTATGCTGTGTGTGTAAGGCAATCGGAAAACTGAAACAAGCGCCATCTACTAACATCACAGTGCAATATTTCAATCCATCAGCCCGCGCCCATTCGCATCGAGTTCACACGTCGATTATTTAACAGATGTCGCGTTGATCGGACTGCTTGCCACGTCACAAACGGGCAAGGTCATATGCCTATCCCTTCGCCTTAACAGACTATTGCGTATAAGTTTATGTATTTTAGCAAAAGGTAAATTTTCCTGATATTCCGTCTCGGCTATATGTTTTTTGCTAAATATAGGTTCACCTAGGTGGTATTTTCCAAACGAAACTCGTAATTGAATTCAGCGCTGTACTCGACTTTCAAGCGTTACTTATCCTGTCCATTGGTCGGCATTATAATGAATTATGTCTCTCGATATTCTCGGTTCTTATTATTATGTATTAACTAACTAAATCGACCCCAGGTCAAACGATTACTTTTGAAGCCAGCCAGCCAGCTCGTGCCAGCTGTGCTCTGTCTGCTTGAGATAAACAGAATGGCCTGAACTGTTTCGAGAAAAGGATGGCACGGCCGTGCCGCTTTTTTGCACGACTTGGCGGGGGCACCGTGCCGTGCCTCCAGATATCTGGACACTACTATTCGTTCGTAGTTTATTTCTAAATCGATACCAAGTCGAATCAGGTGTTACATACTTAGCGCCGCAAAGTTTGCACTGAACTAAAACAAATACTCGTAACGTTGCTGCGTATTCCATAACGTCATGTTGTTAGGGTTCCGTACCCAAATGGTAAAAACTGGACCCTATTTCTAAGACTTTTCTGACCGTCCGTCCGCCCGTCCGTCTGTCACCAGGCTGTATCTCATGAGCCGTGATAGCTTGATAGTTAAAATTTTCACAGATGATGTATTTCAATACTTAAAACAGAATAAAATTAATATTTTAAGGGGGGCTCCCATATAGCAGACATGATTTTTTTGCCTTTATTATGATAATGGTACGGAATTGCTACCACCGTTTTACTTACGACCTTTACGACCGGATGGCCTAGTGGTTAGAGAACCTGACTATGAAGCTTGAGGTCCCGGGTTCGATCCCCGGTCGGGGCAGATATTTGTATGAAAAATACGAATGTTTGTTCTCGAGTCTAGGATGTTTAAAAATGTATTTAAGTATGTATTTATCTATATAAGTATGTTTATCCGTTGTCTAGGGTCCATATCACAAGCTTTGCTTAGTTTGGGACTAGGTCAATTGGTGCCAATTGTCCCAAGATATTTATTTATTTTTATTTTTACTCGATAATCCTTCTACCAAGCAGTGTTTGCGCTGCTGTAGTACGAGTATTCCAGCGTGGAGAGTTCAGAGTTTAGGGTCGCTGACGATTTTCTACTTTTCTTTAAACTCGGATATCATTTGGCAATACTGTCTGCATGCATAAACATTCGGTTTTTATAGTTATCGAGCTACTTTCTAACCACTTTGCATGTAAAACGTTTCCGATTTTACAAATTTATAATTAGTATGGTCCACAGAATTAAATGCTCTTTTGAGTCAAAATTTATGTTCTGCGGCTCGATCGGGAATGCATTCACCCCTGTTGAAGTCCGAAACAGACCGAAACTCGTCGGCCCGTTCCTGATATAAGTTCGTGTTTTTAGTCGTTTATTTTTTGTCGTCTTGTTGGTATCCGAATCCTTATTCAAAGCGAGTTCTCGAAAAACTGCCGATATTATTAGTTTTTGTAGGAGTTTTATTATTACATTCGCAGTTACTTATTACGGTAAGGATTATAAGTGCTTAATAAACCGTAATATTCTTGCCTTGGGGCATTCAGAAAAATGAGGCACAAATCCGGTAGATATAAGACACTCGAACCGTGTGAATGATTCTACTTTTTGTTTGCTTTTGAGAGAACGGTCGATGGTAATCAAATTCGATGCCGATGCGATTGTGATTGTCAATTAAAACTGGGTGAAGGTAAAATGTGTGCGAAAAGTGTTTTGTTTCCCCCTTCTACCTATATGAATCAGAATCAGAATTTTTTATTGTCATCATTGTTACATATTCGACACAACATTGCGTAAATACAGACGTCAAAAAGAACAAGAATGACTCGCCATTGAGTACGCAGTACAAATTGCCATTCCATTTTACTTAGCAGAAATCTATTTATTATCAATACAACTTAAAAATAGAGATAAATACTGCTATTGTTCAGCATAATTATTATTAAAAATGTTAATTCTGACTGAGTTATGCCCACAACAATGCCGGATTTAGAGGTCTGGAGGCCTCTGAGCAATACAGGAGTGGGAGGCCCCTGGCCCCAAATTATTTTCTTGTCCAAGTTGTTTAATAGTGTTTGTACTAGTCTGAATTTGATTTTTTTTTCGAAGTCTATTGTGGGGGCCCCTCTTTTGTAGAGGCCCCGGGGCTGTAGCCCCGGTTGCCCTCCCTTAAATCTGGCCCTGGCCCACAATCATGCTAAACGTGGCCAGGTCTTGTTACCCTGGTCTCTGTCTTTCCCGTAAGAGCGAAAGACTTGAGTAATATGTCTGTATAATTTATATTATTATACCTACTCAAAAATCGTTTCTCAACTTATGATAATAAATTACAAATTTATTAAAAGGTAAATACAAGAATTTAAACGTTTTCACATTTTACATCTGTTTCTACGCAACGAAATGTATCGACAGGAATTGATTCGAATAGTCTTTCTCGATTACTGAAATATTATACTGATCTTAGGTACATGCATTTGTATTACATGAAACCTCTGAAACCATCAATATGAAGCAATTTAAACCAAGTTGGTACATCCAACCAAACACCTTTGGAAAACTTTATCGTTAGCTACACCGACCGATACGATACGTTAAACATACCTACCTAAGGGCAACTTCAACTCAAACGTTATAAAAATAACCCACCGTTTATAATTTATGAAAAATCTTGAGAATCTTTCAAAAGTTTCGTTGAGAGAACTCTTCTTTACCTTTGAGTCTGCTACCTGTATCTGACGGCTTTCGGCATAACTATTCAACTGATCTTTATGAAATTCAGAGAAACGGCAAAACTTTTCTGTAGGCAACTTTGTTATTTGCTTCAATACAACTTGTTGTTGTGTAGCTAAGTATTTTTTTTTCAATAAAACTTCAGTTTGAACATGTTCACACAAGACTGACTCATCACTACATAGTATAAAACAAAGTCACTTTCTCTGTCCTTACGTCCCTATGTCCCTATGTATGCTTAAATCTTTAAAACTACGCAAAGGATTTTGATGCGGTTTTTTTAATAGATAGAGTGAATCAAGAGGAAGGTTTATATATATAATACATGCATAATATACCGTGCGAATCCGGGGCGGGTCGCTAGTAATAATACAATACAATACAATACAATAACTCTTTATTGAACACCACATAAAACAATCAAAACAGAAAAAGGTATACAGAAGTAATAAGGTAACAATAGGTAATAATATAAAGGTACTTCAAGTAAGTATATATACATACGTGAATGTTAGTCACTTAAAATTCAGGCTTCTCGCTTTATCCAAAACGAAGTTACCGGGGGTTGAAATTACTCAAATGGCTTCGGCAGAAGAAAGGGCTGCTGTACATAAATCTTCCCTGTCCGCGAATCGATAACTTTGCTCACAAGGTTTTTATTTACTTTTGACTAACACCGCAAATTGAGCTTGATTTCTTTCTTTGCTCCCAGACCAGTAGGCTTATTGTCTAACTCGCTCGTAATCGCCATCGTGTTCATTTTGACTGTTCTTGTATGAATGTGACAGCTAGCTGATTCCGATGCCAATTGTAGGCCCATACATGAACTGTCAAAATGAACACGATGGCGATTGCGAGCGAGTTAGACAATAAGCCTGCAGGGACCTTACCATGAATTCTTAATTCCGACTCAATATCAGGTTTTAGCTGTCATTTTTAGTATGGATCTGACAGCGAGCGAAACTAAACTGAATCGCATTAAGACGTCAAATTAACCCCCCAGTATGGAAGGGTTTAAATACTAAACTAATTTGTGTGTATATTGCACAATTTCGTTCTTTCGCCATCAGATAAGCGCTTGAAAAAACAAGTCAATTCTGCCAGTTCATACTATTTAGTTATTTATTTATTTATTCAAAAATACAAGGATAGGCTTACAGTATAGACCAACACACCTAACCTGTTAATTACAAAACACAAAGAGTATTATTTTAGATAAAATTGCTCTCCAACCATCAGAGAACACGTCAGCATCTTGGATCTCAGATAGAAAGGCATTAAGTAGCGCTATCGCCCTGGCCGTCGGACAGTTCCGGTCTCTACGTGTTCTCAGTCTACTATAGTCTACTATAGTCATTAATAGGAGTTTGAGAGGGAAGGTATGATACGAACTTCGAATTATAGAGTAGTTTCTCAAAACATGCCCTTGGGCCACTGACAATACGGTCGTTAACACTTTAATATCGCGAACGTCCCATTAGGTACACACCAATGACCAATTTCAGGTTTTATTTGAATTTGTTAATTTATTTACTTTTGCAATTCACCGTCTCGGAAACATCTTTGTTCCCCGTTGCAGGTGCCAAAGGAAATAGACGTGCAAAGCCCATCCTATGGCACACGATCATAAGTTTGGCGGACTTAAGGCTGTCAGCGTTATCATATATTATATTCCCGGAAAACGGGATTTTCTTTTCACGTAAAATTCTCGCGGAAGTGCCGAAGCTCATTTCTGTTTCGTACTTTTTACGTTAGTTCGACGTTATTTTGTTTCGTAAATGTATCCAAATCGTCTGTAAGGAATATTGGTGAATTGGTGTAATTTGGAAGTTTAGTGAAGTTGGAACGTCGTCAAAGTTTTGTTTCATTAGCAATCAATAATTAATGTGTAATCAAAGAAGCGTAAGGGCTTAAGTTTTTACGTAATTGTTTCCAAGCACAACAGTTTCAAAACAATTTTAATTGTTTCTTCCTTGAACAACGTATTTAATAGTATATCGCTGTCTAAAGGGGGAATGCTGCCAGCGTCTGCGGTACTACTATATCAGAGGCCTCTACTTTTAAATTTGTTTTAGTTTTCTAGTTTGTTGTTCTTAATTTAACACTAACCATTTTATGGACTCAGTCTGAAATATTTTTTTTTTTTTCGGGTTGAAATGTTTTATTTGTTTAAATAATTACAAATACGTCTAAAAAAATACAATCAAATAACAAACAATAAATAAACTAAAAAAAAACAACAATCAAACAATCCGCCCCGCGTCATACCCGGCGCAAAGGTGCCCATCACACTCGCAGCATTACCACGCTGTACCGCGACGGACAACCTTTGCACCAGAAAAGACCCGGAACGAGGGTTCTTAATTTATATTTGTAATCTTATGTTTATTCCACTAAATATTTAAATATCTTTACTAATACTTCTGCGTTAAGTTTTTGTCATATCACTGAGTATGAAAAACGTGATAATTAAAAATACGAATTGCGAGCGTGTTGACGTAAGTAACTTTTAAATTTATTTCACGCAAAAAAACGGATTACCAAACCACATGATCTTCTATGTTGGTTGTTCACCAGGTTATGCTACCTGATCAAGAACCCACCTCAACTACATTTTAAAATTAGTTTGTTATACGTGTTCCAGGATACGTCCACCCCAGGGTAAAGTATGGTCGCGAAGTACGAAGAATTTTGTACTTCGTTCTCGTTCTCGCATAGACGCTGAGAGGGCAAACAATCACACGCGAGCAGCAGAGACAAATAGTGCTCTCTGTCAAATCTTCTAGGTCCTTTAAAGGTCTACCCCCTTAATCATAAACGCTCTCTAGGCTTCTGCTAACTTAGCAATCGTTTGTCCTTATCTGTGTAAGGTAAATGTCAATGTGACAGATAAGAACAAACAATCGTTAAGTTAGCAGATGCCTAGAGAGCGTTTATGAATAAGGGGTCTAGCCTTTAAAAATCTTCTAGGTCCGCGACCAAACTTTACAAAATATGCCGAAATCTCTGCCGTGCGGCCAATTATAACGTCTCCCATTCTCAAATCTTCAAGTTTCAATCGTCGTGTTGACAGATTCTCGATAAAACTTTTGTCGTCTGACGCTGATAAGCCTTAGCTATGTCACTGTCTCGCCTGATTCTATCGCTCGTCATATCAAAGCCGATGGGAAACCGCGCGTTCAATTTCATGAGATGCATACCTACTTTGATATGTATATAAAACTATGTATACATAGTACAATATGAAGTCAAATATATTTCATACTAACAAATATAGTAAATTGTGACAGGAATCCCATATCACGCTGACTATGATTGTAACAAAGCATAGATCTTTATAGCTTGTTTTAAAGAAAAGAGATCATTAATTAGTTCTAATTATTTGTATTTATTGCTTAACCATAATCATAATCATAAATAAAACTATTATTAACATTTTATAAGACGTAAGAGATTGAAACAATGGAAATCCTCTTCGCGAAGCTCCTATCTTACGTAGTTTGACGTGTTTCTTACCCATCACAATATAATCCCAAAGCATATGCTTCCGACGCGGCTGTATCTTCCTTTTTGTATAAGTATATGTATAATACCTATACCTACGACTAGGACATAATCCTACTAATACTATAAATACGAAAGTTTGTTAGGATGGATGAATGAATAGATGTGACGATGTGAGTCTGTATGTTTGTTCCTTCTTCACGCTGAAACAATTGGACGGATTTTGATAAAATTTGGAATGGAGATAGCTGGTAGTGGTAGCTGGTAGCCTAGATTAACACATATTATGCTACTTTTTATCCCGGAAAATTGCACAGTTCCCGCGCGATGAACATGTAGTTGCCTAGAGTCGCGACGTTAATAACTACCTAGTACCAACCATCAACATCAGTTCTTAGTCTAATTCTACGCGGACGAAGTCGCGGGCAGAACCTAGTTGAAGAAGATATTATATTATGCAAACAAAGGCTCGTCACAATGTTTCTCATTACGTTCTAAACCAAATTTCAGTTTACATGAATTAGCTAAAACTTCTCGAGTTTATTACAATGCGTAACATCAGAAAGATCTAGATATGTCAGAAATGATATGGGTTGCAAGGCAACTAGTCTGTAGGCTTTAATTTTCTTGCCCAATTTAAACTAGCGTGTTGATTCAGTAGCCTGGAAGAACGAGTCATGTAAACTTTATGTGTATAGGAGTAGACTTCAAAATTGTTCGTTTGTAATGTTATTAAGTAGCAAAAATAACTGGCTGAATTTATTACACAGATTTTTTGCTACTCTTCATTGTTGTAGTGGACCCAAATTCAATATTATGTCCAGTATGGGAATAAATTGAATCTTTACTTGATTAAAATATAAAGGAAATCTTGTTTGGTTTGGGCTCGTAATATCCGCCGTGATTGTTTTAATAAGCTTTACTTAGGTAGGTCTAGGTATATCATTTATCTTATGTTATCACACACCTTTTACAGATCCATTTAGTTTTGAAATCTGAGGCCTTACCATGACGTCTTAATGAGATTCAATTCCGACTCAGTTCAGGTTTTAGCTGTCATTTTTTAGTACGAATCTAACAGCGAGCGAACCTAAACTAAATCGTATTAAGACCTCCCAGATATCTAAATCTGACAAACGTAATTGATATTTTAGACAAAATCTGCTCACTAATTTAGCCCTGATTCTGCTTAAAATTCATAAATAATTTATTTTCTTTTCTCTTTTCAAAAAATCAACGACTTTTAGATACTCCGTTCACATTACTCCATCTTGACTTTCTAGTTCATCTGAACCCATGACCAACAGGAGCATTGTTTGCTATATTTTTAGGTCATGGGAAAATCGCGCGAACATCTCCTGCCGTATCCTTTGGGCGTTAGGACCTTTGATGGGTTGTATGGGTTTTATTATGAACACGAACGTCAGCACATTAGAGCTTCAGAAAACATAGAACCAATGCAAGTTAATGACGTTCGCAACATCTCTAGATTGTTAAACGCTTAGTCCTTTGGGTCCCATTCAAAATCAGCGTTCAATTATGCTCAAATTAATGCAAAGTGACGCTCGTAGACTACCAGTACTAAAGTTCTTAATATTTTTATTCCTCGTTTAGCTGGGTGCTGGATTTTATAACGTGCAAAATATTTGTGTAAGTAAATAAAATTATGATAGAATAATAATGAGATTGATCCCGAAGGCATTAAAAATATTTTTTAATGCAGGCTCTTTTGCTGACTGCATTTTTTATTGACTATATAGCAATGGTTAAATAAATATTAGCAAAATTTTAAGCCGACATAAGTAAGTGGGTACATGTGTACAGTGCACGTAAATTAACAAAATTCAAGAACACAGCGAAACGGACTAGGAAAACCGCACACAACAATATTTCTAAGTTACACTTTCGTAAATCACATGTCCAGATTGAGTGATTATAAAATTAAGATCAAGTACGAATATAAGTGTGCACCAAGGTTAATGACCTCGCAATTTGGCCACATTGTGTTTTGACAGGCTGTGACGTGACACGTCTCTTGATTGAGACCATAAGCTTTGACAGATGTGCCGGTAACGACTTTACTCGTAGTCACGTTATACGATGCTCGTGGAAGGTTGAAAAGATTTTTCTAATATCCTCACAAATTGCATTTTCTCGGAAAAAATGTTTTGTTTTTACAGGGGTAGTATTTAGATGTAGCATGGAATATTTGGGTACAATTGTTACCATAGGCTCTGTTACAAGCCATGACCATGTTTAGCATAATTGTGGACGTATAGGGGGAAAGGGCAATCAAAATAGTGATGGGCTGCTAGCCACATCGTCTATAACATAGGTGCTACGATTGTCGCCGATTCCCCTATGGAGTTTTACCATCTGCGCGGGAAGAGAAGAAACTGATACATTCTATGTTTTTTCTTTGCTCCCAGACCAGCATGGATGTTAATTACGACTTACCTGTGTAATTTTAATTATAAAATGTTATGCGATTGTTTTGTATCATAAATTATGTAATATGACCAAGATTTGACAAATAAAGTAGTTTTCTTTAAAACATTAATTTGACTGTAGTACATAAAATTCAATCATAATTATATTATTTTAGATAACGTACCGTTAATCACGATTATTATGTCAGAAAACGAATTTGAGCTTTGAACTTTTTAAAATTTTATATTTAAATAACACTTAGTCTGGATTACAACTGATTCCCGTAGAATATCAAAAGGCTTTCTAATTTTAAACAAACGAATTAGCAACGTAAATTGTTTTTGTTCGTTAAATTGCGTAATTAATTGTGAATTTTCATAAAATGTGAGCAAGCACTATGAAATTGAGCGTCTTAAGCGCAAACGGTTAAAATATTTTCTTCTCGAGAACTAGGTATAATTCAACGGCATTTTTAGGGTTCCGTACCCACAGGGTAAAAGCAGGACCCTATTACTAAGACTTCACTGTCCGTCCGTCCGTCTGTTTGTCCGTCTATCACCAGGCGTATCTCATGAACCGTAATATAGACAGTTGACATTTTCACAGATGACGTATTTCTGTTGCTGTGTCCTAAATAGCAAGTAGGTATCAAACAATGACAGACTTGTACAGTCTCGGATCTTAAACCTCGAGACTAATAATAAGCAGGTAACGTGGGAGTATTTCTACTATAAATACAAGTAATTGTATTGTTTTGTCATTAGCGTGGAAGCATTGTTACGTCGGTTCCATTCATAATACCTCATCAGTATTTCTAGTATCTTGTACAGTTAGACTCACTAACTTGTATTTACATTGTTGAAAATTACTTACACAGCATTTATTGTCACATAAGGGTGCGACCAAACCGCCGCGTATACGCAGTGACGTGTCGTAGGCGTCACGTTTTCTCACCGTTTCTTCATACATTTTGTTGCGATTCCGTAACGTCACCGTTTTTTAAGCGGCGGTGTGGTCGCACCTTAAATATCTAACAGACCTGTGTGATTAGTAGGTAGGTAACTAAAGAAGAAAGATATAAATTATTATATATTCTATTAATTGCATTGAAATTCATGCCTATTCTTTTCTTTAAGGGCCGGCAACACACTCTTAACGCCCTTTTGTTTGCATCAGGTGACCCGCAAGCTCGTTTTCCCCCTATCATATTGAAAAAATGGGCCTTTGCGTCTATTACAGATGATTTATGGGGCATTAATGATTGCTGCTATTTGAATAAAGGTTTGATTTTTGAATTTTTATTAAAGCTCTTACCTATTTTTTTTCTCTTCTACTGAATTATTGATGATAATGTAATAATCATCTTTATAAAAAAAAAACAAGTAGAAAGCTGTAACTACTTACCTGATTAATATCTATATATGTAGGTGGATATCATTTATACTGGGAAATTTGAAAATTCCCACGCTACGCAGACGAAATTGCGAGCAACAGTTTGTATCATTTTCTGTAGGTAGGTAAGTATGTTACCTACTTCCGTTGCCCGCACCTTTGTTTTAGAAGAATTCATTTATCACTACTCCACGAGAAACATGCAATATATATTTTTTTCCTATTCGCATAAAAAAAAAGATAAAAAATAAATAACACGCTACTCCAGACTCTATCCCTATGCCAATAATCATGCTGATTTGTTCAGCAGTCCTGGCGTGACTTCCCCCCTTATTCATAGACGCTCTATTCTGCTAACTTAGCAATCGTTTGTCCTTATCTGTGAAAGGTAAATGTCAAACTGATAGATAAGGACAAACTCCGTGCTCCGTGCTCCGAAGAACTTTTTAACCTTGTTCCAGCTGCCAAGTTCCATCACCGTACTACTCGATTCGAAAGTAGTTTCCATCGACATCACCTCGATGGATGGTGCTCCAACACCGTACGATTTAAACGGTCTTTCTTGCCCCGTACGTGTAAAATTTGGAATGGGCTGGCGGCTGGGGTTTTTCCAACTGGCTACGACATGGGTACTTTTAAGAGGCGAGTGTACCACTTCTTGCATGGCCGGCAACGCGCTAGCAGTCCCAATGGTGCTGTGATTGTCCATGGGCGGCGGTGATCACTTACCATCAGGTGCACCGCATGCCCGTTTGTCGGTTTTAATATAAAAAAAACGATTACTTAGTCAGCGGAAGCCTATAGAGCGTTTATGAATAAGGGGTTTAGTATTTATAATAGTAGGTACAAAATTTTATAAGGAAAAATAAGCAAGCGTTTCACGTGATGGTGAGCAGTCATCACTTCTCATAACATAAATAATAAACATATTTTTTTAATAAATAAATACCCCGTCCGCAATATTTAAAAAAACATATTATAACTGCGCCTACAAACCGCATTCCTCGACTATACAAGACGAGTCCTTATCAATATTCAAATTCGTAACAAACGTTACCCACAGATTCTAATCTCCATTCGTTTTAAGTTCATCATTATTCCTAACAATTTGAATAATTAAGCAATTTTAGACAAAAACTGTAAAAACCACCTTTATCTTTATAACCCCCACGATACTTACAAAACTAAGGAGTGATACAGCCTTATTGATTTCTTAACACTTACGATTCGATGCGGTACTTGTATGTACAGTGAGAAGTGAGAAGTCGATTAAAATCACGTGTCCTTGTCTAACTAGTACAGTGTGAGAAAGACGAGTTGCTCTCATACATATTAAATAGTGGTAGATTAAGACATTGAAGTGGTTTAGTTTAATAATCTCTCATGGCGTCGGCGAGATCAATACGGCTTTACTTTTAATGGCTTATGGTTTAATTTAATTGATGGGTTTTTTTAATATGTTTTTTTATAAAATCATCACCTATGATAGTTCACACCTTAAAAGCTTCCGAGAGGATTATTCAATTCCGAGCTTATTTTTTGTTATAAGTTTTTTTTTTAAAATCTTAATCGCGTTGGCGTCAAAATGGTCAAATACTGTGAGAACACTTCCATGCTGGTTCGGGAGCAAAGAAAAAACATAGAATGCCCCATATGAATATGCTAAAATGATTTCAAAATTACAAAAGTTGTGAATCTCGCAGTCATTTCTTAAGGCGCTGTCAACAGCAAATGACCTTGAGCAGCGCCACTCTTCACACATACGGTTCGCGTGCCTGTGAGTGAAAGAGAAGAAACTATTCCGGCAGCTTGGCGCGCGTCTAAAATCTTGCAAATAAGACACAAATAAGAAGAAAAAAAAAAAAGTATGGATTATTTGTGAAATATGACTCGTTAGCCGTGTAGGTATGAATATGTTGACTTCATGTTTTTAATTGCAGACCCATACGTCGAAAAAATAAAGACATAGAACCGTTTAATGATGATTTTAAGACCAATCTTTGCAATTATTTTCTATCGAGCCGATTTTGTTCAATTATGTATCGAGTCCGTCTAGCGTGTTTAAAATATGATGAAAATTAACATTATATTTTTTTTGTATTTTTTTTTGTGTGTAGTGTTTCTTAAAAAAGTGCTTAAATAACATCAATTTCAACAAAATTAGGTGTTGTCAGCCTCTTAAGCACAATATCTCTCAGGAGAATACATGGAACTGGTTGGGACTACATAGAACATTTGACGATTGTTTGCTGGCAAAAATCATCCTATAGGTATTAAGTTTAGTTCATTAATCAGTCGTATGCCAAGTAAGGGCAACCTAAAGGAACAAGACCAAGTCTGGTTTTTAGGGTTCCGTACCTCAAAAAGAAAAAACGGAACCCTTATAGGATCACTTTATTGTCCGTCCGTCCGTCTGTCAAGACCCTTTTTCTCAGGAACGCGAGGAGGCATCAAGCTGAAATTTATATCAAATACTCAAGTCTACTGTCCCTTGAAGCTGTGAAAAAATCAAACTTCTAAGCCAACGCAATCAAAAGATACAGCCGTTTATGCCGCAAATTTCCGCAAATTTTCGACTCTCAAGAGAATCAAAACCTACAGGGTACTTCCCGTGAACGCAGAATCTTGAAATTTGGTATGGAGGTACGTCTTATAGCACAGATTCAGGAATAATTGCGAAAACCGTAAATATGTATGTATGTCTGTATATATCAGTGACCAATATAAAGAGACCCCACACTGCGTAGTACATTTTGCTTTGGAGCAGGGCTCTGCTTACACTGGTTTAAAGATTTATAGATGATGGTACGGAACCCTCGGTGCGCGAGTCCGACTCGCACTTGGCCGGTTTTTTGTATAAACTAGTATAAGTTGATTCTAATGCAGTCAACCCGTAACCTACTCTACTTTATTACGGTGAATAAATTGCAATTAATATCGTCGATTGTACGCTTACCAGTAGACCGTAATTTAATGTTCAAACCGGACAAGTGCGAAGCGTTTTATACATCCATACATAAATCACGTCTTTTTCCACTACGGGGTAGACTAAGGTTTACTAGTCTCATCGCCTATAACATGAATCCTAAGATTTTTAGAGAGAGGTTTTTTAAGAGTCGAGTATATTTGAGTTAAGTGTATATTTGCACAAGTTACAAGTTGGTGTAATTGACCCTTAATATTATATTTTACTAGCTGTTGCCAGCGACTTCGTCTGCAAAGAATTCGTTTATCGCTATCCCGCGGGAACTACGCAATTGTCCGGGATAAAAAGTAGCCTATGTGCTATTCCAGACTTTTCTCTATCTATGTGCCAAATTTCATCCAGATCCGTTGGATCCAGATCCGTTGCTCTGTACATGGACATGTCAAAGGCTTTTGACTTTGTTGACCATCATATACTTTTGTCAAAACTATATAGATATGGCATTCGGAGTAATGTTTACAATCTAATCAAATCCTATTTAATCGGTCGCAAGCAATGCACTCAAATTGATCGTGTGTGCTTAAAAACTAAAAGAGAAATCACATATTCGTCTGATTTTAAAGAAATTACCTACGGCGTACCACAAGGGAGTGTTCTGGGCCCCCTACTCTTTCTTATATATATTAATGACCTACCTCAAGCTATTGAACACCCAATGGTGCTGTTTGCCGACGACAGCACTGTTATATTTACCGAAAGAAATTTGAACACACATCAGGAAAACATTAATCGGACTTTACAATTAATTATTGAATGGCTCAACAAAAATAATCTTCACGTAAATCTCGAAAAGACATGTATAATGAATTTTAAATTGCAAAGTAATAAAACACCCGATTTGGCTATAACGTATCAAGACCAAAAAATTAACGAAACTGACTGTACAAAATTTTTAGGATTAACCTTAGATAGTAGTTTGACATGGAAAAATGAATGTGACATTATATGTAAAAAACTCAATCAATTTAGTTATGCATTATATAATTTAAGAAAAATAGTAAACCAATCAGCGGTCCTCATTGCCTACCACGCATATGTTACAGCTACTTTAAGATATGGTGTAATGTTTTGGGGTAATGCTACAGACCGTGAATTGATTTTCAGAAGCCAAAAGAAATGTTTGAGATCTGTATGTGGCATTAAACCCATTGAGTCGTGCAAACCACATTTTTTAAAATTGAAAATATTAACTCTGCCGTGCCTTTATGTTTATGAGATATCGTGTTATGTCAAATGTAACTTGCACCAATTCGGGAAATTTAATAGTATACGTCAGCAAGGTAAAATCAGTTTTAAGCCATCAAGAACTGCATTTTTATCAAAAAGTATTTTTGGGATGGCACCCAAAATATTCAATAAATTACCGACAGCGATTATTAAGCTGGAGAATATAAACGAATTTAAATGTTCACTGCGTAATTTTTTAGTGTCGAAGGCTTACTACTCAGTTCAGGAGTTTTTAAACGACAATGTTATTTAAAATATAGGTAGTCTAAGAGTTTTAGTTGGAATGTAGTTTGTGCATGCCGTACATATTAGCTATTTTAAGAAATATTTGTATATCTTAGTGATAAACATGTAGCACTTCAAAATTGTCTGTTAACCATCTTATTTTTAGACCATGTTTGAACAAATAAATGACTGATCGTTCTGGCGTGATTGAGTAACAAACAAACATCCATCCATCCATCCATCCATACTTTCGCATTTATAATATTAGTTAGATTAATTTATTATTTGTTTTGATACTTAATTTCATTTTCTAGGTCTCCTTTGTATATTGTTTATCTAACCTACATAAGTACTACCCACTGAGAAAACTAGACTAACATCGTGTTTCCTTAAATACGAAAAGATACCCCGATTCCCGTGATTGATGCAAACAGATGACTGCTTCATACAAAACTACACTGTTAACTTTTACTCGAGCAACGCACAGAAAAACATATGAAACAAGACAAAAGAGAAAAAACGTTGTATGATTCAATAATTCTCGTTGTTGTATTAAGGTCCGACCACACCGCCGTGTATACGCAGTGACGTGTCGTAAGCGTCACGTTTTCTCACCGTTTCTTCATACATTTTGTTGCGTATACGCACCGTCAACGTCTTTTATGCACCGGTGTGGTCGGACCTTTATACTTTCAGAATGTCGTGACGGTGTGAAAAGCTCCGGCATAATTGCGCCCTACAAAACAAAAGCTACTCGACGAATTCGACGATCAACACGTAACAATGTCCGAGTTTAATTGTAGTTTCAGAACAACGGCGAAAATCCCTACAAACTCCTGTTAACTCAAAGATTAAGAAAACATTTCGTTCGTGTAGCCTTTGAGAGGCACCGAATCCGATACCTAAAAACAAAGCCAGCATTCTATTAAAACCTCCGGGAAGTAATTCGCGAAGTAATAAATTATAGATTAACAGAAGTCTTCTGAAGTCGACAATTTATTTAAATATTCTCTGTATACGTGTGACTTAGATGAAAGATATTTGAATTTTAGATTACTAAGTCGAATTTGCAACGTGGTTGTTGACTGTGAGTACGACATTAGTGGGATGATAGCGGTTGTTGGACTTTTGGAATCGCGAACGCGATGTCGCGTGTTCGTGTTTTGACCGTGACAGGTTTACGTATACTCCTACTTACACGTAACATAAAAACACGATACTTCAAGAAGTCTGGATATTTTTTTGAGTAATGAATTTTCGATAAGATATTTTTTTTGGCAATACATTTTTAAGCTTTTGATTTTCTTACATTTTTAACTAAAACAAATGTGTACGTACTAAACATCGCTGCTTATGCCCGTGGCTACGCTTTGATGGAAATATAACTTTTTCAATATTCCATGTTGTTGTTGAAATTTAATATTATATTCTCGTAGATTAAGGTAAATATGTAGGGCCTACTACACTCAGTTTTGATAATACCGGTTTGGTAATTATAATAACTAGCCATGGTTGTAATAAATGAATATGAAAAATACATTCATCATCATCATCATCATATCAGCCGAAAGACGTCCACTGCTGGACATAGGCCTCCCCCAAGGCTCTCCACTCGGACCGGTCCTGTGCCTTCCGCATCCACCGCGATCCCGCGATCATGATCAGCTCGTCGCTCCATCTTGTTGGAGGCCTACCGACAGCTCGTCTCCCGGTCCGCAAAATACATTGTACCTATAGGTATTAATATGAAGATTAATGAGACCTAGGTTCTCGGACGACCTGGTCCTCGGACGTACCGTAGTGATGAGTATTCTAATAAACATTGCAATTGTCTGTCATTGAGCGTTTTGTACTTTTACGTCGCACCGGGCCGTAAGTAGCTATTTACCGCCCGCTACGCAAACAGAAATTTCCACTTCCAGGCCAGGGGAAGACGTAAAATTGTTTAAGTACACACCTCGGGAAGTGCTAAAGAAAGCCTCAGGTCGCATGTTTATCGCCCTCGCCTTTGGCTCTTGCGACAAGTTCCTGCAGTCTGAGACGTTCTTTATTTCCCCACCCTCGGAATGTAATGCACTGTTCCTGTCTCAGAATCTAGCCCAAAGCTATTCAAATTTGTGTATTCAACAACAAAATGCCCTCAGAAATTTACCATTACCCGTTTTCGGGTACTTAACTACTGCATTATTCTGGTACCATGTCATGGCAGAAGCACCACAACTGGGTCAATTGACGTACGAATTGTGCCAAAGTATTTACTTATTTATACGAAAACTGAACTTTCACCCTGCACATGAGCCATAACCAAACTAAAATGAATGCCTCATTTTTCAAAATTGGTTTAGCAACTCTTCTAAATTGCTTCCAAAACAATTTACATTTAATACCTATGGGGTGAATAGCGTGTGATATAATGGGTTACGTGCATGCAAAGTTGAAAACTAAGTTAATGTTAAGCTTAGAACCTTCTTATCAAAACTGCGACCGAAGTCACTATCAACGAATATAAGTTTTTGTAAAAAATACCTATAATAAGTATTAGAAACGTTGCTTAAATTTCGAAACAGGAAATAATCTTACTAAATAAATTTAGCCAAAAAAAGAAATACCTACTCATAAGTTTTTACTAATTGTTACATGTATTGTCAGTTATTCTGTTTTGTCCTGTACCTAATCGTTATTTTCATGTGTTTTATGAACCATGATATAGAGTTAGTATATCAAATTATATATTATGTATATATTAACATTTATTATGTACACGAAATAAAGTCAGTCCTATCCCTAGAAGTAGGACAAATTTGACAAGAAAATTAAATTATAATTATATGTTACTTATTTTAACCATTTATTCAGCAACAATATACAATATACAATCAACAGTTTCAAATATATATATATTATGTGTTATATTATATGTTATGTATGTACTTACATTTATTATCTACCTACACGAAATAAAGTCAGTCCTATCCCTAGAAGTAGGATAAATTAGACTAGAAAATTTTCAATACATATTTATGTACTTAGGGAAATAGATGCTGTAATAAAGCCAAATTCTAATTTTAATTTTAAACTTTGTAACTAACAAAAACTTTTTAACCAATCAAAATTTAACGCTTTTTGTTTTACAACTTAATCAAATATGTAAAGCAAAAGCGCATCAAACGAGTGGTGAATGTTTTATTAGGACAGCAAAAGGCGGACTCTATAAAGTTAAACAGAGTTTACATTGTACCTAGTGCATTTTTTTTTAACTACAGTACAGTTGGTACTCATTATTTATAAAAGAAAAACTTTCACTGGATTTTTATAAAAAAAAAAAAGAATTTAGTATGTTAAAACTGAACATAATTCATCATTACTATACGTAGTTATTCTTATGAAAACTATAAAGTCTCGTTTGGCAAAAAAGATGCTTTATATCACAAAATTCATCAATTTCACACTTGAGTGTGAAATATTATAATTCCCGACAGCCATTCAAAATATTATGATCAAAATTGCTCCAATATAGACATCACCGCTATGAATAAATTACAATAAATCACCTACCTATAACTCGCTCATTCATAAATCACTTCAAAAAGTATGTCACAAATTCACTTCACACATTCCATGTTGGTTTTTATTTTTAAATCCGTAATTGTCACTGGCCACTGAGAAAAACCATAACGCCGTGTAAAAGTTGACTCGTGTCGCGAGCGGAGCCGAATCGCGCGAGACGTGCGTATCGGGTAAATCCCTTTTCGAGACTGTCCGTTCCCGCGCTAACAGCGTGGCTACAAACTTGTAGGCCGTAAAATGTCGCTTATAATGAAAATTTGTTCGTAGAAAATCGGTGAAGAAAAACGACAACGATTGAATAATTTAATTCTTATTGTGTATAGTAATGGCAAAGAATCGTCTAGTCCCATCAAAAACAAATGTAAACGGGTTTGCTAATAAAATAAAGTGAGATCTAACTGGAAACCAAGTACTGTCAAAGCTCCGGGTATTTGGTCTGGGTATCCATGTGATTAGCAAAGGTCTAGTCAAGTATTCAAAGAGGTGCCCTTTGAAGTTTCCTACTTTTCAAGCCGATACAACTTTGTATAGGAGAATAGGAGTACTTAAGTCACATGCCTTTTCCGTAAACCCAAGATATTATGAAGCTTACTAATAATTTGTGACAAGATATACAATCCTTAATAACCATTTTTTTTCTAATCAGTACTACTCATCATCATCATCATCACCATCATCTTCATCTTCATCTTTTTCATGTGTTTTATGTACAATAAAGAGTTATACATACATACTGTCAAACGGCATCTACCTGTTAAATTTGATGGACTGTATCTTTACCTGCAGTAGAAGTAGAGGAATTCGAAAAAGAGAAAACTTACCAATTTAGATGTTTTTTCTCTTTCTGTATACAAAAAGTGTAAATAAATCTCCTGTCCCTCTTTCTAATTCTGTCTATAAATGCGCGGTCCCCGCATATTTAGGTTCTAATGGTCCTTCGACCGCAAACCTCCATTATTTTCAATAATGGAGCTTCGGAAACAGACGTTAAAACATCCCACAAAGCACTACGTAGGTAATATAATCTAAATAAACGCTAACACAAAGATACTCACGTTGAATCATGTCTCTGCTTACTTTTAATTTGGGATGAATGAGGCTGAAACAATCTCGTGATGACAGAGGGAAAGTTGAAATGGGCTATTAGCAAACCGTTCAACCAGGGGGATTTTTTAAATGAGGAGAGGACGATGTTTTTCTATAATACTTACACAGCATATGAAAAATTGTACAGACAATGAAATAAGAGAAGGATGCGAAAATAAATAATTAAAATAGCTTGACGGAATCGGCTATTTTGTATCTTGATGTTCCCACCCATGGGATCGCTATTTATGCATGTAAAATTGCATAATGTTTATGTTTATAAACAAAAACTACGGTGATATTTTACGAATTTCCGTGTATTATTTTGTGGGGATGAAGTGAAATCCCATAATTTCGACCACCAGGTGCCGTACCATGACGTCTTAATGCGATTCAGTTTAGGTTCGCTCGCTGTCAGATTCATACTAAAAGTGACAGGTAAAACTTGAACTGAGTCGGATTTAAGACGTCATGGTAAGGCCCCAGGTTTTATTTATACGCACCAAAAACATAAATGTAAAAAAGGAGAGCCAAATTCAATACAAATATTATGCTTGGCTTTGGGCTTCTCCGCAAAATGCATGGAGATCTAAATGAGTGCCAAGTTTCTTTGCTTTATTGGATACCTATAACAATTGCTGTTATTTAAAAAAAAAAGAGATCTTAAAGTAGATTAGATTTGATCTGGCCAGTTTTCAAGCATTATACATACAAACTTTCACATCGCATCAAAATCCGTTGCGTAGTTTTAAAGATCTAAGCATACATGGGGCCTGACAGACAGACTGACAGGCAGACAGCGGAAAGCGACTTTGTTTTATATGTACTATGTAGTGATGTGTTTGTGTGTATGTGTATTTTATTTTAAGAATAAGAATAAGAATAAGACTAAGACTAAGACTAAGACTAAGACTAAGACTAAGAATAAGAATAAGAATACCTAAGAATATTTATTTGCAAAAAATGTCGTGGTGAAGAATACAGATAAAGAAGCGTTCCGTGCGTAGAGTGCGTTTTCTACGCAGACGGAGTCGCGGGCAGAAGCTAGTATAAAATATAAGTAGAATGTTAATGCCAAATGCCTAGTAGTTCTTTGCTTGTACCGATGGCTGGTACATCTATATAAAGCCCCCAAGCAACATTGCGACGGACCCTACCTTGCATGTTGCGGGAGACCTTTTAAAATACATACATACATACACATACACAAATCACGTCTTTACCCCTTACGGTGTGGACAGAGCCTAATGTGACAAGACATACAGGCCACGGTTGCAAGATTGTGGGCATATAGATGGAAAATGGAATCAATATAGTGATGGGTTGTTAGCCGCATCGCTTATGACATGATTCTATGTTTTTTCTTTGCTCCCAGAGCAGCATGGAAGAATAACCTTTTAAAATAATAGTTTCTAAATCGTTTTTATTTAGTAAACAAAGTTAAAAGGTGTCAGCGAAGGCCGTATCGGGCGCGGAACATCGGAAATTACGGAATTACCCGATAATTGCCGAAGCTTAAGTTGAGCAAGTCTTATGTCACAGAGTCCTACAAAAACTCCAATGGGCCAACAAATTGTTTTTGTCGAAGGTCGTCAAGCTTTTAGTTGTTACGTTGTTTATGCTTCTTTTTAATATTTTAGGGTTATTCATGAGCTTTATTATAGGCAAAAAATAGTTAGTAGTATGTAACTAGTATTTAGATACCTAATAAAATTGTAAGTAGTATGTAACTAGTATTTAGATACCTAATAAAATTGTTAGTAGTATGTAACTAGTATTTAGATACCTAGTAAAATTGTTAGTAGTATGTAACTAGTATTTAGATACCTAACAAAATTGTTAGTAGTATGTAACTAGTATTTAGATACCTAATAAAATTGTAAGTAGTATGTAACTAGTATTTAGATACCTAATAAAATTGTTAGTAGTATGTAACTAGTATTTAGATACCTAATAAAATTGTTAGTAGTATGTAACTAGTATTTAGATACCTAATAAAATTGTCCTAACATCCATTATGACAGGGATCTAAAAAAAAGATGAGTATTCAAATGTCGGTACTGGCTCTTAACTTGATGCAATGTAATTTTTAAAAAAGTTCATAGGAATTGAATTTCAAACTTAGTTTCATATTCAATTGTACACTAAAAATTAAAATAAAATTGGTCCCTTAGGTACCCCATTACGCAGGCAGCATTCCCGCGTTTGTATTGCAATTGCAAGTATTTGCGCGAGAAAGCTGCCCGCTGAGGGTCCTCCGTAGCCTATTGAAGACTAATCAACTATTTTATTTCAGCTATGATATTCAGTTGTTTTGTTAACTAATACTCTTGAACACCTTTGTTCTAGAACTGAGCTGTATTTATTGAATCGACTTATTTTATATTTCTCTTTCCCTACGCCTATAACAACATGCAATCAACATTTAACAAAATGCATTATTTTATTTTACAAACTCATCTTTCGGCATTGCTAGTGCTAGCCTCTATTAGAAACTATTAGAAACTTTAAGATTAAAGTAAGTAAATATTTAATTAATTTGCAACAAGCACTGCCCGCAGGCGGGAGGGCTACTTCTTCTTACCTCTGATGCGGTTACCTTTATTTTTTCAACTTTAAACACAGATGGAAACGGATTGTACATGGCACTGTTTTTGGTAAATCTATGAATTTATTATTTATTTTTATTTATTTTATTACACACTTTTCCTACACAAACTTATTTGTACTGATTCCTGTCCAACGCGTTTGATGCAAGGATGTGAAGGGTTTGACTGAAAATCAGCGCTGTAGCAGGTACCTACTGCAGCAATGCTGAGTCGAATTCCTTTTCGACATCATCAACTCATTATGTTTTTTGTATTAGTTTAAGGGTTTGTGTATTCTTGATGTTGAATAAAGTTATGTCTATGTCTATGTCTATGTCTATGTCTATTAGGTATCTACTAAAATATTAACTTTATCAAAAATCGAAAACGTCATCGCGAGGTTTGTGTTTTCTTTTCGTGAAATTTTATGATGAACCCGTCTTTCGAGCTTTATTACGCAAAATGTTTAAAACTTTCCAACAAAAATATCGTTTATGGATGTTCGGCTGGGAATCGTGTTACGTTTCAATATTATCTTTACCAATAAAAAATCCCCTTGAAACGTTTTTCCTCTCGTTTAAAAAAAGGTCAACGAAAATACTTGAAGCCTCGGAAAATTAAAAGGGGAAGCGTTATAAGGGAGCCCGTCAAAGTTTAAAACAGTTTCGCCGAGTTCGGCAGAAATTACTCGCGCCGTCGAACCTTTAGGAATATAACGATTAAATGCTAGTAGGTACGAATGCAGCGTTTCATGCAAATGAAGAGGAATAAGTAAAGTAAAAGTTGAAAAAGTTTCACTGCGTAACGCTGGCTCCATTATCTTTGCTTCTTCCATTAACTTTGGCTTTGGCATTGGTCGCTATTGGCTGTCTGGTACGGTGGGTATCAACTCAAAAAGATTTGGCCAGTAGATATTAGCGGCCTTTACTCGAAAACTTCGGGACATAGGAAGCGCCTCGCATATGCTTTCAACCCTCGTTCTGCGTACGACTAAATGAACGTGACGCGCGGCGATCCAAACTTTCGTGAATGTGTTTGCATTGCATTCCACGCGCTTGTCTAAACTGTGTAAAAATCCACGAATAGGAAAGTGAAAGAGACAAAAAAAATGTAGTCCTACAAATCGATTTATCAGTCGCCATCAGATAGGTAGCTGTCTAGTGCAGAGGTTCCCAAACTCTTTTGTTCCATAGACCACTTTCAAAATTTTGCTGGATCCGGTGGACCCCCTGCAGCTACATTACCACTAATTTCTAAACTAAATCTCGAAAAAAAAATTAAGATTAGCTCTATAATCTATGGAAACTTGTGTTGTTGCTGAGTTTCAACGATAAATTAACAGTTTTCGAAACAATTGTTTAGAATTGATTGCTTGATAGGGTTAATAATTATTTGAAAAGAAAGTCGACTAAACAAATTTTCAATTAAATTATATTTTTGTGCTGCGAGTGACTCCATCCTACTTTACTTTCTTGAAATCTACAATGACTCACAGCACAAGAACCAATCAATTCTCACAAATTTTATTAAATTTTCATGCACCCCCGCTTGCGATTGTGGACCCCCATTTTTGGTCACGCCCAACGTAGACCCCCGTCGAATCTACCGTGGACCCCTGGGGGTCCACCTGGACCACTTTGGGAACTACTGGTCTAGTGGCTCAAAAACATCTGGATACAAAATTATTGTCAATCGCGTAGCAATGCTTCTCAATCGATGGTGTCTCTCATCAGTAAGGTTGTATTAAGTGCGTATTGCCATAATACATGTCACAAGAGCCCTTTCATACTGAGAGGAGATTTGCATCGAGATGTGGCATGTGGCACGCGAATAGGCCAAAGATGGTGGCTAATAGAGGCTTTAGAGGCAATAGTTTGGTGGGTGATGGCGGTAATAAGATGAATTGAGAACGCAATAAGTATTGGTCTTTTGTATTTGTTTAATGTGTCCTCTGTAATAGTAATAAAGTATTGCAGCCATAAAATAAATCTTCATACGATCGAAAAATTATCCAATGATCTCCCGATTTGACGAGGCTCATTAAACACAAATTCGTCCGTCAGAACAGGGCCCGATGTATTATTTTGAACTAGCCCAATAAAACAAGAAATCCCTTTCTTATTCCTTTTTATTACCCATCTAAATGTAAATAAAAAGTGCAGTTGCATTACATTGCGGCTCTCAACCAATCACTAATAACTCGATGCCTTCTGGGCTCAGCAATGTAGCGTAACTTGCCCGAATTTTCTTGCAAGTATCAAAACTCGCTGTGTATTTGTGATGTGTCGAATATTCGTATCAGCGGTTATCGGATAGGACAATAAGATTCGTATTCTTGGCTTCCTTCTGTGGTTCATAATTTTAAAATATTGAACACGGATATTTTGTTAAGAATTTCATTCTTTTTTTCTTAATATTAGCTAGCAATCATCATCTTCCTTGCCTTTTTCCAGGCATTTGCCACGGCTCAGTGAGCCTGGGTGACAACCTAATCCTAAGATTTGGCGTAGGCACTAGTTCTATTAACTAGCAATGAAATATGTACCTAATTACATCTATTCAAATTACCATATTTTTTTAATTAAAGTTAAACAGTTTGTCTCAATTATTAGTCGGTAATGGTTCAACATAGCTCGAAAAGTATGTACGTTGAAGTGGCAATGGGCAGGCCACATCGCTCGTAGACAACCGTTGGGGGAAAAAAGTTCTCGAGTGGCGACCGCGATCCGGAAGACGTAGTGTTGGCAGGCCTCCCACTAGGTGGACTGACGACATCGTAAAAGTTGCGGGAAACCGGTGGATGCAGGTGGCGACTTGTCGTTCATTATGGTGTGCTAAGGGGGAGGCCTTTGTTCAGCAGTGGACGTCTTCAGGCTGATGATGATGATGAATGGTTCAACTAGTTTCGATCTTGTATCTTAATTTGAGTCAAAGCATTTTCGCTTCAAAACTGTCAACGGAACCCGAAAAAAATACACTTTAAAATTGACAACATTTCATAATTTCTAAGCCTATAATTTTAATGGTTCTCTGTATTTTGTTTGAAAAGATGAACATACTGACAGTTTAATTTTTTCGCTAGGGCTTGTATTTAATTTATAATTAATTTATTAATTTGTGCTTATTCTAAAAGGGCGTAACTCTGGTACTATCACAGAATACACACGTATCCCTTTGTCTTTTCTCTATAGAAAAAAAAACTGACGTTAATTTCAAATTGACAATATCAGGTCCTATTCTCCAATATTCGATTTTCGAAATTCGCTTCGTGCTGTTCTGCTCATACTAATAGTCATTATCTTGAGAGTGAGAAAGAAGGTATGCAACGAACTTCGAAAATAGAATTTCAGAATTGCCCCCCTTGTACTTTGAAGTTGTCAAAAATACTAAACTATGATCGCTTATTTTTTCTCGTGAAAAAAGCAAAGGCGTTTCACCTATCCTGTGGTAGTTTTGGTAAAATTAGGACATATTTTTAATTAATTTTTATTTTTTATAATAAGCGATTTAAAATTATATAAACATATTGCAGTGATCAGGAGGCAAAATGCTTTCGAACCATATAATGTATACATACATTTTCAGGTGTTATAAAAATGAAATGTTGTCACTTACCTACATATTAGGGGCTAAAACGTCCACATTCTAGTTATAATACGTTCATCAACTTTTATGAATGCACGGCAATTTTTTCACGAAATACTTGGAAGACGCCGCCATGAGGTTGTACGTGGGCGATTCATTGACATAATAACAAAAATATGACGCATTGTTTGGTGAATATTATGTCACTTGTAATGTAATGATATTTTCGGTGAACGCGTAATTCTTTTACGGTATCATATTACGTTTGTCACGTAGGCTCAACTGGTTAAGTGACGTTAGAAAGTTGGATACGTCATAGATAAAGTAAACAACCTTCTTCTTCTTCTTTTGGCCCCATCGATCCGATGATTTCGCCAATGTCAAAGTAATAATTACAGTATTAAAAAATCTTGTGACATAAATGTCGGCAACGTTGTACGGTAGAACACGGTCAAAAGACCCCTCCCCCCTGTTGGGCATTTAGCCAGCGGATAATGATATCCCTCAGAATCTGCCAGGAAATCATTAACCGATGCCCAGGGTGCACCGGACCAAGCTCTGCTCTAAAATCGATCGGAACGGAACGATCGGACGGATCCAAAAACGAACCGCAGCTCTTGACCACAGGCGGAGTAACCCGACTCACACCCCTAATAACAACCTGAAATATCCAACACGAGGCCAGAAAATTTGACAGCATGTTATAGTAAATCAAACTACTCTTTTCAGACTGAGTGTTAGCGGGGCCGAGTGGATGTGAGGACATCCACGGTTGTGTAAGAAAAGTGGGACCTTATTATGACTTTCAACGTGAAACTACTGTGAGACTCACACATAATTACAACACAACGGATAACTCACGCATAAAAGCCGAAAAATTGCTCCGACAATTGTTTCGGACTATTTCGAAGCCCTTCATCAGGGAGCGCTCGCCCCGGCGGCAGCGAAACGGGTGGGTGGTTGGGTGTTCGTTTAGTCCGAAACATATTGTCGGAGCAATTCTTCGGCTTTTATACGTGAGTTATCCGTTGTGTTGTAATTACCTTATTATGACGTCTTAATGAGATTCAATCCCGACTCAGTTCAGGTTTTAGCTGTCAATTTGAGTATAGATCTGACAGCGAGCGAGCATAAACTGAATCGGAATTAAGACGTCATGGTTAGGCCCCTGGTCTCGTCTTCTATCTTTCTCACTCTGACATACTTACATTATATCGCTTTGTCTCTTGCGTTACCTAGTATCTCTTACTATATTCTGTATATATTGGTTAGTATGGTCCAGATCTAAGTACCTATAGGTAGACATGACTGAGTAAAGAGAAATCTTAAGTTAGAAATTTAATGAATACTTAAGATAGCAAACGATTATCAGAACTATTATTTGCATAAAATCTTGGTTATGTTTAATTAATATTATTATGATATTCAGAATCATCATCATCATTATCAGCCTGAAGACGTCCACTGCTGAACAAAGGCCTCCCCCTTAGCACACCATAATGAACGACAACTCGCCACCTGCATCCACCGGTTTCCCGCAACTTTTACGATGTCGTCAGTCCACCTAGTGGGAAGCCTAGGTGGGATTCAGAATACTAATTCCTATAATTTATTTATAAAAATGCACTGTCATAAGATTAACATTTATTGCTTTTAGGTTCATATTTTCATAAAGCTTTAGGAACAAAAATATTTTCCTACATAAGTAACCTAAAATCTTAAGATTAATTGATCTTTTTCGCTATCACGCTGACACCGTGACATATCGCCCTACATGTCTTAGAGGCCTAGCACACAACGACTCCGTAAAGCAGTCGCACGTGTTTAACCGCACAATTTCATTGAATTTTCGATGCAGGCCGTGGTCTTGCTTAATTTAATAAACTAGATAGAAATCTATTACAAACTTCTAAATTACCCTATGCGCCAGTAATTTCACTTACTTTTCATACCGGAACACAGCAGCGCAAGCAATGCTGCTTGCCAGGAAATATTGAGAAACGTCGCATGGAGTTACATAATGGTAGCGATCCCAACGGACTACACAAAGTCCTACCGCCAAATGAAGACAAAAGTTATGTATTGTGGAAAGTTATGTATTGTGGCTCGCAGTGTTGCAAACTCACTCGTCCACCCCTAATATAATACTCCTTTCATGTACTCAAAGGTTGACTGGAAGAGATCCCTTAAAGGGATAAGTTCGCCTTTGTGCATGTGTCTCAGTGTTTGTCAATTGTATTTGTCTCGTTTATTTTGCACAATAAAGAGTTTACATACATACATACATACTTGGAACATAGCTCCAGAAATCACTTGTCGGTCACAACATCCGCAACAAAGAGTCGCTGTGTCCATAGCCTTTAAATCTTGGTCCGCTGACACACATTTTAGTGGACTCAGGTCTGACATCTCGACTCGCAACAGCTGACCAGCGCCGCGGGCTGATTGGGACAGGCTTAATGCTTCCTACCCTCTTTTTGCACAACTTTGCTTACGTACGTTTTTCTTGCGCGCTCGACGCTCGGTGGCCAGTTCTTTTGTGGGTAGAATTACGGACTAAGGCCGGCCGGACATACGGAATTTTCATACGGTTTCCGTACGGAATGACGTCAGCGAGACATCGCTATTACGGAACGGGACAGGGCTACGAATTGACGTCATTCCGTACGGAAACCTTAAGAAAATTCCATATGTATGTGGCCGGTCTAATAATGGACTAAACAGTGGAATAAAACTTATTTCTTTACATAAAACACTTTTTTAATAACCAGTAAAACTGTTATTATAAAAATCTATAAGAATACAATGACAACATTTCATCATTATTTAATTGTTACTTACTGGGGCCTTACCATCCCAAGTAACACATCAAAGCAGTATAACGGCCGACTTACAGCATTTCTGTATCGTTTAAGCATTTTGAGTTAGTTATATAGTAGCATTATAAACGTCTATACGGCTACTGTAGTGCTTATTTGGGCACAAATTATACAGCTTTAGATCCTACATAGGTTGTATAATTGCATTACATCGCATTATATTAGCATTATATTAGCATTATTGTGGTCAAAGTAGGTGCCAATCGCATTAAAGAAGCATTATTACGGTCAATGAAGTTGCCAAGTGCATTACAGAAGCATTATACTAGCAATATTATTGATAATGAAGATGTTAATTGCATTACACAAGCATTAGACTAGCATTCGAATGTAGTAAAAGAATGATTAGAGCTATTGAAGTGTTCACAGTTAGAACTTAAATAAACCCTACATCATTGCAAAAACATCTCTAATACCAAACAGTACGTTATAATTTATTAACGTTGAATTTATAAACTACTTGTTTCGCAATATACTTTGACAATATAGAATGAAGTGACATAAAGGTTAGCGTCAAAGAAAATTGTATTAATACTGCAAGGGTAATAAGTTTTTGACTCTTTTGTGATTTCATGCCTTCTATTATTACTGCGCAATGTAGTTTACTGTAAATGTCTATACAAGTTTCATTGAAAATTTTCACGCGCCTTCGATATTTTGTAGTTTTGATATAATATGGTAAATAAATCTATGTGTGAAATAACCAAAACAATTGTGTATTCCTAGTATAGAACGAATTTTGCATAATTAACATAATAGTAGTGGTTGGACAGTATTCAGTAAAATTATATAGTTATTATATAGGTCTATTTTTTGTTTTGTTGATCACATAATTATAATACTAACGTAAGTTGCTTTTCTTAAATATGGCCGACAAATGGTTTTAATAATGCATTAAAGTGAATGTATATACGGCTTTACACATTACAATAACTCACGTGTATTTGATTAAAGAGCTGTTAGCCGCACAACAGAACTCAGTTGATCTTTCGAATGCTAGCATTACATTGATTCACGTTTATGCTATTAAGCAGCATTAGGCAATATCTTACTACTTAAAAATGCTATTATAAACCCTAAGGCACTAAAAACTGCTGAAAGCTGTATAGCGAATTAATGTGGCATGATAATGGTTCATGTTTATGCTATTAAACAGCATTAGGCATTTATTTACTACTTAAAAATGCTATTGTAGATCCAAATGCACTAAAAACAGCGGAAAGCTGTACAGCTGCGTTGTGGTTTGCTGCACTAAAACTATAGGCTTTACAAAAGCATTTTGATATGCCATTATCTAACCGTTATACCGTCTAAAGCATCATAATGCTTTTGAAATGCCAATATAAAGCGTCAAGATGCTCGGTGAACTTATATAAGAGTTTATACGGACCTTAAGTTCTACATAAGTGTACTATTCGTTTGTTAAAATGCTTTCTGTGTTACTTGGGATGACGTCCTAATTCCGACTCAGTTCAAGTTTTAGCTGTCACTTTTAGTATGAATTTGACAGCGAGCGGACCTAAACTGAAACGCATTAAGACGTCATGGTACGGCCCCTGATAGGTAATCATTTTAAGGATATTTCGGCAGAAAATCTAATGACCATTTCTACTACACTGACGAGCAAAAATATCGGGTCACTTCCCATACAAAGTAGTATGAAAAGTGACCCGTTATTTTTGCTGGTCAGTATAGATATAAGGCTGTACAGTCCGTGCTCCGTGAGGCTCTTACGAATGTCATCCGGGTTTCGGGTACCATCGGCTGCTACTAGTCAAAACCATAAGAGTGAGTGAGACAGCAATACAAAATTTAGTTCTTAAACTGAAAAGGTTGGCAAAGTGCCTTGCAACAGAACCATAATAACAAAAAATACTGAATAGGGGTGCTGGGGCCATTAACGTCTAAATGCGATTCAGTTTAGGTTCGCTCGCTGTCAGTTTCATACTAAAAGTGACAGCTAAAACTTGAACTGAGTCGGAATTAGGACGTCATGGTAAGGCCCCAGGACAGCTGCTGACAGAGTGAATTGATTCCTGGTAAAAAAATGCTGTTTGTGCTTTTACATTATAGACACCTATATTATATCCTTATAACGAGGATAATAATATTAAATTGGGGAAAATCGCTGGATACGAACGCCATAATTTTAATTTATTAAGGCAACGAAGTTTTAACCGACTCCAGCATTCTCGACATCCTTTCCTCGAAAGCCTTCGCAAATCTTTATCTACTACAAAAGCAATTTGTTTTGTTACATCTGGAGGGCATTCAAAGGCACACTTAATAAAGTAGGATGATATAAAAAAAGAAGAAATTCTACGTTTAAGTAAAAGACCGGTGAAATTAAAAAGGCAAAGAGACTACGTTATTTACTTGTTTCAGTTATTTATTACTGGCACGTTGATACCTAGAGTTAGGGCCTTTTGCACCACTCTCTGTTAACTTCCGGTTATATTACGTGTCAGTTTTCTATGATGACGTCTCTGTCTGTTTCGTAGTAATAAATAGAGACGGAATCATAGATAACTGACACTTAGTATAACTGGAACTTAACTGAGATTGGTAAAACAGGCCCTTAATAGAAAAAATAGCCCGACTGTCGTAATTCTGAGAAATCTGGAGCCTTACCATGATGCGATTCAATTCAGATTCAGTTTAGGTTCGCTCACTGTCGATCCATACTAAAATGACAGCTAAAACCTGAACTGAGTCTGAACTGAATCGCATTATGACGTCATGGTAAGGCCTGGTTCCTACTTTGCCGCTGAGTATAAAATGGTCTAAGATCCCGCTTACGAGTAGTGGTGGCAATAATGGCTGTTTTGCAATAATGAATAACAGTGTTGTGTTATTCTTAAATAGCTGTTATTGTAAACTGTTGTCTGTTATCCTGTTATATTGCTGTTTTACAAAACGATACTGAACTTATTATTAAATAATTGTTATACTTAATTTCGTCGCGATCGCAGCGTAATAAAAACGTACGGGAACAAAAGCAAAACAACGCTCTGTTACCTTGTTTGTTATTGTACTGACTGACAACAAACAGCAACAGCTAATAATGATACCAAAAGTCAGTTATTTGAATTGCGATTGCGATGCGAGCTCGCGCGTATAGTATAAACTTGAACTGAGTGGGAATTAGGACGTCATGGTAAGGCCCCAGATCGCTGAAAGCCCCCGTTCGCTCTTCTACATCTAATGAAATTCCATGTCTAATAAATACCTAACTATTTATTTTTTTATTTTTAGCTCGCCCGAGGGCGAAGGCTTTTCATCCCGTGATCCAGGACGATTTCCGGCCATTCCCTGAGGAAGCCCTGATCCCGCCATTTCCGGCACGCGGTTGAAATGAACGCGAAAAATCAGAAGAGTGCCTCCTTTCATTAATACCTCAAAAACAGCCTCATTACAAGCGCTCGTTAATGAGATCACATCTTTAAAATTGCGAGATACAAGGGAATAAAGATGGAGGTTTACCCGCAATACAAAGTTCCAACAGCACTCAGTGTTAATGCTGGAAGATGTGACTGCTATTTAGATAGTGGGTGGAGCAGATCAGTGGGTTATATTTTAGCATTGTACATTTAACACAGGGGCTTTACCGTGACGTCTTAATGCGATTCAGGTTAGGTTCGCTCGCTGTCAGACTCATACGAAAAGTGACAGCTAAAACTTGAACTGAGTCGGAATTAGGATGTCATGGTAAGGCCCCAGTACTTAATGTATTAATTTAATTTCACTTCTAACTGCCACACAGTAATATTTTGGTAGTTTACTTTTTTTTTATATATAAGAGTGGGCAAACGAGGAGACGGGTCACCTGATGGAAAGTGATCACCATCGCCCAGGGACACCTGCAAGACGTGGGGAATCACAGGTGCGTTGCCGGCCCTTTCAGGAACAGGTAGGCTCGCTTTTTAAAGATCCCTAAGTTGTACCGCTCGGGGAATGTTGCAGCAGGAAGTTGGTTGGAAGTTGGTTGGAAGGATACTTCCATGCTAATCTGGAAGAAAAGAACATACATACATACATACATATCGTCACGCCTCTTTCCCACAGGGGTAGGCAGAGACTACTTTGTTCCACTTGCTACGATCCTGACATACCTCTCTCGCTTCATCCACATTCATCAATCTCTTCATACATGCTCGTCGGTTTCGGGTACTCTTGACCTGGCCTTTTCCAAAACGTCCCCAGTTTGATCATGGAACGTCCGCCTAGGCCTTCCCCTCCCAACGCACCCATTCACACTCCCCATATAAATCTGTTTAGTTAATCCCTAAAAAATAAAGAAAAAAGAAAAAACATACAATGTACCAGCTGCTTTTCTTTCCGCGCAAATGGTAATTAGCCCATCGAGGGAATGGGCTAAAATCTTAGGAATCATGTTATAGGCGATGCGGCTAGCAACCCATCACTATTTTGATTCCTTTTACTACATATAGGTACGCCCACTATCACGCTAAACGTAGCATATGGGTCTTGTTATCCTAGGTTCTATCTAGGTGGGTTCTATCTACCCTGTACCTAAAGGATAAAGACCATTATTGTTACGTAAGTATGTATATTTTAGTGTGAGCGTGTGAGAAAGCGCTAGAATTTCGCGTCGAGCAACCATTACTTAAAAATCCATTAACATTTTTAAAATGCGGGTGGTATCATGTGTGATGTCCGACCGGAGCGCTAGTAGTGCTAGAACGCTAGTCCTGCCACCAAGCAACAGTGCTTGCGTTGCCTGTGAAATTACTCACACATCTTAGCCATCGAGGCTGGCAACGCATCTGCAATCCTCTAGTGTTGTGGGTGTCCATGGGAGGCGTTGTTCACTTGTTATCAGATGACACCCCTTGTTGCTGCCCAGGATGCGCCGGCTTGTAACGCTCGAGCATACGAAGAGATTATCCGACTCGCATCCCAAGTACAGTCAGCCCATGAAAATGTTAAGCATACTTGTCATTTAAAATTACCAGCTTCTGCCCGCGACTTCGTCTGCGTAGAATGATACATAATATAAACCTTCCTGTTGAATCACTCTGTCTATTAAAAAAACCACATCAAAATCCGTTGCGTAGTTTCAAAGATATAAGCATACATAGGGACAGACAGACAGCGGAAAGCGACTTTGTTTTATACAATGTAGTGATTAAAACGTTAAGGGTGCGACCAAACCGCCGCATATACGCAGTGACGTGTCGTATGCGTCACGTATTCTCACCGTTTCTTCATACATTTTGTTGCGATTCCGTAACGTCACCGTTTTTTAAGCGGCGGTGTGGTCGCACCCTAAATTGACATTCATGCGTCTAAAGCCAAAGCGTATTATGACGCAGTAGTAAAGTGCTCATCATTTTCGTAGACCGAATGTTATTAACAAAACGTCTTTCATCGGTAGTAGGTTATTAACTTGGCCGCACTCTACCCACTATTATCCCTGTCCAGAGCCCAACAAATTGCCAGTTACCACAGCATTATCTTTATATCCATCTAATTAATTAGCAGCATGGTTGCACGCTGTTTCATTGACGAACGGCGCGTCACTGTTTTATAGATCTACTAATTTAACGTTCAAAGGAATAGTCCTTTGTCGCTGTAACTCATTGTCACCCTATTGGGCCTTGATGAATGCCTGGAGACTGGATGGGACATTTTTTTCGGTTGTAGTATTTTTTATGGGTTTTGTGTTCCGATGGTGGAATTGATCGGTGTCTGGCCGTGAACTCTGCGATTGGTATCTCATCGAAGTTATCGGCGACTGCTACCGTTAATAAATATTTGTCAAGTCTGTAAATATTTTTGAAGAAATACATACATACTGCTGTGTTCCGGTGTGGAGAGTAAGACAGCCGGGGAAATTACGGGCACAAGAGGCATTTCATCTAAGTCCTCTAGGTTGGCAACGCATCTGCAATCCCTCCGGGGTTGTGGGTGTCTATGGGCAGTGGTGATCGCTTACCATCAGGTGACCCACTTGCTCGTTTGCCTTCCTATTCACATAAAAAAAAACATACCTACTTCATACATAAATCACGTCTTTATCCCTTACGGGGTAGACAGAGCCTAAGGTAACAAGACCTAAAGGCCACGTTTAGCATGTGCGCATGTGGGCATGTGGGCATATAGGTGGAAAGGGGAATCAAAATAGTGATGGGTTGCTAGCCGCATCGCCTATAACATGTTTCCTAAGATTTTTGCTCATTCCCTCGATGGACTTTTACCAACTGCGTGGCTTGGGAAGAGAAGCAACTGGTACATACTACTACGTTTATCTATTTAAAAACGATTGGTAGATACTTTTCTTTTTTTTTACATTCATGTAATTTAATCTCACCTCAAAATTTTCAGATATTGCCATTTGATATCCGACCGACTAGTTTATTTTTTATTTTTTTTATTTTCACATGCATTTTCATTTCCATTTTTAATTTAATACCCGCGTTTGGGGAAAAGTTGAATACTTCCTTTTCCTTAGTCACCGTTATCACTAAGTACCTACCTATTTTTTTTATGTGAATAGGAAGGCAAACGAGCAAGTGGGTCACCTAATTACTTTTTTACTGTCTTCGTTATTGTCAATAGGAAGTCCAAGAAATATTTGGAAAAAAAAACAACCTGGAACGGGCGAAGCCGCGGGCAACAGCTAGTCCAGCAATTGGAATGAAACAGTTGGTGGATTAGGTCCTATATCCATTTACACCAAAAACACTGAAATCAATAAAGCGTGGTCACAGCATTCCAAAAGAATATGAATAAACAAGGGGTAAGGAAAATTTGTGGTAAGCGAGGTAACGTTAAGCAAAGGAAGCATTTATCATCGGCGTATGCGGCACGACATTGCCAGAAGAGAGTGACGTCACAATGCTTTATTTGCCAGTTTACCGCAGCTTTTTATTAAGAACCTCAGGCAAAAAAAACCGGCCAAGTACGAGTCGGACTCGCGCACCGAGGGTTATCCGTACAAATTCGTCACGTGAATGAAAAGTCCAGTGTCAATAGGCGCCTGCGCTGCTCCTTAGCAAAATTTAGGCTGTGTGAGGTCATTTTATATTGGTTACTTAAATAAATAATAAAAAATAAAAAATAAAAAAGCCTTTTATTTCCTGCTAGGTTAACATGCAAATTTCTAATATAATAAATTTATCAATTAAATAGGTTTATGTTCTTCAATATCATGTCCTTAACTTAAATTATTTAATTACAATTAGGTATTACAATTTATTATTACTACTATTATTATTATCAATTCATTAATTCATCAATTATTCAGTTTAATTTATTATATCTGATTTATTCTTATAATTATTAGTCAACAGGAACCCCTTTTAGGTGAAGGCCTCCTCCATAGACTGCCACTTGGTTCGGTCTTCAGCAATCTCTTGCCATTGGGATCCAGCCATTCTTTTTATGTCGTCGTCCCACCGTGCATATGGCCAACAGCAACATTGGTTACTTACGTAGACAATAATCATGAAAAAAACAGTTGTTTGTTGTCATAGCGGCAGCAGAAATCATCATCTGTTAAAATTCCAACTGTCTAGCTATCACGGTTGCCAGGTGACAGACAAACACATTCTTTCCTTATGCGTAGCGTAACAGTTTTTTTTTCAAAACATATTTTTGTCCTATACATAATTAAGATTGATTATAAAATTGAGTATCTACCTAGGTAACTTTAGGTACCTCTAATGTTAAAAAAATTGAGAAGTTTAAGGAGGCCAAAATTTTATTGATCGTATAAATAACTTCGTAAAACAACATGGTGTTTGGAAAATCTTCAAGTAGGTAGTATGTTTGTATCAAAATTAAAATCAAGTGAAAGACTTAACTTAGAATATAGGAACAAATGTATAAAGGTGGCAATGTTATTAAATTGTGACATCAATTTTAATTAAAACAGCCCCTTGTCAAACATCGTCGCATAATATCCCGTAAAAGCTTCGAAATCGTGAACAGCTTTTACTCGCGTCGAACTTGGTTTGTACTTATTACTTACTAGCTGCTGCCTGCGACTTCGTCTGCAAAGAATTCGTTTATCGCTATCTCGCGGGATTTTTTCGGGATAAAAAGTGGCCTATGTGCTATTCCAGACTTCTCTATCTATGTGCCAAATTTCATCCAGATCCGTTGGGCCGTTCTGGTGTGATTGAGTAACAAACAAACATCCATCCAACCATCCATCCATACTTTCGCATTTTTAATATTAGTTAGATTTATTTTATTAGGTTGAAGTGAAGCGGAAGAGAGGAGGGCCTAGAAGAACATTTTATGGACCAGGTGAAAGAGAGGGTAGAAGTCGTGTCGTATCAGAAAGTCAAAGAAAAGACCCTGGAAAGGACCACATGGAAATTGCTCCACCGACAATAGCCTAGCTCTTAAGTTTAATATGATGACTATTATATTATATTACTTGCGACTTCGTCCACGCAGAATGAAATATAGCCTATGTTCATCAGGAATAATGTAGGCTTCTAATAGTGAAAGAATTTTTCAAATCGGTCCAGTAGTTTCGGAGTCTATTCAATTCAAACAAACAATCAAACAACGAAATCTTTCCTCTTTATAATATTAGTATAGACTTACATAACATTAAAGACAATTAAGCAAAAACCTGCATAAAGGTCATATTAAAATAAAAAACAGATACCTTGCTAAATAAATAGATACGTCGAAAGCATAAATATCAATACAGCCATCGTGTCAAATATAATGTAATCTCGTATTACCGACCTTATTGTTTGTGGCATAAAGATGTATACAGCGTGAGCTCTTAGAATGCCATTCGGATTTGTCGTGCTGTCTCACTTACTCATATGGGTTTGATACTACAATCGGCCGATGGTACCCGAAACCCGATTGTCGTTCTAGGAGCACACGGATTTACGGAGTACTTAGTTTTATTGTCAGTTTAACTGCTGTGTTCCGGTGTGGAGAGCAAGACAGCCGATGAAATCACTGACACGAGAGGTATTCTATCCTAGCTCTCTAGGCTGGCGACGCATGTGATGATGATGATGATTCCTCCTTTAACTCCTCGTGGAGCATAGGGCCTCGACAGTCTTTCTCCAGGCTCCTCTATTCTGAGCCCTCTCTTTGGCGTCGGCCCAGGTCATCCCGGCACGACGACTTGGGACGACCCTGTCTTCTTCTTCCGCCAACGGGGTTCCACTCCAAGGCTACTCTGCTGATGCTCGCGTCAGGACCCCTTAGGCAATGGCCTATCCATCCCCATTTTCTATGGAGGATTTCGAGTGAGATGTGCCTTTGACTCGTTATTTCCCAAAGTTCGTCGTTGGAGATAGTGTTTGGCCAGAAGATCCTGAGAATAGAGCGGAGGCACTTGTTGACGCATACTTGGAGCTTACGTGTGAGTGCTTTCGTGACCTTCCTCGTTTCACAGCCGTAGAGAAGCACCGACTTTACGTTGCTTTCGAAAATCCTTAGCTTCAGAGAGCGTGAAATGTTGTTTTTTTTCCATATTGGAGACAGTTCGCGGTTTCCATTATGGCGACGCATCTGCTATCCTTTAATGTTGCGTGTGTTCATGGGTGGTGGTGCTCGCTTACCATCAGGTGACCACTTGCTCGTTTTCCATTCTTGTCTTATAAAAAAATGTGACGTGAGCCACGCCCACACTAGAGTTTTTGGTTACCGTATGGTGCAAGAGTTACAATTACAGCTTGCAGATTGAGTGCCCGGCTTTTAATGCTTCTTTCTGCAATGGAAGAATACCTACATACATACATACATACATATATACATACATAAATCATGTCTTTATCCCTTACGGTAGACAGAGCCTGAGATAACAAGACCTAATGGCCACGTTTAGCATGATTGTGGGTGTATGGGTGGAAAGGGGAATCAAAATAGTGATGAGTTGCTAGCCGCACCGCCTATAACTTGATTCCTAAGATTTTCGCTCATTCCCTCCATAGGCATTTGCCATCTGCGCGGGAAGAGAACTGGTACATTCTATGTTTTTTCTTTGCTCCCAGGCCAGCTTGGAAGAAAGGAAAGAAGATTTTGTTAAGTCAGAAATAACAGCAGATTAGAAAAAATTGCAGCTCTATTTTTTTTTCAAGTCGTCTAATATACTGATGTTTACTTACCACTTCCGAATGGTAGTGTCGAGCGATATACTCGTATTTTCGAACTTCTTACCGTTAATCGCTCCTAATTTTTAGTTTACATAAGATTCGTTTTTAATCGACTCTTCTAGCGTCCTAACTCTTCATTGACTCGACAGATAGACAAAAGAGGGGGTGTTTGTTAAATGAATGAACTGCTGAACACCCTCAGCGGGAGGTCCCATTGGAGAAGTGGCGCAATTGAGGAAGATAAAATGATAAAATAGGACCGAATATCTGGTGGGTTTGCTTTAAGAATTTATGTCTCCATTATGGCGAAATATTGCACGCCACACTTTTTAGGGTTCCAGTCTAAATTACAAAAAATGGAACTCTAAGTCTCTTCATGTCCGTCCGTCCGTCTTGTTGCTTAGCAAAGAGACCGTTAGTACTAGAAAGCTGTAATTATCACCGTAGGACATTCACTGTTGGATATATGCCTCCCCCATAGACCTCCAGTTTTTTTGGTTGAAAGCGACTTGCAGCCACCGTGAACCCGCGATTTTAAGCAGGTTATCCGTCTATCTCGTAATAAAAGACTATTAGGTAGGTACCTATAGGGAAAGAGGCGTGACGATATGTATGTATGTATGTATAGACACTAAAAACTTAATTTATCTTTGAACTAGCTGATGCTTGAAATTAAATGAAATAAAATTCTTTTTTTGCAACTTCGTCTGCAAAAAATTTGTTTATAGTTATCTCGCGGGAACTACACAATTTTCCGGGAAAAAAAAATAGTTTATGTGGTAATCTAGACTACAGTCTATCTTTGTGCCAAATTTTATCTAGATCTCTTAAACCGTTTTGGCGTGAAATCAGCAAACATTCATAGATGACTCACAAACTTTGGCATTTATAATATTAGTAGGATATTTGACGCACGGAATCTTATACCGCGCGTGACCCGACACGCGCTTGATTTTTATCGAGTACTCCGAGATTATAATATCTTCCGAAGTGAGAAGACAGATGGGAAGGCAAATGTTATTGTTGTGAGGTCCGTAGGCGTTACCTGCTGATTATATTTAACTTCACCATTAGATTGATTTGTTGAGACGAGAAACTTGGCAAGTCCATATTGACGGACTTTTAATGGTAACACCGAGGCTCCCACGCTTCCTGACTTAGCAACTTGTTGTATACCTACATTGTTTTGTAACATAACATAACAATTTGTGTTTTGTTTTTCTTGTAAAGTTGTTTTACTCCATCCTGGCATTTGGCGTTTTTGGAAGGTTCGGTTTTTTTAATTGTACCCATTGTCTTCGATAGGTAGGTACTTTAAATATTTTAGTCGTGTCAATATCCAGAAAATATTAGGGGATAAATATTAAATGTTAGGGAACAATTCACACAAATTGACCTAGTCCCAAAGTAAGCGCTAGTAAGGCTTGTATTATGGGTACTAGACAACGATATACATACTTATATAGAGAAATATATACTTAAATAGATAGAAACATCCATGACTTGGGAACAAATATTCGTGCTCATCACACAAATACTTGCCCTTACCAGGATTTGAACCCGGCACGCTTGCTTCGCAGGCAGGGTCACACTACCAACTAAGCCAACCACGTCGTCAAAGCCAGTGTACTTTAAATTATAAGTATATTCGTAAACAGAGATGTATAGTAACAGAGTGGAAATGTCACATTACATATCACAGAAGCGTTGCGACGACTGCCGCACCGCATCTTTGTGGAACGGGAAATTTAATGTTGGGCAAACAGATATTTTGATCAACATCCACAGAAAATGTTTAATTTCCTAAAAATATACACTTACCTAGCTATTTTTTTTTTTTACTTAAGGAGGGGGAACCTATCGTAAACAACTATAAATTAGTATTAAAGTAGGTAAGTACGGTAAGTGACTAATCAATCACTAATGTGACACAGAATTGGATAGCCCGTATTATGTCCATTTGATACATATTATTCCTCTAAGTATCAGTACATCTCATAAGCAAATCCCAATTTTCACACACAACCCTCTTCTTAATATAGAGTAGGTCGAACCTTTCTGCTATCGCGGCGTGTTGTGTCTAATTTAATTATCAAGTTCGAGCTCAACAGGACCTTTGAAAATTAACTTCAATGTTGAGGTTAAACGCCTTTCAATTTTGAAGGTTGAACTTTCTTTAGACAATCTATTCCAAGTTTAAAACTAAGTAGCAGACCGGAAATTACTGTTTACAATATTACTTAAGGTTAAGGGACCACGAATGCGCTTTATGGTCTGCTACACCAATTAATTCTACTTCAATCAAGGGCAGGTGCAAGCATAAAGTTAATTACGTGTAATCACATAATTATCGTAAAAAAGTCAAATAAAAAACTATAAAAAAACCATAAAAAGCGCACTACTTTGAATGTTAATCAGGTAAGTCAACAAATCGTACCCTTAAGTATCTATGACTGTCACTAATTTAAGCGTTTCAAAAGTTGGAATAGACCTTTTTACTGGTTTTGTGGCTCTGTGATAGCGTTTGTTCTCTAATTAAAAAAAATATTTTTTTTTATCGTAAGCGAACTTACTCGATATGCTTCAAGGTTTAGTTTAGTTTAAACATTGATTTAATATACGAGCCTTTCAAAGTAGTGAAAATTTGGAGTGCGACTCACTTTTATATGGTTTCTGGCCAATATTGAGGACAATTTCGTCAATCAATGTTCAGTTAAAGACAGTTAGCCAAAAAAAAACTAACTACCGTCCCGAAACTGCCTCTCCTAAGTTTTGAATTTTGAAATCACGTCACTCGAAATTACCATTAGTAGGTAAGTAGTAAAAATCTAAATGCATTCAAAAATGAGTTTACAGTTTTATACCCTTAGAGTTTGTACCTATGCTGTATAATTTAGAATCTGAGCAATTTAATACATAAATGCCGAAAAACCATTAAGTAAATATCTATTTTCATACAATATTCTTGTTCAACCTTTTGCTATTGTAATGGAATGTACTTATTCGGCGTGTAAAGATCAAAGGTAACTTTAACATGCGGGACCCAAACCTCAAACGAACTACAAACCAAGACAGATGTGAAAAGTAATTAAAGAAACGTAAAACTTATAAAATATGTCCGATGACACGGCTAATCCGGCCGTAGGCACTGCCATAAATGTCTCGTAAACATCGCCACAAATTGACCCTTCCAATGTCCAATGTTTTGAGGCTTTGTCATGTAAACCGGCTGGAGAAATAGTGGCAGTTCGAGAAACGCCTAACTGGGGCAAACGTTTTTAGTAACTACTTAAGTGTGTGACAGACGGGCGAGTAATTTAGCGTACTTACGGCTCGATGACCTTTCTCGCCTGTGTGTCAGTCTAAGTACGGTGCGTCCCATCTATATACATACTGGAAGTCGTCATGTTCGTAAGAAAAAACATTCAACTATACACTTATTCATTAAATTCCCGCCGCGATCACCTTTTAACCTTCCCCAATCCAAAACTAAGCATTTTTAAAAAAGGACCCTATTATTGCTCAATTAAAATATTTAATAAAATTCCAATAGGTTTCAAAAACGAATTAAAAGATAGTTGTTTCTATAATAAAATAAAAAAAATGCTAATAGAGAAATGCTACTACTCCGTATCTGATTTCTTAGACGATAAATTATAACATTTAGTTGTTATTGTATTACCTATTGTATTGCTATACCCCACCGGGGTACATGTGAAACTTCTTTAGAATTAGTTACCATCTTTGTAACACCATGGTTGTAATACTTAAATAAATAAATGAGTAAATGAGTACTTTTAGAGTAAAATACAGGTGAGTAAGGGTGCGACCACACCGCCACTTAATAAACGGTGACGTTACGGAATCGCAACAAAATGTATGAAGAAACGGTGAGAAAACGTGACGCCTACGACACGTCACTGCGTATACGCGGCGGTTTGGTCGCACCCTAAAGTCGTCGAGCCGTAAGTACGGGAACTCACTCTCCCGTCTGTCTGTAAGAAATAATAATCCAAAAGGTGTTTAATCCGTTTGACAAAATATAACGCCTGTAGGTGCATAGCTTTGCACGCTATAAATCTTTAAATTATTTAATGGTTCTGTTAAACATCATCTATGAACCATGACGATTGCAAAGGCAAGTTAAATTTATGTCGCAGAATATCTTTTCTTTATCTTCCCTAACCTCACCACGGCCTCACCATAAGTCAAAATTAAATAAGTTATTTCAGTCAGCAGTAAGTTACTTTGGCTATTAACTTCTTAATGATGTAGTCAAATTTTTACTTTCATATAAGATTCAGAAGATGATGTAATTTAACACTTTAAAGAGCTCATTTTGAGTTTTTATTTTTAGGGTTCCGTACCCAAAGGGTAAAAACAGGACCTACTACTACGTACTAAGACTTCGCTGTCCGTCCGTCCGTCCGTCCTTCCGTCTGTCACCAGGCTAGATCTCAAGAACCGTTATAGCTACACAGTTGAAATTTTCACAGATTGTGTATTTCTGTTGCCGCTATAACATCAAATACTAAAAACAAAATAATAATAATAATTAAGGGGGGCTCCCATACAAAAAACGTGATATTTTAGCCCTTTTTCATGGCTACCACTCGCCGAGCTAGATCTCAAGAACCGTAATAGCTAGACAGTTGAAATTTGCACAGATTATGTATTCTTATTGTGGCTACAACAACAAATGCTAAAATCAAAATAATAACAATAATTAAGTGGGGCTCCCATACAACAGAGTAGTTCTTAGCGTTTTTTGCTGTATCTCATGAACCGTAATAGCAAGGAGGTTTTTCACAGATGTTGTATTTTTATTGCCACAATAATAACAATTTCTAAAAATAAAATAAAAATAATATTTAAGGGGGGCTTCCATACAACAAAATAATTTATTACCGTTTTTTGCTCGATATTAATAATGGCTACACGTAGACGCTAGAAATAATTACAAATTATTAAGGTTATATATTCTGGTACGGAACCCTTCGTGCGCGAGTCCGACTCGCACTTGGCCGGTTTTTTATTAAATCAAAACATACTGATGATCAAATATGTACAATGGGCAGCTTTCACACATTTTTTTTTGAAAAGTGACCGATTATTTTTGCTCGTCATTGTATTTATCCACGGGTTACTACGTTTCGAAATTATTATCTTATTTATAGAAATATGCAGTTTTGAACCTTTTTTTTAACGGGGTAGTTCTTAAAACTTAAGTCTCAGAAAAACTATGTACAGATGAAGAATGAAAATAATCTGTTTTGAAAAGAAACTCATGACGTGTTTATATATTTTTAAAAATACATTGGCAAAATAAAACTATGTATTCGGTAAAGAAAGGATTAATAACATCAAGACCCAGATTTCTTTCAGCATGAAGTACTCCAAAGAAATGCCGACATTTTATTTTAGATTTATGCTGCAAGAAATAGAGCACATTAGTATCTCGGGTCTGTGAATGAAATATGATATACGTAAATCAGAACTTTAGTACGACCTTTTACAAAAACTTTTATAACCCCGGGCCCCCCAGACAAGTCTGAAGACGCGCAAATACTATGTGTAGGAGGCTTATTTACAGCGCGCAAATATTTCGTGTTTTCCATCAGGTTATTACACCACGTGGTTACAAAAAAAATAAAAAACAGATCCGAAAGAGCTGTCAGCTTCAATGCGATGCGGAACCACGAGGCCACACACACACACACACACACACACACACATACACACACACAGAGAGAGAGAGAGAGAGAGAGACAGACAGAGAGAGATAGTAGATAGATATCGACGTCTAACTTATAACACCCCTCCTTTTGCGTTGGGGGTTAATACATACATACATAAATCACGTCTTTATCCCCCACGGGGTAGACAGAGCTCAAGGCAACAAGACGTAAAGGCCACGTTTAGCATAAGGGTGCGACCACACCGCCGCTTAAAAAACGGTGACGTTACGGAATCGCAACAAAATGTATGAAGAAACGGTGAGAAAACGTGACGCATACGACACGTCACTGCGTATACGCGGCGGTTTGGTCGCACCCTAATGTGGGCGTAAATGTTGAAATGGGGAACAAAATAGATAGTGATGGGTTGAGGTTAGCATGATTTCTAAGATTTGGACGGTAAAATACTTAAAACGTGGTATATCAGCTATAATTATAGTACGCAGTACGAGTACGACTATAGTCTACGATGTCTACGTAATAGAACCTCTATAATTTTTTTTTATTTTTGACTCTATGGTGTCTCAAAAAGACTACAGAGATTAGAGCGTGCGGTCACGGTCGGCATCCCATGTGATATTTTATGTTTTTGCGTGTTATGATGTTCTTGTGCCAATGTTTATTAATTTGGTTTTTGTTTATACAAAACCATCAACGTTCTAATAGATAGAGGATGCCTTTTTTAGACTGTACCGGGCATAAGGCGCGGTTGTGGACGACCGCTGGACTGTAGATTGGTTTGCTTTTAAAGCAATCCATTTTTGGGTATGATTATTCTTTATTGTACATAAAACACAATAATTTTACATATGATTACAAAGTAGTGATTTTCGGGTTAATAATGTGTAATTAAATTTGCAGCTACATTCTGTGATACATCTGTGATATACATATATTTGTGATAGGCATTCAAAAGATTTTCATTTAATTAAGTACTTCATTTTGAAAATAATTTTATACAATAAATTTCACCCACCGCTGAAAAGCTGCCACGCGCTCGAATTAATTAATAATGATAGTATGGCATACTAACTAGAGGGATTTCGTATCCTGTATATATTGTATACTATTTCGGTAGCTAACTCTTCGACTGATTATCAAAATCACCCCGGTTAAGAGGCTGACAACACCTAATTTTGGTGAAATTGATGTTATTTAAGCACTTTTTTAAGAAAAACTACACACAAAAAAAATATAATGTTAATTTTCATCATATTTCAAACACGCTAGACGGACTCGATACGTAATTGAACAAAATCGGCTCGATAGAAAATAATTGCAAAGATTGGTCTTAAAATCTTCATTAAACGGTTCTATGTCTTTATTTTTTCGACGTATGGGTCTGCAATTAAAAACATGAAGTCAACATATTCATACCTACACGACTAACGAGTCATATTTCACAAATAATCCATACTTTTATTTTATTTCTTCTTATTTGTGTCTTATTTGCAAGATTTTAGACGCGCGCCAAGCTGCCGGAATAGTTTCTTCTCTTTCACTAACAGGCACGCGAACCGTATGTGTGAAGAGTGGCGCTGCTCAAGGTCATTTGCTGTTGACAGCGCCTTAACAGTACCCTCCTATAGCCGGGTACGCATCAGCGACTTGTAACCGTAACTTTTGCAAGTGACAGTACCATAGGTAACCAAAAACTCTATTGTGGACGTGGCTCCCGAGCATACTGCAAGCGGAACGCCACGTTCGCACTAAGTAGGGATTCTGAGCCTTTAGTGTAAGTTTTCGCATATAAAAACGTCTCGAACGCGTTCATGTAAACGTCTCAATTACTATGGAATAATTTGCAGTGCCACCTGCGGATCGAAACGGCAATAAACTGTTTTCAGTTTTTATAGTATTTGACATTTCAACGCAAACGCGTTCGAGACGTATTTTGCGACCGAAAACTTACATTAAGCATACTGATAATGTCGTGTAACGTTTACAGCTCGCTGATGAGTACCCGACTTTACTCAACGCTAGAAATATTACAACCATTAAGTGCGTAACGATGTTCAAAATTGGCCGTAGCTGTTTTAAAACAAAAAATGTGAAATACACGCCTAAATATTTAATTGTTTTCCATCAGTTATATAAAAACAAAAAAGAGCGGCGTAAAAGGATTGATACCCTCGAAATAATCGATTGACGGCACAGACAAATTCTGATAGCCGAGAGCGTAGTATTCTGTTCATAAATCTTATAAATGATTTAAATATTGTTAACTTACAAAATAATCGAACGTAAATAACAGAAACACTATGATAATAAGCGTTTGTAGAAACCGAAAAGCTTGAAATGTATACCCGGCCATGGATTTAGAAACTTTTGGGGTTGCTGGTTCTCAAAAGCGGTGTTGATCGCTTACCATTAGGCAAACCACTTGCTCGCTTACCCCTTGTTGTCTGTAAAAAGTTTTGCATTAATTTAAACCAGTGTTTCCCAACCTGTGGTCCGCGAACCCCTGGGGGTCCGCGAGTATATGTATGGGGGTCCGCGGTGTCATCTCTGGACCATACATAAATGCTAATAACTGTTGTAATAAGACGCCTTCTAATTATATTTTAGACTTTATTTAATAGATCTTTACATTAAGTATACACGTTTCAACAGCCGTCATGAATCATAGTGATGTGCATGACACAGACCATAGACAATATACTAGTGCTGTCCGTAACATCCCCCTTATTAAATTAAAAACACTTCTATCTTATCATTAAACAATAACAAACATTTTACACCATCATTAGGCATTAAGCAATAATAGACATTTTATGCATTAAACAATAATAGACCTCTTAACTTCACCAAAAACATAAATCACAATATCAATTAAATAAATGTCTCAGTCTGAATTTAATTACAAATTTAATCTAACCGGTGGGTTAATTATTCTTCCTGATCTAGTTTTTATAACCTGGGGTTGCGTAGGAGATTTCCCTGTTATTGCAGGCAATGGTGTGCTGGGCAGTTCAGCATCAGGAGATATTGTTGCTGTTTGAACTGGGCTCGTGTTTGCTGGTGTTTGAACTGATCTTGGAACCATAATGTGCTGCCTGTTTCGCCTCCCTACAAATTCATCAGAACCTACCACAATATACGATTTAGGCTCTGAACAAATTTTTTTTATCCCTCTTCTGACACCATGTTGTAATAAGACGCCTTCTAATCATATTTTAGACTTTATTTAATAGATCTTTACATTAAGGCGAAGGGATAGGCAAATGACCTTGCCCGTTTGTGACGTGGCAAGCAGTCCGATCAACGCGACATCTGTTAAATAATCGACGCGTGAACTCGATGCGAATGGGCGCGGGCTGATGGATTGAAATATTGCACTGTGATGTTAGTAGATGGCGCTTGTTTCAGTTTTCCGATTGCCTTACACAGACACAGCATAATGTTCAAATCAGATTTCGCAAAAATAATAAAAATTGAAACATTTCGGCATTCGTAACGTGGCCTTAAAGTCTTGTTACCTTGGGCTCTGTCTGCTCCGCAAGCAATAGAGACGTTATTTATGTATGTATGTATGTGATATTATACATGAGAAAGTTTGTGACGATGTGAGTGAGTGTGTAATGTTTGTTTCTTCTTTTTTTTTATGTGAATAGGAAGGTAAACGAGCAAGTGGGTCACCTGATGGTAAGCGATCACCACTGCCCATAGACACCCGCAACCCCGGAGGGATTGCAGATGCGTTGCCATGCCAACCTAGAGGACTTAGATGAAATGCCTCTGCATGAAATTTGGAACGAAGACAGTTGGTACCCTAGATTAAAACAGGCTACTTTTTATCACAGAAAATTGCGGGATAGTGATGAACGTGACGTCAAAGGTGTCCAGAGTCTGTCTGGAGTCGCAACGTAAATTATTATTGCAGAATAAAGTAAAACTTGAACGTGTGCGGGAAAGGTACGGAATAAGGTGTAGTTTTTCCAATGATTATTTTCAAAACCGATATCTGAGGGTCCGAGAGGTCCCCAAACATAAATCCGTTATCAAAAATGAAAAAGATGGCCGCCATTTTGAATTCTTTAAGTTTTGAAACGATTATTTTCAAAATCGATATCTGAGGGTCCGAGTGGTCGTCAAACACAAATCTGCTATCGAAAATAAAAATACTGACCGCCATTTTGAATTCTTTACTTTTTGAACCGATTTTCAAATTCGATATCTGAGGATCCGAGTGGTCTTCAAACATGAATCCGTTTTTAAAAATGAAAAAAGAGGCCGCCATTTAAAAAACTTTTGTTTTTGGACCGATTGATAAAATATAAAATGGAAAAAGTGACCGCCATTTTGAAATCTCTAGTTTTTGAACCGATTGTTTTCAAAATCGATATCTGAGGGTCCGAGTGGTTCCCAAACACGTATCCGTTATATAAAATGGAAAAAGTGACCGCCATTTTGAAATCTTTACTTTTTGAACCGATTGTTTTAAAATTCGATATCTGAGGATCCGAGTGGTCCCCAAACATGAATCCGTTTTTAAAAATGAAAAAAGTGGCCGCCATTTTGAAAACTTTTGTTTTTGGACCGATTGTTTTCAAAATCGATATCTGACGATCCGAGTGGTTCCCAAACACGTATCCGTTATATAAAATGGAAAAAGTGACCGCCATTTTGAAATCTTTACTTTTTGAACCGATTGTTTTAAAACTCGATATCTGAGGATCCGAGTGGTCCCCAAACATGAATCCGTTTTTAAAAATGAAAAAAGTGGCCGCCATTTTGAAAACTTTTGTTTTTGGAACGATTGTTTTCAAAATCGATATCTGACGATCCGAGTGATTCCCAAACACGTATCCGTTATATAAAATGGAAAAAGTGACCGCCATTTTGAAATCCTTAGTTTTTGAACTGATTGTTTTCAAAATCGATATCTGAGGGTTCGAGTGGTCCCCAAACATGAATCCGTTATCAAAAATGAAAAAAGTGTCCGCCATTTTGAAATCTTTAGTTTTTAGATTGATAGCTTTCAAAATCGATATCTGAAGATCCGAGTGTTCCCCAAACATAAACCCGTTATCAAAAATGGAAAAAGTGGCCGCCAGCTCAGCTATCGATTTTGAAAACAATCGGTCCAAAAAGTAAAGAATTCAGAATGGCAGCCAGTTTTTTTTATTTTCGATAGCAGATTTGTGTTTAACGACCACTCGGACCCTCAGATATCGATTTTAAAAATAATCGGTCCAAAAACTAAAGATTTCAAAATGGCGGCCACTTTTGTCATTTTTGACAACGGATACGTGTTTGGAGACAACTCGGATTCTCAGATATCAATTTTGAAATCAATCGGTCAGAAAACTAAAGATTTCAAAATGGCGGCCAATTTTTTCATTTTCGATAACGGATTTATGTTTGGGGACCTCTCGGACTCTCAGATATCGGTTTTGAAAATAATCGGTCCAAAAACTAAAGATTTCAAGATGGCGGCCACTTATGTCATTTTTGACAACGGATTCATGTTTGGGGACCACTCGGACCCTCAGATATCGATTTTGAAAATAATCGGCCCAAAACTTAAAGATTTCAAAATGGCGGCCACTTTTTTCATTTTTGATAACGGATTCATGTTTGGGGACCTCTCGGACTCTCAGATATCGGTTTTGGAAAATAATCGGTCCAAAAACTAAAGATTTCAAAATGGCGGCCACTTTTGTCATTTTTGACAACGGATACGTGTTTGGAGACAACTCGGATTCTCAGATATCAATTTTGAAAACAATTGGTCCAAAAAGTAAAGAATTCAAAATGGCGGCCCGGTTTTTCATTTTCAGTAGCAGATTTATTTTTGACGACCACTCGGACCCTCAGATATCGATTTTGAAAATAATCGGCCCAAAAACAAAGATTTCAAAATGGCGGCCACTTTAATTTGACATTTTTGATAACGGATACGACACGTGTTTGGAGACAACTCAGATCCTCAGATATTGATTCTGAAATTAATCGGTCGAAAAACTAAAGATTTCAATATGGCGGTCTTTTTTATTTTGATAACGGATCCATGTTCGGGGACCACTTGGACCTTCAGATATCTTTTTTTTTCTTTCTAATGATAGACATATACATACATTGGAGTACTACTTGCCTAAATATCAAAAATTTTCATGCAGTAATTCCAACCAAAATCCTATTTCCCATGCTTGTTCGCTAAACAGCAAGTATCAAACCAACCTGCCACTAAGTTCCCAAAAAACGGATTGAAAATAATCACTTTTAACTTAATATAGGTATTATACGTGCGAAGCGAACGAGTACGACTTTTTGAAGCACTGTTTCGCGCCTATTCTGTGACTCAAACAACATGCTTAGCCAAACCAATATGAAAAAACGCGAAGCGAATGTTGGCAACGTCGCGTCGCTTACGCACTGCCGCCACCGAGCGAACATGCAACGTTGCTTTTTCCTTATTTTTTTCATACGTCTTATCCAAATTATTTATTTATTTATTTATTTATTTATTTTTAATTTATTTTTATGAACATTTTTGGTTTTATCTTAATAATTTATTTCACTGTATTATCTTTTTAACATTTTTTTGGTTTACGAATTTTTTTGTACATTGAAAAGCGCCTGATTGAATGTGCGGGCAAATATTGCGTTCGCCCTTTTCACAAGCTCAGGGCAGTACTACTCTCTAAAGCCTTATTTGTTGGCTAATTGAAGCAAACGCACCGTGGAATTTTAATTATGAGTTACTAGAGTAACCTCGTCGAGATTGGTAGCAAACAGATTTGTTTCACCCGAGCAAAAGTTGTACAAAATATTGTCGAGACTCTTAGAGCAAACGAATTTATGTAGTAACTACGACATTAAGGAATATGTTTTCGCCGGTGAATTCTAATTCAAGACATGTTTTATAGAATGTGCAGTTTTCAAAACTCCAAATTGTGTATTATCGCCATAAAACATGCACAAAAACAACCAATTTATGAGCTTTTGCCTATCCCTTCGCCTTAAGTATATACGTTTTAACAGCCGTCATGAATCATAGTGATGTGCATGACACAGACCATAGACAATATACATTTACTAGTGCTGTCCATAACTTTCTTAATTTTGCATCTGTAATCTGTAATAACTAAAATAAATACGTACCTAATCCGATTTTTTTGCTGTTTATTTTATTAAGGGGGTCCGTGGCTGAAAAAGGTTGGGAAACGCTGATTTAAACAGAAAAAAGGCAAAGAGGCTAATGTAACTAATTGTATCTCAAATTAGCAGTAGGTATAAAAAATCAGAGTCGTTTGTGATTAAAACTAAATCAACCGCGCTGACCGTGAAACCGACTATGATTAAACTTATAATAATTTTAAAGACGGTAATAACGTACTTTTTGTTTTAATAGCTTCAAGGTGTATTTAAACACTATTATCGCCGAAATTTTGTGAGAAGCAAAATTGATGAAAAAATCGACGAAGCAACGCGACTAATTAAGAAATGTTATATAATAGAATTTGATCCCCAATTAGGGATGCTTATGGCTTTTGGGTTCCGTTCCGTACCTCTAAAGGAAAAAAAAACTCTTGTTTATGATCACGTCTGTGTCAAGATCCTTTTTTTAGAACATATGAAGATGTAGAGTTAAAATTGATAAATTCGATAGGTACCACCTATATTAGTTAAATAGTTGTTATTAAGTAATAATTATTTTTGACTCTAGCAAAATCAACAAACAAAAACAAAACAATACACAATAATTAGCCTTTATTGTAAACCTATATTAGTAGGGTCTAAGTTATGGGGTCTGGTTTGAATTTGTATCTTTAGTTTTCAATATTATTATTATTATTAGTGGTATTTTTTTATATAGGTAGGTACCTATTTTAAGTTTAGGCTAGTTTTATTTTAAATAATATAATATTATACTAATACTTACTATTAGTAGTATTCGTCCAATTCCTAGCATAAAAAACGAAAACAAATTTACCTAAAGGTACCAACCACTTTAACTTTTATCGATTTTGATCAGATATCTACAAAACCAAAACCTTAAACATACCTATTGTGTGGTATTTTTTTTGTTTCATTCAAAAATAATAATCACCGTTACCGTCCAAAGATAAAGTAATCCTTGCATTAGATACTGTAATTAATTAAGTATGTTTTAAACGAATTAACAACGATGCAAATAATCATACCTCAAAATATCCGCATCCGATTTTCTAGCAACCTGTATAACATTCACTAACTTGTAATATTTTTGTAGGTAGCATGACCCAAATTACCAACTTACGATCCATTATACTGCTAAAATGACGCCCACGTTCAAGTTAATGAAAATATCACGCGAATAAAGTGTTTTAAGTAACAAAAATTGGAACCTACTTCCTTATAAGCTTGCTTAAGGCGCTGTCAACAGCAAATGACCTTGAGCAGCGCCACTCTTCACACATACGGTTCGCGTGCCTGTGAGTGAAAGAGAAGAAACTATTCCGGCAGCTTGGCGCGCGTCTAAAATCTTGCAAATAAGACACAAAGAAAATGACATTGAATTTGACATTTATTTTTTGATTGTAATTATTATTGGATTTCTGATTTCTATTTTTTTATTTTTTATTTTATTGTTTTTATTTTATTTACAATTGACGATCTTTTTGTGACTTTCTTATGTTTTGACATAAAAATATAATGTAATTTAGAAATCGAAATAAATGAATCTAATCTAATCTAATCTAAGAAGAAATAAAAAAAAGTATGGATTATTTGTGAAATATGACTCGTTAGCCGTGTAGGTATGAATATGTTGACTTCATGTTTTTAATTGCAGACCCATACGTCGAAAAAATAAAGACATAGAACCGTTTAATGATGATTTTAAGACCAATCTTTGCAATTATTTTTTATCGAGCCGATTTTGTTCAATTATGTATCGAGTCCGTCTAGCGTGTTTGAAATATGATGAAAATTAACATTATATTTTTTTTGCATTTTTTTTGTGTGTAGTTTTTCTTAAAAAAGTGCTTAAATAACATCAATTTCAACAAAATTAGGTGTTGTCAGCCTCTTAATTATTAAGAGTATGTTAATTACGAAGATAAAAGCATTCTTCCGTGCTGGTCTGGGAGTAATGAAAAAATATAGAAAGAGTGGGCGAAAATATAGAAAGAGTGGGCGAAAATCATAGGTATCATGTTATAGGCGATGCGGCTAGCAACCCATCATTATTTTTATTCTATTTTCCATCTATCCGCCCACAATCTTGCTAAACGTGGCTTGTAGGTCTTGTCACCTTAGGCCCTGTCTACCCCGTAAGGGATGAAGACGTGATTTGTGTATGTGTGTTTGTATGTTTTTGTATAGCAATACCTACCTAGCTATCTTCAAATATTTTTGATGTGTCGAATCGAAAGGCAAACGAGAGGTAGGAAAAATTGGGTGTTAGACAATAAATATTTCATTCATTGATAATTGAGACTGAGGTTACGTCTTGCATACCTACCTATCTAATTTTATTTCTAAAACAGGCTGCTCACACAAATGGTGGTTAATACGAGAGTGAGTGGGACAGTGTGATACGAACTTCTATCTAATTTGGGATAAGCCCCTCTGATACTTTATTCGAATAATTACGGGTCACGTGAAATAATAAAAGAACGCTCACTGGGGGATTATTATATTACATTTAGACAAATTATTCCGTGATATTTTTGGCCTAAATTGTAAAGCTAATTACAAAAGTAGCCAGATTACATAAATATTATATTTCATGATGTTAGAACTGGTACTAGGGGCTAGCAAGAGACTCAGTGAGGTATATAATTGAATCTCTTGAACAATATTCATAAGTCGAATTAACGAGTCCGCTAGACATTCTACTATATAATCAAAAACAGATTTGAATCCGGCATTTTACAAACAGGAATTCTTAGCCAATTATATTTCAAGTCGCTACGCCGTAAAATATAACTACTTACTGATATTTTACTAGTGATATAGTCTTAAGCAGCTTCCATCAAATTTAGTTAAATTACCTAATGTTTAACGGCCATTCTCAGAGCAGGCAATTTTTGGACGTCCGAGCAAATATTGCAGGCTTCCTTAGGCTTTTTAGACATTTTTTTATTTTTTATAGTTAGTATGCGTCCCATTCTAGCTCGCACAATAAGTTTTTGCACGATAATATGGTTATAACTATTTAAAAAAAAATACTAAAACCCCATTCTCCTAAGCTCCGTTTAGCGAGCGGACTCCAAAATTGAGAACAAAACCTTGTGTAACTTTGTAAAAACTGTCGGTAGCCTATGTTAGGTGTTTTGTTATTCAAGTCAACTAGTTGGACTACATATTAATTATAATTAACAATAGCGGCAAGGTCTTACTCATATAATTTTGATTTTTTTACCGCGCGAGCGAACTTCCATCTAAACTCCGTCAATGGATATAAAATCACATATTACACCACTATTTGTAAGCTTACGCGCAACCCAATAGGGCTGAACGCTAGTGTTCTGCCTGGTCCCCGTCGACGTCTAGGTCGGGTGCAGGCATGGTGCTTAGGGCCAAAATTACGAACATATATATCTAAACTCCGTTTTGTGTTTCCCGTCTCTGCTAAACTCCGTTTAGTTGTTTTATTTTTTACTGGTATTCTTCTGTATCTATTTGTCTTGCTATCATTATAGCTCGTTATCCTATGTTAACGACATGTTTGCTGCTATTCCCTTAAATGCATCCATCACTAGACAAAAAATCGAAAATGGCTTTCTCCCTCCCTAAGCTCCGTAGACTAAACTCCATCGTATTTTTGATAAGAATTAAGAAAATTATACAAAATCTGATTGTTTTTGTACATAAAAACGTTTATTATAGCACTCACTTTTGAGTACCGATGTTTTCGTGTTCAAGAAGTACACATTTTTGAAAATAATTATTTATGGTTTCTATTGACATGATTTTCATGTTCCAGTGAATTATGACACGGGGTTCTTGTTACATGCTGTACATCTTATTTTTCGATCATAATGTTTGCTTTTTATTTAATTTAAACAAATAAGTAATATTTTATTCATGTTTAATGTATATCGATGTCTCAACTCCGTCTTGATGAAAAATCAATGTGTTATAAATCATAAACTAATTGGTTTATTTAATGGCCAAAAGCACAGACAAGCTTCTTGTAGCATAGATTTTCACATTGTACTTCAATTATGTTCATAAATGTAAAACTCAAAATCAAGACGGAGTTTAGGCTGACAACACGTTTTCCTGAGAATGACCGTTAAATGACTGTCTCCAGGGTCAGGATAGGTAAGTTTTACAATTTGTTTACTAACATACAATGGACCTCAAAGTTGTCCAACAATAAAGATATTTTATTTTTTATTTTTATAAATAGTGTTTGCCGACCTCTGGAAATAAATAGGAGATGGCACTGCAAGAAAAAGAACAATGTTTATAATACGCAATAACAAAATTCAATTCCAAATTCAAAACTTTATTTTGCCAATAAGCCGCCAAGGGTGCTTTTACATATCTTTTTGCGAAACTACCAGCGCATTCGGAAAGACCATCATTGCCAAGTTAACGCGCCGCAAGAAACTTGGCAGAAACAGTTGCTACTCACGTAACTTATGAATGAAAAGGTACACTGAGAACATAGTTTTGGACGACCGGATGGTCTAGTGGTTAGCAAACCTGACTATGAAGCTTGAGGTCCCGGGTTCGATCCCCGGTCGGGGCAGATATTTGTATGATGAATACGAATGTTTGTTCTCGAGTCTTGGGTGTTTAATATGTATATAAGTATGTATTTATCTATATAAGTATGTTTATCCGTTGTCTAGTACCCATAGTACAGGCTTTGCCTAGTTTGGGACTAGGTCAATTGGTGTCAATTGTCCCACAATATTATTATTATTATTATTATTATTATAGTACTGAAATGCATCTTAAGATTCGTTAATTAAAGGGTCAATAATTAACCACTAGCGTCAAATTTTCAAGGGTGTTCAAATATTATAGACTTACTGACAATTTTGTAAAAAAAAGTTAAAAGGGTACTTTGACACCCAGTTTATTTTGTTTCAGGTACAGCTATAATTAAAAATACGGCATATAAATTAGAGTAAAGTGAGTTTTGTTTTTAATAACTAATTAAATAGTTTTAAACACTGCTCTGTGAACATACTCGTACAGTCAAAGAATTTAATCCCATGGAGGACCTTTTCACATAAATCGTCATAGCATAGTGACATCGCATTACTTAACAAAGAAAATCGTTACGACGCTTACTATAAATAGGTTCCATGGTGGGTTAGGAATTAAACAACTTGACGTTACATAGATCAACATGTCAGCTCCAAAAGCCTTACATCTTCTGGACGAGTTTGACCATAAATTAAAATGTTTCGACTATTGACCATTACTTATAGTGACATAGTATAATATCACTTGGATCAAAATCGAATAGAGGTCACGTATCGTATCGTTCACATACAAATGAATACATTTACCCAAATCAACGCCTACTTCGTATCCCCAAGCATTGTGTCCCCACAATGCATGTTGTTATTGTGTTAATAACTATTGTGGTTTACTGGCCAGAGGAATGAACCTATAGAGCTAAAGTGAGAAAATATTTTTTTTTTGCTGAACCACTGCTGTCGCAGCCATGGTCCGGAGTTGCAACTATTTTATGGCTATTAATAGGAGACTGATTGGATGGTACGATAATAAACTTCAAATTTCGAATTTCAGAGCAGTCACTATTTTTACGTGGTCTTTATTTAAGTCTTGTTTGAAGCTCTGACTACCCCATAAGGGAGACCTGGTTTTTTTTTACTTGCATAAGTAACCCCTTGGTTGGCTGGTCCAAAGTCAACCAGAACATTAGAGTCGAGTAAGGGTGCGACCAAACCGCCGCGTTCACCGTTTCTTCATAACATTTTTTTGCGATTCCGTAACGTCGCCGTTTTTAAGCGGCGGTGTGGTCGCACCCTAAACAGATTTAAAATCGATATCAATTGTAAATAAGTATAAAAGCATGGCGTGGTGTAGAGAATAACCCCCTTATTCATAAACGCTCTGTAGGCTTCTGCTAACTTAGTAATCGTTTGTCCTTATCTGTCACTTTGACATTTACCTTTTACAGATAAGTAGGTACAAACGATAGCCAATTTAGTAGAAGCCTATAGACCGTTTATGAATAATAGGGTAAAAGAATAGACTTAGGTACTAACAATAATTTAAATCTAAAATGGCTTTCTTCCGTGTACCCCTACAAAAATAAAACTATGACGGAATAACCAGTCCTAGTATAAGCGACTTTTTTTTTTATGTGAATAGGAAGACAAATGAGCAAGTGGGTCACCTGATGGTAAGCGGTCACCACTGCCCATAGACACCCGCAACCCCGGAGGGATTGCAGATGCGTTGCCAACCTAGAGGACTTAGATGAAATGCCTCTTGTGCCCGTAATTTCCCCGGCTGTCTTACTCTCCACACCGGAACACAGCAGTGCAAGCACTGCTGCTTAGCGGCAGGATTAGCGAGTAAGATGGTGGTAGCGATCCGGACGGACCTTGCACAAGGCCCTACCACCCGCTTTATTAGGCTCTACTGGTAAATTTTTCAATGTTACAGGCCCAAGGGTGGTCAGGAGGTTTTCTTGTCCCACAATGATATAGCTCGGGGCGTTGTGTGAAACCAACGAGGCGGAAGGCGATTGTCCTATTAGAATAATCTCATTAGAAAATATAGATCCCATCAAAAACATAACTTTTGAAAAAACCAAGTCTCGCAGCTCAGTTCTTCTACCGTAAAAAGTAATGACATCTATGTAATGCCAAGTCGGTTAATTTATTCAGTCCCTACTAAAGAGACCTCCTGTCTTAAGTTATTACGTAATTAGCTAACCTAATAACTTAACATATAATGACCATTATCAAAATTAAAAATCTTTTAGGTATATAATGTTTTAAATAAATAGATTGACTTGGCGTTCGCATTAAATCATCAATTTAATATAATAATATGTAGTATGAAAACACAATTTTTCTCGTAAGTAGGTAAATACTGTTAAAGGGTAAATTTAAATAATACACGGGAGTGCAGTAACAGGACTTTACTTCACCAAAGCCCGCTTTCCTCTGCCGCCTCGACCCAATGCCTGGCACCAAGTCGTTTCCCCCACCACCTACCCGGCACAATGTTGCCGTTACAAAAATAGTCAAATGACAACTTATAAAAACTATAGAAATACAAACATGATGTGATTATTGACTTACATTCGATTTCTTTTTAACATAATTGCAATTTCACTTTTGACTTTAATTCCTGTCAGTTTTAACAATTATAACCTTGAAGTTGCCTTAAAATAGTAAACAAAGTGCAAAATAATCCCGTCAAAATTAATAACTAACAATACATATTGTTATTGAACCGTTTCTTTTGTAGATTTTTTAAATCTGAACCACCTAACCTAACAACATTAACAGTGCTTCCTCAATAACTAGACTAAAACAGTGTCTACTTGTCTAGGGAGTTACGGCAGATTGTTCAAGAATCTACGTTATACTGAAAGCACAAGAAACTTTCGACCTGTCTTAACACGAGCAAGTAAAATTAAATCAAAAATGTTAAGCTACTGCGGGATATAAACAGATCCGAAGCATGACGACACCATCGACCACTAATTTGTTGACAGACTTAATTGACAGCCGATGTTTGGAGAACGTACATATTTTAATACTTTAAAGCGGTTACCCACGTGTTGAGGTTTCGGTATCGTATTGACAGTCACTTGGAAGCCGTGACGTCATTGATGGGTTTTTAATTATACTACAGGGATTATGGATGTAATCGCCTAGCATTTTTTCATCAGTCAAGGCTTAAGCCTGCACTCCATCACTGTACCGAAGAATATATCCGGCAAAAATTTCATTTATTAACGGCTCTATAAGTGATTCTGTCTGTTTTTTAGGGTACCGTAATCGTTATTATCTGCAGGATTAATTTATTACCCTTTTGTCTTGGTCTATCAGTTGCAGTAAATCAAAACCTATGTTGCGAGTAGAGTAACCTCCTGGTGTTCTCGAGTGTTTTATAGGGAGGAGTGTAGCGTTGAAGCCGAAGCACCTTAGGTAACAACATGTAATTATTATTATTATTATTATTATTATTATTATAGCCTTTTTATTCCGAATTCGCTACAATTTCAGTAAGTACATGTTCTTGTTGTCGCGTAATTCGGTGTGCCTCATGGCATAGGCCTCCTCCGTGTATTGGAGTGGAGTCCCACGCGCGCCCAGTGCGGATTGGGAACTTAACACACACCATTGAATTTCTTCGCAGATGTGTGCAGGTTTCCTCACGATATTTTCCTTCACCGAAAAGCTCATGGCAAATTACAAATGTAATTTTCGCACATAAATTCCGAAAAACTCAGAGGTGCGAGCCCGGGATTTGAACCCACGACGCTGTGCTTGAGAGGCCACAGGTCAAACCACTAGGCTACCACGGCTTTTTGTACATGTAACATGTAATTAATCACTACTAATTATGAAACAAAATCCTCCGTCGCGTCTGTCTGTTTTCCATAAACTCAAAAACTGCTGAATTTTCATGTGGTTGTCGCCAACAGATTAGGAATACACGAGGATGGTCTTAGTGGGTATATTATTAAAATTTCTAAACAACACTGAAAATTAGGACAGAAAAATCTGGAATTTAGAACAAAAAATGCAAATAATCGGGCACCTATAGTTTTTCAGATTTTTAGGCATTAAAGCTTAGAAAGCAAGCTTTTATGCACATATAATACAGAAACCATGGGTGCCCGTTTTCTTTTGGAACGGATCTAAGGTCTATCTAAGGTGATTTGGTGAAAATCATAGGTCTGTGTTACAAGACCACAACTTTGGTTACTAGGCTTGATTGTGGTCAAACGCCAGCCTATGCATAAGTTCATAGGTTATAATAGCTTACGCAGTAATATCAATCATGACGTATAATAGATGTGATTGGACGGCAAGATAAATTAATCCAGTACAAATATTTGGAGGGATTAGGAGCGCTCGTGGGCCGGAGTCACGACAAGCAGACTCATTATCTACGCCCATTGTCGAAGAAAGTCAGATTTGATTTGGACGGTGTGTTTGAGTAGATTTGTGAGTAATTTTAAATGATGTGTTTGAGTTGCAATTGCATTTAGATACGTTTTCTATGGAATATTTCGAGGCAGTTGCGTGTATTGTAGACTGAGCGGTCTACTCTCATTTTTCTCGTAATTCTTATCTTACTAATATTATAATTATTGTATGGGACAAGGCTTGTACTCCGAAAAATTAGGTCAAATTTTTAAACTGTTTTTTTGTTTGTTTTGTTTTTGTTTTGAGAAAAAGAGGTACATAAAAGTTTACTAGCTAATGGGACGTGCGGTGTGGGCCAAAGTTTTTAAAGCACTGATTTTGCAATGGCGGTAAGCTAAAGAAAGACGTACCGCCTCTCCCTCTCGCACACAACCCCGCAAGTCCCATCGCTTTTACATGACAGTAAAGTTAGTGTACACAATAATAATAAAAAAAACAAATGGTAGTTACGTCGCTTACAATAATAAATGTCAAAGTTTGTAACGATGTGAGTGAGTTCCTTCTTCAAAAAATATCGAAGTGTTCCGATATTGGGCCTCTCCATTTTACTATAGTAGTGTAACGGGATACGAAAGTAGGTAAGTGCCTTTATTAAAAGAGAGAAATGGAAAATAATTAATAATAGGCACTAGAAGAATATTGTTTTGGTTTATCATCGCACCTGCGAACCCAACTTCCACTTGTGTTGCGGACGGTAATCATCTGCCGTTGGATCAAGTCATCAAACTAGAATGTAAATTAACTCCTTTGTTTCCCTGATTTAAGTTTATTTAAGTAAGGTTTCTTTTTTTACGAGAGCACGTGAGAAGTATGCGTGGTACGCAATAAAAGGAAGTGCATAGATCTATTAATATCTCACGCGTCTACAGTAGGCGCCAGCACCGGACTAATAAATCTTACAATAACTCAAAGAAACCGTTCTCAAATGACTTCCTATCGCCAGCAATTCCACAAAGCCATACCGCGTTGCAATTTTCTGCAACGCATTTATTTTTAACGCTAACGCATTTAGAACCCAGATGGTCGTACGTTCGCGCAACGCGTTAATCTGTCGGCGTTAACATCGATCCCGCACTCGGTAAACAGCCAGTCCATTATTGATGATCGACGAGCTCGGTTTGTAAATGAGTTTGGAGTACGACTCGAATTGAAGATACTCTATTGTTTGGATTTTTTTGGTTAGTCCAGTTTAGAAACGGAAATAGCGTCACGGCTTGCGGTGAGATGCTTCTTGTATGATCTTTCTTGTCAAAATGAGCATTAAAACTACCATAATAATGAACAAAAAGTGTGTTTTCCAATTTCACCGTTTGGGTCGAAGTATTTGGCCACAGCAATAGACTTGTTCTATAAAAAATTGCAACGATAAAAGTACTTATTTATTGTTAATTTTTTTCCCTCTCAAAAAGTGCCGCGAAACGTCAAATTGTCGCGCCGTAACGTTCGTTGAATGAGAGCAGGTGTGTGCTTTCCCATAATAATGTTTGGAAAAGAACGCAACACGAAAAATTGAAAACGGTTACATCAAAGAAAGGCTGACGACTCCTTTGCCCACATTTGATAGTTCTAAAATACAACAACGTTTACGAATAATTAAATTTTAATACAATTTAAATAATTTTCTATATATATATACAACACGAAATCTCTCTTTTCTTTTCTTTATTTTCCTTTCTTTTACGAAATCATTCGCTAAACTTATACTAAATAAAGCATATACAATTAAGGGTTAGGCTCTTACTAAAATTGTTCACGAAATATAAATTAGACATGAATGATGTCGCGGTTCAGTGATTTAGGTATAAAATTCAAACATTATTTTGAGATAAATCTCTTTAATAACGCTCTTGTTCATTAGTAAGTAACTGGTGGAAGCTTATACGATATTTGTCATCCCATTAATGAGTAGTCAGGTCACTAATACCCCTGAGGGGTCGCTGGTGCAGGCTAGAGATAAAAAAGGTAACGGGGTTAAGGTAGATAGTGCCATACCTACATTTTGACACAATCTGGGCAGGGTATGTTTCAGCATATGTTCACTAAAAACACTGGGGCTGGTACCTAACATTTTAAAATGTACAAAACTTTATAATTTCAACATGAAACTACCGTGAGACTCAAACATAATTACAACAAAACGGATAACTCACGTATTAAAAGCCGACCCGAGCCGGCCGAGCCGGGGCGAGCGCTCTCTGATGAAGGACTACGGAATAGTCCGAAACAATTGTCGGAGCATTCTTTCGGCTTTTATACGCGAGTTATCCGTTTTGTTGTAATTAAACTTTATAATGTTGATGATCAATGTTAGTGATTATTTTATTTCTTCTCACTTAAAATACTTATGTTGAACATTCTCGCTGAATTTTCTTACTTAAAGACACAACTAATAAAATGGAAAACATACCAAATGCGACGTGGAAATTGTTCGCAAATTTAATGTTTTTTTTCTAATAATATAGCTTAATAAGCCTAGTTAATCAGATACAGACGAATTTGCTCTACTGATAAGCTTTGTTAACAATTAACTCGAAGTCTACACATAAGCAAGTCCATCTAGGAGCAATTTTGATCAACTGATTTACTTATTGCATTAAGCTACTACTAAGTAGTTACAACCTTTATTATTATTACACAACCGGTCAAATTTTGCGTAACTTAGTCACAGGGAAAGGGTGGAGTTCAAAAACATGGTCATTATTAACCGGTAGTTAAATTGTACAATTTTTAACCACCGCTGTTAATGTCCTCGTTTCTTGAACTCCACTAAAAGACTATTCCAATATGATAAATGCGACTGTGAGGTGAGTTTGTTTTTTACGTTTTCACGTGTAAACTACTCGACCAATGGTGTCAAAATATGGCATGGAGATAGTTAAAGATCCAGGGAAGGGTTTAAAACAGTTTTTATCCCGGAAAACTGTATATAGTTTACGCGGTAAAAGAAATCTCCGTTGACGAAAAATTCTCAGGAATAACTTTTTTAGTAAAAATGCCTGTTTCTACATGCTGATCCACGTCCAACGTAGAAACCTATTTATTCCCTCGAAGGTCGTGTAAAATAGCTCCAACGCTCTCGAAGTATAATCAATAGGATGTGATGCTTCCAGAATTTAAATAGAATGGCCTAGGGCGCTTACATTCCGTTGACTATCGTTGACGGGAAAGGAACGCGAATATTATAGCTTTAACAGTATGGTTAGCGTAGGTTTTCGGTCACAAAATACGCCTCGAACGCGATTGCGTCAAAATGTTAAACACAATGAGAACAGTTTGTTGCCGAGTGCTGACGTTGCCGTTTCGTTCCGCAAATGGCGCTGTCAATTTTTCCATAGAGCAATAAAATTGAGATGTTACGCGAGCGCGTTCAAGGCATTTCTTGTGCTAAAAACTTGCACTAGCTCAGACTGGGAAGAATAGAGTGAGAGAGCAATATACGCACATCGCGGCAAGGCTTATTACTTCATAATACCTATTAATCATTCATTCCTCATTTCAGGTTTTGCAGGAACAAGGAATAAATATGAACCATATAATAGCACATTTACATATCAAAGTGAACAATGAAACCGTCATTGGTTTAATTTCCTCTTTGCATTCGTGTAATAGGAAAACACTAAAAGCTATTTTTGAATAGACATTCGCAATAACTGTGTTATGATAAGATATACCTACAGTAACTTATTATACAAGGGGAAACGACAATGCGTCATAAATTTCGAAGAATAAACATCTAGAATTTTCTGTTATATCTTTGTTGCTTCTAGATATCGTTATGCACAAAAAGAACATAAAGTCCACGCATAATGAAAATTGTGACTTATACATAACCACTGTTAAAAGAAACCTTTTTGACGTTCGCTGACATTCTCCACATTTATTACGCTCTTCAAACTCTTCTCGAACCCTGTCTCATAAACTTTATTAATTAATTTTTGTTTTATCATTTATGATGTTTTATGAAGGACGGCTAGCATGTTTGGTTTAAATTAGAAATAAGTACAGTCAACAGAACTGGGGTGACTTTGATTTACGGGCTGACTTTAAAAAGTAGTTTTAATGACAAAACCATTATTTTTTATTTGCGTTTACTGCTTCCAATCAATGTCTTTGTCGATCGCCTTTGCGTCTACATGCCAAACATTCACCGGATATGGATTATATCGATTTTATAGCAATTTTAAAACGATCAAAGTAGCCCCAAAATTACCAAAGTCACCCAAGTTAGTTTACTTTAGTTATTTTACCTTAGAATGTCCTGGTAATATAAAATAGTCATAATATAGTTATTATGTACGGAAAACAAGCGAACCCATCGCTATTTTCATTCCCCTTCCCCTTCCACTTCCCCTTCATCTATACGCCCACAATCACGTTAAACGTGGCATTTAGGTCATATTATCCTAGGTTCTGTCTACCCCATAAAGGGTTAAGACGTGATTTGATTTATGTATGTACTAGCTGTTGCCAGCGACTTCGTCTGCAAAGAATTCGTTTATCGCTATCCCGCGGGAACTACGCAATTTTCCGGGATAAAAGTAGCCTATGTGCTATTCCAGACTTTTCTCTATCTATGTGCCGAATTTCATCCAGATCCGTTGGGCCGTTCTGGCGTGATTGAGTAACAAACAAACATCCATCCATCCATCCATCCATCCATCCATCCATCCATCCATCCATCCATCCATCCATCCATCCATCTATCCATCCATCTATCAATCCATCCATACTTTCGCATTTATAATATTAGTTAGATTGTACTTATAAAAGTCATTACAATTTGGTTTAGAAATCGACTTTTTTTGCTACGTGTTTATGTGATGACAGATTAATCCCGCTGACATTAACTTTCATTTGGATTAAACAGGCTTATGTTTGAGAAACAAACGATAAGCTTCTTTACTTATCACACTTTGTAAACTGAACTAATCACTATTATGCCTGTAACAATTGCTGCAGCAAAATACATTTGCTGAGGGAAGTAAAGTTCACACTTTAAAAAAGATAATTTGTAAGTGTACCTGCTAAGGTATATTAATATCTGGCTTCTGCCCGCGACTTCGTCCGCGTACATTTAGCAATTGACATGTTTACGGCTATCTCCTGGGAACTATGCTATTTTCCGGCATAAAAAGTAGCCTATGTTTCAATCTAGGGTACCAGCTATCTTCGTTCCAAGTTTTATCCAAATCCGTCCAGTCATTTTAACGTGAAGAAGGAACAAAAATACACACTCACTCATTCACATCGTCACATTGTCACATCGTCACAAACTTTCGCATTTATAATATTAGTAGGATAGTAGGATTTAAACAGCCAGTGGTGGAATCATATATCCTATAATTAAAGCCTTAATAAATGATACTCTTTGGCGACATAATTATATTACACATGTGTGAATATTAGTTAATTAGGTATATTACCAATTTTTTTTTATATTTAGATTATTAAGTCGTCTTGTAGAGGCAAGAAAAAAGTAAATCTCGATCTCTAAGTAGTTGCTAAATCTAAACTAGGTTATTTTCGTTTTGTTCGTTTTTGTAATTCATTGAAATGAAATGAAATATTTTTATTGCAAGAATACAGTTCACAAGTTATAGTACATTACAAGCTCACTGTGTTCTGCCTCATAGGCATGCAAAAATTTAGTATTGTAATACAGTATTAATAAAAAATAGAGCTCTGTTAGCTTACTTAACTTAAAAATTAATGAGATCACATATCACACGGCTAAGCCGTTATAATTTATAGTTTACTTAGTTGTTACATATTCAATTTGAATATTTAGTATGTAATGCAGATCAAGAACGAGCACCACAAACCAAATAAAAAATGAAGAGGGAATTGACAACATTTCATTTTTATGACACCTGAAAATGTATATATGGTTCGAAAGCATTTTGCCTCTTGATCACTGCAATATGTTTATATAATTTTAATATTGCTTATTATATGTAAAATAAAAATGAATTAAAAACATGTCTTAATTTTACCGATTCTACCACAAGATAGATGAAATGCCTTTGCCTTTTTCACGAGAAAAAATAAGCGAACATAATTTTGTATTTGACAACTTCAAAGTACAAGGGGGGCAACTCTGAAACTCTATTTTTGAAGTTCGTTGCATACCTTATCTCTCACTCTCAAGTTAATGACTATATTACTATGAGCGAAACAGCACGAAGCCAACCTCGAAAATCGTATATCGGAGAATAAGGCCTGACATTGACAATTTGAAATTAAAGTCAGTTTTTTTTCTATACAGAAAAGACAAAAGGATAAGTGTCTATTCTGCGATAGTATCGGAGTTACGCCCTTTTAGAATAAGCAAAAATTAATAAATTAATTATAAATTAAATACAAACCCTAGCAAAAAAATTAAACTGTCAGCATATTCATCTTTTCAAACAAAATACAGAGAACCATTAAAATTATAGGCTCAGAAATATGAAATGTTGTCAATTCTGCGAATAGCACAGTGGAACTACGCTTTGCAATAGTCACAGTGCGCAAGCACACTCCTAAGTCCCAAGTGCAAGGCGAGGCGTAGTTTATATCAGCCTCAGTTTACTGTTCGTAGACTTATATCTGCTCTATTTGGATTAAATTCCTCAGAAGGTTCACCTCCTTCATCCAATTAGGCATCGCATAATACTTTTGGGAGCAATTTTAATCTTAATCCTTAACCTTAATCCTCGAAGGCTATACATACAAAGATAAACATTATATTAAGTTACGCCCTTTATCGCCATAATATATCAAGCGTAAGCAAATACAATTAAACTTTTAATCAAAAATAATTATCAAAAATCCCTTTATACTGGTATTAAGTATAACGTACTTATTACAACCGAGCGCCTCGGTAGGACATAATTATTTTTTAATTACACTTAAGTGATGACAAGAGCCGACGTTCAGAATTTAATTATAGACCAAAGTAAAGAATAATTATAACACATGAGTGTAAAGGTGCCTTAAATTTTGAATTATGTAAGAGCTTTCGCTACGTCTAAATAAACGAATGTTGGTTTAATATTTTGTTTAATAATTATAATAATAATAATAATATAATTCTTTAATCAGACAACAATAAGGTCCATTTTGATGTTAATTAAGCAACCTAGACTACGTTAATACTTAATGCTAAACAATGATTTTGTGTTTAATGGTTGGGAATATTTTTTAACGCAAACGCATTCTATCAGTCATATGCGTTTACACTAAGCGCTTTTGAGTCGATTTGTAGTTAAACATGTGCGTAATTTACTATTAAACACCTACATATATTTTTGTAAAGATATGTTAAATTGCTGTGAACGTGCGATATTTCTTTCAATGTTCCCATTATCCATTGGATTGGGTTTTGAAGGGACCATAAAATTAACGAGTAGGATACAGCCTCAGGCTATGAGAAGACCGAGAGCTATAAAGATAACTGTTAGAGATACCGCTATATCTTGATTTCCAACTGCTTACCATATTACACGAACCAATTAGGCATATAAGATGTCATTAATGTTGCCTGTTAGTCAATCAATTTGATTCCTAGGCCACCACAGTATCACAAAACCCTTTTTGATACGACGAGGAAGGCGAATAAGCAAGTGGGTCGCCTGATGAAGTGAGCACCATCACCCAAGGATATTTGCAAAACAAGAGGGTTGCAGATGCGTTGACAGCCAAGAGGGCTAAGATATTTAGAATACCTGGAATCATGTGTGTGAATCTGTTTTACTCTCCGCGCCGGTACACAGCAGCGCAAGCACTGTTGCTTGGCGGCAGGATTAGCGAGTAAGATGGTGGTAACGACCTGGATGTAAATTGCACGAGATCCCATCACCCCCAACCTTGTCATAATGGCATTTGCGTTAAAAATACATCAATCGTTGCACTAAAATAAAATTATTTAGTTACTAAGGTTTTACGTCGGATATTGCTTCCGTAACCCGTATCTGTTCACCCTTTTGTACCTAACCTACACAGTTAAACAATAAATTATTCTGATTCTGATTCTGATTCTGATAACATGCCGCTAGGGGTGCTGTCCATTTGCTCATAGTAATCTAGACGTTTATGCAAAGACGTTTTTTGTGTCAAAATTTACACTGCAGTCTAGAAGTCTAGAGGCTGTATTCATTGTATTTGACACAATAACATGTACTACTTACAATAAATACTCAGTATTGGTTCAAGAAGTTACATCAAAACTAACTGAAACAACGTTACAATCGTTAGACGTACAATAGAACTCATAATAAAATATGGGCGAGTAAAAACAAAAAAAGGAATATTGTTAAAAAGGAGAGCCACTAGAGTCGAGTCGAGTAGCTCGCCTGGCGATAAGAGCTTCATTAAATTATAATATAAAGCAAGTAGGTAAAATGTTATTTTTCTCCCGGACAATTAAGGGTACGTTTGTTATCGCTGGAACAAGAAATACGAGCATGCGACAAAAGACGATTTTCCTCAATGGGGTAACGATTTTGAATGTTATTAACCATTTTCATCGCACTCGTTATGAATTGGTGAATATCACGCCACTAATTTATTTTTGGTATTACGTATATTAAATGCAAGCTGTTTTACTATAGACGTAGTTTTGTTCACAAGTTTATTTTGATTATTTAGTTGCACAGACTAGGGAATTTACTACGCATATGTAGGAAACATGTATACATTTTTGATAAACTTATATCACTAATGATTCATAACAGCATAATTAAGCAAAAAATAACTAAAGTCTCGACGTAATTCGTATTTACAAACTCATGCCGTTAGAATTATTTTGAAACACATTAGGAAGATTGGAAGATATCCCGCCGATATACGGCACTGTCAAAGTATAAAACCAGTAAGTCATCTACATACAACGCACCAGGTCTGCACTCGCTCAAGCTCACGTTATCGAAACGAGTGCTGCATAATAAGATAATATTAACTTATTTAAATCCTAGCTCTGTCGCCCCCGAAGGAGCATAAGAGACCGCACAGGCTGGTCCCTACTTACAAGTGGGAGCACATAACTTAAGTTTTTTATCGCAAGAAAGATCTCGTACGTTCGCGTAAAAGTTTCGTATAGCTAAAGAAAATAGTTTTGTGCCGATACGTGCAGCTAGAGACGCTGTCCATTAGCCCACAGCAATTGAAATGTTAACGCGAATGTGATCATGGCGTTTTAAATGTGTCTTAAACTGACACTAGAGGCTCAGCATTGTGCGAGTGCAAGTTTAGAGCGTAGTATGTAGATCACCTACTGCATTTATACTGTGCTACCACCGCACCGACGACTGGACAAGACGAGTTTTTAATTTAACAGCTTTGTGAAAATTCTATCCGTAATTTAGATAAAGTTGATAAAATTAATTAATCGATGTTTGAGTGCTTCTGTTTCGGGAACTCGTAACTGTGTGGCTTTAATGTGCTGTATAAATAAAATCTCCATTAGGGAGGCTTCCTTATTTTTCTGTAAAAAGTTATCCAATAGAATCAGCTGAATTTTAGAATGGCGACTGAGGTTGTGGCTTAACTAAGGGCCTGTTTCACCGCTCTCTGTTAAGTTCCAGTTATAACTGTTAGTTATCTATGATGACGTCTCTGTCTATTTCGTAGTAATAGATAGAGACGGAATTATAGATAACTGACAGTTAAGATAACTGGAACTTAACAGGAGAGTGGCGAAAGAGGCCCTAAGCCTTGTCCAACGAAAACATTTTATTTAGGGACGTCTCATGTCTCTTTTTTAACCCCCGATGCAAAAAGGAGTTTTATATAATTACAACAAACCGGATAACTCACGTATAAAAAGCCGAAAGAATTTCGCTGCCGCCGGGGCGAGCGTTCTCTGATGAAAGACTACGGATTAGTCTGAAACAATTGTCGGAGCATTCTTTCGGCTTTTTATACGTGAGTTATCCGGTTCGTTGTAATTATGTTTGAATCTCACGGTAGTTTTTTTGTTAAAAGGAGTTTTATAATTTATAAGTTTGACCGCTATGTGTGTGTTTTTTCTGTCTTTGACACCGTAACTAGTAAACGTACATAGCGGGTAAACCGATTTGGATTAGCAGAAATATTTTAATGTTTTTCATACGATCACAGCTGAAAAAATATATTACGCCTAAGTTCAAACAAGTTTAGTCGATTGAAGTACTAAAATAAGATTCAACAAGTACTCAATCTTCTTGAATAACAAAACAACAAAGCCCAAAGAACTTATAACAAGTATAACTAATCTTTTAACAGCTCGCTCCAGTGAGCGTGCAAAATAATTTCCAAATACTTATGCGAAATATCATCATGTAAGATTAGATTCATTCATTCCAATTTATAAACGTCATTAGGAACCTACACTTTTTTAAGTCAATACAGGAAATTCACAAAAGTATAAATGAATAAAAAGTAAAGTGCGATCAAAACGACAATTAAGTAGGTACACTACACAATAAAAATTACAACGATAATAGTTAATGGGTTAAAAAAGTATTAATTAAAGGTGACAATTTCAAATGTACCGATTCAAATCAAACTTTCACGATTTTCACACATTATTATAAAAATACGTTTAAAAATACGTTTTATTTACGTGATTAAGTCCCGTTTCTTATAATAATAATAATAAAATCTTTATTTCGGACCAATAATTATTCATAGAAATGGTTAGTCATTTACAATAGGTAAAACTTAAAAATGTAAAGTTAGTAAATAAAAGACAGCATTATAAAAACTTAAGTACCTACTATTTAACAGCAAATTGAGTCGCACTTATAATAATGACAATGTCAAATGTTAAACAAAAATAAAAACAAATAAAATACAAAAAATATATTTTTACGGTAAAACGTAAATATCACAATTATACAAAAATCACAATGTCAAACAATAAAGTAGCAAATTATTATGGTATCAATAGCACTCTGGCACGGATTATTATGCCAAATTAAATTCGTTTCACTGTGACGAACTCTTTTACAGACTAAACGATTTATTATTAACTTTCTTGTGTCTGATCATTTGCTTACGGGTTTTTGCATAAGTTTTTTGTATTACCAACTTTAATCCTTCTATCAATTTAACAAGTTCATCTTAGCAAAACAAGCTAAATAGAACCGTATAAAAACGGCTAAGTGCGTGTCGGGCCACGCGCAATATAGGGTTCCGTATAATATTATTGGGGGAAATAGATACGCAGTTTTGGTCGACTATTATAGGTACTCGTTGACTTGCACAGCTTTTGCAGGCTTCATAGATTAGCTATTTTAAATTTGTATGTATCCTGAAACGACTACATAGACATATACAGATGGAAGGAGCCGAGAACACTTGATATTTACACAAATTTGCTTTTTAATATGTAATATTTTGCAAACGGACGGTTTAATGAAAAACTGTTTGTGCAATTCCACAACTAAAGACCTATCCACCGATATCCCGTACTTACAAGAAAAAAAAATCATGGGTATAATATATTGACGTACAATAAACAACTAGACTCCCAATCACGCTCAAAAACTGTCGGAAGTAAAAGTTTGCACGACGCGTCTATTGTGCAGAGTTTTGGTTCAGTCGTGTTTCGACCGCGCTTCGATAACAATGTAAATGTCTCTTTCGCACCTTAATCACAAGCGCTTGAGAACAAGAGACAACCAGGTTTCCAGCGTGTGGCGCCGTGTCATTACTTCTCACGATCGTATGCAATTGACATTAAACATTACTGTCACGAAATAAGGTGTTAATTTGAACTAATATGTTAATGTTATCTGTGTAAGTTTATGTATTGAATTGACACACACAATACATAGACAACGCCGCTCGGACGTTTCTTGAGGCACTTTTGCTTGCGGTTGGGAGTCTATTGTTCATTATAAGTCAATGGTATAATACGGATATTGGCGTGATTGTTTATTATGTAGGTACACGAGTGCATACAGATGAACGGACGGACTAACGGACGGACAAGACGAAACTACAACTGTTCCATTTTGCCTATTTTGACTACGGAACCCTATAAAGCGAGTTCACTGCTCTCACAATTAAGTTCAAATTTATAATTTTTTGCATCTTAAATTACAATATCTACGCGGATGGTTTGTGGATGACTCAGTTTAGACTAAACGCCTACGCTTGCCTGATTTAACTATTCACCGAATGACCGCGAACTGACGTAAAGAAAACATCGTGGCCATTATCCATTTTAAAAAGGCACCGTTAGGTGTGACTCGTATAAAATAATGCTAGTGATTTTGTCTAACGTCCGTGTCCGGGACTTATACTCCGAAATTGGATTTTCGAAGTTCGTTTCGTGCTCCGCTTACACTAATAGTCATTCATTGTAGAGTAAGAGGGACGGTATGATACGAACTTCGGCCATACAGCCATCATGTCAGATGTATATGTCACCGACCTTATTGTGGCATAAATGTGTGTAAATATTTGAATTGTGAATTTTCAAAGATAGAACGTTACTTTAACAAAGTCGCGAACGAACGTACAGTCCGTGAGCTCTGAATGCCGTTCGGGTTTGTCTTGCTATCTCCTTCACTCGGCCGATTCAAGTAACAAATCCATAATAGTGGGTAAGACAGCAAGACAAACCCGAATAGCATTCTAAGAGCTCTCAAATTTATCAATGACGAGCTATTTCGTCCGCGCATAATTAATACTAGTTGTTCGAAATATTTTAAACGGGATGTGAACCGCGATTACATTTATTGAGCTCCCGATATTTCGATACAGTTGCATGCATCATGATCACGGGTAGACTGAAGAAATTGCGGGTGGATGTTATTGTTGGGTAGACCGAGCTCTGTCTACCCTCATTCTTGCGCGTCGACTGCGTGCACTCTCGTTACCACTGGAACCGTTCTCACTCGAAACTCGATTCAAACACACTACACTCACAGTGTCACTTCGCCCACCCGAAATTGATTTTGGACGAGAATTATATAAGGAAATCACCGGATTCCAGATATTCGACAATTTAAACCCATCCTCACGATTAAAATTTTTATGTTTATGGATTTCAACCGCTTCCCTCACCAGTCTCGGTATATAGTGGCGTTCTGTCGAAATGATCTTAGGGCTGTGCAGCTCAATCCAGTGATTTGTTCCCGACTCAATAAGATGTTCAGCAATAGCGGAATCGTGAGGATGGGTTTAAATTGTCGAATATCTGGAATCCGGTGATTTCCTTATATAATTCTCGTCCAAAATCAATTTCGGGTGGGCGAAGTGACACTGTGAGTGTAGTGTGTTTGAATCGAGTTTCGAGTGAGAACGATTCCAGTGGTAACGAGAGTGCACGCAGTCGACGCGCAAGAATGAGGGTAGACAGAGCTCGGTCTACCCAACAATAACATCCACCCGCAATTTCTTCAGTCTACCCGTGATCATGATGCATGCAACTGTATCGAAATATCGGGAGCTCAATAAAGGTAAAAGCGGTTCACATCCCGTTTATAATATTTCGAATGAACTTAACCGTGAATCATTAAAAACTCTTATTAATACTAGTTGTTGCCCGCGACTCCGTCTGCGCAGAATTCGTTTACTGCTATCCCAACCCTACCCATCTTATAGGCGATGCGGCTAGCAACCCATCACTATTTTGATTCCCCTTTCCACTTCCACCTATGCGCCCACAATCTAAGCTTTGCCTATGGGTCTTACCTTGACTCTGTCTACCCGAAAAGGGATAAAGACGTAATTTATGTATGTACTAGCTGTTACCTGCGACTTCGTTTGCAAAGAATTCGTTTATCGTTATCCCGCGGGAACTACGCAATTTTCCGGGATAAAAAGTAGCCTATGTGCTATTCCAGACTTTTCTCTATCTATGTGCCGAATTTCATCCAGATCCGTTGGGCCGTTCTGGCGTGATTGAGTAACAAACAAACATCCATCCATCCATCCATCCATCCATCCATACATACTTTCGCATTTATAATATTAGTTAGATGTACCTATGTATGTTGAAATGAATGAGACTAGAATGCAGTGTTTTTTATTCCGGCATTCTCAAAGGTTTCTAAATAAAGCCGTAATGTTATTTTTAGCCTGAATCAGCTTAGCGAAGACATCATGAATATTTAACATGCCTCGTGTCATTGGCATGGGGTTATCCTTCATACAATATTAAGGGTACGGAATCTCGAGAAGCTGAGACGGCTTTTCTTGAAGAGATAATAGCATTCTGAAAGGGACAATGGGGGTGATTAGTCGCGTATTCTTATTCAAAGGCAATGGGGTCAGTATCACAGTTAATGTAACATTGTTAATGTTACATTGTAAAGGAAAGGGTGTACACGTGTCTGCAATTGTTTCTATGGCTCGTTCACGATAAACTCAACATTTTCTGAACGGTTTTTTTTTTATGTGAATAGGAAGGCAAACGAGCAAGTGGGTCACCTGATGGTAAGCGATCACCACTGCCCATAGACACCGACAACCCCGGAGGGATTGCAGATGCGTTGCCAACTTGGACTTAGATGAAATGCCTCTTGTGCCCGTAATTTCCCCGGCTGGCTTACTCTCCACACCGGAACACAGCAGTGCAAGCACTGCTGCTTAGCGGCATTTTGATGCGGGTTTTCATCAATAGACAGAGTATATCGATTTAAACTTTCGCGATTTTTACACATTATAAACCCGTGCAGCTAGAAGATGTTGATACCCGCCTGTTCAGTCCTCTCGAGACCATGGATGCAAAGTCGCGTCCGAAACGTCGAGGTATTAACAGACATGCGTTTTATTTACGTGATCAAGTCCCGTTTTTATAGAGTGACTCACGAAGAAGGTTTTAGTATATAATTTGTGTAGTTTCGTCTAAATTGGTTGAAATGTAACGATAATTTGATGGAAGTGTCGGATGAGGTCAAGCCGCCTGGAATACAAATTTTGATTCTTCGAGGACCAACTCCTTCTATGCTGTAGGTTTATTGTCTAACTCGCTCGCGATCGCCATCGTGTTCATTTTGACAGTTCACGTATGGCCTGACAATTGGCATCGGAATCAGCTAGCTGTCACATTCATACAAGAACTGTCAAATGAACACGATGGCGATTGCGAGCGAGTTAGACAATAAGGCTACTGATCTGGGAAGAAAAAACATAGGATGTAACAGTTGTTTCTCTTCCCGTACAGATGGTGGCGATGCAGTTTCTACCCATCAATGCTAATGCATCATGCTAAACGTGGCCTTTAGGTCTTGTTACCTTGGTTTCTGTCTGCCCCGTAAGTGACAGAGACGTGATTTATGTATGAATATATGTGGACGAAGTTGCGGGCAACAGCTACTATAAGATAAAATGCATGATAGTAAGTGTGCAAGTTAATATCGCGAAAGCGCCAGCTGCAGGCATTTGTTTATGAATTTAATTAAAACGCTATGTTGTAGTGAGCATTGATTTAGTAGTACTTAGTAGTTAGTTAGTACCTAGTAGGTATGTATTCATAGGTGTAGGCGAGAAGTTATCTAATTTGGGATTCTGAAAAAAACCTACTAAGAAATTACTGTCACTACCTACTAATTTGTCAAATGATGGGTTTGTGAAATGATGCATTTGTGCAAGGTTGTTTATCACCCATTCACACTTCCCTTAAAAATCAGTTTAGTTAATCTTCTTTCACTAAGCATTGAGCCGGAAGCAGATTGTGAGTATTGTGACCTTATTTCAGGCCAAAATTAAGTAACGCAGCAGCGGTCGCATTTCCTCTTACTTATTAGGTCCCTTTTGGTTCCGACGGCCCTCCATTACTTATTTATACTGGGGACCTGTGTAGCGTCTCTTTGACTATATTGAGGAAGTGAAATTACTATGGGAAGTATCTTGGGCGTTTACCACACTTTGTTATTACAACATATTTGTTACCAGCTTCTCCCCGTGACTTCGTCTGCGTAGAATTAAACTTTTTTTTTTATCGTCCTCTTTTTCTAGCGATCTGCCTTATCAACATTTAACTAGATTTTAAGTAATTTTGAAGATGGCGTGTACTATATCCAGTGATAAGGCTATATAATCATTTATCATCTCTTCTTACTGAAGATCCTGAGGGGCTTGTCTTTTTAATCTTAATGTGTGTCTTGGTTGAGTCCTCATCAAGTTTTATGCCAATAAGTTAGGGTGTGATTTTATTCTCTCACAATAGGTAAATAGAGAGTCCTTGACTTCTTCCTTAACTTTTTTGTTTTTTATATTTAGACTTGAGAACTGATGTTGATAGTATATTCAGCAATCAGTATTTACATTGCGACTCTAGGCTGCTACGACCTTTGACATGTTTATCGCTATCCCACGGGTAATAGCTATCTTCATCCCAAATTTTATCCAAAACCGTCCAGTCAATTAAGCGTAGGTAAAGGAACAAACATACACACCGCACCCGAAATATTTTTTCTTATAAAATTCATCCCTTGTGGGATAGGTAAAGGAATTATTTTCCATTCAGCCATATTAAAGATTGTTATGCCGGTTCACTGTTTGTGCTGACAGTAGCACTTGATGGTCCCAAAGGAAGACCAGCGCTGGCTGTAATAAGGCCAGCATTGAGCAGCAGTGACTATATGCTGTTACTTCTTTTTTTTTCTATATCACGAATAAATGTTTTCTTTCTTTCAAATAATTATAAAAAAATAAGTCAAAACTATTCAATTAAGCCGTCAACTAAAATTAAATATTCGCATGTTTTTCTAGTTATTTTGTTGTTAAAAATGAGTGATAGTACAAACCCTTTTACGTATTTTCCTCGCTGTAGTGAGGTGAAAAGTTTTGTGTCATACACGGGTGAAAAGTTATTTTACGCCTCGTGTGTTGAAACACTCGCAGGTAAAATACAACTTTCCCCCCTTGTATAACAAATAACTATTAGAGTTTAATTACTTACTTTTTATTTCATATTGTATTACACAGCATTTCCTCTCTATAGGTTGTTTGCTCTGTTCATACCACACATATGAGCGAACACGACTAGGATACGGAAACTATTGCCCCGGGTGCTCATTATGCTCATTAGTCGTTAAGGCTACGACTACGACTTATTAGAACTATTTATAACAAAACCTTTGACTTGTTTACTCAAAGCGTTCTTTTGATATTAAGCTACTGGGTGCCTTATTTAATTATAATAAGTAGGTATGAAAAAACCGGCCAAGTACAAGGCCCGTCCGGATAAGTATCAACGTTTTACTCGCTAATCCTTCCGCCAAGCAACAGTGCTTGCACTGTTCCGGCGTTGAGAGTAGGACAGCCGGTGAAACTACTTTCCAACTATTTTTTTTCACTTTTGAAGAGATCTTACTTACTGGGGCCTTACAATGACATCTTAATGCGATTCAGTTTAGGTTCGCTCGCTGTCAGATTCGTACTAAAAGTGACAGCTAAAACTTAAACTGCGTCGAAATTAGGACGTCATGGTAAGGCCCCTGAACTGTGCATAATTTTACAACAACCCCGTGATCTTATTAACAAAACTCGCCACCGCTCGTTTCAAAGCCACGTTCGTTTAAAGACCTTATTATGTAACAGTTGCATAAACTACTATTATATCATATGAACACTTCAATTTCCTAAATAACGACCGCACACGACTTTAACGCATTCAAACAACGCTACGTAACAATCTAAAGTACGATCTAACGCAACTGACACGAGCTAATGGCCAATAACAATCGGAAAGCGATAAAATACAGTAGTGTCAATAAAACGGAATTAACAGCTGTACTTGAAGAGTTAATTAAAGGTTGTGAGTTTACAGTGCAAGTCGGGTCCGTACAAACCGGACGACAATACGTAATGGGCATCTTAATCTAAGTTGATGATGTTGTTGATGTATGGATGATGATATTTAGGGCCTGTTTTACTACTCTTTGTTAAGTTCCAGTTATCTAACTGTCAGTTATCTATAGTGACGTCTCTGTCTGTTTCGTAGTAATAAATAGAGTCGGATTCATAGATAACTGATACTTAAGATAACTGTTATCTAACAGAAAGTAGTGAAACATGCCCTCCAACCTTCAGGTAAGGCCTCCATCGTGAACGAACTCACTTGAAGAAGAGCTTCCAAATATACCAACGTCAAAATCGTCACTTTTGATTGTTAGATTAGATTAGATTATTTATTCATTCAATAAAAATTACATCACAAATTGTACGTATATAAATGTCAAGTTAGAAGTAAGGTAGGAAGAGTAAGGTAGAGGTAAGGTAAGAAGTTATATAGTAACTTTGAGTATCTCACTTTTAGCAAAATATTATGGTCTGTTTTTCTTTTCGTAAAGACGTAAGTTATAAGTGTTCAGCTGGTGTGAATCCCAATTTCGAGGGTTGACAGCTAATTTGCTGGTGAAGCCACTCTTTTATCCCAATACTGAGCCAAGGTCATGAAGCGGCAGCCATTAAAAGATTAATTTGTTGGTACTGCAGGAGTTATTATGGCGGGCGAAAATAAATAAACAAATAAATGGATTATAAATCCAATTAAGTTTATGACTTTGCTCCCTTGCGTAGTTAATTGTACAGTTCAAATTGTGTGTATGTATGTATAATTTCTCTTTATCACTACATAGTATAAGACAAAGTCGCTTTCCGCTATCTGTCCCTATGTACGCATAAATATTTAAAACTGCGCAACGGATTTTATGTATATTTATATTTCTACGCAGATGAAGTCGCGGGCAGAAGCTAGTTGTACATAAAACACATGAAAGGACAATACAATGCCAGTGAAAGACATTTAAAAAACATGCGTTTTGGAGGTTCAGAACTTTATAAGGAGTAGAGGTAACTCTTCATACAATAACTTGTTCAATATAGAAACTATTTAGTGCGAAATTCCGCCTGTCTGTCACCTCCTGTCGCTTAAACCGAACCGATTCAATTAAAATTTGGTACAGAGATAGTCTCAGTCACGAGTAAGGACATATGATAGTTTTTATCCTATAAAAACGCCTGGTTCCCGCGGAATACGAATTCTGCGAACACCGCACACGGATTCCCGGATAGCCACTACTAGCATAGAATAAGTAAGAACATAGTAGAACGGAATCTCTCGCTCCGGCCGGACTCAAAGTCACGATTATTACAGTACTCGCTAAGCGAGCTACTCAGTCAGGCTGCCACGGCCGGCGTCGCCGCACGCGCGTTTGGCACTTAAACTACTACTAGTTTTACGTGAGCCTGTATGTATTTTATTTTATATTTGTCGGTAAGTAATACTTACTTAAATCATCTTAAATGGCTTCATTTGGTATGGCACTTGTAATAACTTCTTACTTATCTATAATTATGTAGGTACGTACCTAATGATTTATAAATTTCATCTTTTGTAAAACTAGAATAAAATAATGATTTCAAAGTAAATAAAAACTTATATTTTAGCGATATTATAGAAATAAGTATAATATTTTAACGGTAAGCAACCCTAGCAATACGCCTGGACGACAGAGGGGTGTAACGACGTGAAGGGGGAAGTAGGTACATAAATGGCGGCGTTTTGGACGCGGTCAAAAGAGATTCCCTTCTACCCTGTTATTATCTATTCTATGCTACTAGTTTGCTATACCTCCATGTGTATGGTATCTAATCTAACTAATATTATAAATGCGAAAGTATGGATGGATGGATGGATGGATGGATGGATGGATGGATGGATGGATGGATGGATGTTTTTTTGTTACTCAATCACGCCAGAACGGCCCAACGGATCTGGATGAAATTCGGCACATAGATAGAGAAAAGTCTGGAATAGCACATAGGCTACTTTTTATCCTGGAAAATTGCGTAGTTCCCGCGGGATTGCGATAAACGAATTCTTTGCAGACGAAGTCGCTGGCAACAGCTAGTAAGTAATAAGTTCCAGTTTGAGCTCCCTAAATCTTGTAGTTAAAGGTGGACTTTCATAACGAGATTATAATGGGTCTATAACTTCGCCCTTGCCCGCGGCAGTTCCTGAAAATGACCGTTGCCTTTTGACATAAATGAATGGTCGTAATTGGGATGAAGTCACGCGAGCTGTGCTTGGAGTGTGTAATGATGTCTTATTTAGTATTGAAGTCTTCATCATTGAGGTGAAAGTGACGGTTCGCTTTAAAATATAGAGGCCTACCTCTAACTAAACGTATCACCTATCGCACAATCGTGAACTGAAGAAAAAGCCAATCCTACTAATATTATAAATGCGAAAGTTTGTGAGGATGGATGGATGTGACGATGTGAGTGTGTATGTTTGTTCCTTCTTCACGCTGAAACGACTCGACGGATTTGGATAAAATTTTGAATATAATTGGGATATAGCTGGTACCCTAGATTAAAACATAGGCTACTTTTTATCCGGGAAAATTGCATAGTTCCTGCGGGATAGCCATAAACATGTCAAAGGTCGTAGCTGTGGGGACAGCTATCTCAACGTGAGAAAAACTTTGGTTTGTTTAAACACCGTTTATTGTATCAAAGCAACTGTATAAGAAGGAATACAAAATAGAAGTGACATTGCAACACAACAACCAATAACAATCAATTTGACACAGAATTACTTATTCTTTTTATTTTGAATGTGGGCATATTAAAACCTATCTCAATACGCCCCCTTAATATGCATATTCATATTAATCCCTAAGCCATACATGCACTTGTAGTGCTTGGCTTTATCTAAAGCTTTCGTCAAAATATCGGCAAGCATAGAATCGGTAGATAAGTACGACAATTCTATACTCCTATTGTTCTTTAAAACATTTCTTATAAAATGGTGCCTTATATCTATGTGCTTGCTTCGAGAGTGGAACATCGGATCATTAGCAAGACAAATTGCCCCCTGATTGTCTACATGTAGGGTTAACTGTGCCATCTTACCAAGTCCAATTTCACTTAACAAGCTATTTAAGTATACTGCCTCTTTCATAGCTGACGATAAGCTCACATACTCGGCCTCACATGTGGACGTCGCCACACACTTTTGCTTCTGCGACTTCCACGAAATGCACGCGCCACCTAACATGAAAGCATAACCAGAATAAGACCGTCTATCTAATAAACATCCTCCCCAATCCGAATCAGAATACCCCTGTAATTACTTGCCTGTTTTTATAAACACAAGTCCGTATTCTATAGTTCTTCTCAAATATCGCAGCACACGTTTTGCGGCCTTCCAACATTCTTCGTTTGGACAATTTAAAAATTGTGCCAATTTTGCAACACTGTTCGTGATATCAAGTCTTGTCCCTGATGATAGGTACATCAAAGATCCTATAATTTCCCTATATGGATACTGTTCACTTTTATCACATGTGTTTTCGTTTACAACAAACTTATTTTTCACTTCCATTGGCGTGGAAACGGAATATTTACAGTTATTCAGTCCATATTTTGTCAACAAATCGGAAATGTATTTTCGCTGTGACAATCTAATGCCACTGTCACATTTTTCATACTCTATTCCCAACATGTATTTGACAACTCCGTAATCTTTTAATTCAAACTCGGTGGCCAGTATCTTTTTAAATTCTTCAATAAATTCTCCTTTTTGGCAAGCTATTTGGATGTCATCAACATACACCAAAACAAAAAGTTTTATATCAGAATCTATGTCTTTAAAATAAAGACACGGCTCATTCAACGATTGTCGCAATCCCATACGTTTCAATTGTTCATCGAGTCGTATGTTCCACTGACGACCGGCTTGTTTGAGTCCATATAGCGACCTTTTCAATCGGCATACATCACCTCCAGCCTTTAAATCGTTCAACATCGTCTTAGCTCGTTCATGAATTTCAGAACCTTCTGGTTCTGTCTCTATTAACTTCACTAAACATTCTTCTAAAAGTTCTGGCACCTTCATATATATAGTTTCTTCTAACAGACCATTCAAGTATGCCGTATTAATATCCAACTGATGAATCTCTAGGTCCAGCTCAACTGCAAGTGCAGCTAACAGTCTTACTGTATCAAGCCTGACGACAGGAGCGAAGGTATTATGATAATCTATACCATATCGCTGGCTAAAGCCTCTCGCTACAAGTCTCGCCTTTTTCTTCTCAGTTTTATCGACATTCAGCTTGGTTGTTAAAACATAGCGGCAGCCTACGACATCATCTTCTATGGTTGTAGTTGACTCCGGTGGTACGTCAGGTACCATTCGGTACATTTTTCTTGGGCGTCCAACATGACCTCTCTCTATTCGTGGTCGACCTGGACCTCTCTTCATTCCCCCCCTTTCATCATCGTGAACATCGCCTTCCTGATGATCATGATGTGATGGCTCTGCGACGATCTCGGGTTCTGGAATTGGCTGATGGATATGCCCATCTGTCTGTTTTGAATGAAATTCTATTTCAACTGTATTCGGCCGATTCACGTTGGTATCCAGTTCTTCTGCTTTCACCACAAAGGGATCTATCTTCAAGCTATTATCTTCATTTCTTTCACTCTTCACTCCGTGAAATTTGACGTCTCGTGACATTATTATTTTCCGTTGCTGTGGCAACCATATTCTGTAACCCTTTCGACCTCTTGGATATCCCACAAAGATACCTTCAGTACTACGTGGAGCAAACTTATCTTTACTCTGTTCTTTATCCAATACGTGCACCTTCGATAACCATAACCATTGTGGGGACAGCTATCTCAACGTGAGAAAAACTTTGGTTTGTTTAAACACCGTTTATTGTATCAAAGCAACTGTATAAGAAGGAATACAAAATAGAAGTGACATTGCAACACAACAACCAATAACAATCAATTTGACACAGAATTACTTATTCTTTTTATTTTGAATGTGGGCATATTAAAACCTATCTCAATAGTAGCTGCCTAATGTAAGTTTAAATACGCGGACGAAGTCGCGGGCAGAAGTAGTAAAAATATAAATACTATTCATTATTTACATTTTCTTCCGGGAACTGGCGTTAAAATAGTAACAGTTTTAGATTAGATAGTTTCGAAATGATAGCTACAAATGCAGTAACGTAAAATCTAAATTCACTAGGCACCATCGTGCTATGCTTCAAACCCTAAATTTGGTGGAGCGAATTAGTGTTGCTGACACCGGAATTAGCTATTCGTGTTTGTGTTAGCTAGTCGATGGATTCACCAAATACCTAACATGAATAAGAAACGTTTACATGCTGCGCTATGCCAACACATGCATATTTGCTATTCGGTTATTTGTCGTATTTGCGCGATCACTCCAGATTAAATAGTTTTGGGACCAAACGAGGCGGACACCCAAATACGAACATCGAAGTGAAAATACGATACATGATTTTAAAAAACGGTAGATTTTTATACTTTCACATTGGTTATAAAAGATTTTTTAAGAGATAGGATGACAAACGTGTAAGGGGGTCACCTGATGGTGAGTAAGGACCCTCGCTAGACTAAGAACGAAACTCCTCGGCAGCTGATACTCTGAACAAGGAGATTTCAATACTCGTACCTACTTATGGCTCTATACAAGCTGTTATGATTTTGGTGCTCTTTCAACGACCATGTCCAAATATGGTCAATGTTCAGGTGACATTAGACGTTTAGAGAAAGTCTGATAAAGAACGCATTTTTACGTCCGCCAGCGGAAATGTGCCGATTAGATATACGCCATATTTGACGACACCAAGTTCAGGCCAAAAACAGGAAACGAACGTTACTTTGATCTTTCCATGACGAAATGGTCCATAAATTTATAGTACTACAAATTTATCTGGCCACTCGAAACATTTGCTGTCGTCAAACGCGAAACGTAAACATGTACGGAAAAAGCTTAGGTTTACCGCTTGGTCGGCGGTTGAAATAAGTTGGTTTTAATTCGTCAGGTCACATAAATCCGGAGGTCAACGTACGTTTCCGAAAAGACAAACAAGGGGGCTACTCCGAAATTTGAGTTAGGAAGTCCCTATCGCATCGTCCCTCTCAATCTTCTATTAATTACAATCGGTGTGAGCGGTGCGGCGCGAAACAAACTTTGGAGTAGGCCTGCAAGCACTCGAATCTGTATAAAATGACATTGAATTCAAGTGTCCGCGCACCCGTTCCCAACAGAGATGATTTACGAGCCTCTCATTCTATTGTAACGATATAAATAAAGCTAGCGACACACCGTCCAACACAGACTGTGTTTGGTTGTGAATATCAAGGTTTTTGGGAGGTAAAGATACCATAACCGAATTAAGTAATTACAAATGATGGTTCGTAACAAGCTTCATTAGACAGGGTTGTGGATTTGTTTATAATTTAAGCTTAAGTAATGGTAGGTACTTTCTGAATCTGAAGCTAAAAATCTGAAAATTCCATACTAGTATTATTAATGAAAACGTTGTCTGTCCGTCTGTCTGTCTGTTACCCTTTAACGCCTAAACCGCTAAACCAATTTAGTTGGAATTTGATGTAGAGGTAGTTTCAGTCCCGGGAAAGAACATGAGATAGTTTTTATCCTGGAAAATTGTATAATTCCACAGACGCAACTAAACTAAACTTCTGTCTTGTATCTTTTAAATACTTAGTTTATTCGATAAATCAAACAGTGTCACGGTGGTAATACATGCCAGTAAGGTTGAATAAACAAAGAAAAGTAACTTTATTCTAATACGGGTACCCAGCTAAAGATATTTGGCAATCCAATAGTGCTTCGTTCAAGAACCGGGACATTAAAATTGCGGCCTAAGCCCCTTACGTTACATAACTTTCACACATGACTACGAAGAACATAATTCTACAAGGGGAGGGAGGGCTTAATTTATGGGGGTTGTTATAATAAGTTTGAGTCCGCTGTTGACATTGCGTGATCGACGATTGAGACTTGTTATGGTTTAGCGTGCCCGCGACGCGGCGGTCGCTTCCCAAATATTCTATATTAAATTTAACTTTGAAAATAAACACAATACCAAACGAATCCCATATGGTAATGTAAAGGCTGAGTAAGTAAAAACAAACGTAGAAATTCAAAACGTAGATTGTTTCTGAAATTGAATGCGGGTAACGCTGCGACTGTGGACCCAACGAGATTACGTTTCTTTGTTAGGTGTTGGCTCGTGGATGGCTGCCTTTACAATGCTTTCACCTCGAGAGGATAAACTCGGTATTACCATTCTACTTACATACTTACTGGCTATCTGAGTACATCAATATTTTGAATTGCCTTCGAGCCCTTCCTTATAGCCACCAGTGAATTGTCATGTCATTGTGTGAAACTATGTTACGATAGTTGAAGAGTATGATGCTTTCACACGTTTGTAAACGCATTGTTATCAGCTATTTACTTCTAAGAGAATGCATAATAGTGGTTCGTGTAAACTCAATTACGATTCTAAATTGTGTAGATAAAGTAGAAAGAGTTTTGAAGTGAACACTTCTTTGCGGCTATGAGCGCTTTTTGGGATGGCGTAAGACGGAGGGAGAGTTTAAGTACCAGGATATCAGGATCTAAGAGCTTATTTTGAAATACGAATGAAGCTAGAGTCGCGTTTGATTTTTGAAGTGTAGATACCTACCAGTGGCGTGGCGTCAAATATATCAGAAGCCAAGCCGAAGGGAACTTAACTAGCCTTTTGCTCTAATTCTGAACAATAAATTGCCCCACTGCCTTAAAATAGGCAAGCCAGTGGGAATCGAGTTCTATGGACGCCACGCCACTGATACCTACTTATGTTGATTTAGTCGCTTTAACGTATGTGCGTTTGGCCTAGTGGTATAAGATGTGGAATAACAGTGCGTTCTTTCAGGTGACCGCAGTTCAAATCTCGTGTAGAAAAAGTTTTTTTTTCTTTTTCTTTTTTTTTCTTTTTGCGCGGTGCGTGTGTGTAATTTTCACTCCTGCCGGCACTCCCGAAGTGCTACCCGTCGCTTTTTTATACTTGATTTTCTTTACATCCTGCAAATATCTATGAACTCTATTAATGCTTAATCCATCCCATCTTACACATGTGTCGAAATGTCAAAAATGGATTCAGAAGGTATTTTTCGCTTCACACACATTACGATATCGATTTTCATGGACTTAATATGCATCTCAGGTCGTTCATTGGCGTTGACAACAGACACTTGACTCCGTGTGATATCTACGGGCGAAAGGGTCAAGTTATGATTGACGCGGACAAGGTACCTACGTTTAGAAAATCACGCAGCGGTCTGAACCTTTTACCGACCGATTGCTTTCTCCACAACTCCAGCGTGAATCTGATAAATAAAATCGTGGCAAAAACTCGGAATATGTAAACATTAGGCTAAAACAGCTGCTATATTAAAATGTAAGTCTGTATTAAAAATCGATGAGCTGACTTTAATAATGTTACCTAACTGTAATAATGGCATTAACAAAACAAAGACCTATCAAAGAACGACGTTGAAATTCTGGAAGATTCCCAATCCGATTTCTCTTTGTTGAAATACTACTCAAATTTCTTGATCCATAGGTCCGATGGGAAATCGTACAAGTGATGATGCCAAAGAGCACTTACAACGGGAACTGCGTTAGCCTTTCTTTGCATTTTAATTTTAATAACATTTTCACGGGAGGGGCGAATTATACGTACACCACACGCAAACACACACACGCTCATGTAAAACATTCATATAAACGCCTATACTCGTAGCTACCAAAACAAAACTGTAACATAAATAGAAAAATTGCATACAAACTGAACGTCGCGTACTTCTTCTGTTTCATTAGTTTCTATGACCCTCTGCTGGAGATGGGGCCTTACCATGACATCTTAATGCGATTCAGTTCCGATTCAGTTTAGGTTCGCTCGCTGTCAGATCCATACTAAAAATGACAGCTAAAACCTGAACTGAGTTGGAATAAAATCGCGTTAAGACGTCATGCTAAGGCTAAGGGGTGAAGAGCTCGTACCAGTTCTCTCCGCCGACTCCGATCTTGGCAGTTCGGGTCACCTCCTCCCATTCCCAGCATATCCATCTCCTGCGCCACATGTAAACCTGTTTTTCGGTAGACAGGAATCTCCATTAATAAGTGCTTTAAGGTGATATAGAATATTAGCTGAAGATGGTTTTCTGTAATTTTATCAAGGTATGGAAAGCTTACGATTGGTTCAGCTAAAGGTCATTCTGGTTGATTCGTATACATACATATAATATGTGATCAAACGAACTTCACTTGTGAAGTTCGATCAATATTATATGAGTCGCTTCATTCGAAGATATAATATAACCAGGTAGTCCTTTAATCCTACAGGCAACATCGCACGCTTTAGAGAATCGATAGTTTTAATCGATAAAATAAATCGATAACTCCCTACGTCCCTTTAGTACCCTCCGTCAACCCTCATTTTGTTTGGAGAAGTACCTCTCTTTTAAGACGCAAACCTTGGGCAGCCAGGGGAGGGCGGGAACTTATATCTTCGAATGAAGCGACTCATATAATATTGATCGAACTTCACTTGTGAAGTTCGTTTGATCACATATTATATTTCGTCGCTTCATTCTTTGATATAATATAACCAGGTAGATGTTTAGAGTAAATGGTTTGCGTTTTAATATACTTAATTATAATTAATGTAAATAAATAAGCATTGTAAATATCATTATTTATTTATTGATCAATACTATTATCAACTATCTCTTAAGTTAGCTTAAGTATTATAAATTAATCATTCGGTGGTAAGAGAATGGTTCTAGCAAACTGACCCTCATCTACTAATGGGCGCTGATAAAACCTTGCAAACGTCTCAGAGCGTTTCGTCCAGCTCGCAGTTTTTCTGATAGTGTCGACGCTGACTCCCGCTGCGGCCGCTGCAGACGTGGCGGCGTGTCGGGTGCTGTGTGCACCGAACACGCCGTCAACGCCGCTATCTGCGAGCACCTGCTTAAGCCATCTACTTATGGACTGTGCTGTCGCGCCTTTGTAGGGGCGCTTCACAGTTATTAAGAGATTTTTTACGTTCTGTGGGCGTTTATCTCGAGTAACTTCTAGATAATCCCTAAGAACTGTCGCAGGGCATATTTTAATGTTACTTTCAAAAAAAGGTAGCACCAACAAAGGCTGTTCGCGGCCCGGTGATGAGGTCTTTATTATGTCGCTGATAATTATTTTTACATTGGTAGGGCTACTCACAATGTTTTCCACTTTAATTAAGGAAAAAGTCTGTACCCTATGAGCAGTACAAAGTGCTAACAGAACTACTAATTTTTTAGTAATTCTCTCAAGGGAAAGGTCTAAATTTGGGAACCAATTTTGAACATAATTGATAACTATCTGTGGATCCCATGTTTGAGAATATTTAGGTAAGCTCGGTCTTGATTTAAACGCACCTTTTAAAAGTCGTTTTATAGAATCATTTGAACCTAATTGATCTCCTAACAGAATAGACAAAGCCGAACGATGACTGTTTAGCGACCCATATGAAGCTCCTTTTTCATATTGCTCAGTCAAAAAACATAGGATCCATTTAATAGATAGGTCAAAAAAATTGATGTGATTAGCAATACAATACTGCCACCATAGTTTTAACGTTACGTTATATTGTTTTATGGTGTTGTTTGACAGCGAGTTTATCATGAGGTCTAGCGCTGCTAATGGAATTCCGCGTATGGAGAAGGCTGTCCGGAGAGCACAGCGGCAGCCAGGGTAAGTTTTTGGTGGAGAGGGTGGCGGCTTCTGTAATTAGAGCATACAAGGTGTTCATTAGGGGACATTATGACAGTCTCGGATATAATCAGTGTCTGCAATAGCGGATACCAAGGCTGGGATGGCCACATTGGGAAGACAAGAATTCCTACTGCTTTGTCTTGAATGATTTTTCTTATGCATTTTAAGATGACAGAAAATGGAGGAAATGCGTAAAAAAAATTTGATTTCCAATTCATGGTAAAGGCGTCGATGCGAATAGCATCAGGATCTTTATTCCATGAAACATATTGCTCACATTTGGCATTGGCGCGAGAAGCAAACAAATCAATTTTAGGTTGTCCTAAGGCTTTTGTTATTCTTTTAAAAGCCTGATCGGAAAGTTCCCATTCTGTGTCAGGGTTCTTTCTTCTGGACTCTTCGTCGGCCTCTTTGTTGTCACGCGTGTTAATGTATGACGCAAAGAGCCATATGTCGCGGTCCTCGCACCACTGCCAAATCTGTTTAGACAAATCATTTAAGTGAGGAAATTGTATTCCCCCCATTCTATTGATGTAACTTATAGCTGTCGTGTTATCAATTCTAAGCAGAATGGAACTAGATGACATATCCGACGCGAAACACTTTAAGACCAAAAATACAGCCGTTAGCTCCAACTGATTTATATGCAACTCAGACTCATCTTGTTTCCAAGCTCCATGAACACGTGTGCCATTACAGAAACCGCCCCAACCAGTAAGACTCGCATCCGAGTATATCTCGAGGGTAAATTCGGGATTACGCAGAGTATTTGCAGTGTTACTAATATTTTTCTTCCACCACGAAAGATCGTGTAAAATAATTCCTGGCAGGTTTATTTTAATGTCGTAATTATTATATTTTTGTAAGGCTAAAAACTTTTGCCTTTCCAACGTTTTGGTATAAAGCCAGCCATACTTAGCCGCTGGACAAGCTGCAATAAGGGTACCGATTAACTGAGCGTATTCCCGAATATCGCAGGTAGGTAAATGTGAAAATCTTTCGACTAACTGCCTTATTTTAAGCCGTTTTTCATTTGTCAGAGATATGGTCATATTGACCGAATCAAATAAAAAGCCTAAAAATCTACATATTTGTTTAGGTTGCAATGAGCTTTTTTGATAATTAACAACAAAGCCAAGGCACTCGAGTAATTGCACAGTTTCTTTTACATTATTTTGGCATTCCTCGAGTGTGTCTCCTATACACAAAATATCGTCTAAGTAGACTACGGATGTATAGCCACGAGATCGTAAGTATGTCACCACCTCTTTCATAATTTTACTAAAAATCCTGGGAGCTATTGATAATCCATAAGGCATTGCACTAAATTCATAAATTTGAGCGCCTTGGGAATTATCATTCTCTAGTTGAAACCTGAGATATTTGCGATCCGAAGAGGCGACTGGAACTAATAAATAAGCCTCCTTGAGATCTAAAGTGGCCATGAAACTATTTTCTGAAATTAATTTTGAGGCAGTTCTATAGTCCTCCATTTTGAAGTGACTATTTTTAATAAATTTATTAAGTTGTTTTAAATTTAGTATAAAACGCTTTCCACCATTGGGCTTCGGCGCTAGAAATATCCTGGATATGAATTGACCATCGACTGGTGTACACTTTGTTACTGCGCCTAAATCAATTAAACTTTTAATTGCTACTACCATATCTGCTCTTTCAGTACTTGAAAAAATATTTTGTGGGACTATCGTTTGTTCCGGCTGTTTAGTAAATGGTATAGATATGCCATTTTTTATCCATTCAAGTACTGTAAGATTACAAGTTACGCTAAGCCAGCAATCATAAAATAGAGTAATGCGACCTGCATGTACCTCTGCTACTGTTGAGGTGGGGCATGTGGCTTGCCTTGTCCCGCTGGTCTCGTCGCGGGCGCCGGTGGCGGTTTGCGGGTCGTCGTGGGCGGCTTCCTCGGCGCTCCCCGCCCCCCTCCCCTGCTTGTCGAGTAGCGAGAGGGGCCTGTCCAGTTTCCCTGGAACTGGGCACGCGATGTCGATGGCTGAGAGGGAGCCGCTACGGTCTTGTGGCTTGTAGCTATGGGTTTCTTTATTTGTAACCCTTGTTTTTCCACAATTTTGGACGCCTTGATTTTATCTGAAATCTTACTTCCAAATAACGTTTCATCTCTGTCGCAATCTTGAATAACGTTCAGAAACGGTTTTGCTAAACCCGGCGTTAACAGTTTTATACGGGCTTTGGTCTCATTGTGATGAAGGTCGGATAGTATTCTGCATCCGTCACCTAAGTACTTAATAGCTTGGATCTTGTCATCTGTCGTTAGTAACAGAGTCATAGCTTTATTTATAGCTGCAACACCAACACCGAGTTGCTGTTGAGCGCTCTCTATCTTTTTATCACGGACTCGCACACTTTCCGTGACCGCCGCAGCTATCTCTGCGTTAAGTTTCGGGGCTTGAAGAAGCTGACAATTGTCGGGGACCAAATACTCTTTAAACAGCTGGTCTTTGGTTTCCTTCGGCAGCCCCTTCTTAAGAATCGGCAGCCAACGTTGTGCTAAATTGGTGTGTATTTTTTCACCAAATTTAGGCGTATCGTCTGTTGTATCGCCGAGTGCCGACAAGATTTCTGGATCAAGATCCGGTTCTGTCGGGGAATCCTCCACTAGGTTTACCGGTGGATTTTGTATCGCAGCCTCAGGCGGGTCTCGCGATTTATCATTTTCACTTCCTTAAAAGAAAGAAAACATTATGTAGGTAGGTAATTGATCACGCAAACATGCGTGTACTTATTTATAGTAAGTACATAGGAGTAAAAGTGTGACTCAGTACATACGTTCTCTGAGAATCGTATGTTCAACGAGATCATTGCCTTCGTGTTGCCTCACGGACAACCCCCAGGCTAGCCATGTTCAACATTGACTCTAGGCTTTTGGTAATACGTGAAACACACATATTACAGATTGTGTTTTAGTTTTATAACACATAAATTACTCCGCGAAGGAGAAAGAAAAAGAAAAATACAAATGCGGGTAGATTCACTTTCGCACTTACCGGAGTTATTTTCGTCCTCGGAAGAGGAAAATATCACTATGCGTCGTCTCGGACGACTGCTTTCTTCTAACTTCTTCAATTTACTTTTGTAATAGTCAATTTTTTCTTCTGCACTTCTTTTCGCCATGACTAATCGCGGTTGAAAATATTTTATTTGAACGCGTGTGCTCGTTGCCTCGCACGAAAAAAGAATGAGGGTTGACGGAGGGTACTAAAGGGACGTAGGGAGTTATCGATTTATTTTATCGATTAAAACTATCGATTCTCTAAAGCGTGCGATGTTGCCTGTAGGATTAAAGGACTACCTGGTTATATTATATCAAAGAATGAAGCGACGAAATATAATGATAGATAGTGTTTCCATGGATGTAGAATTAACTAGTACACTAGTAACTTTGCGTGCGTAAAATTTATTACCTTAAAAGGGTTACATGTTCGTTGTTAATTGTATCAGAATATTGCATATTTGATAAATATAACATTTTTTTTAATCATCATCATCATCGTCATCACCAGCCTATACACGTCCCACTGCTAGGCACAGGCCTCCTATCAGAATGAGAGGGCTTGGGCTATAGTTCCCACGCGGGCCCAGTGCGGATTGGGAACATCACACACACCATTGAATTGTGTGCAGGGTTCCTCACTATGTTTTCCTTCATCGAAAAGCTCATGGTAAATTTCAAATGAGATAGGTATCGCACATAAATTCCGAAAAACTCAGCGGTGCGAGCCCGGAATTCAAACCCACGACTCTCTGCTTGAGAGGCCACAGGTCAAAGTCAAACCACTAGGCTACCACGGCTTTTAGGCTACCATTTTTTTTTAATATAGGCTCATAATTTCGTAAACAGATAAAAGTAAAATATAAAAAGACAAATTGAATCCAAGAAATATTAAGATTTAAAATAAACGCGAAGTATTGTTTGTTGAGCGAAGAATGATATTCAACAAAATGAAAGATTGAGTGAGAAAATGAATGATTGAGCGCACTCGCAAAGCTTGTCGCACGTTTGCTGTTTAATCATTTGTTTCGCTGAAAAATTGATTTTCAATAGGTTAGTGTAAAATTTTGCTTCGTCTTAAATACATACATAATTATAACAACAAAAGTATGTATGTGCGCAAACTCTTTATTACACGTAAAATCAAAAATAAATATACCTAAATAACACAACATCAAACGGAAATATAAGTACAACGGCAAACTTATCCCTAAAGAAATCGACAGATTACAAGTGAATAAAAGCAAGCAGACAAAAACGTGCACCAAGAAATCAAAGTACAACACTTGATATCGACACCCGATAGCAAAAACATTGTATCAAGTTTTAGCAACTTTACAGGACGACGATTTTACTGATTTCAACACTTTAGAGTGACGTATTTTTTTTCTATAATTTTTTTTTTCATATCTTAAGCTGTAATTATATATAACTTTTCATGGTCTTCTTTCACATAAATCTTAAATTACTCAATCTATTATAGTTATTGATTTAGCTGCAGTTACAATAGCATTTTTATCAAAAAAACAGTGAAAAAAGATTGTATGTATCACTTACGTTGATTTAATATTGAATGCTTATATATTTTAAAACATATTTGATATTGATCCATGGTATCTAATTATTAAAATACCGATCACTCAGTGTGATATATCAACCTATGGTATAAAACTTACATTGAATCAATATGAAGTTGGCAAATACGTTCAATATTCAAATTCACTGTGAAAACAACACCAACATGAATAGGAATATTAGACAGTCTCACTGGTAGTTTATTGCTCTTTTTAGGTCTTAATAGCATTCGTCATGTTAAAAAAATTATAATATTAATTTAATTATTTTTTAATAAATCAGAAATCACATACAACGACAACAACCAAAGTACGTATATTTATGTTCTTAGAATCGTAGCCGCTTGTACCTCTCGCAAAGAATGCGATTCGTGATCATCAGAAAAAAAATACCTATACTTATAGGCATAATTATTTGCTCTTTTTTTCGATTTTTCGAAGGATAAATTAAAAATATATGTAGTGCAGGTATACGCACCGACTTGGGCACACTCGGACGAAGACGTAAAGATACTCTATGAGGTTATCTCTAAAGCTCTGCATAACACACTTCAAGGGCACACTACAACATTGTCATGGGAAATTTTAACGCCAAAGTGGGAGCTAAGACTAGCGGCGCTAGCGGCGAATCCTCAGTGTGACCATACGGCTATGGCAGTAGAAATGACAGGGGGCAAATGCTATTCAACTTTCTTGAAAGCGAGGGGCTGTCTATCATGAACTCGTTCTTCAAAAAATAGCCTCAAAGAAGATGGACGTGGCATTATAAGGAGAGAGATGGCGAGGTATTATAAGGAGAAAAAAAACAATAAAAAACACAGTCCTTAAAAATCGTTTGTGGCCGACGACTGAATACATTCTGATCGACAAGTCCTTGGCATTAGAAGGTAAGCTAAAATCTGCATAGTTTCCTTTAGAATAAAGATGAGTTTTTCGAAATACCTGCTGAATATTGAGTCCTGCAACGGTGCGAAGTCACGGCCGTTAGCTAGAAAATTCTGGTTAAATACCGTAGCTTTAGCCGGACCTGTTCCAGTAATTTTGAAATCAAGTTATTCAGATAACCGAAATAAAAATTACTGATCTCTGCGGCCCCGTGCAGCAGTTTTTTTAAACAACATTAGAAAAATGAGGACTCTATGAACAAAGAAGTAAATTAACCACTTGGTTTTATTAACAATTATTTTACGTTTTTTTATACGACCACGAAGGCAAACGAGCAAGTGGATCACCTGCATACCATAACCATGAAAAATAAGTTTGACCAATATGACCAAAATTGTACTAACACCATATAGGTATATGGATCACTGGTCCACATTTTATATTTTATTTTTTTATGTAATTTCGACAAGGTTTCAAAGGTAGCTCGCGTATCTTAATAACTTAAAATAGCTTATGGTAACAGAATGAGCATGTGAAGTAATTTAGAAAAAATGTATGTCTGACCTTTGTGATGTAATTTTAGTAAAGGTTGCGTTGAATTAATCAAACGAATATTAGCGTGGGCCGTGATCAACTGGTGCGTTGAGAATTTGCATACAATCATTTATAAACGGTAAGCAATTCATTCCAAATCATTTTCTGTCAGCAATTTGCTACGACTACATATTTAACCGCACCTCCGAAATGACATTGCTTTGATTAAATCCTAGACTTAAAATAATAAATTTAATGCGAAAGTTTGTGACGATGTCAGTGTCGATGTGACGATGTGAGTGAGTGTGCATGTTTGTTCCTTCTTCACGCTGAAACGACAGAACGGATTTGAATAAAATTTGGAATGAAGATAGGTGGTACCCTAGATCAAAACATAGGCTACTTTTTATCCCGGAAAATGGCATAGTTCCCGCAGGATAGCGAGAAACATGTCAATTGCTAATTCTACGCGGACGAAGTCACGGGCAGAATCGAGTTGTTTAATAAGAATACATTTTTAAGTAAGTATGTATTTCTCTATATTAGTATGTATATCGTTGTCCCACCCATACCCACTTACCTACCCATAACACAAGCCTTACTAGCGCTTAGGACTAGGTCAATGTGTGTAAATTGTTCCCTAATAAGTATTTCTTTATTCTAAGGGCTTACATACTTGACTTATATGAAATGAACACATAATCAAGCACTTTATGGTTGAACTGTGAACTTTAAATTGCCGTGTCGGTCTTACAGTTTGACAGATAAAATAATGACAAACGAGTAACGTTGCGGTCGGCGGCCACGTAAAATACACATATCATTCCTTAACCACCATGATTCAGCAAACTAAATTGCAGTTCGAATTGCAGTTGCAGCATATCATACCATCATTAACGAGATCTCCGTAATATTATGGCAATGCCGTAGAAATGAGAGCTTAGAAGAGATTAGAAGTATGGAACGTGTGTCACTGAAAGATAGAATAAGGAACAGTGTGATAAGGGAAGGTGCTGGTGTGAAAGAAGATATAGTGACTAGGATATAAAAAAGTATGCTTAGTTGGTTTGGTCACGTAGAGAGGATAGATGAAAGAAGTTAACTAAACAGATTTATATGCGGAGTGTGAATGGGTACGTTGAGAATGGTGACCACTTTCCCCTACAATATAACTTAGGTACTCCTATAAAAAGAAAAAGCAAGTTAAGGCGCTGTCAACAGCAAATGACCTTGAGCAGCGCCACTCTTCACACATACGGTTCGCGTGCCTGTGAGTGAAGGAGAAGAAACTATTCCGGCAGCTTGGCGCGCGTCTAAAATCTTGCAAATAAGATACAAATAAGAAGAAATAATAAAAAGTATGGATTATTTGTGAAATATGACTCGTTAGCCGTGTAGGTATGAATATGTTGACTTCATGTTTTTAATTGCAGACCCATACGTCGGAAAAATAAAGACATAGAACCGTTTAATGATGATTTTAAGACCAATCTTTACAATTATTTTCTATCGAGCCGATTTTGTTCAATTATGTATCGAGTCCGTCTAGCGTGTTTGAAATATGATGAAAATTAACATTATATTTTTTTTTGTATTTTTTTTGTGTGTAGTTTTTCTTAAAAAAGTGCTTAAATAACATCAATTTCAACAAAATTAGGTGTTGTCAGCCTCTTAATGTATAGGTGAAAAACTTAAGTAGGTACATAACCATTTGTATGTACGAAATATTATAAACGGGATGTGAACCGCGATTACCTTTATTGAGCTCCCGATATTTCGATACAGTTGCATGTATCATGATCACGGGTAGACCGGGATGAACTTAACCGTGAATCATTAAAAACTCTCATTTGTATGTAGTAGGACGCAGGATGTACAATTGTACAGAACTGATAATGGGACTCAATTCATTTTTCTAATTTGGAACGTCAATTTGTCGATCGCACACATTACTCACAGCATATAGAACAGGTCATTAACTGAAGTTTTTCACCTATACTCGTGTGGTTTTATGCCTTCACGTTACTTTTGTGTCAATAATAATGAAGGAGAAACAAATAAAACGCGACCGACTCTGGAACTCCATCACAATGATCATACTGTAAGACTGTAACTCACCAATGTCTACCAAGGAAGTTGTTAAGAGACTTATTAAGACAAGGTATTACGGCGGGTCATGGTTGGTGGTTGCAATGCATCAAAAGGAACCGTAATCATCCAACGCAATTGCAGTATGCACGCAGCTGTATGCAGTTATCGGCGGTTGTTACGACGATTATGTTCAGAAATAAGTAGAGGATAAATATCTTTGAATGGTGTGGTGTGATTAAAATCGTGCCTCGTGTGGGAGCCCGGATATAGCCTATTGGAATAAAAAAAAAACTAGGTTTCGTACTGAATTCAAAGGAAAATGAAACAATAAGGGCATGCCGTCTCAGTCTGTTTCGTAGTAATAAATAGAGACGGAATCATAGATAACTGACACTTAAGATAACTGGAACATAACAGAGAGTGGTGAAACAGGCCCTGAGTGTCAGTTGCACCAAGTTACAATACAATACAATACAATAACTCTTTATTGAACACCGCATAATAACAATCAAAACAGAAAAAAAGTATACAGAAGTAATAAGGTATCAATAGGCAGTAGGGTATTTTCCCACCGCAAAAAAAAAAAGAAATAAAAGGGTGGGGTAGTTACTTTAACGCAAGGGTTCCCAACCAGTGGCCCGCGGACCACCAGCGGTCCGCAGAAGCCATAAATATGGTCCACGAAACCTATGGGTTTTCGATTAAAGTTTCAGTTTGATTACAGTTTAATTTTATTATACCTACGTAGCGGTCCCTGCTAAAAAGAATAATAGAATAGTGGTCCAAAATCCAAGGTCCAAGTTGTAATGTTTCTCAGTGTTTGTAAATTGTATTTGTGTTGTTTATTATTATTATTATTACATACATAAAATGAACCACAAATAGAATCAACCGTTTTCTTCCACGAATGAGTAGCTACACGTGACACAACACTTATAATTGTCAAACGTCTACTTTCGATTATTGTCGCTCGCCCACGCTAAAACTCCATGGTATATCGACCCTACTTGAAATCGAGAATACACGGATTATACAGACATTTATAGCAACAAAGATAATGGTTTGCGCACAGATATGATGCCGAGATAGATAATGCAAGTGAGCTAAGTGGTTACCCGAATGTGAGCATCTCCTTTATGGACCCCGCAACATCAGAGTGCCTTAAGGCGCTTCAACAGCAAATGACCTTGAGCAGCGCCACTCTTCACACATACGGTTCGCGTGCCTATTAGTGAAAGAGAAGAAACTATTCCGGCAGTTTGGCGCGCGTCTTAAATCTCGCAAATAAGACTCAAATAATAAGAAATAAAAAAAGTATGGATTATTTGTGAAATATGACTCGTTAGCCGTTTAGGTATGAATATGTTGGCTTCATGTTTTTAAATGCAGACTCATACGTCTAAAAAATAAAGACATAGAACCGTTTAATAATGACTTTAAGACCAATCTTTGCAATTATTTTCTATCGAGCCGATTTTGTTCAATTATGTATCGAGTCCGTCCAGCGTCTTTGAATTATGATGAAAATTAACATTATAAATTTTTTGTGTGTAGTTTTTCTTAAAAAAGTGCTTACATAACTTCAATTTCAACAAAATTAGGTGTTGTAAGCCTCTTAAATTTGTTGCCATCCTAGAAGGGTAAGATAAAATACCTAATGAGCGAGTAATTTTACTGGCAGTCTTACTCTTATGGCTGGAACACAGTAGCTCATGCACTGCTACTTGGAAGAGCATTAGCGAGCAAGACGGTGGTATAATGCTACCAAGATGATCAATGGCATAACTATAGCGTCTGGGGCCCGTGGTAAATTCATAAGCTCCTTCCTCTGTATAAAGAAGTACATCATCATCCCTTCGGTGTCCCAGAGTTCCCCGTGTTCGGGGCCCCGTAGGTATTTTGCCAGTCCTGCAACCATGACTTTACTTTACTATATCGCGGAGGTAGCAAAGTAAAGTTATTCCTCTTTCCACCTATACGCACAATCATGCTAAACGTGGCCTTTAGGTCTTATTACCTCAGGCTCTGTCTACCCCGTTAGGGATATAAACGTGATTTGTGTGTGTGTGTATGTGTACCTACCTATGTGCCACCCCCCAAGTAACACAGAAAGCATTTTAACAAACGAATAGTACACTTATGTAGAACTTAAGGTCCGTATAAACTCTTATATAAGTTCACCGAGCATCTTGACGCTTTATATTGGCATTTCAAAACCATTATGATGCTTTAGACGGTATAACGGTTAGATAATGGCATATCAAAATGCTTTTGTAAAGCCTATAGTTTTAGTGCAGCAAACCACAACGCAGCTGTACAGCTTTCCGCTGTTTTTAGTGCATTAGGATCTACAATAGCATTTTTAAGTAGTAAATAAATGCCTAATGCTGTTTAATAGCATAAACATGAACCATTATCATGCCACGTTAATTCGCTATACAGCTTTCAGCAGTTTTTAGTGCCTTAGGGTTTATAATAGCATTTTTAAGTAGTAAGATATTGCCTAATGCTGCTTAATAGCATAAACGTGAATCAATGTAATGCTTGCATTCGAAAGATCAACTGAGTTCTGTTGTGCGGCTAACAGCTCTTTAATCAAATACACGTGAGTTATTGTAATGTGTAAAGCCGTATATACATTCATTTTAATGCATTATTAAAACCATTTGTCGGCCATATTTAAGAACAGCAACTTACGTTAGTATTATAATTATGTGATCAACAAAACAATAAATAGACCTATATAATAACTATATAATTTTACTGAATACTGTCCAACCACTACTATTATGTTAATTATGCAAAATTCGGTCTATACTAGGAATACACAATTGTTTTGGTTATTTCACACATAGATTTATTTACCATATTATATCAAAACTACAAAATATCGAAGGCGCGTGAAAATTTTCAATGAAACTTGTATAGACATTTACAGTAAACTACATTGCGCAGTAATAATTGAAGGCATGAAATCACAAAAGAGTCAAAAACTTATTACCCTTGCAGTATTAATACAATTTTCTTTGACGCTAACCTTTATGTCACTTCATTCTATATTGTCAAAGTATATGTATTGCGAAACAAGTAGTTTATAAATTCAACGTTAATAAATTATAACGTACTGTTTGGTATTGGAGATGTTTTTGCAATGATGTAGGGTTTATTTAAGTTCTAACTGTGAACACTTCAATAGCTCTAATCATTCTTTTACTACATTCGAATGCTAGTCTAATGCTTGTGTAATGCAATTAACATCTTCATTATCAATAATATTGCTAGTATAATGCTTCTGTAATGCACTTGGCAATTTCATTGACCGTAATAATGCTTCTTTAATGCGATTGACACCTACTTTGACCACAATAATGCTAATATAATGCTAATATAATGCGATGTAATGCAATTATACAACCTATGTAGGATCTAAAGCTGCATAATTTGTGCCCAAATAAGCACTTCAGTAGCCTTATAGACGTTTATAATGCTACTATATAACTAACTCAAAATGCTAAAACGATACAGAAATGCTGTAAGTCGGCCATTATACTGCTTTGATGTGTTACTTGTGCCTATAGTTACGCCACTGAAAATGGGGGTTAAGGCTAGCTGGATGGATCTTGTACAAGGTCCTACCACCATAAGAGTCTCATTGATATAAGTGCCGGCACGTAAGTCCAGCGATGACCTTGCATGCGCAGAAGTATAAAATACGGTATCCGTAGGTGCGCAGATCCCCTCCACGTGACTCGTCATCGCTAGACTTACGTGTCGGCACGTATAAGTCTGTGGATATGTTACATTTCAAATGTTACAAGTTTGGTTATTTTAGTCTGTCTTTGGCATATCTGTGTATTTGCCATGCAAATTAAAACGGACGAGTAAACATTTCCTATTGTTATGTAAACTGTCATCAAAAATATGTTTATTTTCAGTTATTTTCCCCCGAAACAGGAGACGACATGGCCTCCGGTGGTATTATTTGTTTTATAAGTACAATGAAATTGATTATATTGTCGTTGGTTTCGATTTCTATATTTTCTCTCTTTAAGTATTAATATTTTTTAGTTGGTCTGTGTAGAGTAGACAGATGAAAAAATACTTCATGCTATATTTATCACACTGTTCTCATCTCACGTCAATTACCCACTTATTCCTGACCTTTAGAATTAATTAAATTAATTAAAACAAACCCTCCTACTCATTTCGATAGTATTGTAATAATCTGTCGTGATACGAAACAAGATCAAACATAAACTTGAAATCGAACAACTCCTTGAGTGGAGCAATAAATGTCCAGGAATTTGTATGGTTTTGTATTCAATGTCTGTTTCAGTAGATCTAGATGTACTTATAGCTTAGTAATACGAGTATCATATGCCTCATTGGGTTCCAGTTAGGGAGAGCGAACTTATATGAGATTACAACCTACTTTAGTACCAGTTTATCTGCGTTTTTTTTTCCTTTACGCCCCTGTGTAGAACAAAAACATTTTTGCAACTTTTTAACAGACTTCAAAAAAAGGAGGAAGTTCTCAATTAGGTTGTATATTTTTAATGCGAGTGAGTGTATTCACGATGCCACGCAAAGTTTAATAGTATCTGCTTGCCCTACTCTAGTTCCAATCTGGGGGCAACAACCGCCGCAGTGTTTTAACGTTTTTTTTTTGAAAAAAGTTGCATGTCATTTTGCATTTTATTTTTGAATTTCTCTGTCTAAAAAATACTTTATAAAAATCTCTTCCTTATTCACCATGACGGTTTTATCAAGACACGCGCCATTTGTACGTTATCTGATATTATACATTATTAAATAAATAATTTCACCGGCCCATACAAAGCCAAAACAAGCCAAGTCAAAACAAAAACATAAGCTTTCTCCTTACGCATGGTTGTTAAACCGCGTGATTCTATTATTTGTGAACGGACAAACAAATGACGACCGGCCATTAGTTACGCATCGAACAAAGTTGATACGGAACCGACCGAACCACCATTTTACAGCTCCTTATAATCGGTGACTTTCAAATAGACCGTCACAAAGTCACAACCAAAGAAGCTTAAACTACACAATTATACACCTTAAAGAACTCCGAAGTGAGCTTAGATTAGTACACGATTGGACAAGATGCGTCGTTAATTTCTTTTTTTATAATGCTGCCTGTTTTATACTCTCTTTTTTTTTGGGCGGTAAGGGTAAAGGCGTTGTTGGTCGATAAAACCCATGATAGTCGTAAGAAAGACCTAATTTTGAGAAGTAATTGAACGGTAACGTGTCTCTGTCTGCCTCTACGGCATGGAGTTAAAATGACGCTTTTTGTTGTACCTTAAAGTATGTTATAACTAGTACTTTGTGATTTTTATAAGACGTACAAATTACTTTATGTTTTTTACACCCTTTTACACGCGGCGTCACCCCCGTTTATTTTTTTTCTAATATTACGTATTTTTTCTCCATAAAACAGTGGGCCTTAAAAAAATTGCTGAATTGGTCCAGCCATTCCCGAGTCCGTGTTTTGCGCTTAGCAACATTCATTATTTATATAGATAGATTATTAGTTAGGTACGTATACTATATAAAATAATGTATTACAAAGCCAGCTCTTGGCAACCAGTAAGTCTACTAAACAATTAGACAAGATTCATACAGCCGATTTTTGCTATTTTTTTTTATTTTTATGTTAATTATGTAACCGCTATGATAATAAGCATTTCTGATTGTTAATGTAGTTATTATAGGTACTAAGCACGTACGTTGTACTTTTAAATGCTCTCTTATAAATTAAAAAAGCCATGGTTTTAGAAAACAATATATTTTTTTCATAGTCGGACTTTTTTTAACTGCGTAGTTTGCGATACTAAAAGGGTGTCCTTAAATTCTTATATTATCAGGATTTATACGTAAATACTAAGAGCGACATTTTGATCCGTTTCCTCGCAATCCTGATCGTGTTGTGTCGCAGTAAGTCGTTAAAGTAAATTAGCTTTTAATTTGAATCCATTGAATTTAAATCGCCTCGTCCGTGTTACCTTCCATTAAGTACAAGAAATTCCATTAAATCTGCAATTTAGTCCACCGTTTCGACTTAGTCGACATTATTCCTATAAAACCTATAAAGTGCGTGTTTAGAATCAATGACGCAATCTCAAGACTTGAATATGTTGTTAATGCAAGTGGGGCTTATGATGGCAAATGGCTAACACCAAATGATTGCAGATGCTTAAGATGGAATCCAGCGTGCCAGCAATTTGATTGGTTGTCTTATTGTTGCCCATAAAATTGAAATTCCGAATGTAGGTACGGCTTGTCATAATTTTCGTTGGTCATAATAATCGTTAGTCATAATTTGTTTGGTCATAACACATGAAACCATGCATTTTTCAGAAATTTTGTAACAACCATCAGAATGTAGTAGATTAGGTTAGGTTAGTGTAAACAGTCAATACTGAAAAAAAAAATTACTTACTGTTTCAGAAATAAAACGCTTTATGACTAACGAAAATTAAGACAAACCGTACATTCGGAACTTCAATTTTATGGGACAAAATATAAACCGGGGTAGTCATAAATAAAAGTAACTACTAAGGGCCTGTTTTACCACTCTCTGTTAAGTTCTAGTTATCATAATCATAATTATTTATTTGCATAAAACATGGTACATAATATTGTGGTATGAACGATCTTAAGAGAGTTTCACATGTGTTGGTTGTAAGTGTCAGTTATCTATAATTCCGTCTCTATTTATTACTACGAAACAGACAGAGACGTCATCATAGATAACTGACAGTTAAGATAACTGGAACTTACCAGAGAATCGTGAAATAGACCCTAAGTCTCATAAGTTAGAAGCGACAGCGGGATCAAACCATTCCCGAGGCAGGAACGTAAAGTTTTGACACGAAGTAAAATCGTTTATGTACCCACATAGTAAAACAGGCCGACGATGTAATAACGTTTAACATCGAGCTCAACATTTCTCCTATATTACAAAGTGCTAAGAAGATTGCCGAGCTACGTGCTTTCGTGTAAAATTTGGAGTAACAACAACAGTTCTCTTTATTTTCCTTCTTAATGTTACTTTTGCGGAGTTGAAATTGAGTGATTTATAATGTAGGATCTTAAATATAAGTACCTACATAATGTAATTACGTTAAAAGGAAGAATAAAAGTGGATATTTTAAGGATGAATCTCGGGTTAACCGTAAAAATACAACAAAAATCGGGAACTGAGTTTTTTGATACTAAATATGATAAATACCCGAAACCGACGAGCATGTATGAAGAGATTGATGAATGTGGATGAAGCGAAAGAGGTATGTCAGGATCGTAGCAAGTGGAACAAAGTAGTCTCTGCCTACCCCTGTGCGAAAGAGGCGTGACGTTATGTTAGATTATTTTTAAACTTTATTTTACTCTACATTGGCGAAATTGGCCTCACAATGGTATTTAAGCCATAAAAAAGAAACATGTCCACTTAATTTAGTCGTACGATAAAGTGATACATATACTTAAATCACGTTTTTATCCCTCACGGGGTAGACAGGGCCTAGGATAACAAGACCTAAAGGCCCACGCCTAGCATGATTGTGAGCGTACCTATAGGTGGAAAAGTGAATCAATAAGTAACTACAATACAATACAATACAATACAATACAATACAGTAACTCTTTATTGAACACCACACACAGCAATCAAAACGGAAAAAAGGTATACGGAAGTAAGTAAGTTAAGTGTAAAGTAGGTAAGTGGTGTATTTAATTAATTGTCTGTAGTAGGTATCTGCACATAGTAAATATTGTTTTTAAGCTGACTGTCCTAGTCCTAGTGCAACTCGATTCGGAACACAAACACTTCATTCCAATAAACATCGGTCGACAGCCGATAACCGCGTAGCGCGGCGATGCGCCTTGGCGTACACCCAAACTTTGGAGCCTCACTGAATAACCTACAAATGTTCAATAAATAAAGTACTAATGCTAGGAGAAAGACATCTTATTCAGTTTATATTTACGTAACTACAGTCCGTAAGCCATTTCTTGCTGTCTCCCTCACTCGGCCGATTCAAGTATCAAACCCATAAGAGTGAGTAAGATAGCAAGACAAACCCGAATGGCGTTCCAAGAGTTCACGAACTGTGGCTGTTAACCACGACTTTATTTTTTAATTTATTTGACTCAAATAGAATATAAAAGAAGTACAAAATACTTATATCTATATACCTCTGCCAAACTGCATAGCAGTTTGTTGGCAGAAAGTGGAAAGTGGGTTATCGACGCAGAATTAAATATAGCCTAATTCAACAGGGTTAATGTAGGACTCTATAATGTACAACGAATTATTCAAATCGATTCAGTAGTCTCGGAGCCTATTCCATGTAAATTAACAAGTAATAAATCATATCTTTCCTCTTTATAATATTACCCCTTATTCATAAACACTATATGCTTCTGCTAACTTAGCAATCGTTTGTCCTTATTATCAGTTAAAGATAAATGTCGAATGTCGAAGTGACGGATAAGGACAAACGATTGTTAAGTTAGCAGAAGCTTACAGAGCGTTTATGAATAAGGGGTTTGTGCATAAATAAGTAGATGAAACAAATGACATGAAATGATAATTTTGAGCCGATTACGTTCAATTGAGTTTTAGAATCAAATTTTTTTTGTCATAAATGGAAAGATCATATATAAGTTTTGTAAGAAAAGTATTTTTAGTTTTTTTTTATTCGCTATAATTAACGAGTTATACCTATTTGAAAATTGATCGTCGAGTACCGCACCGAAAACACACCGACAGTTCCCGAACAAGGCCGAGCCGCGTGTGACGTCACACACAATGTTAGTTTCCACTCGTAGTTAGTATACAGGTGATACAGTTTTTTGACTTTAATTTACTCTATTCTGTTATTATCCTACTATTATTATGAAATGCTAGTGTTTGTGAGAGCGTGTTTGTTTGTGACTCTTTCACGCTAAAACGGTTAAACAGATTTCGATAAAATTTGGCATACACGAAGTTTATAATTTATAACCTGGATTTACGTACCGGCTATAGTAGGTGTCATTCACGATGGATGCCATCCACCGTGGTTCTTATTACTTTGTAGTTAAAGGTTAATTTTGATACATCTACGAGTCTTTGTGGATGGCACTATCTATACTTCTATCATGCTTCTATCCCAACATTTCCACGGTACCGGGATGTAAAACCATAAAATTAGATGAGAATAGTGATGAGTACTTTGGTAATAACTATTTATATGAATAAAGTAAATAAGTCGTGGGATTTCAGTTGAAAATCCCGTTGATTTTAACCCAGGGGAATTTCATAAGAAAACCCGGAATTTCGAACACAAAGATGGCGGATGACATTTTGACACTATGACACTAAAAATGTTTATGGGTGTCGTTTTTGAGTAATTTGGTGGCTCTGACTCTGAGCCCGATTTTGGCATAATTTTTTGGATCCAAGATGGCGGATGACACATAATAGTTTCAACGACAAGTGTAAAGATATCTTTGACGTTGACCGTACCTAGCGATCCGGGCGGACCTAGAACAAGGCTCTTACACCCGCAAAAATTCCCATTGAATATATAATACAATCCCACAGGATTATAAAAAAACTAGGAATCAACCACAAAATCTAGCCATTAAAATTTACGCACGGTCGAAGAAACTGAATCACGTACCTAACCTACCTACCTAATACAATTTAGCAATAATTTCTCTGGCAGCGTGTATGTTAAAATTCCACAGTGGTAGGTAAGCCATTCAGTATCTTTTACTGTACTTAACTTAGGTACTTTATTAAGTGAAATCTCAGGATTCTCAGGTCCAGTAAAATCAATCCAGTTCACATCAGGAACACTATCAGGATTAAGCTTTTATTACCTACCTACACGTGACTAAAACAAAAATTTACTTACTATCACGTGATACGCGTGCTCGTTTGCCACCTTATTTCATAAAAAATACTTCAGCAGATATTTTTTGTATTAAATTTCGGATATTTTTAGTCAAATCAGCCGTTAACCCAGTACTGTCGTGAAATTGCTTTAACATTGTGACGTCACAGCCATGGCGACCAATCATGGCCCGTTCCCAGTCAAGTGGTCATATTTCAAATTTCATCAATTTTGAATTGCTTATAATTAATTTAAAAAAAATATTTTAAGAATTCTATGAATTAGATATTATATAATATGTCATAAAGTTTTAAAAAACATAAAAAAAATCGATATTTTTTTTAAATTCAAAGACTCAATTATCCATGTCTGTAAAAAGCAGTAAAAGGTATGATACGAACTTCGAAATTCGAACTTGCTAGTAGACCTAGAGCTTGTCTACCTTTGCACGAACTACCTTAAAAAGTAGTAGTCATTAGTTACTTTCGCGAGTTTCGTGGAACATCCCAGAAGCAGGAACCGCAGTGTTGTGTTACACTAACATTGCACTGATAACAATCTGTGCTTTAACTGCAGACTCGAGCCTTGTAGGAAATGTTGCTTGTGGGGTTAACCTGCTATTCGAGTCTCATAGACTATTGCTGATCCCGGAAGCTGAGCAAGAAATTACGAGGTGTTTTTATATGACTAGAAATGAAAACGACCAAATGGGTTAACATGGGTTACATTTGAAATTTGCCATGAGCTTTTCGGTGAAGGAAAACATTGTGAGGAAACCTGCACACATCTGCGAAGAAATTCGATGGTGTGTGTTAAGTTCCCAATCCGCACTGGGCGCGCGTGGGAACTATAGCCCAAACCCTCCAATACAAGGAAGAGGCCTATGCCATGAGGCACGCCTAATTATGCGACAATTTAATAAAAAAAACATCAACAACAACAACAACAACAACAACATGTACTTACTGAAATTGTAGCTAATTCGGAATAGAAAAAGGCTACATATTATTTATTATTATAATTAAACGGGTCAACTGATGGTTAGTGAGAACCACTACCACAGGACACCAAAAAGTCAAGACAGAGTTCTGCGAAAGGCGTAAAGAGGCCGATATAAACAGCGCCTTAGCGTGTACGTACAGTTGCACACACAAGCGCAAGCAAACTTTACTAAGCGACCTGTAGGCTTATTGTGTAACTCACTCGCAATCGCCATCATGTTCATTTTGACAGTTCATGTATGGGCTTACAATTGGCATCGGAATCAGCTAGCTGTCACATATTACTAGAACTGTCAAAATGAACACGATGGCGATTGCGAGCGAGTTAGACAATAAGCCTACTGGTTGAGATACCGCACACGCGGCAAGGCATAGTTCAAGCCAGCATAATTTGCAGCAGAATTCCGTTTTGACGTTTTATTTGGACCAAGTCCTACCTGACCCAGGCTTCAAACGAATAAATCCTTTTTCTAAATATGTTTACAAAATCAAAACTTCGTTGAGCCAAGAAAAATCTTCGCAGCCTTTACAAATAGCAGTAAAAGTGTCCCTCGTCGCTTTACTGCTTCATTATTCCTACATATTTACGGTGAACATACACCAAAATACCGAAACGTAAAGGAATGCGTTAACCACAGCTTTGAGTGAGGGAGACGCAGGATAACTTTACGAGTATGCACCTCAACATTACCGCAAGCCTAAACACGTGTCTAAAATGTTGCAGAATATACTATATAATAAAATGGTTTGAAAACAAAGTAAATCTTTGGTAAAAGTTTGTTTATACACCTTTTTTAACCCTCGACGCAAAAAGAGGGGTTTTATTTATGTTTGACATCGATGGCTGTGTGTGTCTGCTGTGTGTGTGCGTGTGTGTGTGTGCGAGCGTATCAGTCTGTAAAACTGAATTATATTTTTATTTTACTTTTTAAGTATTTTTTGCGTAGTGGGTGTTTTTATGGGTAAGTACCTAGTTATTGTGGTTATTCCTAACGGTAAGTTTGTATATCTGTTTAATTTTTGCATGAGAATTGGTTTACACAAACACACTTTACAATCAAAAGTTTACGTAATAATGCACTGACGATCAAAAATAATAGGCCACTTCCCATCCAAAGCTCTATAAAAAACTACCTGTCAGTATATAAATAACATTTAGTTTTGTGAAAAGTGAAGCCTTTTAGCATTTGTTTTAGTTTTAGGCTGTAGCTCTGTAGGCTTATTGTCTAACTCGCTCGCGATCACCATCGTGTTCATTTCGACAGTTCATGTATGGGCTGACAATTGGCATCGGAATCAGCTAGCTGTCACATTCATACAAGAATTGTCAAAACGAACACGATGGCTATCGCGAGCGAGTTAGACAATAAGCTTACTAGTCTACGCGAGAATAAAGAGACCCTTGCTCCCGTTGAAACCTAATAGTCTCCATCAGTGACATAGTACTCTTTAATTAGGTATAAACATTTGAGAAAATGGCAGTTAATTGAATAATTAGCTATATACTCCCAAGTCCAAGCAGCCCAAAACCTCACAAACATCTGAGTTCCGCTTCTGATATAAATAATCAAATATGATAGTACAATATTTCAGAATTATAGGCATTATTGACATTTCAGGTATAAAGTACAGGTAAAGTTACAGATACCTGCCTGATTTAGTAATGAGAGAAGGTAGCACATATTGTGCTAACAATGTGTACTTGATTACTCTATATATGTATCTTTGTATACTGAACAGTGAGGGGCAACTACATATCGAGTAAGATAAGTAATTTTGGGGTCTATATTTTGTCCCATAAAATTGAAGTTCCGAATGTATGGTTTGTCATAATTTTTGTTAGTCATAAAGCGTTTTATTTCTGAAAAAGCAAATATTTTTTTCAGAATTGATAGTAAACTAACCTAACTTAACCTACTACATTCTGATGGCTTTTCCAAAATTCTGAAAAATGTACGGTTTCGTGTGTTATGACCAAAAAAAATTATGACTAACGATTATTATGACCAACGAAAATTATGGGACAAAAAGGGACCCGCTAATTTCTTCTGCCGTCTTAAATGTTACCTGTAGATTCCTAATAAACTTAATATTTTACTGTCATTGTCATCGCCATTATCATCAGCTGGAAAACGTCCACTATTAAACAAATACATCCCCCTTAGAACGCCACAATGAGCGACAACTGCATCAACTGGTTTCCCGCAACTCTCGCGTTGTCGTCGGTCCACCTAGTGGAAGACTTGCCGACGCTGAGTCTTCTGGTTTGTAGTCGCAGCTTGAGAACGATTGTATGTAAAGCCCGACCAGGAAAATAAGAACACGCTGTACCACTGTCGCAGTGAGCCACCGCTGTACTTTTCAAGGAAACCACTGTGACGTGTATTGTAATATGGTTCTACTGCGTGTTCTTATTTTCCTGGTCGGGCTTTATGTATGTAAACTCTTTATTGCACATAAAATTTAAAAATACAGAAATACACAAAAAATAGTACAAAGGCGAACTTATCCCTAATAAGTTTGCAGGGGTTCGTAGGGAGGAATGGAAGGGATAGGGAGGGAGGGAAAGGGATTGTCATTGTAATCCTCGTCCAATTACCGGCAAATCAAACTGTAAGGCAAAGCAAATCACACTGGTACAAAATAATAACAATATACCTCTGGACCATTAACGGGAACCTATCACATTTATAAAAAAAGCGGGGACAACCATCACCTTCGAGTAATCTCGTAAAGTGCAAATGCTCCAAAAGTGTCCATCTATTGAAGGATTGACGTCCATCGTCCATTACTAAAAACTTTGTGTTAATTTTGCCTTTGACTAATTCTCGTATAAAATGGACATACGTTACAAATAATGGATTGACACTTGGTGAGTAGGTGAACGTGGTTTTCGTGTATTCATCCACACTTACTCTGTCTATATATCGATAGGTTGTGTGAACATTCTCCAACACATTCCAAGTACAAACATGTAGTTGAGACGCCGATCAATCCGCTATTAGTTCTAGTTAACCAAAACAACCTTAACTCGTTTACAACAGACGTCGGTGTCATGCAGACGTACCTCGCATTATTTACCTTTTGGAGCTTCGGCAATGTTGCCTGTATTACCGTGATAGATCTGTCTTCTAAGTCAATCGCTACATGGTCATTCGTGAACAAAAATGGAAGCGAGTATAGTTTATCATTTCTTTTGTGGATGGAGTTGCAACATCATACTTAAGTCATGAAAAAAAAACAGGTTTTAGTACCGTAAACCTTGTTGGGGCTTATTGTTTCCACGACTGCATTCGAAACGTAGATAGCTATATCTTTGGTTAATGGCTATCAAGGCTTCAGTTTCGTGTAGAGCTTGTTTTAATTTAGTGTAAAGTTTAATATGGACAGGCGTAAAGAAACCAAAGTTTACGAAAAGGTTACGTAAGTTAAATTATTAAACTCTTGTGAAATTATAGCTATCAAAGGATTTGGTTCAGTTCCTGGCGGCATTTACTCGGATCTAATGAACGCTGGTATAATCGGTGACATACTGTCAGGCTTCAACGACGTTGCAACGCGATGGGTTGCCCACGATACCTGGACATACACAGCACGATTTAAAAGTAAGGAAATTTCTAACACAGCACTTTTAGTCCACCGATAAAAGTCATATAAAAACGAAAAGACAAATGATAAAATTAAGAATGTTAAAGATATTTTATGTCTGCATTGAGTTATAAGTTCTTTTAAGTCTAACCGATATGTGTATTTTTCCCTTAAATAAAGAAGTCAATCATTCAGAACTTTATCAGTCTAGTTTTGTCAAAGCTGTTTCCAGAGGTCTTGTGGTCTAACTGGCTTAATATCGTATTCACCATTCCTTTCCATCAAACAGTAAAGATAGAAGTAGATGATTTCTCCAGAATGATCTCTTCTTCATGTTCTTCATAGCCTTTCTCTACCAAGTTCTTAGTGTAGGCCTCCTTCAACCGCTTCCATTCCGATCTATTTTTGACAGTGAGAGTCCATTTGCTGCCCGCTACTCTCTCCATTTGTGGTCATTTGTGGTCTACCGCCTGGTCTTTCACATTCCCATGGCCTCCAATCCAGAACAGCCCCCGGAATGATAATTGCGAGTATCTCGTTTTCTACTGCAACTCCGACACCATGTAACTCTTAACTCTTCATTTCAGTGGAGGAAATTCCAGCAACTGATGTAGCCAATTTGGTGCTGGAAGGTGTGGATACGGTATCCTCGATTGAAGTAAATGCGAGGATTATCGGTACCACAGACAATATGTTTGTGCGATACGTTTTTGATGTGACACCTCATCTCAAGGTGAGCTTTATTGAATGATTGCTTCTCCATGAATGCCTTTTTTTGAAAGCGAAACTAAGCAGAGAGGTAGTTAGTATAATTGAGTTTCTCGTTTTTCGAACGTTTGCTTGTAACGTATATGTACATTTTTAAATCTTATAATATTTTCTCTACGGATAATTTTGTGAATTTTAGTTGATCTTTGACGGCTTTCTTAGCGCTCTTCCCTTCCGCAACATTTAATATATAACAATAAGTAAATATAAACGCAATAAAGTCTCAATAAAGTTGTACTAGATTCACCGTACTTATAAATATGTACGAATAGAACTGCAGTTCGAATTCATAACTTTCAAATTGCTGTCGCATTATTATCGTTATTATAAACAAAGAAAAGTCATAATACTCTCTGTTCTTATAGAAAGGTGTCAATGAAATAAAAGTTTTCTTCGCTTCGCCGATTGAAAGAGCTCAGGCGAGGTCGAAGAAATACTTCGCAGCGCCCGCTTGTGTGCCGGAGCGCTACCACGGGGAGTGTCACGCCAATCAGCTTAGGAAAATGCAAGCCTCATTTGGATGGGACTGGGGCCCGGCCTTCCCATCAGTGGGACTATGGTGAGCGAGTTTGTTCGTTCTAGCAAAATGAACAGAAGGTCTTATTAAACTGTCTATTTTACTAATACTCGCGGCAGGTCACTATTGCGATGCCAGCTTATAGAGATGTGCAACCGCAAAACTGGATTCTTGTTAAAATTCGCGGGAGTCATCGCAGCACAAATATGTGCAAAATAATCTTATTAAACTGTGTCTAATAGAATAATAGTACATGTCGGCGGCGACAATAGTGACAGTGAATGCTGCGAGTCTTTGCGTTTAGTATAGTCTAAGTAAAACTTCAAAACTACAGTCACATTTTAGTCTTGCGATTGAAAAATGAAGAGACTTGCCTCTTGCCTCCCTTTAACGTTTATGTATTTTAGGAGGTCCGCTTACATCGAGTTCTATAACACAGCAATAATCAGATCAGTGACAACCCACACGAGTCAAGTTGACGAGCATTGGCTTGTAAAGATACTCGCGTACTTGGAGTCAAATAAAAGAAAGAGGGTCCACGGCTACCTGACAGCAACTATCAGAATGAGAGACAACCAGACCATCGGAGCAGTGAAGGTTATCGAAGCAAACATGATAAACAACGGAGTTAATGAAATTGAACTGAATATGAATATCCACAAGGTATCAAACAGTTTTGCCATGATTTATATGTACACTGTCTTCAAATAAATTCAGAATGCGGGTGATAGGGCCTTGTGCATGGTCCGTCCGGATCACTACCACCATCTTACTCGCTAATCCTACCGCTAAGCAGCAGTGCTTGCACTGCTGTGTTCTGGTGTGGAGAGTAAGACAGCCGGGGAAATTACGGGCACAAGAGGAATTTCATCTTAGTCCCCTAGGTTGGCAACGCATCTGCAATCCCTCCGGAGTTGTGGGTGTCTATAGGCAGTGATGATCACTTACCATCAGGTGACCCCCTTGCTCGTTTGCCTTCCTATTCATATAAAAAAAATGCTTCAGCAGGTGAATGGATTACTTTAATTGAACACCCCTGTGAATATTTATCAGGTTTCAACATGAAACTACCGTGAGACTCACGGATAACTCACGTATAAAAGCCGAAGGATTGCTCCGACAATTGTGCGCTCTCTGATGAAGGGCTACGAAATAGTCCGAAACAATTGTCGGAGCAATCCTTCGGCTTTTATACGTAATTTATCCGGTGTGTTGTAATTATTTATCAGGTTCTTTTAACTGTGGTTGACAAAATGTTTTCACACTTACATCGGTTTCTTTCATGCTGGTCTGGGAGTAAAGAAAAAACATAGAATGTACCAGTTGCTTCTCTTCGCGCAAAAAGCCCATCGAGGGAATGAGCGAAAATCTTAGGAATCATGTTATAGGCGTTGCGGCTAGCAACCTATCACTATTTTGATTCCCCTTTCCACCTATAATCATAATCATTCTAAACGTGGCCTTTAGGTATTGTTACCCTAGGCTCTTTCTACCCCGCGAGGGATAAAGACGTGATTTATGTATGTTATGTAGATAGATAGATAGATAGATATATCGTTTATTTGAATGCTACAATACACACAATCAAGTTAAAAAACAATAGAAAACAAAAACAAAAAATTACACATTACACTTAACTTAAGCATTTTGTTGCGTGCGTTGCAGCAGTGCAAAAGGGCCATGGCTCAGTGGTCAACATTGCTCGTAGGAGCAAAACACTGATATTCTGCCACAACCCAAGGACCGAAAACGAATTAATTAAGCTAAAAAAATACGGTAAATTCTAAAATAAAACATACAGTGCAAAAATCATCATAAGAGTTTATTGTGTACGTATGCATACATTGGTCTATATTCCAAGTCTACGACGTCAAAGGGGTAACTTAAAAACTTTTTTTTTTACTATTAGAGTTTTCAAACAAACTAACTCAACCACCCCTAGGGTTCCAATATATATTTTACATCATCATCATCAGCCTGAAGACGTCCACTGTTGAACAAAGACTCCCCCTTAGCACACCATAATGAACGACAACTCGCCACTTGCATCCACCGGTTTCCCGCAACTTTCACGATGTCGTCAGTCCACCTAGTGGAAGGCCTGCCAACACTGCGTCTTCCGATTCGCGGTCGCCACTCGAGAACTTTTCTCCTCCAACGGTTCTCTGTTTGTTGGCTGTATGTTTTACATATGAAGACATATATCTGATGTTGTGATTGCAGAAACTTATAAATCGTTGGTGGCCAAATGGATATGGGAAGCAACCTTTGTATGACTTGCACGTGGCTTTCATATCTAACAATTCAAATGAAACATACGATAAACACCTACAAATTGGTTTCCGCACTCTGGAGGTGGTGGAAGAAGATACTTCCATATTACCTGGACAGATATTTGTGCACAGTAGGTTGTCCGGTAGGTACCTACTTCGCAACCTTCAAGGTCTAGAGAGGGTTCATGAGTTTCCTGAGAATGATAATATCAAGGTTGTAAAGAAAATAAAATAAAATTTGCATGAAAATAATTTTATTGGCTTAGCGAGGGCTTTGTGATTTTCTCTAATTTGACAAAAATCTTGTTCTTAGAATACTTCAATTACATTACAATTACTACTTTGTTAAAATTAGGGCTTGTTTCGTTCTGTTAAGTCCCAGGTATCTTAAGTGTCAGATATCTGTGATGACGTCTCTGTTGATCCCTTCAAACCAATAAAAAGGTGGTATCATTGACATCTGACCCTAAATCTTATTTATTACTATTATAATAGTAAAATTATTTATGTTTACAGGCAACCGTAACACTGGTCCAGGTCTCACATTTTATTTCAAAGTAAATGGTTACCCCATTTTCATGAAAGGTTCTAATTGGATACCAGCCAACATTCTTCCCGAATTCGGAGCCGACAAAAAAACAGGTAATTCATCCTAACTCTAATATCAAATATCATATTTACTTAAAAGTGTATTGTTTTTTTCATCTCTCATACTCTGAAAGTAGGTCATTGATTATCTGGATATAGGGTTGAAAGTGACTCATCGCGACCCTTGGGTTGAAAGTAAATTTTTTTTCTAGCTAATCCAAATGAGGTACATAGCAATGGAAATACGTATACAGCCATGTAATCTATGTTTAAAATAATAATCTATACTAATAGTTCCTTTTTAATTGTAAAAGGCAAAATAATCTTAAAATAACATTCCCGCTATATATAAGCTTATGCAAGCGTATACAACGAGAATTAGTAGAAATTATTACGTTCGGTAATTTTTTTAGCTTGAAATATTTAAGTCGACAATTAATTGATAGCGACCTCCGTGTCTGCAAGTTTAAAAAAAAACTAGCCGGCCGCCATTGGTGCGCAGAAGAAATGCGCAATGCGCACAAATCGCGCAATAGAAAAAAAAGCGGGAAGAGAATGACAAACGTAAGAAATATTAAATGCGACCATGCGACGTTAGTGAAATTTTAATTTCCTCATACTCGAAATGAAAAGTAGAGTGTTGACGACTGGCTGGGTTACAGCCTCCTTCTAGCATATATTTATCTTTTACTCGTATTCTTGTTCGATTCTTAAAAATACCTTGACTGACAACGACATGGACTTTTACGGCAGTTGCGTTGTCAGTTTGGAACGGTTCACTAGGCTCCTAGTTGTATATTTATTAATGTGTTTAGTTTATGTGATTGATTAAACCCCTGTAATCCACCACCGTGTTTTTAAGTTCGCTCGTCAACATAGAGTGTTCAACTCGGATGAAATTACCCATTTCACCCTCGAACTATTGGCACCCTCACTTCGTTCGGGTGCCAGAAATATCTCAGGTGAAATGGGTATATTTCAACCCTAGTTTATCAATCTACTATTGTGCTTCTTTGACCGAGGAAATAATTATTCCATCGGCCTAAGCTTTTGTATAGATTTTATACAAAAAACTTCGGTATCGAAGATCAAGAGACCTGGGGCCTTACCATGACGTCTTAAAGCGAGTCAATTCCTACTCAGTTCAGGTTTTTAGCTCTCATTTTTAGTATGGATCAGACAGCGAGCGAACCTAAACTGAATCGGAATTAATTCGCACTAAGACGTCATGAACCCTTTTGGCTATGAAATGTGATGTTCACAGTGGACAACCTCCTGGCATCCGCTCGCGAAGCTCACATGGCTATGCTGCGCGTGTGGGGCGGAGGGGTGTACGAATCAGACTACTTCTACCAGCGCTGCGACCAGCTCGGTATCCTGATATGGCAGGACTTCATGTTTGCCTGCTCTATGTACCCCGCTGACAATGACTTCCTAAAGTAGGTGTCAAGATCCACTGTGTTACGGTTCACTGTTTCATAGTGTTAGCCTGATTTCTGAACGTTGCCTTGTAGCCTAATGCTACGGTCTGTGGTTTGACAGACAGAGATGCCTGCGTGGCCTTTTCCCGCGATGGTCGTATTAGAAATGGCGTTGTACTAATATCTTGGAAATAATTAATATTCTTGAATACCGGTGACCAGTGCTTTTATTCAGTTTAACAATAGTAAAATGTCTCACTGAATTAAAATTACAGCTCGGTGAAGACAGAAGTAAAACAGAACGTATTGCGCCTACAACACCACCCTTCAATCGCCCTATGGGCCGGAAATTACGAAAATGAGGTTGCTCTGCGCAAAAACTGGTACTCCACAAGTGGGTTTTATAGCTTATACAAGGATAATTATATAAAGTTGTACGTGCATATAATTAAAACCATCGTTGAAAGCTTGGACCCTGGTAGACGGTACGTAGTGTCCAGTCCATCAAATGGCAGAGAATCAGAACTGGAAGGTTATATAGCTCAAAATCCTTACAATTCTAACTATGGAGACACCCATTATTACAATTATAAATTAGATAACTGGAAACAGAATATTTATCCAAAAACGAGATTTGCCTCAGATTATGGGTTTCAATCTCTACCCTCGCTGTCGACGATGAGTACAGCTACGAAGACCGAATCGCATTACAACGTGCATAGTAAATACTCGATCCATAGGCAGCACTTTGCTGGAGGATATGAATACATCAAGAATCAAATGTTGCGACATTTACATTTGCATCCACATGATCCGAAGTATTTCGAAAAATATGTCTATTATAGTCAGGTGGGTTTTTATTTTTATCATAAGGTTCCTTTACATCAGCGTTTCTTAAACTTGCGGTCTTCGAACTCCTGTGGATCCGCGCGTTAGCAAATTATGTATAGGGGCCTTACCATGACGTCTTAATTCCGACTCAGTTCAGGTTTTGACTGTAATTTTTAGTATGGATCTGACAGCGAGCGAGCCTAAACTCAATCGCATTAACATTAACCCCTCGTATCCGGGAGCTAAAAAAGTACTGCATTCTAGTCTCATCTGTTTCTATAGCACAAATCCTGCTGATTTAAATAAAAATACAAAAAGATAGCTTTAAAATTGGCACGGTTCCGTGTCTTAAGCATACAAAGGGTTAAGACGTCATGGTAGCCCCCCAGGAGTTCACAATCTTGTATTTAGACCATTTACCAAGAATAAGTAATTGCCACCGAAAGTCTCGTATTCCTACTCGTACGCTCACTATTACGACACTAAGAAGTCCTTGGAAGTTGTGTTTTATTTCTTACTACCCTCTTATTCATGAACGCTATAGGCTTCTGCTAACTTAGTAATCGTTTCTCCTTATCTGTGAAAGGAAAATGCCAAATGACGTACGTGAGCAGAAGCCTATAGAGCGTTTATGAGTAAGGGGGTTAGAATCTGCGGCCACAGTCAATGTAGATAACTATGGATCAAGCATTATTGAATTTTCGTGCCTATATAAACTGTCTAATACTTGTAGATATCACAAGCAATGTCTGTGAAGGCGGAAACAGAGTTTTATCGACAAAGCCAAGCAAACTGGTACACTATGGGCGCTCTATATTACCAGCTAAATGACGTCTGGCAGGCTCCTTCCTGGTCTAGCATTGGTATGTTGTTTAAAACTGCTTTTAAATCTAGGTAACTAATATTGTAAATGCGAAAGTTTGGATGGATGAATGGATGTATGGTTGTTACTCAATCACGCCACAAACGGCCCAACGAATCTGGATGAAATTCGGCACATAGATAGAGAAAAGTCTGGAATAGCACATAGGCTACTTTTTATCCCAGAAAATTCCCGCGGGCAACAGCTATCACAATATATTTTTAAGTTTTGGAATGATGTTTGATAAACAACTTATTATTTTCACTTTCAGAGTACGGAGGCAAATGGAAAATGCTTCATTATTTCGCGAAGTGGTTTTTTGCGCCCGTATTGGTTTCGCCACGACGACTCTCCTCAAACAACGTCGAAGTATACCTGCTCAATGACAGACTTGTTCCTGTCAGCGGCGGAATTATAACTATAGACTACTTTAACTGGTCTAGTATCACGCCTGTAAAATCGTCAATGTATGCCATTAACGCTGGGCCCCTGAGTTCCACGAAACTGCTAATGAATATTGAACTACCGAAGGAGAATTCGGATGAGATATTTTTAAGGTTTTAATTTCTAAACGACACTGAAAATTAGAACACATAGAAAAATCCGAAACCCGGAATCCGGGGGGGAATCCGGGGTTCGATTCCCGGCCATAGCTTTACTTTTCGGATTTTTCTATGTGTTCTAATTTTCAGTGTCGTTTAGAAATTAAATTTCTAACGGTAAAACGTAAAAAGTAAACATTAAAAATCAAGAAGTAAATTTCTTGATTAATTTGATATTTTAAGGTTTTCACTGAAAGCGATCGGGTTGTGTTCTGCTCCCGACAACTATTTGTTTCCAGAACGGCTGAGATTCGTGACTGGGCTCATAAAACCAAATATTCAGGTAAAATTGTGGATGCCGCAAGAAACATGGCAGTAAATATTTTTCCAAAGCATTTTTTTGGCTTATTATTAATTATTTTCACAGATAAGGGTGTCGAATAATACAGCGATTGTACCAGAAGGAATTCAATACATCATTGATATCACCGTGAACACAGTTGTCCTCTTTCTTTGGCTGGAGACATCGGTCACAGGGGGCCACTTTGACAATAACGGTTTTATTGTCACAAATCGTATTGTTTCAGTACATTATACAAACCTGAAATATGTTTCACCGAAATATCTGGAAATGTCGATCGATTACCGGTATTACTTAAACTATCAATAAATGAAAAAGTATCAGTTGACTTCTGGATTTCGTGGTTGTATTGTTTATTTTTCACCATGATCGTTTTCCAATTTGAAACTTTTCCTGCGACGTTAGTCAGGTAACTATATATACGGAGACTAAGTTGGTGCGAAATGTATGCGTACAAAAAACTTATCAATAATGCTGGGTCCCCAATGCGGGGTTCCCTTTGCCAGAATATTTTTATAACTCTTTTTTTTTCAAATTACGGATGGTGTTGTAGGTATTTACTAATTGGCTTTTTTGCATCTCTTTTTGTTTGTAACAAATAAGTAGGTAAGTAATCTTTTGGCTTATTTATTTTATACAAACTATATTCAAAGCCAAAATATTGAAAGACATAGTTTAGGTATCATTTCATGAAAAACGTTTTGTTAATGCATATTTACAGTAACTGATCGTTTGGCAAACCTTTGCATGTTTAAGTGCAAAATTTTTCAAAAGTTAGTTGACGAATTGCTAGACTTTAATAGGTTTGACATAATAATCCATCTATGAAATAATTCAATCCCGAAAGACTATGTTATTATTAGACCAAGCCGTGGGCGAAAATAACCTGTTACTTTCATTAAAAATGGATTATTTCCTTTAATTTCCTTCCGCAAGTTTTGACCTTTCACCCAATATTAAGTTTTGATACCCGCAGTGTTTTACAAAAATAGACGTCCGTACAGTTCTATTTTTCATGGCTTAGACTTAGAAACTTAACTTTTTAAGGCTTCTTTTTTTAAGGATTCATATTTTTCTCCTGTATTTGTTCGTTACTCCTGCTATTTAAATACTACACAGCCAATATCAAATAGGCTCTATTTTTATTATTGAATTAAAATCCTCGTGGCTTAATCTCGGTAAACGACTTTAAGAACTCCTTTTAGGCAAACTCTTATTAATCGCTTATCGCTTACTAATATTATAAAGGCGAAAGTTTGTAAGTTTGGATGTTAGGATGTTTGTTGCTCTTTCGTGTCAAAATGGCTTAGCCGACTTTAGTTGTATTTCGTATAAGTAGTGATAGTTACAGTTGCGGAAAAAGAAATAGGATAGCTTAATCCCGGAATATAGCATAGTTCCTGCGGGATAGCGATAAGCGAATTCATCGCAGATGGAGTAGTATTTCATAAAAAAAATACTGAGGTAGGTACCTAAATAAAGCCCAAGTTATAAAGTCTTCAGACAAACATACCCTACAGCTTTTCCCGTGTCAGTGACTGACCTCTGAAGAAGCCTCCAAGTTTAGTTTTTACTCACATATACTTACCACCTAGGTACCTACTAATGGGCTTGTGGCATGCTAATCACGTTTCGAATGTTCACGGTGTATCAAGAAGTACGCTACGCAATGAGTGTGAACGACTGTACACCACGCTTCCATGTGTGCACAGAACACAGAACTTTATTAGTATGTTAACGGTGACTCCTTTTTTACACTTCTATAGAAACTACCCGTGTTTGCTGTAAGTCACAGTCATTGGACGCTTTAAACCTTTTCGATGCAAACGACACATTTATATAATATCAGCACCGCAAGTTCAACGAAAACAACCTTTCTATACGTCCATTACTTCAATGCAAAAGCAACCTTCGTTCAATTGAGTTTAGGTTCAACTTAAGGTATCGCAATAAAGAAGTCTGACTATGGGTAACGTTTCTTGTATTTGACTTGGTGGCGAAAAGGTTAACATCTCAGCCAGACCCCGTTATCAGTGGTGAAAAAACATTGAAAATACTAGGGCTGGCACTACACATTAATATTTACACGTGTATAATTTGATATAACTAATATTTGATAAAAACAATATACCTACTTATTTCATTCATAGATATATAATAATGTGAAGCCAATTGCCTTAAAAAAGGTTTCATTTGGTTGTTGAACTCTATAATAATACTTAGGTACTAAATTGACATTTATTTGTCAAAATATGTCTGATGTCATATACTTACAATTTCATGTTCGGTAAAAATATGCACTTCCTGGATAATCGACGATAATTAATCGTGCTGAATTCTCTCAGTTTAAAATGGAGCTAATGGCAAAACTGGAAATAAACCGAATGCGACGCGGAAAAAATAGTTTGTAATTTTAGTAAAACTGTGCAATAGACGATATTTTTTCTCTAATAGTTATTGATTGACATTTATACCAGTATGTCAAATGTACACGTATTAAATGAATATTGTGTGACAACCCTATGATTCTATTTCAATGAATTTTCACCACTGACACTGCACCGTTCGCTGCAAAACGGTGGCTTCCACAGGAAAATTTTATACCTTGTTCACTACCAAGGTACCGTAGAAATGTATAATTAATCATTGAAAACACCCATGCCATGCATGCTGGTTTAAGGGTAAGACTCTGCCTGTGAGCGTCGTATTAGCGCTCTAAGTTGCCAATTACGAACTTTAAATTCCAGCATTACTATTCTCAAGTAATGAAGGTTAAGATCCTCATTCGACCGCTCTGTCAAGAGAGAGAATTATAAAAGTGGCTCTATATCATCTCCTATTTAGCCGTGACTGCTGCCCGGATTCCGAGAGTTACCGCGTTCGATTTTGGAGATAGGTGCGGGAGTTTCGTCAGCAGACATAAAATAATAAAGAACTATCCACACAATTAGTTCTGGCCACAATACAGGGGTAGTGACCTCAAGGCAGGCAAAGACGACGAACAGTTCAAAAAAGTAACTCATTCAGAGTTTTAGGGTTGTCTGTGGCGGAGAGTTTTAACGACGTATTTACGTTGGTTTTGGTCGTTAATTATTGTCTTTTATTATCTTCATAGTACGGTTTGTGCAATAATATAAGATTCAAGAGTTAGATGCAACGTTAAATACCGTACCCATGCTTCATTTACTTTTCCTTTCATACCTGTACATAAATGTCAAAAACCATGGTCAAATCCGATGAATACAGGCTTAATCTCCATCTTATCAAACAAATTCATCGAAAATATTCTGTAGATTGTGTTCCGTTGGGACGCATTCTTAGGACTCACTGAATTGTGACGTCACACGGGGCAACACCGCTTGACCCTTTCGGCAGACCAGCGCCTTACAATTAAAAACCCTGTAGTAGATTGCAGATAAATCAGTTTCGATTGCAACAAGGTGACATAAAACCTTGTAATATTAATGTTGAGATGTTGATCATTTGGTTATTAAGTTAGAGTGAGACGATTAGTTGCAGTTGTCTCTTGAATAATTGAGGTTGTCAGTGGTGAATTGAAATGAAACCCATTGGGAAAAAAATTAGTCTCGTACACGAACGCTGTTCTCAATGAAGGCTTGTTATTTTGATGGGTACAATATGCACTTGAGAATTTGAGGTTTATAAAAAACCTGAATGAAGTTTTCACGTTCGGAACAAAGTCGGATAGCAACATTATCTATGATTCTGGTTGATTTTTTTACGTAAATATGCCTAGAACATTCAGTTTTAGTTAACATACCTTCTCATTTCGATATGATTAAATAAATTTTGGTTTTCTTTGCATTGACAATTTGACACATCGTATTGGCGTAAATTAAGTACCTAATACTACTTTCAAGTGTGGAGACTGCTTAAACATAGAATCAGTAATACCGTCTGTGAATTCCTTTGCTTCATCTCCATTTATAAAATTCCATGCATCATTATTCCGCGGCATAAAAGTCAACAATCAAAACAGTACCGGCCACGGCACAAAAATTAGAGAGGTCAAGAAATTGGGGTTATACGTCATACGAGGTGCACTATTTACGTCGTTCGTAAATCCCCACGATTTACAACGTGCGAGAAACATGTATAAATCATTGTCGCAATTTGTCCGCCATAAAGCTTATATTGTATGTACCCTGATGCAGTTCGAAACTACTAAGTTAACGCCACAGTCCACACACGATGTTCGGAGAAGGTGACCATAAACAAGCAAGAATGTGGATTGTTCCCGCGGTAGCAGGGGCGTGTTAGTAGTTAGGAACCACAAATCATCTCCGAACATGTGCAGTACACGGCACGTTTTTTTAATTTATCGATTTCCCCAACGGACCTGACGAACATTGGCCACTAATTTTTTTAATGGCTTCGGAATATTGATTAGATATAAATAAGGTTAAGAAGCCAGAGACAGCTGCGTTTTGTTATTCCGTTGCATGTAAATAAAAACGTAAAATATTGATGGTCAGATGGCACGAACAAGTTGATTTAGGTAGTGGCTATACACAAGTTTGTCACTTCTGATAAATAGGTAAGCTAAAGCAAAATAGAAAAACAGAAGGTGAGAAATGAAGACAAGTGCTTTATGTTGTTCCTCGAATAATAAGTTACTAAAAAAAAATCTTGGGACAATTGATACCAATTGACCTAGTCCCAAACTAAGCAAAGCTTGTGATATGGGCACTAGACAACGGATAAACATACTTATATAGATAAATACATACTTAAATACATATTAAACATCCAAGACTCGAGAACAAACATTCGTATTTTTCATACAAATATCTGCCCCGACCGGGGATCGAACGCGGGACCTCAAGCTTCATAGTCAGGTTCTCTAACCACTAGGCCATCCGGTCGACAGTTACGAAAGTTACTTACCGTTTTAACAAAATTATGTATTTATCTGCAAAAAAGTTGTATTAAAAAGCGAAATCTAAGATAGCTTCGTTAGTTGACAAGGAAAATGTATTGCCCACCCCGTTCTCGTTTTACAAAACCATCCATCAAAAAGTTAAAGCCGTCCTGTTAAAAAAAAATACAATTTCCGGGCGGAGATAAGGAACTAAATTGACTTTGAGAACACCGACCACGAACTTCGGAACTATTCGAGCTCGCCAACAATTCATTAAATCTCAAAACAACGCGGGACTGTTTTAGATCAAAATGTTCCTGTAGATTTAGGTGTGTTTCTCTGTCATAAACAAGAACTTTAGGTCAGGTAAACATTATTGCCGAAACTGGCAAGCTTTGGGATCTTACGTAATGCCCTTAAAACGGGGCGGTGTGTACATCGCCTGGCACTTAAACAGTGTTCACCTTTTTACGATGTTCAACTGTTATCTACTGTTTTATTGAGATCTGTATCAAAGAGAGAAACGGTTTCGTTAACCTCACTCGGAGAATTAGTAACAAGTGAGCTTTTTATAGAATCCTTTCATTGGTAATTTACTGTTGTATTACTACTCGGGGGAGCATGGAACGCAAACAAACGGTCGGAACACAAAATAAATTTTCAAACTTTACTCATTTATTGCTTAGGATTTCTACGGACCCAATATTAATTTTCCGCTGAAATCGTACTTTTCGTAAATATCTCACGTTCTCTTCGATCCTTCCTGTCGAACACTGTGTGAATTATTATTAGACTTGAAAGCTCTGCGTATGACGATATTTTTCAAACAACAGTCGCAAATTAAAGTGAGTTATACTTCCGTCGCTAGCATTAATGATTTTATTGTCTAACTGATAATCTCTAACATAATCGAAATCCGCTACTTCGTCTGCAACGACTGTACATACCTACCTGCCCCAGACAGAAATCGCACAGACCTGGGGGGGCTACTCTGAAATTCGATTTTCGAAGTTCGTATCACGCCGTCCCTGTCACTCTCTAATTAATAACTATTAGTGAGAACGGAACGGCACGAAACGAACTTCGAAAATCGAATTTCGGAGTATAAGGCCTGAAACCTCAACCTTCGTATTCGCGCTCTCTAATTACTTGGCTATTCAATATTCAATGACGGTATGTCGATTGCCTGTGTCTGTCCTTACATAATACAGTCAGAAGGTAGCAACATAAATCAATGCCGGGTGAAATAAAAGTGTCCGTACTAATATATCAAGTCCAGTCATGCTGACTGTCGTGTGCTTATCACGTATAATTTGGGATAATCGGTTTAATGTAGCGCAATCGTAAACGCAGCGAAGTCAAAAAGTCGTCGTGTGTCTAGACTAGTGATGTAACGAATGTCATATTTTGGACATTCGCGAACGCGAAAGCGAATATCTGCTGCCAACATTCGCGAATGCGAATTTTTAATTTTTGTTAAAATTTGGCGCCATTTCTCTATGGCTTGGTGACCTTGGTGGCAGTCCCGTTCGAACGAAGTGCGTTCCGTTTGGTTTTTGCTCGGAGAATAGCCGAGTTGATACGAACGCATCCGATTGAAGTGTCATTCCGCTCAGTGTTGCCAGATGGGGCTATTTAATTTAGCACCAAGCCAATCTAGGGCCTATCTACCTTACCGGGCTGCGATAATAATATAATTAAACAACTATTAGGTACCCTCAATTTTTTTTTTGATATTCGCAAAATATTCGCAGTAATTTTGCGAATGCGGATGGGAATGCGAATATGCAGAAAATATGCGAATATTCGCGAACGCGAATTCCGGGTCGGAATAAGTATTTACATTTTTAGTATTTCAATTTCAGACCTTATTATTTTAAATCCCACGTCATAACAAGAGGTCCTAATGCCTTTTTTATGCCGGCGTTACTGTTTGTCTCATAAGCTTGAGGATTTGCGGCAGATTTGCGGTTATTTTTAGACAATTTTTGTTTACATTTGGATAATAAAATGATAACAAAAGCCATGTCGTCTTTAATATAATAAAATAAGTTTTGCATGCGGCTTTACTGCAGAGAGTTTAATTGGAAATATTATCTTTGAAAATATTTTTAAGTAAAATGGGCTTACATTTGATCATGTAGAGCACATTTGTCTAGTAAATGTTATGTCCATTCGCGTAAGATTTGAAGACAGCTATATTGTAACGATCAAGGAATACAGAATCAGACAGGTCCTCTCTTGTGTAGATACCTACACAGTTACTATGTAGGTATGGTTACCTATATAATCTATTTGATACTTGTAACTAGGTACATTCACTAGGTAGGTATGCTCAGTCAGTATACTAGATTTAGTATGTTATCGCCAGTGATACTAAGGATTGGTTTGAAAAATGTCAGACTATCACGACTAACCCCCTTATTCATAAACGCTCTACAGGCTTCTGCTAACTTAGTAATCGTTTGTCCTTATCTGACACTTTGACATTTACCTTTCACAGATAAGGACAAACGATTATAGGGTAAGAGTACACCTTGCTTAGGTTAGATTTATAAATTTTTAAAAAGGTTAATTGTGTAAAAATAAGCAGATACTAAAAAAATATCTAATGATATTCGTGAAATACTTAATGAATTTGTGAATGGTTTTTTAGCAAGTAAATGATGATAAACCTTATCAAACGTGTGAGATAAGATTAATATAATATAATATGTAAAACAAGGTTATCAATATTTGCACCACAACAGAGTATCCACCAGCAGGTTCATTACGTAACTCGCTCGCGATCACCATCGTCTTCATTTTGACAGTTCATGTATGGACTGACAATTGGCATCGGAATCAGCTAGCTGTCACGTTCATACAAGAACTGTCAAAATGAACACGATGGCGATTGCGAGCGAGTTACCTACGTAATAAGCCAGCAGGTCTATAACTTTACAGTATAAATAATATTTTACCATATCTACTTACTTTATATGCAAACAAGTACTGACCCTTTAAAAATAACAGAAGTCAACGCTGCCTTTCCGTATCATTTGATTATAAAATGCATGTTTATGCTGATAGGGGTAATGCATGCCTGTTTAACATAATTATCTGATGCACAGTAAGTAAACAAAATAATTATAATTATAATTTTACAATTAAGATTATGAATGCACGTTTTTAGGGTCGGCAGTAACATAAACCTTACATTTGTCCATGTTAGTCCACCATGCGTGACTTACTAAGTATAGGGTAAAGCATGCGAAGCTTTTCAACCGTCGATTTACTTCGTCGCAAAAATCGACGAACAGAGGATCTATTTTTAAAAGTATACACATTAAAATACCACTATTGAAACGCTAAACGCTACTAATACGATAAATAAACTGGCTAAAATAGCTGTTAGTAGGTACTGTGTTTAAAATGTTCAAGTGTAAACTCGTATTCGTTGTTAGGTATTCTCAAGCGCGTGGGAACTATAGCCCAAACTCTCCAATACACGGAAGAGGCCTATGCCATGAGGCACGCCGAATTACGCGAAAATTTAATAATAATAATAAAAAAAAACTACAACAACAACAACAACAACAACAACATGTACTTACTGAAATTGTAGCGAATTCGGATTAAAAAGGCTATAAATAAAAAATAAAATAAAAAATTCTCAACGGTATAAATTGAAGGGTTTCTTCAACTTCGATTATTATGTTGCAATGTTTTTTTCAAACTTGCCTGGCTTACTTGGACACTGGTGCTAAAAAAATAACTGATGTTATGAATTGCCCGCGACTTCGTCTGCGTTCCTCCGCACATTTACCACTTTTACTTTGGAATAAAATGTGTATAATAATAACAGTTTTAATGGTGAAGGTAAACATCGTGAGACCTGCAACATACCTGGTAATTCAATGGTTTGTTGTGAAGTTCCCCACGCGCACTGGGCACACGTGGGAACTAAAGTTCAAACCTCTAATTCTGCGAGGAGGCCTGTGGCCACGTACTACGTATATAGGCTGGAAATAATGTTGGTATAACAGGTCAAAATAATAATCTTGGAATTTGGCACTTCAAAATGGCGATTAAGCGACTTGCAGGATCTTTCTATAAGTACATATAGGTACATAATATAATAAATTTTATTAGGTATTTTTGGCTACTGCTAGCTCCGTAAAACCAAATTACATATTTTACGTTGTAATAAAAGCTGACATTTGCGTACAGAGATGGTGAATAGGTACTTAACTTACTCGTACCACTGCGAACAGCATATTGCTGGCTGATGGCAACGGTTCCTTATGATAATGATTATGTTTAAAGTTAAACAATACTGCGCTGCGTTTCCAACACATTGTTGCAGACGAGTATAATAGCTTCACAGACGCTAACGTAGGTACTTACTTACATTAAACTAGACTAATAAAACGTCTGCAGACTGTAAAACTGTATCAATAGATATAGAATAGAATAGAAGAAATTTTTATTTACCACCACAACAATTCAAAAAACAAGAAACAAAAATACAAGTAAATAAGTAAAATAAATAAATATTAGGGAACAATTCACACAAATTGACCTAGTCCCAAAGTAAGCTCTAGTAAGGCTTGTGTTATGGGTACAAGTCAACGATATACCTACATACTTATATAGATAGAAAACATCCATAACTCAGAAACAAATATTCGTGCTCATCACACAAATGTATGCCCTTACCAGGATTCGAACCCGGGACGCTTGCTTCGCAGGCAGGGTCACAACCAACTAGGCCAACCGCGTCGTCAAAACAAGTGATTAAAACCAAATATTAGAATTATATGCGAAGGTAAAATGGAAGGGAGACTCACTGAGGTCGCTGGTTTTCGGTCTCCAACCAAACTAAAACTAACTTAACAAAACAAAACTACGGTAGTCGCGCTGCCACAGCGACAACATGACACCATAATAATAATAATAGAGTCTTACATATATGTAAGACTCTATTATTATTATTATGGTGATGTGTATTGTATACAATACACATGCCGAAAACAATATTAAGACACGTATAGAGGCAGCAATCAAAATCAAAATCAACAAACCAGTAGCTATGATGTTGTACAATATTTACAAAAGGCTCGATATTTACAATAGAATCGATGTTAAATATCGATGTTAGATTATCATAAGGCTACCACTATCTTAATCGCTAATTCTGTCTCTATGACGAAGACAACCGGTGAAATCACTGAGAGATACACTGAGAGATACATTCGATACACATAGAAACATAAAAGAAATAGATACAATACATTCGGGAAAAATAAAATAAAAAGTTTGGCTTGTTTAGTATCCTACACTTTAGTTCTTTTGCGGATTCCCACATTAGTATTTACGTACATTACTTATTTGATCTTGCAAAGATACTCTAAGCTTTTCTCTTTTCATTTCCCTGTGAGTAATCTTAACATTTTAAGAGACGACTCACTTGTATAGATAAGTAAAGTACATATAAGTACTTCGATTTTTTTTGCATCAGAAAGAAGGTTAACAATTTTGGCATGTCTTTTGATTGAAAAGAGTTCTAAAAAATAAATTTAGAATCCCTGGAATATTATTGTCATTGTTTTGATATGGTTTTATATTTTCCAGTTACCTACCGATTTTTAAAAAGTAGTTTTCAATAAAAAGAAATGCCAAAATTGACAATATTTCAAATTTCTTTATATTCATAAATCAAAAACCATTTCGAGAGAAACACTTGTAGAACACAAAAAAAATATTTTTGGGTTTTTTCGTACAGTATTTTTTGGAAAAATGAGCAAAATATGTAAAACAGGAAATGACGTCCAGCGGCCGGTCCAATACTGCCATTATAAAAAACCTTGTCTTCCGGGTTTCCCTTTGATATTTACAACTTTCACAACACAAACACTACTGACAGCTGACGGTTAATTCATTCGCACACCGCTCGGCTTTGTTGCCATCGGGAACACTAGATAACTGTTTGCCGGGCAATAATGATAATATTTTTGCAAGTTTTCATTTAAAATCATATTTTTGTGAAGTATTCTCTTTGAGTTTGTCAGCTCGTTTTGACGTTCATCGACAGTGACAACTGCATTCACTGTCAAAGTATTTAAGCACAGGTTTTAGCGGTCAATTAATGTAATTATTTCAACGTTTTTTTAAGTGTACGAAACAAAGCAGTGACGTCATTTCGCTAATACTTGACGTTTGTTACTTACGTCCTTTCTGCTTGAGCAACGATTTAAATGGATTTTTCCAAGAAAATACAAGATTTTCACGAATATAAAAAAATATGGGTGTCTTAAATTTGTGCGCTCTTTCCAGCCAGACAATAAAAAGTAGCACTTAAAAAAATTGAAATATTGTCAATTGTTTACTTACCTTGTTACCTTGTTTCTAATGCTAAAAAAATAAAAGTATAATCACTAGCAAAATGCACCGGTTAAAGTTTGAAATTGTCATAAAGATTCTTCCGATTCTCAAACCACGGCTACTCTACTCTGTCAATAGTAGCGACTAAAATATTAATATTTTGAAAGTGTTTACAGTAAATCCAATGAATTCTTTAGACCTCTAAAACTGACCCTTAATCCATCTCGGCACTGCGCCTGAGACTTTAATAAAACGTCTATAAAGCGTAGCCTTTGTGAGTTGTAAAGAACGAGAGAGCAAAATAAAGCAATTTCCTCTACATCGCGATACAATTTAGGCTACCTTCATAAAATATAGTACCCTATTAAACAATATTCTGATAGTGCCGTTGAATAAAGCCTTGGTTTTAATATGGTTTGAAAGATAAATGTGCTTGGGAGCCTCTGTTATGTGATGGATTGGCCTCTCCAGGATTGAGATACTTAAAATCTTTATGAAATACCCAAATAACTACAAAGCTACGTTAGATGCAAGTACCGAATTAATGAACTTGGAACGTAGCAGTAGTTAGATACATATATAATTTTCTTAACACTACTTGATGTTTGACTAAGGGGGGGGGGAGAGATATTAGAAGCTAGAGAGTAAATAGTAATGCCCAAAATAATGTCACTGTTACTTACGCTACAGTGATGTTCTAAAGCAACTAGTTTAATCCAAATAGGCATTAGAATCTTTGGTTAAAATTTTTCGCATAACTCGTTCCCACGGTGTACCCAAACTTTATACCTTTCCATGCTGGCTGGAAGCAAAGAAAAACATAGATTGTAAAAGTTGCTTCTCTTCTCGCGTAGATGATAAAAGCTCATCGAGGGAATGGGCGAAAATCTTAGTATATAGGCGATGTGGCTAGCAACCTAGCACTATTTTGATTTCACTTTTCCAACTTTTCGGCCACAATCATGCTAAACATGGCCTAGGTCTAACCCGCCATACCTATAGAATACATAAACTTATACAAGTCATACATGTATACACACCTATGTGTAATTGTTATCGTGAAATGAAGCTCTTGTTTGTTTACACGCGAAGGTAACAGCCGACTAAGTTGTTGTGACATAGTATTAAATATGGCTACACCTGCGGGCGTTATTGCTGCGATCAATCCTAGTCGCACATTCAATACGTGTTAAACAAATTACTCACATTGTCAAGTTCGAGAAATATCGAAGGCATTAATTGAATTACAACATTTGTGTCGAAATCAAAGACAGCTTTCTTTTGTTTTCGAACGCTAGAAAACGAGCATTCGCTTTGGATGAAAGCAATCGCTGAATATTTAGGGTGCGACCACACCGCCGCTTAAAAACGGTGACGTTACGGAATCGCAACAAAATGTATGAAGAAACGGTGAGAAAACGTGACGCATACGACACGTCACTGCGTATACGCACCGCCGTGTATACGCGGCGGTTTGGTCGCACCCTTTGCTGCATCTGAAGTATGGTTCACGTGTTAACTATAGTGGTGGCAATAACGGCTGTTTTGCAATAATGAATAACAGTGTTGTGTTATTCTTAAATAGCTGTTATTGTAAACTGTTGTCTGTTATCCTGTTATATTGCTGTTTTACAAAACGATAATGAACTTATTATTAAATAATTGTTATACTTATTTCGTCGCGATCGCAGCGTAATAAAAACGTACGGGAACAAAAGCAAAACAACGCTCTGTTACCTTGTTTGTTATTGTACTGACTGACAACAACAGCTAATAATGATACCAAAAGTCAGTTATTTGAATTGCGATTGCGATGCGAGCTCGCGCGTATAGCGCTATCTCTCGCACACAGCTACTTGATTGGTTGCGCACTCGCTTGCGCTTCTATGCCAAGTGCGGCAACAGTGCGCGTATGAACAACGTTGACAACAGACAACGAATAATGATTACAGGATAGTTGACGATTCGATAATGTGTTGTTCGTTGTGTGCAAATAATGCGTTACGTTATCTGCTGTTGTAATAACGACTATTCACAATTTAACACAGTCAAGTGCTAAAAAACTTCTTATTGATATAAATGGTAAGAACAGCTGTTTGAAAAATCCTCGAGGGAATAGACGAAATCTTACTGAATCATGTTACAGGCGCGCGGTTAGCAATCCGATATATGGGCCGCTAGTGGCGTGCCAACTTTAAAAAAAAACCTTTGAAACTTTTTTTTAAAGAAAGAAAGAAAACTTTTTTTTTTTTATGTGTAGGTATAGGAAGGAAAACGAGCAAGCGGGTCACCTGATGGTAAGCGATCACCACTGCCCATAGACACCCACAACCCCGGAGGGATTGCAGATGCGTTGCCAACCTAAAGGGCTAAGAAATGCCTCTTGTGCCCGTAATTTCCCCGGCTGTCTTACTCTCCACACCGGAACACAGCAGTGCAAGCACTGCTGCTTAGCGGCAGGATTAGCGAGTAAGATGGTGGTAGCGATCCGGACGGACCTTGCACAAGGCCCTACCACCCGCAAAATTCGTGTGTGTTATTCGTGGCATTACATAGCACAGTAATTGAGGCTCTGAGACAATCGTTTTGAGTCGTAGCCGGGCCATTAGGCTACCTAGCCGTATTGTATGAATATTTCTGTACAAATATAAAATCTTTAGCAAAAAAGTTTTTGTGAGTTTACCGACCCGTAAACAATTCGGAACATTTAAGGGTGATATTGAAACCTTTGATTTCACATGAATGTACGAAAAAGGGTTTCTCCGAAGTTTTTCGGGCTTTAATAATTGTTAGCTCACTTTTTGCTTACCTAATGTGTATCAGAAATATTATATGAGTTCATTTTATGCCCAATATGATCGTCCCACGTAGGTACTCCAAGTTTTGGATGTAAATATAGCAAAAATGTTTGAGTTAAAGTCGTCACAAAATAAAAGGCCCGTTTTGACATTTGTCTTCGCGACGTAACTAGTGTAGTGATGTAACCATACGACTCGCCTTAGGTACTTAACCCCCTTATTCATAAACGCACTATAGGCCTCTGCTAAGTTAGTAATCGTTTATCCTTATCTGTGAAATGTAAATGTCAAAGTGACAGATAAGGACAAACGATTACTAAGTTAACAGAGGCCTATAGTGCGTTTATGAATAAGGGGGTAAAACTAACCTTTTCAGAAAATTATATTTTATTCCACCCCCTGAACGTTAACTGGTTTTGATCGATTTTTAATAGTATAACGTCAATCGGGGACGTTTTGGAAAAAGGTCTGGTCAAGAGAATCCGAAACCGACAAGCATGTATGAAGAAATTGACGAATGTGGATGAAGCGAAAGAGGTATGTCAGGATCGTAGCAAGTGGAACAAAGTAGTGTTTGCCTACCCCTGTGGGAAAGAGGCGTGACAATTTATGCATGTATGTATAATGTCAATCAAATCAAAATGTTGGTTAAAGTTACGTTTTTAGGGTTCTATAATCATTCAGTGGATGCAGTATGCTTAGTGTAAGTTTTCGGTCACAGAACACCGTCTCGAAAGCGTTTGCGTTAAAATGTCAAATACTATGAGAACAGAGCCTCTAGTGTAAGTTTCTGACACGAAAATCGTATCGAACGCGTTCGCGTTAAAAGTCTCAACCACTATGGAAAAATTGACAGCGCCGCTAGCGGAACGAAACGGCAACAAACAGTTCTCATAGTATTTGACAGTTCAACGCAAACGTGATCGAAACGTATTTTGCTATCGAAAACTTACACTAAGCATACAGTTTGTTGCCGTTTCGATCCGCAAGTAGCGCTGCCAATTTTTCCATAGTAATTGAGACGTTTACGTGAACGCGTTTGAGACGTTTTTATATGCGAAAACTTACACTAGAGGCTCTGGTGGCAAGTTGTCGTTCATAGCAGCGTTTTATGAGGGAGACCTTCAACAGGTTTCCCGCTGCTGATGATGGTGAAACCACTGCTTTATCAAGCCTACATAACTAGCAGAACTCGTCTTTTCAAGTCATAAGTGCTATTTGCATTCTCTGCTCGATTTGAAGCGCGGTAGGCTGTGTTGACACCGTCACACTCTGACAATGGGTGAAGTAAGTGCTGGCTAAACAAACACAATTTACTGGGCTAATATTTGGTGTGAGGTGGTGACGAGACGCGGATTTGATTACGAGGAAATGAGACGCTGAATTCTAGAGTGTTTTTTTTTTATTATTAATTCAATCGGGGTTCTTCGGATCCTGTGAATGTTTTTGGCCAGGAATCGAACTAAGCCATAATTTTTACGAATAGTAATAGAGTCTCCCGGTGTTACTAACTAAAATGGATAAAATTGAGGTACCTACTCAATGCTGCTATAGGAATTAATTAGAACGAAAAATAAATCCCAGTAATTATAAGCCTGTTCATTGCCAGAGCGTGCTTAAAAATTTATGGCTTAATCCCTATGCTCGATCAACAAAAGCAAACAGTTTAATTGATAATTCACATGTCGATACAAGCCCGGAATTATTTTGAATTAATTAACTGCTTTCCCGCCCCTTTTAACATGTCGGATAAACGTCGTAAAATTAATTAAAAATCATAAACGTGCGTTCCTTCATTAAATTGTGCGCACAAAGACAAAGACTTACACGTGGTTCCTGCGTTGTATGAAAATTTGTTTATTAAATAGATAAGAAATAGCCTAAGTAATTTCACTGTAGAAAATTTCATCTATCTGTTATTTGATCGAAATGAGACTTGAAAATGAGCAAATTGAAAATACAGAAAATTTTAATATATGTATTTTAGCGTTTAGTTTAGTCACGAATTTTGTTCACTGAAACCGTGATTATAGCAACAGAATTTAGCACTGTAACTCGTTACAACAATACAAACAACTTGTCACCTTTTGACAACTAGATTGAGGGCCCTTGGGGCGTTCGGTTCGCACAACCAACTCCCGTAGGCATTTGTCCTACCTTTGACGATGAGAAGCGAGTAGAGCTAGTACCTACGTAGAAACGCAAGGCGAGCAGCGAGTTAGTCCCAATATTTAGTTTTGTCGCTGGGCCACCATGTTGGTGTTGGTGTTATTACTTCTGTATACCTTTTTTCTGTTTGATTCTTATTATGTGGTGTTCAATAAACAGTTATTGTATTGTATTGTATTGGTCTGGGAGCAAAGAAAAAACACAGAATGCAAGTTTTCACATATAAAAACGTCTCGAACGCGTTCACGTAAATGTCTCAATTACTATGGAATAATTGACAATATTTCAATTTTTTAAGAGCTACTTTTTTATTGTCTGGCTGGAAAGAGCGCACAAATTTAAGACACCCATATTTTTTTATATTCGTGAAAATCTTGTATTTTCTTGGAAAAATCCATTTAAATCGTTGCTCAAGCAGAAAGGACGTAAGTAACAAACGTCAAGTATTAGCGAAATGACGTCACTGCTTTGTTTCGTACACTTAAAAAAACGTTGAAATAATTACATTAATTGACCGCTAAAACCTGTGCTTAAATACTTTGACAGTGAATGCAGTTGTCACTGTCGATGAACGTCAAAACGAGCTGACAAACTCAAAGAGAATACTTCACAAAAAATATGATTTTAAATGAAAACTTGCAAAAATATTATCATTATTGCCCGGCAAAGAGTTATCTAGTGTTCCCGATGTTAACAAAGCCGAGCGGTGTGCGAATGAATTAACCGTTAGCTGTCAGTAGTGTTTGTGTTGTGAAAGTTGTAAATGTCAAAGGGAAACCCGGAAGACAAGGTTTTTTATAATGGCAGTATTGGACCGGCCGCTGGACGTCATTTCTTGTTTTACATAGTTTGCTCATTTTTCCAAAAAATACTGTACGAAAAAATCCAAAAATATTTTTTTTGTGTTCTACAAGTATTTCTCTCGAAATGGTTTTTGATTTATGAATATAAAGAAATTTGAAATATTGTCAATTGACAACATTTCATATTTCTGAGCCTATAGTTTTAATGGTGCTCTGTATTTTGTTTGAAAAGATGAACATGCTGGAAGTTTAATTTTTTTGCTAGGGTTTGTATTTAATTTATAATTAATTTATTAATTTTTGCTTATTCTAAAAGGGCGTAACTCCGAAACTATCACAGAATAGACACTTATCCTTTTGTCTTTTCTGTATAGAAAAAAAACCGACGTCAATTTCAAATTGACAATGTCAGGCCTTATTCTCCGATATTCGATTTTCGATATTCGCTTCGTGCTGTTCCGCTCATACTAATATAGTCATTAACTTGAGAGTGAGAGAGAAGGTATGCAACGAACTTCAAAAATAGAATTACAGAGTTGCCCCCCTTGTACTTTGAAGTTGTCAAATACAAAATTATGGTCGCTTACTTTTTCTCGTGAAAAAGGCAAAGGCATTTCACCCATCCTGTGGTAGTTTTGGTAAAATTAGGACATATTTTTAATTTATTTTTATTTTTATAATAAGCGATATTAATAGTATTTTATGCAACAGTTGTATTAGAGGGGTCAAAAAAGGCGAGTGGTGTGGGTTACGATGTGAGCGTAGCGAACATCGTAAGAAATTCGCCACGAGCTTTTTTTGACTTGCTAATACAACGTTGCATACAATATTTTTTCTACGACTAAGTAGGTACTTACTAAATTAGAGTAATACCTTCTCCAAAAATGAAGAAGTCCAGTTTTCCAGTCTCCACGCAGAAATTCTCGTACCTAGGTTTTATCATTGCCGAGATTTTCTAAGCAACGAATTTTCCATCACTTCCTGGGCCGCTGCGGATATTTCTTCCGGTGTTGAGTTAATTTCGTTTTCACCCATATTTTTTTATGATACGTTACAAAACTTTGTTAAAACTATTGCAATCAAATAATAACAAATACTTAACAAACAAGACAAGAGCGGGAAACATGAAAACGACTAACGAAAAAATTGGAAGTTTGTTTATAGTAAACTTTGTTTTTAATTAACGTTAACTTTTTTTTTATAGCCTTGCATTCTTGGCGCATTTAGCCAAAACTTTTACCAACTTGCCAGTGACGTTATTAAAAAATCTTGTTTGTTATGTTGGCATCTACGCATTTCGTTCAGAAAGTTCTAGTTCTATAAAAAACCATTCGAATGAAATAATTTGTTAGGTTGGTAGCCATGCATTTTCATCGTAAATTTAATGTTGATCCTGTAAAAGTTTTACCTAGATCTGGCAGTCTATGGCTGGCAGAGTAACGATGGAGCACTTTTAGAGCCATAAGCCAACAAGTGCTTTTAGAGGGAATAGACAATATAGACTTAGCCAAAGTCTTATTATGAGTGTTCTTATAGTGGTGCTCGTGATAACATAAATCACAGATAATAGTACAGGAGTAGGAAAAATTATATAAACATATTGCAGTGATCAGGAGGCAAAATGCTTTCGAACCATATATACATTTTCAGGTGTTATAAAAATGAAATGTTGTCAATTGGCAGCGCCACTTGCGGATCGAAACGGCAATAAACTGTTCTCATAGTATTTGACATTTTAACGCAAACGCGTTCGAGACGTATTTTGTGACCGAAAACCTACACTAAGCATACTGTAGCTAATCGCTTTCTCGCCGTCGGTGGAACAGTTGCCTTAATATTGGGAGTTGATACGCCTGGGAGTTTGCTGCCTCCGTAACAAATCAGTGTACATTCTAACTGGAATCGTGTAAATCGGTGGAATTAAGAGTCTAGACAGCTTGTCTAAGAAAGCCGTGGTCTTGAGTTTATTTTTAGAGTTCCGTAGTTAAATCGCACAAAGCCTTATACACGTTAGCCAGTTTATTTTTGTCCTATCCGTCTGTATGTCCATATATGTCACAGGCATTTTACTAAAAAAAAGATTTAAATGATAAATTTAATTGAAATTCTAAACGACACTGAAAATTAGAACACATAGAAAAATCCGAAAGTAAAGCTATGGCCGGGAATCGAACCCGGGTCCTCGTTTCGTGACGCGTGCTATACCCCTACACGACCCATAGCAGGTGAGTACCTAAGCCTTCGAATTTTTCTATCTGTTACCGTAACTGTCACGTGACCTTACTATGCGAATATTTGTCGCTAAGCGTCATCTGTAATTTAATTGAATATTTGAGGAGAATCCATCCGTAACGACCTATATACGAACTACCTGCGAATATCGTAAAAATAATAATACGAGTGGGCATCGGATGCCTTTAATTCTATGTCACTATTGTTTTTTACATTTTTAAGCAACACTATACTATGTTTTTATAATAATTATCCTTTTTAATTTAAGTTTCAATATATCTCAGGCAACCACGATACAAGATTTTATCGTTTCTTAATCGCTAAAAATGCAGCGAATTAAGTAAAGGTACTCAGAAACGTAACCAGGCGTGAACGGTAAACCCCCCATTACGCGTGATTTCGATGACGATCGTAATTTCAATTATGCGCTTCGAAAATTTTAATGGCAGTTTTGTGCAATTTTTTTTTCGGTTTTTTGCGATTGTGTGCCCAAAGATAGCCAGTGGAGCCATTGGTCATGTTCTATGTCAGTTTGTTTGTTCCTCTATTGTTGTCAAAGGGCTGTAGGTACCTCTTGAAACGTAATAAGCGGATCTTGAATAACTATGCTTTTTGAAAACCACCGTAACTAATGACCATTTTCACCTGTTTTTGCAAAATCACTTAGACTTTGACTTTAAATATTGCCACTGAGGGTGTTTACTACGGCTAATATATAATTAATAAACAAAATGATAAGCAAAATTGGTAATTTTTAAAAGTATAATGAAGGGACGTGCATTTTTCTGCGTCATTGCTCGGTTTAAATATTTAAAATGAGACTTCGTACACAAAGCCGGCTAAAACACGGCTGGTTTTTTGTTAAAACTCTATTTTTAAGTTTATATGCATTTAAACTATGCCCATTATTAATTCGAAACATTGTTATTACATATTTTACTAATACCATACTACAAAGTCTGTTAGTTGAGTTGAGACTAGCATTTTGCCGGCAACCAGATTTTCAAGTATAATAATTCACAGAACTATGACTATAATAACACACCTATATCACTGCTTATACACAAGTACTGTTATTTATTAACATACTGTGTGGTCTGACACTAAACAAAACTTTTTGGAACATGTTCCAAGACACGAACCTTATCCCCAGCATCATCGCCTGTCAATTTAATTAAAAAAGAATTCATTTCAACGGTTAAATCTGATGAAAGGGCTTGTTAACCCGTCGTTTCGAACTCATTATCACGATATTTCATCGTAACGAGCGAGTATAAAAGACCTACTAAGTATACAGGGGATTATTCTTAGCTGGCCGCGCCTTGTACGGGATGCTGGCAGGTGTTTTATTGTACTGAATAGAAAAATACAAAGTTTATAGGGGTAAAATAAGTAAGTGAACCTCGAGAGCATAATGGATACATCAATGGAGTCTTCGAATTATTCCGCGAGTGTTTAAACCGTCTTACATATTAACCTTTTACTTTCAAATGAAAAAATAATTATTTCGGTTATTATGATTGTGTTTGTATGTAGGCAGCAATCAATGGAACTGCTGAATCGATTTCATAAATTCTTTCGCTTCTGGAAAGCTACGCTATCCCTGACTAAAATAGGTTACTATTTATCTCGGAAACAAATACAGAGTACCTAGTGTATCAACATCAATTGTCCAATGTCTCTGCTGAAACTCTACAAGAACGACAGAATCTTCTATACGTTATATTTAGGAATTTAGCAATAGGTATTTGGTAAATTTCAGGTATATCGAACGATTCTGCTGCAAGCAGCATAAGACTTTGTGAAAAATAACTTGAGACAAGCCTTGTTTGCGGGTTATGATGGCACCTTCATCCATCCTTCATAATGTATAAACAAATTGAAAGTCAATCCGAGTAAGTACAAAAAAAAGCAGTCCGTATCGTGTCGAAAATTCACGATAATGCAGGTAGTTCGGCTAGCCTTTCATTGAGGTTAAAACTACAGAGACTTTAGATCCAATGTTAGCTCTATCAACGTTTGCTTTATAATCATCATTATGCAGCCAAGATTCATAAACACCACTACGACTACTTTTACGGACTCAGAAATACCAATACCTTAGTTTATCAAATCGAGTAATAGAAATTTTAATATAATTTTGAAAACCTCAAGTGTCCCCTATTAATTTAAAGTCACCCCGTGAGAAAAACGGTAACTTATACATACTTACATACATACATGAATCACGTCACGTCTATATCCCTTACGGGGTAGACAGAGCCTAAGGTAACAAGACCTAAATGCCACGTTTAGCATGATGTGGGCATATAGGTGGAAAGGGGAATCAAAATAGTGATGGGTTGCTAGCCGCATCGCCCGTAACATGATTCCTAAGATTTTCACCGATTCCCTCGCTAACTTTTACCGTTTACGCGGGAAGAGAAGCAATACTGGTAGGTATATTCTATGTTTTTTTTTGCTCCCATAGATTTGCTTGGAAGGAACGGTAACTTACTTTTTTTTGAAAGATTCCTGAATCTAATATACTCTTATTTTATTCACCACTCATTTTTAACTCCTGGTATGCAACATGGATCCGTGCCAAATAGAAGGCTATCTTTTTTTATCTACACTATTATTATAAAGAGGAAAGAGTTGATTATTTGTTTGTTTGTTTCGCAACCGGTCTCGTGTGGGATGGTCACTTTCACTGCGCGTGATGCGCTGAATCAATTTCATGTTTAAGGGCTTACTATCATAAATCACTTTTGCTATCCATACTATGGGAATGCTTGTCAAATGGATATTGTAGTGCAAGAAGCATAGAAGTAATTCTTCCCAGACTAGAGAGAGAGAGAGAGAAATATTTTTTTACACACATTCAATACACATAAGTACTATTCGTTACGAGTATTGCGAGAGTGGAAAAATTTACATAGACCATTTTGTATGCCCTTTGCATTGTACCTACTTTTGTATTGCAGCAAGTTAACAAAACCTATGTGGCGATTACTGCACTCTGATCGGCCAAGAGGGACAGTAAAGTTAAGCGGGCTGATATCATAAAGTATATCAATAGGTATCGACATTGCATGGAACAGCGAATATAACTTTTTAACGAAAATTTGTATAATGGAGATAGAATAGAATAGAATAGAATAAACTTTACGATAGATAGAGTTTTGTAAGGTCCCACTTATAGGAATTGAATAATACAGCTATATAGGTATTACAGTTGCTTGGGTAATTCCAGACAGCTCAATTAATTAATTAATATGAGAATTCCGGCGTGTACTGGATTAATTAATATTTCATGTGTCTTCCGAACACCCACAGTACACATACAGCGTGCAAATCAATACATACATACATACATACGTACCATCACGCCTCTTTCCCACAGGGGTAGGCAGACTACTTTGTTCCACTTGCTACGATCCTGATATACCTCTTTCGCTTTCTTTCATTCTTTGTAAATCCATTACGAGCAAATATTTAAATATTGTTTAGTACAGGACCTAAGAAGTGTTATTTAGATAACTTTTATTTAAAATTACAACGTAAAAATTTGCCATACAAAATAATTCAACCCGCAATGTAACGTTAATATTGATGTTAAGGCTCGTTGACAGTTACTTGTCAGTTGTTTGAATATCGTTTTGCTTGATAGTTACGTCATGTTTGCGTTACATAGCAGCTAGGTACTTTTTCAAAAATTAATTAAATACAGTCTTTCCAGCCACTAAACCCTACGTCTGGTTTCATTATTTGCTCGTATTGGATACCCACGCTGTATAATTTTACTATTAGGTAACGGCTGATAATAGTTTTCAGTATATTTTTTACAGTTGCAATATAAAATAGTAATCTCGAAAATTGATATGGTCTCTACAACTACAACAAACAGATAACAATAATCTATATTGTAAGAAGTCTAAGATTGTACCTATCAAAAGTTTATTTCTTAATTTTTAGATACATCAACATTTAGAACATGATCAGGCGCTAGGCGCTAGGCGATCTTTGAAGGTATAAACCTGTAGCAGGGGTTTAGGTAGCAAAAACATTAAAACTTATGGAAACAACCCTATTACGGATATGAACGTCTTTTACCAGCGTAATCCGGACAAACCGTCCACTAATCCCATTTTAACAAATCCGAGAGTTTGGATATTTCAGAACTTGGAAATGAATTGCCTTATTTAGCATAAAAGGTACTACGAGCTACATTTTGTCTTGGAAACACGCTAACTGAAAGGAGTTTAGTGTGAATTACATCAGTAGGTTTAAACAAACTTTTAAAAGTAGGAAAGGCAACCTTAATTTTTGCTTTGTTGTTTTTTTTCTATAAAATTGTGTGTACATGCTCTTATATTTGTGTCTAGCAAAATGAATAAATATCTTCTTTCTTTCTTTCTTTCTAATTTATTTAATGTACATAATTTAACTTAACGTATTTTTTATGTACATTGACTGATAGAGCACAGAGATACACTGACACTTTAATGAATTTTTCTACGATAGTGGCGAAGTGAAATTACTTACTTAATAGTCTACTCGACATTAAGGTTTTTTTATAAACCGTTTTTAAACAAACTTTCTGTTTCTATCTAGCAGCGATACTTAATTCCGGTCCATTACGATTCGCTCCACGGATTTGGTTTCGCCGAATTCAATTTTTTGTCTCATTAACCTGCAAGACTTCTCAGATGTTACGAAAGGCTCTACGTTATTAAGTTTTTTTCTAAGATAAGCCTGATAGGGCCACAGTACAGAAAGATGTGTTATCAAACGTGTGGGACAAATTAAAATAAGTTTTTCAAAAACAAGCAGCAAATACAATAAAAAGCTTGTGTACCTATCAGTGGCGTGGCGTCAAGTTTATCAGAAGGCAAGCCGAAGGGAACTTAACTAGCCTATTCCTCTAATTCTGTACAATAAATTGCCCAACTGCCTTAAAATAGGCAAGCCAGTGGGAATCGAGTTCTATGGACGCCACGCCACTGGTACCTATACATACCTAACCATTTTTTCTTGCGGCAATTTCTTTAACAATGCTGAGTTGGGACCATTTTGTGACAATTTATTTATTTATCTGCTGTATTATGTGTTTTTTTTTTTATTTTGATGTTTTGTTTGTCATAAATAAACTTTTTTCTTCTTCTTCTTCTTCTTCTAACAGTTGAATAGGAATAGCGCATGTGTTCTTACTTTACATCCACAAACTAAAAAGTCCTAAATGAACTATAAGTATTTTACATTTGTCACCAGCAGCAAACCATAGATTAGATCAACATTATTCAAAAGTCCAGATAATCGGTGTAAAACTTTATCGCGCGATCGGTTTGAGATAACTGCGGCATTAAAATTCCGTCGAGGACCCATTAATTCAAAGACGGAGGGGTTCTGCTCCCTCAAGATCTGGAGATAGTCGAGCGGAAAGGGAAGAAAGGATTGTAGAAAGGTCAAACTTCGTGCGGTTACTCCATACAACACCTCGCTCGACGGACGCTCTGGATCTGTAACAAAGATTTAGAATGCTTCTGTTTTCCATTTTTGAAAATTTGTTTTTTATATTTAATTCTAAATTTCTTAGTCTGAAACTAAGAAATTTAGAATTATGGTCGCTTGCTGGAAAAAATCTCAACTCATGTGTGTGTGTGTTTGTATTCGAATAGGTTGTTTTAGATTTGCTTAAAAAGTATTCAGGTTATTGCTTTTATTACTTTTAAATGCGGTAATTTTATGCATTACGAACCAAATGCCACCTAAGAGTTTTTAATGATTCACGGTTAAGTTCATTCGAAATATTATAAACGGGATGTGAACCGCGATTACCTTTATTGAGCTCCCGATATTTCGATACAGTTGCATGTATCATGATCACGGGTAGACTGAAGAAATTGCGGGTGGATGTTATTGTTGGGTAGACCGAGCTCTGTCTACCCTCATTCTTGCGCGTCGACTGCGTGCACTCTCGTTACCACTGGAACCGTTCTCACTCGAAACTCGATTCAAACACACTACACTCACAGTGTCACTTCGCCCACCCGAAATTGATTTTGGACGAGAATTATATAAGGAAATCACCGGATTCCAGATATTCGACAATTTAAACCCATCCTCACGATTAAAATTTTTATGTTTATGGATTTCAACCGCTCGTCCAAAATCAATTTCGGGTGGGCGAAGTGACACTGTGAGTGTAGTGTGTTTGAATCGAGTTTCGAGTGAGAACGGTTCCAGTGGTAACGAGAGTGCACGCAGTCGACGCGCAAGAATGAGGGTAGACAGAGCTCGGTCTACCCAACAATAACATCCACCCGCAATTTCTTCAGTCTACCCGTGATCATGATACATGCAACTGTATCGAAATATCGGGAGCTCAATAAAGGAAATCGCGGTTCACATCCCGTTTATAATATTTCAAATGCCACCTGCTGGCTAAAACAGCTATCGAGTCATTTTAAGAGGTCGTAAGTTCGAACGCTGCCTTCGGCTAAATTATCATATTATCACCATTAACTTAGGTTTGCAAAATTTATAGAAGGCTTTATTTGAGATGTTTTATGATCATGATTAACATTGAAATGTTTTAGCTCTATTATTTTATCTTTACTTAATTTAAATAAACCATTGTGTGTTAGGAATTGAAAACGTACTTTAATGAAATTAACCACCACCATGCGTTAATGGTACGACCACAACGTCGCGTAACGCATTGGCGTGTCGTAGGCGTCACGTTCTCACCGTTTCTTCGTACATTTTGTTGCGTAAACGCATCATCATCTTTTACGCTCTGGTGTGGTCAGACCTTAATTCTAGGATGATTTGCTGCTCAGCAAAAGTGAGTGATTTTTAATGATTAAAGTTGTACGATTGAACTAACAAACTATTAACTGCTACTTAACATTCCTTAACTCCATGTTTACCATAAACCTGTGTTCACCACCTTTCGACGCATGCGCGCCGGAAACAATAAAGTACGTGATATACATCAGAAAGTTAAGTCCAACAGGTAATTAGGGCTATTTAGGTCGAAGGATAAATAAATCATTGATTAAATACGGTAATAAGACAGTTTATAAAGAAATTAAACTGATTGAGTGGATTTTTTGTCGGACTATTATTGTAGAACAATTTAAATTGAAAATTTAAACACAAGCAAGTACAGTCATAGTTAAAAAAATGCCGTGGTAGCCTAGTGGTTTGACCAGTAGCCTCTAAAGCAGAGGGTCGTTGGTTCGAACCTCGGGCTTGCACCTCTGAGTTTTCGGAATTTATGTGCGAAATTACATTCGAAAATTACCATGAGCTTTTCGGTGAAGGAAAACATCGTCAGCAAACCTGCACACATCTCCGAAGCAATCAATGGTGTGTGTGAAGTAAATCTATCTAGATTTAATTAATGGTTTCTGTATTACTTCGCTGGATTTAATTAGGTTATGGAATATTGGTGTACCTATTGATAGGTTAAACACCCTAATGAGCACACCGCACCTTTAAAACCAAATTTGGTTTCGCCAGCCATTCTCGCTCACCTCCGGAGCCAGCAGGGTTCGCCGTCGACGGATACGTTCAAGGATAATTGTTTATTCTGTATCTGTTGTCAATGGAGTCGGCGTACCGGGAGACGAGCTGTTGGTAGGCCTCCAACAAGATGGAGCGACGACCTGATCAGGATCGCGGGATCGCGGTGGATGCGGAAGCACAGGACCGGTCCGAGTGGAGAGCTTTGGGGAGGCCTATGTTCAGCATTCTGCAGTGGACGTCTTTCGGCTGACATGATGATGATGAATTTCGCATTTTCCCGGAGAACATGTTTTAGTGTTACGTGTACAATCATCTACAGGTGTGCTGAATTTGAAGAATCTAGTTATTACAGTGACGGAGAAATATATAAGCGTCATTTATTTCCTATTCTGTATCAAAAATCACGATCAAGAGTCTGACTCGCATTTGGCCGGTTTTTTCAAAATGTCCCAAATTTGGTCACGGAAACATTTATATATTTTATCTGTAACATAATTTGACGTAAACACATTTTACAATGTTAACATTCTGGCACAAGTATGATGTAACATAAATACAATGTGAACTTTTGTCATTTTGACACCGAAGCATTTTAACCAATGAACTTTGTACATGGGGTGCGAGTCGGGTTACCTTCGCGTGTGGTCAAGAGCTGCGGTTCGTTTTTGGATCCGTCCGAGGGGAAGAGCAGTGCTTGGTCCGGTGCACCCTGGGCTTCGGTTAATGATTTCCTGGCGGTCTCCGTGGGATATCATTGTCCGTTGGCTAAGAGCCCGACAGGGGGGGAGGGGGTCGTTTGACCGTGTTCTACCGTACAACGTTGCCGACATTTTTATGTCACAACATTTTTGAATACTGTATTTTTTACTTTGACATTGGCGAAATCATCGCATCGATCGATGGGGCCATATTATTAAAAGAAGAAGAACTTTGTACATTTTGACACCTACACATTCGAACCATTTGGACATTCAGTCATACGAACAGCCATGACCCGGAAGGATTTATACTGTACCTACCCTGCCCATATTTAGAGTTGTATAGATAGATATTTTAAAATCCTGAATTCCAGCATGCTCTTAAATATTAGATTTGTGTAATGTCACCTGGAAATATCTACACTCGACGTTAACATCGAGTGCTGCCTTTTCGACTTTTTAAGTGAGCAAGGTCGCGCCATTAATTATAATTGATCACTCTACATAATTTCTAGCTGAGAAATAATTTCGTGAAACAGATTTCCTCGAACAATTAAAGCAATGCTGAGACGTCTTTAATTGCTGGAAAAAGATATTGGTATCGATTTCTTTGGTGTTTTTACTGGGGACTATAAAATGGTAAGGACAAGTCTGTTTTCTAACGCGCACGGTAAAGTGATTTAGTCGTGTGTAACTATGCGGTGAACTAGCTTAGCCCGCGACTTCGTCCGCCTAGAATTACACTTAAGAACGAATGTTGATAGTTTCTGCAATAATTATTTACGTTGTAACTATGCAGCTACGACCTTTCACATGTTTATCGCTATCCCGCGAGAACTGTACAGTTTCCGGGATAAAAATTAGTTTATGTTTTAATCTATGGTACCAGCTAGCTTCATTCTAAATTTTATCCAAATCCGTCTAGTCGTTTTAGCGTGATGAAGGAACAAACATACACACTCACATCTTCACATCCTCGCAAACTGTCGCATATATAATACTTATTAGTAGGATAAGTACTAATCTAGACCAGCGGCTCCATCGTAGACCACGTCTTTATATCAAACATATTATGTAGACCGCGATTATCTTCAACAAGTTTCCGATATTTCGACGCAGTTGCGCGCATCATGATTTCGTGATAGGACCTATTTTATTAATGGTGAATCTTTGAAATCTATCACATCTTTATATTCCGTCCAATTCATTATGTTAAAACGCAAACCAAGTAAGTATAAGACTAAAAGGGCCCTAAATAAATGATGTAAGAGAATATTTAGCGCGAACTTAAAGGTCCGTAATGGAAGTCATGTTACTTGCATTACAGCTCGTTTAAATGACTTGTTAATTATTCCACAAAGCGATTATATGCATCGGTAATAGTGCAATCTGCAGAATCAATAAATTAATAGATACGGCAGTTATTTCCTCTTAGTAGAGACTCTAAGTCATAAGTCATTTATTTGCAGAAAATAGTGTACAATAAGATGGTAAGCAGGAACAACAATGACATAACTATTCCACTACACAGTAGTATGTAAATTATTTTAAACAAGAACTACATCTACAAATGCAAGCGATACAATGCGATGCTCTGTTACATAAATGAATGAAAACTAGTATACGTAGGTACATCAGAGATAATGTGTTTGTAGTTAAATGTTTTTTTTGACATGACGCACCATGATTTTTCAAAATGTTTTTAAATGTATACGTAGTTGACAAATTGTGGCTTATTAAGTAATTTTTTTGATAGTTGTGTCTCCGCGAAAAGTGGCAAAAAAATGAAGCGAAAAATAAACTACTTATATTTTTTTCATCCAAGTTCAAGGATATGAATATCTGTAAAAATATGCATTATGCACCCCATTCTATGCTCCTTAATTCTGAATTTACCTATTTGGTTACTCTCTGTACTCTACTCTACTCTGGTTTAGTTAAAATAAAATTATATAAAATTGACATTTTCATGAATAAGTCTGAAACAAAAGATGATCGAAGGCAGATATTATGCATACAGTGTTCTTAGGTCCTGCCACTACTGCACCTCAAATTACAACCAAATCCCTTGCTGAGGCCACTCTTGTTAGCTTAGCCTGCTAGACCCTTTCCGCCCACTACAGTGCACTAGTACTGAATATAAGTGTGTGACATAATCGAAATAACTCATCTACTCATTCATTTAATCTAGCGTGCTATAAATTGTAGAATTAACCAAAGGCGCCGCTGCCTGGAACCACTCGTTAGCTCTCGTGTAGCCTAAGACTAAACGATCTTATCTTCGAAAGAACCATTAGAGCAGAGTTTATCTTAGTTAAAAATGTCATAACGACTCAATTTACTAATCAATATTTTTAATGTTTTATTTATACTTCTGCAATTTTCACTAGCAATTACAATTACAGCTCGGGACTTAATGCAATGGTGAACGGTGACTCTGAAGTCTACTCGGGAGAGCAAAGTGCAACTGTCATCAAAACTAACAGTACCTAAACCAAAAAAACTTGTCTATTTTAGAGTTGTTTTAGAGTTTAGAGGTTTAGAGTTTATTTTAGAGGAAGGTTCAAACAGTAAGAGGCCAACACCTGTTATTTGTATTTAGCAATGCGCCTGCTCAGCGAAACCAAGTTTTTATTAAAAATACTACTTACGTCATTCGCTTTTAGTTATTTTGAAAATTTTAAACTCGGTTTTGGAAAATAATTTTAAATATTACAAATCATGTAATCATCATCGTGATCGTCGTCGTCATCGTCATCTTTGGTCTTTGTTTCTGTATTGTTTTGTACTGATTTGTGGTGTCAATTTGTGTTTAATAGAGTATTTGTATTGTACTGTCTCATATCAGACGGACATGGGGGATCTCTAAGACGATCATTGTGGCGCTTCCCTCAGCCAATGGCTTTTCGCGGTCTTTCCCAGAGACAAAGAGACTTTTGAATATAGGTAAGGAGAAAAATTGTGCTGAATTTGATTTACGAGTAGAATAAGAAAATTACAGCTATAATAAATCAAGTCAACAAGTTAAACTCCCGCGATCTTTACTAGATTGTATTCACCTTCCAGGACAGGTTGATTCCATTAAATGTCGACTTTCGAGTGGAATGGTAACCACTCCAGAACATTACGGTTCCAACGACAACCTAGCATCATTCAGATTAAGTCAGTCCTGGATTTATAAATAGGCCGTATAGGCCGCGGCCTAGGGGCGGCAGCGTCCTAGGGGCGGCAGATTGCAGAGGACGCTCACTCGATTTCAGACGATAAAAGTCAAACACGTTCAGTATTTTTATCATGGGCGGGGGAAAAAAGTGGCCTATACTCATAAAAAATATAAATCCGGCACTGGATTAAGTAGGTAGGCATTAATTTGTCTAATTAATTCATCTATGCTTACCGTTAGCAACAATTTTAGTGCAATTTATGTACCATTAGAAACAGAAGCTTCATTATATCAATATTATAATGATTTATGATGTAATTCCTAATAATAAGAATGTAATTTTACCTCCCGAATAAAATAGTCAAGTACGAGTCTCAACTACGCAGGAAAGATTTAAATAGTTTGTTCCAAAGTTGCTGTAGGTTGGTACTTGGTAGGTAAAATTACGAATTGAATAAAATTTTCAGCTTCTTGAAAAAATTAATAAGAGCGGCAATTTTATATAACTCCTCTTGACCCTGCTTTAAAATTCAACATCATCGTTTAGGTACCTCTTTTGAATGTCATTTTCTCAAGAGTGATTTGTCTGAGCGTCTTAAAGACTCAATTACAAGATATTTAACACATACTAGTTATAATGTTTTAAACTTCCGCGATTTTCATTTAAAACTATCACGTAGTAGCTAACCGTAACTCTACTACGTTCTGTTCCGCTGTGTTACGAAATAATTATCAAGTGCGGGTAGTTAAAAAAACTAGATCAGCTAAACGGATGTGATACCCTGCACTAGTCGTAACCGCATGGAAGATTATTTTAAAAAATTGGCTGGGTATCCCCAGAAATAGAATCGATATCAGAACACGTTCTAACAGTTTTTAGAATTTTTGACTCTGTCTGTTTATCTATTTTGTCTGTATATTTGCGAGCGCATCACGTGAAAACGGCTGAACGAATTTTGATGCAAACTTTACTGATTTCTTGAGAAAATCACCGGCCAGGTTACAGGCTACTTATCCCGGAAAATTGAATTGTTCCCGCGAGATAGCGATAAACATGTCAATTGCTAATTCTACGCGGACGAAGTCGTTGGCAGAGCAGAAGCTAGTTTAAAAACAAGGTTCGACATGATTAAGCCCCGAGTAGGATAGTCGATATTGGATATGGTATAAAAACTATAAGAACCATTGAAAGGGTCCCTAAATTTTTCCACTCATGACGGGACTTCAAAATTATTAATGGCCGCCATTAGAGCGTGTACGTCTCGACCGGCGCAATTAACCGGTGATTTATCTACATCATGTATGCCATCGCCATCGATAATTAATATCGTCCAAGGGCCTAAAACAGTTTTTGACTGCATACGAACTAGAGATCTCTATTCAACACAGTCTAGGTGATATTGCAGCGATACGCGGGCCAGATTGGTGTGCATGGCCCTTACCATGACGTCGTAATACGATTCAGTTTAGGTTCGCTAGTTGTCAGATTCGTACTAAAAGTGACAGCTTTAACTTGAATTGAGTCGGATTTAGGACGTCGTTAGGCCCCATAGTTTCACAAAGTGGTCTTTATCGCCTGCCATATGGGGCGCTAAAGGTATCGACGATTTGGAAGGATGTTGAGAGGCCCAAAGAAAATAAGAACACGGAAGCTGTCCAGGGAGGCCAACAAAGTATGATAGTACAGTAGCAAAAATGTGGTAAAATCCGAAATCCCATTAAAGCTAGACTTCCGAGCAAAGCGGCTCTGGTTTCACTGACGCAGCGACGCTGTCGTTGCGTCAGTGCGATAGTATTATGCAGTATGAAAATGTATGAAGGAACTTTCGAGCGCAGCGTCACTTGCGTCGCTGCGTAAGGCGTAAGTGACGCCAGTATGCTTAGTGTAGGTTTTAGGTCACAGAACACGTCTCGAACGCGTTTGCGTTAAAATGTTAAATAGTATGGGAACAGTTTGTTGCCGTTTCGATCCGCAAGTGGTGCTGCCAATTTTTCCTTAGTAATTGAGACGTTGACGTGAACGCGTTCGAGACGTTTATTTGGGTGAAAACCTACACTAGAGGCTCAGTATGCTTAGTGTAAGTTTTCGGTAAGAAAATACGTCTCGAATGCGTTTGCGTTATAATGTCAAATACTATGAGAACAGTTTGTTGCCGTTTCGATCCGCAAGTGGCGCTGCCAATTTTTTCATAGTAATTGAGACGTTTACGTGAACGCGTTCGAGGCGTTTATTTGGGTGAAAACCTACACTAGCTAGCTCAAAGCCGCTTTGCTCGGAAGTCCAGCTTAAGAATGCATCGTGCAATTATGGAGCTGCATTTCTTTTCCTATTATTTTTAGTTAGTATAGACGAATAGGCTTCGCGTATTACAAGCACATCGAAGTGAGATAGGAATTGTTCGTCTTTCCTTTACGAATATCACTTATGCAGTGTGGAATCGAGATTTTTATGTAACTCTATGGTGTATATGGTTGATCAGCCTGAGGGGGTGCTTAAATTATTATTTTTTATATTTGCCGCAGCTTGGCTGTGATTATCATAGAGTTGGATTGGACAACGGCTGTGATTAGGCCAACTTGATTTGTGCGTGAAAGATTAGAAAACAGATGAATGAGGAACTTCCATAAAAAAAATGTGACAGTTCCATAGAAATTGGACTTGTTTAATTTCCGCTATTTTTTGCAAAAGTCCAGTTTTTGAAGAGCCGCCGGGAGAAAATCCATTTGAAGATGGTGATAATCTTTGTTTAGCAAAATTAGTCTCTATCTACTTTAATGTTGAGAATGAACTCGTGTAGATAGAAACGCGTTACTAAGCGCACCAAGTTACTTTAACGATAAGGTTAACTATGACCGACGTTTATGACATAATATTTCATAGGTTTAGTTAAGTTGCTAGTGACAGTTGGTTGGGCCCGTGTGTCACAGGTCTTATGCTCCGAAGTTTGAAATCTAAATTCGTATGGTGCCGTTCCACTTCAGACTGAGACTAGGTACTTTTTTAAACGACAAAGAAGTCAAAAGAGCATACCTATGACTACCACCCATAGATACAGTTTAAAAAAAAACATAGTGTGAGTGACGATTTGATCCGAAAGAATTTGGATCTTCGTTTGAGGATTTAGCACAGTCTTGTTGATTCATGTGGAAGCGGAGGAGGTAGCTTTGCATGAAGATAAATGTATTGTGTATACGTGATACCACCTTTTCGTCCGCGTAGAAGATTAGTAATTCAAAAGTACCTAAAAAGTAATTAAAAAGACATTCGTCAACTTCTTAGCTCAGTCAGAACCATCTGCTACGGACAAAGATGCTGCCGTAAAATGGTCTCAAATTAAACTCCAGCTTTTAATTAACCACATCTCGCCGAAGGTCTACGCCCATGTTAGTGAGTACGAAACATATGACTCCGCGATTGCAGCGCTTGACAAACTATATGTCAAGCCCAATAATATCATATATGCCAGGCACTTACTAACCACGAGAAAGCAGCAGGCTGGTGAGACTATAGATATATACATGCAATCCCTCAAACAACTCGCAAAAGACTGCGAATTCACTAGCGTTGATGCTGAAACTAACAAAAACGACACCATCCGCGGCGCATTTATTGCTGGCATGACATCCGGTAAAATACGCTCGAGACTTCTAGAGAGCTTATCATTAACACTGGATCAAACTTACAATACAGCCCTGTCGATGGAAATGGCGGAAACGAATTCGCAAACTTTTATCAACCCTATTATCAACGCCGTGCCTTTAACGTCAGAAACGCGAAACATTGCCACTGCTCCCGAAACTGTTGCTACAACTGCCGCTACGTCATCAAATAACTTTTCCTCCGCTCGCAAATGCTGGTACTGTGGTGGATCACTGCATGCCAGGAGGAACTGCCCGGCAAGAGACACCGTTTGCAAATCCTGTAACAAGAAAGGTCACTGTAGCAAGGTATGCCGATCAAAGCCCAGCACTAGTGCATCAATCACCTCTCCAGAAGATTGTGAACATTGCTCTGCCATCATTGCCGCTGCGCCGGCCTCTCTCCGAAAAGCTATGATCCCTGCCGTCATTAAAGGTATCAAAGCTCAAGCTCTGATTGATACTGGGAGCTCAATTAGCTTCATCAATGAAGACTTCGCCAACCTCGGCCGTCTGAAGCGAAGCCCTTGCACTCAGACAGTATCAATGGCTTCTCTAACTCATACCTCTCAAGTCTGTGGTTCAACCTATCAGAACGTCCAATTAGGTGAACACTGTTACGAAAAGATCAATTTATTGATAGTCAAGAACCTTTGCGCCGATTTGATCATAGGCCATGATGTGCTAGCGCTCCATTCAACTCTGGAGTTCGCTTTTGGTGGCTCTAAAGACGTGTTCAAAGTGTGCAGCGTTGCAGAGGCCTCAGTACCTGCTGTACCACTCTTCGCCAATGTATCCCCAGACTGCAAACCCATAACAATTCGATCCCGTAGACACAGCCCAGAGGACCAGGCATTCATTGCCGATGAAGTTAAGAAATTGCTAGAAGATGGCATCATCGAAGAGAGCCAATCTCCCTGGAGGGCACAAGTACTAGTGACAAAGAATGCAAATCACAAAAAGCGTTTAGTAATTGACTACTCCCAAACCATCAATAGGTACACTCAGCTAGACGCATACCCGTTACCTAACATTGAAGAAATGGTAACAAAAGTTTCTAAGTATGTGGTCTTCAGTACCATCGATCTCCAAAGCGCCTACCATCAGGTCCCCATCCTCACCCACGAGAAACCCTTCACAGCTTTTGAAGCTTACGGTAATTTGTACCAATTTCGCCGCATTCCATTTGGCGTAACTAACGGGGTAGCCAGTTTCCAAAGAACCGTCGATTGGCTCATAAGAAAAGAAAATCTATCCGGTACATACGCTTACCTTGATGATATAACTGTTTGTGGAAGTACCCAACAAGAACACGACATGAATTTAGAACGATTTTTACGGGCGGCTGATAAATATAGTCTGACGCTCAATAAAACTAAAAGCAAATTCAGTCAACGCACCATCAACTTACTTGGGTATACAATACAAGACCACATCATCAAGCCTGATAGTGATCGACTACAGCCCCTTCTTAAAATGCCACCGCCAAATGACCTAGCATCCCTCAGGAGAACATTGGGCATGTTCGCCCACTACTCTAAATGGATCCCTAACTTCTCCGAAAGAATCCATATTCTAGCGCATGCTGACTCTTTCCCCCTAAGTAAAGAAGCTGAAGATTGCTTCGAAGGTTTAAAATCCACAATCGCCAAGTCCTCCGTTCATGCTATTGATGATAATATGCCCTTCACCGTTGAAACAGATGCTTCCGAACACTCAATTGCTGCTACACTGACTCAAGATTCACGACCTGTAGCTTTCTTCTCAAGAACCTTAAATCACAGTGAACTCAATCATTCAGCCGTCGAAAAAGAAGCGTACGCCATCGTAGAATCACTAAAAAAGTGGAGGCATTTCCTTATCGGGAAACATTTTACTCTTATAACGGATCAAAGGTCTGTTTCATTTATGCTCAATGCCAAACACGCCAGTAAAATTAAAAACGAGAAAATCCAAAGATGGCGGCTTGAGTTAGCGCCTTACAATTACGACATAGTATACAGACCCGGGAAGGATAACAAAGCTGCTGATGCCCTATCGCGCATATGTGCTTGCACCACGAACACCTCATCTAAACTCCAATCTCTTCACGCATCACTTTGCCATCCAGGAGTGGCAAGAATGTACCACTGGCTGAAGAGTAAGAATCTCCCCTACTCCATCGACGAAGTCAGGACGATGACTCGCAATTGCCGTCTGTGTGCTGAGATCAAGCCGAGGTATTTTAACAACCCTACTCCCTCACCGAAACTTATAAAGGCGACATCAGCATTTGAACGCTTAAGCGTAGATTTCAAAGGCCCTCTCCCTTCAAAGTCTAACAACAAATATATTCTCACGGTTATTGATGAATACTCCCGATTTCCTTTCGCCTTTCCGTGCAGCGATATGAGTGCTAAAACTGTAATCAAGCATCTAAATAGCCTGTTCATGATTTTTGGCATGCCGGCATACATTCATTCAGACCGAGGCACGCAATTCCTGTCGGCTGATCTTAGAGATTACCTTCATTCTAAAGGGGTAGCTACCAGCAACACCACTGCATACAATCCACAATGCAACGGCCAGGTCGAAAAATTAAATTCTACTGTATGGAAAGCAGTACAATTAGCTTGTGGAACTCATAACGCACCAATTGAACATTGGGAACTATATTTGTCAGTGGCCCTACACTCAATTCGCTCTTTGCTGTGTACTGCGACGAACTGTACTCCGCACGAAAGAATGTTCATGCACACCCGCCGATCACCCAATGGGAATACGATACCAACATGGCTCACAAGTTCAGGTCAAGTGCTAATGAAAAGATTTGATCGTAAGAACAAATACCAGCCATTGGTAGAAGAGGTCGAACTAATACAGTCAAACCCTGACTACTCGTTTGTCCGATTACAAGATGGACGAGAGACGACGGTGTCAAATCGACACCTCGCCCCTATCGGAGAGAATACCGGCGAAAGACTTGAAATCCTAGAGGCGGAGCCCATGATAGAAGAAGAATATATGACGCCACCGAGCTCACCGATTCATGCAGAAATTAATAACTCTGCTCCCTCTAGTCCACCCGTTCAGTCTCAAACAACGAACTCTCACTCTCCTGAATCGCCAATATCTTTCCCTGCCCAAGCCCCAGCTACTACGCAACAGAATTCTCCCTCAAGCACCACTCCACCAAGCGTAGAAGCTTCGCCTTCAGTTCTTAGGAGATCGAGCAGAACTCGAAAGCTGCCTCGATACCTTCAAGACTATAGTGTGGGAGAATGACGTGATATGATCTATTTGCTGAAAGCTCCAACCTCCTTCCTTCAGCCTCTATCTTTACTCCTGCTTTCATGTCATTGTCAATCAAGACTGCGCCGTATTATATTGTCAAATGTCGTACAATTTTATGTTTATTAAAACCTGAATACTACAGGTTTTCTCATTACTTCACTATGCAATGAGTTTTCATCTAGCTGAATAAATAAATTATGGTTGTTTAAGCCCCATCCCTTTACCCATTTCGTTCCTTTCGCACTGATTAATAATAGAACAGGCGTGATACGGTCTTTGACCTTAGCCTGAACAAATGAATAAATAAAAAAAAAACAGAATTTATATTTGACATTCCGATGCTCAAATAAACCGGTAAAGATGCCCTTTATGATTTATAGAACGATCTTTGTGATGCAACGGCTGTCATAAGGGTCCAAATGATTAACCCGGTAGATTCGTATCTGTAACTGCGTGGTGCTTTATCACAACTAGTTTTATTACTCCAGCTCCAAGATGCTCTCCTGTGTCTCTACCTATCAGTCACACGGTATGGTAGATATTAAGTAAGTAACTACATTCCTACCTAGATATAAGTTTTGTATGTATTATGGTATCATGATTAGTCCAAGCCAAGAGTATTCAGATCATCGTTATGGTTTTTTAAAGCGAATTGGTAAAACATTAGGCATAGTAAGCAATACCGTCTTCACCATAAAGGCACAAGGGGCCCGTGCCCAAGGCCCCCATTCTCAGGGGGCCCCGAAGGACCGACAATTTCTCTCCCACATTTATTCTTATAAAAAATGTTATTATAATTCGCTTTTTTTTACTTTCCAAAAGGGCCCCAAATTCTTGTGGGCCCAAGGGCCCCAGCTTAGTTTAAGACGGCCCTGATAGTAAGTTGTTCAAAAAGTTCAAAACAGGATTTTTTATTTACGAACGTCAGCTGTTTGTAAAGTAATGACATCTAGCGGCAGGAGACAAAACTCGTACAGAAAACTTAGGCCATGAGTTAACTAAAATGATGCATAGATGTCGCTACCAGGAGAATTATATTCAGTCTATCATTATAAAAGAAATTGGGTAATGTAATTAAATTTTAATGCCACCAGTACATGGATATCTTTACCTTTGTTTCAAGTTTTCATTGTAGTCAAATTCTGTGAATCAAATATTTTCGCCATATTTTCATCAGTCCGTCAGACTGGCTGTGCAATACCAACAGCGTCATCTATTAAAATTTAAGAAAACTTTTAATTCGAACATTAGTCTGTTATCTTTGTCATTTTAGAAATCCCGTTTGCTATTGGTTATTAAAAGGGAATTGTGTTTACCTGTTTCGATTATAGCCAATCACAAGCTTCCGTTGGTTTGGGAACACGAAATGACAAACACGCTTTGTCAAAATAAATTCATCTGAAACGATTCGTGGTGCGTGTCTACTGTGCAAGTTCACAACAACAAAGTGTATTTTTACGTGAAGTGCATTATAAAATGACATAATTAGTGCAAAGTGATATAAAACTGTGGCATTCGAGAAAACAAATCTATCATAAAAATCCTGAAAAGCGATGTGATGCTCTCCTTGGCAGTGTTCTGAGATTGTGGTCATATCGCGAAGTTTCATAATAGTGTCATTCAGATTATATTCGAGATGTCTTCAAAGCCTAGTAATCAAAAAAGGAGGTAAGAAATAACATATTTTATTAGTACCAGCTGTTCTTTTGAACGCATTGCCTTCCAAACCTTTATCATTTGCCGTACAACTGCTTCCAAAACCTCTGCTCACTTTCTCCATGTCAAAGTGTTCCTTAAACTTGTTTTTTTTTTAATTACTTTATTGTAAATTAGCTGCTTGATTTGAATTTACAAGCAATGGACAAACTCCTGCTGAGACCAGCCAGTAACTAGTCACCTTAGCATTAGCATAAAGTGGTTGTTGGAAGGTTACAGTACAGAGCTTATTAGGCTAAACTTTTTGTACTTTGTACTGTGGTTTAACGTAATATTTCCTTTATAATTGTTTAAACATACAAACTTCGGTATGCATGAGGCAAAGCTAACACAATTTTTGTATGTGAGTAAGGTCTTTATCTTGTTTGTGATTTCATAACAGTTGTCTATCTTCATATTTTTAACTACATCCAAGCTGCAACATAATCCTGGTTATTAGGAAATGTATATTTCTTGAAGTAAAATTATTTATAAATACATCTTAGGCTGTTTATATGTAATTTGATTTTAATATGGAATCGCTTATTCCTAACTTAAAATTGCTGCCTCACTAGTACAAGGTTGTACTTTCGTTTCTGGTGAATAGACAATTGATACTTGTTTGAGTGTATTGTTGAATTTAAATTATCACAGGCATTAGGGGCCAATAAAAAGTTACATAAAACACGTATTTACCCTTATGCGGGGGAACAAGACCTAAAGGAAATATTAATGAAACGTTAGATGGAAATATTCTTCTACCCTTAGCTTAATGTAGTTACTTTACTGTAGAGCTTTAAACAAAATAGCGAAAGAGGTCAAAACCAAATACTATAAAGTGCCCGTTGCCATCCATTGAATTGCTTTAATTGGTATAACATTCTGTTTGTCATAAAGTATCCTTAAAGTTGCATCTGTTGCAATTACAGCAACCAAGCTGTTATATTAAATTTTCCTGTTGATACTACATTACATACTACAAGCTGTTCCCCGCAACTTTGTCCGAGACACACAAGAACTTGGCACTTTGGGGCCATTCAAGTATTATATAAGCAGATATTTTACAAGTATTTACCGCCCCCCCCCCCTTTCCCTTGTCAGCAAAAGTAAGCAAGCAAACCTCTTCCCCCATCCCTCTTCTCCCATGCTTACTAATTCTTGGTACCTATATGCATTTTTCTTTTAATGCGTTCTTTTTTTTATAAATTTGTGGGTTGCCATTTGTGTAAAAAAGTAAATAATAACTGCTGACGCGATCACGATATCGACCCCCCCACCGACCATGTCAAAAATAAGCAAAGCAAAGACTCCCACCCCCTCAAGCGCTTACATAATAGGTACTTGAAGGCCCCCTTTCAAAAACATAATTTTACATTTATTTTTAACAATTCATATGCCCGTCATATTTTTGGAGCCTTTTTAGTGGTTAGAAAGAATGCAATGGTCTCAGATGCAATCCTGGGATGGGACTGGGACAGATGTTATGTACAGTGAAAGAAACTGAATTGCGTACCACTGCGGAAACTTCACTGCAAATGTCATAACATTAACCATACACCTGCCGAAGTAATTATTGCAAAATTGTATGATAAAAGGTTCCACAGAACTATGTGATTCAGTTTCTTCAACCGTACCTAAAAAGTATGAATGTTTGTTCTTATGTAACCACTTTTGTAAATTTGCTTAAGGCCCACATGCGCGGACCAGAGTTAGCAGACGCTTAAGGGTGCGACCAAACCGCCGCGTTTACGCAGTGACGTGTCGTAGGCGTCACGCTTTCTCACCGTTTCTTCATAAGTACATGTTGTTGCGATTCCGTAACGTCACCGTTTTTTAAGCAGCGGTGTGGTCGCACCTTAACTCTGGGTTAAGGGCTAACTCTTGTCCGCGCAAGTCTGCCTAATAGTATTAAGCTTGTCATCATACTTTAAAATTAACTGCATTAAAAATATCTGTCTATCGCAATCGCAATATGTTACGAAAAATTACTTTATTTTGTTATGAAATCTGAAAGTTATATCAATTGCAAGCCAGATTATGAATTGTGATGTGTTGACTTTTTTTTTTTTTAATTATAGCTTTCACCCTTACTTTGATTTAGCAAGGCGTATTTCGCCAATGTCGACGTAGTGACATAACAATGTGTTGACTTAATACAAAACATAACATAACTAATTAATAACTAACCATGCCGCTTAGCAGCAGTGCTTGCGATGATGTGTTCCGGTGTGGAGAGTAAGACAGCCAATGAAATTACTGGCATATGAGGTATTCTATCTTAGCCCTCTAGGTTGGCAACGCATCTGCAATCCTCTAGTGTTGCATGTGTTCCTGGATGGTGGTGCTCACTTACCATCAGGTGGCCCACTTGCTTGTTTTCCTTCCTTATAAAAAATAATTACATGTTCAAACTTCAATATTAAAATTCAAGTAAAACTTCTTCAATGCCATTAAAACCAGTATTACAAGGTACTTAATTACAATAGTTTTGAAATAAAAACATAAACAAACAGGTGGTCTCATTTTATGTAATGTTATTCTTGTAAATATTTGTTATGATTGTAAAATAATTCCATGAAGCAGATTGACTATTTATTGGAACTTAAGTTGCTGGTTTGGCAAATATACACAATATATTTATGTAAGCTAGTTTATAAACATTTTAATGTGTTGACTAGATATGTACTATATTGATTAGGTACTTATGTAGTATTGTTTCACACTAATAAGGCGATTAGTAATAATATTATTATAGACAGCCACATCATCCTGAGAAAAGCATTTTTACGGGAGCAATTTTTAAAAAAACTTTTTTCGAATATTAACAAAAAAGTTTCTCTACTGGTCCAGCTCTCGAGTTTTGCGTTTTAAAGTACAATACATTTATTTTAGCGTTTAAATTGTATTTAAACTAGTTGTTGCCCGCGATTTCGTCCGCTCAGGATTAATATTTGTGGCAGATTGACTTTTCCCGACACTACAAACAAAACAATTATCATTATACATCAACCAAATTACACAAAACTTTAATAAGTTATACATTAAAACCGAATGAAAATCCGTAATAGTTTTTGAGCTTATCGCGAACAGACAGACAGACAAACGAGAGACAGAGAGATTACACAATAGGTATGTAGTGATATAGGTAAAGAGAAGGTAGGTGAAAATGGGACTGCTCTAAAAAGTTAAGAACTGAAGAAGAGAACGGCCAAGTTCGAGTCTGATTTGCGCAATGAGAGTTCCGTACAATAAAAAAAAACTGTTCTGTTTTACCACACAAAAATCATGCAAAAAAGTCATATTTAATTAATTTCCATCTGTGCAGCAGTTAACAACTTAAAAAAATCCTTTTCGTTTTTAAAGCAAATACAAAAGTATTAAACCAAAATTACTCCTGCATTACGTTATTTTATTACTCAAGTAGATTCATTAGTTAACAACCTGTTCAGGTACTTGTCCTTCTTTATAATTAAGCAGATACTTTTGACTTTTCGACAGTTTTCTGTCTAATATCTACTCATCATTCTTTATAATTTTTTGCTTCACCAAAATAGATAGTCTTATCTAAACACCCCAATTAGCATTGTTAGCCATTATCATAATGTGGAATGCTAAAAGCTCATTGACAACATTGTAATAGCTTTTACGAAATTCTTATTCGTATATGTTTAGGGTTTCTTAAAAAACCTTTAAGGTCCGACCACACCGCCGTATATACGCAGTGACGTGTCGCAGGCGTCACGTTTTCTCACCGTTTCTTCTTACATTTTGTTGCGTATACGCACCATCAACGTTTTTTACGCACCGGTGTGGCCGGATCTTTATTTCGTCATGTAAGTACGATCTTTGTATAACTGCCCTCATATCTCAAAAATTTTAAACCCAGTAAAGTCCCTTTTAGTTATCACTCTGTAAGAGAGAGTGAGTGTACCTACACTGCACAGCTACATTAAAGAAAATATCGCACATGGAGATAAATCTGTGAAATACCATTCAATGTGGCTCATCATCGTCGGCCTACAGCAGTCCACTGTTGGACATAGTTTACCCTGTCATCGGCTGGTCGCATCCAGATGTAGCGACCCTAGCGCCACCTAGTTGTCGACTACATAACTACTACGACGCACGAGTAGCTAGCGCCAGTTCTAATGACAGCTGTCACATCGTTCTACATCCCGCTAACGAAGTTTCTCAACACGGATGCGTAAATACAACTTTCAACTCTCTTCCTTCGGACTTCGGTCCTTAGGCATAACATCTGCCTGGAGAGAGGTACTGTACTGACTATAGATAGCTAGAGGTTACTTCAGGCAGCGTCTTCATAAATAATCGAAGGGCTCAAACTGATCTACACACTTATTTCCTTGTAAATAGAGTCGTGTGTAGATCATTTTGAGTTCTTCGATTGTTTTATTAACTTCTGATGCTCTCTGTACGCTAGCTGTCGTGGTCTCCACTAAATGTGGCTTGTTAGTATAAAGTGGAAACACTGGAAATGTGGTTAATTACCTGCATTTAATGCAAGCGTGTGCACTTAAGAGTCAACGCTGCTGACTTGAATTCATCAATCTTTAAAATTAATCACATAGGACGACTGTTGACGCACATAAATTGATAGCGAGATATCCAAGTTTAGACTTGTTTTGGAACAAAGGCCACAATTGGCAGAATGCACTGATAAAAGTTGAAAGAATGGAAATATACAAGTTTTGAGATATACTTACTATATAAATATATGTTTGGCAAGGTAAACAAAGCGTTATTGTTCAGTAAACCTATGAAATTTGAAATTTATCATTAGGAAAAATGAAATTCTAGTTTTATCCACAACGAAGTTTTAAGGGGGTTGAAAATGGCCTGAACTGTTCGAGAAAAGGAATGTTACGGTCGTGTCGCTGTTTTGCTCGACTTGGCGGGGGCACTACCGTGCCCCCAGATCAAATGGTTACGATCTGTCAGAATTAACGTTTTGCATCGCAACTCTCACTCAAGGAAGTCCGATCCCTATCAACAAACAAATTTATCAATGCCCTGAATCAGTGATGCCGGATATATTATTTAATAATACACAAAATTATGAATAGGCAAAGGTCCGTAAGCCGTCTGTTTGTCTGTAGAATGTATTATCAAGCTCGTGATATGCAATCCTAATCGGAAAATCAGCATGGTATCGGGCATACGTCACACCAGTTGGACAGAAAGATTATGCATTTGTGTTTCACCAGTGACAAACATTCAGCTTTTTCTGATAAAATGCTGATATTTTAGTCATCCTTATTTTTCAGAATGATGTCCATCTGTAATCTTTTATCGGTGACTCTTATCATAAGTCGCGCCATTTAAGATCGGATTTTGAAAATGCTGGTGAAACTTCAATAATAATCCACCGTAAAACGTTCTTGCAGTAAATGTCATACCATAATAATCAAAAAGTTTTGTCTGAAATCGTTCCACAGTGAATAATTTATCTTGTTCTTCTGTAAATAATAAGTAGACAGAGCTAGATTGCTAATTACAGTAAAACAAGTAAGTTTTATTATCTCTCTAACAACACTCTTCTCACTAAATCTTTATTGCAGCAAAGTATAGCTGATATATCTTACTCGTTAGCCTGAGCGTGAACACGCTGCGTGACATATACTCGTGATCAGTATGACTGTGTATGCAGTTCACGATATAACAGACTCACAGAGTCCCAGACACGACAATCATCCGAGTTCAAAGGTGTGTCAGGGTCGCAATATGTATAAGCTTGTTTATACTGCAATACAAATCGGATTTACATTATCAATACGATGTATCGAAAATTCTGTATTTGACATCATTTTACCTGAAGTTCAAAATATGAATAGATTGGATACTTTCATGAGATTATGAGAATTATTTATCGCATGTAGATTTTGAATCATTCTAATTTAATTGTTGCAATAAAACTCACGTAAGCGTCTGCAGTTTGATAACTTAGTTAGACAACGTTTCTTTTTTTTAGATCACATTTCAACTTATCAGCGCTCTTTCAACATGTCAATGCAAAAGCAATGTACCTAGTAATATTTAATTCACAGTAGCATCTAGTAAGTAACTAGAGCAGCGCTTCGCTTAATTGAAGCTGTATTTTGTTTCACTATATCATTACACAACTTTAGCCTCCTTATCTAGAGACACGGCTGTTTTATTATTTTCTGTTAGCCAAGAAAATACCACAACGCGTAATATCATGTCTGTATGAATTTTCACAAAATTCCAGTGCTGATTTAGAGTACTGAAAATGAAGTATAATGTTGTGGCTTTTAATTTCATGTCTCGAATAGTACAGGTTTCTCTTAAGCTATATAGTTATCTTGATAAAGTGTTGCCTCATATCAGCGCTAGGTCTTGCCAGGGCCGAAATTGATAATATTTTGTTATCTACTAAGTTTTATATCAAGTTTTTGCTACCATGCTAGTTAACAGTTGGTTTGAGATAAGCGCATCTTTGGTGCTATCAGTTGCTCGCGGATTACGTACCTAGATGGACTACTTCAACGTTTTTTTCGCATCGGAAGCGAAAAATCAAGACTCAACATGGTTATAAACGGGTACAAAAACAAAGTCCCGCAACAGTGTCCTGTTGTGGGCCGGATCGAGGACATAGGGTGGACTCTGCAGTGTCCTGTAACCGGCCAGTGGTCTAGGCAACCAGTGAACAACGTGAGCAATTTCAGTGCCAGTGCTGCTAATATAATACACGAGGTTCCTCAGCCCATGCAGTGTTATTCTAGGAACTATTACGTTCCTGAGAATGTTCCTCAGTATTTCCCTCCTCAAATCGTGTATCCTCGACCTGTTAGCCACTACCAGGCCGCTCCTATCATACCGAACCTGCCGTGCAACCAGCGCCAGGAATGGGACTACGGGAACATGTGCTATAACGTGAACGGACAACCTTGCCAATACACTAACGTCGTAGATTTGGAAGACTTTATGTAAGTGCTTTCCATTGTCGTTGTCAAATATCAATAGAGAAGAATAATGTATTTTCGTCTAACGCATAACAACAACATAAATACCGAACTGTGTGATCGCGTTTGGATCAGCAAACTAAATGAGGTCCACTCTGCGATTACACTCCGCATGGTAATTGATTGGTTTATTATGGCACAATACAATACAATACAAATACTCTTTATTGAACACCACAAATCAGTACAAAACAATACAGAAACAAAGAACAAAGCATACAATAGGCGGTCTTATCGCTTAATAGCGATCTCTTCCAGACAACTAATAAGTCAGAGAAATAAGTTGGAGACAGTACAGGCAGAATTCGTGCCAATTTGGTCATGAGGCCGTAAATCGACGTGCTTGACAGTTAATAACATCAGTATTGAGTCTTTGAATTTAAAAAAAATATCGATTCTTTTTATGTTTTTTAAAACTTTATGACATATTATATAATATCTAATTCAAAGAATTCTGAAAATATATTTTTTTAATTAATTATAGGCAATTAAAAATTGATGAAATTTGAAATATGACCACTCGACCGGGAACGGGCCATGATTGGTCGCCATGTCTGTGACGTCACAATGTTAAAGCAATTTCACGACAGTACTGGATTAACGGCTGATTTGACTAAAAATATCCGAAATTTAATACAAAAAATATCTGCTGAAGTTTTTTTTATGATATAAGGTGGCAAACGAGCATGCGTATCACCTGATAGTAAGTAAATTTTTGTTTTAGTCATGTGTAGGTAGGTAATAAAAGCTTAATCCTGATAATGTTTCTGATAGGTATGTGAACTGGATTGATTTTACTGGACTTGAGATTTCACTTAATAAAGTACCTAAGTACAGTGAAAGATACTGAATCGCTTACCTACCACTGTGGAATTTTAACATACACCCTGCCGGAGAAATTATTGCTAAATTGTATTAGAAGTAGGTTACGTGATTCAGTTTCTTCGACCGTACGTAAATTTTAATGGCTAGATTTTGTGGTTGATAGGTACTCCTAGTTTTTTTATAATCCCGTGGGATTGCATTATATATTCAATGGGAATTTTTGCGGGTGTAAGAACCTTGTTTGAAGTTTCATATGAAGTTGTCAAAGTGCTTGGAGCGACAAGGCACTAAAGTGTAAAGATATCTCCAGCATAATGTCACCAGCATAAATAAGTGATAATTTTTGTACCTTGTCGCTTTCAGTAGTTACATGATTTCGTATGGTTTTTCAAACATGACTTTAAAGCGACAAAGTACAAAAGTGATCACTTAGGTATTTATGCTGGTGACTGTACCAGCATCTTAGCAATCCTGCCGCCAAGCAGCAACGCTTGCGTTGATGTGTTCCGGGTGAGGAGAGTAAAACAGCCCGATTTTGGCATAATTTTTTAGATCCAAGATGGCCGATGACATTTTGATACTATTGACACTTTGACACTAAAATATTGATGGGTGTCGTTTTCGAGTAACTTGGTGCTCCTGAACCTGATTTTGGCATAATTTTTTTGGATCCAAGATGGCGGATGGCATTTTGACACTATTGACACTAAAATATTGATGGGTGTCGTTTTCGAGTAATTTGGTGCTCCTGAACCTGATTTTGGCATAATTTTTTGGATCCAAGATGGCGGATGGCATTTTGATACTATTGACACTAAAATGTTGATGGGTGTCGTTTTTGAGTAATTTGGTGCTCCTGAACCTGATTTTGGCATAATTTTTTGGATCCAAGATGGCGGATGGCATTTTGACACTATTGACACTAAAATGTTGATGGGTGTCGTTTTTGAGTAATTTGGTGCTCCTAAACCTGATTTTGGCACAATTTTTTGGATACAAGATGGCGGATGACATTTTGACACTATTGACACTAAAAATGTTTATGGGGGTCGTTTTCGCGTAACATTTTACACTTTTTTGTGTTTTTGTGTCAATAGTGTCAAAATGTCATCCACCATCTTGGATCCAAAAAATTATGCCAAAATCGGGCTCAGAGGCACCAAATTACTCGAAAACGACACCCATACACATTTTAGTGTCAATAGTGTCAAAATGTCATCCGCCATCTTGGATCCAAAAAATTATGCCAAAATCGGGCTCAGAGGCACCAAATTACTCGAAAACGACACCCATAAACATTTTAGTGTCAATAGTGTCAAAATGTCATCCGCCATCTTGGATCCAAAAAATTATGCCAAATTCGGGCTCAGAGGCACCAAATTACTCGAAAACGACACCCATAAACATTTTTAGTGTCATAGTGTCAAAATGTCATCCGCCATCTTGAATCCAAAAAAGTATGTCAAAATCAGGCTCAGAAGCACCAAATTACTCGAAAACAACACTCATCAATATTTTAGTGTCAAAGTGTCAAAATGTCATCCGCCATCTTGGATCTAAACAATTATGCCAAAATCCGGCTCAGAGGCACCAAATTACTCGAAAACGACACCCATCAACATTTTTAGTGTCATAGTGTCAAAATGTCATCCGCCATCTTTGTGCTCGAAATTCCGGGTTTTTTTATGAAATTCCCCTGGGATAAAATCAACCAGATTTTCAACTGAAATCCCACGACTTATTTACTTATTCATATAAATAGTTATTACCAAAGTACTCATCACTATTATTCTCATATAATTTTATGGTTTTAAATCCCGGTACCTACCGTTGAAATGTTGAGATAGAAGTACTATAGATAGTGCCATCCACAAAGACTCGTAGATGTATTAAAATTAACCTTTAACTACAAAGTAATAAGAACCACGGTGGATGACATCCATTTCCATTGTGAATGACACCTACTATAGCCGGTACTTAAATCCAGGTTACAAATTATAAAGTTCGTGTAATTTTATCGAAATCTGTTTAGCCGTTTTAGCGTGAAAGAGTCACAAACAAACAAGTGTTACACAAACACTAGCATTTTATAATAATAGTAGGATAATAACAGAATAGGGTAGATTAAAGTCAAAAAACTGTATCACCTGTATACTAACTACGAGTGGAAACTAACATTGTGACGTCACACGCGGCTCGGCCTTGTTCGGGAGCTGTCGGTGTGTTTTCGGTGCGGTACTCGACGATCATTTTTCAATTCGGTATAACTTTTTAACTATAGCGAATAAAAAAAAACTAAAAATACTTTTCTTAGAAAACTTATATATGATCCTTCCATTTATGACAAAAAAAAATTTGATTCAAAAACTCAATTGCCAGACTTAAGTGTGTAAAAGGCCGAGTCCAAAGAATTGGGACAAAGGAATAACATTATATTGGCGCTTATGGCCGTTCGTTGGTTCTTTGTACAATTCCTGTGTCCTCTTGTAGGAATATGTATTAACAATTGGGATTGTTTTGCAGTTGTCATTTCTGGTCATCTTTACTATACTTGCAATTCTTTCAAGATTTCCTACATTCTGTCTGATTGCTTTTGGAGAGGTTATAACTGGCGTGATTTTAATACTAATATGTAATACTTTTAATCTTTGTTTGTTGCCGATAATTTAGCTATACGTATTGATTTTCGTAAATTTCTGCCACGCGTCATCAACGTGATATTCAATGTTGTGATAGCGTCAATGTGCTTTTAAAGTCAAGTAGCCAATTTCACATTTGCTTTCTTTTATATTATTATCTTTATTTTATATTTTTTTGCAAGTTCTGCATGAACTATTATTACCTCTAATAGCTCTGTTGCAGGTAATTGTATTTTCAACGAAAGGTTGACTGTAGTAGAACAGTTTCGCTTTCAACATGTTTGTGCTGTTACAAAACTCATTCTGGACGTTCGCCAATGGGCCTCGTGTTTTCATCAGCTGACCAAATTCACGTGCATTAAACTCAAATCCGGCAAACTGGTTATTTCAGTCATCACAGTTTTCCTTTCAGTCATATTTTCGCATTAAACTTCAAGAGCATTCTTATTGATACAGTTGGTTTTTACATAGCTGTGCACGAACTGCTGAGTCTCTCGCTGGTGGTTATTTCTCGATTCATCTTTTAAGTTCATTCAGGAGGTACTGGTTTATATATAACCGGTATGTTTTCCGAGACCATATACAAAGTTCGACTGTATACTTGGCGATATCCGTGCGATAACCTTAATTCTAAAATGACCCGTTCATTACCGGCTTCCATAAGTGCGTAACGAGATGATAATGCTATCGAGTATTATATCGAAATTTAAACTTGTGAGACTATATTTACAGACCTTCATTAAATAAAATGGCATACATACAGAGCATTCATTGGAGTAGCTGGGATTTCCAAATGTTATAATTAGGTACTTATTTGAAACGAAAAAAATCCTGCTCAGTAGTTTCAAGCTATTGTAAATTAAAAAACAAGATAAGATGTATAAAAAGTTAAAAAACAATGTAAAATTGTTACTTACCTTGTTCTAATTGTTTAATTGCGTTAGTGTCAAACGCCGCCAACTTGATCTGTCAAACACGGTTTTTATACAACACCTTAGGCAACAGCTATGGTTTACGACTAAGTAGACAAAGAACCTTCATACAGAAGAATGCGTCCGAGTTATCGTAATGAGATATTAATTGAATTGTTAAGTCGCAACCACACTTGGACAGTTATTGCTACAGTTGTTAATTATCTGGTATTTTAAGGCGAATTCGAAATAATTATAAAATTTACAGTTACAGGTAAATTATTTCAAACGGCATTGTAAAAATGTAACCTCATTATTACGAGTAGTTCTTTAATCTTCCGGTACTATCGAAAATGTTATGTCAGTATTATAAAATATTTTAGCTTTAATTTCAAATGGAAATTTGTGATGATTGTCATTTTTGTCATTACACTTCTGGGTGAGTTTAGAAAAGCTGGTCAAATGCGATTTTGACACCTTGGGTTTCATACAATACAGTGTAATGACATAGGTATTATTTTAGTTAGAAAATGGAACTGGAATTCTAGTTAGAATTTCAATATTTTATGTCGATGGAAAACCTTCCTATGAAAAAGGGTTTTGAAAAATAAACAGACGAACAGCGAAGTGAATCCTAATAGGGTTCCTGTTCCCTTTATGAAGTACCTACGGAACACTTATAATATTGAATTCGGTCACCTTACTTTAGTTGAGATGTTAATGGTTGCTGATGACCGTGTAATGCTGAAATAACATATTTGCTGCTATTTATGTACACATATACCTACGTATTAAATACTAATATCACATAATATGACAAGTGACTAGTGATGAGGAATGTATGTCCTTGCAGAACACAACAATTAATGCAACCTAATTGCCTCTGTTGGAACCTATCAATGGATTATTAGTTGATCAATCACTTTCGATAGATTCTGGAACGTGTAATACCTAATGTACGCGGCGCTAGAAGTACATATCGGTTGTAATTAAAGCTGACATGTTTTATAATTTAGTTATTCATAAAATAAGGCAAAACACACAATGCGCTACATATAAGGAGTTTTTGCTTTCTTAAAGCGATGGAACACCGCACCTTCCAGAATGTAATTTTAGTGACGGAAATGCCCCTCCGCTCCGCTATGATTCAAAAGATTTAGCTAGAGACGCCTTGAAAATAAAGAACGTTGCTGCCCCCTCTCACATTAGGTCCCTTGGTTGCCTTTTACAACGTCCATGAGAAGAGATAAGATAGGTCCATCCTATCCTATTCTAAAACCGGACACAGGCAATTATAGTTAGGTCTCTGGTCAGTGGTGAGAAGCAAAGGTCTCTTGACTTATTCTATTCGACTTGATAGCTCTATCAAGAAATCTCGGATAGTAAATATAATCACTTACGTAGTACCAATTTTCGTTTTATTGGCCGTAATAAGTTAGTTAATGAAAATCACGCGTCACAACCTCAGTCACGTAACTAAGATGAGACGAGATATTAAATTGAAACTAATCACATTTTAATCGGTTCTGTTAAACAAAATAACGAGACTATAAGGAAAATGTGTTGAGTTAATGCAATTGCCTAGTACCTAGCTGTAGGCACAACTGATTTTCAAATTTATAATATTACTAGCTGTTGCCAGCGACTTCGTCTGCAAAGAATTCGACTATCGCTATCCCGCGAGAACTACGCAATTTTCCGGGATAAAAAGTATCCTATGTGCTATTCCAGACTTTTCTCTATCCATGTGCCAAATTTCATCCAGATACATTGGGCCGTTCTGGCGTGATTGAGTAACAAACAAACATCCATCCATCCATCCATCCATACTTTCGCATTTCTAATATTAGTTAGATTGCCTATAGCTTCTGCCCGCGACTTCGTCTGCGTAGAATTATACATACCTATGAACCTTCCTTTTGAATCACTCTATCTATTTAAAAAAACCGCATCAAAATCCGTTGCGTAGTATTAAAGATCTAAGCATACCTAGGGACGGACAGACAGCGGAAAGCGACTTTGTTTTATACTATGTAGTGATTGACTAGGCTCGACTTTTCTAGAAAATTGATTACGTCGAACATGAAAATGTTAAGCAATTTGAGAGTCTAAATTTATTTTATTGCAAAGGTTATTCTCGCACGAGTTAATATTACATGTGGTCCTGATATGTTTCGTACTAACAAATCTAAATGTTGTATTGGACGTTGGACGTAATTGCGGTAAAAATTGTACGTACTCACTTTAAAGTAAAAAAAATAACGAAGAAGTACCGGGTTCGATCGCCGACTCTAGTAGTTATTAAGTTACCTTGTGATTTTTCTGACGGGAAAACTAACAATAAAATAAAATATCAGAGAGTATAATTTCATGAATACTTTGACGAATAGGTATAGGGTCTAGGGTATAGGGTCCTCCATGTGGCAGCGAAATTTACATGAATGAATGTGTTGCTAATTCACTATTTTTTTGGAACTCACCCATGTGCAGTTTAGGTATAGTTTTTCTGGCCATAGCTTTACTTTTCGAATTTTTCTGTGTGTTCTAATTATTTTCAGTTCATAATTTTCTAAATTTTATTTGATACCTACTTACTTTAAGCTTCTTTTTTTTGTGTACTGCTATTTTGATTGCATAATACAGTTCTTAATCAAAACATCAGTGACAAACTCATGTAGCCCAATCCCTAGCTTCTACTATCATTAAATTACTTTCTGTGTATGAGTAAATAAATATAGCTTATCTTACCAAGCTATGCACTTAGGCAGATATAGTATGCGTTGTGATATTTATTGAATTGTTATCTTTGACATTCGTTGCATTCGTTTCGGACTTCGTCTGGCTTGACATTCACTTATATCTATCGGATTTTGTTTATTTCTATGCTGCCTACATTCTCAATGTCATGCCACGTATGAAAATCATAGAGTTAGGACATTTATTAGATCCAGCATATATTTTGCTTACCATCGGGCGTCATTGTGGTCAAACGCAAAACTATTTAGCATAAAAAATCTAAAATACTTAATCGAGAGAGAGCCGGACCGAACTAAATGAGGCATTACGCATGTTAATTAGGTATCTAGTGTCTTTGTTCTCTCCTTACTAACCGATACGCATTATAAAACTTCTGTTCGAAACATGTTATTATAGTCTATTTATAGGAGGGTCACGTTGGGCTCAATATCTGTGGTTATAACTTTGTACCCTGTGACACCTCATTTTTCCACTTGCTGTTTAATTTCAGGACGTTTCTTGGATACAAATGCATTGTTATTTCAGCTGCAGGATCTTGACGGAAAATATAAAGTCTAGTGACGTTTCAATCTCAATTGGCCGGCGGGGCATGCCATTATTTTTGCAATCACAGCCAATTGTTGGCCACTTATCCAGTCAGTACGTTTCCAGTCAGACTTGATGGCCAAATGACCCCATTACAAAGTTATATGAATAATGGTATATATTTTTTTATTTTATGACAAGCCGTTAGTACCTAATCCAATTGGCTGTCTAAATCCTAATGATAATATGTACTTAATACATAATACTAGACACATAGACATTTTAGATGAAAATGTTTTAAGTATAAGAAAGCTCTCCGCTTTGGATGTTATTTGATGAACATGTAGATTATGCTTTTTAAATATTATAACGGGTGACTAGGAATAATACTAGGTTCATTATTGTGTTGTTTTAATTCGTTTCGTTTGTAAACCCACTTGCGAAAACAAAACCCCAAACCCAAAGGGCACCCAAAACTACATGCCACGAAGAACTGCAACAGTTATTTCAGCCAGAGCCAGAGGAGCCCGCACTCGATATTTTTTTATTTTACTAAATAAAGGAGAAAGTCAATTGAAGTTATATTATTTTTTTGATCAAAATGAGTAATTTCCTAAAAATCAAAATAAAACAAGTGCGACACTTGAAGTGCCGGATTTTTCGGAAAGGGCTTATCTTACTTATTAATCAATACCTACTACAGCTTGAAATCATTATTTTCTAAACATACAATATGAAAATTAGTAAATTGTTGCTATGCATATCTTTATACCCTTGACAGACATGAACAGGGCCTCTATGTCAATTGTTGTTTCTATTTCCATGTGCGACATTCTCAACCTGCACTGGGCTTTCTAGCCGTGTGAGGCACAAAATAAATAATTGTAGGGTCTATAAAATAATCAATCAATTTGTTTTAAATTATGTGTATGTAGACTTATAATATTCCTATCTTCATTTCAAATCAATGTTATAATCAAAGTCAAGCTCTACGTACAATGCTCAAATTTCGTGGCCAGTGATTACTTTCTGTCTCATATCTAAGTAATATTAATGTATGTAAGTAAGTATTTATTCATTGTAAACTGTGTACTGTGTAGTGTTGATAACTTTGATAAGTGATGCAATTCCCCGAAACCGATATGTATACCTTTTAAAAATATTTTGCCTACGAATAGTAACTGAAAAAGATGGTTTTTTTGTTCTTAGTGAATAGCTAAGCATATATGTCTACTTCAGGTTTTACTAAGGGTTTTGCTCGAATCCCAATTTTTTCAGTATGCACCAATGCGCCGATCGATATCTGTTATTAGTTTTTTTCTCAGTTTTCCTTATAAAATACGCACAATCGTGAAGCCATAAAACTGATATCGCGAAAAGAATAACGGGCACACAACCTGTTTTCTCTCCCAAAAAACTTAATACTTTTTATTGTTTTATTCATGGTGAGACTGGTCTGTCGATCGAGAAGAACTGGTAATTTAGAGCTAATTGCAGTTCAGTGGCATTCTACCCCCTGTGGTAAATTTATGATCGATTTTTCCTCAATGCGTTTCGTTACACGTATCTCTGTCCCGCTCCATCGCATCGAAACTAGTTTTTCTTTTACGATGTGTTCCGCAGTTTATAGTTAGTCTGCGCCCTAGTTTTGTCGTTTAGTGTTAGCTTACTATATTTGTAACGTTAAAGTGATCAGTAACTAGTATTGTTTGCAAATACCTAATATACTTATATTTATTAGTAGTAGATAGTTTTTGTGGTGACTAGGAATTTTAACAGTATAACGTGACGATCTTTTATTTCTGAATATTTTTCGGTCGTTGAAAATATTGTAATAAAAAGATTTTAATATTTTATTGCTGTTTGTTCAACTTTTATTCGACGTCTTTGAAACGAGGTCTCTCTACATCTTCCTTTAAATAAAAAAATATCCTTTAAACTTTGAATGACGTCAAATAGTGGCAGTAACCAATAAGAAGCCTTCATTATGATTCAAACAGTTTGTCTAATCTGATTCGGTTGTAATTGAAATTTAGATAGAGTTATCATTCTCTCTCATGCAAATATAGTGCTATTTATATTATATTTATATAAGAAAGTCTGTTAAAAACATAGTACCTGAGTTTCTTGAGTTTTTGACGGTAAAAATTTCGTTGAATTTAGTATCTGAAAATTGATGGCTTCACCAAAGCATGGCATAGTTGCATATACGTTGCATTAGGCGACTGGGACAGCAGAATGACTTCTGAAGTTGGCGATCGGAACGTGTATAGGTTAGGTATTAAGTAGGTGTATTGACTGGTTAAACCCAATAACGTTATATCCATCCAAATTAATTATTTTCCTTGAATCCCTGGCAGATCAGATCGCTAAGAAAAAGAGGTTTCCCAGAACATGATTTCAATTTAGTAAGCCTCCTAAAGTTCAATTGGCGAACATTAAAATAATTAAGCTTGCTAAAACATATGTTAATGTTCGCGAACTTGCATTTTGGCTGCAGATCCATACTTCTGGGGGACCGGTAGTGCCCCGCCAAGTCGAGCAAAAAAAAGCGGCACGGCCGTACCATCCTTTTCTCGAAACAATTCAGGCCATTGATATTAACAGTTTAACTTTAAACTAAGTAAACAAGCATACAATTTATTCATGTGGATTAAAATTTCAAAGTCTGGCGATATTTTAATAAGAAATGAAACCTCAACAATACTGCTTAAAGTCAAATAAACTTCGGACGATTGCATCAGATCAGAAGCGTAGAGCCGTTCACTCCCAAAATACAAGCTTTTTTACCTCCAACTTGAAGTAACATACTTCCTCGTTTTTAATTTATTTCTTATGTTTATGTTTGTAATGGCTTAACGCATAATTTAAACGTAGAATTTGGGTTGCGCAGCTTAAAACAAACGTTCCAGTTTCCCAACAAACATATTTGATGTACTGACGTGTTTGTATACATTGATGACACTATATCGTATATGTGACCATCTTATTAATTTGAATGGCGAACACGATTAGAGGCTCGTCGTGCGTCAACATACCTAATGCTTGGAATCATTTGAATTATGCGTTATTAGTTTGCTCAATATCATTGTTGTATTGACTTGTAACCGCAACATGGTGTCTAGGTAACACGTTGACACGACTTAGAATGCAACCAGCCACTGGTAAAGCGATATTCTAACGATTCTGCTTCCGGTTTTTGTAAGAGTGACATTCAACATGTTATCGCTCAGCCTTCATATCACTGAAGTCATGACAAAATTGAGATCAGTTATCATTCAAGATTTCAGTTCCAAATGAAAACTCACCCATAGTTCCAAACATCCACACTCCAAAATCACCAATAGTTTCGCGAACGAACACCGTTGTAAGTAGTAGTAGGTAGTTAGGTGTTCTTGAAGTCGCACTTAGTTTGGAAAATAATAGTGTTTGAATAAAAACCAGTTATCTTTATCTCCTAGAGTTTGTACTGCACTTCCCCGTATCGTCGAATGTTAATCTTGCGTCTCTTTCTTTCATAACGTAAAATATAGGGATGTTATGACCAAAACACTAAGTTTAAATGCTAACATGATATATGTCACACTGTAACCACAAGGCTTCCGTCTGTTTGTTTGAGTTTTACTTCTTATCCTTTTCTTGTCTCGTTAAGCCTGCTAATATATTTTTACTTCAAATACATGCCACTTGATTTATTATCAGAGAAGTTAAAAGTTACTGTTAAATAAACATTGTCTATGTCTACAGCGTTTATAATGTCAATAACTACATTATCTTTTAAAATAAAATATGGAATATGCGCTCATGCTATGATATAGACCGGATAAGTTCAAAACTTTAATGGGTACCGATGGAATTGAATTCATTTTAATTGAAATAGATATTAGTTAAGTGCTAAATGTATTTAGGTTCTTAACATTATTTTAGAACGCGATCAAGTCTTGCGCAGGCGCTTAATGACATATTAATGGTGCATAGTTTATAAATTTACTCATTCTGACATTACTAACTTGTGACTTCGACTGGGATTGTCTCGTGTAAATTTGATTAAAACTTTCTAGTTTATTAATTTAATGAAAAGTGTTTGCGATGTGTAAAATTGGGACACCTGATGTTTGGGATAGACCCCATAATGTGCAAATTCTACAATCTGTGGCTAAAAGGTTTGTATATTATTGTTCGTCATATCTTGAATATGTTGGTTGTTATTTACGGCTAAGTCATGAACGCATTCAGATACAAGATGCGTGTTTATTTTTGGAGCAAAGTTAATGGTCGTAACAAAGGAATTGTCGGATGACCTCGTTGTTGTGACAATTTGGAATGCGTTTGCTTCTGTAACACGTGCGTTTTTAGATCAGTCACGTTTGTATGATTTTACTTACTAAGTTTTCTAACCTGCATTGAGTCCTGAAATGCAAATGGGCAATACAATGCAAACATTTTACATTCAACTTGTATTTTTTTACTGATTTTAATTTAGATTAGGTTATTAAAATGTGCCACCAAATATTTGTTTTAGAAAATTTCCTCTATGTAGAAAATGCATTATCATATTATGCTACAATATACTAATAAGATTAAGTAAAATAACCGGTGACCAAGTGGGGTGTCTGGGGTAGCGTTGCTAACTTACCATCAGTTTACCACTTGCTCGTTTACCTTCCTTGTCGTATAAAAAAGTAGACAGATATTTCCATACATACATAATATACATAAATCATGTCTTTGTTCCTTACGGGGAAGACAGAGCCTATGGTAACATTACATGACCCAACCCAATGGCCATAATATGCTCAATATTATACATTTTAAATCTGTAAAATTGGATGATATAATAGATCAAAAAATTACTTAAAGTGAATTTATGTAATTATATATGTACATTTTATATTTATCTTACCCCATCGCCCCATATTTCTATACAACGCACATACGTACAACACACGCTTGCAGACATATCAACAATTCAACATTAATTATGTTCCTACAGACTCATAAATACCACCCGAAAAATGCGTTACTCCCCTACAACATCATATGCTTGTTTTTTTGGAACTGCCAAAGCACTTGCTGGAAAAACATTGTTTGCAAAAGTAAAAGACGGAGCCTCAAAACCGTTCCAGCAATTTCTGAACAGCATTCGTTTGTTTCTAGGAATAATGAGAAGCGCAAGGAGAAATCCCGCGTCGCGGCCCGATGTCGCCGGACCAAGGAGATGCAGATATTCTCCGAGCTGATGGACCAGTTGCCAGCCAAGAAAGAGGAAGTCGAACAGCTGGATAAAGCTTCTGTGATGCGACTCGCTATATCCTACCTGCGAGCGCGGGACGTTGTTTCGATGCGTGAGTATTTTTTTAACTTTACTAGTTACCTATTAGTAATCCTACATCTCCAAAATATCATCTTACTAGCTTCTGCCCGCGACTTCGTCCGCGTAAAATTAGATTTCAGAACTGATGTTGCTAGTTATATTCGGCAATAATTATTAACGTTGCGACTCTAGGCAACTACGACCTTTGACATGTTAATCGCTATCCCGCGGGAATTATGCAATTTTGAGGTATAATAAGTAGCCTGTGTTTTAATCTAGGGTACCAGCTATCTTCGTTCCAAATTTTATCCAAATCCGTCCAGTCGTTTTAGCGTGAAGAAGGAACAAACATACACACTCACTCACATCGTCACATTCGTCACATCGTCACTCACAAACTTTCGCATTTATAATATTAGTAGGATTATAAAAAAAATTCTTTACTAACGAAGCTTTTGGTGTCAACTGCAAAGAACTCAAAATAAAACGTCGCTCTACAAGTATGTATAAAGCGTTATTGGCTGACTAGCTTTTTCCCGCGACTTCGTCCGCGTAGACTTCATTTATTGTCAAAAGTCACATATTGCTATGCATATTTGAACAGTCACTTAACACCCCTATTCTGACATCTAATTGGTATTTTTTTAAATCCCGTGGGAACTTTGAAATTCCCTCCTTAGTGCACCTCTATGATGCTGAAGCATATTTATATACGTCGCGACTCGAGGCAGCTGCGATTTTCGACATGTTCATCGCTATCCCGCGGGAACTATGCAATTTTCCGAGATAAAAAGTAGCCTGTAACCTGGCCGGTGATGTTCTCAACAGATAAGTAAAGTTTCCAACAAACAGATAAACAGACAAAAAATCTAAAAACTGTTGGAACGTGTTCTGTTATCGATTCTAAGTATCCCCAGCCTATTTTTTTAAATATCTTCCATGTACAGACTTTCGACCCTTTTCAGCTTTATTATATGTATAGATGTATAGATACGACTTTTGAAGAACGACCTATTATCTTATAAGAGACTGCTATGAAAAAGGCTGAAGAAAAGCGAAAGTGAAGTAACGAAATGTTGCTAAACGAAATATGTCCTAATTTTACCAAAACTACCACAGGATAGGTGAAACGCCTTTGCTTTTTTCACGAGAAAAAGTAAGCGACCATAATCTCGTATTTTTGACAACTTCAAAGTACAAGGGGGGCAACCCTGAAATTCTATTTTCGAAGTTTGTTGCATACCTTCTCTCTCACTCTCAAGATAATGACTATTAGTATGAGCGGCACAGCACGAAGCGAACCTCGAAAATCGAATATTGGAGAAAAGGGCCTGACGTTGACAATTTGAAATTACCTAATGTCAGTTTTTTTTTCTATAGAGGAAATACAAAGGGATAAGTGTGTATTTTGTGATAGTATCGGAGTTACGCCCTTTTAGAATAAGCACAAATTAATAAATTAATTATAAATTAAATACAAGCCCTAGCGAAAAAATTAAACTGTCGGCATGTTCATCTTTTCAAACAAAATACAGAGAACCATTAAAATTATAGGCTCAGAAATAAGAAATGTTGTCAATTTAATGAAAATTTACAGTTTATTGATAGAGTGGAGTCTAGTTACACTCTCATTTAAAAATGTCACGAACTGAAAAATAAACATGCAAACTTTCGAAGTCATATATTTTCTTTATAAAAGCGAGTAATCGAGACCCATATTTGATGTGTAAGTGGGGATACGGAATTTCAATACAATATACTCGTAATTATTGGAACTGTATAAGAAACCCCATGGCGACTGATTTATAACAATGTAGCCGGGGCGCGGGAAATCCAATATTGAATTATTTATACACAGCTTGTCATTAATTTCATCGTAATTTTACTCACAAAATATATTGGAGACTTTGGTCGATAGTCCAAAGTAATGCTTCAATTTTAATTTTTCAAAGTCCTCATGTTACACAATACACTAAAATTTGTTGCAGAAACAAAACTGCATAGTTTACCCTGATTTTGGTTAAATAGTGTCTGCGTTAGTTTTTTCTTCAATAAATTTGTGATTACTATAGATAGACTGTCTGGCAAGCCTTCGTGAACGACATATTAATATGTGGATCGATAACAACCCAATGCTGCTATCACTAAGCGCCTCCTTATCAATAAATCATGCATTTTGAATGAATCAGTGCTTTGCATAACAGCCAGCCTTTAAACTATGACGAAATTACATTATTTGGGGTTTCATGTAATGTAGGGTTTTGTAGTATTATTTTGTACTAGCTTCTGCCCGCGACTTCGTCCGCGTAGATTTCATTTATTGACAAAAGTCACATATTGCTATGCATATTTGAACAGGCACTTAACACAACTATCATCGCTATCCCGCGGGAACTATGCAATTTTCCGGGATAAAAAGTAGCCTATAACCTGGCCGGTGATTTTCTCAACAGATTAGTAAAGTTTTCAAAAAAATCCGTTCAGCCGTTTTCACGTGATGCGCCCACAAATATACAGACAAATAGATAAACAGACAAAAATTCTAAAAACTGTTGGAACGTGTTCTGTTATTGATTCTAAGTACCCCCAGCCTATTTTTTTTTTAAATATCTTCCATGTACAGACTTTCAATCCTCTTCAGCTTTATTATATGTATAGATTTTGCTCCTGATTGTTTTCGCCAGCTACAAACTTTAAACCTGTGTGTATTCATTTCTGTGTCTCTATTATTGTCTGATTAGAGATCGCTTTTAAATAGGCGAAAATAATCATATTACCTGCCGTTTTGTTTTTGTAACCACCGTGTGTTGTGTCTAGTAAAAATTATTAGTAGGTATTGTGTCATATTCTATCAGTTAAAATAACGAAATCATTAACTTCAGATAATTTTTCCTTCTTGATGGCGATAACAGGCGTGTAAAAAATGATGCAATATCTTTCTCTTAAATAGGTTTAGTCAAAGTTTAAGTTTCTAGGGACAATCTCATTGACTGCTTTAATAGTAACTGGCAAATTATAGTTACAATACTGCATATTTAATAATAATAAATCAGTAATTATACCTACTTTCTTACAAACTTGGCGTTGATAAGTAAAAAATTATGTCATCATTCAGTGCATATTCTTGTTTTAACATTCATTTGATTGAAAACAAATTACAATGCGTTTCCTTATTGGCTTTAATTAGCTAGTGGAAATGACTAAATACCTACTCCTATATTAAAATTTGCTTTTGAAGCATGAATATTATTCTATTGTATTGAAAACAACTTGATTGATCGGTTGGTTGTAGCTGTATCGTAAATTTCATTGCATTGCATGATAGCTTTTCCTTTTTCATTAAAAGTAAAAGTACCAGACCAGAATTACGTCAACTTTCATCATAATATTTGTAGTTTTTATAGACAGGATCAGAAGTGGTAACAGAATAATAATAATTATATAGCCCTTTTATTCCAAATTGGCTACAATTTCAGTACAAGTTGTCAAAATTCAAAATTCAAAAATACAAAATGTCTAAAATGTAAATGTCTAATGTCGTCTATTTTTTAAATAAACTATCGCGTAATTCGGCCTGCCTCATGACATAGGCCTCCTCCATTTATTGGAGGGTTTGGGCTATAGTTCCCACGCGCGCCCAGTGCGGATTGGGCACTTAACACACACCATTGAATTGCTTCGCAGATGTGTGCAGGTTTCCTCACGATGTTTTCCGTCACCGAAAAGCTCGTGGCAAATTTCAAATGTAATGTAATTTGAAACGCTCATAAATTCCGAAAAACTCAAAGGTGCGAGCCCGGGATTCGAACCCACGACCCTCTAGGGCCAAACCACTAGGCTACCAGGGCGGTAACAGAATAGGGGTTACCTACGAGTTTACAAATTCGAAGTTCGTATTGTGCCGTTACATTTACACTAATATGCATTAGGTAGGTAATAAGAGAGTGAGAGCACTTCCTTGATTTGTACGATTCAAGTAAATGCATATGAATAAGTCCTTTGTAACATGAAGTCTCTGTGAGACAACAGGATTCGTCTTATTTGTAACTTTGGCACGCGCCCATAGCGCACGACAAACCGCAGTGACGTCATCAACCACTTCTCCGTATTGGAAACCTGTTTAATATAATTCGTCCATTAAAGTGGTGTTAGAATTCCCCATAATCATCAATGAAGTTTCTGTTAAAGTTTATTTCCAATAAGATACGCTGTATACGTCTTTGTTCATAGCTTCTCTAATTGGGATTGTTCATTTTTTTACAACATACCCTGATTAGAAAACCATTTCGAAGTATGGGGCTTGCGAACTGTTTTATCTTACTGGCGTTCAAAAATACTCAAGGATTACGGATATTTTGCAAAAAAATTGTTTGAACTTTATTCGACTTTACCGAGCGGCTGTTGGTAGTTGTAAAAAAATAAATAGGCACATATCTAGTTTGTCTATTAAATCTATATGTCAACTAGTTATCAGTGTCACCCAATGTCAGTAAAGTAAATATTGTTTTGTTGAAAACTTAAAATTATCGGTCGATTTAAAACGAAATAATGGAAATTACAGAAAATGATTCGTTCCAACCTGAAATAATGACTCTAAAAACAGCTCCAAAACAATAGTTCGCACGGATCCGAGAAGATTTAAGAGAAAAGTGGTGGCGCGAAGTAAATGTTGAACACTTCAAAGTTTATAAGTACACAAGTTGTTGCGAGGATCATTTCGATGTAAGTAGGTACCAAAACACAATGCCACATACTTCCACATTCATAAATTTTCAACTCATTATAACCATGATCAGGATTTAACGCAACATACAATAATCTTGTAGGTAAACCAAAGGTAAACAGTATATTTGACATTGAGATGACAGTCACAACAGTTATGACAACTATTTTTTTTTTAATTTCCAAAGGATTGTGGGAAAATTGCCTATTTCAGCCGGCCGTATATAATTTACGAAAAGTCGTATCTGATTTTTTTAAACAATTATATTAATTAAATTAAGCCATGAAATGACAAAATATTCAAATTAGTTTCTTAAAGTGCTCCATATTTTCTAAAAAAAATATAAAAAGGGGGGGTTAAAAAAAATGAACAATCCCAAAGAGTATTAGATATGTTCTTTCTCAAATAGTGGTATCGCTATTGTAATAGTGTCTATGGAAAATACTTTCAGAACTTCGCACCTTGCTGGCTGGGATACACAATAGAGTACCTATGTTAATCAATACGTCAATGGTTAATCAACAGAAGGATTTTTTTATTAATTTATTTTTCTTTAATGGGGAAAAACAGATACAGACACAATAAAATAGTGCAGTAAGCATAGCCTATACCCTAAACCAATTCCCACTAAGAGTTTGTGGTAGATGTAATTGTGTTATTTTATTTAGATAAATAAATAATCCTCTAAATTACATTATGTACAAACAAACAAACTTTGACAACTTCTTTATCCTGATAAACAGACCAGTGACCCAGTAAACTTATTTCCCATGCAAATTATTTCTTTCATATCCACATTGAGATTAATTAATCATGTTCTATTTTTTTTCAGTTCCCGATGTCACGAAAGACCAGCCGAAGATTGAGAACCCCAAAGGAGTGGAAGAAGTGTCCTCCGAGCTGTCGTACATGAAAGCGCTGGATGGCTTCGTGTTGGTCCTCTCACAGCAAGGCGACATCGTCTACTGCAGCGAAAATATTGCTGATCATTTAGGAGTCTCACAAGTAACACTACATCTATTACAAATATAAATAGAACTATCTCTAAAACGGTAAAAATTTACCTTCCTTGACGTGCAAAGCTGACGCGAATCTGAAATTGTTAATTTGTATCTTTTAGCTCTTTTTAATTTTGGATTTATCTGTAGGTGTAGGTAGTAGGTAGTGGTAAAGTAGAATGTAATATGATTTTGTTTTGAAAAAACGAACTTTCTAATTATTTTTTTTGCGGCGCGTTCTTCTTAGCAATGATGGTCCTTCCGTCACAGAAGACAAGTAAAAATGTATCTTATTGTTCAACAAGAAATTGATTTGGTTAGGTATCTATTTATTAAAGATCTACCCCCTTATCCATAAACGCGTTATAGGCTTCTACCAACTTAGCAATCGTTTGTCCTTATCTGTCACTTTGACATTTACCTTTCACAGATAAGGACAAGCGATTACTAAATTAGCAGAAGCCTAAGATAGAACGTTTATGAATAAGGGGGCTAATATGTAAACTACATATCATGTAATGCCAGTCAACAAAACTGTAAAATACTGGAGTGGATTTGGATTATCCACTAAAATGACCAGGAACGGTTTAAACATGCCAGAAAATATTTGACAGTTTTTAAAGCCATCTGTCTGTTTGGCTGCTACCAAAACGATAAACATCTGTTTTTTCATGAAAGCAGTTTCAAAGTCGAGAAAGTATGTATATTTGGTTCGAATCATCGTGATTATTTTATCAAATTCTAGAATAATTTCTGTTAAATTTTCAAGTAAAGTTTAAGCTGTTGCCAGCTCAGTTTGTATCCGTTGCGGATATTAGAATCTCAAATTGAGAATTGCACCCATTATAAGTAATGGAAAAGTAATCCGCGGTATGAAAATTAAGTATGTTAATAGATGAAAGTTTTTAAAATATGGCAAATGTACATATTTTAAATAGCAGCCGTCTTTATCTTAATGGACAAAAGTCGCACTTTTATCAAATCCAAAAGTGTATTGACATGTAGATTTAATCGATTTCGTACCTTTATCATTTATTTTTCACTTTCGTTGTTTTACATTTTCGATTATTCTCCGTCCCATTCAAAATTCAAAGTGTGGGAGTTAGCAACAAGGTAAATCCGCTATAGAGAACTGTTCAGATATCGTTTATCGCTATTGTTTTGAAAAATCATAGTGGATTCTTACGTATATGTATACATATATTATATTATGGTTATGTTAAACACTATCTCGCAAGGTTATCAGTGATTTGTACATGATTGTGGTGCTTTACGGTCCATTCGACGATTCAGCTAATCTATTATATTACAAGTCCTTACTTAAATAAAAACTAAAAGCAAAAAACGGAAAAAAATGCTTATGACATTCGCACTGATTCCTCGTTTTTCAAATCGTCACATACTTTTGTGTAGGTACACACAGCAAAACTATTCGGTATGCACCCTAGTTGTCCATGTGTGTCATTCTATACACACATCCGCACCCATCCGCTGCCTTAATTACACACACAACAAAATGGTTTTGTATCCACACAAGTATTCACACTAACATGGCCTATGTGTGCTGATTGTGTTCTCTGACTACCTTCACATAATCTCTTATTGTATAGGTTATTGTTATTCAAACGATTTTGCTCAATGGAAGAATCATTTCGTCTTGAATAATATGAGTGCGGTGGCTCAGTCGTACTGATTAGGACTATGAATGTTAAAGACCTCGGTTCGAATCTTGCACAAATGTGTCTATGTATTTTGTATTTTTTTTTTCAATTTATAACTATCTCAAAACCAAATCATGACTACTTCAAACAAGAAAAAAAGAAAGTAAAGGAACAAAATAAGAAAATAAAATCATTGTTTCAAATTGTTTATTACAACATTTAAGTAATTATTATTACCATAAGACTATAACTAATTAAATTAGCAAAATAAAACTGCATGCTTTTCCTTATAATATAACAGAAGAACAACATTTATTCGTAAAATAACACACACTATAGTGACCAGTATGATTTAAGGTTAATTAAAAATTTCTGTTACAAACATAATTTAAAATTACAATACAAATGGTAAATTGAATGCACACCACAAAAGGGCTATTTTTAAGATGTAATTTATTCGAATTAACAAGGGTTTTGAAAAGAGTATCATTTATAAGAATTTCCGATTTATTAAGTTTACTTAAGTCTGAGCAAGATGAACGAAACGTTTTATTTGTTGAGAAATAAAGTCAGTGGTGAAATGAATCGACATGTTAAATGACAGCCATTAACAATAACATCATTGCACACTGGATTAAATCTCCACTTTCAAGTGACTAAGCTACCTAAATTTGCTTTGGATTTTATATCAGATGGATCCCAGTTAATAACAGTTAAGGAATCTTGTTGGGTGCTCAGCCAGTCTTTGACTATGACACAATAACATTGTTATGCACGAAATAGGTCACACATCACTTTTTTTTAGCACTGTTATTACGACCCCCAACCCACTAACTCACAAATCCCATGGATGACATCCAAGCACTTTTCGCCACAAAATTTTTCGTCCATCTTTTTCAGACGTAAATGGTTTTTCATCACTAAAAATCACTACATTATTACCTATTCGAATCAAAATTATAAATATTCACGATCAAAGTTCATTCTGTTTCTTCTATGCTGGCTGATCCGTTGAAGCATTTTTTTTGCTGGTTTACGAGTTACGACAATGCTATCCTGCAACATGCAGATGAAGTCGCACACAACGTAGGTAACATTGTCTCTCGTTGATGTGAAATAGGTCCCTTTAGCGTGTGCGGCAACTACTTATGTCCAAATGGCGTGAAGATGAGACTTCTTGTTTTGACACAGAAGGAATATTCTTATCGTGCCCGAAGTCTGCATAACGGTGAATCGATAATTGAAGTCTTCTGCTGCAAAATAAATGAAGTTTAATAAAAAACATTCTTCGTCAAAGAAAGTTATTTGAATACATTACGGATACAATAATAAATCATTGTTTTTAACACCATGAAGAAATTTGATGTAAAATAAGAAGTAATTATTTTATCAGACACTTTGTCTACTTACCGATATCAATAAACGCCTTGCGATTCCTTATAGAAATATTTTGTTCGTAAAGAACAATAATTTCTGCTCTTTTCAAAAAAGATTATGACTATCCATATTTTGCAAATCACAAGGTATTTCAAAGGCAAAATTAAACAGTTCGTTGTTGTAAAACCACTTGTAAAACAAGGCGTAACGAATGGCGGCTAGCGTTGACAAATTCATATTACTAATAATTTGAGGGTAGAATATACTTTATATTGTTAGACGACAATGAATAAAATGTGCATCGTCTAGCAAATTTCAACCTTATTTCAAAGCTCGTTAAACAACTATTTACACATTGCAAATGCAGTAGTCACAGTTTGGACGTAGTAATTCATAAATTCACCAACTATATTAAATGTCTCGGTGGCTCAGCGGTCACAAAGGCAAGTCGAATACTTGATTTGTGCACTCGCTCTCTAGTGAACCGAGTTCGAATCCTAGAAGAAATGTCATTTTTGGATGTTATTTAAATGGCGATGCTGGTTGTAAGGAATATTGGTTGGAAATGTTGGAATTGAATCTCAGACCAGACTTGATGAGAAATAAAAATATAACACGTTGAATCAGTGAGATGGTAGCTACTACGCTGGTAATAATAGTTAAATGCGTCAGATTGCATAAATTTAAAGATTCAAGGTCAAAGTAAGACTCGATCCGGGGTGCCTTCTCTTGCCTTACACTTGCGATGACAATATCCAATGTAAGATAATAATGTAAAATGTTTTTAGGAAAATGCAAAAATAAAACAATACTTTTACATTATTTTTGTAGAATTAACTTAAACCGGAGATATTGAATTTTTAAACCTTTGAGCCAGGCACGATACCAAGGGGATTTTTTAGTTTAATTTGTAATTATTTTTAACTTAGTTTATTATAAACTAACTAAAATAGTTGCAACTTTCTTCATTGTTATTTTATAGTTATTGTTGTTATTTATATAATAAATAGGTAATTTACAGCGACATTACTTATTTATCTTATTACTAAAAAAAACTGTACTGAGAGGGTAGATATACGATCGAACTCACTCACACATTCACATGTGGATTCTACGTAATATTCATGTCGGTACTCAACACATAGACGACGTTTGTGTGCGTGCCTATGCTTACCGAATTATTTTGCTGTGTGTACCTAAGAGGTAAGAGTCTCCTTTGCCATTTTTCAACGAAACTAGACATTGTTCAGATTTGTAATAATCAATAAACGGGCGTGTTTTTATGGTTATTCTCTATCAAATGCTAACGCACTTTTTATTCAACGCAAGAGCTCAAGGTACATAGGTAACTATAGTGTGATCAAAAACGCAAAAAATAACATTTGTGTTTTGTTTTACAAATTCATGGTTGTTACACAAAAGGACCACATGGACTCAGTAATATAATCCTATCCTACTAATATTATAAATGCGAAAGTTTGTGACGATGTGACGATGTGATGAGCGCGGATTTGGAAAAAAATTGTAACGAAGATAGCTGGTAACTACCCTAGATTAAAACATAGGCTACTTTTTATCCCGGAAAATTGCACAGTTCCAGAGGGATAGCGATAAACATGTCAATTGCTAATTCTACGCGGACGAAGACGCGGGCAGAAGCTAGTAACACATAAAAAAGATACTAAGTATAAAACCATAGTTCAAAAGAAGTATTGGCTCTTTTAAACTCAAATTCCCTCTTAGAATGTTCTGCGTGTATCGTATCCGCAAGTCAATGCTTTTCCACTCATTACCTAACATCCCTTAACATGTAGTACGTTATGAAATTTGGAGAACTTCTTCAGGCTTCAAATAGTTTGTGGGGGGAGTAAATTGGAAATATCAACATTGAGCCAAGCTCGGTCGCTCAGATACTCCTTTAAATAAGTATCTCACCCCATTCTCCGAATTTTGCTTGCATTAATCGTAATCAAAAATGTTTGTGTGAATTCCAATCTTCTTGGAATAAAAATATCTTGATTCCAACCACGTGTTTACGCACGCATCGACGCCGCAAGTAGGTCGACCTCGCGATGTGACGTCACACGCTAACGAATGGAATAACTCCTAATAACCCGGCATGCCTACTTCGAAGCTAAAAATGCGAAGTTCGTTTCGTGCCGTTTCGCTCACACTAACAGTCGTTAATAAGAGAGAAAGAGAGAGAGGGATGGTAGAGGATAGGAATAACGAAATCAAAATTTCGGAAAAAAAACCCCCCCACTATCGTTAGATTTTGTGTGACGCAAATGCGTGTCCCTTTCGAAGCAAGCGCGTGCGTAAGGGACGCATAATTTCTATCCGCTATAGGAACTGTACTAGTTTTGTAAAGCATTGGCCAAGAGTTCTTTTTGTATGCTCACATTGCCTGCGCCTGCGCTTTCTTTTAATATGCGATGCGAGCAGAATGTTCAAGTTCGCTATGATTTATTGTCTTCTTTTTTCCAACTACAGCAAATCCAAAAATATAGGTTACTAGCTTCTGCCCGCGACTTCGTCTGCGTAGAATTATACTTCGAAACCTTCCTCTTTAATCACTATCTATTAAAAAAAAACCGCATCAAAATTCGTTGCGTAGTTTTATTTATAGGGACAGACAGACAGTGGAAAGCGGCTTTGTTTTATACCAGTAGTTCCCAAAGTGGTCCAGGTGGACCCCCAGGGGTCCACGGAAGACTCGACGGGGGTCTACGTTGGGCGTGACCAAAAATGGGGGTCCACAATCGCAAGCGTGGGTGCATGAAAATTGAATAAAATTTGTGAGAATTGATTGGTTCTTGTGCTGTGAGTCATTGTAGATTTCAAGAAAGTAAAGTAGGATGGAGTCACTCGCAGCACAAAAATCTAACTAATATTATAAATGCGAAAGTATGGATGGATGGATGGATGGATGTATGTTTGTTTGTTACTCAATCACGCCAGAACGGCCCAACGGATCTGGATGAAATTTAGCACATAGATAGAGAAAAGTCTGGAATAGCACATAGGCTACATTTTATCCCGGAAAATTGCGTAGTTCCCGCGGGATAACGATAAACGAATTCTTTGCAGACGAAGTCGCTGGCAACAGCTAGTACAATATAATAGAAAATTTGTTTAGTCGACTTTATTTTCAAATAATTAACCCTATCAAGCAATCAATTCTAACCAATTTTTTCGAAAACTGTTAATTTATCGTTGAAACTCAGCAACAACGCCAGTTTCCATAGATTATAGAGCTAATCTTAATTTTTTTATTTCGAGATTTAGTTTAGAATTTAGTGGTAATGTAGCTGCAGGGGGTCCACCGGATCCAACAAAATTTTGAAAGTGGTCTATGGAACAAAAGAGTTTGGGAACCTCTGTTTTATACTATGTAGTGATGTTTTTTGTATGGAAATATGTAATTAATTCTGAAACTACTCGAAAAATGTTATTTGGAAATCGTTATAGGGGCCGACGAAACCGACGAGCATGTATGAAGAGATTGATGAATGTGGATGAAGAGCAAGAGGTATGTCAGGATCGTAGCAAGTGGAACAAAGTAGTCTCTGCCTACCCCTGTGGGAAAGAGGCGGGACGGTGTGTATGTATGTATGTATGTATAGGGGCCAGGGGCTTGGCCAGGGCGACATTTTGTTTTATAGTACGAACAAAATCATATCGAATAAAATAGCATTTTTTTTATTTTAAGTGAACGTTTGAAGAGAGAAGCTGCTAAATGAATCAAAATTGTGCAAACAAACATTCGTACTTTCCCAAGTGCGATTGTTCCATAGCCAGCATGCTTATTACGTAACTCGCTCGCGATCACCATCGTGTTCATTTTGTGTGGGCTGACAATTGGCATCGGAATCAGCTAGCTGTCACATTCATACAAGAACTGTCAAAATGAACTCGATGGCGATTGCGAGCGAGTTACGTGATAAGCTAGCAGTGTTTAAATCTATCTAGCTGGTTACGTAAATTAATTATGGCGTCCTTTCAAACAGTAGGTCACACACGCACACATGCAAGCCAGTTCTTTACGAAATGTGTGCAAATAGAAAATCAATGTTTGTTTGGTGATGTCTGGCGATGTCTGGTGATGTCTGGTGGTCAGATGTTTTAATGCGCTGAGTTATAGACCGTCCTCTTAAACGAGTCCTCGCCCGCGCGGCACAGGGGCGCGGGGTAGGACGACAAAGGGGACCTCTCTCGGTAAGGACGGGTAGGACCCCTGCCGCCCGCACCTCTCGGCCCACGCGGTCGTCCCACCCTGCGCCCCTGCACCGCGCAGGCGGTCGGTCTAGTATATTTGGACTTACTTATGCATACTTTAGCACACAGGATAATAATAAGTAGGTTTAGGATTTTGCTGGCATTTTTGAACTAAGAGTGCAGTGGAGGCGTTATTATAGATACTTTTATGATTGAATGAATGAATAAATGGTTATTTTGGAAAACATACCCAAATTCTGAAGCATGCTACGTTAACATCGTTGGATGTAGAGAGACAATTTAGAGAGAGAGAGAGAGTGAGAAACATTTATTTACACACATTCGATACACGTAGATTTAAAAATATAAGAAATACAATATACTTAAGAATAGTACCGATATGGTGTAAAATGGTTTGGTGTAAATTTCCACACATAAATGGATTTTTCACAAATTGAGAAACCGTATAACTCCAGCTACTATGGAATAGATTGCTATAGTATATGCTTTTCATAATCTTGACAACCATTTAACATCAGATGATGAAAATATGCAAGATTTTAAGTCTTTGATTCCAATTGCAATTTATTCAAGCTCTTGAACACATGAAAATTTTAGCAATAAGTATAATATGTTTTTATTTCTTTTTGTGAATCAGTAATTTATTCATTCAATCAAAAAATATTCACAACAACGACTCTACTGCTCTTTGTTCACCCCCATTGCCACCAAACATCCCAACTCTAATAATAAGCAGTGTTTTCCCTGCATATTTGATATTTTAATTTTTGGACAAGTCTGAAGTCTGACTAATCTCTGGAATTAGCTTATTAGGTAATTACTAGGTGTTGCCTGCGACTTCGCTTGCTAAGAATTTGTTGTCACTATCCCGCAGTAACTATGATAACGATTTTCCGGGATAAAAACACCCTATTGGGTATATATCCTTCCCAGGGACTGAAAATATCTCTATACCAAATTAGGCACAACTAAACCGGTTCATCGGTTTAAGCGTGAAGAGGTAACAGACAGACAGACACATTTTCGCATTTATAAATACACTAACACTTAACGTAACCAAAAAAAATAGGTACCTATGGTTTAACGATGTCGGATATTAATTTAGATTTTTTAGCGTACAATACATTCGCTAACGTATTTTGAAAGTATCGACATAGACATATAATAGCTTCTGCCCGCGACTTCGTCTGCGTAGAATTGTAAATAATAAACCTTCCTCCTGAATCACTATCTATTAAATGAACGCATCAAAATCCATTACGTAGTTTTAAAGATCTAAGCATTTATAGGGACAGACAGACAGCGGAAAGCGACTTTGTTTTATAACTATGTAGTGAAGTATAAGATTATGAACATTTTTTTTTATTTTTCTTCAGATGGAAATAATGGGCCAAAGCGTGTTCGAGTTCAGTCACCCCTGCGACCACGATGAGATCCGTGAGGCGCTCCGCTCCAACGGCGATGGCCGTCGAGATCTGCTGCTCCGTCTAAAATGCACGCTGACCAGCAAGGGGCGGAATGTGCACTTGAAGTCGGCTTCCTTCAAGGTCAGTTGCGCTTTGTATTAAAGCACACGGCGGCCACGACGTACAAAATCCGCGTTCTGAAATGAACACAGGCACGACGTCGTCTGTACACGCGTCAATGTGTGCGTAAGATACACAGGGCTGTCTATCGCAAAAACCTAGTACTATAAGTACTACCAATGACATAAATATACTAAAGATATGGCTTAGATGTGTGCAAATAAATGTACTTAATCGTTATCTATTTATTTAAACTTACTTAAAATGTGTCTGTCTGTGTATTTAAGCATTATTATTTTCAATTACAATAGATGTACGATAACAAACTTAAGCGAATGATTCTGTAGTTATTTCATGTATTAATCGCGATAATTTCAGAAAGCATTAATTTTCTAATGTTTTATAAAATGAAGTAGGTAGGATAGGTTCCCGAACTTGTGACGTGCAGCCGACATACATCGCGTCGCGAGCCCTACTAGTTGCCAGCAGCTTTCCGGCAGACTGCGCTTGAGGGGTGGGGTAACTCGAATAGGTGCGGGGCGGAGCGTGGCCATTCTGTACGTTAGTACTATTGTATATTCTGTGATTAAAGGTAACCTCAACGATTGCGCGTTGCAGTTATACACCGGCCGAATGAGTCCTCGCGCGGCACAGGGGCGCGGGGTAGGCGACAAAAGGGGCCTAGAGAGGTGCGGGCGGCAGGCGCACTACCCGCCCGCACGGGTGCGTCCCACGAGATATAACTACAAAATATCTAATTTCATAATAATAACGTTCACAAGATATAATGAACGTTAGCTATAACAGTAAAAAGTATAATTTTTTAACGTATAAGGCTTAAATTATATAACGTTATTTTTATATAACTTCAATTTGTATAAGATTTATATGGACTAATTTCTTTTAACATAACAAACATTTAACCTAACTGAAACAGCTGCAAGACATTGTTTAATTTTCGGCGAGCGAGCGAAGCGAGCGAGCAAGACGGTACGGAGCGGAAGCGACTCGGATAGGTTAGGTTCAAAGGCTAATGCGGGAGCGTAGCGCAGCGAACTAACAGTTTTTTTTTATAACCACCTAGAAAACCCCCTAACCACATAGCAAATTCAATAAACAACTGTGCATTATGCTTTTTGATGTTAGCTGTTATGAACATTATATGCTTTGATCGTTATTTCAATTGATATTATATAATAAACAACGTTATACCTTACAAAATTAGATATTTTTTAAGATTATAATTTTCGTTCATTATATCCAGTAAACGTTGTACTAAACGAGTTTATATGTATAAAGAGAGCGTATATATTATGAACATTAGATAATAAGTTGTTATATCTTGTATTACTTACCCCGCCCGCACCCACGGTTCCCTTTGTCGTCCTACCCTGCTCCCCTGTACCCGCGCGGGCGAGGACTTCAGTTAAGCTGTCGGTCTATAGACTACGATATTAACTGTGCCCATCTTTACAGGTCATTCATGTGACTGGCCACATGCTAGTCCCCTCAGACGCCAAACAAGCCAAGCCGGAACAAAACAACAACGATGACAAAACAAGTAACGGCGAAAAGAAGACCCCCAAAACACCTTCTCTGGTGGCCGTGGGACGACCCATCCCGCATCCGTCGAACATTGAAATACCATTGGACAGTAAAACCTTCCTGACTAAACACAGTTTGGATATGAAGTTCACTTATATTGACGAAACGTAAGTAGATTTCATTTTCGACAACATTTCTCGCAACTACGCCATCTTTGATGTAGCAGTACGCACTACGTCCGCTATTACCTTTCGTGGTGACGACAATGCGAAATATTACCTTATCACTACACTAGGTGGCGCTTTGAAAAATATTCGAAGCCACTTTACCTGGCCGAGTTAAACTGGCTATTGAACTCGCATGCGCTAAGCCTACCATCACACTTCTGAACACAGCCGGTTAATATCAACAAAAATATCACCTTCAAATGTATTTTGTAGGTTAAACACGAGTGATTTCGCGGTATTGTACATAGTCCGCGAGAACTTACGGTTGTCCGTATTGTTTTGCGTTAGAATATTGTGTTGTGATTTGTGTTAAATCCCCAGTGCGAGATCATAACAGTGCTTGTGTGCGTTAGTTTTCACTGGATTGTGTTTTTCTTCCTGGATTTGGCTGAAATGGCGGGTTATTCAAATAGCTTTGTAAGTTTGTTCAGATATGCCAAATACAGTGTTATCATGAATACTATTTAATGCAGTATTAAAGTAATGTGGGAAGATCAATTAAGCAATAAAAAATAATGGCAGTAAAGGGAGTGGCGATAGCTAGGTCACGCAAGGTCACCTACCGGTAAACCTAACATAACCTAAACATAGGAAGTCTGGCCTCATTTGCGAATGACCTTCACGAAGGATGTAGGACTTTCTTTATGTTACCTTCCACGTACAACACAAATTGATATCGTGGAAAAGGTTCCTTGGTAATGTTTGTTTATATTTGACATATAATTATAGTGTTTCATCATTTTGTTTTTTGATGTTGGTTGTCTGATGATAAAAAATATACTTTCACAGCTTGACGAGTACGTTGGGCTTCGACAAGGATGAGCTGGTCGGTCATTCTCTTTACGACTACCATCATTCTGCGGACAGTGCGTCGTTGATTCATCAGTTTAAGTCGCGTGAGTAGTTTTTTTACTAATTCTACATTCAGAGTCAAAACTCAACGAGCGACTGTTTAAATAGGTTAGATTAACCTAACGGAATCGAGTCGTTTGATGTGACCTAGATATTTTTGAACACTATTCGACGAGAGTTTCCTTGATCTGAAATATTTCCCTTGATTTTCGGTCGTTGAAGATACGATTAAGTTTTAGTAATAATAACGCTGATATAAATACTCGATTTGTTTGGAAAATGTAGGTTAATGTCGAGTTATCGATTATTATGATTCAAGCGTTACCTATTCAACATTATGAATTTCTTCTGGAGGATCAAAAAATCTGAAATAGTATGTTCAAGTTTCTCTCTTTGAATTTACTTCATACTTGTTGTGGTTTTGTTATTATTTGGTTGAATAATGATTGATATACCCTCTTATTCACGGCTTTTAACATTCGTTTGTCTGTTTTTGTCACTTGCCTTTGCCAGACAGACGAAACATACATTTTGTTGTACTTAACATGTTTATATTTTTTTGTGAATAAGGGGAATCAATTTTACAGGCTATCTATTTCGTCAATTTCAGATATAACTATTCAACATTCAAAAATATCCTTAAGCTTGCCATAAAGTAGCTAATCATACGAATTAGGTCAACTACAGTTACGCCATCTTTGTATTAGTGTTGACGCTACGAAAGTAACATAGCTAGCATGATCACCGCTCTGTCGTCAAGCAGCCTCAAACTATTTAGTTACAAGAACATGCAATAGATGGCAGCACTAGTACTGTAGTACTGGAAGAATACAAATGCCTGTTTTTGTTTCTATCTTTCATTTGCAAATCAAATGGACTGTTTTTACATTCGATACAAACGTGTTATAGTCATAAATTCAAAATCTGTTACACGTGAGGTCCATAATTTTGTATAAAACATGGAATAAACAGATAGGTAATTTTTGCTGGTTTAATGATTGAGTGATTGAGTACTTTTTGTCAGTTGTCGTGTGCTACTTATGTAATGTGATGACGGTTGTAGTCAGCGAGTAATTGTTTGCTACAAAAAGTTATTTCAGCACACTTGGCTTTTAGCCACTTTTCACTGAAGACCCTAATATATTTTTTTTTCATTTTATACAACTGCACCTATTAAAATTATATTATTTTATAAGGTTTCCATTGTAATTTTATTTAAAGCAACAAGTGCTTAAACTTTTGCGATTTTCATTAATAAACTAATAATATCTATTACTCCTGGAACGAAAAGTCAAAATAAGTTGAAAAAATACTAAACATGTGATTATGTCTCCGGAGTTTTAGCAATAATAAATGTTACGTAGCGCTGGTATGAACCAAATCCACAGAATAAATAATATTACTAAAGTACAGAAATTTCACTCCCTAACGAAAACGGCGTTTAGGCATGAGAAACGTGCCTACTTCATGCGTCACTGTCTAACGTATAGCTCGCGTGTTCATTCACTCGTGGCACCTGTAGCTGTAGAGCTAGGGTTGTCACGTCCCGTTCTGAGTAAATTCTATAAGGACAATTAATGTTAACTAACAAAGGTATACGATCTACTATAGTCCCCGGCCGTTAAGAAGTCAATCATTAGTCATTTATTTCATAACAATTAACAATTGTGTTGGAAATCTACTATACATATGTGTACAGTATAACAAATTACTATTTAAAACTAACTTAAAAATCTAAATAAGTAATAAATTCTAAGAATAACAATAATAAAATTAAAAAAAACTAAAACAATAATGAGATCAGGATCATACAAATTCAAAATACTAAAACAATACTAAATGAGATCAGGTCAGGATCACACAGTGAAGACATAACTGCATAATAAAAATACTTGTATTGGGTATTGGGTAATTTACTACTTATTTACGAATGAAATCATTGACATCATAGTAACAGTCCCTAAGTCGGTTTTTAAATATGTTGACATTGTTAATCCTGACACATTGCACAATTATGAACTTCCTGATTATCAATAGAAAAATCACCAAGCACTTTTAAAATAATCATCCATTCCCAATTGTCAAACAAGTCTACTTTAGCAATAATACTGGGCTTAGACTGGGCCCGACTGACATTGTACAGTTTTACTTTATACATGTCATATTGGCTATCCACCAAGCGTGAAAAGGGTACGAAATACCTTCATTTTCTACGCTTATCAATAAATCCTTATATATATTTGGTCGTATATAAGAGACGTAGAGTAATAGCGATGCCTAAAGAACAAATTGACCCGAAAGGGACTGTCTGAATCCAATGATAAATGTGACGGAAGCGTGAAGAGAGGGAAGTGTTGCAGGAAGCGAACCGAACAGGTATACTGAGTCTTGTGGCTTATTGAGGAAAAACCACGGGGTAAAACAGATTTGTACCTGCGTCAAACAAAACGTCACTGTTTTGTAAAACAATGTTGTCTATTAGGTCATCTCGCTGGAAAGTTAAATCTCGATTTAATGTTTAACTTGATTTTGTAGTGTCAAAATATATGGAACTGTCAAGCCTTTAGATTGAATAAGTACTAAATAAACAGAGACTGCAAGACGGTATTAGTCACACTATTTAAATTTTACAGATTCTATCAATATTAGTTATTTTTTCCAAGAGTTATAAAAAACACGACAACTGACAACAGTAAACAATAAAAAAACAACAGCTGATTACAGTACGCTTAGAATATATATTGTAAAACGTAACAACGACGTGTATTTTAAATTATTAAGAAGAAGAAGATTTAAACTAGGTAAGTAAGTAATTTCTTACATCCAAATTTATTCAAAATTATACTAGACAATTTTTTTACATGTGAGTTGAGTAAGTAGTAGGCTGAATGTACCTACTTAGTTTAAGTTACTATACTTATTTACTAGTGCCATGGGTGTTTTTGAAGAACCCACAACTCTCTTAGTTTAAAAACGGCCTAACCAGCACAACATTAGTATGGACTACTTATATTTATATAATATGGAGCTATTATTTTTTACTAAGACCCCATTACTTCCGAACCACACGACAACTCGGTCACCTATCAAAACATTCAATAACACCCAGTTGACACACTACCCAATACTCCCCAGCTTTGTTCCCCGATTTTTGTGGATTCCGCCCTCACGGTCAATACTGCTAAGTCAGCTTAAACGTTACGCAATGGCAGTCGGCCATTCTTTCCTACGCCGTAACCGTACATTTGTTTTGATATTCCCCTCACGCACGCCACGCGCCTCTTGTATTTGTATCAGTTATGCGAACCCTCTCTAACCATATTTTAATAGACCTTCTGTCATGAGGAAATTTCTTATGGCGACTTTTCTCGTCTTGGCTCGGATAATGGCTACCTTCATGACTGGAAAGTCTGACGTTAACCTTTTTATGAAGGGGATAATATACTGTTTTTCCCTTACAAAGTCGGAAATATTGTCTGGTATAAAGCATAGTATGGCTTTACTTTACTATTAGCAGCTAATGCTCTTGATATTGTGTTGTGAGTAAGTTTATTTTCACTTTTCAGACATTACTATTTCTGGTTTCGAAATCAATGTGTTGTTTTTGTAACACTTTTAAGTTCCTAAAGTAGAAGTTTGTAAGTGTCCCACGGGAAATTTGCCTCTTTCTCGGAACAATAAGTACCTAGCTTATGATAATCAGGGATATTAATGAAAAGATTTAGATAATCGGTTCATTATAGCCCTTTATATAGGTACTTAAACAGAGATTATAGCCCTTTATTTAGGTACTTACCTATCACGCTAACGAACAAATGGTGAAGATGCATAACCAAGATCTAAATTTTGAAAAAATAAAAATCAGTGCGGTGTTTATTTAAGTTCATTAACAAAAGTAGCAAAACCAGTAGTTAATTCGTGATAATATTGGTTAAGGCTTCGTTAATATTAAAATCGGAACAAATATAAGGGAGAAAACAATCCCTCCTCTCATCGTACAATGAAGCATTAATAATATGAAATCGAACGAATGAAAATTCAATTTTCAACAAAGATTAATCCCCATCTGAAAAAATATGTTAACGTAACAAACTCATTGTAGCAAACTCTAAATTGGCACAAAGTGTTATGTTTTAGGGACAGAATTTAATGTCCATTATGGTAGAGGCCCTGTATTATGTACAGCTCTCTTGAGTGCCCTTTTTCATGGTACCTACGTAGGACACATACAATGTAGTGAGTTAAAACGCTTTACGTTATTTAAAACATTTATAAGTTTTGGGTCTCTGTTTCTGACGAAAATACTACGCGGTAGGAATGTGAGTGAACAGCTTTCTGTTATTATTGAGGGTTTTTGATAGGCTGGTGGTGGAAAGTGCTGTGGTGAAAAATTAAATTAGGAGCAGCAGATAACTTGTATGTATTTTCGTTCCAGTGGTACATGCCATACTTTAGTAATTTTAATTTTGTGTTGCAACAGTGAGTGAAGCTTTTCAAAGCCGGCAGTTTTATTTATTTGGTGCTATAAATTTTAATAACACCAGATTCGACATGACACATTAATTGTGCGAAGCGATCATGATCATGTCAATTGTGTTTTCAAATACCTACCTAGTTAAAATCACTTGGCAATCGATTTGTTGGTCACTTGTTTAAGTTGTTCAAATTCCAGTGGTGAATTAAGTGAGTTAGAAGAGTTAAGTAAGTTGAGTATAAACTAGTCAAGTGGGCAAGTTTGGTACAAAGTTAGGGTAAATAAGCTTTTACAGAAAAGCACCCTTTTCTTTGTTGACCAAATTAAGCGGATAAGGGTCAAGTTGCTGGATAAATGATTCGCTTAGTAAACACTTTCAGGAATGTTCACAAGTTATGTGAGCATGACGGTTAGGGTAAACGAAAAAAAACCTACATAGGTAGGTACCTAAATGTAAATTGAGTTTTAAATAATTTTGATCATTTTAAAATGAATTCGGAGCGCAGTACAAATAAATGTTAAAAATTAGAAATCACACCTGTGGAAATACCATTCCGAAAAGATTGGAATCGTACTAATATGTGTAAAATTATCATGAGCTTTTCGGTGAAGGAAAACATCGTGAGGAAAACTGCATACATCTGCGAAGCAATTCAATGGTGTGTGTGAAGTTCCCAATCCGCACTGCCCAAGCCCTCTCATTCTTAGAAGAGGACTATGCCCGGCAGTGGGACTTATATGTATAGGCTTGAGATGATAATAAAATTATCATAATTTACAAGTGTATAAAAAACTTACTCGTATCTTTCTATACACGTTAAAGTTATAAATGGGTAAAGTAACAATGTGTTTTTTGTTTCACTTTATCTTGGCAACATTAAATATTTACTCGCTACTATATGGGATAGTTTTTTAACTAAGTTAAAGTTACGTGCTAGACCTATAACATATTTAGCGGAACACAAAAAAGTGTAGGTACTTAACTATTTTTTTATTTATTTTTCTGGTCAAGCATTAAGAGTATGCGTTTTGCTAACTTTTTTGTGTTCCGCTAAATATGTCCCTGAATGTAGTTAAGACGTTCCATTCTTAATGTTCATTGTCCTGCCAATTTTAACAAAAATACTTCATAGGTAGGTACCCCAAGTTTATAGCCACTCTTTTGTTCCATACGGACCAATACAAATATAGACATATTGTTGTTATAGCTCTGTAGAAATTCGTGACGATCCACATTAACCCTTCCCATGCTCGTAAAGATTGCAGTCGACGGTTCAACATTTTGATGACATCAAGCTGTTATTCTTCACCTCCAATTTATATTATCTGATTTCGTGAATCTAACGTACATTTAACAACCAATTCCGAAACTCATTTGTCTTTTGAAACCGCATAGTAAAAATCATTTATCATTATGTTTGTTATTACCTATTACTTTGTTTACGGAAACATACTCAACTCAGTAGCTTCTTTTAAGGATAGATATTTTTTCACTAGTAGAAGGTGGTCATAAACCAAGTTTATAGCTTTCCGGAAAGGAGCGAAATATAAAAATGTTTGACAGTAAATCCACATAAGACATCCAGCGAGGACTGGAAGCCTCTGAGTCGAGTCTGATTAAAAACTTTCTTCGACTCGCGTTGCTTTTAATATAAGTTTGTCAGTAGTTAATGCAGTTCGTTGTTCTTCATAAACAAAATTTTTATTCTTATTTGACTCGATGTTTGTCACGAGTGTTGAGTCAATACTCGACTAGGCCACGTCGGGGTACAACAAGACACGAGGCGACTAAATATACATCTTAAAACAACAAACGCCTCATTAGTTCGAAATAAAGTTGGAAGGGTATATTCTTATGCAACTCGCGGTAATGTAATCAAACGGGATACGGTCTCCGACGTGGTTTGCATATTTATAAGTCTCTTGCGTTGAGATGACACGAATATGAAGGTCCTTGTCTTCGTTCTTAGATAAGGGTTGAACGGTTTTTTCATTTACTCGAATCTTGCATATCAATTGACGACATATTGATCTCTAGTAGGTTGCCCTATACACTGCCAGGGTTAGAGGAAAGTTGGTGCGTGGCTGTTTTAGTTACACGTGCGTTCAGTAGTAAGGTTTATAAGTTCTAGTTTCAAACACTTCAAGTAAAATGTTACGTCAGAACACAATATGTATTAAGGTGCGACCACACCGCCGCTTAAAAAACGGTGACGTTACGGAATCGCAACGAAAATGTATGAAGAAACGGTGAGAAAACGTGACGCCTACGACACGTCACTGCGTATACGCGGCGGTTTGGTCGCACCCTTATGTGTCATTATTGTATTGAATAAGTTAGGTAGGTAGTTGCGGAATTGCTTTGTATTGTACTTACAATGTAAGAATATTTATATGCACTTATAGTTTTATAACTATTCTGTATGTTAATGTCGATACACCTATTTTCTTTCGATCACAATGAAAATGGTACAGCTTATTGAAAATTTCGCTTACAAAATGTAATATACAGTAACGGAAACGTTTCAAAAGTTTAATATTAATGGATCTCAACCGTATGAGCTATCTTAAATAGTAAATAATGACTAGAGTGGAGTTACTAGTACCTGATAAATTCATAATCTAACTAATATAAATAAATGCGAAAGTATGGATGGATGGATGGATGGATGTTTGTTTGTTTGTTACTCAATCACGCCCGAATGACCCAACGGATCTGGATGAAATTCGGCACATAGATAGAGAAAAGTCTGGAATAGCACATAGGCTACATTTTATCCCGGAAAATTGCGTAGTTCCCGCGGGATAGCGACAAACAAATTTTTTGCAGACGAAGTCGCTGGCAACAGCTAGTATATAATATAAAATACAAAATGATCCTTTTGATACTACAAAAAGATTCATTCAAAAGACTGTTCAATTGAATTCTGTTACAAAAAGTTGTAGAAGAACGCACGAGAGAAGCGCCGAGAACTAACGGTTGTCCAACACAGGAACACGATACAGAGGCTTCTGATGCTTTATTACTTAACTGCCGGACACAACCCTTGGGTGTTGGGTCTCAATGATGGAACTAACTACACTCACGAGCAAAAATAACGGGTCGCCTTTAATACAAAGTTCTATGAAAAGCGAGCCTTTATTTATGTTCTTGAGTATATTACCACTATATCACTAGTTATCTGAACCACTTGGCGATTGCTGCAGGATTTTATCGATTTTTCATTCTTGCTTCAATATTAAGTTATTTCGCCGTCAAGCAATCTCACTGAAAACGATGTAAAAAATGAGATTGTGGTGTGGCAGAAAAGCCGTCCTCGCGTCATCTCGGGAAACATCAAATGTAAATCGTTCGCTGTTCCCCCTACCTATAATGTCGGGCTTTGTTATTGCGAACGGCCTACTGAAAATAACGAATGTGATTTTTGCTGGAAGATTTATCTATCGATTGCTAATATCTGTGGTCTATCTCTTTAATCTCCTTGGAAAAGTTGCCAAAATCTCCCGATTAGTCTTGATTTCCATTAGACCTCCAGGTATAGACCGTGGTTATGCGATGAGTTATTTTTTATCATATTATATTACCTACATAAAATATAATGCATGCAAATTCTTGCATATGTTCTCCATTACATGACTATCAAGGCCTCATTAATTTTAATAAGGATCTGCCTTTACGGCTACGTTCTGTGTTTAACACGGGACACGGCTTGGTTAGCAAAATGAAATTGAATGTCAGGACCATCGCATATTTTAAGTTGACTAGGCAAATTTGTCCACTGAATATGAAATAAACGGCTGCCTTACAAAGGAATTTTATTTAAACAGCCACAGGAATAGGCACAAAACAAATTAGATATACTCGAGTAAGTTTTCTTTATTACATTCTATTGTGTCGCTCTTGCGTGTCAATTTTTTAATAGCTTTTGTGTATTTAAAATCCATTATGAAGTTTTAGATTCTACGACCTATTCATTAAGGACAAAATACTCTCTGTTTAAACAGCTATTATCTTAATGACAACTCCTTTAGAACGTAATTATACCTCTACAATAAACTTTAATCTGTTTTACGGCTGAGAATCGATTAATATCGAAATCATAACTTATAACATCTACGAAACTTCTAAACGAAATCTAACACTGAGAGAATAGCGTTCGTACATACTTTTGCCAGCTTAGTTAGTATTTTAGTCTTGTTCGTAAAACTTATACTATCCAGTTTCAGTCTTAATCTTAATGATATTACTATCCAGTATCCAGGTGTCGACTAAAGTAATTGTCCCGAACCGGTATCGTGTAGATGTAGATAAAAGGGGGTTGCGGCTGAGATGTCGGGTACAGGATGTTATAGCCGACCCTTATAACAATATGTAAAGCAGCTTTAAGATATCCCCTCTTTTTAGCATGTCGTCAGTGCGCGTCGTCACCTTATTTTCCACGTTCTTAAACTTTGTAGTAGCTTATTGATTTAATAAGAGGATTGTGATCATAATTCTGACTCAATTTACCCTATGAGAATGGATTCATCCACATTATTTTGTTTACTAGCTCAGGCTCAGTTATGTCAACGTTTGTAAGCTATGTCTGTCCTATATCAGCTTCGTAATGTTCGTGCCAGCGCCGTACTGTTGTTTTTCCTCGCACTAAAATCTAGATCATTTGCCAACGCAAAAAATAACTTTCGCTTTATTTTTCTCACTATGATTATCCCCATCATTGAGGAATTAACCGTCAGATTAGAAATGTGTTAAATCTGTGTTGAAAAAACAAATACACCAGAACACTGCGGCCACATCAAAGGCGGCCACTGCTGCACTCTGATTAGCCGGCCGGAAGTCAAACAGGACACTGACTTGAGCAGGCATTAGTCGTGGCGTGGCATAACAAATAAAATACTTGTTTTTGAATATTTTGTTAGCCTGTATTACTCATCTATTGGCTAATTTCTCTGAGATCCCACGTGGCTAATCTGTGGCGGAATTATTTTGAACGAGTCACGATCAAGGATGGCCGGTCACGGTCGAGGCCGTGTGGTTTATGGCAAGTGCGTGTACGACTGTGCGCTACAACTAGCGATAGACTCTTTTAAACCAACTTCGGACGCGCCGCAGCGTGCAGCGTGATCGCTGATCGCTACGGCGTGACGATGACGATTCCATAAGACATGCTATATCAACAGGATATAGACCATGATTACCTTTAACGAGCTCCCAATATTTCGAACTATGTCTCACGTTATTAACCGTGTATGTTTCAAGTCTGTAGTTGATAACGATTCCGTCAAAAGTTTGCGCTGAATTTTTGACGCCGTGAATTTATCATATTACATTATTACGATCGTAAATATAGAACATCAAATTTTAACTCGCACATTCAAAGTTTTTTTAAGGATTAAAACGATATGTGAATTGAATACCTTCTAGATGGCCAATACCCAATACCTACACGAAGTCAGTTCGTTACAAAATTTTCATACAATGCCAATTAATTTCAATTTAGGGAGTTGAATAGTTTTTTTATGACTTATCAATTTTATTCATTTGGTTGATAGGGCAGTATTGTTTAGCGTGTCACGTGCGTGCGTAGTGCTAAGTCTAACAATAACACAATTAGTTGAACGGCCCGAACACGCGATCCTACGGACCGGCTTCAGGCGCATTTGCCAACTTTACGTAAACTTGTGCTATTTGAGTGATGAAGTTTTACTAATAACGTTTCTACGGGGTTTGCCTGAGGGGAGACGAAACGGAGGGACCTAATAGCTAAACGATTCACTTGATTTTGAAGCTATAATAGTAAAGCTGATCTCGTTGGGAATGCCGCTCTTGTCCTATAAGAATCAAACGCTTGTATATCGGGGTATGGTCGTTTGTTTATCTTTTAGATAGGTACTATTAAGGATACAAACGTTTGCAATACTAGAATTCCACTATTGTTTAGAGAAAGTGATCTTATTCGTAAAAGAAAAGAAAACAGCTCGTTTAAAAGACGACGCTTCCTTTTACAATTGAAATTGAATTGGAAGTGCTCTGATAGAAAACCGGTATAGAGTTGCACTTTCCATTTATTGAAGCCGATACCGTTGCTCAATAGTTGTCGGTAATAGGAGTCCGCTTCACTACATTCGTGTTATCAATTGAACTATAAAAAGAAATGATTATTATATCAGTTGTGTTCACGCAACAGTCGTGATTCTTTCGACTTCTCCTTGAACCCGCGTGTGACTCATAAACATGCGTTACATTACAATTTAGAACATTTACGTTGGCGCCGTCAAATAATTCACTTCCAACAATTACAGCTTCATGTAAACGTTTTAATTGTTTAATTTTGTTTTCATCTACCGTAATGAGTACATCCTTTTATTTCTTTCTAAATTTAGAATCTGGGTTCTGCGTTACATTGTTATGGACTTCCTTTTTTCGAAGCCAAACGGGTCGACGTGGCAACTTGTGTAGCGCATGGCGTCAATGCAGGCATCCAACGAATTCGCGGTTGTCAAGGCTTACCTTCGTACGCGCGTGATTCTAAGGTCAAACGAGAGACTAAAATATCATCACGCGTAACTGTATCGTAAACAAACTCTGCTAGCTCATTTCGGAATTGTTTGTGAATGATTTGTTGATACGAACCACTGTCACATTTTTATTTATTTGTTTACGCCAATTTCTCTAGATTGTGAATATTGTGATCAAACCCAGTACATACCTCAGTAGTGAGATTGTTTAACCAGTTACATAATGTAGTTCTGTAGCTGTCACGACGTTTCTTCCTTTTTAATAGTTCTTCATGTCCTTTTAAACAGTCTTCTGTTTTAATAAATATTTCATTCATGGCATTCAGTGCGTTTACCGCATTTAAATTTCTACCGGTATTTAAACATTACTCAATTATTATATAATTATTAAAAACGTGTAACACTAATAGATTAACTTTAACGTTGTTTCTGTGTGCAATTTTGTTTCGTTGTCATATTAGTTTCATGGCAATACCCACGCTTTATTATCTAGCTTAGTTCCCAAACTAGTACGTGTCCAACCTTACAGATATCGCATTATCCACATTCTTGTCCACCCGGGATTATTCAAATAAAGCGGATCCTTGGAATTCTACGGACCTCACACAAAATGTATCTTCCAATATTCCGCCCAACGGTGTTGCAATAATACCACTGTTCACAGCCCTTTCGTCCCGCCTTTATCTAAGCAAACCTTTCTTGTCACATCAAGTTGAATGACATTTCACACGTGAGTTATTACAATGTGAACTGTTCATTCATCGCTTAATGCTTCGCCTTCTCAAATTAGAAATCAATAAGCTTAAGAATAGAAATATTTTCGACCGAAAAACTCTTTGCAACACCTGAAAATATCCTGACTTAATCGTAGCGGCAATCAATTATATCGTTAGTATTGACAAGTCCTTTCGAAGGTGGCAATAGATTCTGGCTGTAATTTTGAATTCATCTCGCCGTTTGGAAGCCTTTCATTACCGGGCCGCGTCTCGCGTTTCAATTTGTCTCTCGCAAATTTGGTCTTGCTCCGTGATAAAGGCCGCGCCGTCTGTTCCGGGTCTTCTTTAAAATTTATTTTAGGACTTTCGGTAAACAAAAAGGTCTTTATTTAACCTCATTCTTTATGCACCGATTGCCTGACCCAAAAACAGTTAATGACCGTACAAACGTTATAGATTATTTAAAAAATGTTTCCGCTGCTCGAATTGTTTTTGAGATGATATCAAGTAAGTAGGCAGTAAGTTTGCATCGTTAACGATAGTTTTTTAATAACTCATTGAAGATTCAACCAACTACTATTTAATTAAGAAAAAAAAACAAACAAATCTTAATTGACTATAAACAACGCATTTGTTGTTTTCAGTTTTCAATTAGTCACACTATTGCTGTTCATTTAGGCGCTAAGTATGTTATTTATTATATAATATTATCTTCTCAATTTCGGCTTAATTCGTTGTTCGCTGAGACGTAGTCCCACGTCCTTTAAATAAAGCGCACGTGACCCCAACGCGTTTCTCTCATTCTCATGAGGCACTCACTAGAAGCATACCTACGATACTAGGCTTATTTGTATGTACCGAATGATCACTGCCCGGCTAGCACGACAGCGCACAAGAGTCGCGTCGCGCGCGAGATAGATTACCCGTCTCTTTCTAGAACAAACAGTAAAAAAAAAAAGACGGGCAATCTATCTCGCGCGCGACGCGACTCTTGTGCGCTGTCGTGCTAGACGTGCTCTGATCACAAGACTTTACCACTGCACTGCGCTACTTATGTAGGCTACAGTGAAAATTGCCATTCCCAGGCAGTCAGGCTGATGATGATGAAACTGTAAAAACATCTAAAACATCCGATACACTTTTGTTAGCTGAAGTGGCAGTGGGCAGGTCACATATGCCGCAGAACTGATGGCCGCTGGGGCAAACTGGTTCTGGAGTGGAGACCGCGTGTTGGCAAACGCAGTGTAGGGCGTCCTGTTGCTAGATGGGGCGATGATATTCGCAAGACAGCAGGCAGGGATTGGAGGAGGAGAGCTGAAGATCGAGCCCAATGGCGTGCTATGGGAGAGGCCTATGTCCAGCAGTGGACTGACACGGGCTGATGATGATGATGATGACACTTTTGTGAATTGCTTAGACTGGGAGCATGACAGACCACATAAAAGTTGCAAGTGCAATGTCAAACATATCCACATCTTGTCGTCTCATATTTAGTTGTAATCAACCCATTCTATTTTTCCAGTGTCCATTTATCAATAGTAGCAATCTCGCCATTTGCTAATTCAGCTTTCTTCGTGGTAGCCAGATAGGCGAATTTTACGACCTCGCTCCCGCCGTGGCAGCGGCTTTTATGAGCTCCGGGCAATGTCTGAATTTTTCTAGTATCACGGACATCATTGTTGTGTTTGGTGTCACGTGCCAGCGATTCATGGCAATTTTATGTTCCTTGGTTTCTGGGAACTCCAGTGCGTCCACTGAAAATGTTGTTTTATGCGGTAGCTTTGCGCATACTTGGATAGGAAGTTAGTTAAAAATAGAAAAGCCTTTCAAAGTTTGCTGTCAAAATAGTGCATTCGATTACCTAGACAAAAGCTTCAAGGCATTAATAGGCGTGCCATTTTGATTAAACTCACGTATTGATCTGATAGGTTCAATATTGTAGCCAAACATTCCATGTCTGTTGCCGCTTTTATGCCTCTCGCAGAGATAAGCAGTTTCTGGAGCGCCATAAATTTTATTTGTTTATTCAGAGATTCGTTCATTGATCCTCCTTTTGGGGAGTTTTGGGCTTGTTACATGGTCTTTACTTTCATCTATGTGGCTGTAGCTTAGCGAATCATGGGTCTCTATCGTTTGCCCGCATTTCATATGCCATAAATGTATTGTTTGCCATAACTCTTTTTTCTCTTTATTTGTTAATTATTCAGGATTGTTATGAAACAAACCTAACCTAACCTATAGAGTTCTACAGGATTGTAATGACAATGCTCCTGAAAAAATTACGGTTTCAGAGAAAACAAGGGTTATGGCAAATGATCATTATGGCAAACATTACATTATGGCATTTGAAATTCGGGCAAAAGAGGGGCTCCGATAAAATATCTTCCTGATCAATGTTCACTTTTTCAGTAGCTTTGTACGCTCGTAGATAAAAATGAATGAGATTTACGGTTCGTTTAGTGATTTTATAATGCCATTTTACAACGAAAATTTACTGGAATTGATTCCATCTGCCACAATTTTCCTAATCTAAGCATTAATTCGATCGAACGAATTCATAGAGAACGATTGTTTAGGAATAAAACTTGTTGTTTTTATTATTTTAGAGATTCTGGTACTGCGATAGGATGTATTATGTTTATCTTTGTCAGGCGATAAAGTTTGTTTAAATACTTTAAATTTAACTACGCAATGTATTCATCAAAATATTGAAATGTTCTGTTACACGTGTATTACTTTTAGACACGCATTATTGTTTTCATATTGTAATCTTTAATGTATATTTGATTCGCAGTTGCTAGTTGCTATGTTTGTATTTTAATTTTAATTGAGATGATAACGTCAAATATAAAGTTCATAACACGCATGCTGCACGCTCACGCATTTGTCATCTACTCTCGCTGCACGTATTGATAAAATAGATCATTATTTTCAGAATGAATAATATTTTCAGTACGCTAATTAACGGCAAGGATAAAAGGTTAAAACTAATTTATTAGGTTGGAGGATTTTTTGTTTTATCTTAATTAAAGAGTAGGAAGACATTACAATGTTTTGGCTAGCATTGGATTTATTATTGGGAAATAAAAATAAGTAACGGAAAGAAAAACAAATCTGTATGAGTAGGTACCTCATAGTCATTGCTTTTGTTGAGTTACTGTGTTTTCAACACACCACTCTCTATCTCACTTATATAATAATACAAGCGGAACAGTGATGAATTGATGATGGATGGATGTATTTTGCCTTACCACGCAAACAGTACTGAAAGGATTTTCATTTTTTCATGAATTTTGACGTGGACACTTGGACATGTGGACGAGAAATTTATTAATTTACGCTATTTAACTCTTTTTTGCAATAACAAGGGCAGATAGGCTTGAGCTCTAGAATTGAAATAAAATAAACAATGGTTGTTGTAGCTGTTTTACAATCTCAGTTACACGATTAAAGGAGTGTCCTAAATATCTATTCTTCTTGAATGAAGAATTATAAAATAAATGCCTCATGGATTTTGAAAATTACATTTTATTTTTAACACCACAATGTTACTCAAAATGTGTGCATTTTATGGCTTGCTAAAACAAACCCGCATGAAATCTCACATTTGGAAAGAACCATATTTGGCTTTTAAGCTGACGGCTGGCAAGCTCATAGTAATAACTTGAAAAGTGCGAACGCTCATAAAACGCATGCTCATATAATATGTTTTATTTGTTAAACCATGTTATTTGTAGGCCCTTAAAGTATTAACAGCCACTTCCCTGCTGTAGATAAGAATTGATGGTTATCACCGCCTGGTTGAACTGTAAATCACTAGTAAATCGTTGCTTTATGCTAATCCAACGTTCCACGGTTTTTGTACGGCGTTTCAATGGAATATTATAGAATCTGTCGTGTAAAACGTGCAACTTATAATAACAATAGAATTTGCTGAAATAATGCACGGGAACTCAGCTACAATGTCTTGTTTATTTAATAACTTTTCTCGGTTCCACGAGCTGACTGAACTCTTGCATGTTTTATTAACCTATCTAGAGCATTCCTTTCAGCGTCCGTTTACCTTCTACTTCTATTTTATTCTTAATTAATTTAACTACCAACCTCAAAGTACTCCCATTAATTATTTGTCTCGGAACTTCCCCCGCTTTATTGCATTAAAGCTTAGTTTACTACCTGGTATTGTGAACCACCAACTGTTTTTACAATTAATCTGAAAGCCGCACGGGAAATTGTGGCCTCGACTTTGACAAAATGCTTAATATGAATAAAGCTTGAAAAATCAGTCGAAATAATCAAGACTAGAGCTTTGCTAAATTTAGCGAAGCTGCATCCAGAGCTCTCACATTAAGTACTCGGGTTTAGACATCACAAAGCGTGGAGGGCAATGCCACCGAACTGGAACTCCGTTTGTGGCTCCTGGTTACCTGTTACGTATGCTTGTAGGTACTGTACATTTACGTGGTTTATTCACAGGGAATTATAATGTAGAGCTTTGAGGATAATACCGCTGAAACACTTGGATCTATACGAATGAAAAATGCCCCGAGGAAAAGAATATTAAATTAACGATGCAACTAAGGAATGAATAAAATTAAAATGAAACTTCTGTTACTGAAGAAATTTGACGGTTCAAAGTAAACCCACCTGCTCGTTTAAAATTTGCCGCTCGCTCAGGGAACTCTTGCCAGCGACGAAACTGTTATTTACAAAGTGAAAACAAAAATATCGTTTCCGTGTCCCTTGGACCCGATAGCAAGAAAACTCGCGTGACTACGTTGTTGTGATAACATCAGTGGGCTCGATATTGTGCCAATCAAATTAGGCTAAGTGGGATGGGGAGCGTTTTCCTTCGGCTTAGGAGTGAATGGCATCTTTATTACACCAACTAATGCCTTAGTCGAGTTGTTACCGCTTCTGGCAAGTGAAGACATGAAAGTTAATTTAGCTACGTTATGAAAAGCTCGAGCGGGTATTAAACGTAATTGTTGTGGCGTAATAATCTTACTTTGAAGCAAGCTTGACAATTTAAAATGAATCACTAATATTTATGCTACCGCTTTTTCCTCAGCGTTTGTTGCTATCCATTCTGTTGGCTGGAATCCAAATGTTTTAGATTTAATTGAAAGTTTCTACGTGTTGTTCGTATTTTGTTTGGGCTACGAATTATAGCAGAGGTCGGGGAGTGCATTGAGATTTAATGTCACACAAAATATGCATGTTCTTTTTGCGTATTTAATAGGTACTTGCGTAAAGAACTTATAATATAATGTAGGAGTAGCACCAGTAAGTCTATCCATCTGTTTAGTACTCGGTTCAAATCCTTTCACATTAAACAACCTTTCTTCCTCTTTTAATGTTATAAATGTAAGGATTTGTAAGTTGAAGAATACTAGCTGTTGTTGTAGCTACGGGACTGGGTCAATAGGTGTCATTTGTCTCATGATATTTATTTATTTATGCAGTTTTGTGTGATAATGCCAGCTGAATTCTACCTAGGTGAGGATTCCGTTTCCGCTACCTCTTAAATTTAGAGGAATATTACAGGAATTTTCATTTCACTGCGCATATCGCGTATTCACTCGCATCACATTTTCGTTAAAATAAACCTCCCAGTGTGGTCAATTTTGATTATTAAAACGAACTTTATGTGCATAATCAGTTTTAATAAGTACCTACTGCGTTCTTTGATCTATTTGAATTTTGAATTCTCAACTAGTAATATGTCAATCTCTCACAATCCTATCACTCTTTCTCTTCCTCATCCTCATCCTCATAAAAATCTCTTCCTCATCCGCTTCCACAAACTATGTACTTAATACTCCCTCTTCCGCTTTCTCTTCCTCATAGCCACTTCCTCGTGATTCATGAACCCTATTCTACACAGACTATACCTACCTACGTAGCGGTCATCAAACTATATGTATAGTACCGAAGTAAGTTATTTTCCCTTTATACCTATCCTTCATGTCTTTGGTAACATAATAATATGTCAAATTGACTCTTGCTTGTTCCTATTAAATTTAGTAAATTGATGTCGACAGTTATCCATTGTGAGCGACTTTAGCAAGTCATATTAATTGCTGCCCGAACCCGAACACTCTCGTATCTCATTTAAATTTGGCTTTTCTGCGCTTGTCATGCTCATAAGTAAATGTCTCCTTCACACCATTGTTTCGAGGCTTAGGGCTTTAACTGTTCGTCGTTATCACGCATACGCAGCTATATCGTGGTATTATACTTTAAACATTTGTCTCTACTTACAGCATTGGATTGCACTTAGTTGGTAGTTTAGTTTATCATTTTGTGTGACTCGTCTATTCTCTGTCCTTCCACCTTATGTAGTCTTAATAGTCAATCCATAAACTTCAATTTGAAACGACTCGGCTTAAACCTTTATTAATAAAACAAATGTAACATCGTTATTTTTAACGATGCCTTTATTAAGCGCCAATTTTATGCTTCACTAAAATTTAGGTTCACAACGCTAACATGCCTTTGGGTCATATATTTTTAAAATATAAGCACCCCATAATACACTACACACCAACCCTGTGCTTCTACTAATGCCCCTAAGCTATTTTACCACGTACAAAAATATCTCAACGCCTAACAAGGCGAAATTAACTGTTCCTAGGGGACAAGTACAGGCCCTTACACTATCTTTGCTGTTACGGGGCAGTTTATCTTCATCAGCTTACTTACGGTGTTACGTGCTAAATTTGGTAGGATTACGAAATATAGCGTTGGGAAATTGTGAAAAATGTTAAGAATCTGGCAGTGCCTTTTGCAAATCCACAAGTATTCGATTATTGTCAGCTTTCTTGCAGCAGCTTAATAGCTTTGCTCGTCTGGGCCTTTAGATATAGTGACCGAATTAAAATAGAAGACGAGATATTTAAGACTATCTCAAGTTCTATTTCGATAAATTCTAGGTTTTGGATTGGATATAGTACAAATTTGAATCGTAATCAAAAATATTTCACTCATTTAGTTAAAAATACCTATACAATACAACCGAGTTACATAATTATTAGATTAATTCAAATTAATAACATAATTAATTGATTTTACTAAGCTACGAAACTTTGTTACTCTAAGATAGCAATATCATTAATAACTACTGCTTATTGGATTACTAGTATTATTCCAGCTTCAATTTCATCAGTAACTTTTTCATCATGTGACTAAGTAAAGTTGGAAAAAACAATCATTTGCAGAAAAAAAAATCTCTTGAGTGGCATGTGACTAGTAAAATCTTTTATTTACTTGAATGTTTTGGGCACCCCACTAACTCATCCTAGCTGATGCGGACATATAAATCCTGAAAAATCCTTTGCCCTACTTTAAGGGGTTCCACATGTCTCTGTTAAGTCCCAGTTATCTATGAACCAGTCTCTATTTATTACTACGAAACAGACAGAGACGTCATCAAAGATAACTGACACTTAATATAACTGGAATTTAACAGAGAGTGGTGGAACAGGCCCTAAGTGTGTTATGGGACTTATTTTTTTATTACAAGTTTTTATTTAAGTTCACATGTTCAAATGGTTGTTCAGTCGTAGGCTTGATTTGAAAATAAGTTTGCATTTGTATGGAAAATAGAATGACAATGAAAATATCGCCATCAGAAAAAGCTTGAGTTAATACCTTACTCCTACAATCTGTTGTAGATAACTAAACTTGCTGTGGGAAATCCAAATTACAATTTTACGAGCACTTAATCGAACAACTAATCATTCTGACAACGGTTTTTGCAATAAAACAAACCCTCTTCTATTCCCCTTCAATAAAATCTTAAAGGACGGCAAGGGTGACATAACCGTCAGGTGTCGATTTGTTTCACTTTCTGTCGTAACGTTTATCCCTTTTAATATAATGTAAGTGTCTTCAGAAACCCTACTACGCTATTTATTTTCAGGGTTTCAGAAAAAGTGGTTTTTTGTTTCCAAATTTTAAATGTGTTCTCTATCTTTGCAGTGTTCTCCAAAGGACAATGCGAGACGGGCCAGTATCGATTCCTCGCCAAGACCGGCGGTTATGCGTGGGTTCAGACCCAGGCCACTGTTATCACCGACAAACAGCAAAAGCCTATCAGCGTCGTCTGCGTCAATTACATCATAAGGTAAGTCTAGATTTACAGTGTCAGTGATGTTTGATGTTTCTTTACCAGATTCCAAATTTGTATTTTCTAAACAATTTGTGGAACTCTATCAATTATCATTTATGTTGGTTGGCATCAACAATACCTGAATTGTCAACAAGATCAATATTTGTATACCAGTGAGAGTACGGTAAGTAAACTTTTGCTTTTTTACATTCTTTGTTTATTTTTCAATATCTTTTTTCTTTAAATAATGCAGCTGCAAGTAATTTTTTTATGACATACGTGGGTTTATGTACATTTACGGTTTCAGTACAGCGCAATACCAACTTTTAGTTCCGTTGTAAAGGTAATAACACGAGTCCCACTTTCATTTACTTGATTGCTTGGAAAATTTCAGTATCAATTAACAGACGAAAATCATAAAATATGAGTACCTAAAACACCTAAATGAAGTCCCAACAGTAATTGACACGATACGTTAATTGCCATTAGGTATGTTCCATTTTATGTTATTTATCAAACGTTTTGACAATTTCTTGGATCACATTTCATATTATTTCTCCCTCTCTGAAGAAATATATCCAAAATTATCCTTGATGTTACATAGCGCGATCTTTTTTCGCGTAAATTAATATCCTTGTCAGGCGGTCCTTGATTTCCGAGAATGCAAAATCGTTGGTCCCGCGATAAAGGGACGAGCTCCGATAACGAACAGATAGGAAATCCTTTGATCGGACTCGAGCGTCTTGAGTCGCAAATTTCTCGTCTACTACGGGCACTACGGCATACTAACATAGGGTCGTAACGCGTCAACCAATGGGAGTCGCCCTTTACGACATTCTATTACGACCCGTATGATTTATTCAGCAATTAGAGGCCCTAAACCACACACCCGCGACCTTTTTAATTCAACATAGCGTTCGCAAGGTCTTTTTAATTCGTTACAAGTTCATTCACGTCCATGTCTAATTTTATTTATATCTAGCTGGGACGTTATTTATTTATACAGTATATTCTGAAATATCCGCCCAGATACAGGGTGTCTGCGTTACGTACCATCCAGCTGATCTATTTATTATGATACAGGTAGGAAGGCCGAGGTTGTTTTGATCCGACTACAGCTGCAGCTACATTGACTGTTTTGGACTGTATGTCAGGGGCGCAGGTTTGGCGTACCAACTAAATACTTGGCACTAGTGACACTTTTAGATGAGACTTAGTATTATTTGATACTTAAATTCCTTAAAAAATACGTTGGTGTGAAAGTGACTAACGATGTAATAGTTGGCGTTGTTAATATTTTTTCCGAAAGCTCTAGATTTTACGAAAAAAACAATGGTAAGGACGAGTTCTCGATGTTGTGCTTGTCCAATGTGTTTTTTTGTCAAATTATTTGGTTGACTCTGCCTATATGTAGACTCTTTTATACATATTTTCTGACTACAGAAGTACCTAGCTCTTACAGCTTATAATTCATGCATACGCCCACCTAACTTTAGACGGTTACATGAATATCGTAATGAGTTGGGAAACTAAATTTAAACTTGTTAGTGGCTTTTGTTTTGTCAAAACTAACCTCTAATTATTCGAGAAGATTTTCAAAGCACTTACCATTGAATCTCGAAGTCACGCCGGAAACCCTGACAAATTATCTTTGTAACTGTAATGATTCGAACTTGAACGATATCGTTATCACTTTTGCTTGTAATTTTCCGAACGTGGAACTGAAGTTAAATATTGTATGAATAATATAACAACTCGATCAAACCTCAACTTAGAAGCATTTTTCAGGAATACGTAAATTAAATTCCGTCACGTTTTAGCTCTTAAATCCGAATTTCAATAGAAATTGACGATTTTAACATTTGAACTTAACTAAAACATACATACATAGGTTAACTAAAACATACATACATACATAGGTTCACGTCTTTATCCTTTACGGGTTAGACAGAGCCAAGGCAACAAGGCCTAGGGGCCACGCCACGCTTACCATGATTGTGGCTGTATAGATGAAAAAGGGAATCAAAATAACTAAAACGAGGATGAATTATCGTAACAAGAAAATAAAATACCAACTTTATTAGTAAGATAGCTGTACATATATTATTTTTAGAATTTAAGCTGTATGTATTAGGTTTTTTTGTCGATTCCTAAAATATATATAGCATTTTCTGCACACCTAGCGAATAAACATTTATTTCACCTACCAATACTTCATATTTTGGCACTCTTGTGCGTGTGTGGTTGGTACGAAACCCACAAAGCTAATTTTAACTCCCTTCATTGTTTCTCAAGTACTTCGTTTGTCTAAGTTCGCTTTCGAAACAGTTGAGTGCATTCATCCGTGATTAAGGATTTTCCAATACCTCTCTCACGTTTCATGACTTTGGCCTGCCAGATTAATTTTCTACCAAGTTAAAGATCAACCCATCTTCGCTATCTTAAATGAGATCATTGACTTCTTAAATGTTCCCGAAATTTTCGAAGTTTTCCTTGAATAACATGTAATGATAATTTTAAAACTGTCATTTTATGTGTGTTTATTTTTGTCCAGTGTCGCCGAGACGTCGGCATTTCATTAGATTTTTACGATCCCATTTCACTGCGCTATAACTTTTGCTCTCGATTCGCTCTCATCGCTAACAAGAAATATTTTCGAGGAGTGGATAGGTACTGTTGCCGCTTTTAATGGATTTTCTTTGTTTCAATGTTCATGGCTCCATATACCTAACACGTTAACTTTAATGATTGATTTTAGATCATAATATTGTGACTTAACATTAATTTTCATTTGGTTCCAAAGTTTGACGTCATTGTAAAAGTATCTGCAATTTTTTTAATTGAAACGGTTAGAATGAAGCAGTAAATGATTTTGGCTTCCGGCTTAACTCCCGGAGTTTTCTGTTGAGTTGGAGTCACGAATTTCCTTATCCTCGCCGTTTCCCCTCGTAAATCGTGTCGCGTTTATAGCCACACTCAGAGGTCATGGCTTCAGTTTAAGTAAGGGCATATATACCAACATAATCATCTATATCCGAACCTTTTGTGACCTCCTCAATTACTTTTTTAGTTTGATTTTTAATGCAAGCGCAGCTTTTTTTTTAATGTTAGCATATTTTGTTTTACTTTATTTTTGGCATGCTTCCCGAATGAATTCTAGTCTAGTTTTTAGGTAACTATCCAAAATCATGGCACATGCACGCGGCGCGTGATAAGTGAGGCGGGTGAGGTGTTTTCGTCGTGACGTCAAGTATCTGTTAGGTTGCCGATTTAAACTTACCTACCGGCATATCAAGTCTATCGTAATATTACGTATATCTATTATCACGTTTACACGTGTTAGCCGAAAATGATAAATATAGCACCATTGTTGATTGAAGGGTTAAGTATGTTATGATTCAGGTAGATTTTGTTGTTCTCCCTCTCAGTGCCCTTTGATTCGTATATTTAATCAGAGCTGTGTTGTTTTTCCCTTTTACAAAATATTCCATTTAAAAGAATTCCAATTTAATCTTTAGTGCCTATTATTTACCTAAAGAAGTAATTAAAGTAACGGGCTTGTATTTGTTTTTTTATTTGTTTGTGCCCTGTCTCTTTTCTAGTCAAAATGATTAAAGAGTGCATTCATAACTTCATAATATTTTCTTCCAACTTTATCGCGCTCTCGGGAATTATACAATTTGCCGGGATAAAAACTATCCTATGTCCTTCCTCGGGATTCAAACTAACTGTATCCCAAATTTCAAATAATTCGGTCCAGCGGTTTAAGCGTGAAAAGGTAACAGACAGACGGACACGAGTTACTTTCGCATTTATAATATTAGTAGGGATAACATGTAATGCTAATATGCTCTTCTAGCGTGTTTTTGGAATATTATCCACAGCTCCGGCACCACGTCTGTACACAGTGGTGGTTATTTACAGTGCATACATTAATTTCTAGAGGCCGGCTGGTAGCAACGGCCGGATTGTCTGTATTTCATATTTATGAAATGATCACGTATTCGCCGTTGAAACTGGATTCAGTAGTGCGATATCTAGTCAACACGATTATTATCGTTTAAGGTGCAAAAGAGAAATAATCTTGAACAGAATAGTAAGCTGTTGTTATCTTTCGTTTCAATGATAATAGCTGTGTCAAAACCTGTGTGAGCTACTAATAATCGGTAATTTCAATGTTCTCGTGACTATGCAGGAATTTAGTATTGTATGTAGAAAATTATATAACTTGCTGCTTCCTCTATCAGCGGTGCGGTTTCTTTGTTGTGATTTCAGAATTACTTACTTGGAGTTTTATTATTGCTATAACTTTATTGTCAATAGAACTGTTAATGCTCTTTACTGCATTTCATCCAATAATAGATTGCCGACACCGACTTATAAGCCCCGTATCTTATCATTGAACATCGAGACGCCAGCAAACAAGCTTTCAAACTTTTGCACATGCGTAACAGGCTTGTTGACACTTTTTCGGTCTTCACATCACTTTTGTAGTTTCCGCTTCGCACGACCCCTAGCAAATATTGAACGAATTCTCCCAATCACGTTTTCTTGTTTATATTGTCTAAACCATTAATTTACTTTATCACCAATGTTTTGGTATTTATAATTGCTAGCATTGAAGCTATAATGTTGTAAAACAAGCAGTTAGACCTAACTTAATATCAGCTGGTATAGATGAGTTACCTACGGTTCAGCGGAAAGTTTATCTTATCTATGTGTACTGGAGATAAATGAAAGACCAAGCGCAGTCTGAACGGGAGAGTCGCCAGCGAGCCATAGGTTATCGGGGATGAAACGGTTGCTATGCTTTTTCTTACTGTAGCATTTATTCTATTTCACAATCCTATTTCTATTAGCTCCCATTTTCAACTCACTAGTCATTAGACTAGAACACAAAAGTTGGGTATGGCAAAAGAAGCATGAAAGTAGAATAAATGCGGTAGAAATGAGAGCGTTAAGAAGTATGGAAGGTGTATCACTGAAAGATAGAATAAGGAATAGTGTGATAAGGGAACGTGCTGGTGTGAAAGAAGATATAGTGACTAGGATAGAAAAAAGTATGCTTAGTTGGTTTGGTCACGTAGAGAGGATGGATGAAAGAAGATTAACTAAACAGATTTATACGGCGAGTGTGAATGGGTGCGTTGGGAGGGGAAGGCCTAGGCGGACGTTCCATGATCAAATTAGGGACGTTTTGGAAAAAGGCCAGGTCAAGCAAGAGTACCCGAAACCGACGAGCATGTATGAAGAGATTGATGTATGTGGATGAAGCGAAAGAGGTATGTCAGGATCGTAGCAAGTGGAACAAAGTAGTCTCTGCCTACCCCTGTGGGAAAGAGGCGTGACGATATGTACCTATGTATGTATGTACAAAAATCTTAGTCATCTTGCCTCCATTCAGTTTCCTAAACCCGCTAATGTAATTATCAACACTGCCTTCACTTCAAATCCAATTGACTTGATTATCATTATTGCAGCAATTATAATGTCTTTCACGGATTTTATGTCCTTAGCCGAAGATTAAAGAAAGTTAGCGAAGTTGAGACAACTGCATTAAAACTTAATTTATAGCCTTTCGCCCGTAACAATATTACAGACTTATGGGTCCTTGTTTGTTTAGGTCGAATACTAAAAAGTTTCGCTTCGATGTAATTTACTTAACCTTCCTTAGGAATCTCAATGAGTTTCTGCGTAATTACAAAAACGGTTTGAGAGAAATTTTCAAATAAAGATCCATTTTCTTTTATTGCCAATATGAAGTTTTCTTATCGGGAACTTATCTCAAATTGTTTTTTTTAATTATCTTAGTCATTATAGATTAATGATACCTCGTATGTAAATACGAAGTCACTACCTACGTAAATCGTGTTATCATTATCAGATTTTATCGGCAGGCCGGGCCCTTGTAAGCTGTAACGTGCATACAATCAAGTGAAGGGTTACACCTGAGCTAGTCATGAACTAATATGTTACTGTGACATTTCAACGTGCATGTGCGATACTAGACTGAGGTCATAGATAATCACAAATGTATTTCTCAATTTTCAAATAGGGTTGCCGTTTTACTCCGTATCCTTACAATTATCAATATTCTTCTTTTGAACTTTGAGACGTGCACCGCTAAATATTCCTGTGCCAAACGCGTAACGAACCGAGCCTTCTGCGTCAAACTCGAGCTACACTGCCACAAGCCTTTTTGTTCTTAGCCTATTAGAGTGTCCCACTGCTGAGGCAAAGGCCTCCTCTTTTTTCGGCCCTCATTCCTGTCTAGAGCAGGCTCAGGAGCTTTTTGAATCAAGGGCGTCCAAGTCGTTCCGCTGTCTCCATTTCAGTCGGCCTCTGTTTCGATGTCCATTCCACGGAACCTAATGGGTAGTGATTCGGACTCATCTTTGTGGGTGGGAGAGTACTGCTGACGTGAATTCCTGATGGATTTTTCCAAATTACACCATAGTACATGAATAAGGAGATGGGATTTTTTCTGAACAAAATATTGAAATTAAATACATAGCGAAACGAATATTTTCCTCAATTTAAGTGGACTTAATTATGGAACTAGCAAGGATCTTATAATTAACTGTTCCAAAAAATGGTAAATTCAATAAAAAAATTTTGAGCGACGCAACCGTACGATCGGGTCCCTAACATGGGTACATGAGTCATCCACATAAAAGTTTTACAATATTGTTAGAGAATGCTTTAAATAGGTACCCACTTGTATATAAAACTGTATACCTAGGCAACAATATAGTAATCTAACAGCCTATATCCTATCGACATGACATGCAGATTCATATCGTCAAGGTAACTTTGATCCAATGATGGTATTTTCGATAGGTACTTAATATATTTCTGTTTAGCTTCGCTTCATTCTAAAAAAATATTTTTGAATAATTCCACACAATACCTATTAAGCGCTAAAACCACAACTTTTCAACCGTACCTATGACTAAATGTAAAATGTGTTTTTTTTTTGCTATACGTAGTTTTTTGTTATGTTACTTACCTGCTTAACATTGTTTATAATGATTTACACCCCTGAATGAGCTAAGTAGGTATTGTGTGTGTGAGATCAGGACCAGGCAAACACCTGGCGACGTGTGCTACTATAACTATCACGCGCTGCAGTGTCGTTTATTTTCACGCATTAAGTGGGTCAATGTAAGAACACGTAATTAAGTATCCGTTATATCAGAGACACACCTTACTTGTCTATTATTAGATTATAGATCCGTTATTGAAAATTTCTATATGTTTTACGAGTCCGTAAAGTAGATACCTACTATGAGAGAAAATTTATCTAGACAAAAAGTTTTCTTCTTAGAAATATTTGAGTCATTCTTGTAATAAAGTAAAAGAATTGAATATACCTTTCAGAGAATTGCATAATCTAGGCAATAGTCAAATTGTTTTAGGTAATACAGCCGTCTGGGCGACATCTATTCAAATCCTTTTCGTTCGTATTCGTAATGTATTCGGTCCGGACGGTTAAGTTCCATAAACGGTATCGCTCCAGTTACCACAGAGAATATTATTGCATTTGAATCGTATGTCATCGATCTTTTTGTAGCACGAACTTTATCGCCGCTGAAATTCAATTGCATGAAGTATATTTATGTCTCTTGATTACTCCAAGTCCTCATGCAACCTTTTTAAATGCACGTGCGCAGTCTCCCCTGAATAAAATGCAGCTTCGCGGTCGTCGTTCGGGTTATGCAACTGAAGGCGAATGCACCTTCGCCTCCCCCCATCGGTCGACGACCTTCTCCTGACTAGCGGTACCAGGATGCAGTTTTCGTTTCAGCTTGAATGGGGAGTGGGTGTTGCTCTGTTACGACAACCCCCTTTCTCTTGATAATGCTTGCTGAAAACTATGCAGGTACCCCCACCTTATGCCGTCGTTCCTTTGTTTAACAATATTAACGTAACATTACCACTTGTGATGCTTTAGCGTTTAGGTTGTTTGTGTTGGATTATTTTCAAAGGATTAGCTATTTTGCTCTTTTGCTACTGAAAATGCATCGCATCAAACGAGCAACTCAAAAACCCTGGTATTTAATAGTGCTACCAGAATCAAGCCAACTGCGGCTTTTACCATTTTGTTTGTCTTCGTACACTGTATTATGAGCGGCGGTGATTGGCACACAAATGGTCCGGGAAGAGGGTCAATGGCTGTGACGTCAATGTACGGGGCCGCTGGGGACTTCTCAATTGTAGCCATTGTAGATGTACTCCCGTCTCCAGGGACCTTGATATCTTATTAAGGATATTCGGGCTTGCCGTTTATTAACTGTGTATGTGTGATGTCACTTGCGGCCTGTTTGATAGTTACCTACGTAAAAATGTCACCAAAGATAATGAAATATTTCATAAAGTTTTATGACACCAGTATAAAACGAACCAATTGCAATGGAACTAAACTAAATAGTTACTCACGCGTTCGTGAACATTCACCAGTGCAGAATTACCATCAAGGAAATACCGGACTAAACCGCGACGACTCCGGCTGAAACAAGTTACAAAATACGGCCGTGTTACTGAAATGCGGAAAATTAAATCTTCTGTTAAACATTTCTCTTTTACATATGAGCTGTTATAATTATGTGTCTATTATATACATATAATTATTGTAGGATACATGTAACTCTCATGTACATAAACATTTTCCATTTGGTTTGCTTTAATTTTGGTTTACAAACCATTTTCATACAAATGTGCTTGCTCTATATGTTTGGTAAGGGCATAGATTCGCGCCAGACTTTCGATGATATCGCTGGATTGCCTGTTGTTAAACTATTAGCCTGCAAAATACCCACCGAAACCGCATAGATATCTGAGCTACAGCGAACAAAAACACACAAATTTGTTATATCGCCGACTATTCTTCTCCATTCTGTAGATAGTAGCAGGTATAGCGGACCAAATAACTATACACCAAGCTTTTATTGAATTCCTAGCACGAATGGAGCCTTCCACTTAAACTGCGTTTCGATTTCCGATCACCTCATTGATATCTTTGCGGCAAACTCGACTGTTAAATATGAGGTCGTCGACATCTATTCATTGCCCGACGATTTTATGACACCACTCAACACAGACAGCCTAGATCACCAATTCAGTTCATGTACGCTCTTATTAACAAACAAAAAGGATTTCAGTCCGATGCTTATCGTGACATTCGTTTTCGTGGCAGCTCTCTTTGAGTAGGCACTTTGAATTCTATTTTCATTAAGACTGCTTCGAAAATATGATTCAAGTGACGCTGACTTTTAATCACTTGGTATCGAGTATTTCGTTTAGCAACTGGTTTCGAAAGTGCTCTCATTGTGTGCTGCCGCACCGGTTCCTTGTTCTGGAACGACAACCGGATTGGATATATGATGACATATTCGTTTTGAATATTTTCAATGTGATTGTCAATATTTACGTATTGACCATTTTTTTCTAATTCTACACGTTTGTTAAATTAAATAAGCTCACGCTCAACATTATCCTGGCATACTTTGGTGAATGTTGTTTCCTTATGCATTGGTTTCATTGCAGATAACGTTTTCCTTAGAACTGATCAGACATGAATAATGAACACCTAAAACGTCTACTAGATTTACGATTTTTGTACTTTGTTGTTTTAAACGTTTATATTTAATGTACACATCCTCATGGAGATGACTTTAGGTTGAGTGTTAATTAATAGTGTCGAGGAACTATGACATCATAAAATTTACCTTGGTAATGAAGCAACGTAGGCCATCGTCGATGTATACTTCTTCTAAAGATATGAGTATCTGTGATTGATGTAATTGTAAAACGCCAGCGGAGTCACGTAGTCAGAGCGCAACTCGAAATTGGGGGTGGGGCAACAGGGTCAATGGCCGCAGAACGTCTGTATCCGGCCACAATAGCATAACGATTTGCAACTCGCGAGCTGCATCTTGTACGAGTTGCAAGGCGCTCCGATTGGCCAGCTAGCGAACTGGCCAATTAGAACACTTAACACAAAACCTGTAACCAATCACGCTTTAGAGAATTTTCTCAGATGGTAATATTTTGTAGAAATAATGGTCATACTCGGAAGCATTGGCTTCTTGTATCATTTAAAGCTTATACATTAAAAAATTTGGTTTTCCTTAGGAAAATTCGACCTGAAATAAACAATAAGAGTTTTAACACATTAATTATTAGAAATTATTTACTAAGACATCCCAAGAGTCACCGCCATAACTGCATTAGTAAATGCCTAAATCAATATAGAGCTATAGAGCTATTGAAGGCGACATTGCTCGTGTCACGTATGCCCAAACTTGCAAGCATCCAACTTCCGACAACACTCTTAGACTCACGTAGACCCCTTTACGTGTTCGTGAATCAGCACTACTTCATGCAAGACTGAATTTTATTAGGCAACAGTTAATTTTATGGTAAAATTAAAATAAACAGCATGTTTATCTAGTCGTATGCAGTTTCCTTCGTTTGTTTGTTTATCCTTCTGCTCTGAAAACATATCGTTACTTCGTTACCTACTGCCTCGTTGCGATGCGGGTTCTTTTTAATGACAATTTATGTGTTAGGTACGTTACGTAGGCTGTAAATATAGAGAACTGTCATGCCAATGAATTTATTCTATTTTTCCGACATTAATGACATTATACCCATTTTATGCTTCAACGAAAACTGTAAGTTACGTTTCATTTTAAGCCTTTTCGAAATATTTGTACTTTTATACTGGCATCATCAACTTATCTACACATTCATGCTAAACTGATACTGATTGTCACCTTTTCGATTATTTCGATGTTCAGTGTGTGGAACTTTTTGTATAATATACACACTAAACAATGTTTTTTTCTATCTAGTCATCTACAATTTTATCATTACGGAATATGCCAAATCATTTTAAAGTTGTGCAATAACTCGCGCATGCTCTAAACCTTTTGCGCCCGACGCCAGTAACCCAGTACCACTCAGCTCCGCAGGATAGCATTGTCAATCTTGGAAGAAATCAAGGGAATCTTGTGCGGGCCTTACCTTTTTGAGACATTTGTAATATCTGCTGTAAGTACTGAAGAAGGAGCCATAATTGTATTTAGCTTATCAACTGTTATACGAATTTGTGTAACCTTTATCGTGTAGAGATCTTCATCAAGTTCTAGTACAATTTATTTCGTCATTCATTAATTGTTACATTCATACATGTACAACGTCACGCCTCTTTCCCACAGGGGTAGGCAAAGAATACTTTGTTCCACTTGCTACGATCCTGAAATACCACTTTCGCTTCATTCACATCCACATTCATCAATCTCTTCATACTTCGTGTACTCTTGACCTGATTCATTGTTACTTAGTTAAAAACAAAATGTAACTCCCGTAAGCAGTTTATTGCAAATTAACTAACATATTTCTGCTATCGGTTGCATAGCTGTTAAAAATCCAGTCACGTCAACTTAGGTTGTCTAGCGGTAGTCCATTAGAGCTCGGTTTTTAGTTACGCGGCTGAATTGTGGAATAACGCGGCTTCTCGCTGTGCGTATCAGGTGTCGGCGTTTCGTGACGGCTTGATGGATTGGTAAATCGCGATGTTATGGACTTGCAAATAGTTTCACTAGAGAAGAGGGTGCCGCTGTCAAACAGTTTAAAGGTAAAATTATAAGTAGCGAAGACAAAAATAATTTATGTAAACAAGCGATGAAGCCAAGAATAGCGATTGCATGTTTTATTATCAGCGATACATTGAAGTTTGTCATAGTATTTACTTCTGCTGTTACATTCCGTGATTAAAACTAAAATTCTTTATGTGTAACTACTCTTGGTGCCAAATAATACTTTAGTTGTAAATAGGTTCTCGTAGAAAGATAATCTTGTTAATTATTGGTTGAACACCATTTAATCTCGTCATAGCGGATAATTGGATGTAACGTAGCGTAGTGGTTAACGGGTGTTTATTTACCCTTATTCATCGACACTACAATAACGTCCAGGAAAATCATCATAATAAATTTAGTGTAATGCTTTAATGATTGGTATTATGCTAACGATCCCATAAATACCAAAGAATGAAGGTAAACAAGCTGCGAAGGAAGTCTTGAAGGATATTGATCCGGTATTTTAGGAACGGAATTGATGGCTGTCATGGTGTTCTTATTAATAATTTGAACAGCACACCTAATGTTCGGCGTCTCGATTTCTTTCTACGTGAATGGAAACAACAATCTTTATTATTAGCCACACGATTTTGATGTTTTCGCGGTCGCTCTCGATTATTTTGATCACGGTTCCCTTTTTTTATTTTGGAGACATTTTCTAAACAGCTTCTATTTTTTATTTATGTATCTTTCCGGAAATCGTTGGCCCTTGCCCAATGGACGGGCGATTTTTCTCAGTCGCACACAATAAAATCAAAACTCCCGAAAACACATAGATAACACGTAGAAAAAAAAATTGGAATGTTTCATGCATAAATAATTCAATGAGTTTGTTGAAATGCTGAATCATTATTATTTAACTCATTTTAACTTTTTTGGCGCGTTTACTGTGTATAGTCTTTAGGGGGAATACTGTATAATCTCTACCTTAGCCTGTGCCCATCTGCCCATTCTATGAGAAATAGGTACGCCTCTGGTAACTCAGTCGGTTAAAAAGTACCTACTATTTTTTGGTTCCAACTCTATATGTGTCTATATGGTCATATATAGACTAAGGTGGTAGGGCGACTAGCTTCAACACGCGATATCGTCCATGTAGAATTAGAAATTCGCTTCGAAAATCTTATTCGGAATAAATATGTAGCAGCCTAGCAGCTTATGTGTTAATTCAGTAATAACAATAATTAGGTACCAAATGAACTCGTTATTGTGTTTTTGGGACATTTTTGAGATATAAAAAGTTTCAATAGTTCGGTCTTTTAATAGCTTTATTGGTCGAATTAGATGTTTAATGTCTCATCTAGTTAATTCAGTTCAGTGTATAGTCTTCGTAAATTACAAAATAACAAGTGTACCCACTATCGTGATTACAATAACAACCTACTATTTATTTCTAATACCTACCATAAATATTGTGTTTGTTTACAACAATGTGTTTACTTGAAGAATCATACATAGATATGAGCATTAGATTACAACATCATGATAGGTACATTTAGGTTGCACTAAGCTGCTTATTTGCTCCATTTCTGAGCTGAGTTCAACGACTCCTCGAGGAGATTCTGTCACCAAAATAACTCCTTTCGACGCGATCCTGGTTTAAATTTAGGCACCTACAGTATCCTATATGACAGCAGAAACAATTTGGAATATGTTGGTGGACAGGCTGACTAATAATAACAACTCTCTTCCTGCTGCATTAATAGAAATAATTTTATGAAAGCAATATCACGTATCCTCTTAGCCAAAGCAAAGGAAACATGCCAAGCCATCACTAGTTACGATATCGGATTGAATGTGGAAATCTACTCGGTCATAACTCATAACCATGAAGTGATTAGCCGGCGTTATAGAAGTTGACATTAGGTTAGCAACCGTAAATGGGTATTAAAATAAGTATAAAGTTAAGATAGCAGTAAACCCCTGCCGTGAGTATCACTCGATCGCAAGTGATATCGCGTCAATCCGGCCATGATCACACCACCGCTGTACGCGTACCGGTTATCGCGTCGCGTGGCCGTCGAATGAACGGGCGGTCCTCAAAATTTATCGTCAGGTTAGTAATCGCAACGTAATGATAGTAGGATCACACGGCGCGGCGGTTCGGTTACACCATCCACTACAATATGGCACCGCAAACAATAGATTATCAGCCTTATATCATCGGTTATAAGACGCCGCACCGTGTCAATGGATAACGAATAGCAAGCAGGAGCGCGTCGAGTGCGCCGCCGCCGGTTTGCTGAGAGCCATTCGCGCCACGGACTCCGCCGGAACAACAAGCGCACGCCCGCCCGTTCCGTTACACTTCAACATCCGCGGATACGATCAGCTGTTCCGATAGTAACATAGCACCACGCGTGCTCACCGGCGAAAACCAACACTGATAATATTGTTTAACAACACGTCTCCAACATCTACAACCAACATGGTAAGACAGTGACAGTGAACAGTGAACAAAGTGGATGTTGCGTGGAGTTCTGCGAGTGCTATGTAATATGCATTGGCTATCGTGCGTTTCGAGTAATCGTTTACAGTAAACGTGATAAAAGTTAAATCAGTTAGTTGTTAACATAACAAACACGGACAGATAAGAATAATAGATCGGTTGCTCATTGAAAACATGGCTTATATAACTTTTCTGTGTTCGGTTGCCAATAACTAAAATGAAACATATAATTTAAACTTCTTTTCCGTGTCGGTTAGCCACATTGCCCACATTCCAAGCGTGATTTTTGCATAAGCATTCCAATAGGTTTTCTCGTTTTTTTTTGCGTTTAATTTTTTTTATAAGTAAGTACTGTTTTTTACAGTCTGTGACGATTCTGCAACATTGTTTCATCGCGTTATACCGATGCATTTAAAGAGCATCGCTGCGTTTGCGCCCTGAGTGAAGTGTGTTGTTTGCGAGAAGCCGCTAAAATTAGCGACCCCCGCCCCCCAGGCCCCGCCGCTGGTTACATAACCGCGCTTCGGCCTTGACTCCCGCGCAGCTCGTCGAGCCACGCCATTGGCAGACAGATGCGTTTGCTTCGTATAATAAATCGCGATCAATAGATAGATGTTCACTGATCCATAAATTACTCCACCATTGATCTCATGATCTCAAAACGATCTCAATTAGTCGCTTTTTTACGCAAAATTAATTAACAGTGTAAGCTACCGGAAAAGTAGATCTTGTTGAGAAATCCTTAATCAGTTGTTTATCAAATCATCTTGCTGATTACCGAGGCCGAGGGTTTATTAAGTATACTTAAAAAATAGTCTGTTTGATATATGTAACTGCTTACAATTTCGCAAACTTTTCAGGTTTCTCTTATAGCGCATTCAGATATACCTGATGAAATTAATTGATCGTGTAATTTTTAGAAGATTTGTTACGCGTGTCATGAAAAGGTATCAATAAGAAATTAATCTTATCAGCATCGACCTTCAAATACTTTCCCAAATCGTTGCGGCTATCAGTCATGGCATACTGTCTGGCTGCGGGTGATTCTGTTTATATCATCGCGCAATATCTTTTATCGCATGTTATCGTACTTAAATCTTAAACATTGTTATAATTTTCCACTACGCACGGATTTAATTATACTAAGCTTACATCTACAACAAAACAACTAACAGTTTTATTTAAACGCATATAAATAGTTAGTAAAAGTTTAACATGGTGTCCGAATACGAACTTGCTTTATCATACATACTAGCTTAACGAAGCTTCGCTAAAATGATCAAGCGGTCGCCAGTTAAACGTCTCCAATGGTATTAATTTGATTTACAGTACCTAAGTGATTTACGTTGATTCAGTTAGGCTCAAGTCGGCTGATGTCACGTCCTCGATTTGGCAGATGTAATTGTTGAATTGCGTTGCCCCCTGAATTGAACAGTACGAACGGATCACGGCCAAGGTCAACGCCGAACAGCTGCCCTAGTGCTTTCGCACCCGAATCCTTTCTACATTCGCGAACACCGCGAAATTGTTTCACCGACCGCCATACATTCTTATATTTGACTCCGTATTTACCATTGTTTAAAGCCGCATCTTTGCCAAATTACATTCTTCGGTCTATTTTTATTATGCAGTAGCATTTGGGGTAGGCCAGTTGAGATGGAACGTTGGATTGGAATTTCTTAAACTGGCAATCGATACGAGGCCCACGCTTGTTGGTGATGCGCGCGCATACACTTTCACTACACTCTTGGTGAATGGCCGCTCGTGTAGAGCGAGGGAGCCTCACGCCGAGGGTGGCTGCTGCAAGGTCGTTTCCAAGGCCGAACTTACTACCATACCCTTATCTCACTCTCCCCGATTTTTCACCGATCAAGCCATCTTGCTCAAACAAATCTCGCTTGAAAATAGCGCGTAAATGCAGTGACCAAAATAAATAAAACACTCCCTTTTACGCCTTTTACGGCCTGGCGTCTAGCCTGCGATGAATCAACGATTTTGGCAATTGTTATGCTTACAACATTACGTTAAGACTAATTAAGTTGTTGTAACAGAAATTGACGTAACATTGCAAACGAATCTCGAAGCACTTCTGTTGTTATGCTACCTTTGTTAGAAGATACAGACTCGGATATTACCTACCGTACAAGCTTTTTTAAACCCGTTACATATTGCAAATTTTATTGTCACCAAGTTATCTCTCTTGTGGATTAATTAGAACTGTGAGCATTAACGCCCGTCAATAATTTAAAGTAGTTTTCCATATTGCAGAGAATATCTATCTAAGGTCAAAAACTGATCCTTAGATGCTTGTCAACAACATTTTATCTTATTTATAGTTGCGAGTGCGACATTAGCGTATTTATATCAACTATCAGTACTAGTTGTGTTTATTGACGCAAACGTTGAAGGGCTATCCGCGGGTCATCTGGGCTACTGATCTGCCATTAATTAATTAATCCTTCTGCAATATTATCAGTCATCACGTTTTATCAGGTACAGTTAAGATTTACTACATTCATACAAGCGCCGGCTCTCGTGCAGTGCGCACGCGTCTCAATTCTTGACTTGAGTTATTCAAAAAGTTAAATTGCCTATAATACTCTTTAAGTAAATTAAAGACTTAGTAACTTTAAGCCTTTGACTTTCGAATTAATTCAATCTTAAATTCGGTTTAAGCCATTTACCGTTAGTCTGAAATAGAATAATCGAAGATTGTATTTTACTATGTGAGTATAATAGATAACGTACATCATTATCAGCATCAGCTGTCTTGTCTAGTGAAAGAGATAACAGTTTAGTTGCATTGCATATAATAGTTCTTTGCTTAGATCAGGTTTATTTACAACTTCCTTGTTAAAAGCGTATTCTAGTAAAGTATTTTTCGTTCTAGTTGACTACATAATATATGCGCTCATTTGCACTTGAATAATCAATAAGTTTGCGTAGTTTTAACGTCTCGTGGATTTGCTAGTTCACTAACTACTTTACCGTCAGTTATGTGGTATTTCTAGCTATAAAGTTCATTATTTTCTTCGTGTTATTATTTGTTTCATTTCATTTACTATTAAGGTTATGAAGAAATGTTCTCCATTATTTGCATCGTTTATAAACTTCACAGTGAGCTCGTCCGCACTTCAACCTTGGGCATTGTTAAATGATTCGCCATAATGGCGCATCTCTATATCGCTGCACCGTTTAACTATGTTGTTTACTGTATACATGTGCGCATCCTCTTTACACTTCCTAGCCACCTCTCCTCATATGCAAAAATAATTAACATTGAAATGTTTGTGTTTACGTTGTCTACTGGCTGTATAGTTTGCATTATCGTTGGTACTGCTCTCGTATAACTCGCACACATCCACGTATGTTCTAGGCAGGTAATATCGGCCCTCCGGGCAGTTATTTTGCATTGTTCTGTTTTGTTAACAGCGGTATCGAGTTCAAAGATGAGGTGTTCTCCGCACACCAGCTACAGCATGCGGACCTGAAACCCAAGGTGGCACCTGTGCCTGTGTCCGTGCCAGTACCCGTGCCGATCACTGCACCATTCGAAGCAGCAGCCAACGGCGCTATAGTATCTGTGGTACCTTCTACAGACCAAATATTTGCTCCAAGAAAGAAAGACATGAACAAAGGATATCTCATGTTCTCCCAAGACGACGAGGGACTAACAAGTGAGTGGCGTCGGAACTTCCACAGCTTAGGTAGACGTTGTAAGCTTTTGTGATGTCCTTTTTATGATTCGTTAAATCTTCCCCTGCTTATGGTTCCTTATAATGTGTATCTGTTTCAGTGCTTAAAGACGAGCCCAACGAGGAGGATCTAACTCATCTAGCACCCACGGCCGGTGACACATGTATCCCACTTGAAAACAGTCCATTCGATATGTTCGATGATTTTATACTGAGCGACAACTACTGCAGTCTATTAGGCGACGATCTGGCAAATTCTCCCGTAGACTCCTTGACAGCCGATTCCCTTTTATTATCTTCGCCTGAACCACAAGTAAGTTTTCGATACATGTAATTCTCAATTCATTGCGAAATTTCTATTGAACTTTCGCTAATGTGCCACTTCTTGCAGGAAAGTGATTCATCTTGCGAACAGTCGTCGTTATTGACAGAGCTATCGTTGGATCCCTTAGACAGTGGAAGGTCAGATAACAGTATCGACGATGGCCACTCACCTTTCATCCCGATTGCTGACGAGCTGCCAGTACTGGAGCCGGCGGTTATGTGGGGAGCGTTGCCCGACAATGTCAGCATGGCTAGACCGCAGCCATCGGAAGCACAGAATGCTTCGCCGGCACCGGCGCTCCAGCGCTTACTAGCGGCGCCCCCCACTGGCCCGCCGCCACAAGATCTCATTACCAGCATATACTCAGATCAAGGTAGCTGAAATAACATCCCATAATATGTAATGCCATGATGATTTATGTTCCTGTGTGTATTAAGTATGACGATTGTTTTAGGTTTAATACCAAGCAGAAGCGTTCCTTCGTGGGAAACGGGAGTGAAAAGAGTTTTGAAGCAAGAGGAGGAACCGAAGGCAAAGCGCGTGAAGCGCAGTCCATCACCGGTAGCGGGGCGGCCGGCAGGCACGACGCCTGCGTCGTCTAGTGTCCTCATGAACCTCCTGGTGAGCGGCTGTGACGTCGACGCTGGCTACATCTGCATGGTGCAGTGCCGGCCACGACATAAAATCAAGGCTTGAGGCCTGTCCCACGATAAACAATGAACTGTGATAAAGCGCGTCCAGTGTTCAGTCGATAGTTGCGAGTTGCCCTGGTCTTTTGCCACGAGACTTCTTCTGGTCGAATACGAAATTTTTATAAATTTGTTACCAGTTTTTTAATTGGATAAAAATCTGAATCAATGGCGGTATATTTTCCAATCTAATTAGCCTAATCAGGTATTAAATGTTGGCACAAAGTGCACCTCCGGCCAGATTAAAGTCTGCGATGGCAGTTTAGACTTCCCAAGCACCGGGCGAGCGGTGTCGTGTAGCATTCGGCGGGTTAGTGTAGTAATCTTCCACAGACTTGCAATATTGTGCTTTGGCCCGAGGGCGTTAAAGAGACTCAGTTGTAGTTGATATGTATGTATATAATGGTGTAAGTTTGAAAGCAATGGTTCGTTTTAGTCTTAGCGATTAAGTTAACGTGCGCATATCTTGGTGGTTACGTGATGAACTGTTGATTCGTTCCTAGTTCCTAGTTTAGTTACCGTGGCCGGCGCAGTCTGCCGCGCACAGTCTTATATGTTCATACTACGAGCCGAGTCAATACTAATTGTAGATTTATAACTGTCGAGAATTAAGCTAATTATTTATTACTGTTCGTTAAATAAGTTATCCGTTATCTAATTATAGATAATGTTTTTTTACAACGAGGTATTTTGACCGAATCGCTTGAATACAATCCAATCGATCGTCTTTTTTTTTAGTGGTATGATTGTTTCGTTTCGCGTTTTTTATATTCAAAGTCTATATTAGATCTAGTAGTTCTAGGCAGTTTTCGAACACTTAGTCGGTTGTATGATTATTACTGTTCCCACTGCCAAACGATACAAAGTACAATTTAGAACACAATACATACTTGTTTTGAGTGTATGTCGTTTTGGGTTATGGATATAATGTACAAACATTAGTGTAGTTTTTTGGATATTATACATAGTATTTTTGCGAATAATGTGTATTTTGGTTCAATGAATCTTCAGCGTTGTTAGATATTTTATTTAACCACTAGAAACTGTTGGAAGTCATACAAGTTTCAATTAAGTAGTGATACATAAGATGCCGGTATGACAGTCAGCAACTAGGGGATAGAGGATACTCGAAATGTAGCGCTTGGCATTTTCATACACTTAACAAATTTTTAGAAAACATATATGTCTAGACATTTAGAATACATCTATCATCGTTGTTATAAAATAACTTTATAGTCGAACTGGACGATGACGTTGAGTAAGAGGAATAATGTATTTTTCTCAATTAAATAAAATATATGCCCAGAGTAATTGACAGAAATGCCATATATAATGAAAAATAAATGAAGAGTAATACTTATAAAGGTGCATGTTGATTTTTATTACCCTTCCCATCCTACCATCCTTCTGTGTATCGGCTTTAACAAATTGCTCTGAAATATTTACTATCTAAAAAGAGAATAATTATTCTAATGACAATTCTTTCATTAAAGCCAGATCAAACTGATACTATGCTATAAAGTTTTATATTTATTGACAGCATAGCTAAGTAGGTATATAAATAAGGAATAAGATTTCTAATATTTGTTATAATATATTTATTTCGAATAATAATCTCTTATTTTATCGCAAAATCGCAAACAATGCGATCGTCTAGATTATTATAATTACTTCAACGGTCGACGTTCGAGGTGTTGGCATAGTTTGAAATTCTTGGCTTGTTATAAATTAGTAGGTACCTACCAAACTAACTACTTACAGTTAATCGATAAAATGTTTTTTATCAGCGTTGTTTCTGCCACGCTACCGTTGAATTAAAATAAAACAGTCCCCATTCAATCAAATATACTAGGTTATCTTTAGTCAAATATTTGTTAATGTACTAGCTTTTCAACCAAGCACTATCATTAGGTATCCTGTCGCATATGTGATTACCTATAGTTACTACAATTCCTATAGAAAAAAAAATTTACTCCGTTTTTTTTCAAAATATTTTTTTGGTTAGCTTCTATAGCTATGGTTATATACCCCAGTGGATTATTGTTAGGGGGTGTCTGATACACCCTGTATATTGAAGAAATGAGCCAGATGGAGCATAATGATTTATAAAAAAAGCTTGCTGTTGCTCAATCTACCTAATATTATAAATGCGAAAGTATGGATGGATGGATAAGATGGATGGATGGATGGATGGATGGATGGATGGATGTTAGTTTGTTTGTTACTCAATCACGCCAGAACGGCCCAACGGATCTGGATTAAATTCGGCACATAGATAGAGAAAAGTCTGGAATAGCACATAGGCTACTTTTTATCCCGGAAAATTGCGTAGTTCCCGGGGGATAGCGATAAACGAATTCTTTGCAGACGAAGTCGCTGGCAACAGCTAGTTCTTTAATATGTGCGACTGGAATACTGAATGCGGTCGAAACGATTGTAGAACTACCCAGGATTATTAAATACGCCCACTTTAGGTCTTTTTACCTTAGACTCTGTCTACCCTGTAAGGGATAAAGACGTGATTTATGTATGTATGTAAAGATACTTTATGAATCTTCAGCAAGCCTTCCTTCCCCACAGATGTGAGCATTACTTATACGACAGTAACGTTACATTTTACGGTAAGGGTACAAAATTACTACCTAGCAATTATGTAAGCGTACCTACATCTTTGCTAAAAGAATAAATCCATAAAGTTATATCAAAAGCCAGCCACTGTTACCGCTCTGAGGCAACCTTTTTATACCAACGTAATATGTGGTAATAAAGGGTAGAGAACAAATGAAAATTGTTTTTTACCCAGTCAGTTAGGCTTGCTTGTCCGACGTCCATTTGCAGAGTAATCGGATCGAAAAGTTTTTTCATCACTCGGACACCATCTGCTAGTAAAGTCATACCAAGTTATCTGGAATCTTCCGTTAATAGATTTAATATTATCTGCGGACTCCTTAATAAGCAATATAAAAATTCTGACAAGACTAAATTAAAATGTTCGCGTTCCGAAACTGGGGAAGGTTTATGATCCAATAAACTTTTTTGATTTGTTGGTTTGCAATTTTGAGGTTAGTTGTTAAAAGAAACAATCCTTTCATCGCCCCGGGGAGCGTTATGGGCCTTGCTGATAGCATTGTAGTAAAAAGGGCATTGACGCCTGAAATTCTGGCTGCCCTTCGGCCCTTTTTATGCCGACAATGCTCTTTTACAACCTCATATTTACTACGCAACATTTAACATCGTTTCAGTTTGTTTTGCCGCGATAGCATATGTAATGTACTTACGTGTTGCTATTGTGTTGCTATCTCGAAAGTTATTGGTTGATAAGTTAATACCCATCTACTATTATTATCTATTTGTAGGAGCCTATTTGGCGACTAAGTACTTCTCATCACACCATGAGCCAGCCAAAGTTACGGCATGAAATTCCCGTAATTTCCACAAGTTGGCCCAAAACGCCATCGCGATGACGAAACTTAATTGTGAAGTAATTAAACTGATTAAGTATAGGCGTGCGTATCTTTTTCATCGGAATCTTTTAAATTAAGAGAATGGCTCGATTCGCCGATAAGGGGTTCCGCAATCCGGGGTACGTAGCCGAATCCCGCGGGAGTGATAGAAATAAGCCCAGCAGAAAGCGGCAGTTACTGCGCTGCGGGTACTTAAATCCATTACTGCCTTACCTATATAAGTAGAGATACAGCCGTATATGCTGTTGATTCAGTTTATTGGGCTTGTTAGGTACCTACTGCTTGCTAGTCTTTGATTAATTGGGATTTGTTGTTCAGTAACCTTGAAAGCTCAATGGATATTCAACTTAAATGTAGATATACATACTATATATTGCAATATATTTTTATACAGGTTATTTTTAGTCACTGTCTAAATTGCGAATTATCAGTTTAAACACTGAGTTTTGAATATTGTGCTTCTATGTACACCTATATGTGGAGTTATTCAAACCTTATACTCCTAGTAGACAATTATCATTCGAATCGAAATGTTAAAAATCAAAGGAAAATATCTACTTTATTAAGTTATTTTGCAGATACTAAAATAAAACACATAAAAGTTTGGACGGTGACTAAAAATCCTTGTATTAGAATATATCTAGTATATTTCGCTCATGTTATAAAATGATTCTAATCTTCACGACGCGCTGTTAAGTTTATGGTTATACCTAGGTATATTAATTCTAGAGCCAGACACATGCCAACATAAATTGGATTTTAACAAAGACGTCTCAAAACTGGAGTGATAAAGCTATATTTAGTGGGTATGATTCTTTTGTATTTCGAAGCATAATTAGGGAATAACGATAATTTCATTACGGTTTCAGAAAAGGAGCGCAATTTTTATTAGGCTGCGCCATGAAATAACAAGACTTAATTTAAATTTGTAGGGAAAAGTTAAAAAAAAAAACATAGCTAACAGACTGGCTGTAAGATTGTAATATAAATTAGCACTGTTTTAATAGAGTCTCTCTAATAGAATTTTCAAAAAAAAAAGCCGTGGTAGCCTAGTGGTTTGACCTGTGGCCTCTCAAGCAGAGCGTCGTGGGTTCAAATCCCGGGCTCGCACCTCTGAGTTTTTCGGAATTTATGTGCGAAAATTACATTTGTAATTTGCCATGAGCTTTTCGGTGAAGGAAAACATCGTGAGGAAACCTGCACACATCTGCGAAGAAATTCAATGGTGTGTGTTAAGTTCCCAATCCGCACTGGGCGCGCGTGGGAACTATAGCCCAAACCCTCCAATACACGGAGGAGGCCTATGCCATGAGGCACGCCGAATTACGCGACAATTTAATAAAAAAAAAAAAAAAAAAAAAAACCACAATAACAACAACATATACTTACTGAAATTGTAGCGAATTCGGAATAAAAAGGCTTGTATAATAGAATTTTTCTCGTAATTTTTCAACAACTTCATAAAATATAATTAGATTTTCGTAAATTACAGGCAGGAGATTGTTCAGGTATTAGGGGACCGAAAGAAAGCCTAGACCTAGAGAGATTGGCTCAATTGGCTGGCTAATAAAATACAAAAATCTATATCGTTCTCAGCGAACAGCTGCCTACGTACAATCGTGTACTTGCTACCCATATTGCAGCATATTAGAGCATATTGGGTCGCGTAGTTAGTTTAATAGAAACAAACACATTTGTAACGAATGTGGACAGCAGAATCTGTGTCAATTAATAAATACCAAGCACCATCCCAATGTAATATATATCTAACTATGAAATACGTAATTGACCCTATGTTTAATGATATTACGTGACGGCTTACGTCTTTCGCGATAGATAACTGACAAGCAAATACAATCAGATGGACTGTGACATAAGCACAGCCCCGTATATTCTGTCAAATTATGCTAATAACTCATATAGTGAATATTTTCAGAGCCAAGGTTAAAGCCAATACTATATACCCGCCTTCTTTGTTTCCCAAACATGCACCTTTGTCTAAGCTCTTCTTGTTATTCCAACACCATTACTGAAGGTTAACTATTTTGTTTTTCACTTTCAACTGTTATCCGCTAGCTTGAAACATCTGAATGCTAATCTAACTTTTTATGCATTACAGGAAGTTCAGCAGGCGATGCAACAGTTGAAGCCGAGGGTCAACCAGTACAAGATGCTCGTGAACCAAGACCTACAGCACGCGCAAACCATCCCGGTACCCGTTATCAACCTGATGCAATCGAGAAACAAAACGATTCCGAATTCTAACCTAATTCCAAGCGGAAATATCATACCGATCCGTGGTACTATCAGTAACCCAATGTCACCTTTGAGTCTGAACGTTGGGAGTCCCATGTACTCTTTGCCATCGAGTCCTAATACGTGTTACAGTCCAGCTATGAGCCCGGCATGTAGGGAGCGAGTTCTCAGCCCTTATTCTACTCCCCAATCCCTGTCGCCAATAGGCAGGTACCCACAGATGTACAGCCCTGGTAGTAGGCTCTTGTCTCCTATGGGAGTCATACACGGCAGCGACCCATATCTCACCAACAAACTTTTGAGCCCTAACTTCCCGCAACAGCAAGTCGATATGCTCATGGATACGAGTATGCCAATCACTTCTACGGACTTCTGGCCTGAATCGGAAATGATACAAGGCTCAAATGACCTTCTAACCGCATTCGATGACGTCAAGCTGTGCTAAACGTCCGATGCCTTTTCAAGGGTGGTTTCTCTGAAGTTTAGGCACCTATTTATACAGATTTCGATACCAAATATACGCTCACTGCCGGCAAAACCAGGCCTTATAAGTACTAGGAAAATCGATGTTCGTAGTTTTTTTTCTTGCTGTCCCACTCACACTGATAGTAAATAATTTGGAAGTGAGAGGGACGGTATGATACGTTGATACGAACTTCGAAAATCGAATTTCAGAATAGCCCCTCTGATTTATATAAGCGCAAAATCAGAAAGGTTTGATGTCAGATATTTAATTTTCAGGCCTCGAATTTTTGTAGAAATCACTCTAGCGAAATGCAGGGTCGAAAAGGGTAGGAACAATAAAATGCCAAAAGGATTCCACGTAATTTTTACATGTTACCAACCAGATAATATATTTTTTACAATGAGCACAAGTACAGTTGTTTTTACATCGTCGAAATGAAATGTAGATTTCGTATGGGTTAGAAGTGGAGTCCTTGGCCGACGCAATAAAAGTGACTTACCGGAAATATGATTTGTAGGCTTAAGGATATAAATAACATCAACGTATACAATGTAGTATCGTTGGTAAGTAATATTTAGTTTAATCATAACGAGTGCCCGAAAAAGATATATAATTTATTTCGTAATAATCCAAGAAATACTTAAATATTGTGCAAATATAATCCAGCTGGCGATTCTAATAAGAGTTGCCCATTAGAGCGCTGAAACCTTATTTTTTTATCACGATAGTGATCAATGTTGCGACTGATTATCCAATCAAATTGACTTAATACCTACCTAGTTACCATCCAAATTTAACATAATTTAGCTAATACAAAGAAAATTGGCGTATTGTTTTAGGATCATTAATTCTCATTAATTTTGAAAGTTAAAATTATTTTCGATAATGTAATTTGGAAATAGATAAATATCAAGGAGAGGTTAACAATGCCTCAGGGTTGACACTTTGCATCAATGAAAGCTAATCCGGATTTTCGTCTGAACTAAAAGGTTACAAGGTTTGAAAATCTTATAAATTCGGATTGCAATCATGTTTGGGGATAACACATAAATTGTATGATCAAAATTATATACTCACTTAGAAAATAAGAACTGCATCTTTCGGACTATGAATCTAAGTGATTTTTTTATTACTTGATATCAAAATTATTGTATTTTAGAAAGGTTTGCAAACATTTGGATGTTATTACTTATTAACACCCAATGGGTAACATTTTCCACTGACAAGCAATTTGTATGGTGGCCCTTTGCAAATAATTTGACCCGCCATTTTTGCTCTGGAGTATTGTCTAAAACTTCTATGTAGGCTCGAATAACGAACTTTTTTTTTTTTCTATTACAAACTACCATATAGTATTACATGTGTGTTGGGCCATTCTAAGGCTATCGATTGCGCCCAATAATAAAGTACAATCTGTCGTTTACGTACATTCTGAAAAACATCGACAAAATGCAAGGTAACATTTTCATCAAATCTCGTTGGTTATTATTTTAAGATTATTATAGTTAAGGTCAATATTAGGATTTAAGGTGGGATTGTTTTAATTTTTATATTTTATTGTTGACGTAAATCAGTTTTACGGAGTATGTAGTTAAGGGGATTGACACGTCCCTTTGAAAAATATTATGATAAAATTGATGAAACAGCGAAGGTGCGGCCTTATGTATTTTTGAAAATTTAGCTGTATAAAGTTATTGTTGAACTCGACTGTCCCCAAATTATAATTTCGTCTTTTGTCTTCTGTTTTCAAACATGTTGTTTAATCGTGTTTTTCCCATAAAATGGAATTAGTCCCTTAAGCCTTTCTCTAAAGGACAATTTTTAAAATAGTTCCCTATGCCTTACGTATATTTTTATGAAAATAAAGTTTTTCAGTTTTACTAATGTTGAGAAACTGTAACAGATCAAGCCACAAAAGCATAACTGTTTGGATTATTTTAAATAATAAAAATTTGGACTATGGAACTAATTTAATTACGACTTTAAGTTTTAGTTTTAAATTAATATAACTAACGTGTAGGTCCTGATCAAAGAATACAACAAGCATTTAATTGTTGACGTATTTGCGGTGAGGAGTTAATAAAACATACTGCCAATTTTCATGTTTAACAAAAAAACAACTATAGAAGTACTTACAGTTTTTCTATGTTGCTAAAATGCATCGGCAATATTCGTTATTACTCTAGCCATGAGACTATGCACTTTGTACCAAATAAACACTAGTAAGAACCGCTACGTCGATTGAGTCGGTCTTAATTCTATTAAGTACATTCAAAGCAATATATATAATATATATATTATATGCCTGGAACCGCGATGGTAAACGCAAATATTACCAATTGGTGATATAGAAGTACTGTTGGTACTATAATCGAGTAGTGTCTTGAAAAATCAATTTCCATTTTAAATGACATATCATTTCGACCCTATTGTCGTATTGAGAAATTTAATGATACTTGATAAATAATGAAACAAAGCAAGATTTTAAAACAAACTAAAACAATAAAGTAAATACGTAAAATGAACTATGTAAAATATATAGAATGAAATGTTTCAAAATGGATTTAGGTCTTTTTGAGTCACTCCCGATTTATAGTGTTAGGATGAGAAGTATATTATATTTGTTGCATGTATAATATATATTATTGTGAATTCAATGTGAACTTTCTTAATTGTTAGCACTTGTGCCATACATCGTGTCTATAACAATTGATTTTCTGGGCCTGTCATGAAGCTAGAATTTTCATATTCTTATTGAATTTTTGGCGTCTGCCCTTCGAGTCCATAATTGCTTCGTGATATTGGCCCTATTTTTTATCAGAGGCGGAAAGCCACTTGTCACATTTTGGAATTATATTTATGTATATTGAATCAATTTAAAAAAAGATAATCAGATTATTTTATAAAATACTTGAGTATTTAGATATTAAATTTACTGTCTATAATTGTTGTTTTAATGTCACTGAAACCTTGAATACCTACTCGTGGGTGGAGGAGGGCTTTCGGAGGTCAGTATTAATATCTGAGGTGGAGGTAGGTAAGTACTTATTAATAAAAAGTTAACGAGTGTCTATTCATGACGTGTCTTAAACTTTATTTCACTAATAAACACTGTAGTAGACTTTGAAAAGAATACAGGGGGCCGACTTAAAGCTATTGATTTTATACAATCTGTATCTTTCAAAATAGATCGTTTCGTTAGTATAGTTCAAAATTATCGCTCAATATATTTTTTTCTTCCAAATAGTCGCAAATACCTTTCCTATCTGCCACTTCGACATTTCAACATTTGCCTATGGCAGAAACTTACAATCAATCAATCATTTATTTATTGTCAAGACTGTGTAAACAATTTCACATTTCAAAATTACAGTATCAACAGTTTATCCATTTCGGACGTACAATACAAAATTAACTTAAAAATAGCTTAAACTTAATTATTTGTACTAAAAAAATCATTTAAATTATAGAAACATCTAGTAGCTAGCCATTCTCTAAGTTCCCTCTTAAATTGGGTACCTTCAAGTGACTTTATAAATTCAGGTAATTGCTTAAATACTCTTATCCCTGTAATGTAACATAAGCGCGTTTCGCTGCAAAGTTTAAATTTTTTTGTAATTGTAAATGAGGGGAGCGGGGCTTTTTAAAAGCTTTTATTTACCTTGCACCGTATGTATGTTGTGTGTTGTGTGTGGAATCTTGCGACTCAATTCTTGAAGCAGATATAATATAATCTTCAACCATTGGAGATAAAATTTTGCATAGGTACCAGTGGCGCGGCGTGAAGTATATCAGAAGGCAAGCCAAAGGGAATTTAACTAGCTTTTTCCTATAATTCTGCACAATAAAGTACCCAACTGCCTTAAAATAGGCAAGCCGGTAGGAATCGAGTTCTAAGGACGCCACGCCACTTATAGGTACTTTGTAAGTCGGATGACAATACAATAATCTGGTAGCGGAGTTCTGGTGACCCTAGACAGGATCGTCTCCGCAGGAGGGAACTCTACAATACAACGGTTGGTCCAATAGACTTGAAATTTGGTACACACGTGTAGGACGGATGACAATGTAAGTGCCTACAGTCAGCAAAAAAATATATAACTTTTGAAAGAAATATATCTTACCGTACATAGCTACTATACTTCATACATTTCTTCCATGCTGGTCTGGGAGTAAAGAAAAACTTAGAATGTACCAGTTGCTTCTCTTACCGCGCAGATGGGAAAAGCCCATCGAGGGAATGGGCTAAAATCTTAGGAATCATGTCATAGGCGACGCGGCTAGCAACGCATCACTATTTTGATTCCCTGTTCCACCAATACCTACGCTCACAATCATGCTAAACATGGCCTTAAGGTCTTGTCACCTTAGGCCCTGTCCCCGTAAGGGATAAAAGATGTGTTTTATGTATGTACCAGTGGCGTGGCGTCCATAGAACTCGATTCCCACCGGCTTGCCTATTTTAAGGCAGTTGGGCAATTTATTGTGCAGAATTAGAGGAAAAGGCTAGTTAAGTTCCCTTCGGGTTGCCTTCTGATATACTTGACGCCACGCCACTGGTATGTACCTATGTATTGACCGTATACAGGTTGTACCAGACACCCCCTAACAATAATCCACTGGGGTACATAACCATAGCTTAGCTATAGAAGCTAAAAAAATATTTAGAAAAAAATTGCGAGTAATGATAATAGTCAATACTACCATTCCTATAGAAAAAAAATAATTACTCCAAATTTCTCCAAAAAAATGTTTTAGCTTCTATAGGTTATATAACCCAGTGGATTATTGTTAGGGGGTGACTGATACACCCTGTATACGAACTCTTAAAATTGTGATATATATTTGGTTAAAACGAGATAAAGTGCCAGTGACAACGCAGGTTACACAAGAAAGCGAAATAACTGAAGTGGAAGTTATCTTGCTATTATTGTGTAAGTATTTTTACTGTCATTGTTGATTATGATTTGGTACCTACCGCTGACGTTAACATATACCTAGTTGACCATCTGTTCATGTTGTCAATAGCTCTTTGTTTCATCGTGGTGCAACTGTTTTGGTTTTGAAATTATTTTTAGTTGATGCGTACTCCAACGAAGAAATATAGTAGCCTTATAAGGTCAGATACTTACAGGGATGCCGCGGATCCAGTAGCCGAAATTCGATTTTTAGAGTTCGTAGGTACCAAACTGTCCTTCTCACTTTCATATTAATGACTACTATTAGTCTGAGTCTGAGCTATGCTCGGAGTTTCTTTGCGCGACAGAATCCGAAATACGGAGATTCGCCGAAGAACTAGAGTCACCGACATAGCTCGAAAAGTATGTACGTTGAAGTGGCAATGGGCAGGCCACATCGCTCGTAGAACAGACAACCGTTGGGGGAAAAAAGTTCTTGAGTGGCGACCGCGAACCGGAAGACGTAGTGTTGGCAGGCCTCCCACTAGGTGGACTGACGACATCGTAAAAGTTGCGGGAAACCGGTGGATGCAGGTGGCGACTTGTCGTTCATTATGGTGTGGTAAGGGGGAGGCCTTTGTTCAGCAGTGGACGTCTTCAGGCTGATGATGATGATGATGATTAGTCTGAGTGGGACGGCACGAAACAAACTTCGAAATTCGAATTTTGAATATACACCTACTTAAGGCCAGCGCCGAGCTATCAGTGATAGCCTATCAGTTAGTTAATCTAGGTGGGGCAAGAATGGAAGAGTCACTAATGCTGTAAATATCTCGCGTTTTTCCTGTAGTAAATTAATAGTAACTAGGTATCCAACCTCTTTAATATCACACAGAAAATGAAGTTTATCGCTAGCCATCGCTAAATCTACGTCGTTTTTTATTGGGTCGCTGGGACATTGATGTGATGGCCGACGACTTTAACTGCACTTTATTTCTAAAACAAAACATTATTATGTATGATGAAGGTATTAAAGGAGATAAAAAACTAAGTGAGTCTGTAAAATAAGCATAATAATAAGTATAAAATAGCTATAATAATTAGATAATCTAAGATAACCAATAAAAAAGACCTCACAATATATGCTTGGGGGCAGGGTTCTGCTAACAATGGATTTCTAGTCTCTTGCCCAACTTGTACGGAACGCGCGCGAGTGTGACACGTACTTGGTCGGTTTTTGAAACCTCGCAAACGATTCTTGACGACGTTTGAAATTGGGCAATTTGGCAAGTAAGGTAAGTAAGCTACATTGGAGATTTTGAGGCCGAAAAATCGATCTAGTTATAGACCGAGCGGTACGGGCTCCCCTTGGTCGTCCTACCCCGCGCCCCTGTGCCGCGCGGGCGACGACTCATGCGGTAGGTAGGTCTATTATAGTTATCTAAATATCTACGCCTCATCTCAGTGAAAACTGAAAGCGCACTTTTTTTGCGAAGACCGAACGCTTGCTCTGCTGCCCGGACAAAACTAAAATATGCCTACTGCAACAATTGTTTACTGGGCCCGATTTTTGAAGACATCATTATGTGAAAATACCGTTACCTACTTGAAAACTGAGAAGTAAGTACTGTTTTTGCGTTGGTTGCATTGCACCAGCACGAATGGCTAATATTATAAAAATATCTAGTTGAGCGCCATCTAGTCTGAAGTGTAGTTACTAATATAGCAGCTTGTAGTGTTACATTTCAACAGTGGAAAGAGAATGTTTCAACCATGTAATTTAATTCAGATAGGTATCAGCACCAGTGCTATAATTGATTTTAAATAATTTACTCACTTTTCAATAAAAGTTAGTGCTTGTGGTCACCCTCGTATGTCTGACACTGACACTACAAAAATCGCAAAAATTGTCAGATAGCAACATTTCTACAAGAAGCGTTTTTCCACGTTGTTTAATTAAGTAGGTATGTGCTTGCGACAAGCAACTTTGTAGGTTACCTACTAAATGTATGGTTAACATTTTAATATTTTAGTGTCGTTTTTTTTTTCATTATTAAACGAAAAAGTTTTTATTAATTTTCGATCAGTTATTGATTGAGATTGATGAATGTGGATGAAGCGAAAGAGGTATAAAGGATCGTAGCAAGTGGAACAAAGTAGTCTCTGCCGACCCCTGTGGGAATGAGGCGTGACGATATGTATGTATTTATGTATGTATTAATATCTAAATTAAAAATTGACATTTAATTTATTTGTATTAGACATGGGGAAAAGCGCTACATTTTGATATCAGTGACTGACGATCCCGTTCCAAATAAGTCACCGTGAAAAGTCACCGTGACTTTGTCACGCCTGTTACTCGTGTCACTGCATGATATTTGTGTCAACGTTATTTTTGTCACACTGTTATTTCATCGTGATTTTGTCACGCCGGTTACTCATATCACCATATGATATTGTCGCAGTGCTATTATGACGTGATTTTGTCACACCGTTATCACACAAGTAGTTGATCCAAAATAACCTTTACACTTTTACAGGCTTAGAACTGTCGCACATTATAAGTAAAAAATAAATACATTTAGGAAATTAGTTTATAGTCATCATAATCATCACAATCATCATCATGTCATCATCATCATCATCATCATCATCATCATCATCATCATCATCATTATGGACGGTGTTCATCTTTTTCATGTGTTTTATGTAGGTACAATAAAGAGTTATACATACATACATACATAACATACATCCTTTTCTACGAGTATGCTTCATTAAAACAACTCTTTGACACGGATGAGTGTGCAAGCATTCATAATTTTATCGCTGTCTCACTCGCTCTCAGCCAGCAGGCATCATCCTAAGTTCGCCACGAAGTTCCGAATCCGAACACTCCCGACTAAGCCCGATTAGAGCCGAGTCACGTCACAGTCAGTCACTGTCACTGCATCGCGTCTCGTCACTGCTTGCGCTAGGCGCTAGGAAGGAACAGTAAGGAACGTATGTGATTTTGTAACGTTGTTATTTTGTGAAAAGTCACAGTGACACGTTTTGAAGGCGAGTCACGGTGACTTTGTCACCGTGACGTTATTTTACCCCCATGTCTAATTTGTATTTCTAGGCATTGTGGCTATTATTGATTAAGTTGAGTCATAATCAGATTTGGACCTACTTGGATCATTACGTAAGTGTACCTATATATGTATTCCATCTGTATTTACGTAGATTAGATAGCGTCTAATTTTGTTTGTTTGTTTGTTTGGTTTGTTTGTATGTAACTGTATTATGCTCGAAACGTTTATGTCGCCCCAACCTTGTCTACATTTAAGCAATAAAACTATGCCTTTGAAGTCGTTTGTCAGATTTGACAGCAGGCCATAACGTCATGTCATTGGTCAATCGAAATTGAATTGAGGAATAGTCGTTCTCGCTCGGTCGGTCGATGAATTATTTATTATTTATTTTTCGCGGTCGTGAATTCATAATCAAGTTGTATGGTGTGGTGTAGGCTGACAATGAGATAATTATTATACAGTTACAAGTGCCTGTTGCTTAGGAACCGTGTGTGTTTTTGTGTAACGATCAAATGGCTTCTACGCCAAAGCAAGTGAACGGTAATGCCAGGAACAGTCCCCTGGGAAAGCGGAAAAAATCTAGAGGAAGTAAAGGTTCTTATCTATCAAAATGGTTGGACAAGACGATGTGCCACATCCAAGAGTCTACTCCCAGCATGGATACGTTTGATTCGTATGCTCCGAACACAAATTGGGGGAGTGCTCAGTTCGCGCCCGGCTACGACCCGTGTAGGTTTAACATGTACGGTTACGCGGAGCCGATGTCGTTACCTACACCTCCTACGTACTGCAGTCCTGTCATGCCGCCGCTGTACCCTCCAGAGTACCGATACGTGCAGAGCGTGAACAAAAGCGTCCAGGTCCAAAGGCCACGGCCGCGGCGCCACAACAAGCCAGAAAACTGCAGCACGCCCAACAGCACCCCAAATATAAACGCCAATTACTTTCAACCAAAGAATTCCACTGACAGCCAAGACTTCGCGAGCCTGCCGCCGATCGTTACGTCAGTCGCCGACACGAACTCAAACAGTGATATGAATACCAATGAGAAGGATGAGTGTGCAAGGAGATACAGCGACCCCTGCGTGCAAGGGTTACCTGATATAGCTAGACCGGCCAACGGTGAAGTGGACTCTATGTCCGAGGCGAGTTCTGGACTGTCTGGGAGCCAAGTTGGCAGCAGACTGTTAACATACCTCCTGGATCAGATTACAAACTTGAAAATGACCAATGAAAGACTGAGCAAAGACTTACAAGAGACTAGAGGTATGTCACCTAAAACTAAACTTAAAGTAGGCCAAATGAATCGGCAATCTCATTTCTTAAGATAAAAATAAACCTATTAGTAGAGAAAGGTAATCCTAAAACCGTGAAATAGTTGGAAATGACTATTGCCTGTGCCATCTGGCCTTTCATACATTTTAGAGAGGTAAACCAAGAATTAAATATTCCATTCAGGAAATTATTAATCACATAAAATTTACAAACACACTTTTATAACTCACAAAATTACAGGAAGTTAGCTTAACTGTTGACCATTAGCATGAAATAAATGCACATTTTATAATAATGCGTTCTCAGCATTAGCGGAATCACAACAATAAAGACACTTCTATTGTTTTCATAATGAGGGCATGTGCGAATACATTTGTTTGGTACCATTAACATAATGTCTATTTTTGAATGTATCTCCGCTGATCAAATTATGTAATAACTCTCATTAAGTAGTTAATTATCTCTGCAACTTAAAAAACCATAAAGATTAATCTATGAGAAAGCAAAGAGATCATAAATAAAATTATGATCTTTCAATTGTTAAGAGATTGTGATGTGAATTGTTGAAGGACTGTTGTTGTTTTCATTAACTGTGCTTGCATAACAAAAGCAAGATTTCATAGTCTTCACACTGTATACAACAACAATATACTAACAGACAGACCTGTAAATAGACTAGGTATATGTATTGCTAATTCCATATTGATCCAGTGTTGTAGGTTTTTGTTCCTGAATGATGGAAAGAAATTCTAGAATTAAACCAAATATGCTTCAAACAATCACTATGATTAAAAATATTTACCTTGCTACTCCACTGTCAGTGTTTTGTGTGGTGTTAAGTTTATGTATTTTTCATGTGCCAGCAGAGGAAGGTTGGCTTGCATGCAAAAACATATATATTTTGCATAGGCTTGACTATCTTGCATGTAAGTAGCGGAGTAGGGAGGTAAATGTTTTTTGATAATTGAAATAGATGTTAGTTAACATTATCTTTTTGCTTTAGTGTTTTCCATTGTTAGTGCCGAAAATTTCTTTACAATCATACATGTATGGTCTATTCAACGTCTTCATTTCTTCATCTCTGTCCATCCTAGAAACTAATGCTCAAAAATCTTGCTTTCCAATACAACTCAAATGGTTTCTACCCACACAAGAGCAACATGTTCAAATGCAAAGCCATCCCACACATCCATAAGTGAGCCAAGGATAATGGTCATATATGTTGTTTTGTTCCACCCACAATTAGCAAGGACTTAACAGAGGATTGCTTTATTTGAACTTAAATCCTTTAAATCCATTTAAATTAAAGCTTGACTGAATGTGCGCGAATTAAGCTGGTATCTACTCGTGTTTGTTTTAAAACATAAGCCAGAATGTCAGCCATTAAAAAAAAGCCAAAATGTCAGAATTGACGGAAATATTTGCCTGAACAGTATTATAAAAAAAACAATCAAAGATAATTACAACAAACCGGATAACCTCACATATAAAAGCTGAAGGAATGCTCCAACAATTGTGAAACAGTTATCCGGAGTTATCCGGTTTGTTGTAATTATGTTTGAGTCTCACATTAGTTTCATGTTGAAATAACAACCAAATTGATAACCTCCTTTTTTTGAAGTCGGTTAATAAGGAGAATAGAATATAAGAAGTATAGGTATCTGTTTGTTCGGATGTTTGCTGGAATAACACCTAGGTTACTTTCAACCTGACAATTACAAACCTTGGTTGGCAAGTAGACAAAGTCAAACATAAAATATTTCAGTAGCTACCTGATTTGAATAATAATAAAGTTATAATTATGGTGATGATGGTTTCCCCTTGACCTCCTTATTGAATGTGTGGCACCTTGACTATTTTCCAGTTATTTCAGTGTCACTAATGATAATGTCAATGTTTATGTGGTTCATTAAAAATAATTATAAACATTTCTCAAAATTAATAATGCATACAAATATAATTTGGCTGACTCATAATGAACTTGAACTATACAATGTTGCTTAATATATTCATAGTTTTTTTTGCAATTAATCCTAATTTAGATTGCTTTTATCGCAAAAACTCTCAGAAAAATAAACAATAGGGGATAGTTGTACAACTATTGTTAGTACTAACATGATTGAAATGTAATTTCTTTTTATATGAATTCTTATTTTATCAGTGTTATTTTTACAGCGGAACTAAATAATATGCGACTGCAACATGGGCTTTGGCAGAAAGGATCCAGTTCCAGTATTGGTGGAAACAATGGTAAGTGGATGTTTTCTCACCTTTAAAACCTTCCCTGCCCTGCGTCTTTTTCTTACTACTCGTTCTAGAAAAGGAAGGGTAGTCTTATCTCGCGCGCGACGCGACTCTTGTGCGCTCTCGTGCTAGACGTGCTGGACTGCTGGATTACTACAAATGTTTCAGAACCGAAATTATTCAAATCGGTACAGCCATTTTCGAGTTTTGGCAAGACAAACGAACAGCAATTCATTTATAAATAAATATATAGATTACGCCCCTCCTGTCCTTTTGAAAACGCTCATACTCATAAAACGTTGAATCATTGAATCGCTTTTAGAACTAAACTAAACATACAGTCTCTTAGGGGCAATGAAGAAGTATTTTACGACATGATTTTGCATTCCGTCGAGAATTTAAAGTTATATATATATATATGCGAATGCGAGTAATAATAGTAGCGTGCACTCGTTTAGACTTTCAAATGTTATTGATGATCCATTGGCCTTTAGTCCCTTATCTTGAGGTCGTCATATTATCTTGCCGTTAAATTGTTTATTAAACAATAAGTATTCTAAGACTGTGTTTAAAGAATCGGTACCGTTGAAGGTATGTTTCTTAACTTCTCTTGAACTAGAACGCATATAAAAGTTCGAAAAGTAAAGCTATGGACGGAAATGGATTCAATCAGTCCAGGGCTTGTACAAGCGCTGCGAACTTAATTAGAAGATAATTGTAAGGCTCATTGATATGGTAACTGTGAATAGGTAGATATTCCTTAATCCATGATGCGTGCTGCACCACCCATAACAGGTCCCCCCCATAGATTTACAGTGTCGTTAATAAAAATGGTTTCTAACGAGCTAATAGTACCTACAAATCACTACATAGTATAAAACAAAGTCGCTTTCTCTGTCCCTATGTCCCTATGTATGCTTAAATCTTTAAAACTACGCAACGGATTTGGATGAAGGTTTTTTTAATAGATAGAGTGAATCAAGAGGAAGGTTTATATGTATAATACATGCATAATATACCGTGCGAAGCGGGGGCGGGTCGCTAGTACATACATAAAATGGGAAGAAATAATTCTCGATTGAATTGATAGTCTTGTTGATGATTCCTTGCTGACAAACTTATTTGGCATTAAAATTTTCGTCGTATTTTACAAGAAAACTGACGAATTAAATAAGTATACATATACCTAAACCTTTCTCATGAACACTATCTATGAGTATTGATGGAAACCATATGAAAATCAGTCCAATAGTTTTGAGTTTTTCGCGAACATACAGACAGACGCGGCTAAGGACTTTCTGACTTTGAAGTCTCAAGGTCATTTCTCATTACTGATGAAGTTTGCCAGCAACTGTAAAAGTTTAGTTTAGTTATACCACCCTGTCAACTTGTCACGAATCGCGATCGAGCTCTTTTACTAAAAATTCAAAATTCAAGATTATAAAGCTGAGTACACTAATAAAACTTTCGTAGCTGAATCCTCATGCTCAGTCTTATCATTTACTAATCATGATGGCTAACGCTAGCATACATGCTATTAACCCATCAATTACTCGTATACCTATGCATATCCATTCTTGTTAGTGTGTATCCGTGAAAGAACATCAGAAAGAGAAGATAAATCTTCTGATTCCTACGACACCCTTTCTATTTCTCCTTTATTTGGCAGTCTAAGTGGTCAGAAATGTCTGAACGTAATGGTATTGCCTTTTTGATATTTTTTTATTTTTTGATGGGCAAATAAAGATACCCATCGCCATTGTTGAGAATCTTGGCAACTCCGAAACATCTGATGTCTGATGGCAAATTTACCCATACATGGCATACTGATACAACAAACGCTTAAAAATCAACGGGCTTATGTTTCTTTTTCGTTTTTTTGCCGATATTAATAACACCAATTGTGTGGGGATATATTAAGGTCTTCGTATACAAATCCAAATTGTACCTGGCCTGTTTTTAACCGACTGATGCCTGGATGATTGACAGTAAGCGAAGTTTCATATTAACACTTGCCAATCAACCAATTGAATCCGAGCTAGCACCGTAATCCAATGTCACAGAAGACTGACTGCGCCTGTTCCAGTGAAATGCCAAAGATAGCTGTACATCGACGATTTACTATCAAACCCATCAGTTTGTTTTGGTTTACAGCGCTCTATGTAAATGGTTCTTGACGAAATTACTAGTCGATGAATCTAATAGCAGCCGTCGCAGCTGTATTTTTGTTCAATGCCAATTGTCGTCACTTATCTAAATTACACCTTTGTTTACGGCTTTTAATAGACAAGACACATATTTTTTCTACACGATAAAACCGACATCCTTCTAAAAAATTAAGAAACTGGGCAAATAAGTATGCAAACGACCATTGCGTGTTCAATCCAATAACTGACTACTTTAGTTATAAACCAATCTATACGTAAACGTTGAAAAAGTGGATTTCGGTGCGACTCGAAGACCAGTAGATTACCAATGTTACTATGACTAATCTTTCTTTCATAACACTTTGTTCAATCGATAAGTTATTTTTGCTGTTACTGAAATAATTAACGTTGGTTCGTAGGCGACCTGGTTTCGCGGAAGCAACGCATTCAATTTGCTGACCTAGTGTTTCGCTTATTAGAAAGCATTTCTGCCGAGGCTATTGTTTTTTCTTTTCGAAAGCTGCGCGGCTTTATTGGAAGATTAAGACAACGTTAAAAGTTTCGTGAAATTACTCTCTAACGTTTGCGTTTGCAGAAACTTAACAAACTTCTACTTCGTGCGTAATACGGTAGTCGTGTGCTGTAAGCACATCCTCAAGAAATAGAAAAAAATACGTACAGTAGAAATAAGCTAAACACAACTCTCATCATAACGATTTCAGTTTTAATATTGAAAGTATAGAATTCTAAAGTTATTTAGTAGGTATACAAACGGAAAAAGAAGCGCCAAAATCCATATCCGATTGAGATATCTTTGAGAGTAATGAAATGGAAAGCTTAAATAATCGCTATGAATGCTGCTGTCTGGTTGAACGATGTTGCTCAGAAAATAGATGCTAAATTTATTAATAAGTTGGGAGGTGAGAGGCAAACTCACCTGTAACAACCTTGTATTTGCTGAATTAGATGTTAAACTGAACCTGGGATTGGAACTAAGTTATTTAGAACGACGTGTCCATTAGGCGTATCTTCATGTAGACCTATATATTAGCTATACCTACGTAAGTGATCTCCTTGTATTTCCATCACATTCTAACGTATATAAACCACGACCCACGATTAGTAGACTACATACCGACTTAGACCTAGATTTCTCCGAAATTAAAGATAGATCTATCATCTTCATCAGTCATTAACAAGGTCAGGAATTGATGAGATATATATGTATATCGGTTACTTACATAGACAGACAGACATAAAAATATTCTATTTTTAGTATTTGTTGTTAAAGCGGCAACAAAAATACATCTTCTGTAAAAATTTCAACTGTCACTACCTATCACGGTTCGTGAGATATAGCCTGGTGACAAACAGATAGACGGACCGTCTAGTTTAAGTATTAGAGTCCGGTTTTTACCGTGCTCTCAGTTTCAGTTTATTTATTCAAAAAACAATTTTCATTGTGTACGAATATTACATAATTAATTATTACAGTCATACTCAAATTAAAACTAAGAAAATAATGATACTTAATTAGAATGTTAAATATAAAGGGACAAAAAAAGCCAAAAATAACACATCGCTCTATGTGAAACAAGTCTCAAAAATGCGCATTTGACGTTTTAACTAGTATTTGTAGCCAAATATGCCGACAAAACAAAATTACAATGACGTCAGATGCTACATGCGACGGTCTTGCGCATCCCACGCTGTCATCTGCTTTATTTTTCTTTGCACTTATTAAACAGACAGTTTTCTCATCCCGATTTTAAAATTGATTGATATAATAACATAACTACATATTTAAGATTGTGACTCGTATTCAAAAAGATCAAGCGTTTAAAGTTTCAAATTTCAATTCTTTCTCTTTGGATTTTATAGGAATTTGAGAACCTAATTGAAATTCTGTTCTAAATTTTACAGTCAAAAGTTCGCTCATGGTTTATAGTTTTACTTTCATCATAGAATTTTTATAGCTTCTCATTTCTTATGTATAACTCCAATTCGTTTCATATTTCATCGCAATAATAGCTAAAGATAATTGAATGAGTCTGAGGATTGCGTGCGTTTCATTCGTGACCTAGGGTAACTAGGTTTATGGCTACTGTTTTAAAAATTTTGCTTGGTTACGTAATAATGGTTTTAGAAACTCCATCGACCATGCTCCATGTCAATTTATTGAGTTTTATCGATGAATCATTTATTGTTTTAATATCTTTAACCGAGCAATCCTTTCAACATGAAACTACCATGAGATGCGATCACGATTACACAAACGGATAACTCACGTATAAAAGTCGAGTGATGCTCGACATGTTTCGGACTAGTTCGTAGTCCCTCCTCTTGGATTGGAGCGCTCGATGAAACATGTCTGTTTGTGTAATTGCGAGGAATCCTTGTTTATTTATTTCGATGATCTCGGAAATGGCTCTAAAAATTTCGTGAATTTGCTATGTAGGTGTTTTTCGGGGGGAAAATATAAAATATCTTGGGACAATTGACACCAATTTGACCTAGTCCCAAACTAAGCAAAGCTTGTAATATGGGCACGAAGCAGTGGTTATATTGTCTTTGAATATGGGTAACTAGACAACCCGGGACTTCAAGCTTCATAGTCAGGTTCTCTAACCACTAGGCCATCAGGTCGTCGATATATCTAGCTAGGTTTCATCTCTCAGAAAGGCTTTGCTCGGTTTCCCTGGAACATAGTACTCGTCGTACTTTCTTGAAATTTATAGCGTTCAACTAAATTCTCACACGCGCATTGACGTTCAGTTAAAAACGCAATAGTGTACAGCCTAGTACCTACTTATCACGCAACATAGTTAACATCAGCCTTGTTAAGTTGGTAACTTCTGTCTATCATTGGAATGTATATAGATTATACATGTTGGTAGAACGACAAGGTAATACATTAGCCAGCCTTCGTAGAACAACGTAGGTGTATGATAGAATGCCAAGTGCTTTAGGAGCAACCTTTACTACGTCACAAAGGTTAGGAATGTGGTGGCAATTTGGCATCAAATAGTTTGCTTTATACGGTTTTCAACATTTAGCGTTACGTTTAATTAAATTGCTTTGGTTGGTAGTTTAGTTTGGATAAAACGGACAGTTTAAGCGCCAAATAACCATTCAAATTGTCGTAAACTAGCTGTTGCTAGCGACTTCGTCTGCAAATAATTCATTTATCACTATCCCGCGGGAATTTTCCGGGATAAAAAGTAGCCTATGTGCTATTCCAGACTTTTCTCTATCTATGTTCCGAATTTCATCCAGATTCGTTGGGCCGTTCTGGCGTGATTGAGTAACAAACAAACATCCATCCATCCATACTTTCGCATTTATAATATTAGTTAGATATCGTGCATTAAAGCACACTCTTCTGACATGTGTAAAATTGTATACATGACATATGTGTATGTTCTCGCGAATTACTTAAATAATTTCATTTTATTTTTTCACTCTTATTTACAAAACTAAATTTTGTTGTAAATACATTCAGCCAGACGGACCCTAGGCCACTGTAAACCCTTTTCACAATCAATGTGGAGTGCTTTGACACTGACAGATTGATACAAATAACAAGCCGATCGTTTCTGGTACAAACGTATGATGGTCAAATCTCTCTTTTCCGTAATTCCAAGAACCCAAGATCTAGCAATTATTTCCTGTAAGTATCGAGTACTTCCTAAAATGGTACCGTGTATGTTCCAGGTTTGATAGGCGGCCAGTATTCACCCGGCTACGTGACGGATCTGGTACGCGAGATCCGGGACTCCGCCAGGATCAGAGAAGAGGCGCTCTACGCGAGAGTACGAGCTATGGTCATGGAGCGGCTCGATGTATGTATTATACGTCAATTTGTGTAACAAAATAAGAATAAGAATAAGAGAACTTTATTAGCTGATACGGAAACAAACGGAATATTATACATGGATACTTATTCTAACCAGCCAAATGGCCGCCATTCAGCTATGTGTGTGTGTCACGATAAGATCCAGGATAATGTCGTGACGCTGATTTTCAGTGACGCCACGCCAAATCTGCTTTTCTGGCGAATTCGCACGGAAATCGTAACGAAATCATAGTCCCAGTGTCCTGGGTACTTTAACTTTCCTTCGAGAAAGAATTTTAGAAAAGGCTTGGCAATTTTGAGACAGTTTTGGTAAAACTTGTTGGGGCCCGCGACTTTGTCCGCTTTGACATCACGATAAAATACAGTCCGCTAAATCTATCGCGACTTGCGTCTTTCATTTTTACACTATTCTAAGGGCCACTTGCACGGACCAGGGTTAACGACTTAACCCTGTGTTAGATGCTAACCCGGGGCTAAGTATTGTCAAAATGTATGGATCTGTCAAACCTAACCCCGAGTTAGCGATTTGATTTTTTAACTCTGGACTGTGCAAGTGGGCTTAAGATAAATAGTGCTTAGCCAATGTTTGTCAGCACGACCAGTAGGCTTATTGTCTAACTCGCTCGCAATCGCCATCGTGTTCATTTTGACAGTTCATGTATGGGCTGACAATCGGCATCGGAATCAGCTAGCTGTCACATTCATACAAGAACTGTCAAAATTAACACGATGGCGATTGCGAGCGAGTTAGACAATAAGCGTATAGCTCAAGAACGCGTGATATAGACTACCCGCCTCTTTCTAAAACGAACAGTAAGAAAAAGACGGATACTTGTACTTGTAGTTTGTCTCGTGCGCGACACAGGTCTCGCGCGCTCTTGTGCTAGACGTGCAGAGATAGTAGAGGTTTCTTAAAAAGAGATTTTTAGAGAGAATACTCTCGCTTGAGAAATAACTATGGATTGATTCAATCATGTAATGCATACCTTGTTCAAAACAAGGTAGTGAGTGACTTATGTTTTTAATTTTAATAATGCAATTTCAATAATGCAATTTCAATTTTTATTGACCTCTTCGTATTGGTATGTTAATGTTAGTCTGGATTAGTGTTGTTTTTACTAAGAAAATCAATTCTTAGAATCCGTTTAAACCCGGTTAACCGAACAATAAATTTTACCTCTATCCAACAATTCGTCAAATCCATTTACCCAATGGATGACACTTTACTTGACTTTATTTCTTAGAAACATGCGTTCATTAAACCTTCAATGTAGAGTAGCAAAATTAAGAGTAAAAATAAACAGATGGCGCCACTTCTTTGTATCTATTAATTTTTTTACATGGCAATAACATTGTTTGTGAAATTTTAGCTCGTTTCTCGTTTGTTTCCCACTATTTTTGTCGGAATATGTAACATGAAGCATGGGTGCAGTTGATGCAGTAATTGACACGTGCATAACACTATTCGCTTCCTCTTTTTACGAAGCATCGGATCCATAATCGTGACTCATCAATTACATCATTCAGATACCACATCATATTCAAATGTATGACACCGTAAAAAATTGTTATACTCTCCGTTTCACTTTAATGGAACCATTTTGATAACATATAGCATGTGCCATATTAACTTTTAAGCTATATGCTGGGTAATGCTAAAATTCGACAGGTTAGTTGGTATGAAAAAGTTTCAGTCTCCAAAATAGGGCAGCCTCTAGGTTTTTTATTACAATTAAAAAATACAATTTCTGCGAGGGAGCCATTAAGAATTTTTAACTTTACCTTGAGGAGGATTTGCTTATTCAAAAACATTGAAAAACACTGGGTTTGGGTATATATAGAAAGAAATATGCTCTGTTAACAAACCTATGACAGTAAAAAAACTAAACAATTGTTTAAATTAATATTACACTAGGTCATTGGGTTATTATTAGGTCAGGTTAAGAGTACTCGAAATCGACGAGCATGTATGAAGATATTGATGAATGTGGATGAAGCGAAAGAGGTATGCCAGGATCGTTAGCAAGTGGAACAAAGTAGTCTCTGCCTACCCCTGTGGAAAAGAGGCGAGGTTTAGGTAAGTCTTATCTTTCTGTCTCAAAATTCCTTAACTTGAAATATAATGCCTCATTAGTTCATAATGTACACAAAAAGAGCAGATACGTTCGGACCTTCCCTGTAACAATATTTAAACGATGATATCGCATAGATAGTAAATTAAGCGTATCGCATTCCTGAATGGACATGGACAGGACATTCTAACTTAGTTACTTTGTAATCTTTCCCTTTCCTGCTGCCTTGGTAGGATAAAGGTGCGCTTGCAGAAACGTCGTTAATTCAGCCCCCAAGCAGCCAGTGTTTGCGCTGCTGTGTCCGGCGTGGAGAGTAATACAGCCGGTGAAATTGCTGGCATATGAGATGTCCAATCTTAGCCCGCTAAGATGGCAACACGTTTGCTGCTGACCCAATTTCTCCTTTGACACTTTATTTGATAAGAAGATTGATCACATTAGTTGAAATTCAAATTGACTTCTAGCCTCGCTTCTGCCGTCATTGACCATATGTACATGTACGCTTAAGAGGCTGACAACACCTAATTTTGTTGAAATTGATGTTATTTAAGCACTTTTTTAAGAAAAACTACACACAAAAAAAATACAAAAAAATTATATTGATAATTTTCGTCATATTTCAAACACGATAGACGGACTCGATACATAATTGAGCAAAATCGGCTCGATAGAAAATAATTGCAAAGTTTGGTCTTATATTCATCATTAAACGGTTCTATGTCTATATTTTTTCGACGTATGGGTCTGCAATTAAAAACATGAAGCCAACATATTCATACCTACACGGCTAACGAGTCATATTTCACAAATAATCCATACTTTTTTTTATTTCTTCTTATTTGTGTCTTATTTGCAAGATTTTAGACGCGCGCCAAGCTGCCGGAATAGTTTCTTCTCTTTCACTCACAGGCACGCGAACCGTATGTGCGAAGAGTGGCGCTGCTCAAGGTCATTTGCTGTTGACAGCGCCTTAATTTGTAGCGCTCCTTAAAAAAGCAGTGTCAACCGAGATAACCTATCGTCCTGGATAAACCATTTGCGTATTCTGGCGCAACTCCAAAGAGCCGCTATCGGTACCGTATCGCATTACGGTTCAACGACCCGTCCGGCGGAGTCGAACCAATCGAGTTATAAATTGCTCTCAAAACTAATATTTCGTCTTTCACTTGTTTCGCTGCGTATTGTTTGAAACAAGTGAACGCTGCGGTCAACTCATTATCTGTCTTTGCAAGCGCTCGCGAGGGACGCGGCTATATGTTAGAGTAGGACACATAACTGTCTCATTGTAATGCTATGATTATGTGTGGTCGACGAGGCTTGGCAAGCGTGTACAGCTACTATAATCGCTACTAAACACGCTGTTAGAAGTTGTTTTGAACACGATTTTTATAACTGGGAAACTTTATGAAATTGACAATTGTTAACAGTTGGATTGATGTATTATTTTTCCATCTCATCTTCTTTCTCTTAAACGGAAACCGACCAATGGAAGAAAACCGGACCAATCCCAATATGGCTTAGTTACCCTTCTGGGTTGGAAGGTCAGATGGCAACCGCTTCTGTAAAAACTAGTGCCTAACGCCAAGTCTTGGGATTAGGTTGTCAAAGCGGACCCCAGGCTCACTGAGCCGTGGCAAATGCCGGGAAAAACGATAGGAAAATGATGATCCTCTTTCTCTTAAGCTGTAAAAGCCATCAGGGGCTAAGGTCTGTATAAGTGCCGGCACGTAAGTCTAGCGATGACCTTGTATGCGCAGAAGTACAAAATACGGTATCCGTGGGTGCGCAAATCCCCTCCACGTGACTCGTCATCGCTAGACTTACGTGCCGGCACGTATATACGAGTTGCGTGCACCTTAAAACTCAACTTACGGAAGGCAACTCTTAAGTTTTCTCTCGTCCCATATCTATTACCTCATTTGCTAGAAGTTTAAAAGACAATGTTAAAAAGTACTTTTCGTATCCGTATCTATCTGTCATCTATCATTTAACAACCATACTGATAGTGATATAATATAGCCTTGACTCCCGTAATATACCAGAGATAATGATAAGTCAGTGCTCAAAAATAATCTAGATTACAATATCATAAAGTACGTTGACGTATGCAAATTAAGTGCCGGAAATGACTTTACAACAAGGTTTTTTTCATTAGCGCAAAATAAAACAAAAACCTCGTGACGTGAGTGATTCAAGAGGAAGGTTTATATGTATGTATAATTCTACGCAGACGAATTCGCGAGCAGAAGTTAGTTTATTATAAGGAAAGGAAAAAGTCAGAATCTAATCTAACTAAAACTAATATTATAAATGCGAAAGTATGGATGGATGGATAGATGGATGGATGGATGGATGAATGTTTGTTTGTTTGTTACTCAATCACGCCAGAACGGCCCAACGAATCTGGATGAAATTCGGCACATAGATAGAGAAAAGTCTGGAATAGCACATAGGCTACTTTTTATCCCGGAAAATTGCGTAGTTCCCGCGGGATAGCAATAAACGAATTCTTTGCAGACGAAGTCGCTGGCAACAGCTAGTAGTAAATATTTAAATAACAAAATTTGGTGCACCAGGAATAAGAACGGTGTCTCTATTTGAATAATCAATTTAATCACCCTATCATGTTATTCTTCTTTGCTGGTCTAGGAGTAAAGAAAAAACATAGAATGTACCAGTTGCTTATCTTCCCGCATAGATGGTAAAAGCCCATCGAGGGAATAGACGAAAATCTTAGGAATCGTGTTATAGGCGACGCGGCTAGCAACCCATCACTATTATGATTCCCTTTTCCACCTACACCCCCACAATCATGCTAAACGTGGCTTTTAGATCTTGTTACCTTAAGCTCTGTCTACCTCTTAAGGGAAAAAGACGTGATTTATGTATGTATGTATCTATCTTGACGACCGGATAGCCTAGTGGTTAGTGACCCTGACTATGAAGCTAGAGGTCCCGGGTTCGAATCCTGGTAGGGGCAGACATTTGTATGATGAATACGAATGTTTGTGCCCGAGTCATGCATGTTGTATGTATTTAAGTATGTATTTATCTACATTACATAAGTATGTTTATCCGTTGCCTGGTACCCATAGCACAAGCTCTGCTTAGTTTGGGACTGGGTCAATTGGTGTAATTTGTCCTATGATATATATTATTTATTTATTACTACCTGTTGCCAGCGACTTCGTCTGCAAAGAATTCGTTTATCATTATCCCGCGGGAACAACGCAATTTTCCGGGATAAAAAGTAGCCTATGTGCTATTCCAGACTTTTCTCTACCTATGTGCCGAATTTTATCTAGATCCGTTGGGCCGTTCTGGCGTGATTGAGTAACAAAAAAAAATCCATCCATCCATCCATACTTTCGCATTTTTAATATTAGTTAGATTATCATCTGTCATAACCATCAATACCTAACACGCCAACTTCTTGTGGGTTTTACGGCAGCTGCACGGCTAGCACGAGCGAGCGAGAGCTGTGTCACGCGCGAGATAGACTCCCTGTCTCTTTCTACAACTAACAGTAAGAAAAATACAGTCTATCTCGCACTTGTGCTAGCCGTGCTGTAGATTTTAATCAATCACCGTTGTTTTACTCAAACAGCCGATAATTGTATCTCTTGTAATTGCGTGCTTGATGCTGGCTGAGTGCCTTCAAGCTTGACTTGCGCACGCGACGCTAACTGACCATTTACATACCTGCACTTGCGCTAAGTGGAAGTTAGATATCTGGCACGTAATGAACTGGTTAGTTTAAGGCCTGTTAATTAGTTGCATAAGTACATCTAACTAATATTATATATATTATAATGATGGATGGAAGGATGTTTTTTTGTTACTCAATCACGCCAGAACGATCCAACGGATCTGGATGAAATTTGGCACATATATAGAGAAAAGTCTGAAATAGCACATAGGCTACTTTTTATCCCGGAAAATTGCATAGTTCCCGCGGGATAGCGATAAACGAATTCTTTGCAGACGAAGTCGCTGGCAACAGCTAGTTGCATAAGTGCATATATAATAATCTCTAAAATATAATTAGTTAACGTGAAAAGTACTATTATTTGACACTAGCGGTTGATCACGACTCCGTCTGCGCAGAGTTGGCTTATCGCTATCCCGCGGGAACAATGTGACTTTCTGGGATAAAAAATATCCTATGTCCTTCCTCGGGACTGAAATTCTATATCTCTATCGGTTCAGTAGTTAGCGTGAAAACGTAACAGACAGACAAACAAGTTACTTTCGCATTTATAATATTAGTAGGGATAATTCAAATAGGAAGAATATAAATGGGGTTGTTGTATCATCAGCAAAATGGTCTGAACCCTAAGGTCAAAAATCGTTTGAATTTTATAAAATATATTGTCGAAAAGACGTGGCTGTGACTGTCATCTTAAATGTACTTTAGCGACATGTTCATTTGATGGGAAGTTGGATGAAGTGATGGACCACTTATTGGCCGACCATACCCGTAGATAAAGCTTGATGACGTCACACATCCCACTCAAAAACTATTCCGACTAAGATTTTGCTCCTAAAGGCTTCTAATTTGCTTGAATGTTGACATTTATTGATCTGAGAATTCTGAGATCGCACCTGGAACCTTTTTGGAATAGAGGTAATGTCAAATGTCAGCTTGGACCAACCGTCAATCCGATGTGTTAAGAATTTCGTATTTTTTTTACTGAGCTATGAATCTCAAACTAAATTCGCGTGTTATATTCTTAATTTTGTTTCAGAGCGGCTTACCGTCGACAGAAACGAAATCCAGCGAGAAAACTCTGGAAGAAATCAAGGTTTGTGATCTTTTTATTTTAACTGAATTCAGCGCCATCTGTGAGAAATCGTGTGCGCTATTGGTTCTCCAAGTAAAAGGTTACGTTTGTAAAAAATCCTGTAGGTGGCGCTAGTTACTTGGTGCAGGCGAAGCTACTCAACGTTTTAGTTCAGACCGTATCCTACAGATGGCGGTTATAACGAATATGAATCAACGTTAAGTACCTACCTAGGTATTTTAAAACTTTCTTAATTAATTTTTAATATTAATAAGGTTACATTATGTTAGGATCATGAAATAATTTTTGACAAAATAAAATAATGAATACTAAACTGAATTATCGGAAGGGATCGGAAGAGTATGTTTCTTAACTTTTTTATGACCTAAGGTCTTTCATTCTTAACTGTCCTATTTGTTAAATAAAATTCTAACCTCAAAACGTCTCATTTTTGTTATTTTTTTAACTATTTCATCGTAAATAAAGGAACTGGAGATAAAATATCAGCAAAATTATGTACAAAATATTGCCTCATCAGGTTTATTTGATAACACCTTATTCTTTACAAAAATTTGTACATTGAGGTTAGAATTTTGTTTATCAAATAGAACAGTTAAGAATGAAAAGACCTTAGGTACGTATAATAGCATTCTAATTCTATGTAGGTAAATAAATTTTCGTCAACATCTTATCATGTCAGTTTTTTTTTTTGTTTTGTTGTTTCTTTTCTATAAAATTGTGTGTACTTATGCTCTTATACATATGTGTGTCTTGCAAAATGAATAAATGTCTTCTTTCTTTATGACGAAATTCTACCATCAAAAATCAATTGTAACCGCCAACAAAACAAACAGAAAAATGAAAATACTTTTTCAAAATCCCAAGCGATTAAAAAATCCAATGCATCACCAGGCCCTTTATTTATCCACACGTTAACTCCACGAGATCCTCGTTTCTCCAACATTCAGCAAAGTCGCACCAAAAACAAACTTTGTTTTCTCTCCCAAAGCCCTAAGCTAAACATTTTTTCACTAGCAACACATTTATTTTCACCTCAATCGCTATTAACGTGTATTTGCTCGACTTGGGTGGCCGAGAGCACTTCACGCCTCCAGTTCGTCATTTACATGGTGAATATAGTTTTTTGTATGAACGCGAAACTGCCTTTTGATATGATGTTTGTCTTATACTTGATGCGCTAGACCTGTCGTTTGTTATTGTGACATGGTGGCAACGCTACGTGTAAGTGACACAAATATGGACCATTGCATAATGTAGTTCATTGTGTTTTATTTTTACTTTATTTATTTTAATATTTGTAAGCTAAAATAAATACTTTAGTGTGTGCAGCGCCAAGTTGCTTTGACAAATACTTTAAGCATTAGTTATATGGTCCATAACCGACGATTTTGACATGTGCTTGATGGAAAACCTATGACGTTTATGTCAAAATCGTCCATATTTGTTTATGTTATTTTTAAAGTAGCCTGGTGCAGCACCCTAACCCCCTTATTCATAAACGTTACTTAACAATCGTTTGTCCTTATCTGTCACTTTGACATTTACCTTTCACAGATAAGGACAAACGATTGCTAAGTTAGCAGAAGCCTATAGAGCGTTTATGAATAAGGGGGTAAGTCCCTGGCATTCTAACTTCATAACATGGCCATAACGTTATGTGCGATCTTTTCAACGTAGCCATAACATAAATTTTCTATTTAATTGTAGAAATGAATTATAATAGGATATATTTTCCTCTGTAGTTGTCTACAGCCAGAATGTAGTCCTTTGATGAGTTAAAAAAAGAGATTGAAGATCCAAAGGCCACGTTTAGAATGATTGTGATCCGTGAATCATTTAAAATTTACTTATTTCCAATACACCTATGTCGAATTAACGTTACATTTAAGAAACCTACAGAAGCCCCTGGGCTCGACGGAATAATCGGTATTGTACAGTTCCTACTGAGTAAGACAGGGTTTTACCCCCTTATTCGTAAACGCTCTATAGGCTTCTGCTAACTTAGCAATCGTTTGTCCTTATCTGTGAAAGGTAAATGTCAAAGTGACAGATAAGGACAAACGATTGCTAAGTTAGCAGAAGCTTATAGAGCGTTTATGAATAAGGGTTTTAGTCTCCCCGATTGTGTGTAGGCATGCGATGTTCCGCGATGCACACGGTGAATTATAAAATCAGCGGGTCCCGCGCATCGATTTAGGTAAGCGGGGGCATTCGCACATTCACCGTACTGATGGGACCCTCTATCACACCGCTGCGTAATATTAACTCTGCTGCCCATCTAGCTAATATTATAAATGCCAAAGTATGGAAGGATGGATGGATGGCTGGATGGATGGAAGTCGCAGGCAACAGCTAGTAATCTATAGCTATACTAATCAGTGGTGTAACTGCAACGTCAGGGGTCTGCGGCAAATTCATCAGATGGGGCCCTTCCTCACTATAAAGAAGTGCATCATCTTCCCCTCTGCGCTCAAGGCCAAGCCAGTTCGGGACCCCGTAGAGCTGTGGGCCCCTGGCATTTTGCCAGCCCTGCCACCCTATAGTTACGCCACCGATACTAATATTATGAAGAGGTAAAGTTTGTGACTTTATGAAGTTGTAGAGGATAATTTCTATATCTGCTGAAGCGATTTTAAACATTCTTTTATCTATAGAAAGCCGCATTATTTGTGAGTGCCATGCCATAAGCTATATTCAGTTATACACGGACGAGGTGGCGGAGAACATTGAGTCTATTATATCAGGAACCCGATTTTTGAAATAACTTCACTCGAAGGTTGTGAAAACTTGTCCGGGGCGTTTTTAATGAGCAACACTATAAAGTCTAATTAGTTGACAAAATTAATTAGTTCCGTAGTTTTATTCGAGTCCGGTTGTATTTCAACATTTTGTAACCCTAACATTTACATACTTGGCTATAAATTTGTGCGAATTTATCCTAAAAATCATTTGGCAGCAGATACCTAGTTCATTACCTTATCGTGACAGCAAACCAATAACAATTACGCGTCTGTGTAAAGATCGTCCGCGTAACTTTGTATTTTGTAGTCTTTGCCGGGTCCCCGCCACATTTGAAATATGAACGGGTGCGAGGGGTGCCGAGCAAATATTGGCAGATGTAAGTGGATGGCTGCAGCGGCGCCACCCCGGTGACGTCACGCCGGTTCGACTCCCGGCGCGGGGCTGTTTTTGAACGCTAGTAACATACCAGGATCTAATTATTTAGCTTTTTCCATCGGGTAATTTACAATTTCGTTTGTGTGCAGCAATTGGAGATCTAGTTTCCTTTACCTTTTCCGGAGGGGATAAACTTAAAATAAAAAAACTGTCTTGCGTATGGTTTTGCTCTTGCCAAAATCAGCTGTTCACATTTGTGGCGGCCATTTTGTGAGTTAGCAGAGAGATAAAGTAGGGTCTACGGTCTGCTAACTTTCGGAAGACTTAACAAACCCTTGATGGACTGATTAGCGCTAATTGACGTTTATGAATCATGTTTTTTTGTATCGGTCCTATAGCGAGCCTATAGCCAGCCTCTAACTTTTTATGAATAAGGCTGTTAGACTGCTTTATTCATAGTTCGTTTTTTTGACATTTTAAAGAAGGTAAACAATTTTGACATCTGGTCATTTCATTGAAGAACGCAAATAAATAACAGCAAGTAACAATTTTAAACCCCTGAAATGTCTTGTTTTGTTTTGTTATGGTTTAGTATGTTTCAGTTACCTAATTTTCAAAAAGTGTTTTCTAGTAAAAAGACTTCAAGATTATTTACCTTTTTTTTAGATGTTACACCAAGTTAGTAGATTTTGACATACTTACATATTTATTTGTCAGAAATCATAGTGTGGAATGAGGCATTTCTCTAATGTTTTGAATGATAAAATGAATAACTTTAATTTCCCACTTTACAGACATAATAAAACTTAACTATTGTTTTTTTACAACAGCCATTTCTGCTTTTAACAATAAAACTACCGTGGCATTTAAACTTTGTGAAAATAAACGGATCACTCACGTATCACGTATATTCGACATGATTTGGTCTAATTAGTAGTCCTTCCCAGAACGTCTGCCGAGACACAACCACCCACATCGACGTGAAGGTTTATGAATTAGTCTGAAACATGTCGATCAGTTGACTGTGATACGAGGATGATTCGTTTATACTCACAACTATTTCTACTATTGACGAACTATTTCCATAGTACGATCAAATGCAAAAATAAGTATCGATACTAACTTCTCAAAAATATTCATATTCATATTCATTTATTCATAAAATTACAAATTTTACATGTCAAATTATTAAGTATATAAATTCATTATATGATGCCGATGTAATTGCTTTGGTAGGTACTTATTTTTATTTTCGACTAGTTACAAGTGCCGGCACGTAAGTCTAGCGATGACCGTTGATGCGCAGTAGTCGAAAATAAGGCATCGCGGGGGAGTACAGGGGACGCGGGCGGGCGTACTCCACGTTAGACTTACGTGCCGCCACCTGTACATAGTATTATTTAAGCTTCTGCCCGCGACTTCGTCTGCGTAGAATTATACATAGGTGTACTATTAAAAAAAACCGCATCAAAATCCGTTGCGTAGTTTTAAAGATATAACCATACACAGGGACAGACAGACAGCGGGAAGCGACTTTGTTTTATACTATGTAGTGATTATACTTGACAACAACGAATTGACAACATTTCATTTTTATAACACCTGAAAATGTATATGTGGTTTGAAAGCATTTTGCCTCCTGATCACTGCAATATGTTTATATAATTTTAATATCGCTTATTATAAAAAATAAAAATTAATTAAAAATATGTCCTAATTTTACCAAAACTACCACAGGATGGGTGAAATGCCTTTGCCTTTTTTACGAGAAAAAGTAAGCGACCATAATTTTGTATTTGACAACTTCAAAGTACAAGGGGGGCAACTCTGTAATTCTATTTTTGAAGTTCGTTGCATACCTTCTCTCTCACTCTCAAGTTAATGACTATATTAGTATGAGCGGAACAGCACGAAGCGAATATCGAAAATCGAATATCGGAGAATAAGGCCTGACATTGTCAATTTGAAATTGACGTCGGTTTTTTTTCTATACAGAAAAGACAAAAGGATAAGTGTCTATTCTGTGATAGTTTCGGAGTTACGCCCTTTTAGAATAAGCAAAAATTAATAAATTAATTATAAATTAAATACAAACCCTAGCAAAAAAATTAAACTTCCAGCATGTTCATCTTTTCAAACAAAATACAGAGAACCATTAAAACTATAGGCTCAGAAATATGAAATGTTGTCAATTCAAAAGTCCATGCTTTGTGCGTCCAGTACATAATTTCATACTAACAAGTTTTTTTTGTCCAAAACATGGTCGTGGGAAGCCTATGCCACTTACTACTCGCATGGTATGTGCTTGTGGCTCCGAGAACGCGTGGGCGAGTCCACTCGCCCGCTCACTCGCCCGGTGTGCGCTAGTAATTAGCGCGCAGGCGCAGTACGCCGATCGTAATAAGTTAATTGAGGTGCAAAAATTTAAGGCCAGCAACTTGCTTACTTGAGTGCTAAACGAGAGGGTGGGAACGGATGCGAATTAATCATAAAATCTCTACTAGGTATACCTATGTATGTGGATGAACCATCTTACTCGCTAATCCTGCCGCTAAGCAGCAGTGCTTGCACTACTATGTTCCGGTGTGGAGAGTAAGACAGCCGGGGAAATTACGGGCACAAGAGGTATTTCATCTTGGTCCTCTAGGTTGGCAACGCATCTGCAATCCCTCTGGGGTTGCGGGTGTCTATGGGCAGTGGTGATCAATTACCCACTTGCTCGTTTGCCTTCCTATTCATATAAAAAAATGAAGCGAAAGAGGTATGTCAGGATCGGAGCAAGTGGAACAAAGTAGTCTCTTGACTACCCCTGTGGGAAAGAGGCATGAGATATGTATGTAAAGTATGTATGTGTATGTATGGGAAAGTACCTAACTTTGTTTGTCTGTCTGTTACCTTTTCACGCTTAAACCGCTGTACCGATTTAGTTGAAGTCCTACTTCCTACTAATATTATAAAAGCGAAAGTTTGTGACGATGTGAGTGAGTGTGTATGTTTGTTCCTTCTTCACGCTAAAACGACTGGACGGATTTGGATAAAATTTGGAACGAAGATAGATGGTACCCTAGATTAAAACGTAGGCTATTTTTTATCCCGGAAAATTGCATAGTTCCCGCGGGATAGCGAAAAACATATCAATTACTAATTCTACGCGGACGACGAAGTCGCGGGGAGAAGCTAGTTTGGTATATAGATAGTTTGAGTCCTGGGGAAGGACATAGGATAGCTTTTATCCCGGAAAATTTAAAAGTTCCCGCGGAAGAGAAAATGTTCTGATTATAAGCCGTACTAATGATATGGCCGTACCTTCAGGTCTAGCTACCTTAGCCTATGTCTACCCCGTTGGGTATAGAGGTGATATGTGTGTGTAGCAGTTCCCTCACTTCGGCAAATTTTCTGCTGATTCTAATAAAAAAAACAAAAAGATAGACTTAAATTTGGAATTGATTAGACCGCCTATTGTATACTTTGTTCATTGTTTCTGTATTGTTTTGTACAGATTTGTAGTGTTCAACAAAGCGTCTCTCTCTCTTTCCAGCCTATATACGTCCCACTGCTGGGCACAGGCCTCCTCTCAGAATGAGAGGGCTCGGGCTATAGTTCCCACGCGGGCCCAGTGCGGATTGGGAACTTCACACACACCATTGAATTTCTTCGCAGTTGTGTGTAGGTTTCCTCACGATGTTTTCCTTCACCGAAAAGCTCATGGTAAATTTCAAATGAGATATCGCACATAAATTCCAAAAAACTCAGAGGTGCGAGCCCGGGATTCGAGCCCACGACCCTCTGTTTGAGAGGCCACAACCACTAGGCTACCACGGCTTTTTAACACTTTTTAACAAAGCGTATTTGTATTGTATTGATTATTTAGAACCCTAACTTAAGGGCTTACCCAACTCAGCTTTAAACATCCAAACAGAAGCGCTAACAATTTTCTCTTTGCGTAATAGTTCCTCGATCGTCACTTATTTTAATAGCCCACGTTACGATGGCAGCTAATACATCAACAGTGTAACAATATATAACGAGCGGAACAAACAAAATTAGCCGGTCCGCTTGGTTGTCTGTGTGTTTGTTGGTCCGCGCATATAGACTTAGTCGTGTAATCTTACTTAACACGTTGTCAGGCGTTCAGATGAGGAGCGTGAAGCGTTTTTTCCAAAAGCGGTTTTCCATCAGTAGGGTTATTGTGTAACTCGTTCGCAATTGCCATCGTTATCTTTTTTTTTTTATGTGAATAGGAAGGCAAACGAGCAAGTGGGTCACCTGATGGTAAGCGATCACCACTGCCCATAGACACCCGCAACCCCGGAGGGATTGCAGATGCGTTGCCAACCTAGAGGACTTAGATGAAATGCCTCTCGTGCCCGTAATTTCCCCGGCTGTCTTACTCTCCACACCGAAACACAGCAGTGCAAGCACTGCTGCTTAGCGGCAGGATTAGCGAGTAAGATAATTAGTAAGAGTAAGATAATTTTGACAGTTCATGTTATGGGCTGACACTTGGCATCGGAATCAGCTAGCTGTCACATTCATACAAGAACTGTCAAAATGAACACGATGGCGATTGTTAGCGAGTTACCCCCTTATTCATAAACGCACTATAGGCCTCTGCTAAGTTAGTAATCGTTTGTCCTTATCTGTGAAAGGTAAATGTCAAAGTGACAGATAAGGACAAACGATTACTAAGTTAACAGAGGCCTATAGTGCGTTTATGAATAAGGGGGTTAGACAATACGCCTACAGGTTGGTGTGATCTTGTGCAGGGTCCGTATAGATCGCTTGTGTCGTCGTCGTCTCCAGACTATATAGTTACGTCCCACTGCTGCACAGACCTCCTCTCAGAATGATAGGGCTTGGAGTATAGTTCCCACGCGAGCCCAGTACGGATTGGGAACTTCAGACACTCCATTGAACTGCTCAGTTGTGTACAGGTGTTCCCAAGATGTCTTTTTAGACCGGAAAACTCATGGTAAAAGTCGCACACAAATTCTAAAAAACTGGTGCGAACCCGCAAGCTTATTACGTAAATCGCTCGCGATCACCATCGTCTTCGTTTTGACAGTTCATGTATGGGCTGACAATTGGCATCGGAATCAGCTAGCTGTCACATTCATACTTGAACTGTAAAAATGAACGCGATGGCGATTGCTAGCGAGTTACGTAATAAGCCATCAGGATTCGATCCCACGACCTCCTGCTGCAGAGGCTATAGAGACAGCAAGACAATGCCAAATAGCATTCTAAGAACTCGCGCTCTGTAGTTTTCTTGGCATTGTGTTGGCTAAAAACTTAATCTTCTTGGAAATAAATTCAAACAACCAATGCAGATAATTTTTATAGAAATTAGGAAGTAGTCTGTGCATTTGGTTGAGACCAAATCTTAACTTGTAGGCTCATGGCATTGTACCAAAATCTAATAGCTTCATTGTTGGTCGTAGGATCCCCAGCGTAAGTTGACCTTCCTGCCGCTGCGTCTCCTGTATACTACAATGGGGGTCGTTGAGAAAATTTGGTCCTTTCAGTGGGGTCACCCTATGATGGCGAGTGACTTGTGTTCCCCAATGATAAATTTGCGCAGTAAACGTTGGCTGTGATATTTTTGTTACCGCTTTACCGAGTATTTCATTAGATAAAGTTATAGATACTTATCGTTTTATTACGGAAGTAATCTGTTTCTTTAATTTAATTTGTAATGCAAGCATTTTACCGAACACACTGTTTGTTGACTGTATTTGTATTCTCATCCTTTCTAAATGTTTGTACTAAATTTCAAGGCAATCCAAGAACTGGAACTAGGTCAAAAGTCGATTTGCAATAAAAATACTGAGCAAGTTAAATATATTTTGGAAAAATCTAAATTAAGATGTAATAAGCAACTATCTAATTTCATATTTTAATAGAGCAGAAAGTTGTCGCATGCTATATTTAGGTATAAATAATAGGAAAATATTGACTTGCATAGTTATGCATATGAAATAACACATGGCTCCCTATCGAGTGTCAGATTGGAAACTTCGTATGGTGCCAAAAACGCACTTGTGCGTTCAAATGGTTGCTGAATGAAAACAGCGACAGTTTGTGAAAATCACTAAAATGCGTAATATGCATTTCCGACTGTGAAATGCGTTAATACATGGTTGAACTGGCAGATGGTACAATAATGAGCGTCAAAATGATTACACTCAGATAGGTATCAAATTTAACACATCAATATTTTACAATGATATTCTCAAACATCGAGTATGTATGAAGAGATTGATGAATGTGGATGAAGCGAAAGAGCTATGTTAGGATCGTAGCAAGTGGAACAAAGTAGTCTCTGCCTACCCCTGTGGGAAAGAGGCGTGACGGTATGTATGTATGTGTATTCTCAAAGTTGTAATTTCAAAAAAAACAACACTTCCTAATTTGCTAGAACAAACATTGCTAGATGAAAAATTGACACCTCCGCGAAGCCAACGAACCTGAATTCAGTTAATTTATGCTTCAAAAAGGTTTACAAAACAAAGGGTTAGCGTGCTAAGGCACTAAGGCAGATCAATTACACTATTATAGGCTTACGTCAAACAAGTGCCTCCAGCTTCGATAGTGGTAGTTTACGGAGCCGCAGCGGCGTGGCCCGCCCGATAGGACGCCTTTTACGACGACCACTGCTTGGAGGCCTAAAATGTGCGCTATATTTATTTATTTTTCTACTCCTGTGCCTGTGATGATTATCTGTGATGTATGTAATCACGAGCACCACTGTAACAACACTCATTTATGGAGTACCGGGGGAGTAAGCTGTACATGTGATATATATATTTATATTTTTAATGATTATTAATTGATTTGTTTCATGGCTTTTCTAACTTTATTTTAACTTTATTTTAATTTTACTTGACATTGATTTTCATTTATTCTGACATTTAATTTTCAATATTGTTTTGCGATTCAGTTGTATTTGTTTTATTTTAATAGATTGATTGTGGACTTGTGCTTCCTATTTTAATTATTTACTGTTTAATGTTTAATTTGCATGTCATATTATTGACTAAATATGTGAACTGTATCTCATTTTGACATCTATTGTAAACCATATTTAATTGCAAATAAAGATTACTTACTTACTCATAATAAGACTTTGGATAAAAGCACTTGTTGACTTAAGTCGCTCTAAAAGTGCTCCATCGTTACTCTGCCAGCCATAGACTGCCGGACCTAGGTAAAACTTTTACACGATCAACGTTAAATTTACGATGAAAATGCATGATTACCAACTTAACAAATTATTTCATTGATTGGATAATTATTTTTTAGTTGTCTTTGTTAGTGTTTGGACAAGGTTTGTATAAAATAAAATTTTGTAAAAAAAAAATTGCAGCGGGACGAAGCCCCGGGCTACAGCTAGTCTAATCCTATCCTACTAATGTTATAAACGCGAAAGTTTGTGACGATGTGACGATGTAACGATGTGAGGATGTGAGTGAGTGAGTGAGTGAGTGTGTATGTTTGTTCCTCCTTCACGCTAAAACGACTAGACGGATTTGGATAAAATTTGGAGCGAAGATAGCTGGTACCCTAGATTAAAACATAGGCTACTTTCTATCTCGGAAAATAGCATAGTTCCCGGGGGATAGCGATAAACATATCAATTGCTAATTCTACGCGGACGAAGTCGCGAGCAGAAGCTGGTATAACAATAAAGCGTGATTTTAGCGGCGTGTAGGTGCGCGGTCAGCCCCCGTGTCCGCGAATACATTAGCCGTCCATTTGTGCGTCGGTAAAACACCGGCTTACGCTCGCGTTTCTGTCACCACCACATTATGCGGAACTAGCTGACGCTGTCGAGATTAGTCGCCGTCTAGGATGTATTGTTTTAAGAGTACGCCAAGTAATTAAACCACAATTTTTTTCAGGATTTTAATGACTGTTGTTGACAATAAATAATTTTTTCCCAAATCTTCAAATTACATTGATCCTATTAACAACCTCCTTTTTAAAACGGTTCGCAGTATTCCAGATCGTCCATTGTTTATGTAAGTGTTGCTGTATTACTTGATTTGTGTGTCTGTTTGTGTCAGAGTTCCCTCCGGGCTTCGGAGGCGGATAAGCGGCGGATGGCGGACCGTGTGGCTAAGCTGGAGGATGAGCTGCGTATCCTCAGGGTTTCCACCAGGTAATGATTGATTGCGCGTTGGATGCGGTGAAGCTGCCGTTTCAGTTCTGTGCAAGTTTTTTGGGACAACTACAGAACGACAAATTGTATACACTGATTTAATACATATTATAGGAAGATTAACTAAACAGATTTATAAGGGGAGTGTGAGTGGGTGCCTAGGGAGGGGAAGGCCTAGACGGAAGTTCCGTGATCAAATTGGGGACGTTTTGGAAAAAGGTCAGGTCAAGAGTAGGTACCCGAAACCGACGAGCATGTATGAAGAGATTGATGAATGTGGATGAAGCGAAAGAGGTATGTCAGGATCGTAGCAAATGGAACAAAGCTGTCTTTGCCTATCCCTGTGGGAAAGAGGCGTGACGGTATGTATGTATGTATAGGTAAGTAAATATTGAAAATTGTTCCAATTTAGGAGATATAAGAAAAGAACATTTCCGAAGTGTCGCTACTTTCGCGGCTGGTGTCGCCTTAAGAGGCTGACAACACCTAACTTTGTTGAAATTGATGTTATTTAAGCACTTTTTTAAGAAAAACTACACACAAAAAAAATATACGTTAATTTTCATCATATTTCAAACACGCTGCATAATTCGATACATAATTGAACAAAATTGGCTCGATAGAAAATAATTGCAAAGATTGGTCTTAAAATCATCATTAAACGGTTTTATATCTTTATTTTTTCGACGTACGGGTCTGCAATTAAAAACATGAAGTCAACATATTCATAATTACGCGGCTAACGAGTCATATTTCACAAATAATTCGTACTTTTTTTATTTGTTACTATTTGTGTCTTACTTGCAAGATTTTAGACGCGCGCCAAGCTGCCGGAATAGTTTCTTCTCTTTCACTAACAGGCACGCGAACCGTATGTGTGAAGAGTGGCGCTGCTCAAGGTCATTTGCTGTTGACAGCGCCTTAACAAAGAACCACGGATTGGTACGTGAAAGGTTTCTCAAAACATTTACCTTGTCCTTAGCCTGGAATCGAGCGAGAACGGCATAACGAACGGCAACGATGACACTGAGTCGCTGCGACTGCGCAAGGAACTCACTGACATGAAGAAAGCCAAGCAGACCGCGGAGGAACACGCTTTCAAGTGAGTACTACCAATGGCGCGCTCCATAGATCTTGAGCAGCACAAAACATACCTGATTCTTAAGTATTAAAAAAAAATCGCTGAATCACCACTGAAATTGAAGCCCTTGATCAAACAAGACTTTATAGTTAGGAATGCAGATGTTTGATCGGTATTTATGGTAAATTTTAATAGGTTTCATGTAACAAATCCCATACATAGTGATAAAGAAAAATCTATCATAAAAAAACTAGACAAATCACTAATGTGTCGCAGAATTGTACAATTCTACATTCGCGTTCCTTTGATTCGGATCAGACTTACGAAATGTCACAATTAAGTAAGTAACTTATCTTCCAGACTGGAACGGCTAGTGACCCAACTCCGTTCTAAATTCAACGGCCTCCAAGTAACCCCGAACGGTCCCGAATCGCTGCCGAGCGAACCCGAACACGACACGGGGCGCGCGCGCCGCACTAGTGTCAACTCCAATACGACTGTCGTGTTCGGACCCGTCACAGACTTGTAGCGAACAGAGATCGGACAGCTAGTCTGTACTGTGGCCGCTGATATTTTCTGGACTATATTGGAAAGATATATTTGACAGAATTTATTCATATCTGGTTAAAAATTGATGTGCGAGTGTTTTATTTGATTCGTTGTATCAAATGTCTCAATTAGAAACGTACATAGGTGCCATTCATGAAGACTCCCATCGTGGTACTTGTTGTTATGTTGTTAATTAATTATGATAAATCCACACGTCTTCGTGGATGGCACTATTTATAACTTGTAACGAAAGCACATTCAATGGAACAACAATACAATTTCACATTCGGTCGTTCTAACAATGACACATTTATGGTATACTAATGTACAAAAAATGTGTTACACAGAGGAAAGTCAAGTTTATTATGTATAAGTAAATTCAATAGGTATCGAAAATAGTTTTTTAACAGGATAACATTAAAAAAATATCATGTATTGCAATAACCTAGTAAAAATGATATGCTTTGTGTAACTATCTCAATGAAAAAAGTTTTAGTGTTTCGATGGCGTTTTTAAATACGTATGATATTAATAAAAACATATTAGTTTATTGAGATAACAGTTAGTTGTACTCAAGAAATGCTTGCATATCCGTGTACTCATTGAGAATAATGTCATTAGAATTTGCGTGTGGTGCTTTTGAATGTTTGTTTGAAATTTTTGAATCATTGTGTTCTTGAATATGTTTGTTAAATACAGTAAAGTGTACTCTGTAAATGATATTGACTGACACTCAGCGAGTCGCACCTATGTATTGACGTTTGCAATTTTCAATCATTCACGTTTGACACTTTAAAATTGTGCTGTTACATTATCCTTTTAACACAAAAACTAGTACGTTAATAATGATTACTACTTGATTAGTCTTTAAATCTATTGACTTCTTAAATTCAATTACAAAAACGCGAATGTTGTTTTATGTAACAAATATATTCTTTAACATTAGTTTTTTTCTGTGTAACGGTCCTAATCACAAGTGTAAACGCGCCTTAACTTCGTCTATATTTACACTGCGTTATGTTTCGCATGTTTTCGTTTTTGGTTTATTTTCAAATCGCTAATTAATTGATTGCTAGTACACTTCGAATGCCTACTGTTAAAAGGTTACATGTTTCTTGTCAACATTAGAACGTTAGAACCTTCTCGTAGTCGGCATTGTGTTACTTAACTTCTGACTTTGTAAAATTGTTGATATTTTCTGTTAAGTATAAGGAGTTAATTGCATTATATGTCAGCTCAATTATTTGTTGTAATAATTAGGACTGATTATAGAGTGATTTAATCGTATTATTTGATTACAATGATTACATATAAGACATCTTAATACAACTTTGTTAAAATCAAAAATATGTAAGAAAGTTGAATTATTGGCTGCCGATTATAAATTTATTTTGGTCTCAAATTGTGTTTTAATAATAATATGAAAAGATAAAAAAAACAAAGATCACAAACAAGTTTTTTATGCTTATGCTACTTTTAAAATCGTAACTATTTTATAACTACCTAACTAACTAATATTGTTTATATTCGTTTTTAATTTTTTTATCTAGCTCATGTTTGTGATGGCTTTATTTTTAATTAATAATCGAACTGGAAATAGCACTGATGTTGGTGTGTGATTTGGACCGTCCGAGATGGGCCTTGTAACAATTTGATACATCTGTCTCACTCAAACGTATTGTCCCGTCTCTCTTAGGGCCGATGATTCAGACAGCAGTGGCTATTTTATTTTTAAGATGTGTGCTCTCTATTGTGCTATCATTTTAGTACTTTGATTATTATAACATTACTGTTGTGACTTGGAATGTGTGGTTATTAATCCAAAAAAATGTGTGAGGTGTGTTTTTAAATAGAAAATGGAAGATGAACGTGCCGAATTATAAAGTGCTATAAATGTAAAAGAACTGGCTCAAATTGGTAATAACTGGTTATGATACTTAACAAAACTATAGAATACTCCCATTAAAGTGTTATCGCATGAGATATGTATAAAATACCTGTAGAATTGTAGTAGAAAAATGTATGACACCTGTTATCCTGAAATTCATTAATGTTTGCTACTTATACGATATTTGCACTGTAATATTCATATAACCCCTTTGATATTTGATATCATAGAATAATTAACGATCTATATAATAACGACCTATTTTTGCCACTTACGTAGAAAATGATTGCTCCTTAAGTTTCAGTTCAGTTAGTATAATGCCCCTCCCCCCTACTAACCACCGACATCACAGCTAGATTAGACTGATTTTATTAATTTATTATTAAGAATAAGTAACATACCAAATTGGAAATTAGGAATATTATTTCGTCATAATTTATTAACGCTTACAGATAAATAGAAAATCGCTGCCGTAGATTAATACTATATTAAACAATGTTATAGTTCGTAAAGTAGGGAATATACTAAACAAACTATAGAATTTTTATTTCACTGTAAACGGAAAAGAAGAATTTATATTTGTTTTGCTTTTTACGAAATCATAAAAAAAATTTAATCAGAAATACCTAGGTCATTGTTTTGTGATTTTTGCATTTGAGATTATAATTGTGAAATAATGGGATTTCTTATCTAAAAAGAAATCAACCAAGTGAAATAAAACTGTCAAAATTTAATTTCACTGCAGATCTCTTAATTTCGTTGCTAATCTGTTAAAAAAGTTAGTTTTTAGTATACTGGTGCCTTAACATACGAAAACATGTCCGCCCGATTATAAAATACAATTTGCCTTTAGTCATCTCCTTGTTGGGCCAACGTTGGACAGTCGCCATCAGATAAATCGTAGCGGGCGAGGTCCTCAAATATTTCGGAGCAGCATTAAATTTCAATAAATTCGTTACACTAGATATGGTTAATAACATCGGAACACGCAATCCGTCATAAATATAAGAACAGCGACTTTTCAATAAATTCAGGACGTTCAATGAGCTAAAAATATCAGGAAGCACATATCGTCAAAGGTATCGACACAGTCAGGCTGATCACAAATATCGGAACATATGTGGAAAATAAACCTTACGTATATAATAATAGATTCGAATTTCAAACAAAATACAAATAAGGTTCAAACGTCATGCCAAAATGAAAGATATGTCACCTATATTAGTGTACGCGTCTGCATGCATAATTCACTGTGTTAGTAACATAAAACCTTTTTTGTTGTATAATGTGTAAATTGTTACTGGCCACTAAATTGCCAAATACTTTTTTTACGAATAAAATTTCTCTTCTTCTGCTGTTATAAGTCAAAGCATGTAGTTCTATTTTATAAAACTAATTTCATTATAAACACACTGTAATTTAAACTGTTTGTCACAAAGTTAAGGTATATTTTCAAAAAATGTTCCGATCTTTATGGTCAGCCTGTCTGCATCGATACCTTTGACGATCTGTGACGTCCCGATTTAATTGAAAAGTCGCTGCTACTTTATTTATGACTAATTGCGTGTTCTGATGTTAGTAACCTTAGAGTGTAACGAATTTATTGAAATTTAAGGCTGCTCCGAATTATTTGAGGACCTCGCTCGCTACGATATATCTGATGGCGACTAGACCATCTAAGTACAGTAAAATTTGTGGGCAGTTTTCAGCATTTGGTGAAGTTTTTATTACAAGTGACATCAAATCACTGACTGTATAATTCGCTTCTGGCCATTAAATGTCATCAAGTTACAAACTCGAGAACTTTGCCGGCAAATGTAACTGCAACATTATGTGCTTTGGCCAATATTGGCCCAACATTATTATCCTACAAGGCGTCTTCAGCTATGACGTAGGTATCCATTGAGGTTTTTTTTGTAGAATTTGGGATTTCAGACTTTTTTATTAAAATAGTTGTTCTGAAATGTTTTCCAATTTTTATGGTCATTAATTAATTAGGTACTGTTAAACCGGTTGTGTTTTTATGGAATTGATTGACGATTTTTGTGATTTTAATTTTAATTTCTGAATACTCATATACTGTTTTTACGGTTGCTTTATTATAACACAAAATAATTATAACTACACTTAAAAACGGCTGGGATTATTGAACAAATGACTAAAATAAAAAGTTTAAATTATTTGCGCATTTTTATTGTGTTTGCAACTATGATTATCATTATCACCGATGTTGTTTTCTACTAAATAAATGATTTCTAATACTTTTAGTTTTATTTCACTCCTGAAATATCTGTTGCGAGCGTTGATTCGGAGTACAGTTTATTAATTAATTCGGTTCTGAAATAGCGAGCGTAATTAATTAATTATACAAGTCCCAAATTTTAAGTTCGAATCGTGCCGTCTGGCCAACACTATAGTGTTTAATATTAGAGTGAGAGGAACTACCAAGCACGAGAAAGGTATGACAAGACCCCTAGCCACAATGGTGGTCCACACTGGCCTGCGACTTGCAACGAGCCCAACTTACAGACAAGATGACACAGGACGGATTGTCCGATAGAAAGAGAGGACTGAATAAAGAGGAAAGCACAATATAACGAGGGAAAAAGGCAAGGATGAAGAGAGATTATAGAGAGAGGGAAGGTAGTTAAGAATGACACGAATTTCGGATTTTAGAGTAGACTCCCTGGTCCATAGTGTAAGAATGATTTCGTCTAAGTATCTCGCTGTTTCTCTTGCCTTGCCAATCTATTACCAAATACAGGTACTCCAACCTCATCGTTGCTATATCTTGCGTTTTATGGCTAAATAAAAAACGCATAGGTATTCAAATACTTTCACCATGATATCGATTTTAAATTACTGGTAAAAGAATTCCAGCGAACAACATTTTTCCCTCATAACGTTTCGATTAGGCCGAGCGCTTGAATTTTTTATGTGTGAATAATGACCAGTTCAATTGCGTTTTAACCCCAACCTTCCGGAACCAATTTGCTGGAGAGTGAAACAACACGCCATTGTCTCCATTATTCTACAATATTTTCAATGAAAACACGTAAAATAGCGTAGGGTGCGCGTGCGCACGTGACCGCCGCGTGCCGGCGCCACGGGCGACGCCATCTTGCTTTAATCTATGGGTGGGAACTTCCGCCGGAAAACGCGTCACGTTTGTGTGAAAAGTTATCGGTGTTGGAAAATTAGTACCCATGTTATGAGAAGAGTAAGCTATTTAATTATTATTTAGTAGGATAGTGCATAAGTTGCGACAGTACCTACTTAAAAAGTAGTAGGTAGTACCTACCTATATTAGTAGTTAGTGAAGTTCGACACATCTCTTCATAGTAACGAATATTTTTATCAAGGAATAATTTACTCACAGGAGTATAAATCTAATCACATCCTTATATAGAATGAGTTTCAATTTAAAAACATAATTTTGATAAGTAAAGTTACGTAAATTTTCTTATGTACTTATTCCTCACCCAGTTTATCAGATAATTCGTAAGTAGGTAACTCATAATTCTACCCACAACCATCCAGCAATTACATAATAACGCCAGTGCAGCGATCAAATATGCAGACAGCCGCAGCGCGACAATTTGGGAGCGAACCAATCGGCTGGCTAAAAACCTGCCTCATTACCAGTTATGAATTAATCAGATATTCGATTATTTTTTAGTGATGGGGTGGAGTTTGCGGTGAGTTTATCGACATTGAAAAAGCACAAGGGACAATTAACACAGCTCGACGTAAAAAAAAAAACTATGTTTAAGTCATTGTTTTTAGAGTGCTGCGTACGAATTTACTAGCTCATTAGTTAGCTACAGTGGATCAATTTATTCCGGTGGAGATGCCGGGATTAATTACTCCATTTTGAAGTAGGTAACTGTATATATGGGAAATAAACAAATGAGCAAGTTAAATGTTAACGTGATTTTCCGTTGATATTATATGTATGTATCTGCATTAGATAGTGCGACGGGTACACCTGCTCTTAATTTGGTCTGTACAAAAACATCAATGTCAATTAGGTATAATATTAATTTAATTGAACAGCAAGGTCTATACTGAGCAAGCCACTTTGACGAGGCTGAGATTAGGTTCGATTTTTATCTCGTATCAAACAAAATAGCTTCACAGCCGATGCCTTGCGAGGCGTCTCTCAGTGTAGACACGGCTCAAATAAGCAGCTGTTAATTTATCGAGCCGATAAATTAACAGCTGCTTATTAAAAGCCTTGGTAAAAAAGCCGTGGTAGCCTAGTGGTTTGACCTGTGGCCTCTCAAGCAGAGCGTCGTGGGTTCAAATCCCGGGCTCGCACCTCTGAGTTTTTCGGAATTTATGTGCGAAAATTACATTTGTAAATTACATTACATTTGTAATTTGCCATGAGCTTTTCGGTGAAGGAAAACATCGTGAGGAAACCTGCACACATCTGCGAAGAAATTCAATGGTGTGTGTTAAGTTCCCAATCCGCACTGGGCGCGCGTGGGAACTATAGCCCAAACCCTCCAATACACGGAGGAGGCCTATGCCATGAGGCACGCCGAATTACGCAAGAATTTAATAAATTAACGACAATAACCACAACAACAACATGTACTTACAGAAATTGTAGCGAATTCGGAATAAAAAAAAAAAAAAAAAAGCTTATAAAAATTTATCGAGGTTGATCCAAAACCATGAACCAAAATGTATACAGTGACTTAGTTCTATAAACTAGATTTAAAGACAGTACTACTTTTTTCATTGACTGCCTACCTATAAGTAATTTAAAATTCATAAATTTTCGTCTGTCGCTAGCGCGTCCCTTCCCCATGAATATTGTATGTCGCAATTTGTATAATTTGATTAAGGCCCACCTGTGCTACACTGCATGAATACGTATCCATACTGTCCGCTCGTCAATTAAAATACTATTTTATCACAAGGGCATAAAGTAGAAATATTAATGCACCACCCTTGAATGTGGGTGACGATGCGTTGGCGATACGATACCTAACGCGATATGTCTCACACAAAAACTTTAAGTGATTGCTTTACTTGCGATATGATTTGAGCTGTCATGTTGCTTAGAAAAGCGAATTAATTACTCAACTTTCTTCGCAGACAGACGGTCTATCTATATCTTCTGTCATTATGGTCTTAATAGTGTAAAAAGTACGACTGATTCACTTAGTTAGTAGGTAATTCCAGTCCATGAGCTCATCTTAGATATTCGGTTCGGTTTTCGGGTAAGTACGTTATCCGATTCAAGTAGGTACAATAATAATTTAAACCGATAAGAGTGAGTGACGAGACAGCAAGTCCCCAGTAGGCTTATTGTCTAACTCGCTCGCAGTCGCCATCGTGTTCATTTTGACAGTTCTTGTTATGAATGTGACAGCTAGCTGATTCCGATGCCAATTGTCAGCCCACACATGAACTGTCAAAATGAACACGATGGCGATTGCGAGCGAGTACAATAGGTAAGTTGGTCCCCACTCTCTGTTAAGTTGCAGTTATCTATGTCGTCTCTGTCTGTTTCGTAGTAATAAATAGAGACGGAATCATAGATGACTGACACTAAGATAACTAAAACTTAGCAGAGAGCGGTGAAACAGGCCCTAAGTATAATATATTCTCAAGTCGCCCACCGCTACCATCACACCACCACCATCTTACCATCCATCTCCATCCATCCATCTGGTCTTATTTTTAGACAATGTTTGTACAAATAAATGACTGATTACTGATTATTTAGAGTACAAAAGTTTGTCAAACAAAACGTCTCGAACGCGTTCCCGTAAACGTCTCAATTACTAAGGGGGTTTTGGTTCCGCCAGAGCGGCACGTAACGGCAACGACCTATTCCCAATATTAGCGACGGCTGGACGACGTTGGGGCAAAAAACCTACACTAGGCGCTCAAGAATTGCCTTTTCTTGTCTAAGGGATAGATACACTTATTCTTAGGTACTCATATTTGTAACTGTAAGTACTTATCTAAAACTTTGACCGGTAGTGATCAATTGTCAAGATTCTGGCTCCACTTTTCTTTCCTTCGTAGAGTGTCTACTTAGCTCCTATTCTAAGTAACCAACAAACAATGTAGGTATTCAATTTTTCTTGGAATTTCGTACGTGTCGGAGCGTCAGCAAAATGAAATAGGTAATAAAATTCATAACATCACCAACCCGTCATAGACAAATTGAATTAAAACATCAATATTTCATTGCACCGTTATGCAATATTCATTATTGCACCGGACGTGACCGAGCATTTCTGTTCAATCTGTGACGTCGCGACCCCTGAAATAATGACGTCACAAACACCCTAAAATGTGGCTTTTATCATGTCAGTAATTCGCATGCGCCTCATTAATATCGGAACATCACATTAACTCGTGTTAAAATTGATGACTATGTTTAATTTATGGACCTTTATTTTACGCAGGCAGTTTTAGTTTTGCCTGTAAGTAATTTTCAATAGTGCAATGATGTAGATTCCTTCCTACTGTATCTTTTGACAATATTTTATGAAAGAGTCTAACTTTAAATGAAAATTGAACAATAAGTAGGTACTGTAGAGCTGCCTATTAAGGCACTGTACAGGGTTCGTTTAAAAGAATCTTGAGCAAACTTGTGGTGGCGGAAGGCCTATTAATTAAAATGCATTTATAACATTGATGTTCACTTTTATTTGATTTTTAGAAATATTACATTTATTTAACACGGGATGCTACTTCAAGCCTCGTCCAATCAGATCTCTACAGTAGGTACCTACCTGAAATAATGAAACTGCATTTATGTATGTGTACGTATAGGGAAAACGCCAGTGAAACATTATTGAAATCCAACGTACAAACAAACAAAGGTTACCGAAGTATTTCAAACAATACTAGAGATTAATAGAGATACGAACGGCCCTATTACTCTATTAATGAGTTCTTTAGTATTGTCAAAGTTTTTAGTGATTGTTGTAAGTATATATTTTTTACAGAATACTTGCACACCAGAAATGGTGTAATGTGCAGTTTTTGATTTTAATTATGGAAGATCCCTGTAACCATATTACTGCGAATAAACTATTTTGATTTTTGATTTTTATACTTAATTAGGTAGATACTTAATTAGTAGCTAGTCTTCTGAAACATGCCGAATGTCACGAAAATAATTAAGTATCACGATCAATTTCGATCCGCATTAAAACTTCATTGTAGTTGTTGAACTTCACTGAATCTTACTCAAACTTGAAAGCTATAAAATCACAGCCAACTCATATCCTCCTAATATTATAAAGGCGAAAGTTTGTGACGATGTAAGTGACGATGTGACAATATGAGTGAGTGAGTGTGTATGTTTGTTCCTTCTTCACGCTGAAACAACTGGACGAATTTGGATAAAATTTGGAATGTAGATAGCTGGCACCCTAGATTGAAACATAGGCTACTTTGTATCCCGAAAAATTGCAGTTTCCACGGGATAGCGATAAACATGTCAAAAGTCGTAGCTGCCTAGAGTCGCGACGTAAATAATTATTGCAGAATATACTATCAACATCAGTTCTTAAGTCTAATCCTACGCGGACGAAGTCGCGGGCAGAAGCTAGTTAGGTAATAAGTCCTGTAGGCTTATTATCTAACTCGCTCGCAATCGCCATCGTGTTCATTTTGACAGTTCTTGTATGAATGTGACAGCTAGCTGATTCCGATGCTAATTGTCAGCCCATACATGAACTGTCAACATGAATACGATGGCGACTGTGAGCGAGTTAGACAATTAGCCTACTGAATACGTGTCATATTTCTCCATCACGAACTTATTTCGTAGCGGCGACGTTATCTCGTGGATGCACCTATCTGCATCGCGCACGCTTATTTAATCAATCACCCCAGTTATCACAAATTACACATTAATGCTGGCAACATTAAGCGTTTCCCGCCCTTGGCCATAAAAAATGGGGTGAGTTTTGAAAGGGTCCCGTAGGTTAAGCTTTTGATGCTACGTTGACTGCTCTTGCCATACAGAATTTTACTCTTCTGTGATTTAGTTACAAAACAACATTGTTTGCGGCGACAAACATTTTGTAAATAAAGGATAATGTAGGATTGTAATGGTGAAAGATTTTTTCAAATCCACCCGGTAGTTTCCGAGCCAATTAATGCAAATAAACAAACAATCAATCAAATATTTTCTCTTTATACCTAATTATTAGTGTAAGTACCCACCTAGATAGTGTAGATATCCTATCTACAGTAAAGTTTTTTTTAGTTACAAATATAAAGACGCGTAGGTAGCGCCTCTGTGGAATCCTAAAACTAGTGATGTCCAACGGAAGTCAGTGCGCGTGCATATGATTATAATGATGTTTTCATAGCAGGGGGCGCATGGGAGCGCGGTTAGGGATGAGTCTGTTGTAAGTTGTACGGTGTTGCCAGGTGCGTAATGACTTTGAGATTTGCCACTGGGTTGCCAGAGGATTAAATTCAACGGACAGTGTGCTAAAAAGATTAGATTAGGGTAAAAAGGGTGTCCTTGCATTGGGTTATGGGGTTACCTTTACGGTTCTAGAAGTAGCTGAGCGTTTCTAAAAAAGTTTGTACATTTGGCGGACAGCATAGGCTAATTTGAAATTAATACTTTTCGATATTATTTTAAGCGCATATTATTACCTGGTTCTTAAAGATTCTAGATAATGTATTTTTTTAGAGATTCGAACTACAAAATAAGCTGTAAAGTTAAATCTTCTGAGTCGAGGCAGTCGATAATTCCTATTTTGTTACTAAGATTCAATTAAGTAAATAGAAACCAAACACATTATTTAGTTGGTTTTATTGAAGAAATAAGGTAGCAATAATAAAATTGTGTACGTTTTTAATGCTAATTCTTTACTCTTTTAAGGTAATCACAAAATAATAAAGATATTCACTCCTTTTTGTTACCATTGGGTCAAACGTACCCTGAAAATTTACAATATAATGCTTATTTATAAAGTTAGGATAATATTTTTTGGAAATTATCATAATTAAATTGCTAAATATTCGTCTGGAATATTTAATATATATATATTTTAACAAATATAAACAAAAATGAACAAAACTTCGTATTTTTTTACGGGACAGTAACAATAAGAGGAACATTGGTAACAAATTAGGAACTCTTAGGCACAGTATTCATTAGTCAGGTTTCAATATTATAATCACTACATACATTTTTTAAAAGATAGAGTGATTAAATACCATAAATTTTTGATATCTACGTTTATAATAAATATCTACGTTAAATAAAATACACAAATACTGTCAAATAAAAATAAAAATACCTCTCATGTATATAAATTAAGTCATTTTCAAATAGTCTACACACTGCCTTAGGAATTCTTTTTTGTTACTCCCATTTCCTAGCCATACGTTACCATTAAAAAGTAACAAAAAAGGAAGTAACCAATGGTGGAAAAATGGTGCCCGGCACATTTAAAAAATTCGTAAAACCAAATATAACGTACTATTTGAACGAAGAATTTAAGAATATGAATCTTGATAAAGTGTTTATAAATAGAATTTAGTTCAAAGTAATAAAAAAACAAAATTTACCCAGGTTTTTCCAGTAACAAAAGAGGACTTTTTTTTCAGGTTTGACCATCGACGCACTTTATCAACTCGCAGTTTTGATTTTTGAAAGGTGACTGTTTATTATTAAGGTGGCTATATGATGCTAGTGTTACCAGCATCCTATAAAGAATCTACAAATTTTTGTAAGAAATACCTTTTGGGACGAAAATGCGGTAACAAAAACTGGAATCAAAATTGGAACTTTTTCTGGGACAAACTTTAATCGTTAATTTTAAATATTATTTCTTAGACAAGGATATGAAAACAATGTAGAAAGTAATTGCTTGAGCCTATAATAAGTTAATAAAACACACCACGGAATCGAGAACGTAAAACTGATTTCAAAAATCGATATTTTAGGTTCGAAATTTACAATGGGACATTTACCTTTTCATACAAACTTTACTGAACGATTATTTTAAAAAAATATTTTTTAAATGATCAAATACATATACATTTAATACAGTTAATTTATATTTAAGATAATGAAACGAATTTTATGCTCAATAACTCAAATAAAATACACAGTGGCCTGGTGATTAAAGAAAATAATAAATCTGCACAGGACACCTACAAACGACAAATGTACAAACTTTTTTAGAAACGCTCAGCTTACAATAAGTAAGTGTTGTTCTTTATCTGTATGATTTTATGGTATTTAGTTAATAGAGTAGGACCTACCTACTCAGTAGGTAGTTGACACTATTATCCAACAGTTCCAAGGCACAGGTCTCATAAAACTCTTCATTTCAGCTGTTAAATCTAATCTAATTTTTAAATAAATAGGCACCTAATTTAGTTTTGTTAATTTCAGTTGATATGAAATAAATAGAAAGTCAATTAAAATTAGTGACGTCACATCTTGGTATTGCCATGCAAAATTTACGAGGGAATCGCAATTTGACAAAAGGAGTAGTTTAATGTGTTAGAAAACCCATGTAATAACTAGGTATTACCAGTGAAAATAAAGTAGGTACCACCTAGAATTGTTTTCCAATTTGCCAACTACTTCCCCGCAAAAGACATTCGTTTTCCCACGCCGACGTAATTACAATACGACTAAATCCCTCTTCACTGAACAACCTATTGATTATTATCTTGCCCAAGTATAAACAAATCGCGTTTCAATTATACTGTGTGACCCTTTTGAGGTTATTTTTTAACGCATCGGATAATTGTTACTCGATTACCACGCTAACTCCACACTCCGCAGAATAAAAGACAAACAAAAATACGCCTTACTTGTTTAAATATACGAATGATAAAATTATTTTGGAGTTGCAGATAAAACTATCAAAGTTTTGTAGGTTATTTTTGCGCGGGAAAGCGGCGAGCATGCGTTCCGTTTCGTTCAGAAATCGGTCATCCGTGACCATGAAGTGGGCGCACGTTATGACACGCGCGGTTTTATTAATATTTATTTTTAATTATATTAATTGCCCTTACGATGAATCACTTTTTAATGGGATGACCGAATAAAATTGTATAGGTATCGCTGCTATAGAGTTATGGTAAAAAATAAAGTTACCACTAGAAGTACCAAACTAGATTTACGATCTCTAATTTAATCATGATAAACTTGTTATTCGATTTATGAATACGTTATTACGTTGAATTATTCGTATTTTGATCATTTTTATGTTTTTACGAAACGAAATTTTATGACTTTAAGTTATAGGTAGGTACCTAGATGATATTTTTTTTATAAAATAAAAATTGCTAAGTACTTTTGATTATATAATTAGTTACCTACCTAAATTGATAAAAATTGGTCAGTAGTAGATTATAATGCGCTAGGTACCGTATTGAGCACGACTTAAATTTATTTGTTCATTACGTATTTAAAAGAAGGTTACGCTAACATAGCCTTAAGTAATAGGTAGGTACTTATTAAAGCATTCAAGGCATTCAAGGCATTCAAGGCATCCAAAAAAAATCTCAAATAAAACTGTCACCACATCGTTTCAAAAAGCGCGTAGTCACGTGATTTTTAACGAATTTGCTCGAAGGACCACCCACGGCGCCTTTAATTGTCTAGGCAAACATTTATCAGACGCTGGTGTTGAGGCAGGCCGTTAACACCTGAGCATGGAGATAAAAACTTATTAGTCGGAATGGAGAAGCAAACTAGGAGTTAGTCGTTTTTACCTGAGATCTATACTTGACTTCGGTCGCTTTCACTTTTGTTCTTCCCGTGAACATGAGACCAGGGGCCTTACATCTCTACTAATACATCTCGAACGCGTTTGCGTATGAACGTCTCAATTAACATCCGGATAAGTTTTTTTTAGAAATGGTACCTAGAACTTATAGGTACCTAGACTACTTTCAGTAATGTTAACATAACTAACTTAACACTACCAGGGGCCCGATTTTTAAAAGCACAATGTGTGTGAAAATACCACTCGAAAGTGGTGGAAAATTGTGCTGAATTTGAAACACGAGTAGCTTAGAAGACAATCACATTGTGATTCTCATTAATCTTGTGAACTATTGAAAACTTTGATTTGTGCTGTAGTTTTGGAGATATAAGCTGACTTATACCTTATACCACTTTCGAGTGATATGCTTTAAAAAATCGGGCCCCAGCTGACCAAAATGCCATCTAACTAAAAGAAGAATATTTTTTTTACAGAATTCGACACAGATACAAAATTTATATTTAAAAAAATAACTTAAACATTAACAAACAGCCAATAAATGCTGAATATTGTCAAAAGTGCTACATTCATCATGATGCTGCATAGATAGGTAGATACCAGGAGCCTTACCATGACGTCTTAATACTATTCAATTTAGACTCAGTTCAGGTTTTAGCTGTCATTTTTAGTATGGATCTGACAGCGAGCGAACCTAAACTGATTCAGACTTGAATCCCACTAAGACGTCATGGACTCATGGTAAGGCCCAAGGCGCAGCTATACATTTTGATTTGACCCATAAGGGCTCCTATAGATTGCATAGCTTATGCCTATAGACAAAGAGGTCTTTACTTTAAGAAAAATATTATTGTATCGTACGATACAATGTCAAGATGAATTAATGTCTTAGTTATATTAATGACTAAGTTATTTGGTTTCAGGTTTAGTTAGACCATGCATGTTTGTCTCTTAATAGTCCTCTGACCTATAATATACTTTTGACATCAGAGACTTTTTTAAGTAATTTTTAAAGCACTGGAAAGGGTAAATTTTAAGCTTCATCAGGTAACTTATTATAAATTGTTCAAGCTTTGCAAATTACATCGGATGTTCTCAATGTTTGCTGATAAGGCTCCCATCAGGCCAATAGTATCAGCCAGTAAGCCTTTTAGGATGCTGGCACTCAGCGCGAGAGTCCTGAGACGTTGTTTTAAGGCGAGGGCCTCGGAGGCCTTCGAGAACGCTCCACGGTGGTCTTGCTGCGGTACCGGTGAGCGCAGAAGTCTTAGGTCTCTGGAAATTTCGATCAATGTTGATGTTTTTAGTGGAGGGGTGAAATACATCTAGAAAAAGGTTGAAACTGCAATTTGATGCTCGAATATAACTTGTTACCAGGGGCCTTACCATGACGGATTTTACGCAAAGCATGCTGTACCATACTAGTAGTTACCTGGACCAGTCCAGTAGAGACTTTATACATCTCTACTATAGCCTAATATAATTTAAGGTCTCTACTTAACTTGGGGACCTTATACATCTCTTTTATAAATTTATTATAAGTTTAGTGGAATTTAAGTATTGTTGTAAATTTATTTTATGTTGAAAAATGGCTTTCTGCCAAGTATCTTGCGGCGCATTCTTCTGGGCAATGATGCTGGTTTTCCGAATGCGCTGGTAGTTTCAAAAATACATGTAATAGAGCCCTTGGCGGCCTATTTGCAAAAGAAAGTTTAGTATGAATTTTGAATTTTTGTAGTTTTAAGCGACATGGTTACTGGATTACTAGTTCTCCAAAGTAAATACCTGATTTCGGAAACTTATCAAACTTTCACTGTTTCACGTGACTGCCCAAGCATGGTGGGGCTTCACGTTTATTATGGTTTTACGACGAGTGCCACTTAACGCTCGCTACCGGGTACCCGGTATCGGGTATGTGGGTACCCCCCCATTAATTAGATGCACCACCCCCACTCATTTCAGATGTTGGACATGCTAACAAGGGGGATTGAGTTAGGCAGGAATTTGAAGGTAGTGCGTACTTGGTAGTTTAGTGTGATTAAAAAAAACGAAGCTCAGTTGGGTTTGACGTTGGTTAGTGACCCTGACTATGAAGCTAGAGGTCCCGGGTTTGAATCCCGGTAGGAACAGACATTTTTATGATGAATACCTACGAATGTTAGTGCCCGATATTTAAGTATGTATATTTGTATAAGTATGTTTATCCGTTGCCTTGGGTACCCATAGTACAAGCTTCGCTTAGTTTGGGACTGGGTCAATTGGTGTTATTGGTCCTATATATTTATTTATTTATTTAGTAGTTTTAAGGCAGTAGTCAGAGGCTTATTTGAATCACAAAGCAGACTGCGCCGAAAACAACTCTCAAAGTCAGTTGAGAGCTATTTTGTCGGGTTCTCTATTGTTTGCCCGAATTTCATATAAACTAATTTCACATGCCCGAATTTCATTTGCCATAATTTTATATTCCATAACGATATATATGCCATAATGATCATTAGCCATATTTTCATTTGCCATAATTTTCAGGTGCCATAACGATACGTTTGCCATAAATTTAATTTTTCCTATTATCAATTGTCCTAATATCATTTGCCATAAAATTCAAATGCCATAATAATTATTTGCCATAAAAAACCCACAATTTTGATTCTTGTAATAATAATAACTAATTAAAAATGTTATTTTTTTACTACGGGTTGTGTTAATTATCTACGTTTAACAGATGTGATGTGTAGAAAACAAACATAAATATGAACTGAATGACCCTGAGGCGAAGCCGACGGAGCTCCGCTTCGCGGAGCACCTATTCCGCCTAGTTTTGGCGCTTCGCGCCTTGACGCCATTCTAACCTAACCTAACCTAATTAATGGACCAGGCATGTGGCTATTGAGGGGGGCTTTGCCCCCCGAGCCCCCCGAGCTCTTAGAGATGCTTCTATTTCAGCTCTGAGGGTCGCAAGAAACCTAACGAACCTACCGTGTTTCGGTAGCAGTAAATTTCAACAGTCTGGATCTGTTTTTTCCTTAATTATGGCAAATGATTCTTATGGCATGAAATATTAGTGATTTTGAAAGTTATGGAAAGTAAAAATTATGGAAAGTGATATTATGGTATCTAATATTAGGGATGTTGAACATTATGACGTTTGAGTATTATGGCATTAAAAAATTATGGCATGTGATATTAGGGCAAATGAAGGTTATAGCCAGTGACCATTATGGCAAATGAAATTAGTACAAATGAAATTATGGGAAATGGAGGGATCCCATTTTGTCGGCGTACTTTCGAATAAGTAGCTGATGTCATCTAGATCAAAGTATAGGGAATACAGGGAATCTGAATAAAATACTTAACCTCAGCCTAGCATTACTTGTGTGTGATAATAACAATAATTGACACCAATCGTCCGAGTCCCAAACTAAGCAAAGCTTTGTACCTATTATGGTTACTAGGCAACGGATGAACATAAATCGAACCCGGGACATCAAGCTTCATACCTAGTCAAGTTCTCTTACCACTTGGTTATCCGGTCCTCAAATACACTGATGATCAAAAATGACGGGGCACTATTCATTAAATTTTATGTGGAAAGCACCCCGTTTTTGTTGCCCTTATGTGCACCTACTACAATTTTATCCAACACCATAACCTGTCTATAATCGTAGACACTTTATGGTCAAATAAGTAAGTCAATATGAACTCTTGCGCAACTTTTAGCGTGCGATCTCCAATTGTGTATATCTACTAATTAGGCACTACAATGTTTGTTAACCTAATCGATATATCAGCAATCGATTCCAATTTGTTTATCGATTTACACAGTTTATTATCGATGGAGTACGAACTTATCTGTTTACATCAATAAAACTCAATGGATACGTTTAGACAACACCAATAAATAATACTACCGGTGTAGATGTAGGTACAGTCAGTAAAATAACTAAATGAATGTTAAAAATATTATCATTGCAGGTCTGAATCCTTCTTGTCAAAGTTCAAAGTTAAAGTTACAAGACAGAGAGTGACAGTGATAAAGTGATAAAGATAAACGATTAATGTATTAATGGTGCGGCAGCCCACCACGCAAAATAAGCGCAGTTCATGGACGTCGAGTTGCGGAAATCAGCCCGTTACAACATAGGTAAAATAACATAATGTATTCGCCATTACTTACCTCTCATATTGCGGTTTTTTAAGTTGTTTTACGTAGGTACTTACCTAGGTACAATGGCAAAATTATCTTCGAGCCATATTTTTCTACAAACTTTTTAATTTACTCGCAAGTCCCTTAATGTCTTAAAAATTTTCAAATTTGTCTACCTTGTTGTGTATGACAATGCAAGTACAGCGAACAAAAAGTATAGTCAGCAGAAAAATATTATTTTAATGTTTTCTTAACAAAAAACTTATTTAAAACTGACTAAGATTAACATTAACTATATAGGTATACAATAGAGCCATTTTCACATATTCGTAAACACCTTATCCATGAAATGCATTTGGTTATTATGCGTAAGATTCACTCTATGACTATTTTTAAAGTGGCGGTACTTGCGGCATAATGCCAAGGGTTCTATAGTCCCACGCTCTTTGCATTAAAAGCAGCGTGTGCGCACTTAAAAAACAATCAAAGCTATGCAGTGTGGGGAGAGAATGGCCACTGGCATGTTCGAACATTGTGATTTGATAAAAAGTTTTAGGCACAAAAACACATCAGTAAGTGATACCTATACAAAGAACATCGCAATGATGCAGTTGGTAAAGTGACATCTCATAAAACATTACATATTCGGTAATGTTAGGTATGTATTGTGGCTCTCTGTATTTGCAATTTTAAACTCACTCGTCTGTCCCTAATATAAATACTCCTCTCATACACTCAAGGGTTGACTGGAAGAGATCCCTTAAAGGGATAAGTTCGCCTTTGTGCATGTATCTGTGTTTGTCAATTTTACTAATTAGTCTTATGTTTATTTGCACAGTAAAGAGTTTACTTACTTACCTACTCCTTTTTTTGAAGTCGCTTAAAAAGATGCAAGTCTCACAACGCAGTTCTTTTACTAGTTACAAAGTTTTGGGATGTAATCAAGTCAAGTCTGTTAATTTGGTCAGTGTCAGAGGTGTCTATAGAACTCGATTTGCGTCAAGTTGCCTGTTTTAAAACGGTGGAGGATTACATTTTATAGTTCTCCTACTTGCTTTTGAAATAGGCAAGTCGATGTTAATAGAGTTTTATGGACATCCCCCGGTGCCTATACTGACTGACCAATTTAACCTACTTGGTTTAACATTACATTTCAAAACATTTTTATAATATAAGAACAGATTTGTGAGACCTGCATCCTCTTACATGCACTTAAACGTTATTGATGAGATATCATTTTTCTAATCGTAACATTGCGATGTTCTATTACAGTTCAAGATGTTCTATCTATAACAGTTCAAGAGATACAATTCTCTGGCAGACGAAAGGACAAACAACTGATATTTACCGTCCCTCTCACTCTCATATTAATAAATATTAGTGAGAACGGAACGGAACGAAACGAACTTCGAAAATCGCTTTTCAGAGTATAACGCCAGGGGCCTTACCATAACGTCCTAATTCCGACGCAGTTCAAGTTTTAGCTGTCACTTTTAGTATGAATCTGACAGCGAGCGGACCTAAACTGAATCGCATTAAGACGTCATGGTACGGCCCCAGGACACCGCCGCCATAATTATCCGACAGTAAATTAAAAACAAGGGTGTACCCGCAACGCTCCAGGCCACAAATTAATTTCGTATTACGACTGTTAAGTATGGGAACACGGCTGAGCCACCAATACCCGGGTATTAGGTTGATATAGTTCCCGGGTCCCTCGGGCACTTGTACCGGCTTTGCCCGGATTAGAGGGCTTACATGCTTGTAGGCGGGAAATAAGATCTCATGGCGCATACTAAAAAAAGACAAAGTCATTGGTACATGCATATGACATTTGGAGGGTTCTCTATTGATTTGCCGAAAATTTTATTGCCGAATTTCATTTTGCCGAATCATCATATGGCAACTTGTTAAAATGATTAGTTTCATTTCCCAACTCAACGTTTGTTTTTTTTTACATGGACACTTATTAAAATGTCATTTTTTATGTAGCCAAATGGTACCACATAACCATTAATAAAAAATAAGACATTCTAAGGTAAAATAAAGACTGTTTATAAATTAAAACAAACATGTTCGCGGCTAAGGGGTGGCCCAAGGGCCACCCCGCCGCACCTACACCTAAATTAATCCAAATTAATCATAAGACTTTTTCGGCCTAGTGTAACATTTGCCATGTGAAAAATACTCCAAAAGTTTAAAATCAAAATGATATTCGTCTTTATGAAAATTCGGCCAAATGAGAGGTTGGCATACAAAAATTTGCCAATTGTCAGTTGTCAAAGTAAACATTCGGTGAAACGTTGGTTGCCAAATGAAATTCGATCAAAAAAAATTCGGCGAAAAGGCAGAACACCCATCTGGAGACTTGAATAGAGATAAAGATTTTAATGTAGCGAAAACCAACACATGCTAATATTATTTATGAGCCCTTTTATTTGTGGCATTATTTAATTAATATGTCTAAACTACCTATATTAGAATACATAGAAAATCATAAAGTAAATGGGTGGCAATAAATAAAGCACGCATCACAGATTGATGGGGAATTGGGGTTGATTCCTAACCATAGTATAAGTTTTCGAAATTTTCTGTGATTTAGTGTTCAGTATAGTAGAATATAGGTATACTTAAGTTCTAATGGGATTAACCGTAAAACTAGAAATAAAAACAGGAAGTAAAATTTTGGGCTCTGTCCACCCCGTGAGGGATAAAGACGTGATTTATGTATGTATGTAGAAAATTTTAGCTACATTTCTATGTTTAGGTAGGTACGTTAACTTAATATTCAATAAGAGTTTTCAATGATTCATTCGAAATATTCTAAACGGGATATAAACCGCGATTTCCGTGATTAATGAACTTAATATTCGTTCGTATTTTTCTGTCGTTTGCCTTTCCCGGCTCAGTCAGACACAGACAAGACATAACTTTTCATACAACGGCAAGGGGTTAAGTTTTGGCAGATAAATATAAAGCATTATAAGTAGGTAAAAGTAAAACAAACCTTACCATGAACTTATTTTACTTGTTTTTTTTAGGGTTCCATACCCAAAGGATAAAAACGGAACCCTATTACTAAGACTTCGCTGTCCGTCCGTCCGGCCGTCTGCCACCAGGCTGTATCTCAAGAACCGTAATAGCTAGACAGTTGAAATTTTCACAGATTATGTATTTTTATTGTGGCTACAACAAAAAATACTAAAATCAAAATAACAATAATAATTAAGGGGGGCTCCCATACAACAGAGTAGTTGTTGGCGTTTTATTTTCTGGTACGACTCGCATTGGCCTGTTTTTTTTAAAATTCTCGGGCCGTCATTTTACAAGAACGTTTCTACCCTACGGTACGTCGTTGTTGTTTCATTATCGTCTGAAATAGCGGAGGAAACAAGCCCTCGCGGGACGGGGGAGGGGTTACCTGTGCGCCCGCGCACGGTACCTGACCTAGGAAAACAAACATGGCGGTGCGATATGCTTAGTGTGGACATGCCGTTTATTTGTTACTAGGTAGCTGTTGCCCGCGACTTCGTCCGCACAGAATTAAATAGAGCCTATAAGACACTTTTGAATAATGGCTTCTATTTGTAAAACAATTTTCAAAATCGGTTCAGTAGATCCAGAGATTACGCCCAAAAATCTCACAAACTCACAAACTTTACCTCTTTCTAATATTATTGTAGATTTGGAGTAGGTACCTACATGAAATATTAAAGTTTAGTGATCGTGTGAAAATTCAGATTCAAGTTTTCGCGATTTGTTGCACGTCGTTTGGATAACTTCGGGTGAGTTTGTTGTTCTAAATTATTAATTTAACTTATTTTTTTTAGGTCCGTGGTTGACTGCTATCAATCGTATCAGGTATATTAAGTAGTGGTCTATATGATATGAACCAAATTACCTTACACACAAGGTTTCGGTTCATAGTTTATTTTATTCTGCTTATGGATAGCAGACGTGTCCACAATATTCTGTCCATACATGTTATGAGTGTGATATTTTCATATTTTTTGGTAGTAATTTTTTGTGTGACACGCTAAGTGGCACGATACGGACCACCCACGAATGAAAACCTGAGGTTTTATAAACTAAAACACTTATTTCTACAAAAAATAGAGGTGTTTATTATAGTAAAATCCATTAGAAATAACAATATTTTTGTACCTTAAACATGATGATTTGTGATTATACGAGGAGACGCATTGACTTTGATTAAATATTACGAGTTGGTAAATAATACAAGTATTATTAAAACAGTGTATTTCTGGGGCCTTACTATGACATCCTAATTCCGACTCAGTTCAAGTCTTACCCCCTTATTCATAAACGCTCTATAGGCTTCTGCTAAGTTAGCAATCGTTTGTCCTTATCTGTGGAAGGTAAATGTCGTGACAGATAAGGACAAACGATTGCTAAGCTAGTAGAAGCCTATAGAGCGTTTATGAATAAGAGGGTTAGCTGTTACTTTTAGTATGAATCTGACTGCGGGCGAACCTAAACTAAATCGCATTAAGACGTCATGGTAATGCCCCTGAACTGTTTGGTCTAAACTTTTAAGCCCAGTTTAGAATTGGAAGAAAAATCTGCAAGATTCATTACATTTCCAGGCCGTGACGCGAACGGGTAGAAGTCATCAACCCAGTGCCGCAATATTATGTGACTTAAGACTCTAAGAACTTAATATTTCTATACTTACCCTTAACTTGGGGACCTTATATATCCTTTTTATAAATGTATTATCTTGAACCATAAAGTTAGCGCTTATTGCTACTACCTTCATTCATCTTTATCTATCACTTTGACATTTTCTTTTCACAGACAAACAAAGTTTCTAACTTTTTTATGAATAAAGAGGTCGTTTGAATCAATCATTTTTAAATTACGAAAGCCTTAACCGCTTCGCAGCATAGCATAGGTACTCACGTGAACACGCCGACAATTGCCGAACACTGCCGAAGTTCCCCGAACTCTCCCGAAGAGCGGCGACTGACAAACGACTCGGCCATTAGTCGTGTTGACTCAAGAATATCGAAACGCTGAAAGGTTGAGCAACCTCGGAGCCGATATCGGTCATACGGTACCGACGCGTGCCTTCGGTGAAACAAATGAAAGTGCAATTTCTCAGAGGACGCATGACACGAAGCAAAATGGCGGCTGTCTGGCAGAAGTACCGGATCCAGGGGTCATCAAAGAGGTCGTGACCACCTTTGTCCAGTCCAGATACGAGATTCAGAAGAGTTTTTTTCTTGACATCAGTTAACCCACTTCCTAGTTTTTGAATACTTATATTTTTTATAGGTAGGTACGTGCTTACCACGTGCTTACGGTAGCACTTGATGGTCCCAACGGAAGACCAGCGCTGGCTGTAAGGCCAGCGATAACGCTGCATAAGCATAAGCTAAGTTGGGGCCATTTCGTGATGTATGTTCTCATGTTTTTGCTTCTTCTTTTTATCTGTAATTTGTTCTATATCCAATTTTTTATCCAAATCGTTAGAGCAGTTTCTTTAAACCAAAAAAATAAACACAATTAAAGTACCTATCTAAATACATTTATAATATTATCAATTACAATTACCTTCGAATATTATGTCCAGCCAGAGGTCCGGAGTTCGTAATTTTTTAAAAACACTGCATCTAAGATTTTTTATTATTCTTCATTTGCATACACGAGTGTATGAGTGTGCTTGTATGGAGTATGCGCAGGAGTGGCCTACTGCGTCTATTTGAACTCGCTATGTCAACAGTGTTCGTACAGTTTGATATCACTTCAGGTCTCCAAATGTTGGCCAATATCACTATTTATGAAAGTATTCGATGATGTTATCATAGCTATAGTAGCTACTATCAAATGATTCATTACTTTGATTAAAAACCTTTGAAAAAAATACAAAAAAACGAGTTTTATTCGCTAATACCACGCAATGACTAAACATAGCCTAGCTGTTGCCCGCGGTTTCGTCCGCTCAGAATTAAATGTACCTAGTCATTTCATTATGTTATCAGGGATAATGTAGGATTCTATTAATGAAAAAAATTGTCAAATCGGTCCAGCAAGCATACTCACGGGCAAAAATATCGGATCGCTTTTCATAGAACTTTGTATGAAAAGTGGCCCGTGATTTTTGCTCGTCAGTGCAAATAAACAAATACATCTTTCCTCAAAATATTAGTGTAGGGTAGGTAGACATCAAAAATATGTACTTAGCAATAGCTTTTATTTAACACAAATATTATGATGCTCTTTTGGATAATTTGTCTATGTGTTGTGTTGTTGTGTGTTTGTTTAGTCTGTGTGTTGTTTGTGTACACGTCGTTTGTCACGTTTTTAAATTTAGGTCCCATTTCGCAAAATAATCCTTTAAGATTGTTATACAAGGTTGCCGTTATTTAAGCTTAAGTGGGTCCTAAATTAAAAAACGTGACCGTACGTATACGCATTGTGAGCATTGCCTGCATCCCCAAACGCATTAAAAAAATAATTAAAAGACCTGTCAATTTCATTCACGCTAATTTCTTTGCTCACACCAAAATGCAAAATCTCACGTCACTTTTAACTCCATCTTGCCCACAAAGGCATGAGACAGTTATGCGTTTCACAAGTTACGTGACCTCATACGCCGCTGTCAACTTACCTACCTGTCTTATCTTAACATGTGCTAATGCAATATAATAAGTATAATAACCCTTTGTGCTGTGGGCATCCCATTGTCGCATCTTTTGGTATTAGCGCGGCCCAAATCACACCATAAAAACTAAAAACACTCAGTTGAAGAATAAGTGAAAGCATGAGACTGAACCTTGTCTTGCGTTTCGGGCTGGCTGAGAGCTCGCATAACAACATCAATACATAATTAGAGCGACCAGAACCCTATGTTATAAAGCTGCAAGTTAAAATTTAGAAGCGGAAGTCTCTATCTAACACATAGTGTCAGAAAGAGATTCCACTTGTAAATTGTAACTTCTAGCTTTATAAAATAGGGCCCAGTATGTGCATTCGAGGCAGCCACCACAAATGGAAGCCAGCAGCGACGCTGTTTGGCTTTGATGGTGGAGCTGCCACATGGAAATTGTTCCACGGACAAGAGCCTAGCTCTTAAGTTTAAGACGAAGTAGGTATAGTTCCCGCAGGCGCTCGATAAACGAATTATTACGTTACGTAAGTACTAGTTTGAAAGCTATATTGTGATTTCTAATTATGATATACTTTTCAAATAAATATACCCAGTGTATCCTGTCTCTGTGTTATCTAGATGCATGAGACGTTGTAATTAAATTATGCCTTCTTCTGTTTAACAATGCAAATACTCTAAATAACCATTAATAATGGACCCGTTCATTAAGTACCTATCTAAGTATGGCGTTGCAGATCTGCCTCGTAATTAAGGGCATCATTAAGAGTGCTCGTACTTTGTTCCAGGGTTAGAGTGTGGTGCAGTTTATGAGCGACGAGCTATTTAGGGCACGAGGGTAGGTTCTATGATCTCAATTAATATATTGAAGCAACGCTGTTCAGGTTATTAACAGCCTAATTAGGCTGCAGAAACAAAAGTCTAAGTACCTAATCTAAGGTCACTAAGTGTCCCAAATATAATAGTTTAGTACTTACCGAAATCCATTTCTATGTTCATGAAATTGCAGTGGCCCGTACTAGGCGAGGACTGCGATTCGCATTTAAATCGGTATATTCTTTATTTTGGATAAATATCGTCCTTTCTCCATTGATAACCAAACTAATTGCTGCTAATTAGTAGGCTAATTAGTAGGTAGGTACTAATATAATAAAAACAAAATCTAAAGAGCCAAACACCGAAACAAGCACGTATAGCGAGATGGAAAGTACTTATTAATAAAATCTTTTATGTTACCTGCTGATAAAATATATAAAAAGACTCAAGGCTTCTAAGCTTTTGTAACAGGCGCTGGAATTTTCTTTCTAAAAGTCTCTTTTTCTGCTATTGCCCAACTAAAATACTGTACAGCACATGCACACTTGAGCATTTTTATGCATAAATAGGCATGCGTTTGAACAATCAAGCCTGAAGGTGAAGCAAAGATCTGATGTGATCTAGCTCTACCTAAAACAAACTATTGATGTAGAATTTCGAATCGCTGCGTCTATGCTTATCGCTTCCGCCTCAGCCTGTGCCCAACACCGCAGGGTTATTTGTTTACGATTATAGAACTCGCTAATTAGCATTGTTGACTCGAATATTGAAGACATTCGGGCTGACGTTTGTTTGTCCAATTAGCTATTGTTTGTTTATGATAAGTTTTATCGGTTATCACGCCTTCTTAGGTTCTAGGCGCGTGATCAGAAAAGTTAGGTCACTTACAACGTCATATGATTTTTCAATAATACATACACTGTCGCCTGTGCACTGTGTGTGTGTGTGTGTACTGTGTCTGTGTGAGATCCCTTATAGGGATAAGTTCGCCTTTGTGCATATAGTAATGATTTTTTCATTTTTTTGTGAATTGTATCTGTTTCTTCATTATTTGTATAATAAAGTATTTACTTACTTACTTACTATCTTAATTAATACCGAACACAACAGCAGGTTTTAGGTTGTTGAGTTACTTTGTTTGATTAGATACTAATACTATAGACCGACCGCTTAACTGAGTCCGCGCCCGTGTGGCACAGGGGCGAGGGGTAGGCGACAAACGGGGCCGAGGTGCGGGGGGGGGGTAGTGCACCTGTCGCCCACAACTCTCGGACTGTGGCCACATTTTTGCGTTGATCCATCAATCCATACTGGGCCTGCGTGGGAAATAGCCCAAGCCCTCTCATTCTGAGAGAACGCCTGTGCTCGGCAGTGGGACAAACTAGCCCGCCTAATTTTGGACTCTACTTTAAAAAACATTACAGTCTTTTACCCCATTTACCTTCCACCGTTTCCCAACGGTCGTGGTCTAATCACTACATAGTATAAAACAAAGTCGCTTTCTCTGTCCCTATGTCCCTATGTCCCTATGTATGCTTAAATCTTTAAAACTACGCAACGGATTTTTAAGCGGTTTTTTTTAATAGATAGAGTGAATCAAGAGGAAGGTTTATATGTATAATACATGCATAATATACTTATTTCTTTGTCTTAAAGGTTGTCTGGTAGAGATCGCTATTAAGCGATAAGACCGCCTATTGTATACTTTGTTCTTTGTTTCTGTATTGTTTTGTACTGATTTGTGGTGTTCAATAAAGAGTATTTGTATTGTATTGTATTGAATATATCGTGCGAAGGGGGGGCGGGTCGCTAGTGTAATGATATATAAGTAGTGTATTATAGTTATCATACAGTTAGGCCGCTTCGTATTACAGACACTCATTTACCATTAAAAGTGCTTCGGTGTCGGATGCCTTCTGGTTGGAGGGCTCTACTTGCGACCACGATCAGAGAAGCTAAAGTTTTTTTGACGTGAAAACTTTTTTAGCGGCCCTCAGCACTTTTTGGGATGGGTAAAAAATGTTAAACTCGCGTCAGGCGTAAGACGGAGGGAGAGTTTAAGTACCAGGATATCAGACCTTATCAGAGCTTGTAAGGTTAAGAAAAAAATCGGAAACAACCATGGTTCTTTTATTAGATGCAATAAAACCACAATCTAGACCATTCATCATGATTATTTGCTACAACCCTGAATTTAAAAGGGGGTGACCGGACACCCGAAACAAGAATCAAATTGCCTCAAAATCTAACCATCACTATCACTACATAGTATAAAACAAAGTCCCTATGTCCCTATGTCCTGTATGCTTAAATCTTTAAAACAACGCAACGGATTTTGATGCGGAGAGGAAGGTTTATATGTATAATACATATACCATGCGAAGCCGGGGCGGGTCGTTAGTATTTTAATATTAGCTAATTTTTATTTTTAACGCGGTTAAAAGAACCGTAGGGGGCGATTGTTACGTCATATTTTAGCCACAATTAGAAATTATAATAAAGATAAAGATAAGATAAAGATAAAAGATGATTTATTGCCACAAACAACAATTACAAAAAACAATTATATTATGTAAGTACAACTTTAACCTTATTTTAACTACATAATAATATTAATTTAATGTTTCTTTCAACATAAAACAAATGTGGCAAAGGGGATGCACTCAGCATTTGCTGTGGGTTAGAGCTCGCACAGGAGCCTCCAACTGACACAGCGCTGACTTTCAGTACACCCCAATAGGGTGTAGCTCACCGGTGCTGAGTGGATCCCATCTTTCTCCATTGCCTGCATGGTATTAAGTTACGGGGGATCGGCCTGACTAGCTTCATATTGTATTTACATTACATATACGTTACGTTACTTAACTTCAATAGGTACTTATATAACGGTTGTCTGGAAGAGATCGTTTTGAAGCAACAAGGTCACCTTTATTTATAACCCGCTTATTTGCTGATGGTACATGGAATATAATATTTCCGGGACATAAAGAAAATGCATGTGTTATACCTTTATATTAGAACAAAGTTTATTTTATGGTTTTCCTTGTTATAGTCTTGTTCATAAGTTGCGGGAAAATAGATGCTGACAAACAAATGTGTTACGGAATAATGCAACACAATGGAAACCTTCATTAGTAGCTGTATAAATTGACGGCCTTGGTTGTTCAATGGCCATGGTCAACAAGAAAATTTATCACTATTTTAACAGGACAAACATAAATACAACAAACCGGATAACTCACGTATAAAAAGCCGAAAGAATGCTCCCACAATTTTTTCGGACTATTCCGTAGTCCTTCATCAGAGAGCGCTCGCCCCGGCGGCAGCGAAACGAACATCTCTGATGAAGGACTACGGAATAGTCCGAAACAATTGTCGGAGCATTCTTTCGGCTTTTTATACGTGAGTTATCCGGTTTGTGGTAATTATGTTTGAGTCTCACGGTAATTTCATGTTGTAAGGACTAAAACGGTTTAACAAATTCAATCTAACTATCTAACTAATATTATAAATGCGAAAGTATGGATGGATGGATGGATGGATGGATGGATGTTTGTTTGTTTGTTACTCAATCACGCCAGAACGGCCCAACGGATCTGGATGAAATTCGGCACATAGATAGAGAAAAGTCTGGAATAGCACATAGGCTACTTTTTATCCCGGAAAATTGCGTAGTTCCCGCGGGATAGCGATAAACGAATTCTTTGCAGACGAAGTCGCTGGCAACAGCTAGTACAAAATAAGTAACTGTAGTGGCATGGCCAAATCCAATCCCCCACTACTGTCAAAATTTTGAATGAGAATCAAAATTCACACTAATTAAGGAAAGGAAGTACCTAAAATAAAAAGTTCAGAGTTCAAATCAATTTTATCCAAATTTAGGGAAAGTGGTCCCATCAACTTTCTTATCTTAATAATATCTTATTTTATACAATGACTATTATGCAGTAACCATATCACTAATAAAGATAACTAGAAATTAAGAGAAAATATTAGGAGCTGAGGAATGATAACAAAAAGACCAGGAGGTTACCATGACGTCTTAATGCGATTCAATTCCGATTCAGTTTAGGTTCGCTCGCTGTCAGATCCATACTCAAAATGACAGCTAGAACCTGGACTGAGTGGAAATTTAGTCGCATTAAGACTCATGGTAAGGCCCCTGGACTATGTTAAAAGTTCAAAAGTTGTGTTTTTACATTTTGTTTTCTTACTCACCTAATATTGACATTTTCCTTTTATTATTACATTAATTATATTATTTTTAGGGTTCCGTACCTCAATAGGAAAAAACGGAACCCTTATAGGATCACTTTGCTGTCCGTCCGTCCGTCTGTCAAGACCATTTTTCTCAGGAACGCGTGAAGGTATCCAGCTGAAATTAATACCCTTGGAGCTGTGAAAAAATCAAACTTCTAAGCCAACGCAATCAAAAGATACAGCCGTTTATGCTGCAAATTTTCGAAACTCGCAAGGAAATCAAAACCTACAGGGTACTTCCCGTGAACGCAGAATCATGAAATTTGGCATGAAGGTATGTCTTTTAGCACAGATATAGGAATAATTGCGAAAACCGTAAATATGTATGTACCAGTAAGGTTCAAAAGTTCCTGGCCGTATATATTTAAAAGAAGAAAACAAGAAACAAATGAATGTCATTTTATTTGTCATTTATTCAGCTATTGTGTGGATAATTTCGTGGTTTGTAACTTTCGTTTTCATAAAATTTTCTTTGATTTAAATATAAAAAGCGGTGTAATTTGTACAATGTTCAAATTGGAGTATCGATCAGTGATAAAATTTCTGACAAAGGAAGGCATAAGTCCAACTATAATCAAAGAAAGGTTAGATAACGTGTACGGGAATTCCTCCCCTTCGTTTTCGACTGTTAAGGATTGGTGTAAGCAGTTTCGTTTAGCGCGTGAGTCCATCGATGACGAACCCCGACCAGGCCGCCCTGTTGAGGTTCTTACGCAAGATAACGTCGATTTAGTCGAACAAGAGGTACTGAAGGACAGAAGACTAAAGACGAAGGAAATAGCGTCAAGAACGGGACTTACGAAAATAACAGTCCTTAGGATTCTACACGACCATCTAAACATGAATAAGGTTAGTGCAAGATGGGTCCCGAAACTTCTCTCGAGTGCTCAGCGAGCTGAACGAGTGGCGTGCTCCAAGGAACTTTTAGAGGAGTTCAAGTCATGTGAGAGTGAATTTATCCAGTCCATTGTTACCGGAGACGAAACTATGGTCTTATACTATGATCCTCTTTCGAAAAGAGAGTCGATGGAGTGGCGTCGTTCTGGGGAAGCACCCTCTCGAAAGGCAAAGGTGTGCCAATCTACCAAAAAGATAATGGCCACAATATTTTGGGATTGCGAAGGGATATTGCTTATAGATATCAAAGAACGCAATCAGACAGTAAACGGCAGTTACTATGCTTGCCTTATAGACCAGTTGCGAGAAGCAATAAAGCTTAAACGTCGAGGAAAACTCAGCAGGGGTGTCCGTCTTCTTCATGACAATGCGCCTGTCCACACGGCTGCAGTTGTAAAGGCGGCTATATCTAAATGTGGATTTAAAACAATCCGGCACCCACCTTACAGCCCTGATCTAGCCCCAAGCGACTATTTTTTATTTTCTAAACTTAAATCGGACTTAAGGGGGAGAAAGTTTTCGTCCGATGATGAGGTCGCTGCTGCAGTTTTCGAGCATTTCGAAGACAAAACTTCCGAATATTATTTTAAAGGCATAGAAATATTAATCAAACGATCTGAAAAATGTATAACAATAGGAGGAGACTACATTGAAAAATAAAAATATTTTTTTTAACCTAAACGTTAATTTTCATTATTAGGCCGGAAACTTTTGAACCTTACCACGTATGTCTGTATATATCAGTGACTGAGCGTGTTATATTTTAGGAACTGTTTACTGTATACCATATTCTTTTTAAATTAATAAATTATCATTATCATTAGCAAAGTCACAAAAGCCTTTGGTCCATCAGAGATTTTGTATTATCCATTAGAATGTAATAAAATAAGTTTTTTTTCTGTTCACTGCTTCTACTTTATCTAAATTAACTATCTTCTTTAGTAAAACGGTTTTTTGCACATTAATACTAATACATGCTATTTAATTAATACAGTAAACAAATTTCCCAATGAATGATGATCACTTGAACTTCGGACCCATTTAAAGGATACTAATGTTGTTTACACTACTATAATGTGTTTGTTTTTAAACTATTAACTGTTTTTGTAATGGAATGACAAAAGAATCTCATTAGTTAATCCTGCAATTATTCATTAATGTGTTCCTGTGAAAAAGTGTAAATGTTTGTTATGATGTATAAGGATAATTCAAATTAAGAGAGTTCATAGATTTACTACCTATGTGGAAAAGAAAACAGCGATTTAGTATAGTTTATGGTTTTATAAAAAACGCTTTTTTAACTTTTCAGTTTCATTCATCTTGCAACTGAATTTCGACTTAAGTACTTCCAATGCGTGGATTGACTTCAATTTTACTGTTTTGTTGATACCTTAAGTCACTAAAAAAGTAATATACTTACTTGAATAAACTATTAGGCTTGAACATGAAGCATGAGTTTGAAATTATTTTAATAATTAGACATTTTATCAGAGTAACGACTTGCATTGAAGTATTACGATTAGATAAGCACCTACTTGTAAAAGCTAATACAAGATAATATTATTATTCCTTATTATCGTTTGCGGACTAAAAGCTATAAACTGCGATTTTGGAACTTACTTTATAAAGTTTAACTCATTTTTATGAGCCTTCTCTTTTAATAACTGCATGTAGAAGCAATACTTGTACTTATAATGGCTTGGTATTTATAAATGTTTGACTGTTTATGGTATTTGAGCTATCAAATGCAATTATTTGTTACTTCAGTTTTTGATAGAGCTAAAATACCGTCGCTGCCGCCCTAAAGGGCCTAAAGAAAGTAAGTGCAGGCTATCGCTAGTACGGTATATGTACTTACGGCTACAGCAGTCACTTGTTTTTATGTGTTACGAGTAGGTACTATATCTTACACACAATCACCTCTAGAGGTGTTTTGTCAATATTAATTTTCACATCTTCTAATTTGTAATTTAACTAAACCTGACATAAAAAATATAGGAAAATAATGGACACCTACTAATTAGATCTAGCATTTGAGTTTAAAACTGTACCTACAGCTAAAGGGGCATAAGTTGGTTATCTTAGTACTCACTTATAATTATACCGCTGTAGGTATTTATATACGAATTCGATTTCATCCGAACAAAGTCACTGTTACTGACGACGAAACACTTTACCTACCTAATTCTAAGCGATCCTAGCGGTCGACTCAAACAGTGTTTCAGGTATCGGTTGCTCGAATTTAGACAATGCGATGATACAGCTTCACTTATGACTATTTCATGTTTTTATCGCTGCGCGGTGCGGTATTATTATCAGTGGAAAGTCGCACGGAAGCTCTGCGCATGATCAGGGAGAGGGGAGAGGCTGAGGTAGGGGGGAGGGTGCGCGCGCATCCGAGGGGCGGGGTCGCGCGAGCCCCGCCCCAGCGGGCGCCAATCGGCGGTGGCGTGGAGGGGCGGCCGGGCCCCTGGCCTCTATTTACTCTTTCAATCAGTGCGAGTGTTTGCCCCTGGCCGGCGTGCACGCGCGGGTGATGCGCTAGCCATGATCTCGCAGAAGCTGTCGTACGGCGACGTGCCGACGTCCGCGGCGCTGTCGAGCCTCTCGCCGGGGCTCGCGCCGCCCTACGTCAACGGCATGGGCTGCATGCCAGCGCAGCCCTACCCGAACCTCTACTCCAACAACATGGTGGCCGGCGGCTCGTGCATGGGCTCCCCGGGCGTGGGCTACTCGCCGCCCAGCACCATGGCGTCCTGCATGGGGCAGGGCGGCGTGCCCTACGGAGCCCTGCCGCGCGAACAGGAAGCGGCCTCCCCGACCTCCGCGCTCCAGCGCGCAAGGAACGACAAAACGTACCGGCGGTCCTACACGCACGCGAAGCCGCCCTACTCCTACATCTCGCTCATCACCATGGCCATCCAGAACAACCCGACGCGGATGCTCACGCTCTCCGAGATCTACCAGTTCATCATGGACCTGTTCCCGTTCTACCGGCAGAATCAGCAGCGCTGGCAGAACTCCATTCGGCATTCGCTCTCGTTCAATGATTGCTTCGTAAAAGTGCCGCGAACGCCGGACAAGCCCGGGAAAGGGTCGTTTTGGACGCTGCATCCGGACAGCGGGAACATGTTTGAGAACGGTTGTTTTTTGCGGCGGCAGAAGCGATTCAAAGATGAGAAGAAGGAGGTAATCCGGCAGGCGCAGAAGGCGACGCACGGCCACGGACATCACGGGCACGAGAAGCGCGGAGAGCACCACGAAAAAGTTGGAGACACGCGAGGAGTCGTGGATGAAAAAGAGATGCGTGATGACTTGTTGGCTCAGTTACACGCGGCGCCCGAGCTGTGCCTGCCGGAGCACGCGCCGCTGGCTCTCGAGCACTACGCGCAGCTGAAGCAGGAGCCGCCGGTGTATGCGCCGGCGCCGCACCCGTTCAGCATCACGCGGCTGCTGCCCGGCGCCGACACCAAGTCGGACCTCAAGATGTACGATGTGAACTACGGCTACGGCCACACCGACAACTACTACCAGTCGTCGCTGTACCACCACCACCACGCGCACGCGCAGCCTCCCTTGTGACAGTATCCCCTGGCGTAGGCTTCGCCCGCGCCGCGTGACAAGTAAGTCCGCTGGACTTAAGATAATTACCCTTAAAATCTCATTAAATTATTGATATTGGACTCCCGAGTGAGCGTGATTTGTGTTCTGGTGATATTCTAAGCCGCGTATTGTGTATTTTTTCCGTCGCTTCAATAGTTGCGAGCGGCGACGGCCGCGGCGCCGCGTTAGGCCTATAATGTTTGTGGAACTTGTTTGGAAGTGTCCTTTTTTCAGTCCGTTATTGCTTCTTTGTCTATCAACTCTTTAGTATTGGCGAGCTTTCGTAATCAGTTGTCCGGCAGAGCAAATAGTACAGGATAGTGGTAATCTGGTGCATTAGGCGATCGATGCGATAAGTTATCGGCCGCGTATCGGCTCGGGCGTGCGCCCGTAATAGTTACGCGTTGAAGTCTTTTGTTACGCTCAAGTATCGGCTATCATTTTATTAAAAAGTCAAGCTTAAAACTTGTTGGTTAAAAGGCTAATTTTTTTAATACAATATTTGGTGAATGCCTTATATTTAGAACCGTTGTGACAAATATTGCACGGAAATGCTCTGAAAGCCCTAAAACACGCACAATATAGAGCTTGGGAGCGTTGCTAAATTTAATTGATTGAAATTATTGCATTGAACGTTTCATTTCATTACATTTAAGAAGTTTTATCTATCTAGTTCAGAGTTAAAATTAAAAATAACACACTTTTAAGGTAAAAAATTTTTTAATGACAAAAACTACAATACCTGCCAGTAAAATTCACATTGCAAATTTCGTCATATTGGCACGGATATTGTAGCTATATTTTAGCCAGACAACTTATTGTTTGTAAGTTATTACTTGTCTTAGTAAGTTATAAATAAAGAGTTGGTAGACAAAGATGAAAGAGTGACGTCATATCGTGGACCGACGAACTGTGCAATGTCGTTTATGTAAAATGTGTATTATATACGTTAGATAGGTGAAAGAATTACCGTTCTGTCGACCATCGCATTAATGTAGATAAGTTTTGTATATATAGATCCTAAGGTAAATATATATGACTTCTAAGTAATGGTGTTTGGTGTAAGATAGGTACCTATCCAGGCTTCTGCACTTACGAATATATATTTATGTGCAAGTGTCAATTTAGCATTTTTATTATACAAGAACAGTTTGGCAAGCGTTGGCAATTATAACAAGAAAAAAAAACACGTTTTATAAATTTTAAAGTGGAAAGAAACACAATAGAACTATCAAAAAATAAACTTGTCAATATTAATTATCGAGTCAATTTACACGACGGGATTTTATTTATGCCGATGACAGAATCATCGTTGGTGCGTACAAGGCACTGATTTCTTACAATTTGCAAGTAGAATGTCGCTCGCCTTGGGACTAACTTCGGTTGACCTCCACACGTGTGAGGTCTTAGCATTAAAAACTTGGCGTTTTTGTGATAAAAATCGTAATCTGCAGTGATATCGACGAAATGCCAGATATCACAGTTACATGCCGGTAATTTTGAACATACGTGTTAACATTGAGCAAAATACTAATATCTGGATAGGTATTCGTGGGTTTTTACTGTAATTTTTCATTTTATTTTACTTACAAAGAGCAATTCCAAACATTCCAAATGTGATAAATAATAGACATGGTTATTTCTTGTCGTTCCATTATGTTAAAATTTATGAGGCCGTTATTGTTTTCTGAATATAAACGAATATACGTAGACGATATGTCATGCTTAATTATACACTCATAATCTTACAGTTATACTAGTAATTAATATAATTTTCATTCGAATTATATTTTTTCTGGTAACTAAATCTAAATTAAAAACGTGCAAACTATGAATAATAGTTTATAATTCGTTAAAATTTTGACAAATTGTAAATATAAAAGATAATACACACATCAAAAAGCCTTGGGATAATCATTATTCCTAGACAAATTTGATCTTTTGAGTCTGTAGTAATATGTCATATTGAAATGTTCAAAACTGTCTATGGATAAAAAAATATCCCTCATTTTTGATACGTGTCAAATAATTTGAAAGAAAACAGTTATGCAGCCAACAGTTATGATGAGATCATTAAAACCACTTACCTAATTTAAGTAAATATCTAATAATATAAAAACAGGATATGTTTGAAGTAATTGAACTGTAAATACAGTTTTTATTTTGTAAATAGGAATTCATAGTATTCATACCTATTTATTCTATGATATTGTATTCTATTTACCGCCAGTACTTGCCAAACTTTCACATCATACTTTTAATTATATTTAGTGAATATTTAGCGATGCTAAATTAATTCTTGTATTTATAAATACATATTAATGTCATACTTGGATCTAGATAGGTTACTTATATTATCATCTGTTAGTTTCAGAGTTAATAAAATTAAGTATTTACAATAATGTCTTGTTTTCTTTTGCAGACACTGTTACTCATTTTCAGTTCATTTACATTTTAAAGAACATTTCTACTTGTATTTCCAAATTAATAGCCCAAAGGAGAGATGCAGTTACATTTAAATAAAAGTCATACTTAAATATTTACAATTTTAACAAACACAAGCTACATTATGTATGAATGCTTTAACTTAAAAGAGCAACATTTTTTTATATATTTAGGTATGTTTAGAACTAAATTATTAACGAAGAGTCTCACACAAGATATTAACGTTTCCTACAGTTGTTATATCTTAAATTGTAGCGTATCATGCGTATTCTAAATAATTTTAGCAAATCTATAGTAACCATTTCTAAATTTTGATTTTAGTGGTAATTCTTTTGTAATTTTCGGATTTTGTTTAAGATACTGTCAGTATCCAGCACTATATAAATAAATCAGTTTAATATATATATATAATTGTATTGACAAACGTTTAAAATTATTTCACTGTGACTGTGACACATAAGTAGGTCGCCTATCGCCTAACGAGTTTTCTTTTTTAAAATTGATTGATCTTAAGAAATTTAATGATCTTCGTCCAAATGTTATCCATCTTCGCCACAGAACTAGGAATTAACACAGATTTCGTCAAGCGCTAAAAGACGTCGCATAAATAAAACACATTCTTTTAATATTCATTATCATTTTACTAGCTAGGCGATGCTCCTTTACAGCCTCGCCCAAGCGGCGTCACCGAAACGTTTGTTCACTTCCGAAAAGATAAAAGAAACCTCATAGCCCTAACCCTTTCGTTAAACAATCTGCCAACCTGTCGTTAAGACAATAATTGCACAAAGAACTTTTACTGACATTCTCACTTTTGTCGGTGACTTGCGCAAGCGACTCGAACAGAACTTGTAAAGCAATAAAAACCATACAAAAGGCTTAACACGTGGCCATTGGTGTTAATTTGCTTAAGAAATCGGCAAAACTGCCGATAAAAATACTTGAATGGATGCATGAATGGGATACAATGTTTGGAGTTGGCAGCTCGAGTTAGAAATGTCAGTTTGACATTGTACGTAACTTGGTGTCTTTGTAGTTATAACTACTATACTCTATAAGTATACTCTAATGAATTAGGTATTCCACTATTTAATAGTGCGTTCTTGGAACATGATTCTCGGAGTTATGAGAATTTATGTTTTGTCTTTTTATTGATTCAACACATTTTCTAATTTTAATTATCGGGAGTCATTCGAAGCAGCATTTATTACCACTTCAGAAACAGACATCGAATAGAAGTGCCTTTTTTCTAGCTATATCTATTTGTATCCTAAGTGCTTGTCAAACTAATATCGTTAGCATGTTCTATAGTGGTCATATATAAACGCTACCTCGCTACAACAGATTCTTTGATCCACTCTCATATCTTCAGTTAGTGAATTATACTGACTGAGTCAAGCAAAAAATGTCGCTAAAGTATCCGAAAGATTACTCATAGCATGATGAATCAAAAAGGTATCGTTGCTACATATTATTATGTTGAAATACCGGGCCACGGACAAGAGGTAGCTTTTATTATAGCACGCACAAACACACAATGGCTCTCACAGCCTCGCTGACATAATATCACATTTATTCAAATAAAAACATTATGACAAAACCATAACACAACATCCTAACGCACAAAAAATATTGAACCTCAAGTGATTCACTATAAAACTCCATAGAAAACCAACGTTAAAACCACGTTTAAAAGCTAGTTTTAGAGAAAAGTGATTCTTAACTTCTTTATGATAGGTCGTTTTAGTTTATTTTGGAAGTGTAACAGATGTGTTGGTGTGATGTTCTGATGAGTTGTAGCATTTTGAAAGGTGGTCATCGCAGAAGACCGGTAGCTTACGTTTAACAAGCTGAATGGAGTGACACAAAATATAAATGAACAATAAAAAATCATCGCCCACACAGTGCGTTTCCACTGCCGAGTGTGGCTTATGAGATCTCGCGGGTATCAATTTTATTGACGTCGGTTGAATGGCCGAACTTAGTTTGTTTTATTGAAGCTGGATCAATAGAGGTTTCTTGTCACCGTTTGGTGGACTTCCTTCCTTCCTTACTATGAGGTCTTAATGCGATTCAATCCCGAACCAAAGTTGGAGCGTTCGCTGTCACTGTCAAGCTCCATATTAGAAGTGTCAACAATGACAGCTTACACGTAAAATTGAATTCAAATTGAATTGCATTAAGTCGTCATGGTAAGGCCCCTGTATTAATGATGCAATTTTACAGACACTTAAAAAGCCGTAGGCACTATTAGATATATAGGTGTTTTCAGCCATTTTTATTTTGCCTGTATAAAAGGAAACTTAATGCTGCTATCAATATGAAACGGTTGGCTAACGCGCACATGTTGAAAACGATTATTAAAACTTGAAGTAGATAAAAAACGTAATATAATGCTTTATGTTAAGAGAGCTAGATACAAAAATGTCGTCATTATTTTATAAAATTTATTATATACCAAGCGTTTTACGTACGTTAAGTATGTAATTATTTACATGACTTTAGTACAAATCAAACGTCTTCAATTTTTTTTTATCTTTTACTCTTCTATACAACTGAAATAACTCTTTCGTCGTTAGACAGTGCAACCGTATTGCGCCGGTCGGTGAAGTGGTTACTCGGTTGGCTTTATAGAGGCTGTAAACCACCCGCGTAGCAGCTTCGGCACAGGCCGCTAACACGGGTAAAAACGTCTTTTAATTATTTTATTACGTGACGAAATACATTTTAGGGTAAACAGAATAAATATCTGACGTTTGCTCTGATTTTTAATATCAGTTTCATTGGAACTTTGTTCAAATGAAATGAGTTACAAGAAAAATGCAGTATCTACCTACCTATTGAGGATGGATATAATTATAGACATTTGTGTAGTATGTGGTAGAGCAGTAACTAATAACAGTGTCTGTAGACAAACTGCAACCAAGTGAGTTAGTTTAGGGCATTAGAACAAGTTAAACGTTGCCTTCTGGGCACTGTTAGTAACAGTCTGGACATTACATCAAGTACTATAAGAAGAAGAAGAAGAAGAAGAAGAAGAAGAAGAAGAGAAAAAAGTTTATTCATGACAAACAAAACATCAAAATAAAAAAAAACACATAATACAGCAGATAAATAAATAAATGGTCACAAAATGGTCCCAACTTTGTAAAATGAAACAAAACAACTACTATAAACTTAAATGAAACTACTACTATAAACTTAAATAAATGTTAATTAAACAGCACTAATGAGCCAAGCATTTTGCTAATCATTTTATATACCTTCTAGGAAATCATCTAATCTAACTAATATTATAAATGCGAAAGTATGGATGGATGGATGGATGGATGGATGGATGTTTGTTTGTTTGTTACTCAATCACGCCAAAACGGCTCAACGGATCTGGATGAAATTCAGCACATAGATAGAGAAAAGTCTGGAATAGCACATAGGCTACTTTTTATCCCGGAAAATTGCGTAGTTCCCGCGGGATAGCGATAAACGAATTCTTTGCAGACGAAGTCGCTGGCAACAGCTAGTATGGGTATAAGTACAAAACAAAGTAAGTTACTATAATTGTTACTATATTGTGTAAAATACTACGATATTTACTTACTTGTCATAAGTCTTGGTAGGAATCAAAATTTTATAAGATATATTTTGATTGCAGTTAAAATTTTTGAAGTGAAAACTTCTTTAGCAACGTTTAACACTTTTTGGAGGGAGAGTTTAAGTACCAGGATATCAGATCCTTTAGGAGCTTATTTTGAAATATGAAATGAATCCCGTTCGATTTTTGAACTGTTTTTTTTTGTTGAGTCGTGGAGAAAAAATACTAGTGCATCAGCACATTGCTAGAGGTCTGTCAATACAGATAATACGTACGTTTTTTTTGTAAGCGGCCAGTGCGGTACGCGTCTTAAGCGTCATAGAGGTTACAACATTAAAATCTAATCTAAGCTGCTGTTTTCACTTTTCTGCTGGCACTCCCAGAGTGCTTTTTTTATTTGTTGAATTCATGCAGTCAAAATATCTTTAAAAAAATAAAATTTTAGGTTAAAGTCGTGATGGTTATACCCAAGGAACAAAGACCGACTTATTTTATGATCGAGATATCTAGCCAGATGCGCGCTGTTAGCAACAGTGTGGACAAATTACAACAAAGTGAGGCAGTAAAGTGCGTCACTACAGCGAATAACACTTGGCAAGATATTCGCCCACTTGGCGATGTTGTGGTAAGTATATACATTCTTAGCTGTCGGATAATCTAATTAATATAAATAATTTAAACAAGAAATGTTTTTTTATTAATAAAAATATATATATTAATTAATTTGTAATGCGTAAAGATTTAGATTTCAATTTATATTGTGATTGACATAATAATATCTGATATAAATAAAAAAATAAAATAAAAGTGTATTTAGAATGTGAATGTGCTCAGAGATACGGAAGTATTTTTTTTTTTTGTTAATTATTAAGGATAGTTTTGTAATAAAGAGCTATACATACATAGATACATACATAAAAAAGAAGGGTAGCTCAGTAACAAAGTATAAATTCTTTTTGTTTATTTTTAACAGTTTGAAAAAGTTTTTTATACGACATGAAAGGAAAACAAGCTAGTGGGTTGCTTGATCGTAAGCAAGCACCGCCATCCATGGACACCAGCAGAGGATTGCAGATGCGTTGCCAGCCTAGAGCCATGTATGTTTGTATGTATTTATGTAAACTCTTTATTGCACATAAAAACCATGCCATGTGTACCTCTTGTGCCAGTAATTTCACCGTTGTATAGGAATAAGTACTATAATCTATTCGAAAGGGCGATTTATTAACTAGAGAACATTATAGCATTGTAATATATTGGTATATTGTGGTATTTAGTGATATATATGGTATATATAGTAGTATATATAGGTATATATAGAGCATTATAGCATTGTGGTATATTATCCACGCAAGCTACTTAATGAACTCACTCCTCTGAAAACTTACGGCGACTTGTGTCAAGTGTAAAGATTCTCATTTAATTCCTATCGTATTTAATCAAACGTTTCGCTTCAGTTCTTTGCCATTTGATCAATTTGCCAGAAACATTTTCACCACGTCTAACACATATAGCTTTAACCACTTACGTAACGCCTTTTACCTCGCAAGGCTTTGATGGTGACGTCACACCTTTAATAGGCATAGTATCTTTGATAAGTTTTTTATCGTTTCCAAATGTCTGGTTGACTTAAGTGCCTACTCGAAGCTGTTAGCTTGGTGATAGTGTTTCATCATGATAGACATGGGGAAAAGCGTTACATTTTGATATCAGTGACTGCGATCCCGTTCCAAAAAAGTCACAGTGAAAAGTCACCGTGACTTTGTCACGCCTGTTACTCGTGTCACTGCATGATATTTGTGTCAACGTTATTTTTGTCACACTGTTATTTCATCGTGATTTTGTCACGCCGGTTACTCATATCACCATATGATATTGTCGCAGTGCTATTATGACGTGATTTTGTCACACCGTTATCACACAAGTAATTGATCCAAAATAACCTTTACACTTTTACAGGCTTAGAACTGTCGCATATTATAAGTAAAAAATAAATACATTTGGGAAATTAGTTCATAGTCATCATAATCATCACAATCATCATCATGTCATCATCATCATCATCATAGCTATCATCATCATAATCATCATCGTCATAATCATCATCATCATCATCATCATCATTATGGACGGTGTTTATCTTTTTCATGTGTTTTATGTACAATAAAGAGTTATACATACATACGTACATACATCCTTTTCTACGAGTATGCTTCATTAAAACAACTCTTTGACACGGATAAGTGAGCGAGCATTCATAATTTTATCGCTGTCTCACTCGCTCTCAGGCAGCAGGCATCATACGATGTTCGCACACGAAGTTCCGAATGCGAACACTCCCGACTAAGCCCGATTAGAGCCGAGCAGAGCCGAGTCACGTCACAGTCAGTCACTGTCACTGCATCGCGTCTCGTCACTGCTTGCGCTAGGCGTTAGGAAGGAACAGTAAGGAACGTATGTGATTTTGTAACGTTGTTATTTTGTGAAAAGTCACAGTGACACGTTTTGAAGGCGAGTCACGGTGACTTTGTCACCGTGACGTTATTTAACCCCCATGTCTACATCATGATTAATATGATTCTTTTGATGTTTATCTTTTTGTAACCTAAGGCCTTACCCTTACCATGAAGTCTTTATGTGATTCAATTACAAGTGGTAACGTAGGTGAATAGTTAACGCAGCTAGATCGCGCCGAAGTAAAAAAAAAAGAATGCAGGTCTTCCCCACAATGACCTTACGTTAATGTTATTATTCTTGAACATTGAAGCCAAAAATCATCTTTCACAGCCAAATTGATGGATATATATCAACAGTTAAATTTAGAGGCAATGTACCCTGCTATTAGGTACGAATTCTAAATTCAGAACCTCCAATATAGTTCTGCTTTATTTTCATCTAAAGCGTTTCGAACTTAATTCCATAATCCTTGTTCGTTGTCACAGAAAGCGAAGTCCTTCACCCTAAAAAATCACTAGAAACAGACAAGAATGAGCCCACATACATACACATAATTCACGTCTTTATTCCTTACAGGGTAGACAGAGCCTAAGGTAGCAAAACCTATATGCGTATTAGCATGATTGTGGCCGTATACATAGATGGAAAGGGGAATCAAAATAGTGATGGGTTGCTAGCCGCATCACCTATAACATGATTCCTAAGATTTTCGCCCATTCCATCGATGGGCTTTTCCCATCTGCGCGGGAAGATAAGCAACTTACATTCTATATGTTTTTACTTGCCCCCTGATCAGCATGGAAGGACTTTGCAACTTCTTAAAAATTACAGATACAGTTAGAGCATAAAACCTCCATCAATTAGATTACTTGCCGAAATATTTTCTACCCAAATGTTCCAATGTATACGGTAAACGCACATGGCAATATATGTTACCAAGTATTCTCAATGAGTTACCATCGGATACTAATAATGAAGTGTGTGCCAACCCCAATAGATGTAAGAGAATTGTCACAGCATTTTACCTAAATTGTAAAGCAGCGCAACAATAGCCTGTCTGTTTAGTTCAAGTAACTACCTAACTCGAGTAACCAGCAGCGGCAGATAAACTCTGCTGAGTTTTCGCCCGCTGTTAAAGCTTTTAAAATGTAATCTTTTTGTATTCAATAAATTAAAAAAAAACAAATGATAATGATAAAAGTGGATGAAGCGAAAGAGGTATGTCAGGATCGTAGCAAGTGGAACAAAGTAGTCTCTGCCTATGGGAAAGAGGCGTGACGGTACGTATGTATGTTATAGAATAACATAAACATACGAGACACGATCTAATCCCAATTCCATTGCAACAACACGATCTCAAGTGTCTCTGGCCCTGCAGGTATGTGCCGCAAATGTAAAATATGGATTTGTCGGCAAAGAGGGGAAGAAAACCTTTTTTCGTCGCTTGTGTCGGCGTTATCTGTGTTTACCCCGGGACCGGAATATGTATAGGTGTATCTGAGGTATATCTATATTTAGGTATGTAGGTAAGTAAGATTGGGCCCGGCTTGTGAACGAAATAACAAGTAGGTTAGGTATTAGATGTTGAAATATTCAGTTGATTCGTTCGTTAGATGATTTTAATAATATTAGAAGCACAACGATCTCATATCATGATTAACAAAGTTTATTAAATAAATAAACTTTTTCTTTCTTTTTTTTTTCTTATTCATAAAATAACAAGAAAAAATAAACAATTAACAATAAAATTTAAATCTAAAATATAAGTACTTAATAGTTTCTTAATCCTATATTATTATAAAAATAAAAATAAGTTTTAGTTTTAAGATAATTTTATAATAAATTGCGGTGCCCTTACAGGGTAAATGTTTGGAACTTAACACATTTTAACATCTTTGTCACAACATTTTTATGCAATAAAGAGTTTGAGTACCTAGCTTATATATCTAAAAATGCCTCCGGGCATATTGTCCAAAAGGCTGGCAGTATTAAAATATATTTCAGACCATAGATCCATATAATGTTAGTAGTACAATCTTACATTCTACTTGTTAGTATTCTATTGCTGATTCGCTATACAATCATGAATTGATTATACACCTTTGTAACTACTCTACTACTACTTTGTACTTTACTCTGACAGTTTGGGAAAACTTTTTAGGCATTAGGCGACGTATAGTGGACATAATGTGTTTTAGTCTACCAACAATTCGTTAGGAATTCGCTCCTGCGATTCAATGTCAATACTTCATTACATTAGGTACTCAATACACTTGCCGGAACTTGGTGTTCTGCCTTTTCGCCGAATTTCTTTTGATCGAATTTCATTTGGCAACCAACATTTCGCTGAATGTTCACTTTGATCAACTACTTTACTACTTATTGGCAAATTTTTGTATACCAACCTCTCATTTGGCCGAATTTTTAAGAAGACGAATATCATTTTATTGATTTTAAACTTTTGGAATATCTTTTACATGGCAAATGTTACACTTCGGCCGAAAAGCTCTTATGATTACTTGGATTAATTTAGGCTTAGGTGGTTGAATATGTTTGTTTTAATTTATAAAAAGTCTTTATTTTACCTTAGACTGTCTTATTTTTTATTAATGGTTATGTAGTACCATTTGGCTATATACAAAATGTCATTTTAATAAGTGTCCATATAAAAAAAACAAACGTTGAGTTGGCAATCGTGAGGTTGGGAAATGAAAGTAATCATTTTAACAAGTTGCCATAATGACGATTCGGGAAAATGAAATTCGGCCAAACGTTGGTTGGGAAGTGAAATTCAGCAATACAATTTTCGGCAAATCAATAGAGAACCACACTTGTATACAGGGTCCTTTAAACTATAATTACGAGCAAAAATAACGGATCGCTTCCCATAGAAAGTTGTATGAAACCCGATATTTGTGCTCGTCAGTGTAGTTCCAGAATATTTCAGCACGTGGTTGGGTTAGTCTGACTAAATAGAACTGACTGAATAAATGATCGATATTCAAATTGAATCGCGTCCAAGGCGAGACTGAGTTTTGAATCAAAAATTTAAATTAAAAAAATTGTAGACGCGTCCCGTCAAACTACACTAACTGTTAAAATATTCCGGAAAATTCTCAGAGATCTTCTATAAAATTAAAAGGCGAAAAATGTATGCTAACGCAAGCGCGTCGTCAATATACAGTTTCAAATCCCACGGAAAGACTTGTACTGAAGACTTCTAAGCCCAACCTTGCCAACCTCGCTTTCGCACTAAGTCTTCTGCGACAAGCGTCCAAACCCACCATTAATACCAAAACTCGCTAATACGCGATCCCATGGAATTTTCCCGCGTCCCTACCAATTTGGTGAGTGAAATCTTCGACACAAATTGTAAACTATTTGCTCCTCAAACAACATCCATCACTGGCACTTAGCCGTATTGCCGGCAAGCCCTCTTCTCAGCTTGCATTTTAATAACGGTTTTTCGGAGAAATTTTGGAATCGGGACCTAACTTTGACAGTGTTTTTGAACCATACTCAAACCTTACGGGTACCTAAGACTTTTTTGGGCATTGTGACTAGGTTGCTAAGACTTGATTGCTGCTAAAAAATTTAAGACCTCGCATAATTATTTTCCATTGTAATCTATTATTATTCGATTGACTAACTTGATTTTAGACCTTGTCTAGCATTATCTATGAGTGTAGGCAACTTTTTTCTTTATTAGCCATTTTCCTTATTAAATACTAGGAAACGCGCGCGGATTCGTCCCCGTTGCAGTTATCCTGATTTTTTTTATTACATTAAAAAACAGCCGAACCGGTCCCGCTATTCTCAAATGATGATTATTCACACCTCTGATTTTGAATGAGGGTTATTACTTACTAGCTTCTGCCCGCGACTTCGTCCGCGTAGAATTTATTTTACTAATTGATATGTTTATCGCTATCCCGCGGGGACCATACAATTTTCCGGGATAAAAAGTAGCCTGTTTTAATGTAGGGTACCAGCTATCTTCCTACCAAATTTTGTCCAAATCCGTCCAGACGTTTAGCGTGAAGAAGGAACAAACATACACACTCACTCACATCGCCACTCACAAACTTTCGCATTTATAATATAGGTAGCGTAGGATTTTGTTTTGTAAGCAGATATTCTAATTAACTGAAACCATCCAATCCCTTTATCAAATTTGCCGTCATTTATGTCATTTTACCTATTTGCATCCTTAAACAATCTTAATCTACAATTTCCAATATCTACATAAGCAATCAGATCTTTATATACCCAACAAATCGCCTGGAGGATCTAGCGCATCCAACGAAGGAATAACATTACAAAACTTTTGGACCGTCCACTTTTCCAATTTGAAATATTTCTGTCCGCGGAGTCAGGTTTAGATTTCCATGCGTTGGGTGTGACAGGATGATTTATGGCCGGTCCGCAAGATGAATTAGTTTGGTCAGACAACTTAGTGATGGAAAAATTGCTTCGCTTCAGAGGGTAAGTTTTGTTTTTAACTTTTACTTAGCGTTGATTCGTATTTATTTTATACCTAATATTCTACAGTTTAATCTTGTGTACCTTTGCAAGTGATTCCTAATCCTAACCGAGAGTTCAGAAAATTCTTGAGCCAATCCAAGCGTAATATACATGCCTGTCACATTGAAGTGCTCACGGATCATCATTGTACAGCAGAGAACTTTCGGATCACAATAATGAACGCCATTTCACAACCACCTACCTATGACTGTTACGAATGATTAGAGTATTTATAGGTCAATAATATCTGGATACTTTTATACATAATTTTGTCTCTATTTTTAGGGATTTTGGATGACATTTCATTCACTGGACGTCCCATCGAACTTTTCTAATAGATTGCTTTTTAATTGTACAAGGGGCATTTCGAATGTCACTTGCCAAGACGCTTCTTGGGCTCGCTAGCCCTTATGGTGTATGTTGTATCTGTAGGTATATATATTAAGTAGTAGTATCATAAACGCTACGAGAGCAAAGAAAAGTGAAACAGTTTCAACATAGGTATTACGTTTGTTGTATTACGAATGCCAATTCATCCTGTCAATTAGTCTGTCGGTTTGTAACTAATTGTCTTCAACCATTCCACTTAAACTAAGGTTATTGACCCTGTCACCGTTTTGTCCTGCTATTACTAGTAACAATGATTAGGACATTATTTGGACGTTTATTAGGAGTTCATTATGATACTTGAGAATGCTTTTTGCACGTCATTTGCGCCCACGCAGGCTTGCGTCCGTTGAAAGGATGAACCAATCACAGGTGAGTATTTTTGCGGGGTATAATACAAGAAGGAATGTAAGTATGTTAATTTTTTAAAGTGAACGTTTTAAAGCGCATTTTTATGAAGTGGTAAAATTTATATAGCTATATACCTACAATGAAACATATTATATTATTATGTAGATACCGACGTAAAATATATGTAACGTATTAGCTACTAGCTGCAAAAATTACAATTAAGAAAAGAATAGCACTCTAAATCTCAAAAGTCACCAGGGGCTTTACCATGACGTCTTAATGAGATTCAATACCGACTCAGTTCAGGTTTTAGCTGTCATTTTTAGTATGGATCTGACAGCGAGCGAACCTAAACTGAATCGAAATTCAATAGCACTAAGACGTCACGGTAAGGCCTTAGTGCTTCAAGCTGACAATTGTCAGTAGGTAGATAGGTAGGTATACAAAATTGATGTGAATTTTTTTGGTAAGGGGTCTGAAACTATGTAAAATACTACATTATAAATAAATACATACTTAAGTTGTAGGAGAGTAATCGTTTGTCCTTATCTGTGAAAGGTAAAAGTCAATGTGACAGATAAGGACAAACGATTGCTAAGTTAGTAGAAGCCGTAGAGCGTTTATGAATTAGGAGGTAAGGTTGTTTTTCCTTTCAAGACGAAAGAGAGAGAAAAGCATGTAGACACTATTACGAAATTTTAATACTGTTAGCAATATTATTCACTGACGGTTCAAATCCATCTTCATAAATAAATATAACGACTTTGTGACTACAACGCTGAGGATGTAAAGATCCTAAACTATCGCTTTTTAAACCAAATACAAATCCAACAATTTTTTTTTGCTCGTCTGTTATAATATGTAGGTACGAGCCTTCTTCGGGTATTGACGCTTTTTATTATAGTCACGAAATAGCGAATCATCAAAACAGCGGTTGATTTGTTGATTGACAGTGAAACTTCATGTGCCGATAAGGTAGATATGCAAATATAGATGATTATGTGATAAAGCGTGGACGCAGTCATGGTTAAAGAATGTTTCGCGCCTCTTCTGATAAGATGGCGATGTTTAACCTACTTTTTGGCATAAAAATACTTAAATTTCCGTTGCAAAGTTTGACACGGAAAATGGGTTTTAAGATCTACATGTACCTAAATTGAAAATATTAACGTCAGAATAGGCTATTCCAGAAATGAGCATACAACATCTACACATATAGTAGTACGAAAATATAGAGCTCGGAATCAATTGAGCTACTAGTCTTATTTAAAAACTTTAAGGTGACAGTTTAATTTGAAATGGAATACGACTAAGTTGTTTACGAGTTCCCGTTAAAAAAGCGCGGGAACGACCGTTGAAGGTTGGGCGCGTTCAACTGATCGGACTTTATCTAATTGCATAGTATTTGCTCGTAGTATCGTATCGATTCGCTATCGAATAGTCGATATTCTTGTTTGCCCAGTCCCATCAATGAGTCTCGAGTGCGCTTTGAGCAATAACTTGTTTGATAAGTTGACGCTGTGATTATACCGCTCACCGGTATTGGCAATACCTATCTCGATTTTTTTTCCTTGGTAATTGGATTGTGGTTTTAGATGTTAATTTTATTACACAACATTTTTGTAGTTTACAGCTAAGCAGGTTTGTACTTAAAGATCAAGGTAATAGCGGTGAAAAGGGGTTGCACTATAGTAAGATAGTAGTGCTGTGTTCCGGTGTGGAGAGTAAGACAGCCGGGGAAATTACGGGCACAAGAGGCATTTCATCTTAGCCCTCTAGGTTGGCAACGCATCTGCAATCCCTCCGGGGTTGCGGGTGTCTATGGGCACTGGTGATCGCTTACCATCAGGTGACCCACTTGCTCGTTTGCCTTCCTATCCGCATAAAAAAAAAAAAAAAAAGATCTGTGGCTATAATAAAATGGTATGAGGCCGATATTACAAAATCCGCCCCAACGTCGCACGGGTGCAGTGGAGATACTAACACGGCGGTGCCATATTTATCGCCATTTTTCAACTAGTTAACAAAAAACCTTAAGAAATTATATACCTACCTTTCCCTTGAGTCACTCTATCTATAGATGAAACCGCATGAAAATCCGTTCAGAACTTTTAGATTTTCGCAAACAGACAGACGCGGAGGAGGACTTCGTTTTATAATGTAGCGATTGATGATGATAAATAGACTGAGTAGGTATAATTGACCAAGAAATTTTAAAACTAATAAAGTACAGTAGGTACCTACAATGCAATACAATGCAATTTATTCTTTATTGAACACGTGCACAATCTACGGGAATATCCATTAGAGACAAGTTAGCAGCCCTTTTATTCCTGTAGGTACAACCTTATACTCTCATAAATCTGTACTGGCTATAATTAAGAAACAAATAAAGTTTACAAATATAACAAAACAAAATACAGTAATCTAACCAAAAGTAGCTTATTATCTTCCCCGCAATGTGCCCAGAAATCCGACACAGGCATCCCCTTTCCCACAAAATTGGAAACGGCCACTTAAGAACGTATTTGGACCCTCCTATGTAATAAAATACTAACCTACGATCTAATATAAAAGCCGATCGCATTAGCCAAAGGAGCCATTATTAAAAAGTATCAGATTTCCGAACGTAGCGCGCCGGCGCGACCAATCCCGTGCTCCCGCCAACAGGACAGCCAATCAGATCGCTGTGTTCGTTTTTTTTTTAGATCGAGTTAATGGATTGTTCTTCATTTTGATTTATGTGTTGTTTCTTTTTTGGTGTTCTGTTTTTAAAATATTGCTGTAGTGGCCAGGCTTTGTAAATAACGATTAGTCTGACCGCATCGTTTATTTTATTGTTGAGAGGGAAAATAAGCCGTTACCTACGTACGGGCTGCCAAAAGTTTTGTACCTATTTAATTTCATGATAGTGCTTAATTAATTACGGTAGATGGTGAATTTGCTGTTTATTGCTATATTTGCTTCAATGTATTTTTTAACTAATTGATGATGCGTGCGTTTTTGAGTTAGTTTGTGGATTTTATATATTTTTTCTCACAACGCTCGCATAAACGTTTTAACAGCGATGTAACGACCTAAAACTGAGTCATGAATTTAGATTTTCTTAATGTTTTTGGTGACGTTTTCTGTTAATATATATCGGCATGTTAACCAATTTTACACCGCCTGAGTATCGTGACAACCATTAAAAGAGTAATTAAGTCACCAAAAGCAACCAAAAAAAAAAAATGGGAACACATTTAATATTACAAATTGTATATTTTTTTCTTATTTTAGAAGATATAAAGCTATTAACATCTCTAGTGCAAATATACTGCAAGATCAGCGTAGGCACCCTACCCTACCCTACTCCTACTGCATTTTGCTCAGTACAGAAACCAAAAAACTGAAACTCTTAGATTTTTTTCCATTTTCCGAAGCCTACCCTTTTATTTACCAACAATATTAACTATGACAACTGTCTAGGCACAAGAGTCTACCTGTTGACAACTATACTCCAAATGCGGGCAACACCATATCTAGCTACTATTATGTCCCTAAGCCCTGCCCGCGCATGCGTACTGCGCTCGGTCAATAATACGGCTTGGGGCGGCCGCTTCTAGCACAGAGTATTGTATCTATTTCTAGAGATATTTGAATATGAATTGGTTATTTGGCTTAAAGCAGTGAGACGAATAAATTTTAGTTTTGTCTAGATTTTATGAATCTTCTGCAATTCTCATTTCAATACATATTCAAAAATTCTTGAAAGTCATCAAAAATGTGTTACGTACCTACCTACACACCCGGTAAAAATATTGAACTGATTAAGCATATTTGTAGGGTAATATTGTTGAAGTTGAAGTCATTTTCAGTTAGAAGAGTCATAAATAGAACTCGGTAATTGTACGATTGTATGCTATATACAAGAAAAAACATACATTAATGTATCCGGTTAATGGCTGGTATTGGTAATCTTCTAGATCTCTATTTTTTCATTAGAACCAACAAATCCAATAGAGAGCCAGAAATCGATGACAAAACAAAATATATGTCCATATCGCGGAGGTTGTATGCCACCCACATCCGTAGACTAAAACGTTTTTCTCGCTACGTGACTGGGGCGCCCTCTCTGTGCCCTGATAATTCCCGCGTGTTTATTTGCCCAGTCTAATATCTGGGGTTGATGACCGGGCGATTGTGCTCTATGGTCTGTATTGGTGCGTTCGAATTTCAATTTAAATTGACAAGTACTTTTTTTATTTGTTGCCAAGTTTAATGTTTTCAAGTAGATTGATGGCCAGTTACTTATTTGGTTCGCGCCAATATACGAAAAAAGAATTAAATTTAAGTTTATGCAATGATAATATTAAATATTACAGACGTTTTTAATACTTGTAAGTAAGTATTTTATTTTCATGATATTTTGAGTAAGACATTTTTGGTTAATTCTCCCCCTTTCATTTTCGGGGGGAAGGCAAAGGAAACTCCGTCCATACAGCCTAGTCTGGTGTTATTGAGAAAGACAAAATGAGGATGGAATTACTGACATCAACCATTTGATTGATGTCAGTAATTTGCAACTAAGGGTCAATTGAAGGTCTCATCCTCTATTTTATACACAAAAAAACCCAAATCCTATACCTCTTTGACGGATGACAATTAAATTCAAAAAATAAAAAATCCTTGTGTGTTTCACATTTTACACACCATACATAATAACACACATCACACACAATATATACTCGTTTATTTACGATCCTGGGACCTACTCCTAAAATAAGCAAACATTGTATTAAATGTACTAGACAACAGATAAACATATTTATACCTACATATAGATAAATACATAATTATGATCATCCAAGACCAGACATTCGTATTTTTCATATAGTGCGTTGGGTGAAGTTGAAAAGCGGGGTAAGATAAAAATCTGTCCGTAACTGTCAGGCTCTAAACACTTAGATAATACTAGCTGTTGCCAGCGACTTCGTCTGCAAAGAATTCGATTAGGTATCGCTATCCCGCGGGAACTACGCAATTTTCCGGGATAAAAAGTAGCCTATGTGCTATTCCAGACTTTTCTCTATCTATGTGCCAAATTTCATCCAGATCCGTTGGGCCGTTCTGGCGTGATTGAGTAACAAACAAACATCCATCCATCCATCCATCCATACTCTGGCATTTATAATATTAAGTTAGATGAATAGATAATAATAATAATTAATGGATGGCTGTAATTTTAATGTAATTATATCTTATTTTAATTGGAAACATGTGTTAATTTTAATCTAATCTTAAGTACCATTGTGTGCCCTTTTCTCTATCTGTGTGCCGAATTTCATCCAGATCCGTTGGGCCGTTCTGGCGTGATTGAGTAACAAACAAACATCCATCCATCCATCCATCCATACTTTCGCATTTATAATATTAGTTAGATAAGTTATTTTTAAGCGCTTTATTCAAGCAGTAGCCAAGCAATATGGCGTCACCATCCCGCCCGGAGTCGGCGCTGAGACAACAGTAACTGTTGGCTCATTATTGTCTAAAACCTTTTAACTTAGTTTAATATTAGAAGCTTTTTACTCGAAACAGGACAATTTGCGCAGGTATTTGCTCGCGAAAGATGAAATTAAAGATTTCATTTCCTTTGTGTGCTTTATTAATATTGATTTACGAGTTAATTTGACTGGGACGGCTTCTAAAGAGAGACAGTTATGAATATTTTACTTTGATGTTATTTTCTTATTTAATATCATTGATAAAGAAGTTTGTCGCAAGAGTCCGAAGTAATTAAAAGGATGAGACAAAAAACTATGAGTAAATCATAAAGGTGGAAACACATTGTTAACACGCGACGCGACCCGATGCAACGCGACGCGTGTTGAGTCGAATCAAATTGTATTATTTTCTATGACCAGAACCACACTATGAACATCCGACGCGACGCCACGCGCATACATTCGTTGCGTCGGGTCGCGTCGCGTGTTAATAATGTGTTTCCACCTTAAAAAATGCCGTGGTAGCCTAGTGGTTTGACCTGTGGCCTCTCAAGCAGAGGGTCGTGGGTTCGAATCCCGGACTAAATTTTTCCATAATATTAAAACAAAGTCGCTTTCTGCCGTCTGTTTGATTTCAGTGTGGTTTTAATCAACAGATAGGAAGGAATAGGAAGGTTTATTGATAACTTTAGAGCTAAATACGAAAAATAAACGGAGCTAGTTTTGGTTTGATGTTTCTATTTGAAGGAAGACCACAGACAAGCAATAAAAAGTACAATAACTGAAGTATAGGAATTGACGTTCCAAATTTAAATATTCAACATTTATACATAGTTTGATAAAGGTGCGACCACACCGCCGCTTAAAAAGCGGTGACGTTACGGAACCGCAACAAAATGTACATGAAGAAACGGTGAGAAAACGTGACGCCTACGACACGTCACTGCGTATACGCGGCGGTGTGGTCGGACCTTAACCCATGCGAAGACAGGGCGGGTCGCTAGTGCTCTATAAACGAGGTTCCAAAATCGTGGGCCTAAACGAATTCGTCTATAATTGTACATAATGAGATCAAACAGTGATTACTGTGAGGACGGACTTTTCATAAGTTCAATTGAACGGAAAAATCCCGCCCGTAGTAATCACTTCGATGGCGTTATGCAATAGAAGAGAAAGAGGAAATATATTACTATTTAATTTGTTTTTATTATCAAACTGCGACTACGCGTTTGGCCTAGATGGTAGTGACCCTGCCTGCGAAGCAAGCGTCCCGGGTTCGAATCCTTGTAAGGGCATGTATTTGTATGACGAGCACGAATATTTTTTTCCTTAGTCATGGATGTTTCTATCTATTCATAATTCATAATTCATTTATTGCATGAAAACGGATGAATGAACGACGGATGGACGGATGAATTTAAGTATGTATTCAATTTAATTTTATTCTATATAAGTACGTATATCGCTGTTTAGTACCCATAACACAAGCCTTACTGGCGCTTACTTTGGGACTAGGGCAGTTTGTGTGAATTGTTCCCTAATATTTATTCATTAAATTATTTATTTATTATTTACTAGCAAACCTGGCGAACTCCGTTTCGCCACCAGATGGCTTCGTTTGTAGTACATGCTATGTATCATAGATGGCGCTGTATGTGAAAAAAGATTTTCCCGCTTTTCTGTTGTAATTTTTCCTGAATTTTCTTTGCTATAAACTTCACGGAGCCCAAGACCTTTCCAACGAATGCAAAACCGTGGAAATCGGTTCGTGCGTTGTGGAGTTATAGCGTCAGGAAGGAAAACCCGACTTATTTTTATATATTAGATTATACATACAGAACAGACATACACAAATCACGCAATTTTGATCTAATTTTGTACAACTATGTATTTGACACGATCACAAACGTAACGAGCGTTGCAAAGGAAGATCTATCGTTCGCTTACACCGTACAATACAATACAATACAAATACTCTTTATTGAACCACACCACACCACAAATCAGTACAAAACAATACAGAAACAAAGAACAAAGCATACAATAGGCAGTCTTATCGCTTAATAGCGATCTCTACCAGACAACCATTAAGACAGAGTCCGTAGAGTCCGGAGAGAGGCCGTAGTTCTCAAGTAGCATCATACTTTTTTCTTGGCGCCCTCTCGTCCACATCGTCCAAGCTAACAATTAAGGTTGAATTAAAAAAAAAACCTTTATTTAAGAGAGGACTGGTCCGGGGTTGGTAATTTGTTCAAATTTTCTTTAAAAATTCCCGCCGATGTCCATTTAATGGAGTAGGTACTCGCCTTATGTTTATTCTGACTTCATGATTCGATTGAACAGCGAACTTTTAAATAAGATTAGCTCCTAATACCGTTTTAATAATTACTAAGGGGCTTAGTAATGATTTGTTAACTTGAGGTGACTTGAAAAGTTTTTTTTTTTTACTACTTTGGCTGTGTGAGCTGATGTCAAATGAATTATGATGAACGGAAATTACTTTCGCCAAATAGATTCATGTATCCTACTCCTCTAGGCAACGTTATCTGCAATTACTCTAGTATTGCCGTTATCCATGGGTGGAGCTCACATACCATCAGGTGACCCGCTTGCTCGTTTTCATTCCTTGTATATATAAAAAAAGGAAATCTCGCGAGAAAACCTGCACGCAGAACAAAAGCATGATGGTGTGTATGAAATTCTAAGGGAACACCTCAAGCCTCATTCTGATAAGAAACCTGTGATGATTGCATCTTATCCTGACTGCTTTCTATGAAAAACATATTGAACAAACTTCTCTTCTCTGGTGTATGTTAATCTCACTAATCACTTCACTACATAGTATAAAACAAAGTCGCTTTCTCTGTCCCTATGTCCCTATTTCCCTATGCCCTTATGTCCCTATGTCCCTATGTATGCTTAAATCTTTAAAACTACGCAACGGACTTTCATGCGGTTTTTTTTAATAGATAGAGTGAATCAAGAGGAAGGTTTATATGTATAATACATGCATAATATACCGTGCGAAGCCGGGGCGGGTCGCTAGTATTATATATGCGAAAGTATGGATGGATGGATGTTTGTTTGTTACTGAATCACGCCAGAACGGCCCAACGGATCTGGATGAAATTCGGCACATAGATAGAGACAAGTCTGGAATAGCACATGCTACTTTTTATCCCGGAAAATTGCGTAGTTCCCGCGGGATAGCGATAAACGAATTCTTTGCAGACGAAGTCGCTGGCAACAGCTAGTTCTAAATATATCTAAGGTAACTTCACAACATCCAACCGACAGTTATAAAAAGTCGGAGCTGTTATCGGGATAGATAAGACTTAGCTACGGAACCGCCGGTAAACATAGCTATCTGGGGACGACGGCGCGACGGTTATGACGCTTGAAACGCATTAATAATAAAATAAAAAAAATAAGATAAGTATTCTATTTAATGGGATATTCTAATGGTAGGTGGCTTTTATCTCATTCCGTTGGCCGGTAATCCTATCCATAGCATCCCAACCCCAAGCCTATTTCATGCCGCTTCCAAATTGGCAATAGTTTAGCAACTGTGGAGGATGCCCGCAGAAAATATAAGAGTTTTAAACTACTAATTAGTCAGCGATGAGAAAGAGAAATCCGATATGACATGTGACGTCATTTGTCATAACGCCCATATAAACTCCATATTAAAATCATGAATATTCCCTATAGTACTAGAGCCCACGACCAAAACCATGTCTCATAGCAATACGGCAAAAACCCTATAAAATCGTTAGATTGTATGATTCTGAACCCGACTAGGTGTGTAGTAACGGTTGAAAGTGTAGCAACTGCGTGGGAGGCCATTTCTGCTGTGTCAAAAAAAAAAGGCAGTCGGTATTATAGCAATACGTCTAATAGTGAAATTGTACATAGATTTTATAATTGTATTACGAAAAAGTTTGTTTTCAGACATTTTGCCCGTAGCATATAGCCTGAGCGTATTTTTGAAAATGTCAACAAATTTAGCCGACCTTTATCATAGCAATACGGATAATTTTTTTTTTAACTTTTCGTATTGCTGCCAGGATTACCAAAAACCTGTTTTCAGACACTTTAAGTGTAGCATATACTCCCAAAAACGAAAATAACGTTTCGGAGTCGCCTGGCCGACGCCTCTGTTAAATGTTTTTTTAAATTTACAGCCTTCATAGATATTCAAGAATCTCCCTTGTCTATTATATGTACTTTGACAGATGACAGATGTCATTACTGCTTTCTTTTGTAAAAGTTACTCAAGTGTGCTTTAAATAAAACCAAAACTATCAAATCAATTCAAGATGCCTCAATACGATTTTTAAATGATATCTGAGTATCGAAAAGTTGTCTGATAGAGAAGGTGCTACACTTAATTTGTCTGATATAAATTTTTTGCACATATGGACAACTTATTTTATCATGTCCAACAATTTTCAGACATATTGCTATGATACCGATCGGTAAAATTTGTTAACATTTTCAAAACGGTCTCAAAATTTAATGCGTTCACATTTCCGTCTGAAAATTGTTTTGTTCGCATCAAATAACCAAAATTTACTAATAAAAAAGATTTTCAGACGTATTGCTATGAGACATTTTTTTTGTCTCATTTTTAATTTTTTTAAGTGATTTTACGGGTTTGCGCTACACCACTAACGTCTGAAAAATATGTTTCCGGTATCTCAGAACTATCATTCAACTACAGTCTGCAAATCAGACATATTGCTATGATGCAGTTCGGTAAAATTCTTTGTCAATTTTGAAAATTCGGTCAGATCAAACGCTACGCGGTAAATGTCTGATATTGGTATTTTCGAGTTCAGGATAATCGTATCTATCGATTTGATGCGGTTTTGGCCGTATTGCTATGAGACAAAAATTTTGGTCGTGGGCTCTCGTACTAGTATTGTAACTAGTCCCTATTGTATTCTATAATTTAAAATTCACAGTTAATTTTTCCGATTTTTCTGCAAGCTGCAGACCACGATTATGAATATTATGATTCATACAACTGAGTCAAAACATGAGCCTGTTAAAGTAATCGTACTTCAGACTTATTTTTTAATTTTTGTCTCTATCCCTACTAACCCCTATTAGTAAATTGTTGGTGTGAGCGAGACGGCACGAGTTCTTATTTCGAATTTGGGAGTCACCTCACCAGCGGTAATGGAAGGTTGCAGTCGTCAGCGCATCGCACGTGAGGCGTTCCGCGCCGCCGCACGGCGCCATCTTGCGGGCGCGGCGACAACTACCGACAGCAAAACAAATCAGGTGGAGTGGTTTTTTCTTTTACATGGGTAACAAGCAAGGTTTTCGTCGTTGTTTGGATAGGATATCATTTTGCGTCGTCACGGGCCGTAGTAGCAATGAACCGCGAGCGGAAATTTCCACTTCCTGGGGCCTTAGCATGACGTCTTAATGCGATTCAGTTTAGGTTCGCTCGCTGTCAGATTCATACTAAAAGTGACAGCTAAAACCATGCTATAACTTGAACTGAATCGGAATTAGGACGTCATGGTAAGGCCCCTGGCCAGGGTAACACGTTTTTTTTTACATGAATATGAAGGCAAACGAGCAAGTGGGTCACCTGATGGTAAGCGATCACCACTGCCCATAGACACCCGCAACCCCGGAGGGAAATGCCTCTTGTGCCTGTAATTTCCCCGGCTGTCTTACTCTCCACACCGGAACACAGCACAGCGTATAATTGTGTACATACCTTTTGGGCGAAAATCTTAGGAAATCTTGAAGGCGATGCGGCTAGCAACCCAATATTCTGATTCCTCTTTACACCTGTATACGTCTACAGTCACGCTAAACGTGGCCTTTAGGTCTTGCTTGCCCCTATACCTATTATGGGATAAAGACGTAATTAATATAATGAATGTATGTACCTATCTTACTATCTAACATCTAACAAGCATCTAACTAATATTATAAATGCGAAAGTATGGATGGATGTTTCTTTGTTACTCAATCACGCAAGAACAGCCCAACGAATCTGGATGAAATTCGGCACATAGATAGAGAAAAGTCTGGAATAGCATATAGGCTACTTTTTATCCCGGAAAATTTCCGCGGGATAGCGATAAACGAATTCTTTGCAGACGAAGTCGCGGGCAACAGCTAGTAATTTTTATAAATGCGAAAGTTCGTGAGGATGGATGGATGTGACTACGTGAGTTGTTCCTTCTTCACGCTGAAATGACTGAACGGATTTGGATAAAATTCAGAACAGAGAGAGCTGGTACTCTAAATTAACATATAGGCTACTTTTTACTCCGCAAAATTGCGGAGTTGCGAGCAGCCATAGTTAGTGTATTTATAAAATTAAATTGATGGTTGCAACGAAAAACTTATGTCTTACGTTTGGGAATTTGTTGGGCGTATCTTTTTTGCCGACGCTACGCGCGTTAAGCCAAATATTTCCGAAATGGCCCGAGCCGGTTTCGGCGGTTTTTTCTTGCCTCCTCAGCTGAACAAACAACGACAAGTGTGCGCTTCAAGGAAAACAGCGATTCAGAAAAATGAAATTTTCGCTTAGTCGCTGACATAGGAATTAACCATCAGAGTTGTAAGCCAATTCCAAAACTCATTTAGCTCGTCCCTGGTAATACTGGGGCCTTACCATGATGTCTTTGGGCGATTTAGTTTAGGTTCGCTCGCTGTCAGATTCACACTAAAAGAGACAGCTAAAACTTGAACTGAGTCGGAATTAGGACGTCATGGTAAGGCCCCTGAGCACTGATTTTTTGTGTTATTTTTTCTCTAAAAAAATGGATTTCAGTATCTTGGTCTATTCAATATTAACCAAAAAAGGTCTATTCAATACTCTATTGGTTAATTGTCTATGGTTGCTGATAGCCATTTGTCGGTTATATGACAGTTGTTATTTTTTAACGAGATTTTATATACGAGCAACATAGTTTATTTTACTTTAAACCGTTTTTATGCACTAACTACTGACTAGCTGACTATATAACGTATTTTTTCAGCTATTAGGCCCTATTCGACGAATAACTCTATGAATACCTATCTGTCAGACAAATGGATATCTGGGGATTGAAAAATCGGTCCGTTGTAAGGCCCAGGGGATACATCTTAAGAGATTCCGTCTTGAAATTTCTAGATTTCAACGCTTCTGACAAGATCGCAGCTAGATCCTCAGGGCAGAAACTCAAAATCTTAAGATTTTCCCTTGAAGCCTATTTTTTATAAGGTCATAATGATGTCATTACTCATGACCTCTATATACATCTTGGCTTGACATATATTTTTGAAGTATTCGTCAGAATTTTACATAAACCTATTAAGACTAGCTTACGCCTTCGGCTTTGCTTCCGTAGCGGAACAAATTTTCGTTTACCTACGCTACAAAAAAACCTTCAGTGCAAATTTAAATTTTCTAGACTGATTAGTTTTGAATGCGTGTTGGTCGACTTTATAAATACCTATTGATAGACAAAGAAGGATTTTTGTATCAGTGAATGATTGACTTTTTCAATGATTAATTCATACCTACACAGATTGTAATCAATTGCTTACCGATTACAACAGACTTTTTAGGGTTCCGTACCCAAAGGGTAAAAACGGGACTCTATTACTAAGACTTCGCTGATCGTCCGTCCGTCCGTCACCAGGCTGTATCTCAAGAACCGTAGTAGCTAGACAGTTGTAATTTTCACAGATTGTGTATTTCTGCCGCTATAACAACAAATACTAAAAACAAAATAATAATTAAGGGGGGATCCCATACAACAGAGTAGTTGCTGGCGATTTTTGCTGTATCTCATGAACCGTAATAGAAAGGAGGTTACAATTTTCACAGAAGTATTTTTATTGCCACAATAATAACAAATACTAAAAAAAAAAAAAAAAACTATTTAAGAGGGGCTTCCATACAACAAAAGTATTTTTTTTTACCGTTTTTTCTGGTCCAACTCGCACTTGGCCGGTGTTTATTCAATTCGATTGCGTTACGACTGTAACAGCAGTATCATGTACAAATTCTTATTGGACACTGATTGTCTCTAATCTGAAGTGTCGTCGAGACAAAATAGACCCTTTACCGATAATCCACCGCCTTGATAGTAAACTTGTCGATACGGGGTCGATGCCCTGTTATCTCTTATCACTGACACTGAAAGCTTCGTTAATAGCCAAGTAATTTTCCTTGTTGCTTCACGCTTGCTCAAGTTGAGAAAGTTGAAGTTAAGTACTTAAGTACAGTATTGTAAATTGTAATAAATTGGTCTGGAGTCACGTAGTGAGGATTGATCATAATCATATAATCATAATCATAATCGTTTATTTGTTAACATAGGTAAACATTTAGACAAATATGACAGGTCATTTAGAGTATCACTATGTTGTGCCATAAAATAAGGCATACAAATAGCTACAGCTCGACATGCAGCATGCTTCTTACATATTAACTATATCTCCTACAATTAACATCAGTTCTCCTCAATAAAACAAATTAAAGTTGAAATATTAATAATTAAAATTGATTTGTATTATTAAAACATTTGATATGTCACAAACTACAACTAAAGAATTATATCACAGTATCCCCGATATACTCACTAACACTATAATAAGCCTTTGCAACAAAAAAAGAAAATAATGTTTTTTTTAAATTGCTTTAAATTATCAGTATTCAATATTTCGGCTGGTAGCCTATTAAAAATTTTTGGTGCCATCCCGAAAAAACTTTTTGCCATCAAAGCGGTATTAGAAGGTTTGGTGCTAATTTTACCTTGCTGTCGCATTGATGAAAGAAGATTAACTAAACAGATTTATATGGGAAGTGTGAATGGGTGCGTTGGGAGGGGAAGGCCTAGACGGACGTTCCGTGATCAAATTGGGGACGTTTTGGAAAAAGGCCAGGTCAAGAGTATCCGAAACCGACGAGCACGTATGAAGAGAGTGATGAATGTGGATGAAGTGAAAGAGGTATGTCAGGATCGTAGCAAGTGGAACAAAGTAGTCTCTGCCTACCCGTGGCGTGGCGTCCATAGAACTCGATTCCCACTGGCTTGCCTATTTTAAGGCAGTTGAGCAATTTATTGTGCAGAATTAGAGGAAAAGGCTACTTAAGTTCCCTTCGGCTTGCCTTCTGATATACTTGACGCCACGCCACTGGCCTACCCCTGTGGGAAAGAGGCGTGACGGTATGTATGTATGTATGTTGCAATAAAGTCAGGTACGTCATAATTACACAAACGGATAACTCACGTGTAAAAGTCGAGTGATGCTCGACATGTTTCCGTGGTGTTTGTTTCGCTGCCGCCTGTGCGAGCGCTCCAGGAAGGACTACGTACTAGTCCGAAACATGTCGAGCATCACTCGACTTTTATACGTGAGTTATCCATTTGTGTAATTATGATAATTACAGGGGCTTTACCATGACGTCTTAATGCGATTCAGTTTCTACTCAGTTCAGGTTTTAGCTGTCATTTTTAGTAAGGATATGATAGCGAGTGAACCTAAACTGATATTGAGCGCGAGCGCAGAGCGTTGTCTGTCAGGGCGAACATGATAGCCCGCAGATTTGCCCAATGTTCTAGAGAAGTTAAAACTACTCTTTTCAGAGCTTATTGCACAACTTTCTATACGGGCAGCCTGTGGGCGGTCTACACCCGTAAGCAGTACAGCGCTCTGCGCGTTCAATATAACAATGCATTCAGGGTGCTGATGGGGTTGCCTAGATTCTGTAGTGCGTCGGGGATGTTTGCCGAGGCACGGGTGGACTGCTTTTATACCACTATGCGCAAGAGAGCCACATCCCTGGTGCGTAGGGTCCGGGCCAGCCCCAACACCATCCTGAACATGATAGCGAGCAGAACATACTTTCTGTATTTATATAACTGCTGTATGATGCATGCCTGCAACTACTGTTCCCATAATTAAAAATTCATGTAATTACTAACACTAAAATAAGTTATCAAATGTTACTAACACAATGATCCTTGTTGGTCGTAAATAAAATAATAATTATTATTATTATTATAAACTGAATCGGCAATTGATTCGCATTAAAACCTCATGGTAAGGCCCCTGTTGTTTCATCTTCTTCTTCTTGAGGTGCCATCTCCTACCGGAGGTCGGCTATCATCAGCGCTAGCTTTACTTTTGACACAGCAGCTCGGAACAGTGAGCTTGTGCTAAGGTTGAACCATGTCCGGAGATTCCTAAGCCACGAAGTACGCCTTCTTCCGGGTGGTCGCTTTCCCTGGATTTTCCCCTGCATGATGAGTTGAAGCAGGTCGTATTTATCACTACGCATTATGTGACCAAAGTACTGCAGCTTGCGTTTCTTGACAGTTTTCATGATCTCTACCTCTTTGTTCACCATCTGCAAAACCCTTACATTCGATATTCTATCCGTCCACGATATCTTCAGAATTCTTCTGTACACCCACATCTCAAAGGCTTCCAAACGGTTGCTCATATTTTGGGTTAAGGTCCATGATTCTACACCGTACAAAAGAACCGAAAACACATAGCAACGCGCCAAACGCACTCTGGTAGATATCTTTAACGATCGATTGCAAAGGAGATGACGTAGCTTCAGAAAAGCGTTACGCGCCTGCTCTATTCGGCACTTGATTTCAACGCTGTGATCACACTGGTCATTAACGATGCATCCAAGGTATTTGTATGAGTGGACTCTTTGAACTACCTGGTTCCTTACAATTAGATCAGTCGTTGTAAGGTGTTGAGATTTACCAATAATCATGATTTTTGTCTTTTTCAAGTTTATGCTAAGACCATAACTTGCACTAACGCTGTCTACACGTTGGAGCAAACTTTGTAAATCGTCGAAATTGGACGCTAATAATATAGTGTCGTCAGCATATCGTATGTTATTCAAAGCATGACCATTTACTACGATGCCCTCCTCCGCGTTCTCTAAAGCTTCTGCAAATATAGCTTCAGCATAAATATTGAATAACTGTGGGGACAGTATGCATCCTTGCCGGACTCCCCGCATGATGTCAATTTCCTCTGTCAGTTCTTGGTCCACCCGTACTCGTGCCCTCTGTTGCCAATATAGATTTTTAATGATCGCCAAATCCTTAGCATCAAGTCCTATGTCACTGAGAACCCCAATAAGCTTATCGTGCTGCACTCTGTCGAAAGCTTTTTCATAGTCAATGAAACAGATGTATGCGCTTCGATTCATATCCCAACAACGTTGTAGTAACACCTGATAACCAAAAAGTGCGTCTCGAGTTCCAAAACCATTTCTGAAACCAAATTGCGTGTTTGAAATGTTTTCTTCCACCTTTTTGTAAATGCGGTTGTGGATTATTTTCAGGAAAATTTTCAAAACATGACTCATCAATGATATTGTCCTATACTCGCTGCACTTCTTGGCGTTGCTGGTTTTCGGAAGAGTTACGAAGGTTGAGTACAGCCAGTCTTTAGGTATGATGCCACTTCTATAAATTCCATTGAATAAGCGAACCACTATCGGCAGATTTTCTTCCATCAACAGCTTCAAGATTTCACTGGGGATTTCATCAGGTCCAACGGCTTTTCCTACCTTAGCAGACTTTATTGCATACATAACTTCCTCCCTCGTAATGTCTGGTCCGCTGTCACCTGAGCTATTCAACCGCTGTTGGCTGCGAGTATCATTAAACAAGGTATTTACGTATTTCTCCCAAGTTCTTAGCTTTTCCTCAATAGTCATAGCGACCCTACCATCCTCATCAATAAGAGGTAGAGAGACACTCGATCTTTTTATACCCACGACTTCTTTTATTTTCTTAAACATATTAAAGTAGTCATGTCTAGCTTGCATGTTCTCTATCTCCTGGCACCCATCATTAATCCATTTTTCCTTGGCTTTAATGCATCTATGCCCAATCTCCTTATTCAATGCTTTGTACTTCTCTACATCAACACTCTTCATTTCACGTCTTTTAGTCATAAGTTCAAGTATGTCGTCTGTAATCCAGTCCTTTTTCCTTACCATTTGAGCAGCAGCCAGCACCTCAGTTGAAGTATCGACTAATACTGCTTTGAGATTGTCCCAAGTTCTTATTGGTTCATCTGGAAGAAGCGACTCCTGTTGTTGTAACTCATTCACCCGGTTGTTAAGTTTAGCGTGTAGTTTCAGTCTGGTATCCTGATCTCTTAATTTAGAGACATCTATTCTCGGCCTCCTCATCGGGGACAACAATTTCTTCATTTTGGTATGAATGATTGCTACCACCGGATTGTGATCGGAATTGACATCAGCACCTGGATATGTTTTAGCAGACTTAAAACTGTTCTTAAAATGTTTGTTCACTAGTATGAAATCGATCTGATTCCTTACTATGTGTTTTGGGGTATAAGCTGGTGATGTCCATGTGTACAGACGACGAGGTGGTAACTTAAAGAAGGTGTTTGTTATAAGTAGTTGCTCCTCCTGGCAAAATTGGACCAAGCGATCACCACGTTCGTTTCTTTCCCCCAACCCAAAACCACCAACAGTTTCATCGACTGCACCCTCACCAATTTTAGAGTTAAAGTCACCCATAACTTTGTTACATTCGTGAGCTTTCAGTTTTTCCAGAACCTGCTTGACTTCTTCGTAAAAGGGTTCAATCAGGTGATCCTGGGTCTTGGCAGCCGTGGGGGCATAAACCTGTATAATATTGATGTTGACAGGTTTGGCTCTTAGTTGTAGCAGCATAACTCGATCCGATACTGGGTGAAAATTCAGAACAGAGGTCTTAAGATGTTTCTTAACCACAATAGCGACTCCATTTCTGTGTTCATTGTCATCATTTCCGCTGTAATAAGCGAGGGTGTCATCCGCTGCCTGTATTCCAGTGCCCCTCAATCTCGAGTCACTGATTCCTAGGACATCAATGTCCAATCTCTTCATCTCCTGTATAACATTTTTATACTTTTCGCGTTTGTACATACTCCTCACATTCCATGTTGCAATCTTTACGGCACACCCGGGGATTCTTAGCACCCTCTGACCATTTAAGGTCTGCCGCGGACTGAGGGCCGTTGTTTGTGTTGTACTAGCCATAATGATTGTCCTGAGAAAAACTAATGCGGTGGTTTTCCCTTTGCCTTCCGCATCGCTGTTTGTCATAGAGATAACAATGACGACCCACAACTGTTCCGATCCGCTTGATCTCCACTTGTTGGCCTACTGCACCTGCAGCTGCTCAGGCACAGGGAGTGCTTATTTACTGGCGGCACTGACTCGCCACGTCACAGAGTTGTCACTGGGTCATTTGTAGCATTTTATAGAGTATCCTCTCCCGAGAAATACCCACTACACCCTCCAACATCTGCCGCTGTATGGTCGGGGACTGCCAAAGCAGCTAGCAATAATATCTTACCGCCGTTCCATTATCCGCCACCTATGGACCCCGGTAGTAGCTCACAGCTCAGCCCTACCCTACCGTTGTTTCATCATGATCCTTAATCCCTTTTGCTTAGTTGTCTGCGGTTGGTTCATTTTTATTAGGAAGATCGTCAACCATAAGAGTTCAATGATTCACGGTTAAGTTCATTCGAAATATTATAGACGGGATATGAACCCCGATTATTTATTGAGCTCCCGATATTTCGACGCAGTTGCATGCATCATGATCACGGGTAGACTCAATAAAAGTAATCGCGGTTCATATCCCGTCTATAATATTTCGAAAGATCGTCAACAAGAAATGAAATGAAACGAAAAAATGAAATGAAATACTGAAAACCAAAAAATGTTAGCGCGGAAATTCGAACTGTCAGGAATTGGAGAACCTGAAGCGAGGTACGGAAGAAACGAAGGTTTCTATACGACCTAGTGAAGAGTTTGAGGAGCAGCCACCAGCGATTTGGTGGACTGTATAAAATTAAGGGTTACTGGGTAATATAGATACCTACTTTAAAAAATGATAGTCAGCGGTTATGAAGGAGCACGCCTACCTTGGAGAATCCTCGAGCAGGTCGCCGTGTCCAGGATCCCAAGTCCAGGGTTCTCGGATGGACCCAGAACGTTCCAGAAGAACTGTCGCTCGTCGCACTCGCACAAAACTGTCACAGCTGTAGTTAAAATGTCTAAAAATTCGTGGCCACCTCTTCTCTTATCTCTGTAAAGCTCCTGACGAATCGTTAGACTTACTATGCTCTATATTTCCAAATTTTACTTGAGAACAAGTCCAATTGATATCAATTTATATTTTACTAACACATTTAAAAACAAGTTCTCCGACTGAAACCCACATGTATGTATGTATATATGTATACATACATACATACATATCGTCACGCCTCTTTCCCACAGGGGTAGGCAGAGACTACTTTGTTCCACTTGCTACGATCCTGACATACCTCTTTCGCTTCATCCACATTCATCAATCTCTTCATACATGCTCGTCGGTTTCGGGTACTCTTGACCTGGCCTTTCTCCAAAACGTCCCCAATTTGATCACGGAACGTCCGCCTAGGCCTTCCCCTCCCAACGCACCCATTCACACTCCCCATATAAATCTGTTTAGTTAATCTTCTTTCATCCATCCTCTCTACGTGACCAAACCAACTAAGCATACTTTTTTCTATCCTAGTCACTATATCTTCTTTCACACCAGCACGTTCCCTTATCACACTATTCCTTATTCTATCTTTCAGTGATACACCATATATGTATGTATGTATGTAAACTCTTTATTGCACATAAAAATTTAAAAATACAGAATTACACAGAAAATAGTACAAAGGCGAACTTATCCCTAAGAAGGGATTCTTCCAGCTAACCTGATACAGAAACATGTACCTCATACCCGGGCGTTTAAGAGCGTCTCATAATAAAATTCTGTAGCATGTAACTTTTTCATACATCTCGGCGGCGTCAAAGGGATGTCGTAGGGGATGTAATCAAGGTAAGGCTGTGCGCTTGGAGGGTGGCGGGAGCGGAGACCTTTATGAACTTACTAGCTTCTGCCCGCGACTTCGTCCGCGTGGAATTAGACTTAAGAACTGATGTTGATAGTAATATGAAGTATTTACGTAGCAACTCTAGGCAGTGGTGATCGCTTACCGTCAGGTGACCCACTTGCTCGTTTGCCTTCCTATTCACATAAAAAAAAAAAAAAAAAAAAAAAGGCAGCTAAGACCTTTAACATGCTTATCGCTATCCCGCTGGAATTATGCAATTTTCCGGGACAAAAAGTAGCCTATGTTTTAATCAAGGGTACCAACTAACTTCGTTCCAAATTTTATCCAAATCGGTCCAGTAGTTTTAGCGTGAAGAAGGAACAAACTTACACACTCACTCACTCACATCGTCACAACATCACATCGTCACATCGTCACATCATCACATCGTCACATCGTCACAAACTTTCGCATTTATAATATTAGTAGGATTAACCGACTTGGAAAAAAGAGAACGTTCTGCACGATGCCTAAGAGCACATCACAGAATACCATTCCAAAGTAGTGAAACTTGTGCTGAGTATTTTGAAATGAAAACTTCTCTAACGGCGCTGAGCACTCTTTGAGATAGGTAAAAAATGTTAAACTCGCGTCAGGCGTAAGACGGAGGGAGAGTTTAAGTACCAGGATAACAGATCCTCTAAGAGCTTATTTCGAAATACGAATGAATCACGTTCAATTTTTCAAGTGTTTTTTTGTTGAGTCGTGGAGCAAAAGTACCTACTAGGGTGAACACATTGTTAGAGGTCTGTCAATATAGGTAGACAATACGTATGTTTTTTTTGTAAGCGGCCAGTACGGTACGCGTCTTGAGCGTCATGGAGTTTACAACATTAAAATCTAAGCTACCCGTCGCTTTTTTTACAACAGGCCTAACGAGAAAGTGGGTTATCTGATGGTAGGTAAGTACATACTGCCAATAGCATTCCACAAACTCGGATTGTATGTGCATTGCTAGCTCAGGGGGCTAAAATAGAATTCCACACGCCAGTAATTTCACTGGCTGCTTTACTTTCTACGTTAGAACATTGCAGAGCAAGCAGTTGGCAGGATTAGCGAGTAACCCCCTTCATAAACGCTCTATAGGCCTTTGCTAACTTAGCAATCGTTTGTCCTTATCTGTTACTTTGACATTTACCTTTCACAGTTAAGGAGAAACGATTGCTAAGTTAGCAGAAGCCTATAGAGCGTTTATGAATACCTAAGGGGTTTAAGGTGGTAGCGATCCGGACTAATAGTATTTTAGGTATACACATCATCATCATTATCATCATCATCAGCCAGAAGACGTCCACTGTAGAACAAAAGCCTCCCCTTTGTAACGCAATTAGGAACGACAACTCGCCTTAACTTGACGTCTTAATGTGATTCAGTTTAGGTTCGCTCGCTGTCAGATCCGTACTAAAAGTGACAGCTAAAACTTGAACTGAGTCGGAATTAGGACGTCACGGTAAGGCCCTGCATCCACCGGTTTCCCGCAACTTCCACGATGACGGTCTACCTAGTCATCAGTTCTTAATACTCTACTACGTGGACGAAGTCGCGGTCGGAAGCTAGTTCCCGAATAATTCTTAAGACATCTTGTAATCCTGCAATCGATTTTGAACCTGAAATAATAAATAATAATAATAATTTATTTTGTACATACATCTGGTGCGTTACAAAGAGAAAAACATTATTCAGTTGTACAATAGGTCAGAAGAAATTGTGGTCGAAGCTTTCGACCCCTAAACTAGGTGTTAAACCTGTGCCTTAGGGGCTTGAGTTCGCCGGAAAATTCAGTGTCGAAACAACATGGAAAAGTACCTACTGTGTAACAGCAGAGGAGAACTGACTCTAATTAGACAAGTAAATTACTGTAAGGAGATGAATTAAAAGTCTAAAGATAAAAAATAACAATGAAAACAAACAAATGAATATTTAAAATTAGCAAGCAAAGCAGACTGGAATAGTCCAAATTACAAATGAGGGTTATGTTATGTGTTACTTATGATAAGGTTCTCTAACCAATTAAGTATCAGCACTAGAATATACGCAGTTAAATTAATACACTGACGAGCATATACAACGGTTCATTTTCATACAAGGTTCTAAGAAAAGTGACCCGTTAGTTTTGCTCTCTAGTATATTTCCTGCCTATGCCATGTGGCTTATAGCTCAGCGCTTACAGTCCGAGCTAATTCTTCGCACAGCGGAGATTATGGGGAGCGAGCCATCTAATATTCCCTGTGTCTCGAGCCCGCCATGGGGCTATTCTTGAAGCTGGCGATAGATAAGCCAGATTTCTACTGGTCTGAGAGACGAAGACTTATTTTAAAGAGATGTGATTAGGTGTGTAACAGTTTAAGTAAGAGATAGTTTGTGTAGTAGTTTATCGTGTGGGATAGACTCCTATTTAATATTATTTAAGTAAACTGCCAATATACGTTCATATTGAAAGAACTTTATTTTTGTTAAGTGACAAATGTCTAGTTGTAAACAAACGGTTGCTAAGATACAAAACCATAGACATTACAGTTTGACATATAAAGCGTGCTGAAGCCTTTCCCACGCCCATGTGGCATTTCAGTAGGCCATTTCCATACTTTTTTTTTTATTATTCTTTAATTTAAGTAGCTTGGTCGACAAACGATCACGCCGCTCCATACGTTATCCTAGAGATACAAATTAACTTAGTTTATAGGTTGCATGCAGAGTTTATACCTACATCCTATATAGACGTTTGGCTTCGTCTGATGTCGGATTAGCCAACGCAGTGTTACAAGCACCTATGTCGTAGGTATAGCGGTGAGGTCCAGTCCGCACACACTCCATTAACACATGGTAAACGTCTTCAGCTACCCCACACTCAGTACAGTTGGGAGTGTCGGATTTCCCAATCAAAAATTTAAATTTACTAGTTGGAATTTTCCATACTTGTGACCGTAATTGTAAGCACCATGATGTAGCCTCATAAACACCCACAATATCTGACGACACTGGTTTGCATGGCAGTCTAGATGGGCTAAAATAGAATATCGCGGTGCCAGTAATTTAACTGGCTCTCTTATTCCATACGTCGGAACACAGTGGCGCATGTGGCTGATTAGCGACAGTACTAGCGAGTAAGATGATGAAAACAAAAGAAAGATAAGAAAAAAGTGTAAGTAAGTACTCAATCATTTTTATATCACAACGAGCTGTTGCCCGCGACTTTGTCTGCAAAGAATTCGTTTATCGCTATCCCGCGGGAACTACGCAATTTTCGGGGATAAAAAGTAGCCTATATGTTATTCCAGACCATAAAAAAGACAAAAAAAGAATCAGAAACCATACATACTCACAAACTTTCGCATTTATAATATTTGTAGGAAGTAGTATGTTCTATTTTTTTTATTCTTTCAACCGTCGACATGGTTGTCGACCGTCTTTGAGAATAGCCCCCTGGTCATCGGGCGGCGTCTTTGATCTCCAACGATGGCAGCCGCATAGCGCACTTAACTGAAATTAAAATAACATGAGACCGGTTAAACATGGTGGGTAAGTACCTACCCTTAAGTCTCGACCGTGAGAGAAGTGTATGAAGCTAATTATAAGGTAAAATGTTAAGACTGAGTCTTCTATGTATTCAGTGAACGGATGGACACTCCGTAATAAATACGCGTTGTTACTTTGGTACAAAAAAGCGGGATGCCAATGACGCAAAGGCGGCGACGCAACGTCAGTGACGCCGCGTCAGTGATATCGCAATTGAGCGATAGTACAGTCAAGGAATTTAATTCCTACCCTATTATGGAACATTTTTATAGTCAGCGTCGTAACAATTTTCCTTGTTAAGTAATGCGACGTCAGTATGATGTTTTATGTGCAGTACTGTAAAGTTTTTGTACGCTTTGTTAAAATAACGTTGTTCTACGTTGATATAAGCCCGTTTTTAACAGAAATATACGTTACACCACTGAAATTTAGCCGCCGAACATTTTCAGTCCCAAAATAACTTTATATGCTTAGTTCATACACTTTACTTAGCATTTATTATTAGTACACAAACATACGACTCAAACGAAAGCAAATATAAGGCTAAAATGCGAGTGGACGTCACAGTCTTTGGAACTGAGGTAAGAACTCGTTAAATCGGATTTCCAATGAAAACAGTTTCCTTGAATCTAGAATATTCTAAGAACAGTAATCTCAACCTCACCACAGTATAAATAAGTAAGTAATCTACAAATAACGCACCGAATTTGCGGCTTGATAAAGCGCACTCTCTGCCTTGATCTTACCCGAGGCCTGCGTGGGTGAGACTGGGCGAAGATGTGTATATAATATAAATCCATGCGTAAAGTCCCGTTTCCATGGTCTTGTTGTAGACACTTAGTGAACTGAACATGTCTTTTGTTATGAGTTTGAGAGGTTGTATTTAGGGGTAATCTGTGGATCTAGGTACTGAACCTATTTTGAAAATTACTTTACCAATAGAAAGCCACGTTATTTGTGACTGTCATAGGCTATATTTAATTTTGTGTGGACGTGTCGCTTCGATTATAATTACATTCACTAAACCCACAATCCCGTGACAATGTCATTTTGTCATTTTTACGTGTCTACAAGAATTTAAGATTTCAAAGGACTCTAAATGCAAATTCAGCGTGATTTTTGTAGATGAAATACTGGTATATACTGTGTCCATGGAGGTTTCTTTGCACTCCGAATCTTCACGCAAATGTAACCGTATTTCAAATAGATTAAGGTATAAATTTATTCGGGCCCTAATCCTTTGTGAGATTAAAGGAAGTAAATTTAACTGAAATTTCTGCATTGATTCCTTCATCTTGATTATCTTGTTTGTTTCTTGAGGATTCGTGTTGGGGAAAACACTTTTATAATTTTTATAAACTTGCCTTGGACACACTAGTAGCTTTTGGTGACTGGGGTTGTTGGCGACTGGCTGGGTTACAGCCTCCTTCTAGCATAATATTTATTATTCTTGTTGTTCGATTCTTAAAAACACCTTCACTGACAATGACATGGACTTTTTTACCAGTTGCGCTGTCAGTTCGTAGCGGTACACTGCTGTTAGGCTCCTAGTTGTATGTTAGTGTGTCTAGTTTATGTGATTAAACCCCTGTTACCCACCGAGCGCGACTTTAAATTCAATCGTCAACAGGGTACAAACATACTGGGATTCGAACCCGAGACCTCTAGCTTCATAGTCAGGGTCTAGTGACCACTAGGCTATCCGGTCTTTAAAAGTAACAAGGCGTAGCAAACTTCAAGCAAAGCTTATTCTAGGAACAGAACGTTCTATGGAAAGTGCTAAGCGCTGTCAAAATTTAGACATTTTGTCGCGACAAGGTGACTTCACACGCGTCTGCTAACGACGTGGTTCAGGGAAGCGTGTGCGCATGCGCAGGAATTGCTTGCATAGCGCTATGTACTTACTTGTTATGTACGTGAACGACTTATGTACATAAATGAGTCTGTAGTATATAAGGTCAAAAAGGTTTGTTATTTTAATTTTGTAACAAAAGTGTGTTTTAGACTTACAATTATTTCGTTTTTTTGTCTGGCAATTTGTGTATTTCACTATTTATCGTTGGCTTCAATTAGACGGTCATTATTATCGCATGATCTAAGCATATCGCGATCCATAGGACCTGAAACCGGTTCAAAAATTCAAAATTCAAAATTATTTATTTGTAAGAATACAGCATATGTACTATGTACACAGTACAGTGGTCTTAAATGGTAAAAGTAGTCCGTGTATTCAGCATGCAAGCAAGCGATACAAATATTTTAACATAAGTATTTTAAACTAACACGGGTAGGTAGTTTAGTTTACTAGGTATTTTAATTAAATACCTATTTAATTAAAATTGTCATGATAATAGTAATGTTCACAATGTAATTAATGTAGGTTCGAATTCCACTATCCTATATTTATTTTATTGACATACCAGGGGCATTACCATGATGTCTGAATGCACTTCAAATCTGACTAAGTTAAGGTTTTAGCTGTCATTTTTAGTATGGATCTGACAGCGAGCCAACCTAAACTGAATCGGAATTGAATCGCATTAAGACGTCATGGTAAGGCCCCAGTATCACTTTATTATATTGATCGTCTAACTCTAATCCATACCAATGATTGAGTCGCATCCGACCAACAGTGGATATAAGATCATCGCATTAGGTAAGTTTTTTACATATGTTCGTATGTTTTATTTTTATTTTATTTTCTTTATTCAGGATGACAACAGCCATACACATAATACGGGGAAACATCATCGGTTACATTATATAAAGCTAATAACAGTTATCCACTACTTACTTCATCTATGTCAACATAGTGGAAATGCTCACAAAGCTTATTACTTGTACGAAAACGTTAACTATAAAACACTACTATTTATATTTTTTTTTTACTTCACTAGGTACTAATATTTACTTTCATAATAATGTTTTATGTATTATGCTTCAATATGCGATTTCATAATAGTATGTTGATTGTGTGACAATTATGAGACTAAACGTCTCATTATTCTAAATTCATGTAACTTTACGATTTGTTACTTTATGATTTGTTGGAATTAGTTATTTTACTTGTTTGAACATACCTATGTTCAAACAAGTAAAATAACTAATTCCAACAAATCATGTAAGTAACAATTGTAGTTACAGGGTGTTCCAATAGTGTCCAAAGGTAACTGGCAGGTCGTATCGCCGCCCATACAAACAGGGGGATTACACGAGCTACGTACAAACAAACAAACACGCTGGACCTTCATTCGAAATTCTCAAAAACCGTGCCGTTGTCTCGCTTATATAAATATTTGCTCGGGCCAGTTATTGGCGGGTACAGTCCGAGACACAAGGGCTTAATACGTTTTCCTGTAGTAAAATTGAGAAGACGACAAAACTGTTCGTGGACTGTAGTAAGCCTCTCGACTTAAGGCTTCTCCAGCCGCAAATGTTCTTATATCTCCTAAATTAGATAAATTTTCAATAATTTCCGAAGTTTCTAACCTTACTAGGGAAACACCTATAATAGATATTAAATCAGTGTCGTTCTGCAGTTGTCCCAAAAAACTGCACAGCAAAAAGCGGCCGTTTTAGTTTGTTGCCTTAAGCAAAGGGAAAAGTCCAAATGAACAAAAAATACTTATATTTTATTGAATCAGGCGTTACTTTGCGGAGGTCCATTTCAAAAATCATGAAATTGAATTGATTTGTTCATTGAAAAAATACTTAAATACCTCGCTACTCCGCTACCTCATTGGTCCCGGAGTTGCAAGATAAATATATTTGCTGTTCTATATTTTATTATGGACATCCGCAATGTAACGCCAGATTCAATCAATTGAAAAGTCCAAAAACCGCTGATTTCCATTTGTGATAAGAATAATGTAATTTATTACAAGTTATTTTGACGTGTAGCAAAAGAAACAAAAGTAAAATCGTGATTCGCTTCACTTGACCGGCAAACTATGCACTTTCAAGAAAATTGTTACTGTTTAACACTTTTGCTGTTGTCTGTACCCTCCACAAATCTTTTTCGCCTTGCAATAGACTCCGCGTCCACCGTCACGGGTATTTGCAGGTATATTGTGGTTTTACATAACGAACAGATTACGTCTTTACCTTCACAATATACTACATAGTTTACCTTGTAGATAGGCAGATGTTTGAGAATTTTAGTTAAGTATTTTTTGCTTTTCATTTTATATTTTCTCAAGTGGGTGGCGAGCCTGATTTTTGAAAGCGCTCTTCGAAAATGCTATTCGAAAGTAGTGAACATCTCTGTATGCTACGAAATTACAGCCCATACTTAATTTTTCTCCCGGTCTACTCACATCACTACATAGTATAAAACAAAGTCGCTTTCTCTGTCCCTATGTATGCTTAAATCTTTAAAACTACGCAACGGATTTTGATGCGGTTTTTTTTTAATATAATAGAGTGAATCAAGAGGAAGGTTTTTTTTATGTGATTAGGAAGGCAAACGAGCAAGGCAAGTGGGTCACCGATCACCACTGCCCAATAGACACCCGCAACCCCGGAGGGATTTCAGATGCGTTGCCAACCTAGAGGACTTAGATGAAATGTCTCTTGTGCCCGTAATTTCCTCGTCTGTCTAACTCTCCACACCGGAACACAGCAGTGCAAGCACTGCTGCTTAGCGGCAGGATTAGCGAGTAAGATGGTGGTAGCGATCCGGACGGACCTTGCACAAGGCCCTACCACCCGCAAAATGGTTTATATGTATAATACATGTATAATAGCACAATTTTTCCTAAGCTGAAATATTTTCTTGAAATAGATACAACATCTGTCAGTGCTACATGAAATTAAAAACTATTCAATCATAAGCAATATGGATAAAATAACACCCGACTTTCTTTGCTTTGCAGACCGACCGTTTAAATGAGTCCTTGCCCGCGCGGCACAGGGGCGCGGGGTGGGACGACAAAGGGGGCCGAGAGAGGTGCGGGCGGCAGGCGCACTACCCGCCCGCACCGCCCTCGGTTCCCTTTGTCCTCCTACCCCGCGCCCCTGTGCCGCGCTGGCGAGGACTCATATAAGCGGTCGGTCAATAGTGTCCAAATCGTCCCGCCACAGCCTTCTTGGTTATTCGCTGCAGTCGGTCAAAAAGTGCCTCATCTCATAAGGCTACTTAACCTCGCTCCTTATCACTTGCTCACGATGCAACGAGGTGCTAATCCACTTGCCGGCTCTAATGAGGCGATGCTAATCACTGCAAAGCAAGTGGCCTGGCAAGTAGACGGGCGAGTGGCTGCTCAAAGTTCTTTGATGGTCTTTGTGAGCCTTAATTAGGCCACTATTTTTCAGCTGTGATAAAACTTTGACTACCTTCGTATCGTACTGTAAGTATAGACTATCCCCCTTATTCATTAAAGCTCTATAGGCTTCTGCTAATTTTGTATCGTTTGTCCTTATCTGTCACTTTGACATTTACCTTTCAAACATAAGGACAAACGATTGCTTAGTTAGCAGAAGCCTATAGTGCGGTTATGAATAAGGGGGTATGAGAATAATTGTACTCGACGAGTCACTTATTTCTATTTGTGGTACTGTTTGTTAAGTTCACCTTGAGGAAGACCACAAATGAGGGCTTTCTATCAAAAGAATCAAGAATTTTTACTTCCCGATTTTTGAAGTTATTTTAACCCTTTAGAAATGGAAAAAACCGAAAAGTAAAGCGATGGCCGGGAATTGCTTCTGGATCCTAGTCAATCCGTGATGATTTACCCCTACACTATCCATAGCAGGTGAGTTTTATTTAAAAGTTACGTATTTTCTAAATGAAACTTAAACATTCGCGATTTTCACACATTACTATTACTAACTACATATAAGTAAACCGGACTTAACCTCTAGACCAGTGATGGGCAAACTACGGCCCGCGGGCCAACTCCGGCCCGCGAAAGAATTTAATGCGGCCTGCCGGCGTTCCTTCGAATTGGAGTGTTATGGCACAGGATGACGATATTTAGACGGTGCTGCTGTATAAAATAGAATAATAGATGCGAAGGCAAAGGAGCCAGCTAGACTAGCAACGTAGTTCATGCGTCATGTGTCAAAAAAAATGCATTTTAGTATAATTTTGGCCCTTCTTTGAAATATCTGTGATTTTCTGGCCCGCCATGAAAAAAGTTTGCCCACCACTGCTCTAGACCATGGATGCAAAGTCGCGTTCGAAACGTCGAGGTATTTAAAAAAATACTTTTTTATTTACGTGATTAAGTCCGTTTTCTTATAATAATGTGTAAAACTTAAACAACAAGCAGATCTTGGGAGACACCTGAGACGCTGACTGCATTTCCCGCAGAGTAACCCGTTGACAAATTCATCAAAGGCCCATAGTTTAGGGTTGCCAATGTCGCCAAAGTAAATCTATTATCTCTGTTTTAAGTATGGTACGCTTGCCATTGCAATACATAGAACCCAAGAAAATGACGAATTAAGTAGATAGGGGAAAGTGGTCACCATTCGTACACATACCTTGTCGTTGAATAATGGCTATAACTCTTTAACATTTTGTTTGACATAATAGTTTCGGGCGTTTTTTGTAACTAACTACAATATAATTTGTTACACTTTACACTTAGGTACATAAACTAGCTAAATTTGACAGTTAAATAAAATATAAAAAATGAAATCTAAAAAGTGTACGAAATCTAAAAAATGGTCAAGGTAGAGCCGTTGCTTCATTCATATAAACAAAAAAGCGACGAGTAGCACTCCGGGAGTGCCGGCAGAAGTGAAAACAGCAGCTTAGATTATATTTTAATGGTGTAACCTCCATGATGCTCAATACGCGTACCGTACTGGCCGCTTAAAAAAAAACGTACGTATTATTTATATTGACAGACCTTTAACAATGTGCTGGTGCCCTAGTACTTTTTTTTATTTATTAATCAAAAATAAAAATACATTATTACATTAGGGTGCGACCAAACCGCCGCGTATACGCAGTGACGTGTCGTATGCGTCACGTTTTCTCACCGTTTCTTCATACATTTTGTTGCGATTCCGTAACGTCACCGTTTTTTAAGCGGCGGTGTGGTCGCACCCTTAATACTCTATCGCCAAACTGCAACACAGTTTGCCTTCCACGACTCAACAAAAAAACTCTTCAAAAATCGAACGCGATTCATTCGTATTTCAAAATAAGCTCGTAGAGCCGTGGTCGTCAAACTGCGGCCCGTGGCCGTTATTTGTGCGGGCCGCGGCAAAGTAAATTGTTTCAAATAACGAAATAAGCTGAATATTATAATGTATAAGTGGGCAAAGGCTCTTGGAGCGCCTTCACATACTCTGCGGCCCGGCCCTGGAACTCACACTGTCATATGTGGCCCTTGGCCAGTAAAGTGTGACGACCGCTGTCTTAGAGGATCTGATAACCTGGTACTTAAACTCTCCCTCCGTCTTACGCCTGACGCGAGTTTAACATTTTTTACCCATCCCAAAAAGTGCTCAACGCCGCTTAACAAGTTTTCACTTCAGAATAGGATTTAGGCGACAACCCTAGAGTGATCACTTTGCCGACGCGTGCTGCGTCGTTATCAAAGGGCTGGTGTTTGTGCTTCGAGAGGTCACTGCTAGCGTGATTCATATACATACATAATGAAATGACATCTCTATATACTTGTACAGTATATAGTTGAAGCTCAAAGCTGTGTAAAATAAGGCACAGTCGCTGCAAGTTGCATAAGGGATCAACTTTAAAGGAAAATGTCGCGTTAACATAACGGTTTTAGACAGATAAGTAGGTAACTATACTTCATTTAATTTAGGGTGAGAAACCACAACAACATTATATTGCGGTTCGTGAACTGTAATCTCTTAACAATTTGTACTAGAGTAACAATTGACGATACGCAAATAAAGTGACATTAAAACAATTTTATTTTGCGGCTGCCAAACTATTGCACTGTACTATTTGCTAGGTAAGAAATAGTTGACCAGACGCAATATAATGCTATTGTGGTTTCTCATTCTAAATTAAATGAAGTATAGGTAGGTACAGTTGCCATCAGGGGCCTTACCATGACGTCTTAATGCGATTCAGTGTAGATTCGCTCGCTTTCAGATTCATACTAAAAGTGATAGCTAAAACTTGAACTGAGTCGGAATTAGGACGTCATGCGTAAGGCCCCAGGTACATTGAAGCTACAGCTAGGCCTCAAAAGGGTGACTTAATGAATCGAAAGTTACGAATAACCTTCACAGAAGTGTTCAGTCAAAGTAACTAAACCGGGTACGTATTAAAATACATAAAGTTAAAATACCTAGTGGTTCAAAATACCTAATAGTTCAAAATACCTAAATGCGATTTTCTCACAATTAACAGAATTTTTATAAACTTAACCTAACCTAACCTATAGATTGGTTTAGGTTCTATCTTTATATTTAGGTTAGGTTAGGTTAAATTTATAAAATTCTGAAAAAATTGCATTTACGTATTTTGAACCATTAGGTATTTTGAACTGTTAGGTATTTTAACTTTATGTATTTTAATACGTACTCAACTAAACTACCTGCTGAAATATTCCGTGATAATTCTGAAACACCTTGTATTTCAACGATTGTCTCGAGGTCTTAACATTTTTTTAAAACCAAAACCAAAACAGTCAATATAATGTACTAGTGTTTCGTGTATTTATTAAAACACACAATGCGCCGGCGCCACTACAGGGGATGCTTGCCCGTTTTATTTTTAATATTAAACCCCCTGGCGACTTCGATAGCGCAGAGTAGTGTATCAAAGAACTACAGAGTGATCTTTTACTACTTCAATTCAATGTTGGGCCACTATTTTTTAAGTTTTTGAGATCGTAAGTGGCAGGTACTGACGGTACTGTATATATTTAAGTTAAGATACGATCTTACCGTGATTATCTTTAACGTGTTCCCGATATTTTCGTCTAAATATATCCTGTCACCAATATGTCATATGTTACTAACGGTGAATCTTTTATATATCTCTCTTTTTTATGTACTAATGACGATCTTTTTGTGAATCTAAATTGACATTTCATATAGTTTTATTTTGTTTGTTTGTTGTTATTTTGTTTTAATTTTATTTCAATTATTATTATTATTTGTTTCTTGTATTGCAATTGACGATCCTTTTGTGAATTACTTATGTTTGACATTTTAAATGTATTGTATTTTTAAAAAGGTGACAAATAAATCAATCTATCTATCTATCTATTGATTATTGTCAATCACTCTATCTATTGATAAAAACCGCATTCAAATGCGTTGCGTAGTATGAATGGTCTAAGTTTACATATGTCTACACATACTCGTACATGTAGACGGAAGGAAGCAACCTTGTTTTATGCTATGTAAAGATATTATATAATAATTACTCAATAATAAAAACAAATGATGTTATTATTACCTTACTGTTTGCTAATTGTGTTTGTATTTTTTCTACGATAAAGTGTTTACAGACATGCATAGGTAGGTACTTGAATAAAACGTTACTGTTATGACTTGTAACTTTAGTTAAGAAAGTATGAATGTTGGCGTAGCAAGTGCTACGATGCCTACGATGTAAATCATCGTAGCAATTCATTTATGTGTTGACACTTTTATTTTATATAATGAAAACTATGCACTAGCAAAACTGACACTGTTCAAAATATGTTTGTATAGCAATATTTTTTAAGTGTACCGTAAAATTACCCAAATAAGTATAGTCCAGTACTATAACTATGGTCCATAACTTCAAGATAACATGAAGTATCCATAGCATTTATTTTTTTGGTTTTTCCTAGTTTTTCCTTCCGTTAATATAAATAATATGTAACCATTGAACTTCCTCGTTCTAATAAAAGTCACACTCAGACGAAAATATATGAGTCAGATTTGGACCATAGTTGGGAGCGTTTGGACTATAGTCGTGTAGTTTTACGGTAGTAAATTACTTAAATGTTCTGCCAGTTCAATCTTATAATAATAAATTAGTTATAAAATTGATTGATTGACTAATACAAAGACTAGGCATACCAAAAAAAGAGTCTTTGACCGAATGGAACACAACAAAAAGCTAACAGTCTCTGTTTATGTTTACTCTGTGTAGAGCGTTTTTCCCGTCGCTTGGTGGAGGGCACTTCGGGCTATTATTGAGATGCAGTCTGTCTCCGTCTGTCCCTGGAAATGCATCAGAATAAGCCAAGCATTAGGTAAGGAATTGCGGGTATTTAAGTTTCAAGCGTTGTCCTTCTATTGCTTCTACTATAATATAATATAGCCCTTTTTATTTATTTTTAAATGTACCTATCGAATTCGTTACAAATTCAGTAGGTACATTAAAAAAATATATCGTGTAATTCGGCGTGCCTCATGGCATAGGCCTCCATGTATTGCAGGGTTTGGGCTATAGTTCCCACGCGGACCCGTGCGGATTGGGAGCTTAAAACACGTGTTTTACGTTGAATTGTACACCATTGAATTGCTTCGCAGATGTGTGCAGGTTTCCTCACGATGTTTTCCTTCACCGAAAAGCTCATGGAAAAAAAATCTGCTTCTACTAACTACAACTACTATACGATATTCGCAAAGTTTATTTTCAAAACTAAAGCTCAAATCAAATTTTTAAATATACTCGGATGCAAAGAAATCGAGTCACTTCCCGTTAAAAGTTGTATGAAAATTGACCCGGTTTCTTTGCACCCGAGTTTATATGAGAAGAATATATTTTGTAAGGTTTAAATTAGTTTAAAGCTAAGCTAAAGACAAATCTTTATTAGTACGTACATACATGCATAAATCACGTCTTTATCCCTTGGGGTAGGCAGAGCCTAAAGTAAAAATACTTAAAGGCCACATTTAGCATGATTGTGGGCGTATAGGTGGAAAGGGGAATCAGAATAGTGATGGGTTGCTAGCCGCCTCGCCTATAACATGATTCCTAAGATTTTCGTTCATTCCCTCGATGGGCTTTTACCATCGGTACAGAATCAGAATCAGAATCAGAATTTTTTATTGACATCATTGTGACATTCCATATTTTTTCTTTGCTTATTTACTTATTTAGACTTATATTAGTGGTTGGTGGTAAATAGGAACAAGCGGCTAGCAAATTATACGATGAAGACCCAGTAGTGTCAACATTGTACAATCGGCCGCTTTGTTCGGGGCTCGCATCGGTGATGGCTATCGGGCGGCGGCGATTTTGGACGATCGCGTGCCACCAGGTTGTGAGGGCCACTGTACTAAGGCATGAACGATAGCGGGGCTTACAACCATTATCCTGGGGGTGGGAATGATAATTATTCTTGACTAGCATGAATTAGCGTTACATCAGCGCAGCAGTGGAATAATGAAAAACGGCTAGCTTCACATGACTTTCTGCCAAGTTTCTTGCGGCGCATTCTTTCCAAATGTGCTGGTGGTTTCAAAAAAAGACCTGTAAAAGAGCTCTTGGCAGCCTATGTGCAAAATAAGTTTTTGACTTTTGTGAATTATTTAAAAATCCCTTCTTAACGTACGACTACTCGTCTATATAAATATAATAAAATAAATAAATATTAGGGAACAATTCACACAAATTGACCTAGTCCCAAAGTAAGCGCTAGTAAGGCTTGTGTTATGGGTACTAGACAACGATATACATACTTATATAGTGAAATACATACTTATATAGACAGAAAACATCCATAACTCAGGAACAAATATTCGTGCTCATCACACAAATATATGCCCTTACCAGGATTCGAACCCAGGACGCTTGCTTCGTAGGCAGGGTCACTACCAACTAGGCCAACCGCGTCACAATAGCTGTAACAATAAGGGCCTGTTTCACCACTCTCTGTTAAGTTCCGGTTATCTCAAGTGTCAGTTATCTATGATGACGTCTCTGTCTGTTTCGTAGTAATACATAGAGACGGAATCTTGGTCATTATCCATACAAAAGGTTAAATAATGAACTGGACACTGACAAAAATTTAGAGTTTAAAGGAAGGTGCCACTTTCCTGTCACTGATGCAACAATTTTGAATAGAAATTTCGAGCTCTTCTTTCATCCGGTCAATCCGTTCTCATTATTGACGTTTATATACAAAACTAGCGACCCGCCCCGAAGGTTTATATGTATTATGCATGTATCTATACATATAATAAAATCGTTGAGACCAAAAAATCTGTACATTGAATATTTAAAAAAAAAAACCGACTAGGGTGACTTAAAATAAGTAACTGAACATATTAAAACCATTTTTAAAATTTTTGTTTGTTTGTTTGTTTGTTTGACTGAGCATCACGTAAAAACTACTGAACGGATATTGTTGAAATGTTCACAAATCTATTTAAATACATTCAGAATAGGATCTAGGCTATAGAAATTTTGGAAAATATTAGAAAAAGGGGGTGAAAAGGGGGGTTAAAGTTTGTATGAAAAAAAAAATTTTGATTGTTCTAGAATCATGAAACTCAGAATATATACTCAGTAATAAAAATAAAGAAATACCTGTTTTAGCATTTTTTTTTAATCTCACCCAGAGACGCAAAAAAGAGGGTTTTGTGTTAAAAAATAATGAACTTCATACACCTATAAAATAAAAACCAATGAAGTTTAACCTTTTAAAGTTGCTACATATACTTCCAATCTAATACAGGTAAATATAATTTCTCAGTTTTCTTGAAATTTGATTTTTGAGTTGATTACGCAAAAAATAGCAGAACTCAAGAAAATCAGCTTTCCTCGGTAAAGTAGTTGGTAATAATTACAAATACAATAATACTACGAAGAAAATAGATAGATACGAATGTACATAAGACATACAGCCGGAAAAGTGTGTTAATTGTGAAAAAACATTAATAAAATAATTACATTCTGCACAGGTATTTTTTCAACGAAGACATTTTTGTCCAATCTAAATAAACCTAAATTGGCGTCCTAAATTGTGTTCTTTACCTAACACCTAAAGTTCAATATGAAATACCGTTACTTTGTTTTTATTTATTGCGCTATTATTCACAACGCGTTCGGTTTTCAAACGCACTCTTATAAATAATATAATAATAATAATAAATAAATAAATAATAAATAATAAGCTGACATTATTATGAGGGCGGCGTGAATGAACCGCTTGGCTGTATGCTCTCAGTACCTTTGCCTAAAAAAAGCAAAATCAAAAGGCGCGTTTACGCCTGCGCTACGAACATGTCAGAATTTTATTGTGAAAAAGTTGGTTACTGAAATTGTAAAAGTTTCTGTCCTCAGACTTTTTATAAGATTTTTATTGTTGTGGTTAAGTACCACACTGCCAAAGAATATATAAAGCTGTGCTGCTGGGCCTTAGCGCAATATGTATCTTAAACACTTCAAGGTAAGCTAGCTTACAAAATTTTCACAAATACTTAAAATCTGAATGTACTTAGTACCTACCTATTCGAGAAAACTATTTGAATGTGCCTGTTTAAGGATGGTACATATTATTGTAAGGGTATAATAATAACAATTTTTATATCGAGAATAGCTCTAAACTATCACAAAAAACACACGCGGACGAAGTCGCGGGCAACAGCTAGTTATACATATAAACCTTCCTCTTGATTTACTCTATCTATTAAAAAGAACCGAATCAAAATCCGTTGCGTAGTTTTAAAGATTTAAGCATACATAGGGACATAGGGACAGAGAAAGCGACTTTGTTTTATACTAAATAAAAGTACAGGGCCTTACCATGACGTTTTAATGCAATTCAGTTTAGGTTCGCTCGCTGTCAGATTCATACTAAAAGTGACAGCTAAAACTTGAACTGAGTTGGAATTACGACGTCATGGTAAGGCCCCAGGTTTTTTTAAACAGTTCAAACTGACGTCTCTGCGTAAGTTTATCCGCTTCAGTTTATGACTGGGACGGCGGTAAGCGGTATCTAATGGGTAGCGGATAACATAGGCAATTATACAGGTTGTGCAAAGTTTACAGGCTAATGTCGTGCTTCGTTCATGCCTAGTGTTAAACATCGGCACTTGATTATGATTACAAAATACGCTAGTAATTGGGACATAACGTAGAGTTACAAATGTAAGTTATTTTTAATAATCACCTTTTATATTATTATGAAAGTTAGGTACAGCGCTCCAATAATTAAGTATTCATGGTGTTTTCTAGTTTTCAAGTATAGTGCGTTGGGGTAAGATAAAAAACTGTCCGTAACTCCGGCAGATAGGGATGGTTTTTTATCTTACCCCGCTTTCCAACTTACCCCAACGCAACGCACTATTCGTAAATATAGTTTTTTAGTTGTTTTTGTACAACGTATTAGTTCTAGTTTTCTTTCGTGTGAAAAAGTGCCAATTGATTTTTCTAAATAATCATTGACCTTATACACAGTAACTCTGGAGTGAATTGTTAAAAAAAATAAAGAAAAAAGGTGCTATAGGTATAAGATTAAGATGCGTGAAGAAACTAATAACTACTTACTTTGTTATCTTCGCGATATAGTGAAGCCAAGTCGTGTAAAACAGCTACACAAAAATAGAAATACCTGTCTAAAAAACTACATATATAGAAATCTCTGCAACTTCACATTAATTTTCTTTTTAATGTTTATCTCCTGTTATTCCCAAAAATTAGGAACTTTTAAAATTTCAACGCCATATTGTAAATAGCCAAACATGGACAGGTGGGGTGGCGTGGCAAGCAATAGTTCAGAGCTCAGAGTCGCGGGCAAACACGCGGGGCAAACACTAGGCCATCTGGCTATTTTGCGTGTTGGTTGACTACTTCGATGCTGCCGATAGGGGTTGCGGAATAAATAGAATTGTACAGAACGGAGCATTTAAAGAACGGAGATGTAGTAAAAAATCTCGGATTTGTGTATTAAGAATCTTTTTAACATAAAAGTAACGTGATATTGACACATTGTTAACAAATACAGAACAGCAATTCTGGACTGTGATTGCGAGTTATCCGTATTTTGTTAACAATGTGATAAGAACCTGTTATGGTTGTATGTATGTAAATAATTATTATATTAATTTAAATTAGATAGTAAAACTAAATAAAGTTAAATAACTCATAATTTTAGCATCATAAGCTAAAAACAGGATTCATTCAATTATTTGCGTATGATTTATCTGTTAGAAACAAAGTCTTCTTTAAATTAATCTCTAATTTAAATTAATAAGCAACAGCTCACCATACATAATATAATATTGTGCTACGATATTTTACATTCCCTTACAGGAAACTAAAGCTGATCGTTTAAAATTATGAATAACTAGCTGTTGCCTGCGACTTCGTCTGCAAAGAATTCGTTTATCGCGGGAATTTTCCGGGATAAAAAGTAGCCTATGTGCTATTCCAGACTTTTCTCTATCTATGTGCCGAATTAAATCCAGATTCGTTGGGCCGTTCTGGCGTGATTGAGTAACAAACAAACATCCATCCATCCAAACTTTCGCTTTTATAATATTAGTTAGATTACACACTACATCACTCCTAGTTGCAGATACCCGTTACCCACAGCGTTGCCGACACCAAAGTTGTCGAGTAACAGTTGTTAATGCGTGCTGTCTTACGAGGGCGGGTAATTGACAGGCTCAAGGAGCGCCTGGTGCAAAAACATGGCGAATTTTACTGTCAAACCACTTGTTCGCTAATCAAAAGTTTAGGTAGAATGCACGTACTACATACAAACTTACAGTTGTTTTTTTCATAATCATATATTATTATTCCAATGACACAGATAATATTCACTAGAACAAGTCTTAAAATAAACACAAGTGGAAAAAATAAATAACAACGATGAAAACATATTCGAATTAAAAACATAAATAACCAAATTAAAATAATTAAATTGTCAAAATAATAATAATATAAGAATTAAAGAACGCACATATTGATTAAATTTGATTGAATTTAAAATTAATTGGTGTGGATTTCGTCAGATTCGAATTCACGATGGCGAGCAAGCTTTATTTGTGGTAAACACGTGTCTGCATTATGTGTGAAAGTGTGTCTTACGGAGCGATTTTCGAGCGAAAATGTATTTTTAAAACCTAAGAAATATAATGTTAAAATTGTCGGTTATGGTTAAAGTTATCGTTAAGTAACTTGGCGCAACTCACGCGATGAGCATAAAAGTCTGTGCACATGACTATTTGACGTCATAGAAAATTGAGAGTGCTGACATAATGTTAGATACATACAATAAATCACGCCTTTATCCATTACGGGGTGGACACTGGACAGAGCTTAAGGTAGCAAGACCTAAAGGCCACTTTTGGCATGATTGTGGGCGTATAAGTGGAACATGATTTCTACGATTTTCGCCGATTCCCTCGACGGGCTTTTACCATTCCCGCGTGAAGAGAAGCAACTGGTACATTCTATGTATAGAGGTGTAACCGCATATTAAGCAATATAAGTGCAGACATATTTCCGAAAGCCTCAAATGTCAGGTATGTTTTCATTTTGCACACTTTGCGTCGTAAGATTTATCGATTGACGTGGCAGTGAATCCATCATGTGACTAGAATTTATCACTATTTTAGTGTGACATATTATGACGCAAATCACCGTAACTGTAGGTAGATGAGCTCTAAAAGAAGCGATACTCTGGTATTTGCTGAAGAGCTTACCATAAAAATATCGGGATTTGAAATTTGAAATCTAATGTTCAAGAATTATTCTAAATTCTAATTTTTATGGCGATTTTGAGTTTTAAAATTAGGTAATTATTTTTTGAAAATTTTGCTACAATTTATAGAGTAAATTAAGTAAATTAAAGATTCAATGATCTCCATATAAATGACTTTACGAGTAGTATGATCTATTGAGCGATATTCTAAACTGCTTCGATTTATCGAGTCGAATTCCTGAACTGACTTAATAATTTATCTGCAGCAAATTTTTCAGAAACAAATAATTTGAAAACAACATCACCGTTAAAATTTAATGAACAAAACGTCCCCTTATTCTACTTTGAACTACCTAAAACCTTCAAATTGCTACTTAAGTAAACACCTAGCGGGTTAGCATGCCTCAAGTGGTCCCACCGGGGTCGCGGCACCGCATGCTCGCCCCCCGGGGACCCCGACCCCCAAACCCCGGGGTACCCTGGGGTATTCCGTGCACCGCGTACCCAGTTTATTGCATAGCCTTTGTCTCACCCCAAATTGAATGTATTATTAATTTAAACGTTACTAAAAAAAGAGTTTAAATAATAGAGAAAAATTTAAAAGTTGCGATGAAAAAAAGATTAGTGAAAAAAATAAGTTTCGTTTTAATAAATGTCTCGATTTTCTCGCTGTGAATTAATTACAATATTTTTATGAAAGTTTTAATTCCATCTTTTGTATTCAGCGAATTCCATAATCTTTTATTCCATATTTTTTTACTTGTTTAGAGAAGGTATCAACTACACACGTCTAAAATGACAAAAATTTGATCTTTTGGCGCGATGGTAATATGCCTACTATATAAGATTTAAATTTTCAAAGTTGACTAGAGATAAAAAATATCCCTAGACATTTTTGGTGAGTGTATATCTGTGTTTTACTGTAATGCTGTGTAAACTTATTTTCATAAATAAATAAATAAATAGGTAAATATCTGTTTCGTATTCTAAAGCCATGTAAAAATTAATGTCCATCCATCCAGTCCAGCCTATATACGTCCCACTGCTGGGCACAGGCCTCCTCTCAGAAAAATTCTCTCAAAAATTAATGTACCTACTGGTAAAAAAATATTTTTTTAACTCCTACTTAGTACGTCCGTTTCCCTAAAATATGCCCCGCACACCGCATATAATACATAATTAACTTTTCTTTATCATGTAAAAAAAAACAAAGCATTATATGAATTATATTCAGAAGAAAAGCTACGTCCACATCAACATTCAATCCACATACGAGCGCATAATCATACAAACATTTATTATGAATAATTGAAGCGATAGAAATCAGGGCTGCGTCCACCGCGGAATTTCACGCGCAACTAAATCAATTATGCTTGTTTCACAACATCGGCTCGGCGTTAGGGTTGGCAACCCTAATAATAGATGATCCTTGCTACTTAATATGATAGGGTTGCACTCAAAAGCATCTGAAAATAAAATATGCTTAATATAAAAAATCCAAGTCTAATTTTTTATTTATTGTTAACGTAGGTCATCATCATCTCCAGCCTATATACGTCCCACTGCTGGGCACAGGCCTCCTCTCAGAATGAGAGGGCTTGGGCTATAATTGTCACGCCCGCCCAGTGCGGATTGGGAACTTCACACACACCATTGAATTGCTTCGCAGTTGTGTGCAGGTTTCCTCACGATGTTTTTCCTTCACCGAAAAGCTCATGGTAAATTTCAAATAAGATATCGCACATAAATTCCGAAAAACTCAGAGGTGCGAGCCCGGGATTCGAACCCACGACCCTCTGCTTGAGAGGCCACAGATCAAACCACTAGGCTACCACAGCTTTTTAGGTTAACGTAGGTACTCGTTATTAAAATTATAATTGTAGCAGAAACACAACATCCCGATTTTTATTTTTTAACCATTGAAAATCGTCTATTTTTAATATGTGACATTTTATCGCATTTTATTGCATAATTTTATCATAACTGTTTTTTTTTTTTTTTTGTAATCACTGGCATTGAATTTGACATTTATTTTTTGATTGTAATTATTATTGGATTTCTGATTTCTATTTTTTTTTATTTTATTGTTATTATTTTATTTACAATTGACGATCTTTTTGTGACTTTCTTATGTTTTGACATAAAAATATAATGTAATTTACAAATCGAAATAAATGAATCTAATCTAATCTAATCTATAAATTACACAGAAATATCTAAAAATAAACAGTATGACCGGGAATCGAACCCGAACCTTCATCAATTTGTGACATACACGGATTAATAAGGATCCTGACTTGACTTTAAGATTTTTCACTAGCTTTCAAACTAAGCAAGCATCCAATCATAAGTAGTAAAGCAAATATATGCAAAATAATTAATTAGTAGTATTAACATTTTGTTTTTTACAGGGTAAGGTGGCAACCCTGCGCAGCGAGTTGATGTCGGTCTGCGCGGGCGCACAATGGCTGTCAGCTAAACGCCTGCGGCTTGGGATCATTACGGGGCAGGGGGTGTTCGCATTTCAATATATTGCTGTTTGACAAGTTAACTTAATACAGTGATTTTGTTGTGATGCTGAATACTTAGGTATAAAATTGTGGAAATATACATTTTCTTCTTTCTTTTCCTTCTTTTTTTCTGTATTTAGATTGTATAATATTGTATATAGACAGTTGAAATTTTCACAGATGATGTATTACTGTTGCCGCTATAACGAAAAATAGTAAGTAGGTACTTACAAAAAACAGAATAATTTAATACCCGTCTGTCTGTATGTAACCAATATAAAATGACCTCACACTGCCCACATTTTGCTTAGGAGCAGGGCTCTGCTAATACCACTGGTTACACTCACTTGCCGAATTTGTACGTAACCATCGGTGCGCGAGTCCGACTCGCACTTGGCCGGTTTTTTTAATAGTTGATATTGCGAACGCTACCCCTCCATGGCCCGCGGTAATACTCCGGATTGACAGACAGCCAGTTAATAAAACCGTCCGGCAATAAAACCGTGCCGTAACCTACGCCATATGTCCACGGTCCGCGCCCTAGTTATCACTGTTTTGATTGTTATGATTTAAAGCGCTATTATTATTTTTAATAGTGATGGTTAATTTTGTGGGCGTATTACTGGCCAGTGCTTGCAGAAAAATTTTCACAAATGGTTCACTCGCTGTCAGATCCATACTAAAAATGACAGCTAAAACCTGAGCTGAGTCAGAATTAAGACGTCATGGTAAGGCTCCAGGTTAACTTACAATACTTGTAGTACAATAGTGTGCTGACGTTGTATAAGACGGAGTTCTCTTTCAGCGAAGCCAGACGCTGGCAGATAATTCTGTTCCTCAGTTGTTTAGATGATAGAGGACAAGCGAAAATTAATTGTGCAAATGTTAGATACGTATATGCAAATGGACGAAAGAACCTGGTGAAGTAAGGTCGCAGTTCCGACGCACACTCTCTGAAATAAAGAAAGAAAGAAAGAAAACATTTATTCGTATAGCATAAATTACAAAAAAAGAAATAAAAACATGAGAACATACGAAATAGTCCCATCTCAGCATAATGCTAACCTTACAGCCAGCACTGGTCTTCCGTTGGTAATGTAGTTTGTAGCTTAAAACGACTTCTTTATATAAAAGGCCCTGCAAACAGTTTTGCTACTCGTTTTCGCACCAGCCCTGATGGAAACGCAGCCATAGTAAGAAATGTCAGACGTGAAGGATTTCTGGATCATTCGCTGTCTTAAATAATGTATAAAGAGTCCACATACACATTCACCCACGAAAACAGTATTTCAAAGAACTCTAGCACAGACCTCGTTAATTAAACAGCTTTAATACCTGCCCGTTATCACGACAACCTGTCCACATGCCGGCGTCTCGCGATCGCGTATTTTAATTATTCGTCGTGTGTACGCAGGTGTGCGTCCGCCCTAAATACCGGGGGACAATAGCTTCGTTGGATTTTAATTGTGGTTTATTGGTGTTGGAGGTATTGGTATGGCTAGATGAAGTACCGCGGGATTATTTTAAGTTTTGTTTTCGGCGTGATGATGTTTTTTGTTCGTGACGTTTGCTACGATAAAAAACTTTATTGCCATACAACGTGTGCTGCCAGCCTTCTGAGCATCCTCCCTGTTGGCGGCAATTCGGGATAATTTTTTTATCTTTAATTTATTATTAGTCTTAGCTAGGTTTAAGTTATTTTTAAGTCTTGACTGTTTTTTGTAATTAGGTATTTGTTTTTCTTTTTCATTTTTTTCTGCCTACTAATTTGAAAAAAAAAAGGTTTGATTACTCCGTTCTGATCAGGATCGCGGGATCGCGGTGGATGCGGAAGGCACAGGACCGGTCCGAGTGGAGAGCCTTGGGGGAGGCCATGTCCAGCAGTGGACGTCTTTCGGCTGATATGATGATGACTCCGTTCCTTCATCGGTTACAACCACAACGGAAAAATAAGCTGCATCAACTTTGATCCAACTAGATTCAGCATGTTAACAATTTGTTCTGTCATAATGACATAGAAAACGCCTTTTTTTGTAAACTATTCCTTTCTGTATCAGGTTAGCTGGAAGAGATCCCTTCTTAGGGATAAGTTCGCCTTTGTGCTATTTTCTGTGTACTTCTGTGTTTTTAAATTTTCATGTACCATAAAGATTTTACATACATACATACAAAATATATAAGTACATACAAAACGCCTTAAAAACTAAGAGCATTAATAAATAATAATAAATAAATAAATATCACCACCTTTCGCACTGTATCATCTTTTGGCACTGTATTTGTTACCTTTTATTGAAATAAAAAACCTATTTTCTTCAACAGACAATTTTATTTTGTTATCTTCAATGGGTTCGCTGTCATCTGGCAACTTTACCAATTCGTGGAGCTCAAAATTTGCGAAATGTTCTAAGTTATCTTAACCCCCGAACTAACCTCTTTTACCTTTGATGGTAACTGTAGTGCAACAAGCGGTTCTAAAGAAACCAGATCATTATTTGAGCCAAGCAAATAAGCGCAGTCGGTGCGCGTGCGTCGCGTCTACACGCCATCTCGCGACTCGCGAATAAACTATAAGTTTCACAACGCTTGCATTGAATTTACAGGTTGAGTGGGACAAACATCGAATGTTTGCTGTTAGCGAAATGTGCTAGAGCTTTATGCAGATGAAAATTAGTGAAATGCTTGACTGGAGCCTATTTATAGAACTAGATATCGTGTCACAGAACTCCTAAAGAACAGGAGCCTTACCATGACGTCCTAATTCCGACTCAGTTCAAGTTTTAGCTGTCACTTTTAGTATGAGTCTGACAGCGAGCAAACCTCAAATCGCATTAAGATGTCATGGTTAAGGTCACAGGAGCTGCCTTTAGCTCAGCTTCATAATATAGTCAACAAAGTCAGTCTGACAGTTCCTACTTTCCAAAAAAAAGGTGATTATTGGTTTGTAAGTAATTGGCATTTTAAGCTTTTATTTTAAGGTTTACAAAGTGACTACGTACGGGTAGTAAGTAATTTCTTAGTCGACTATACATTTTATTTCTTTAGAGGCAAGAGATAATCGTACAGTGCCCTTACCATGACGTCCTAATTCCGACTCAGTTCAAGTTTTAGCTGTTACTTTTAGTATGAATCTGACAGCGAGCAAACCTAAACTGAATCGCATTAAGACGTCAAGACGTCATGGTAAGGCCCCTAGAGTCTATGAAGTGATCGCTGCGCTCATAGACAGTCATAACTTGATCCGTTTGCTGGCAGGTATTATACGGAGTCAGGGTCTTGACGTAGGTGGTGCTTGAAAGAGTAATAAACCTAAAGGCAGAGACATGGTAGGACGTATACGTTACATTACAATATGTATACCTACAGCAATTCCACGACTATCCCTCTGTAGCATCTCACATCACGTCCATTTCAATTAAAAAGGGGATACAGCCATCTATTTAGCTGTTTAGACGTGCAATAAAAACAATGCCAAATAAATACTGATCATCACACCCTCGCCATTAGCCGGCATTGTGCTGACGCAACGGAATCACCAGATCGGGAAATAGAAATCAGTTGACCCTTAAAACTGTCGGGAACCCTCCGCCCCGTACTATGAAACGAGCGAGGATAACTCTGTCGCTTAGTTTGATAGGAGTTTGAGAGAGTAATCGCGGTCTACATCCCTTAGAATTATGTCTAATGTAATTAACCCTGAATAAAGGATCGATCATACCACCGTATACCTACCTACATAGGCGTCACGTTGTCACATCGTTTCCTTATACATTTTGTAGCGTAAACGCATCATCAACTTCTTTTACGCACCGGTGTGGAACAGCTAGCTTATTACGTAACTCGCTCGCAATCGCCATCGTGTTCATTTTGACAGTTCTTGTATGAATGTGACAGCTAGCTGATTCCGATTCCAATTGTCAGCCCATACATGAACTGTCAAAATGAACACGATTACGTAGTGAAAATTTGAGATTTTTTTTAAATGTGAGTAAATTACATTTAATGTAACATAGTTACATTAAATATAATGTCTTGGTTCGAGCCGACTCCATTCCGATAACAGTTTTAACCATAATCATCATCATCATCAGCCTGAAGACGTCCACTGTTAACCATAATATTATAATATTATTACGATTAAAAACACAACTCTAATTAATATAGGTAGTCAACTAGCCGGAAATTTAATTTGAGCTGTAGTTTTGTAGCTGTAGATTTATACCGCTTTCGAGTGGTCAACAAAGTCTGACTGAAGGCTGGTAACTGGGATACAGTGACATTTGTTATGGGTTTCTGGGTATGGGGGCAGGATTATCTTTCGTTAGCACGCGCCCCGCGTGTCGACCCGCGCGTGACTGCGCGAATATGTTGCTTGCGAACTTTCATGCCTCTGTTTGAAAGAAACCTGTGCATAAAAATGATAGGAAATCTGATATTTTAAGACCGCTAGCTTACCAACCAAGGGTTAGATAGATAGTCAAAGCATGAAAAACATGTTAGCAAAGAAAACTTTACATACACACAATGAAGTTAAAGATGGGTTGTTAAACGGCAATTTCAAACGTGGTTAAAAATAATAAAATGAGTTTTTTTTTACCGACGAATGCTTTCTACGTTGCTTCCGGGAAGTGCTTGAGGGAGGCAGCAGAAGGCCCTCGCGCAGGCAGCTTTCCCGCACAAAGACTTGCCATAGCAATAGGTAAGTACAGTACGGCAGTGCTGCCTGCGTGATGGGAATGGGCACTCTACCTAAGGGTCTAAATCAAGAATTAAGATTTTAATTTTACTTCTAGTTTTGATTATTATTTTCAATAACACGATTTGTAATTATTTCTCAATAGTTACCCAACTAATAAACATAATGTTTATGACATATTATTGTAACTGTAACCTAAATGCTTCGACAATTAAACGGACAATAAACCGCCCCCAAAGAGGTCCGCGTCCGCATCTGCACTCTTTTCACACCCACTACTTTGGTCTAATATAATGTAAGCCCCAGTCCGCTGTGCACTTGCACATGCACAATAAGACTAATCGCAGAACAAAGAACGGTTTAGGCGCAAATAGAAATCGTGTTGTTTTCGGTCGCTACCCCGTGGGGCAGTGCCCACCCTTATAACAGTGAGTGACAGAATATTGGTGAGGATTTGCCGTGATTGCCCGTTTATAGCAAAACTCAGGGAAATCTCTAAACATTATGAGTGAAATTAAGTAAAGTGTACGTAGTGTTATAAAGTGTCCATGCAACGGGATCCTAAGAAGTCTTTTAAAGTTGCCGTAGCAAAGTCGATTTACTTTACTAGCTGATAAACATTTATGTTTGTTGGTTTTCTTCAAGAAGTCTTTATGAGTAACTTACTTACTTTAACAGAGGATAAATATGATTATTTCGATATTGTTGTATCTTCTGGTCTATTGACGCCCCTTCACTATCAGTTTCAAGTGTCAAAAAGTAACCACCACCTATTGGTAGTTCGTAAATCTACTTAATCACAGTTATGTACCAATGGTCACGGTCAAAAGCATCGTACCAATTCAAACTTTTTCCTTTTTAACCGACTTCAAATTTTTTTTGGAGGAGGTTCTCAATTAATTTGTATTTTTTTTGTCTGTTATCTCAGAATTCCGTCAGTTTTGGACCAATTTGGAAAATTATTTATTTCGGTGATCTTGCTAGCCATGCTGCTAGAATAGCAGAATTCATCTGACTCTGAAATATCTATCATAATGTAACATCAACATTTTTTTCCAAGTGTCAACGTAGAATCCCTTCAACGTCTGCTTTTTCATCAAGTTCTTTTGTCCATGCAGGCACTTGATGTTCTGAAGTTTTGTACGTCGTGAAACATGTACTCGTCTTACTGTCAATGTGCAACCCCTGAACCGTTTAAACCCCCGTCTGCAGATTTGCTCGCGTTTGATCGCAATGCGGGGATTATCGCGACAGAATAAATTATCACTGTTTTATTGGGGTGGGTTTGTGTAGCACTTTTTAGTTGCGAGGGCTTTTATGGTAAGGTGTTTTTTTAGATTCTGTGATTCCGTAACTGTTAATGAAGGTTTGTGTTTTTTACACAACTTACCAAATTGCAAAATATGGCTGACAGCAGAAGTTAGGAATACATACATATGTGCATACAATTATGTTTCTGTTTTAGGTTAGAATCCTTCTTTTATTATGTAAGAGATGTTATAGCTATGTTGCTACTCATATAGTCATAATAATGATTATATTTTTCTAGTTTCAGGTTTTTCCTCTTTAAACTTATGAAGGTTACGTTATTCATTTCATTCATTTGATACAATAAGCCATATTATGCTTCAAATGACTTACCCCCTTATTCATAAACGCTCTATAGGCTTCTGCTAACTTAGCAATCGTTTGTCCTTATCTGTGAAAGGTAAATGTCAAAGTGACAGATAAGGACAAACGATTGCTAAGTTAGCAGAAGCCTAATAGAGCGTTTATGAATAAGGGGGTTAAAATTTTCTTAAAATATAAATGAATACATTTCTATAGACATGTTTTCTTCTGGCAACTTAATTATTATCAACCAAATCAAATGCTTAAAATTAAACATTGTAATGTTAGCTAGTTTATATAAGCTCTATTACATAAGGGCCCTAAGGAATAGACAGCGGAGCAATGGCGGCATCTTATTACCTCCCCTCTCATCCGTCGTGAAGCCGGTGGACCATAAAAAATAAATAAACATCCTCTTGGTCTAGAGGTTTGATAGACTCGAAGTCCAGATTGAAAGTAATAAACGTTCTATATCCATGCGAAAGTATATTTTACTTACTTACCTACTGAGCTGAGGCCTTACCATGACGTCTAATGCGATTCAGTTTACGTTCGCTCGCTGTCAGATTCATACTAAAAGTGACAGCTAAAACTTGAACTTAGTCGGAATTACGAAGTCATGGTAATGCCCCTGAGAGCTGTTTGCGGTTGCTGAAATGCTTTAACAATCAAGTCCATCCTCAAATACGTTCTTCAGAGTAGTTTTAAATATAAAGAAAATAAAGTTCAAAGGTAACCCAATTTAACCAAAAAACTTTAAATCAAATATGTGATTGTAGATAGTGGCAATTTAAATACCTACTTCATTTTACCTTTATGACGTTCCGCTGAGCACATGCGTCTCATCTCCACCTCTACTCCCAGTCGCTGTAATATCAAGGCAGTCGTCTATGTAGCCGTCCGAATCGTCCCGCCATTTCGATCTTGATTCTGCTTTGTCGTCGTGGTAAAAGTAAATAAAGAAAAATAAATTGAAGACTGTTTTACAGCAAAAGACGTTCCAGAGCTTACGTGACATCTTCTTCACTTAATTATTAGCATACGCCTGATATTCCCAGTTTTTCTATTCCATTTGACGATAAATTAATGAAAACAAATATAATAACAATTACTCCCCCGCAATATGCTAGCACCTACCAATAAATTCATAGGCGATAAACGCCACATAAATCTGAAGCGAAATCCCGAGCGACGAATCTGTCCAAATCAACCAATCCACATATAAGCCCCTTAACAAAGATTAACATCATAGGGTGAACTTGCCCTTAGCGCAACCACTACAGAAACAAAACGACACAAGTCTTCGAAACACTCTATGAAATATTCCTCTTTCGTGTTCACGCGCAAATGGTATGGCAGAGCGCTGTATAGAAACAATAAAGCGTAACTCTATGAGGAATTGTATTGCTTTGTGACGTTTTGGAATTGGTAGTGTGGTGTAAATTTAATAGTTTAAACGTTATAGGCGGACAAATGAGGACAGCATGTGTTGCGTTTGTCCGACAAGCTTATTTAAGTTTATGCTAGTTTTAAATCTTGTCGTTAATGGACGCAAATTAACGGGATGTGCAGGGAAATGGCTATTACAGGAGAGTCATTTTTGGTGAATTGGGGTTTTAATTTTATCGTTGGTGTAATGAATGGTTTAGGAATTCGGGCAATTTGTTGTAAATTCATACTGCTCTAAAATGGTGTACTATAGAGACACTTTAAATAAATTACACAGATAAACAAAAAATCCAGATTCCAGATTTTATTTGCCGCAGATCGGCAAGCGCAGCGTAGGACGTCCACCCACGACATGGATGTATGACTTGTTCAAGTCGCGGGTTCACGGTGGATACAAGCCGCTTCCAATCGAGACAACTGGAAGTCTATGGAGGAGACCAATGCCCAACAGTGGATGTCCTACGGCTGATATAATGATAACGATACAAAAAATTCTTCAATTTTGTGATCCAAATGTTCAAGTTGTACGAGTACTGTGAATTTGTGCTCTATCGTTCTAATTACATCTGGGGCCTTATCACGACGTCTTAATGCGATTCAGTTTAGGTTTGCTCGCTGTCAGACTCATACTAAAAGTGACAGCTACAACTTGAACTGAGTCGGAATTAAGACGTCATGGTAAGGCCTCTGCTTTTACCCCGTAATTAGTGTGATTGTGAACTAGACTACTTATAGAATTATTTAGTTCAAAATTACTTTGGTTTATATACGTATGGGAAAGCGGTCACCATTCGTACACTTTTTAGATTTCATTTTTTATTTTTTACTAGCTTGAAAAAGGAACAAACATACACACTAACTCACTCACATCGTCACAAACTATCGCATTAATAATATTAGTAGGATTTGCTAATATAGTTAATGTATACCTAATTGTAAAGTGTAACAAATATATTGTAATTTGTTACAAAAAAGTACAAAACTATTATGTCAAAATGTTAATGGGTTATAGCCATTTTTTAACGATAAGGCATGTGTACGAATGGTGACCACTTTTCCCTACTTACTTTCCTTAAGAAAACCTCTTGGTAACTCCTGGAAACATTTTATTCCAACTAAATGCTCTGACAGTGGGGGTATATTTACACGCTATCATATTACCATGTTAGCTCCAGAGGAAGTGAGTTTCGCTTCTAAACAGATACGAGTATAATATTAATTAAGTAATGATTCTGCACACGTAAATTAGAGCGATAACATCGCTCAGTCTCTTCCACTGCCAATTAATTAAAGCCGCATCGAGTACAGTGCAGCCACACACACACACACATACACACAGCACAGAGTGTTACACTCTTAGGCTAGACTGTCTATTATAAAGAACACATTCTTCCCCTCCATCTATGAATATTGAACTCTATAGAATAGGTCGACGCACGTACCTGAATGAAGGAAAAGTTGTATAGATAGAAGAATGTTTTATTTATTTTTTGTATTCACAAATTCATTTTAAGCGATGGGCCTTAATAGCAAACCCTTTGGGTTCCACGAGATGGCCATAAAAGCGTTGGCAGACCCAGAAGTAGATGGCGGGATGACTTGGACACATATCAAGTAGAATGGCAGGAGAATGCCCTCGACCGGGACGAGTATCGAAAAAAGGGGAGGCCTTTGCCCAGCAGTGGGACACTCAATTAGGCTAATATAATAATAACAAATTAAAGTACGGCAAGATGGAAACAAAAAGAAATAACAGAAACATAGCTGAAGTTCGGAATCGGATGTAGACATTTTGGAAATTAACTGTTCTTAAGTGCACACCAACAAACTTTGTCACTCTTCTTTCTTTATTCTTTTTTTTCACAAACTAATTTTATTAGTTCATCTTTACGGTACCAGCACCCTTTGTGTAACGAAACATATTACATAAACGCGATGTAGGTAAGTCTATGTATGCATAGAGCGCATCTCATTGCCGGGTTTCGCTAAGCAATTCCCTAATAGCCAACATAATACACCACACACAAACACTAACCCCCTTATTCATAAACGCTCTAGAGGCTTCTACTAACTTAGCAATCGTTTGTCCTTATCTGTGAAAGGTAAATGTCAAAATGACGGATAAGGACAAACGATTACTAAGTTAGCAGAAGCCTATAGTTTATGAATAAGGGTGTTATTGTATTAATCCCAAAGCATCGGAGACATTTGCTGAAAAAAACATAAGTAAGCATTGGTGCAGGACCTCCACAAAACCAAGAACTAAATAACATCTAAGTTACTATGTACATTCTTGGTAAAACACTCGAACTATTTTTTGGGAAACTATTTTGTTTCCACTTCTTTTTCTCATACCTGCTGGAGTCCGAAGATCGCAGTTTGCAATAGAGAGCGCTGCAACTGCTGCCCACACTTACATCAAGTCCCTTAGTCGCCTTTTACGACATCCACGGGCAGAGATGGATCTATCCTAATCCAAAATCGGGCATAGAACGATCTACACATATGTCGGAACCTGAATTATTCATTATGTTATTCTAACTTATTCAAATAAATCCTTATATTGTAACAAATTTGTGGATATACTCTAATACATTACGTTTTTAAAACCTTCAATGAAATACGAGTGTATTTCGAAGTATTTGCAAATCAAACCAAAAGTTTTCGCAAATTACTTGATTAATATTACTTTTCAACCTGTATTTTTTTTAAAACTACTTCAGGGCCTTATCATGACGTCTTAACGAAATTCAATTCCGATCCAGTTTAGGTTCGTTCGCTGTCAGACCCATACTAAAAATGACAGCTAAAACCTGAACTGAGTCGGTATTGAATCGCCTTAAGACCTCACGATAACCCGTCTGTACACGTATGTTATTCATAGTGTCACTTTGCATTGCAAAAACAGACGACAGACAGGCCTAATAAGCAGGACGAAAACAGACAAAATCATTTTGGGCGCCATTTTAGCTTGCAACAGCTTTGTACCCGGAACGGCGATATCTTAAAAACGGAACACAAATGCTACGTATTCAAGAAACGTTTCCTCTGATCTCGCTTGGAGGGGAGCGGCCCCGCCCTCTTAATTATTTTATGTATCCCTCCTCACTAAAAACGGGTTAATTTCAGTAATAAAACAAGAAACTCGCGCTATCTCCAGCGGCGCTGTTTCATAATTGCGACTCCAGGACAAATACAAGAATGTTAATTAGTTTTTTTCACGGCGTTTTATTGTTTCAGATTACGCAGGTTACGGAGGCTAAAGCCCGTTTTTATTGAAAGTATGGTATTAATATTTAGACAAAGACAGAACAAGGTATTTATATTTATCATCGATTTAAGAACCAGATTTCTTGAAGGTTAATCTTAGAATCCTACTTGGTGAACCTTTGCTTTATAAATGTGTTCCTTTTGCCTCCCTGAGCCTGCAGTCTTATTTAGGGTTATATAAAATTAGGGCTTTCGGATTCAGTGTATTTTATAATTGATGCAAGCGCTTCAGAGTAACACAACAAATTGAACTCTACAAATCAGCTCAGTATATTTGGTACCTCTAACTCTTTATGCTTTTGAATGTATGTAGAAATCTGATGAAATAAGGAATCGCTACATTCACATATCTAATAAAAACTCTACCTACAAACCAGCAAAAAGAAGATCACTGCCATGTTCATCGACTATTATTTACATTTGATGACGATTCAGCATTTTTACCTTCTTCTTAGGTGTAGTATATTGGTGTTAAGTTTCCATATTATTTTTGTGAGATTGTACCTGCAGCAATATATTTTTTTTATCGATCAAAGTTCATCGGGAGGAAACAAACTTAAGACCGACGTATCTACCCCGTATCGTTCCCGAGCGTACCTACCTAGTAGCCACATAATTTGGGTACCTAATCCAAACCTACATTATCTCGGTACCCCAAGTAAAGCCAAGTCTGCGCAGCGGCGATAGCGCAGCCGTGCCGGCCCGTCCTACCCCCGGATTATACCAACTTGCCGGAACTCGCTAACGTCTTAGGGGACGCCGAATTTTGAACTGGGGCTGGGTAAATAAGGGTTTGCATTCCTGTGTTTAAATAGCGCTAGTTTATGATGCTTTGTAGTTTCAGATGTTTTCTTGACGCTACCGCCAGTTATGCAGCACAAAATCAAAAATATGTAAGCACATTTTACGTAAAAACTGCACTTCTTAGACTATAAAAACGGCATACATGAGACAAGTTCCTACGAAAATGACACAAGACATAGCGTCCTTAAATTGTGTATTTAATCGGCAGCACATGAAGTATGTTGGGTCCCTTTTTGTCCCATAATTTTCGTTGGCCATATTAATCGTTAGTCATAATTTTATTGGTCATAACACATGAAACCGTGCATTTTTCAAATTTTTTGAAAAAGCCATCAGAATGTAGTAGGTTGTGTTAGGTTAGTTTACTATCAATTCTGAAAAAAATATTTACTGTTTCAGAAATAAAACGCCTTATGAAAATTATGACAAACCGGACATTAGGAACATCAATTTTATGGGACAAAATATATCTACATTCAGCTATAGAAGACGATAAACACAGTAGGAGAGCTCAGAAAGCTTCATTAGTGGTAGTGAATAATTACTAGGTTAGGTATACCCTCAAAAAAAATCTACGTGTGGTGGTAGCGGAGTAGAAAGGTTTTTGTTTTGATTTTTATCATTTCTTAACAATCGTAGCGAATTAGCAACAAGCTTCAACACCCCTGTCCGAATGAAAACCATATCGGTGACATTAAGTGCTTCAATCTAGCACGAACAACAATGTGGTGCGGCGCGCGCGCGGCACGCGCCCGCCAAATTCCCAATATTGGTTCTGTCACACGAACGCGTAACACAAAGGAAAATGCAGCTTAAACATCACTGAAAATAGGCCATTTCTGTTTAAATACTACGGTAAAATCTATCACGGTCCCACGAGAAGCTAGCTCAACGCTATATGAATCTTCGACATCACTTTCTAGACTGTGATTTGCTTCAAATTTTAGTGTTGTTGGTTCTGTTCGCACAGAGGAGTTTGAGTCTCATTTGTTTCTATACAGGGTGCGTTTTGTTGAAAGTTGTTTAGTTTTAATATTGCGCCGCGTTGTGCGCGCACGCACTGTTGGCACGTGCGTTGTGGAGCACCACCTACCATCACTAATTTGGAATAGTAATGAGGGTGGATGTGAATCGTTTGCTCATTTTGCTATAATTTCAGTGATTTATTCATTAGGGCGGTTATGCTAATGAATCTAATGATCATTGTAGGCACTGGTTATTTTGGATTAAGCTTTTTAGTTTATGTATTTTTAATTTTAAAAAGACGTAGCTGATTCAGTTACACAATCACTGAATGATTTTTTAAACAATGTAGTTTTAACTAGGTAATTGTTGTTTCAAATTACAAAATATTTATATTTTGTTTATCGATATTGAAAAATGTATTTGCGAATAGCCACTATTCATTTTCTTCTTCTTGTGATCATAATAGGAAGAGAGATATAGATGCAATGTAAAAAGCGTACCTATTTTATTTGTGTTGTGAATGAAACGCAAGTCGAATCGAAACTGCTTTTTATTTTCATATCTACCCACATGAAAATATGCAACAATTTTGTTCGCATCCATACCTACATTTGATGGAAGAAACTCTATTTTTTAAACGTCACCAACTTTTTCCTCCCCTTCCCCTAACGTTTGCGAGAAAGCTGTCCGTCTGTCTGATTGATACGGCTAGCAACAAAACATGTTTACTTTCAATTACGCGAGTACGGTCAGCAACGGAGATTGTTTCGTCAAGTGTCCACTGCAAGTGGGTGGTTCATTGTACGGAGAGCGCAGTGGCATAGGCTTTGATGTAAATAAGTAACGATAATATAGAATAGTTTCTTCTGTTTTAAATTATCGAGACGACACTATACTTTTTATCCACGGTAGCAAAAGTTACGCGTTATAAGTTTTAACATAATGGGCGTGTGCCTGTTTAACTTTTAATTGAGTGATCTGTAGGCTTATTATCTAACTCGCTCGCAATCGCCATCGTGTTCATTTTGACAGTTTATGTATGGGCTGACAGTTGGTATCGGAATCAGCTAGCTGTCACATTCATACAAAAACTGTCAAAATGAACCCGATGGTGATTGCGAGCGAGTTAGACAATAAGCCTACTGTTTGGATACGATTTCTTAAAGCAGTTTTTATTCTAATTGTTTTGAATTGGCAATTTTTAAAATTTTCTTTCTGTAATTGTATTCCTCGCGCGAGACCTTACATCTTGTCAACATAAACTACTTTATTATATTAGCTTAAAGGAAGGCTCTATGCAATGCATCTAAAGCTTTCTAGGTCCACAGATTTGCGCTAGGCGTAGGTGATATTTTTTGCTACATGTTGTAGTTTCTATAATTAAACTAACAACGTTATTGTTCTTAGTATTAAAGCCAAAATGAGAATGAGAATATCAGACAAACTGAGAACCTCGTCCTTAAAAATGGAATATATTGTCTATTCACTTATGTATACTCTATCCGTCATCAAAATAGCACAGTAAACTAAGTATACTTATCCAAAATCAATCTATACAAACATGCCCTGAAATGAGCACCCATAATGGCTCTAAAATGTAGACAGGGAATTTTAACAAGTTAGCCGATTCTATTTGATTTATTTTCAACGCCCACGGCCTCGCTGAACTATTTTAATATTTCATTACCTACCAGACTCCAGGCACTCTGTTTTAATAGCTTTCAATGTAACGCTTTTATTGTAGTTAGCCGTTTTTGCCACTCCGTGATTGGAGTCTGAGCGGTTTTTTGCTGCACATTTGGGCATCTTCATAATGTTTGTTCTTTAGGATCATAGCCAGTTGCAGCCGGTTGTGACAAACGGAAATTTGAAGGAAAAAAACCATTAATACAGGTACAATCAGCCAAACGAAACCATAGACCACTGAAGAACCTTTTCACAATCAACGTCGAAGTTATTTGAGATTGACAGGCAAATAACAACCCGATTACTTGGTGTGATATAGTGGCCGAGGATTTTATTTGGTTGACCGTACAGGGTGGAGCGAACTAACTCTACATACAGGGAGCAACCATCTTGAACATCCTAACTAATATTAAAAATGCAAATGTGAGTTTATTTATTTGTTTGCTGTCATACATACTTTCAAGCGTAAACTGATCGTGATGAAATTTTGCATGAAGATAGTTTGAGACCCTGAATTCCTGGAATTATAGTCTGTAATCTATGTAAGTACTATCTGTATCTGTATCGGTCTATAATTTATAGACTACAGTATTATTTTCCTCAACCATTTTCAGATTAAAAGGGTTGTAGAACAATCCTCTTGAATATGACAACAACTCTACAAAAGTCTAGTTCCTCTTTCATCTTTTTCTACTCCTATTACTCGTATCTATTTATATTAACCCTACGTAACCAATACAGATAGTACTTAAATCATAGACTATAACTTTTTTCCCACCCGCTTCCAGATTGACAGGGTTGTCGAACAATCCTCTTAAATATGGCAACAATTCTAAAAAAGTTTAGTTCCTCTTTCATCTTTTTTCTACTCCTATTACGCGTATCAATTTATATTAACCCTACGTAACCAATACAGATAGTACTTAGATCATAGACTATAACATTTTTCCCACCCGCTTCCAGATTGAAAGGGTTGTCGAACAATCCTCTTAAATATGGCAACAATTCTACAAAAGTTTAGTTCCTCTTTCATCTTTTTTCTACTCCTATTACGCGTATCTATTTATATTAACCCTACGTTACCAATACAGATAGTACTTAGATCATAGACTACAACTTTTTTCCTACCCGCTTCCAGATTGAAAGGGTTGTCGAACAATCCTCTTAAATATGGCAACAATTCTACAAAAGTTTAGTTCCTCTTTCATCTTTTTTCTACTCCTATTACGCGTATCTATTTATATTAACCCTACGTAACCAATACAGATAGTACTTAGATCATAGACTATAACTTTTTTCCCACCCGCTTCCAGATTGAAAGGGTTGTCGAACAATCCTCTTAAATATGGCAACAATTCTACAAAAGTTTAGTTCCTCTTTCATCTTTTTCTACTCCTATTACTCGTATCTATTTATATTAACCCTACGTAACCAATACAGATAGTACTTAGATCATAGACTACAACTGTTTTTCCCACCCGTTTCCAGATTGAAAGGGTTGTCGAACAATCCGGCGGGCGATAGTGGGTTCCCGTCCGGACGGTATCGCTCCGCTCCTTATTTTAAACACAAATATTTGCCTCCAATGAAACTTTTCCCCAGTCTCCGGGCTTTATTAATATTTTATTATTTTGTCTTGTTACGTTTCGGAAATTCTCAACTTCCCTTGTTAGCAATTCCCGGTTCTAAAGCGATTATATTTTAAATTATTTTAATTAAAACACTGTGTAAACTTTTAAGTACTCGCGATTCTCTGTTGAAATTGTTTCGTACAATAATTAGAAATGTTCAACAGTTTCTTTCTAATTGAAGATGTAATGAGATACTTGCTTTTGTGCTATTAAATTAATAAATAATAAATTAATACCAGTATCTAATGTAGTTATTAGTTACATAATTATTATAAACTAAAGTCTTCCGCCGAGTCTGTCTATTTGCGATTAACTCAAAAACTCCTGGGGGGGATTTTCGAAGTTCGTATCACACCGTCCCTCTCAATCTCAAATTAATAACTATTAGTGAGAGCGGAACGGCACGAAACGAACTTCGAAAATCGGATTTCGGAGTATAAGGCCTGAACGGATACTCATGCGGTTTTCACCAATAGATTAATTCAATGTCGTACCATCAAAGGAAAAACAAAACAATGTAAACTTGAAATTCTCTGCCAATCTTCAAACCTTCTAAGATGTACAGTTTGTCTATAAAGTCGTGTCATTAAAAAGTGGCAATACTGTAGTGTCGTCCCGTTTTCTTATACTTGTAGATTAGAAAGGGACGACACTACAGTATTGCCACTTTTTAATGACACGACTTTATAGACAAACTGTAAGGTGTCTTAATTTATCTGAGTGCGAGGCTGCCGGGATCGCTCCCAACCCCTAAAAAAAAAACAACATAGAACCAGAAAAAAAATAACCGTCAACAAGAAAACGGTTTTCAGAGCTCAGTGAGCAAATACCAATATATTTAGTGGCAATCGTACCGAAAACGAGCATCTATCAAAATTAATCAATTATTCATCGTGATGACAATATGGGTTGTTACATTTATTATATTAATATCAGTAATAATGTATTCATTTAACAATTAGACAACGATTATGCTGTCTCTTTTAATCAATAGAGTTACAAATGGAGAACGACAGGTATCAATAGATCACACCTCGGAATGTACCCTGCAAAAAACACGGAGATAAGTTTTACTTCTCGCCGTTTCGTTAATAGTAACCTACACCGTTTGCGCTCTCGATTAAAAAGGCTGTTTACACCCTGCTCCAGTGTTGCCAGGAACATTGTAAATATTTACCCCATTCTTTTAATGCGCGAAACGAAAACAATCTTATTTATGTTGCACTAATAAAGTTGGAATTGCTCTAATTTTATGTTTTCTCTGGAAATGGGTGCAATTTAATTGAGTATTGGCTTTAGATCGAGCAAATCAAATGAGTGAATGAGTGATTTGTTGTTTTAACTACTTTTGTGATTGACATAAATAAACTTTTTCTTTCTTTCTTATCAAATTCACAACAAAAAAGTGTACAACCAGTTAGTTATAATAATCATTGTTTATCTTATAGCTTCTGCCCGCGACTTCGTCCGCGTAGAATTAGCAATTGATATGTTTATCGCTATCCCGCGGAAACTATACCTACAATTTTCCGGGATAAAAAGTAGCCTATGTTTTAATTTAGGGTACCAGCTATCTTCGTACCAAATTTTATCCAAATCCGTCCTGTCGTTTTAGCGTGAAGAAGGAACAAACATACACACTCACTCACTCACATCGTCACATCATCACATCGTCACATCGTCACATTGTCACATCGTAACATCGTCACAAACTTTCGCATTTTTAATATTAGTAGGATAGTAAGTATTAAACTAACAAGCGGATCACCTGCTGGTAAGTGAGCACCACCACCAATGAACATCAGTAAAACCTGAGATTGCAGATTCGTTGTCAGCCTAAAAGGCAAAGATGAAATACCTCATGTGCCAGTAAATTCACCAGCTATGTTACATTTAGATTCAAGAAATAATCTTCATTTTGGCATCAATTGGAACGGCTAGATAAATTCGAAGTACTGCAAGTGTTGGCGAGGATACGATATTAATTTCTAAGTAGCTATTGTCACCTCATCACAAAAACCTTTCTTAGATAGATAAAAACCGATTGTCTGTAAAGTCGGTTACGGTTCGGAACGTCATTAAAAAACCGATTCGAGCTGCTAGCTCTGACGTCACGCTAGAAGATCGTGCCTCTCTATCGTTTGTTTCTCGCTCTCGCTTGCACACTCTGACTTCACACGGAACGTAACAATGAGTCATGCTTTTTCGTGAGTGCAGCCGGCGTTCATCGATTTATAAGAAGTTATCACGTCAAAATCCAAAAGCGGTACCATTTTAGCAAATTTTCCCCCGCAGACATTTTAAATATTCAGAGTTATAAACCTATTACAAGTTGGCAACTCAAACTACTGGGTTATTCTGTGGGGCTTAAAGTTTTTGTGAATTTTACACAAGTTGGCATATTACCGGCGTTCGGCGGCCGATGGAAGTTTCTTGTTAGTTAATTAATTAAATTACCACTGAAAATAGGCTTCGCTTTTAAAAATGAAGGCTCTTTATTGGAACTTATTGTGTATTTTAAGGGAAATTGAAAATTGTATGTACATACTAATACTAACAGTCAATTTATTTAAATTATTATTATAGGCACGCTATAAACGTGTTCAATGCACTACTTAATTAGATAACTGACACACTAAAGAAACTGGCAACACGGAAGTGTTCACATATTTTTGAACACCTAGCCAGCTCCTTTGTATCTGATCTTGAGGTCTACTTACTTCCAAGTTCGCAATTCGATTTCGTATCATACTCGTACCTCTCATTTTCCTTTAAATTAAACTGTATTAGAGTGAGCGGGACGGCACGAACAATAAACTAACTGTGCAATTGTAACTTAATCCCCATATGAATACTGACGTATCGATTTTATTGTACCTACTTTGGGCACGCATTATCCGCAGCACTTAAATAACCTCTTCATGCAATCTTCAAAACAGTAACATTTGCTTTTGATGTAGGTATCTAAACCACATCAAACACCACAATAGTTTATTTATACAATCATACTACTTTTCTAGACACAAAAGAAACAACGCATTGAAATTCTTTTGGTACTGACAATAAGGCTGAATGTATAAAAGCTTTAGTTCTGATAATAAGCAACTTAAGAATAATTATGTTTGCGATGGGGCTGTCACTTTTCGCGCCATTTTCGAGGGCCCTCAATGTTGCCAGTGACATGAAGTGAATCTGATTCTGACGGACCTCTTTTGTGACAACCGGATTGTATTTTTTGGGAGATAAAAATAGTTTTTTTTTTGGATATTGGCGATAAAAATAATAGGTATGCTTACAAAATGAATGAGTAGGTAAAATTTTATTTAGTTCTCAACAGCAAACCTTGAGCACGGACACAAGACTACAATTCACATAACGATTCCCGTTTTTGACTCAATGTAAGACTTACATGAAAAATTACACGTTTTGGATCACAACCACAACAGATACAATAATAAAATGGAAGCCTAAAACAAAAGACAAGCGATGTTTTTTTATTTTGCTACAAGATTTTCATAAACGGCCAGTTGTAAAATTGCAGGTTCACCAAGTCAAGTTCCCGAGCCCCGATTTTAAAGCGCGACTGCATGGTGTGTTCCGGCAGGGTACGCGTAGTGATAACGCTCTAATCCTCATATAAATCACGCAGCGCAAATTTACGGGCCCGCGGGACGATACATAAATACCAACGTAAATTATCGTCGACATGCGGCTGAAAAACACCCTATCTCGTGTAACGAAGTAGGTTAAACACGGCTTAACTAATTTTGATCGTGAAGCTTTGTAAACGTTTTTTAGGGTTCCGTACCAAAAGGGTAGCAAAGAGACATAGCCCCGCTGTCTGTCCGTCCTTCTATCTGTCGTAGTATATGCCTTTAACCGAAATGGACATCAGAAATTTACATATTTTTTTAGTACTATAACATATATTAGGTATTAGCTAGTAAAAATAAAACAAAGTTTCATGTTTAAGGGGTTGTTCTCATACTAAAAAAATATGAAGTACATACTTAATTTAGTTTAAAAAAATACTATTAGGCAGGTACACCAAACTTAAAGCCGCTTGCAATAGTTTTAAAATAAGAATCACTAAAACCTGAGTTGGGGTTGCAGTTAGGTACATATATATGTACTTTATGACACTATAAGAGTTAATTTTGAATAATTTTAGTCAATTTAAGTTACATAGTTTCACTTTGAGTGTCAGAGTTGAACATTCGCGCTCCTGAATGGTCACTATGGTCAGAGGATTTGAACATTCGCGCTCCTGAATGGTCACTATGGTCAGAGGATTTGAGCTATTTTCCTTCACTACCAGTTATCATCGTTACTCAAAGGTTTAGCTATGGCATAAATTAAAAACATTGATCTACCATAATAAGTTCCAATTTCAAACGCCCATTGTTCCACCAACACGTGGCGGTGTAGTATCACCTAACGTTTTTTTCTTTTTAATGCGTTACCTATTCTCAAATGCTGCCGGCCAGACATACGTGCATTATTATTATTCCGCTCTTCATTCACCTTTCTTTGTCCACACAAAAGACGTCCACGGAACTATGGGCCTAGCATAATACGAGACATAACATCCAAAAGCATAAAAGAAAAATGTTAGACGAAAAATGTTACGCCGCTTTTACAATGTTGTTTCGGATGTAAAACAAACTGACATCGAATGTAAATATCTGCCATTGTGGAGTGTTGTCATCCGAAAAATAACATTTATAATGGATATTTAATGGGCTTTTTTGATGGATAGCCGTCCAGAAGGACAAATACTTCCGTGACTTGCGCTATCGCTGTTTGCTATCGTTTTAAATGGGTCATACTCGTACTTATTGTGAGTGAGGGCCATTAATGAACGTATTTGAATATTTTTAGATTTTTAGAAAGAAAGAAAGAAAGAAAACATTTATTCGTGACATTATAGTACCATTATGTTTATCGTCATCTTCATCGGCCTTTGGAATTCCACCCCTCAGATATATTAAAAACTCAAAATGACACCGGTTTATACTGCGCCTTATCATATGCGCGTGTGCGTGTCGCAATCGATTTGTTTAGCAAATTTTGGTCGCGCTTGTGTGTGTCCATGTGTATGCACAGGCTATGGCGTAGTTTAAACCGGCCTCACTTCGCCATTTACAGGACTCTATCTTGACTTTTTATTTGGTCTGAGGTCCACCCCTAAAACTAGAGCTAATGTTACTATTCCAACATTAACTTACTGTGTCAGTTTCCGCTAAGTGCGTACTTATACAACTTTGAGCAACTCATTCGCTCCAAAATATTACCTTGACAACGGTTGTACACTCATCACTGGTTTTTCCAATACAAAATTACCTATATTCGCAAATATTCCAACAATACTCATAACGCGTAACCCCATTTATCATAATAAACGTCCTTTAAGTTGTATTAACACGTTTCCCATAAATAACTAACTAACCCTCACCTTAATAGCCGTACCCTCATATGCGGTAAACCTTAAGTAAGACAAGGGGCAGATTATCCTGGTATTTCTGATTAAGCCAAAGAAACAATTTTATGAACATTAGGTTTCATAATGCAGCAACCAAGGACTTAAAACATGGCGCCGTTGGTTTAAAAAAAATACGCCCAGAGTTGCCAGGGCTATAAAATAAAACGTTCCACTTATTTTGAGACGATATCAAGAAAATTATGATGATGAAGTAGTACTTATATTAGACTAGTGTAGTGAATGACTGTAACAATTAGACGTACGACTGTTGTTTGTAACCAGTCCAGTTAAGACAACATAGTATTTTCCATCAATTTGTGTATTTTAGATACTTATGCCACTGTGTCTTTAAAGTGCATTGTCTTTTTGTCCGTTTATTCACGGTAGCACAAACAGTCAAACATGTCATGGTTCTTTCACCGACAAAAATAATTTTTACTTTCAATAAAAAACGCTGAACCCTATTTTAAACCCTAAGGATGTATTCACAGAGTCGTCTATAAATGTAATCGATTTTTTTCAACGTTTAGGAAAAAAATAAGACAGATATCTCTGGTTTTGTTACGTAATAGGATAGCAGTGCGTGAGTTGAAAACGAAGCCTTTGTTTCGTGGACGCTTATGCTAATATACTTTGTCGTTCATAAAAATATTAATACACATTTGGTTTAAGTTTTTTTTTTTTTTTTTTTTATGTGAATGGGAAGGCAAACGTGCAAGTGGGTCACCTGATGGTAAACGATCACCACTGCCCATAGACACCCGCCACCCCGGAGGGATTGCAGATGCGTTGCCGACCTAGAGGACTTAGATGAAATGCCTCTTGTGCCTGTAATTTTCCCGGAAAACCAAACTGACTCACATCGGAGGAGGCTGGGGAAAGAGTTCGTGAAAATATTTTAAATCAAATCTGTATCAGATCTGATTATCTCTATTATTATGATTAGCAAAGTAGTAAGCCAGACAAATGAATTTCTACGAGGTACCGATCAAGCTCTGATAATATAATGACAGTTCAATACGGATTTAAGTGCCAGTAAAATCACAAAATTCCTACCTAAGAAATAAAAGTTGTGTGCACCGAAGAAAAAAGTGCACTCGTAAGAAACTCTGCACAATTTTCAATTTCACAGCATCAACAGGCCGGCCCAACGCTTTAAATTTAATTTGTAACAGGCGTAACGTAAACACAAGTGCATCGAACATGCCCAGTCACATAAAAAGTACCTATACTTTAAACTAGACAACAATAGAAAATGTACCTGTTAACAGGACATACAGCAACGAAAACTTCCGTACACCGACAAAGCAGCGAATTCGACACGCCCAAATCAAAATATATTATCGACCTATAAATTGCAAAAACTGGCAACACTGATTAAAAAAAATCGCATCGGCATTCGCACAATCAATCAAGCGATAAGCCAATAAACCTCAACGATGCGCTTTTGAATTTGGAATTCGATTTTTGAATTGTGCCATTGTTGCGTATGGCCGGCGGCGGTGCGAGCTGCCTTGTCGAATGGCACAATGAAAGGGCAAACGGAAGTGAACGTCGGTGTCTCCTGATGAATGGAGCTCTGGATGTGTTCAGGAACTATAGAAGTTACTGTAAAAACGCTGGTTGTAGCATCAGCAAAAGCAGAGGACCGGCACACACGTGGTTTATTGATTACCTACGCTATATTTTTTTCTTTTATAACAATTTAGTGCACGATTTGTCTAAAAGTTAATGCTTGACTCAAAAATACAATTAAGTACCAAATATTTATAAACAGCTTGTAAGTTTAAATCTATGTCTTCGACAATAAGTACCTACATGTAAATAAACACATAGATAGTGTGAAAGTAGAGCGAGTAAAATATTAAACTAGAATTTATTTTCATAACCAGGTTTTTTTCTGACCATACCCGCGGCCGCGCTAATATCCACACATGACATAAAACTGTCCAGAAACGCAACAGAAAAAATATTGTACAACAATACAACGCCCCCTATTGAACACAAACCCGGCATTGTAGCATCGCGCCGTTGCTTATTAAAAAATTACGTCCGGGGTTGCCAGAGCTATAAAATAATGCGTCCCATAAAAGGTGGAAAGTAATAATGAAATATGTATTACACGGGTATAATGTTGTTAGCCCCCGTTTAGGAATGAATGGGCTTTTTGATAGTTCGTTTGACTTGTCCCCTTTGTGGGATTGTCCGTGAAATCGCTCGAGATGCACGGGGCTGTAGATTTATATTATGGGAAGCGATTTGACTCTAATAGTTGTACTAATTGCCGGGGATGGGCAGGCTTTATGGTCGTGTGTGATGTAAAATTATAAAACTTTGGGGAAATTATGATTTATGCAAGTACTTACAACGTAAAGAAAGCGATACTTTCTCCGGCTAACACAAATTGAGTTTATGCGGATGATTTTTTTGCACTTTTGGAAATAAAACTCCTTCAAATTGAAACCGTAAAGTGTTGTAATAAAGATTCAGTATTGTTTTGTGATTGGTTAAGTTTAATGTGGTGTTTTGACGGGACTTTCGTACGCGTCGGAAGAAGTAAAGCCGGTTCACACTAATTAGTGTTAATCAAATAACGTCGTCTTTGGCGGTGTGACTGGCTGGTCTCGACTAATAAGAAATCTTGTGAACTTAAAAATGTAGGAAGAAGGTTTATGTCCAAGGTTCATCGTACTGGCCGCTTAGAAAATTCTGCAGAAAAAGAAAAAAATTACACGTTTAAATGCAAAATGGAAGTCATGAAATTCATTTTAACATTCCGAAAATCAATTAGTTAAGCAGTAACTTAAGTGTGAACTTGAAAGCGTGATTTTTTTATTGATAATAGACACTGAGAATTATGCAACAAAGCTTGTAAATCTAATTTTTTTAATTCGAGCAAAGTAATAGGCAGCCTACTAGTGCAGCTAACTAAGACCCTGTCTCAGGCCCCGTCAAAAACCTTTGCGTGTCACGCCAAATACATAACAAACATCCGTTATCAAGATAACGTCTCCGTGATGTGGAAAATTCCATTACTTACTCGTTTTCTTAGAGGTATTAAAAATAAAGACTTTTGCAAAACGCGACTATGATAAAGATAACGTGATATTTGTGTTGCTTTCAACGCTAACATTGCTTGAGTGATGCGTCAGGTAAGGATGCTGAATAAATAATGATATCAAATACTGCAACCACTTGGTGATGAAATTACAACATCCTTTTAGTTTAGATTAGACAGTAGTCCCTTGTAGGGACTTGGGTTCTACATTTTACAAGACAACATTTTAAGTAGCAAGTGAATTCACAAAATATTAGTTCTATTTTTTCTCACCCCGTTTTACGGTATACATTAGGTGACACCTAACCTATACTAATAGTTGAACACTGTGTCCATTCACAGGGCTAATAGAGGTTTAGTTAGATGACTAGGTGGAAGGCGTCGTTCAATTAAGGGTTAGAGGTTCCATTAAACAATAATTACGAATACAATATTCCACCCTTTACAAATTTCACACGCAGGTAAAAAGTTAGTACTTTATTTAAGACCTCAACTGTTACTTTTTGTGAATAAACATGAAACATTGAATGTCAATAATAATCCACTATTAGTGTGACAAACAAACAGTTCTCCGTATAAAACACATTATGGTTAATCATAAAATGTGTCAACAGGAGGTTCCTATGCAATAAAACGACATTTATTTCAATCAAATATTAAATATTTACCTAATAAACGTGGAGCACTCAATGTTTGCTGGCAAAATAATTTCTAAGACTCGGCAAATTCATTTAGAATGTTGCCTGAATTGAGCATTGATAAATAGAATCAATAGCAGTCAGACAACAATAATATTAGGCACGGCAAATATGTATCTTTACATTCATATTGTGATGTAAGTGCGCCTGATATTTTGTTTATCGTACGTTATATTTAATACATGGCGATGGGATCAGTTATATTACACCCACTCATAGAGTGAATTTTGACGATATTTCTGCAGGAACACTATCACGATGTCTCTAGTACCTACTACTATAAACAAAACAATCTCTGAACTGATAAGCTATCTGCTGCTGAGCTGAACTCAGGAATGTCAATTAGGAGTAGGTAATGGTTATAATCGTCACTATTTTGGGGATTCATACCCGAAAGGTGTTAATTGCTCTATTACCGAAGACCCGCTCGCTGTCCATACTATAGTACGGATGATATACCATCTATCACAGGGTATATCGTCTATCTTTTGGACCATCATTAGTAAGTCGTACTTATCTAATTTATGAAAAAACACATGTTATTTTTATAACATTACGTATACAATCTTGGTGATCTTGATTTAGGTAGACACGTACACTATTTTCACTTTATTTCATTTTCATATGGAATGTTTATTAATATTAATTTATTTCATATCTGAAATATTTCTATCCTTATTGATATTTCAGTATACTTAGTTGCGCAACCGAAACGTGTAAGCAAACATTGCGTTTCATAAACAAAACATTTCCATGAACGCAATATTAAATACTTAGCCATAATTTTCCACGGCACTTGTCCGTGGCCTAAGATGGCGGCCATGCTAACATTTTCAGCAAACATAATTATTGAAAGTCACACGTATAACACTGTTTGATCTCGCTTATTGGCCAACAACTAGGAGATTATAGTTTCTAAGTAAAATGTATATTGAATTATTTATTGACCAGAATACTTACTCGCCGGGTGTCATTTGTTTTAGCTGTTAGTTGGTCGAGGTCTCTTTGGTCGGATTGGAGAGCTTGGAATTATGAATGGTGTTTCGGTAAACTCGGTAATCATAAGTTTATTTTAAGACGCTGATTTAATAGAGGTTCTTCACACAGAGGTTTTCAACTAAATTCAATTCAAATATTAATACGTACCTATGTAAAAATTCAAAATTTACTATTAAGGGATATTCAGGCACTTTAAAACTGTATGTTACGAGTAGAAGGTGACATTTGGCAAGACGTCGTAAATCTGTTCATAATTATATTATAAGCGGAATAACATACAGCGTCATCTACGTAACGCAATATGACAAATTGCTATACCATTGTCTCCAGGCAAATTACAGGACAAATTACTAAAAAATATTAATAAACTTACTCCGTCCTACTCTAAACGGTTGATGAAGTACTCAGCCTCTTTCATAGGGCCCTTTATTCTGTCTCTGCCCATTGATCCGTAGGGGAACTGACGACAGATGCACTAGCATAACTTATGGACTTGAGTACCTACCTACTTTCGCTGCCAAGTATCATCGATGCCTTTATTAAATTCGACCCGTTTCCAATAAGTGTGTAGGATATATTTTGATCTCGACTATTCTCAGGTCTACGAGATTTTAGTGCAATTTATAATTTGAGGACAGGATCTGAAAAACGTGATAATAATTGACTGCGGCTGTTTGTTTGTAAAAGAGGATTATTATATTGAAACAAAAACTACACATAAAGCCGAATTTACATTATGCTACTAATTTCATGCAACTAGCATTACACTGCGGCGTTTGATTAATCATGTTTGAAGCGTCAGGTTATCGGCCGAGCAATGTAATGCTAGTTGCACGAAATTAGTTGCATAATGTAAATTCGGCTTTATGCGTGATATTGTAATGTATTCTTTTCTTAAAATACATCGTTGCTTGAATGAAAAGTGTAGTTTAATCTGGCCTAACATTGCTGTTTTCGTCTTATGTCCTCTTTTTTCATTTGGACTGGGATTACATGCTTAGTGTAAGTTTTCTGTCACAATAAGCGCCTCGAACGCGTTTGCGTCTAATATTTGAACAGTTTGTTGCCGTTTCAATCCGCAAGTGGCGCTGCTAATTTTTCCACAGTAATTGAGACGTTAACGTGAAGGCATTTGAGACTTTTTTGTGTGAAAACGAACACTAATGGCTCCGAAAACCAACACAGAAATAATAATTATAAACGTCATGTCTAGGGGTATAAACACGGTTGTTTTACTTTTAACGAGGTTATTGTCGTCACTGGCTGTTTTAGAAAAACTCATTTTAAATTTGGAACATTGGCATGCGCACGCGAAAAGCTTGTAACTCGCCTCCATTATTTTGGACATTCGTACCCGGATCGCATAAGTGTTAATGAGATGAACGAGAGACCAGAGAACGGAAATTATCGGCTCCACTGTAATGTGACCCTCTGATGCCCTGTGGTGCTGCGTTTAGTTGTTGGTGCTTAGTGATTTAGTAGTCAAGTTGAGCAAGATGTTGGACGGCTTTGAAGAGTGGCAGGCTGACAGGGATCACAAGTTTTACGAAAGTACAAATTGACTGTATTTTGATTACCTATTTCTTTATATTAGATTGATAAACAAGGGTTGAAATATACCCATTTCACCTGAGATATTTCTGGTGCCCGAACGAAGTGAGGGCACCAATGGTTCGAGGGTGAAATGGGTAATTTCATCCGAGTTGAACACTCTACTTTTCATTTCGAATATGAGGAAATTAAAATTTCACTAACGTCGCATGGTCGCATTTAATATTTGTTACGTTTGTCATTCTCTTCCCGCTCTTTTTTCTATTGCGCGATTTGCGCGCATTGCGCATTTCTTCTGCGCACCAATGGCGGCCGGCTAGTTTTTTTTTGCAGACACGGAGGTCGCTATCAATTAATTGTCGACTTAAATATTTCAAGCAAAAAAAATTACCGAACGTAATAATTTCTACTAATTCTCGTTGTATACGCTTGCATAAGCTTATATATAGCGGGAATGTTATTTTAAGATTATTTTGCGTTTTACAATTAAAAAGGAACTATTAGTATAGATTATTATTTTAAACATATATTACATGGCTGTATACGTATTTCCATTGCTATGTACCTCATTTGGATTAGCTGGAAAAAAAAATTACTTTCAACCCAAGGGTCGCGATGAGTCACTTTCAACCCTATATCCAGATAATCAATGAACTACTTTCAGAGTATGAGAGATGAAAAAACTTTTTCAGCCGTTAGATTAATTGTATTTAGAGGGATATGTGTGCATTTGCGGCCTGTACTGCATGGCCTTGGATCAAAGCGAAATATGACATGTTAGTTATTAAGTCAATAGCGATTTTGATGGCGGTCTTCCATTTCCTTTCCAAATATGACTCTATTTTATATAAAATCCTGAAAATGAAGATCTTTTGCCATTTATACTTTAGTACTTTAAATAGATATCTACTGCAAGCTTGAAATATTGTTCTGTTGTGCCTCAGTTGCATGTTAGGTAGTTGAATGATTTCTATTTAAAATTTTAGTTTGCTTGAGATACAGTATGCTCAGTGTAATATGGAATACTCAACAGTAGCCTCAATGTCTTGTTGATGTGTGGTGTTGGTGATAGTTGAGTCTCGGTCTGTGCGACCCCGTTGATTTATGTTAAAGCTGAGGGCAGTTTTTGCTATCTTGCTGATGAGTTGCGAATTAACAACAAGACAAAAACTACAAGAACTAGCTGTCAAGAACTAACCTAGGCCAGTAACCAAACGCGGCACCGTCTCCAAAAGCGCAAGTCAACTGTTTGAGTTTTCAATTCGCGCCCGCACTGATTCGATACCACGTCGCGGCTAACGCGTATTTGTTTAGCGATACACATATAATTGGCCCGGCTGTGTCCAAATGTAAGCTGTGTGATAATTCACAACTCGGATATGTACTTGAGGAAATATACTTGAAGAAACTTGGACTGAGTTCTTATACAATCGAAGGGCAGACCCCACCCCCTACAGTATATAATATTAGTAAGGGTAATAGCTACACGACTGTCATGTTCTGTCCCAACTCATCAGTGAGGGACACTTATATAACAATTGTCAACAAAGCACAAAATATAATTGTAGGTACTTATTGTTATAATTTGGATAAATATCTGCCAGCTAGCTTTTGAGTCCATCAAGAACGGGAGAAAATCTGGGTGGCTACCCCTCATAATTTTGATTCCCTTTCCACCAATACGCCCACCATCATGCTAAACGTGGCCTATAGGTCTTATTTACCTTTTTTTTAACGGAGAGGAAATCTTTATGGACCGAAGGCCTATGTGGGACTAACTAAAAACTTTCCGGCTTTGCCTCAATCCGGTGTGATGGGGACGCAGTGGGATGCCACTAGGGTTTTAACACACACGCCCCCCCGGTGGCCCCGGCTTCCGCCAGGACCGCGCCAAGAAGGGGAGGGCCCGTATGCTGGGCCCGTCTTCCCTTAGACGATGAGACCGGGCAATGCATGTAGGTAATGATAGGTCTTGTTACCTTAGGCTCTCTACTGTCTACCCCGTAACAGATAAGGACGTGATTTATGTATGTACGCTTTTGAGACGGGCTTGTACAGCGAAAGCGAAGAAGCAACCAACTAATAGGTACCTCATTTTCCTAGCTTCGCTTAGCGCAACTTTTTTATTGGTGAATTTCTTTAGCTTCTCTCTATCAGCTTCAGAGACACGAAGGGGAAGATGTGTGACGCCTTAAAATGGATGTAGGTGATTAATGGTGATGCTACTTATCTTTAGTTGCTTTTTGTGTCTGTAACTGGTGGAGTGACAGGTCCGTTTACTTTTTGTTACTCCCTCACATAAGGATACCTAAGTATATTCTGCTCTGCGGTAATGAAGCAATATAGCATTATTTAGTTAAATTTTCATTCTTCTCTTGTTACATGGTCTATTTCTTCGACCAACTCGTCTTTTATTGGCAAATTTATTATTGTTCATTGCCCGTTGATTCGTGGGTGCCATCGTAAGCTATACAATAAAGCATTAGTAGGCAACATACCTCTTTTAAATGGCACTCAGGGGTGGAATTGGATGGAATTTTCGTGACGTCGCTAGTACTAGCAAGACTAGAAAACATCCCCTAAATATGAAAAAGGTGTCAGGACTGATCTGTGTATCCTCATAATGTGTGAATGTAAACTACTCTGATGCGTCACACAAAAAGTCACTTGTTTAAAAAAATAACAATTCTTAAACTGCCCACGTAACAATGTACATAGATTATCGTTTCAGCGACATTACACAAGTGCCAGTGTCGTAATTGTGCTTTCGGTACAAATATAAATATTATGTTTATATATTGATAGAGTAGAGCACTCGTCAAACAGTGCGGTGCCAATATTAACTCTAGTTATCAGGCTGTGGGTGAACCTGGCTGCCAAGGTCAATGTCAGGGTTACATTTCAGGGTTGTGGAATAGATTTTGAATTTGGATTCGATTCGAATTTTTAATGCGTGCCATGGTACTGGCTGGTAAAGTACTTTATGGGGTTGAATTTGAGTTGAATAAAATTCTTAAGAGACGTTTAAAACAGACTATAGTGTAAACAGTACTACTGGTACTACTAGATGCGAGCAAGGTATTGTGCTCATCATAATTGGTGACATTGACATTCACTACATACTACGCATCTAGGAGTGGTTGTCAATGTCTTTAAGATGGTAAACAAAAACGGGCCTATTTGTACAACCAAGGATATTATTTGGAAGGGCTATTAACACATTCGCTGCCGTCAACAAATCTAAGACTTCTTTAGTTGCTGAAAAAGCAGAGTGAGTCAAATGAGTGAAAAATTATGACGGTTGCGCTGGGCAAAGGTCATGAAAACTGCATACGTCGCCTACTGAGAACACGTAAAAGAACATTAGAAAAAGGTGAATTTAAGTTTGTGAGGCACAGGCGTAGGCTGATCCGTTTATCTTTTTGACAGTATGTTGAATTTTGTAACCGTATTCATATTTTTTTACTTTAAAAGCTGTAAACAAACAATCCAATAAATCTCTTTCTTTTTATTTACATAATTTTAAATACTTTTTAAAACCTGCCAATTATTTTCACTGATAAATATCCTTAGTCACTTATTGTGGTTGTGACTGTTTGCGTAAACTACATCTGCCTCAATTTTGGAGCCAGTCATTACGTTGGAATTTGCAATACTTAAACGTCATATATAATGTTCCCAAATTTGCTCAGGTGAGACATTTCAAGCATTTTTATCTTAGCACAACGTCTGGAATCCTCGCTCGACACGTCATTACACAAAGCTACCGTCAACTAACACATTTAATCCGTTTTAATATATCATAAAATAACGATCGACACAATTTGTGTATATAATTTATCAAGGCAAACTCCTTGGATTACATTGGCGGTGTTACCAAATATTTTCCGTGCAAGCGGGGCGATGTGTGCTGTGTACATATTATGTGTGTTTGTGTATTGTTCTGTGTGTAGAGCACATATTTAGCTGGGTCCAATACGAGGCCCCTTGGCCCCTCGGTATGTAAGCACTCGAATCTAGTATAGTTAGCGAATCTTCTACGACCTATAAGCCTTTTAAAAAGTGTGGCACTAGTTTACACTTTGTAATTGCATTGAGTATCAAAATGCATCAGATTTATTAGTATACCTAACTGATTTTTTTAATACTTGAAAGCTTCAGCCTGGTAAAAATAAAAAGTAAAAACGAAACGGATTACTTTCTTGCCGCTTAGGTAAGGTAGGTAGGTATTTCAAAGTTTGCTAATTGATAACTCAAAAATTTATGTAGGTAGGTTCAGAAAAAATCTAGTTGGAATTTTCGTAGAGCTACGTTTATAATTTTCTTCTAATAGGTAATACTTTAATATATTATGTTGAGATTGCGAATAAAATTATGTACCCCCCATTTTGAAAGAAGCGTGGCAAATTAATACTGCACTTCACGCATGACCTTAAGTTCAAGAAAAGTCAAAAACAACCCACAACTCAAACAAAAGTCACAATTACGCAAACGGAATAATCCTAAAGGCCTCATTACCATAAAAGTAGGTGCAGACCTTTTACAAAAACAGGTCTCCAGAGAACAAACTTGTGCGCGCGCGCCGACGCTCGGCAAACAACATGGCGGCGATAAGCGGCCATCTTGGATCGGATCGAGGTTACGACGCCACGCTGGAAATTCAAATTATGATTTTATTACCATGTTTGAGATTAGTCACTGTCTGATTATTATTATAAGGGGATAATAAGACGGGGTAAAGTGATAAAAGTATAAAACGCGGAAGATAAAGTTTTTAGTTTTATTACTAGCTATGTCCGCAGCTTTGCCCTTGTGAATAAGTATGAAACTCTTCGTTATCACGCAAAAATTTTAAGTACCTATGTACCTACCTAATTTCTTATACGTGCGTCTCCTATATTGCCCAAAGTGTTAATGCCTGCCGCTTTCAGGCCTCTAACTCACATGGGTTTTGCTGTTGTGTCAAGTCAAGCCAGATGAATTCGGTGATTTAAAATTTTTATGATTTTTGTAGGAGAAAACCAACACACTATTGTAAGATTGTGTGATTTCTGTTTTCGTGATTTCTGTCTGTTTCTTTATATGTGTACAGTAAAACATTTACTTACTTACTATTTTCACTAGATATTTTGTCACGATCGTTCATGTCGTTTTCCGACGATTACAATACAAATGCTCCGTCAAGTGATGCGACTTAGAAGAAAAAGTAGGTATGTAGCAGAAAGACGCACGGCACGTAGGTATCAGCAAGGTGACTAATAATAACAGGCATGGATGGCCAACCAAAAAAATAAGAGAAACAATGACTTAGGTAGGTACCTAGTTAGCTCACAAAATTCAATCAATAGAGGTGAGTAGGTAAATTTTCAATTGAGGAGTATTTTTTTTCCAAAACTTTTGTAGCTTCAATATTTACTTCGATTCAAAAGTTTTCCCAACCATTTAGCACATTATTGTATTAGCTTCGTGCTGGTCTGGGAGTAAAGAAAAAACATAGAATGTTCCAGCTAAATACTTACCATGTTGAGAATACGAATATAAAAAAAATACAACCGGATTGAGAACCTCCTCCTTTTTTTTGAAGTCGGTTAAAAAGGGCGAAAATGTTAGGATCGCTAGCAACCCATCACTATTTTGATTCGCATTTCCACCTATACGCCCACAATCATGCTAAACACAAGGCTCTGTCTACCCCATAAGGGATAAAGCGTGATTTATGTACGTATGTATGTTTTATTTGCACACCTCTAGGATTGTCTTCATTTGTAAGCATTTGGTGATGCTTGAAGCATGACTCAAGCATGGATTCAATTTAAATGAACATTACTCTGATAACCCGTTATCTATAGAAAAACAAGCTAATCCCCGTTGCGAGTGAGACAGAGAACAAATTTGCAGTACCAACAATCAGACGGCACCTCGTGTTGCCACATGTACGTAAGGGTGGGCTCACAGCTGGAGGGGCAATTAGCAATATTTTGTGAAATAAACTTATTTGGCTACTCCCTAACAATCTGATGAGAAGCTTTATGTAATTGATTGAATCAGGTGTTCCCTTACGAAGGTCCAAGAAGATGTCCAAATCTGTACGAAATATAAAATGATTACACGAAAACCCATCCTAATCTATTTCCACATAAGACTCTACAGATAAATCATAATCTGCCTGGAGAGAGATGGCTACTACTACTTTGCTATCTCCGCAATATAGTCATGTCAAGTAGTGATGGCAAAATTTGACGACGCGGTTGGCCTAGTTGGTAGAGACCCTGCCTGCAAAGCTAGTGTAGCGGCCAGATACATGCATTACCCCCCTAGACGCAGTCGGTTAAGCGTGCTGGCAGTCTAGTATCGAAACATCTGCCAACCTGCGCGTGGAACTGCGCGCCTGTTTGAATGCCGAGAACCTTCATTCGCCTACGAGCCAGCTTCACAGTCAGTCTCAAGAACCCCTTGCTCTGCAGCTCTCTGATCCTCTTACAATAGAAAGTTTTCTTGCCAAGGGCCCCCAGCTGTACGGGGCCCCGGCCGGACTGGCTTGGCCTTGAGCACAGAAGGGAAGATGATGCACTTCTTTATAGTGAGGATGAGCCCCATCTGATGAATTTGCCGCAGCCCCTGACGTTGTAGTTACACCACTGGGTGTTTGTAAAAATAAACAAACCAACAACAACAATATTTATTTGTACATTTGTAAAACGTACATTATTTTGTGCAATAAAGCGATTCCATACAAACTCGGGCAGTGCTCATTGTGCCCCTCGCCTATCGCAGAGCGGCTTACACTGCAAATATTTCAACAAAGATACAGGGGCGCTCAACCAACTTTAACTACGATGCCCTCCACGTTGGCACTGTGCACATACCGCTGAATAATGTTATCATTGATGTTTAAGGCTTTCAGACCTGGTAGCTGTTTATAAACACTTACCCAATAAAACTTGTGCAGAACCGAGGTAACTTGAAAGTTAGCTTTTCAATTTACCCCAATTAATACATACACATACATACATACATACATATCGTCACGCCTCTTTCCCACAGGGATAGGCAGAGACTACTTTGTTCCACTTGCTACGATCCTGACATAGCTCTTTCGCTTCATCCACATTCATCAATCTCTTCATACATGCTCGCATGCCCCAATTAATCTAATCCCAAAATAAGCAAAGCTTGTATTGCGTTTCTCCTGTCTATTTGTTTCCGCCACCTACTTAGTGCTTAAACTGTCTAATATGCGATAAGACCGCCTATTGTATACTTTGTTCTTTTGTTTCTGTATTGTTGTGTACTGATTTGTGTTGTTCAATAAAGAGTAGTTTGTATTGTATTGTATTGTAATATGTTTACAAGACACCGGATGTATCTGTCTAAATAGCCCATATCCAGTATCCACCCACTGCACTGCTGAGTAGGTAAAGGCCTCTTCATTATCACGCCACTTTGGCCGGTCCTGTGCCAGTCTCATCCACAGTTTTCCAGCCAAGCCAGGTCATCTGACCAACGGAGTGGTGGTCTGCCCGCTGACCTTCGACCTAACAGATCAACATAATTAAGTAGATAAAAACATACTAAAGTAGCACATATTAAACATCCAAGACTCGAGATCAAACATTCGTATTTTTCATACCTACATATCTGCCCCGACCTAGGATCGAACCGGAATCTCCTTATAGTCAGGTTCTCTAACCACTGGGGCATATGATCGTCCAAAGACTTGGGTTACGCGTTGATGAGTCCAGTCAGTCTGTCAGTCAGGACTTACCCTACAAACCTATGGGGTTTGAGCGGAGTTGTGAGTTATAAGAAGTAATTTAAGCAATGGATAAGACGGTCTACAGTGAGTAGTTCATTAATACTGGACCTCCACAGAGTCACGCCTGATTCAATAAATCATCCCTGCCATGGTAAGGGAGCCATGATATAAACAACAAAAAAGTTCCTACATCACCCTAAGATTCAAAGTCATTTTTGTAAGGCTTAAAAATCAAAGACTAGTTACTTACTTGCTAAGTTACTTATCAGTCAATCAAGGTTTTTCCTGTAAGAATTGTCATGAAAACAGTAAAATGTTTACTTGGACGACTTTGCATTTCGACCAGCTTCTTTAATTAAGAGATGACACAAAATGTTACACAACCATAATTATCTAAGTTGTTTTAACATTTAACATATCAAGCTAGGCAATGATGCACTGCTATTTATAGAAATTAACAAGACTATTTGTTAAAATGGTTTACTTGCCGAGATTTATAGGATTAACTGACATTATGTTACCTTATCTACATATTTGCGGACTGAGTTAAATGTAACATGAAAGGTTGCTAGAGCCTATATACTCAGGCTGTCATGTACGTTAAAGAGACTGAGTAAAATGGCAGATAAAACCCGGAAAAGATAGTAAAGCAGGTGTTTGTCATGCCAAAGCAAGATGTAAAGTATTTGCGAAATTACTTTAAAAACAAAAGATCTGACGACATAATGTAGTAATTCCACAGGGTTGTTCTGAAATTATAGAAATTTGAAGTTCGTATCATAACATAACGTCTTTCTCACTTTCCTGTTTCTGCGGGTGAATGGAGCAAGTTACGACTGTCGACAAACTTGATTCATCATGAGAATCAGAATTAGAAGTACTTCAAAAGAGAAGAAAAAAAGAGAATCAAATCTTTTTGGTTTTAGATGGATGGATGTGTAGCCAGTTGATTTTTATTAAAAGCTGATTTCTCTTGGCTGCTTCTTTGTCATGTCATGTGGCGTCAACAAAAGGGTGATTCAAGATATTATTTATTTGGTTTTATCGCCATTAATATCATGTCAAAGTTAGTTTTATAGCCATTTCATTTGTTTTTACGGCCATCAACATACACCGGAGACGATGATTTATATTATTTAAATAATTTACATTAATTGATACAGTAAATCATAATTATTGCCATTCCGTTCACCACAATGGTTTCAAATTAAGTATGCTTGAGCGTACACAGCTGGTTCTTGTTTTTAGTTTATAACGAATAATTTATTTTATTTTTGTAGGTATAATATTTATTAATACGATGTCACTATGTAAATTTTAGCACATTACTTGCATGGCTTGCGTTACGTTCTATCCCATTTCTTACTTGTTGCCGAGGTGCTTTTCTTTACTAAGGAAACGGCCATGGTTCGACATTATGTTATACCTTCATTAATGTAAGTATTGGACTATATCATTAAACTCCAAACAAAATACCTTAAAGTAATATTTATTCAACGATGTGATAATTAAATCAATTACAAAATGACTAAAGCAGAACACTTCGACCGTGTACGAATTATTTCAAAATTGCTATAGCATTGGACTGTTTTGCTATTCAACAATGAAATCGCCAGCAATAATTAAAACGTAGACCAAGTTAACAGTCGTTAAGTTAACAGCTGATTGGGGTCGGACAGACGGACAAACAGAGGCTCTATTTCTTTGCCAAACACTAATATTTGAAATCTCTCGCCACGATTAGACCGCGATCTACATATTGTCGCCGCGTTTTCTGTTTGCTCCTCACTTTTATGTCCTCCTGGTACCAATTGGAATTGTTATTGTTGAAAATAATATCAACAAACGACTTTTGAGTAAAACAGTAGGGGTAGAATAGAAACTTAAAAAGAATTTAGTAAGTACCTCAGTTTTCACACAGATGAAAACAAAAGTACTATAAATTATCTTGAGGCTTTATTTTATACTAGCTGTTGCCAGCGACTTCGTCTGCAAAGAATTCGTTTATCGCTATCCCACGGGAACTACGCAATTTTCCGGGATAAAACGTAGCCTATGTGCTATTCCAGACTTTTCTCTATCTATGTGCCAAATTTCATTCAGTTCCTTTGGGCCGTTCTGGCGTGATTGAGTAACAAACAAACATCCATCCATCCATCCATCCATACTTTCGCATTTATAATATTAGTTAGATTAGATTATTTGAATATCCAATTTTGACATCTAAATTATTCAGTCATTACAAATTAATTAGGCATTGGCGTAGATAAATTTGCTAAGAACATAGACATGGAATACATACCCCTACATACAGTCACGCCTCTTTCCCATAGACGTGGAATACTTGTTCGTTAGCACATAATTTGAAATTATTATTATTTTAATCTTCTTTTTACTTACATATCTTAACTTGTATTGCGTAAAGAAATTACATATGTACAGAAGCAGAGTAGGTGGTACATGACAATGTCTTCGAATTCTTAAGTTTAGAATAAAAGAAAATTAAAATTTGTCATCAGCCAGTAATTGGTGTTAGTTAAAACCATTACTTTATCTTAATCTAATCACCAACTCTTCGGTCCATCGAATGGTTCCGGTGCTTAATTAAGAAAGATCAGGAGCCGAGTTCATATAAAATTCAATTTGTAAAACAAAAAACGGGGCCGAAGTAGACAGATGCAAGTTGGATAATTTTCATTCTACAGTCAGTATATTCAGACAGCGGAACATTGCAATTCTTTGAAAAAAGAAGAACAGTTTACAGTTGTTTCATGCGTGTCTGTAAATTTCTTATTATTATCAACTCAACTTCTTGACTAAAAGTGTAGAGTGCGCCAATAAACAGTATTAATTAAGGTCCTTTTATTCAGGTCACATCATTCAAACGTCTCATTGTTGTTATTTTTTAACTATTTCATCGTAAATAAAGGAACTGGAGATAAAATATCAGCAAAATTATCTACTTACAAAATATTGCCTCAGGTTTATTTGATAAAATAATACACATTATTCTTTACAATTTTGTTTACCAAATAGGACAGTTAAGGACAGCTGAAGTTTTGTTAAGGGCATCACATTATTTGTATCTGTCATATTTTTTACACAAAATGCATTAAATATGGAGACAATTTTGCCAACATTTTCGTACCTCTTTCACCCCTTTTGCACTCTATTAATTTCGTACTCCAACGATCATTTTCATTAAGAATTACAATTACAAGCGAATATATGATCCACGGTGTTCATGAACTGAAAAAATAAAACCTGGCTTATACTGGGCACTGATCGTTTTTATAACCAGGATCGAATAACCTGATTTAATGGGTTCATATATTCCTATCACAATAAGCGCTTAGTCTTGGAATTTTGGCACACACCGTAACGTATAGGTGTGCTCTCTTATTTCCCTGTAGTGTCAGTGTATAAACCCAAGATTCCCCCAAAATACTAGTGTATTCTTATTAATAAAAAGTATGTACTCCTTAGTCTTCAGAGGTTTTTTTTATCAAGTTAATATTTATTGAGTACAGAGATGCGGCTTAATCGTAGTCTCGTTGGAATGGAAGAGCGGCAATGATATGGTAGTGTTGCCAACATAGAAATTGTTTCACTTTTTAAAAATTACGTTCCATTACATAGCATCTACATAAACCTGATTTATACCTACGTCCAAATATACCTCAAACTATCCTCCGTTTTCCAATTAATCCGTTCGGCGGCAAGTTAAAAATCGTTTAAACGCTACCTGAGCACCAATTGAATTATTAATCAGTGTTGCCGTTAGCGTACATTTTACACATTTGACGTACCTTTTTAGCCTCCAATGTGTTATGTGTAATGGGGCCCAGTTTACGTACCTTTTGTTCTCATTAAAAACTATGTGTAACATTTTATAAACCGCAGCCAAACAGTTATGGCAAAACTGAGAGCGATAGAAGCTGTGTTAAGAGTTGAGTAAAAAAAATGCTTATGTACCTTTTTATCCCAAAATGTACCTTTTCAGCGCTGTATATGTACCTTTTGAGAACTCAGTTGTGGCAACACTGTTATTAATACAGCCTCCACAACCGGCGCGCACATATTTACTCGACGCGTAAATAGATGCGCACACAACCAACACGCGCTTTGTGTTTCGTATAAGCAGAATTGGCACATGAATTCACTTAAATAACTTAAGTTCTGTTTGTGTACTTAAATTAGCTAGAGCTATCTAGCTGTAAAACTTAAATTTTATAGGAAATAAGAAAGAAAACAAAGTTGTTTATTAGAAAAACACTTACTGGTACTATGCTTCGATTTAAACTGCTGTGGACGTGGACTCTCTTTGAAAAAAAAAACCATGATATGGAAAGAAATCTGTGGCTTTGGCTAAACGTCGCTTAAACGTCTTACGCGGCGGGTGAATTAATACTTAGTTAAATAGGTGACTAGGCGTCTTGGTTAGGGACTTTAAACAGGTATAAGTAGAGTTTTTTCCTGTGGTTTTGAAAGGAGTAGATACAATACCAGTCATCTATATCCAGGGTATTTGGATGTTTTCGAACCAAATCTGATAGAAGCAAAATACCACTCGAAAGTCAAGTGGTGAAAAATTGTGCTGATTTTGAAATTTGAGTAGATTGGAATAAAATTATAGCTAGAAATAACAGAGTCAACTATGAAAATTTAATTTGAGCTGTTGTTTTGAAATGTGATATGCCTCCAAAAATGTAGCTCTACTACAATCTCTTCGCATTAAACAGTCCCACAAGATCATCTTAATTTCTAAAGCTTCATATACTCTTAACTCCTTGCCTTAATATTAATTATTGAACCATTCAAATCAAACTTGAGAGAGAGTTCATATTTGAAACAGAAGACTCTGAAAACCTTACATATACACCCTCGTTCTTGTACACAATTCGTACGTAAAAGGCCGTAGTTTTCCCGGTTGCGCGCGCCGCTGCGCCTGTGTGTATGCGTACACGTCTTCCATGGCTGTGTGCGTATGAATACAAGCCATGCGCGTGTGTGTGCGCAGGGTTGGCCTTTTGGGTGGGGCGGTGGGGGGAGTCGCGTATTTGCCAACTTGTGCAATTAACAGCTCTTTATGAATATTCAAGAGTTTTTATACCAATTGGTGATCTTCGTGTGTCTTGAGTTTGAGTTGCATGGTATTAGAATTTTGGCTGTGTGTGAAGGGATTGATAAAAAGTTGTAAGTAAGTTGGTTGTTTGATATAGAGATTGAAATCAAGAGCGATTTTGGAAAATTACTCACAACGTCAAGTCAAGGACTGAAAAGGTAGTAAAGAAAATTATAACCTGACAGGATAAACATGTTATCGTATCTAAATTAAGAGATGTTAATTAAAATGTTTATCTACATAAAAACAAGTTTAAACAGAGAAAGCATATTTTTCTACTCGTGACCTACCAGCGAGTTAGAAAAGACGTCAACTTGAAAAACTACAATCTAGACAATCTAGTAGGTAGTCAGTTTTCTCGTCAAATACATAGTTACTGTACCGAATGAAGCGAAGAAGTTCAGATTACTTTAGTTAAAAAGGCCTTATTAACTTTGACACTAAATTCTAGTTCGATTTTTACTTCTGTGTAAAAATGTTTGGATCACTTAACTATATCCCTGCCTATGTAAATATCACCATAATCATTCGCCATTCTTTTAAAAATCTCCAATACATCCCATAAAGCAATAAGTACCTACACAACTCAATTACAAATCATGGTATCTAAACCGTACAAAATTTTCCAACAACATCTCCAGTTTTACAAGACTCTCCACTGAAACTGTGCGAGTGAGACGACATTGCGTTGAAAGAGACAGCGAGTCGGGGGTGAGTTCGAAACAGGAATCCCTACAACGACTTATAAGTCTCTATTACGTTCAACGTGAAAGGAGTTTTCACGTGAAAACGTATGGTTGGTTTTTCATCGTTTGTTGTGTTATGTGAGTATTGTGCGTGTTGTATTAAGGCAGAAGAGTACGGACAACAAATATTGATTCGGTGCGAGGGTGTCAGAGGAGGCCAGGGGAGGGGTGCACATAATTTGGACTAATTCCTCCACTGTTGACACAGGCATGTCTGGCCAGCCGATGTGGCCACGACAGATCAACTTTTAAAAAGTAACGGAAGAAAGTATTTGGTTACTTCTGGCTGACATTTAGAACGGCTATCGCATTGGTAGAGCTTTTGCAATGACGACTTTATGTAGTTTTGACGCTATTTTTAAACTTCGATGGGTAGAGGCTGTGTTGTGATCAGAACGTCTTCTTTCGTTCTGTAATTGTGTTTTTGTATGTATATTCTATTTAGTTTGCATCGACTCAAAATTAATAGACTAAAGTCGCAGTTACCCTTCCAAGAAATATCGTTCGTTTTCAAAGATGTTTGATACATTTGGGTTGCCAAAACAATTCATATCTACTACAGAAATCCTGGCTACCTTAGAAAGAAAAGATTCGCAATTTGTAAGGCCTATTACTTAAGACGTGCTTAAGACTTTAACTTTAATAGTGACCCAACATCATCTGCTTCTGGTTTCCTTAATACTTTTCTTACTTCTATTGCTATTCATGATGAAATCTTAGGAATCATGTTATAGACGATGCGGCTAGCAACGCAACCTATCAGTATTTTGAATCCCTTTTCCACCTACACGCCCACAATCATGCTAAACGTGGCCTTTAACTCTTGTTACCTTAAGCTCTGTCTACCCCGTAAGGAAAAGACGTGATCTAAGAATGTAAGTATTAGGCCCACTTGCACAGTCCAGAGTGAAAAAATTAAATCGCCAACTCGGGGTTAGGTTTGACAGTTCCATACATTTTGACACTACTTAGCCCCGGGTTAGCATCTAACACGGGGTTAAGTCGCTAACCCCGGTCCGTGCAAGTGGCCCTTAGTGACCATGATACAGTCGAAAACGTATGATCTCTTCCTTCACATCCCCAACTTAACCATGTAGGTATACCGTAAGTGAAATTACCATATATTTTAACCGAACGGAAAACAGATTCATCATGTGTTTGCGCACCACACCTCTGATGGGAACAGAAAACAAGCCATCAGTAGCACTTAGTGTGTGCTTGTACATTTACATACATAATTCATCAAAGTACAGTGTACGTTAATTTGTAGTGTAAACATTTTTGCATGCCGAAGATGTGTCTACGTCTAATTGAATATGTAGCTGCTAGAGATATTGCTTAGCACCTTTCAATTACAAATTACAAGTTTCCTGCCCGATGCATTAATGCAGAAAAAACTGTGTTGTCCCCTAGTTCTAGTTCATTTGAAATATTATAGACGGGATTACCTTTATTGAGGTCCCGATATTTCGACGCAGTTGCATGCGTCATGATCACGGGTAGACTGAAAAAATTGCGGGTGGATGTTCAGTCTACCCGTGATCATGATGCGTGCAACTGCGTCGAAATATCGGGACCTCAATAAAGGTAATCGCGGTTCATATCCCGTTTGTATTATTTCGAATGAAATTAACCGTGAATTAAAATTTAATATAAAATAGTGAATGCTACTTAAGAAAGCCATAACAATAAAATCTAATACTCGACTCTATGTACATCTATTAGTGGACTCAAAAGCAGACAAATCACAATAAATACATATATGCACTTGTAGAACGCTGCGCATACCTACGAGTATGAACTAAAAAAAAATGTCGTTTTGACATGTTCTATGACAAGTAGGTATCTGCGAGTAGTAGGACTATCTTTTTGCTAGTTTTCACAACCGAATTTAAACCAAAACCAGACAAACACAGGCAAGCCAAATCATAATTTAATCTTCAAACCAACCGTCCAACTGAGACGAATATAACGCTTAAATGCACGTGTACCATGTTCCCACAAAACACCTTTACGTCAACACCTTATCTCACTGTTCAAACTGTGGCGTATCTCGAAATATTTCCATATAAGCTGCACGACGCAAGGTGAGAACTTCCGAGAAAACGAGATAGCGAACGGATCTGTCAAGGGTAAAAAATACTGGCTGACAAGGTTTTTTGTAACGACATTCGAGTTGTGAAAAGTTATCGCGTCTTGGAATTATTAATAGGTCTGTATCTATCCAGGGGCCCGATTTTTGAAAGTGGAAATAATTGTTGTTGTTACTGTAATTGCTACCAAACACGCAAATAAATTTTTCGACTAGTTAACTAGATTAGTTAGAGCTGTAATTTTCTTTTAATTGATATTATAAATTCAACACAATTTATTCTCCGCCTTCGAGGGGCATTTTCACATTATGTGCTTACAAAAATCGGGCCTAGTACCACAAATTTCCACAAGGTGCCATTTTTCTTGGAATATTTCAACAGGTGTAAGTCCTGAGTCCAGAATTACAATGAATAATCTTCAAAGGAGTGGCCGAATATTCCAGAACTATTCTAAGCCACCTAGTTTAGTGACAGAATAATTAGATTCATTGATAGCTTTAAAACCATCTAAAGCACACAAGCACAACATAAAGCCCATAGCAATAACAATTTGCGAGCAATATGGCATCACGTAATAAACGTCAAATGATTCTACCGAACCAAATCAGGGATCTACCCTCAGGGCAGACCCTCACAAGGGATGATCCAAGTCTTACCCCATATTAGCACCGGCGGCGATGCAACCCTATAAATAAAAAATACTTATTACAATCCGTGGGGCGGTGTGCTGGTATAAATATGTAATGATTTTTTTAGGGCTCCAACCCGTACTAAGGTAAGTCAATTTTTGGATGTAGTAAGTATTTTTGGTAAGTTATTAATAGATATGATATGATTAAGAGTTTTTAATGATTCACGGTTAAGTTCATTCGAAATATTATAAACGGGATGTGAACCGCGATTACCTTTATTGAGCTCCCGTGTCAATGTCTACCCGTGATCATGATGCATGCAACTGTATCGAAATATCGGGAGCTCAATAAAGGTAATGGCGGTTCACATCCCGTTTATAATATTTCGAATGATATGATTAGTATTTAACTGCATCTGCTAAGAATATGTACTTGACTTGTCTGTTACTTATCGCTATTCAGGAACTAAGCAACTTTTCAGAATAATTCAGGATTAAGTATTCTATACTTATGTTAAACCACTTAACCAGGTTAAAGGATAACACAGGATAAACTGCCTGTGTCAAATTTTCTTGAGTCATCATAAGGAAAAAGAATCAAAGCATTGCAGAAGCGCGGAAAACCTTTAGGGCTAAGAGGAATACTAGTAGGTATGGTATATAATCTGTGATGGAATACCTCATAAGAATATATCAATAATTTTAGAGCAAAATACTACAGCGCATGCACTGCTTCTTGGAAGCAGGATTAGTAAGATAGTGGTCCTAACATTCAAACAGAATTTCAGCAACTTTGGTCAGATGAATCGCGAACACATAGTAAGGGCGAGGGACATTTATGAGAATTTCATATCCTTGTCTTTTGTCTCTCTCCAGGTGAAGTCAACTGCAACCAGACAGTTTTTATTGACTTGAACTATACCTAGTATTAATTTACTACCTGACGTCATAGAGTTGATATCACTATTTGACGCAAGTGCTATCTTTGGATCTTATAGGTACCAACTTGAGACGACTCTATTGCTCTAACCCCAGCAAATTAAATCCTTCTCTAAATTAGGTACTACACAATTACTCAGCTATGTAATGATTTAAAATCTTACAACGACGTCATTAATTGCCTTTTTAGGGTTCCGTACTTCAAAAGGAAAAAACGGAACCCTTATAGGATCACTTTGTTGTCCGTCCGTCCGTCTGTCAAGACCCTTTTTCTCAGGAACGCGTGGAGATCAAGCTGAAATTTATATCAAATACCCGCATTAAATTTCCGCAACTCTCATGGGAATCAAAACCTACAGGGTACTTTCCGTGAACGCAGAATCTTGAAATTTGGTATAAAGGTAGGTCTTATAGCACAGATTAAGGAATAATTGCGAAAACCGTAAATATGTAGATATGTATGTCTGCATATATCAGTGACCAATATAAAGTGACCCCACACTGCGTACATTTTGCTTTGGAGCAGGGCTCTGCTTACACTGGTTTATAGATATTTATAGATAATGATACGGAACCCTCGGTGCGCGAGTCCGACTCGCACTTGGCCGGTTTTTTAATGCTGATTAGGTACCGATGTCTATGTGGCATTCGAATTGTGCGTACTTGCAAAAATAGCCGAACTTTTTTGACTATTGATAGTTACTTATTTTATATTTAGAAAATGGAATCGTCATTACAAACTGAAGGTTAATAACAAGATTAGTCTCGATGTCACAAATTGGGGACACTTTCATGTACCATTCTACAATTTTCTATTTAACTTGAACTAAGTATTCGTACTTATAATGCTGCCCAAAAATTCATAGGGATCAAAATGATTACGAGGATTCATATCGTAGACCCTTTTGAGTTATCTAAGTGGCCTATATAATAAGTACCTACCTGTACCTATATAATATAAGTTGTCCACATCAAATTTCTGTCAACTATTTTTCGAGCACTCTCGATGGTCAGATTGACTTGAAATTTGGTGTATATTACATATACAAGATGGCGATTCAAGTAGTCAACAAAAAATATTTAAAAAATAGCATGCATTAAAAATGAAAGTAATTAGTTTGTATTAAAAGCAACAAGGTCAAATTCAATCGGAAATGCAACCGAAATCCTGCACCACTCTATTTCAAAAAGCACTAAATTCGAGTGCATTTCGTACAAGTCGCTGCATCGAATGCACTTCTGGTTGTTTGCGCCAATCGGTCAATGACTTGCAAACACCGCCCGACGGCCGCGATAGGTATCCCCATTGAAAATTTAATACCTACTGAAACTACTACAGCTCAAATGATATTTTTAGGTAATACTAATGATTAAACTACATACAACAAAATTGTTTAGAGATACATAAACAAGGACTAGGGCCCGATTATTTAAACCATTACGTGAAAATGCCACTCGAAAGTGATGAAAAATTGTGCTGAATTTGAAATGTGAGTAGATTAGAGGAAACTTACAGCTCTAATTCATAAAGTCAACTAATCAAGACAACAATTCGAGCTGTAGTTTCGTAGCAATAAGTATGCCGATTTATATCTCTTTCGAGTGGTACTTTCGAGACATGTGCTTTCATCAATCGGGCCTCGAGATGTAATTTTTGAGAATTTTCGCGGAATCGTACAATTAAGGATATATACCTACTTATGTATGTTACCAAGACTTCAAAATCATCTATCCACCTTTGGGCCACAAACAATAAAGTCATTGACATATATTTGACATGCTGGCTGTATCGCATCGATATTTATGCCCTGCACTGTACAAGCCTCTACCAGCCACAAAATGACTCAACGAACGTTTAAGTTGAAAAATTACACTTTTGGAAACAAAGATGGCGGTGCGGTCACGTGCGAAGCGTTGCAATCATTTCGTGTTTTATGTTGTTTGGCCTATTATTTACGACTGGCCTTTACGTCCGGAATTAACCTGTTTGGACAAGGGACCTAGGTGAGGTGGCACTGAAGCTTAATTACGCGAGGAATGATTTGTCTATTCCAGTGAACCTTTTTATATCGAGTCCTTGTTTTTAATCACCATGAAAAACAGGGCCCTATTTTATAAAGCTATATAAGTTACAATTTACAAGCGGCAGTCTCTTTCTGACCCTATATACTCATGTATGTGTTAAATAGAGACTTCCACTTATAAATTGTTACTTAGTCTTGTAGCTTTATAAAATAAGGCCCAGGCGGGGATTTTAGTGAAGCAAAACACTTATGACAAGGACAAGAGATGGTTAGAATGGAAGGCTTTCTTTCCCTTTGCCAAAATGGTAAAATATGAGCAATGAACTGGTAACGATGGGAAATATTTAGTTGTGTGATGTATGTGATGTAGAGTGGTGTAGAGTTCGCTAAAAGCGTGTTCCATACTCATCGTATACAACATTTCTGAAATTCGACATTGTTACAATATCTATTTTAATTACAAGCTAATTATGTTCAGGTAAGTATTTTCAAATGATATCTTGATATGTTACAATGGTTTTGATGAAATTGGTTATAGATATAGGGGGTTTTGGGGGCATGAAGTCCATCTACATAGGTCTCGTCTCTGGGAAAACACGTTTTTCCGGGTTTCGCAAACATCAAGCTTTGTCCAGTCGTCCAGATTTTGTAAACGTGACAAAATTGCAAAGTTACGTAACTGCTAATGCCCGTAACGATAACGGACGAAATATTAATTCCCGAATAGGTTCAAGTTTCTAAGGTATTAAATAGTGTATTTGCTCTGCTTCGCATAAATTGTAGATTCGCTAAGCTCCTACTTAGATACTTCTCGAGTTGGGTGTACTTTACAGAGTTACAGCTTTCCCGCGGGGCGGAATAATTAAAGGACACATGCGCCAAGAACAATGACTTCATTAAGTGTTGCCATCTAATAAGGATAAGAATAATTTATATGAAACTTCAATCATTTAAAAAAATTGAGTTATTCATGTCGCCTACACTAGGCTAGGCCTGTTCTATAGAATGAATGAATGTTCTATATAGCTTATGCAATAGTACTACTTATTATAAAATATAAAACAAAGACCTCCGCCGCGTCTATCTGTCTGTATGACCACGATAAACTCAAAAACCACTAGACGGATTCCCAAGCCGTTTTCACTCATAATAGTGATTGAAGAGGAAGGTATTATAATGTTAAGTTTTTGTGTAAATTTAATAAAATTGAACGATTTCTGTCTTTTTAATTGTGTTCAAAAGTTGACCTAAAAATCCTGTTGTTATTCAAGGTAGATAATTCAAACAATGAAATAAGTAGGTAGCTTTCGGTATACCTCTATACGAAATTATGAGTTTGAGTACCTATTTTACAATTTGCCGTGGTCAAAAATCTCCAGACTTCGGTTACTAAGTATTTTAGAGGTAGGTGGGGTAGCTACCATTTTGCCCTCTTAGCTGAACCACTACGCACAACCAAACTAATGCCAATCGCGTTCGATCCAGTACATTTAAATTAAAAATAATCTGTAAACACGAGGAATCAAATCTTGCCCGTATTCAATTATTCTGTCAAGTCCCCCCAGCCTGCAGCGGGTACGAACGCATCCTAAGCAAACAACACTCCCTGAACGCATCTGCTTCGAAAAACGCCCCTACAGTTAATAGTTAACACTTGATAAGTTGCCAGTGTCAAAATTCGTGCAGCGAATTCCGTTATTTTGAAAATGGAAAACTCTTGGCCGGTTTCGCTGGTGTTGTGTCGAGGGCATCTTATTTGTCCCTTCTTAATTTTTAAATATTAATAGAGTTTGGCTTTTACTTAATACCTATTGCCACTGTAAAGTCTTCCAAAGTGAAACTATTATAATGTATACTTCCCTGGTACTTACCTAAATTACCTAATTATTATAGGAGTCAAGTGTCCTTTTTCACCATTTAGAATAATTTTACAAAAACAATAGACGGAACGGAACGGGAAAATCCGGCTTCAGTTACAAAACACATACATTGTCATAAAGTGTGAACAAAGTATGATGAAAACCGGGAAACCCGATCGCTAACTATCCTTGAATTGTCGAATGTTGGCAACAAGGCCTTATACATAAATTTCCCTACATATACATATAAATAATATGACAAAAAACAGACGCAGAAGTGTTAAATATACCGGCTAGTAAATCATAATTGAGAAAAATAGAACAGTCCTTCCCCTTTACATTTTTTATTTATTTATCTTAAATCGCTACATGTGCCGCCATCTCTTGTGGATTCGGAGCACTAACACTATTCAAATTGTACTCGCGAGTTTCCGTTTAGACTGGCGTACCTAGTGATAATCATAATGTTGTTTTAAACTTTTTAAACCCGTTTTAATCGAAATGTTAATGTACCTATCGCTATTCTTACGTAGGTACTTAAATACATACAAGAGATTTCATAGAACCTGGGCCCTATTTCATAAAGCTACTAGTTACAATTTACAAGCGGAAGTCTCTATCTAACACATAGGGTCAGAAAGAGACTTCCGCTTAAATAACTTGTAGTTTTATAAAATAAGCCCTGATTGGACTAACCCTAATAACCTAAGCTGAATTTGTTTTATAACATCCCAAAATATTACAATTAGGTAATTAGTATCTTATTAACCTTAGTTACAAGTGATAATTATACATACATAGCATAATGGCCAATCGTGGCTTAAGGCGTGGGTGAAATTAGTCCACCATCATAGACTGTGTGGTCTGAGATCTAGCGCCTAAACAATTTTAGTTTTTCTCTGATTTGAGTCCGTCTTCTTATACAATTTCTTTTAGTTTTCGCTGTTTTATTAATGCTTGAAGGCAGAAACGCTCGAATATATAGTATATATCTAGAAAATACCATCTACCAGATCTACTTAATAAAATTCAGATACCAATATAAGTAAAAATCATACACGCAGACAGGACTAACTAAATAAGTAACTGTCTATATTAAGTCATAGTCATAGCACAAGGCACAGTGCCCTTATCTAACAAGCAAGCTTATGTAAAACGACGTCTACCTATACCTATGCTATGCTTTATTTCGTGGTAAAAACGGTATCTACCGCGCTTTGAAGCAAGGCTCACGAACGTGATAAATAGCAACCGACTGCGTGCGAGAATAGTCCCCGTAACGCTGAAACACGTGACCCAGTAATGATGTCGTAACGCTCGACAAAACACACAGGCCATTATTTAATGTGTCATTATAGCACAACACAAAGCTCATGCCCGAAAAAAGTTGAGTACACACTCGCTTGCCGCTGTCCACCGTCCTATTTGCGGAAGCAATTTCGCGAAATGCCACAATTTATTTAAAAATTACGCCCTTGTTTGTGTGGGTAAATATTGACGTGTTTGGTTTATGATAATGGCAACACTGAATACTGGCAGGTACCTACGGACGCTAGCGACAGTATTATTTAACAGCATTTAATATTTGCCGTCACAATGCAAAGTTTACAATATAATATTTGTAAAGTGATGCTCCTCTTTTGAAAGTTTGTGTTTGCAGCGTAGTATATATGGTTTTTAATAAAAGGCAAATTTGTAGAGCAGTGCTATGAATCCGTTCAAATTGTTTATGTTTGCAAATAATTGAACAGCGGGTTGACCGACTGACTAACCTCTATTAAACTTCTGTATCAATTACGGCAAGGTATTATTTTTTTACGTCACTAAAACAACACTGTCTATTAAGTTTAATAGTTTTACAGCGGGTATAATTATGTAGATACCTACGTAATTACCATCCTAAAAGCTCACATTGCTCACGTACTAAACAAACTCCGAGATAATGGCAAGCAGGTACCTACTTACTTAGAAACGTATTTCCTACAGTTATGTGCACATGCTCATGATAGAGTCGAATTTGTGTTTTTTTTAATAGGGTGTCGCGTTTTGATATTGTATGACTGCAAGATGCGTTAGGAAATGAGACTTTATTTAAATCTTGAAAATTTTCTGTAAATTTTTGGTAGATATATATTTCATGCTGGTTTTTGCTCTGTTTGATTAATGAGTGTTCATAATCGTAATGTATTGTACGTAATATATTCGCGAATACGTTCTCTAGGTACATTGTAGAGGTAGCGACTTTAAGTAAAAAAAGAATGCCTCTTAATGAAGCCTCTTCATTTGCTTAGTTAATGCCATTGTAAGCCAAACAAAGGAAGCGAGGCAGCCGGCCTTCTCAATCAATTTATAATAAGTGTTGACTTGTTACGCGGCACCAAACAAACTCCTCGATCGAACTCAAAGTCTCACGGCAAACAATATCATCATAGTATTTGTACAGAAACAACAAATTTGTAGCTAGCTTTAAATGCAAGCTTAACAGGCCGGCACACACTCAGAGTGTGTACTGAGACAATATGTAGGAGACTACTAAGATCTTAAGCAACGCGATAAAATGAATCTCCGTTTGCGACTGATACCTACGGCCCAAATCAAACATCGCCGCCATTTTGTTTTGTTCCAGCCCACGCTAAAGACGACCTAACTGGCCAGCTTTAGAGTCTAACGCGAACAATGGCCTGCCGAGTAGAAACATCGGAAATTAAGGGAGGACTAGACGCGACTGTTTGCCGTGGAGCGTGGTCCCAGGACGAAGTTACAAATATTTGACGTGTCAATTTTGTGAATGTTGACCGAGAATTGCGGTTAATATTCCTGACCCGGACAACCTGGCTGCTGGGCGGGCCGGTAATTAAATGACTCAAATATTCCTACTGTTAATTTATTAAGTCGGAACTTGGGACGCGGGAGGATATTAGCTATACAAATTTATGGCGGGCTTCAACATTGGAAGATACACCGATCCATTTGTGTAAGTAGCTCGCGCCTACTACTTACTGTTCTCATTTAAACAACCTGGCCTTATACTCTGAAATTCGATTTTCGAAGTTCGTTTCGCGCCGTTCCGTTCTCACTAATAGTTATTAATTTGAGAGTGAGAGAGACGGCGTGATACGAACTTCGAAAATCGATTTTCGGAGTAGCCCCCCTGATGAAATAGGTAACTGACTGAAACGAGAAGCAAGCCATGCATCTGTAAATACTGCAGGTAAGTACTCGTAAGTATGTTACTAAGTATTAGCCTTTAAGAGCGTGCATCCCTACTGAGCTGGCAACGTCGCATTTTTGGTGATTTTTTGCGAGTATTTCACAGAAAATGAATGAAATTTTCAAATGTCCGTCTATAGTGCACTTCGTTTAGAGTGTAATAATGTGTCTAATGCAATGATTAATCGTGATGGACTTTTATTTTCGTATTAAAGGGATAAAATACTATATCTCGTTTAATAAGGGTCCTTCTTAGGGATAAGTTCGCCTTTGTACTATTTTCTGTGTATTTCTGTATCTTTGAATTTTATGTGCAATAAAGAGTTTACATACATACCTACATACATAATAAGAAAATAAAAGTCCATTACGATCAATTAGGTACCTATTGCATTAGACACATTAATACACTAAAAACGAAGTGCACTACAGACGGACATTTGAAACTTTCATTCATTTTCTGTGAAATAATCGCAAAAAAATCACCAAAAATGCGACGTTGCCAGCTCAGTAGGGATGCACCCTCTTAAACACAAACATGTTACAAACTGTAAACTCTAAATTCTATTCGTTTTTTGCGGGCAGTCTAATATTATCTGTAGGTATCTGCTGCAGCAAAACGATTGCCAATGCATTCTCGACTTCTATACTCACGAGCAAAACTTACGGGTCACTTTTCATACAATTTCCTATGGGAAGTGACCCGATATTTTTTCTCATCAGTGTAGTAAAGTCTTAGACTGAAATGCCCTGGAGGCGGTTTTACTCTCCGTAACACAATGGTCTAGCGGCAGGATTAGCGGGTAAGATAATGTAGAAATAGTAGGTATTACTACTCTACAATTTCCTGATTTCGTTTAACAAAATGAATACCTACTCATGAATCCATGATCAAAACTTAGAAAGTATAAGTACTTACACAAATAGATGATTGAGCATGTTTGATAGACGTTGGATAGCCGTATTTAGCCGAATCATGATCATGCGAATCTATGCATGACTCTACCTTAAAAGATTCGAATTACACCCGAAACTGCTTAGGTACATAAAAATTATGTTAGCATTAAAAAAAGCATCTTGCGTCCAAACAGTTGACATCAAACCATAACATTGCCCACACTTGTTAGCGCATATTGCTCTATACAGCGCGGCTATTTATTTTCAAGTGGCAACACCGAGCGAAAACAAAAAACACTACAACGTTCGGCAACTGTTTTCACTGGCAACAATGCGTGAGTGTTAAGAGTAAGAGGTGCTTGAGTGAACACTTACTTTTCGCGACGGTATCTGAGTAGGGGTTCACCGTTCAGTATTTTCATTGTATGCTTTTAATTTTGAGTGCGCGAACTAGCTTGCTCTCTCGGGAGCGAATGTTTGCGAGGGTTATATTTGCTTCCGCTGTATAATTCAGCCGGCCGCCATATTTGCCAAAGAGCAATCATTTTAATATCGTCAGGCATCACATTAGGGTCGGATTCTTTTATGGGTGGATTAATTTTTCAATTTTAATTAAGTGATGCTTTTTCTTGGTCGCTCTGGTATTTATTGCTGGCTTTCCTGTTGGCATTAAAATCAGTGACCGTAGGTACAGTCAAAGGCATTACATTAGGAGGTAGGTACAGTCATCGTCATATAGTTTGAAGCATTTAGTGAGCCAAATAGTCCGGTAAGGACACCATAGAAACAGGCCCCTTTTCTCCACTGGGCACTATGGGCACGTGCCCAGGGCCCCGCGATCGAATGGGGCCCCCTAGTTCCTGCCAGATTACCAAATGATAACCGATATTTAGGTCATAGGGGCCCCATGATCCTAATGTGCCCAGGGCCTCAAATAGTTTAAAGACGGCCCTGCATAGAAATAGCAAGGCGAGCCGGACTTTTTGGTTACCGTGGATGTTTCATACTATATGACGCTGACTGGGCCTAATAAATCAAGATTGTCTCGAAATAATTGTACTTACCTCTAACTTTACTTTATCGATAATCTCAATATCGGTCTCTAGAAACAATTGCCTACGAGCATTGACTTAAGATAAACATAAGTCAATGCCTACGAGACAGGCACTAAATGGTTGCACGAACAGGCAAGATTAGACCACCTCTACAGTTTAGGTATACCAAGAGCAAGTAGTTATACCAAAACCAAAATATCTGAGGACTAGACTGTGGTCACCGAAGACTTCCGAAGACACCATAATTATTGTCTGCAATGAATCACAACTGCTTTCATTGCTTTCTGTGTTTTGTGTGTGTTTCATTGTTTTCGTGTATCGAATGTGTGTAAATAAATGTTTCTCTCTCTCTCTCTCTCTCTGTCCATCGGTAGTGAATGAGAGTAGAAAGAGATGGTGTATACGATTGCAAGCGAGCGTTAGATGGCCTGAGGCACCAGCACCAGTTAAAATAGCGTCGACTTACACTATAGGTACATATTATTATATCCAGTCGCCGTACCTAGGTAATCATTTCATACACAGAGGAATGAATAAAAACAATCACAGAGAAATGATCTACTAGTTACGTTCGTCAGTATTCACGTGGGTCTAATGACAGAAATCGAACTGCAAACGAGTAGGTATTTCTGTCGTACGTAAAATGGAAGAAACTGAATCGCGTACTGTAGAACCGTTTCACTGCAAATGTCATAATGACTTACCTGCCTGCAGAAGAAATTGATTGCAAACTTGTATGGGAAAAGGTCCCACAGAGGTATCTGTAATTCAGTTTCTTCGACCGTACCTAACCTACGAAATATTTGTGTTAGTAAATTAAATACTTTTGACGTTGACTGTATTGAGTGATTTTGCAATCTTTCCGAGTATCTTGTAACCTCTAGTTATTCTTCACAAAAGCACAAGTGCGTATCAAAACACTCGAGTGAAACGCTTGGTCGTTTTACATGCAAATTGCTTTCAACGCCATCTACCGATTGACATGAACACTGTTTGAACGGCCATAACACTAACAAGCTACAGCGCCATCTAGTTAAAACATAATACGTTAGCGAAGAACAACTGACACACTAACCCCCTTTTCATTCATAAACGCTCTATAGGCTTCTGTTAACTTAGCAATCGTTTGTCCTTATCTGTGAAAGGTAAATGTCAAAGTGACAGATAAGTAAAGAGCGTTTATGAATAAGGGGGTAACAAAATAAGATACAACAAAAATATTACCAATCAATATTTATTATCAGATAAAAAAATATACAATTACTTGTCTTATTGTGTTAATCCTAGAATAATCGGTTGTGTCCCTTGATGCATTCACTGTTAACGCATATTTGCGTTTATGGCTAAGGTAAAATGAACTTTACTACATATAGATTAGAAACCATTCGCAATTCTAATGTTACATGTCGCTTAGGCCTCATTAAGTTGGTTTTTATCCAGAGTCCAGAGCCAGAACAACTTATTGCACTAAATATAGATTTTTAATCGACTTTAAAACAATAACTTAATTTAATTAAATTTAAATAATGCGTGCGACGTGCTAAAACATAATCATTAATTTAACTTAGGTAATACATCATTCGCATGATTATAATTAGTATCTTTGCTAGGCGTCTTTCAGATACGTTTTATTAAGAGAAGTTTTTGTGATAAAACCAGTCTTTATCAACTTGCAAAACTTTGTATTTACAAAATTTCATCTTAGGTACATATTAATTTCCGAGTTTTTCATTTTAAATAATAGAATAAATAATAGTTCCATGATGTATAAAACACACAATGTTACAATTTTCATTTGTATTAATGGCATGTTATGCTACTAACAGTTAGGTATCTTTTATGTAGGTACCTACTTAGTGTGAGCAGCACCAAGTTACTTTAACTATAACTTTAACCATAACTTTCGATTTTGACGCATATAGACCTACCTTCTAATAATTTGTTTAATTTTAAGTTCAATAATATTGTACGCCCGAAATGGGCAAACTGTTGATGTTTTTCAATGTATGACATCTTATGTACACAGTTTTTGTCAATAAATGGTATCTATCTATCTAAAAATAGTCGTAAAAAAAGGGACAATTGACCCAGTCCCAAACTAAGCAAAGCTTGTAATATTCGTACTTGACAACGGATAAACATACTTATATAGATCAATACAAGACATATTAAAAGTCCTAGACTCAAGAACAAACATTTTACAAATATCTGCCCGAACTGGGGATTGAACCTCAAGCTTCATAGTCAGGTTCTCTAACCACTAGGCCAAACAGTACAGTCACCGGTTTAAGATTAAAGTTCTGTTATCGTTAAAGTAACTTTATGCAAATCACACTTTATAATAAGAACTGCATGTGTACTGTACATACACTCACGAGCAACAATAACGGATCGGTTTTCATACAACTTTATATAGAAAGCTACTCGTTATTTTTGCTATTGAGTATAGATTACGATTGGTACAACTTTAGGGTGCGACCCTTAAGGTGCAACCACACCGCCGCTTAAAAAACGGTGACGTTACGGAATCGCAACAAAATTTATGAAGAAACGGTGAGAAAACGTGACGCATACGACACGTCACTGCGTATACGTGGCGGTTTGGTCGCACCCTTACTGTTCTATTTTGCCAATATTTTTCGTGTTTTAGCCGTAACAGAACAACAAGAAAAAGCGATTGTTAGCAAATTAGCAGTAAATAAATAACTTTTGTATCGAGCCGGCGATTTTTTATTTAATAGCAATCGAAATTATAATCGACTAGCTTTTACCCGCGGCGCCGCTCGCTAAATCATCACACTTGTTCCAAGATCATTCGTGCAACATTTCATGTCTCCCGGGGAATATTCCAGAGATTCACGTGTCTACATAGGTACCACATTTCATTCAACTTTGTCCAGCCGTTTTAGCGCGAAAGAGCAACAAACATAGACAGACAGATATACTCGATATACTCAACTTTCGTATAGATATTCTATGTAGGATTTTTCTCGTCTTGTCCCCACACTACTGTGCCCCCAGATAAAGATCAAAGCAGATCCAATGTCAAATTAACTTAAAAAAAGCCAAATTAAGATCAATACGAGAGTTCTGCATTCATCAAACATAATTATAATAAAAACAATCACACTCCATTATATTAAGATTTCACTTAAAACAAACCTAACATTACCATTCTTATTTCTAAATGCAGAATAATAAAATTAAACTTAATCCATTCAAACATTGTAAAAAAAGCGACGAGTTTTGTACTCAGAAATGGCAAATATTAAATATGGCCACATAAAAATAGAATCTCTTGATTACAGTACGTCTTAATCATGATGATCGCCTGATTAAGTTATACATAAAGCTAAAATAAACTTAAATTGTGTAGTTACTCAACCACCAGGTCAAATTCTTCAATATCTTCACACATCGAGTTGAAGCCAGCTGCCCAAGCGTCGACCTCCGCTTTCTGAAATAACATAAATGAATGAGATGATTAACTATAGTCCCCAGGCGGCGGTAATCGAACCCGGATCCTCATCATTCCGTGATGCATGCTTTTACTACACCACTCACGGCAGGTGGGTGTTCAAAATGTACAGTCAATTATTTATGACGCTTTCAGTCGTTACACAATTTCGTATGGCTTGTCAAACATGACGTTAAAGTGACAAGGTACATAAATGATCACTTATTTATGACGTTGACTAGCGACAAACGGGTGATATAATTTTGAATTTTAAAACAAGACTAAAAACTTTTACAGTAATGTTTAGTTAAACTATTATAGTCGGAGACAAATGAAAATTCTGTTTACATTACAAACTCAACGAGAATCTACGCTGATTGCCTTCATCTTGACCACGCATCGCAATTAGAAATGTTACTTGTCACAGAAAATTGTCGACTTGGTGAAATAGGCGCCTGCTGAAATATTCCAGAACAAACCTAAGACACCTTGAACATATTTAGATAGCGAGCTTTTTTTCCAACTGAAAATGATAATGATTCAATTTAGAAAAGCTATACCTCTTTCTTAGACAGCAACTGTTTCTTAGTCTTCCTCTTCTTAGTTGCTTTCTTGGCCTTAACTTCGGGTAGATGGAAGCTCAAGTCCTCTTCATCACTTGACGAGTTGCGAGCTGGTTCCTCCAGCTCAGTGCTGTCCGAAGAATGTTGCCGGAATGTGACCTTCTTTGATTTACTATAGCTTTTGCGGGTTGGCTGAAATAAATTGAATACATGATGAGCGGACGTAAACAAACCCATGTTTATTAAAAATTATTAATTTAATTTTTAATACTACACTAGGCAGTTTTTTCATAGTTTTTGTTGCACACTACAAAACAAGTCTATTCAAAATAACAATACCATACATACATAAATCACGTCTTTATCCCTTACGGGGTAGACAGGGCCCAAGATAACAAGACATAAAGGCCACATTTAGCATGATTGTGGGCGTAAAGGTGGAAAGGGGAATGTTTTTATAATAACAGATAATAATAATTTAAGTCATAATTTACCTTCAAATGATGAACTAACTCAATATCTTCAAACAAATGTACAGATTGGCTGTCATCATCTACAGACGCTCTTTGCTCAAACATATCTGCTACGTTTGTAGTTTCCACTCCATCTCGTTGCTCATCTAACAACACTGGAGCATCAGCAGCCGATTTGATCTGATAGATCCGATAGATCTTTTCCACAGCATCAGAACTCGGTGCCATCTTAGATCTCATGGCAGCTGGTACCTCAGCTCTCATGGGACCAGTTTGTTTATTCAATTCTCTGAGCACAGCTCCTGAACGAGATCTCAAATTACGTAATCTATTATTTACATTTTTAACAGGTGACACATTCTCCTGTTGATTTTCACTGTCATCAAAACCAAATAACGTATTCTCTTTATCCTTACGTGATACTTTGGCTGGTGTTGGATTTATGTCACCATCATTTTTGCGTTTATGTGCTTTGTTTGATTCTGTACTGGTATCATTGTCTGTACTTGTATTTTGCTTAGAAGAGTCAGATGTATCTTTCCTTGGTGTTTTGTTGCCAACCGTATACACAGATGTATTAGGATCTTCAAATAAGGAAGTTGCTTTCTTTTGAGTCTCTGTTACCTTCTTTTTTTTACTGGCACTCTTTTCTATGACTTCCTTAATAAAAGATATGATGCTTGTTTGCTTTAATTTTGGAGCCTCATTCTCTACAATATCTGGCAAAGCATCATTATTCTCTGCTACCATATTTGTGTAAACATGTTTCTTTTTACTATCATCAAATTGATTAATGTAAGAACTCTCCAAAGCAGGAGTCATGTCTGGTTTTACGTAAGTATTAGCCTGCCATTTAATCGGCAAGTTCTCAAATTCAACACGCCATGGTGTTGCCGTGGGATTTCTTGTGGACATATTCATGCTGCTGCTTGCTACTGGTTGCTCGTCAAAGAAGCTAAGCTCATTCTGTAGATTTAAAGGGTCATCAAATCTAACAGCTTCTCTGTCTGGATTCACATTGCCTGTATTATTCGGTTCTATATCAATATGATGAGGTGAATTGACAGGTGAGTAGTTTATATCATCATGATTGTCTATTGTGGCCTCAAAATCAGCAGCAATGTCCTCAACACGAATGGAGGCATGATTTTTATTTGCAGTATTACTTTTTACTGAATTATTAACATCAGGATTGCTGTGTATCTCAGCTGTAGTGCAAATTACAACAGCTGATGGATTGGGAACAGTCGGTTGAGCAACAAGCTCTTGTTCAGCATTGTCATTTGCCACAGCAGGGTTTGCAACACTGGAAGGTATCGCAACATTTTCTGTTTTCTTTGTAACAGCATTCTTCAAGTCTGCCAGTGCTCTTGCCAAATTTTTCTCATAATTATTGTTATAAACTCTTGTCCTTGGTTTGGTTGGTTTCTTGTTGGTTACCTTCTTTTTCTTTTTTTGTGGTGGAGGCTCTTGAGATGGGTCAAATGTGAATTCATAGACATCTGGGTTGTGTCCATTACTTGTCTTTTTATCTTCAAGGACTCTATAAGAAGAATTTGCTTTCAATATTTTTTTACCATTGTTATTTGTTTCAGTATTTGTTGGACTTCTTAATTTGGGACTCAATGTGACTTCTTTGTATTGAACAGGTTTTCTGATCCGCTTCACTTTTTGCTCATTCTTCGCTTCAATGTTTGTTTGACTATTAATTGTAACAATTTCTGTGAGTTTCTTTTGAACATGTCTTGTTTGAGTAATGTTAGCTTTGGGTGGTGATCCGTCCTTTTGTTTGTTATTTTGCGAGGGAATTTTCTGGGGTGAAACTTTTTTCAGTGGTGCTTTCTGAGGTGGTGCTTTCTGAGGTGTCACTTTATAGTGTTTAGCTTTTTGTGATATTATTTTCTTGGGAGCAACTTTTGGTTGTGATATTTTCTGCGGTGTTACCTTCTGCGGCTCCTTTAATGAGGACTCTTTCACTGATACACCTTTTTGTTTATTAGCTGATGTTCTTGGAACATTTTTAGGTTGGTCTTTCGATTTTAGCACCAATGGTGTGCTTGTATGGCATGGCTGAATCGTGACCTTATAAGGGCTCTCCAAATGATCATCAAACTTAGAAGGCAATCGGCTCAGCCTTCGTGGGCGATTTGCCAACAAACTATTATCTGTATTGTTAGGTGTTTTGAATGGTGATTCTACTTTAGAATAGTCCTTAACTGGAGTTTTAGTATCAGATTTACGGGGTGTTTTTTCATTATCTCTGCTTTTAGATAAATTGTTTAATAGTTCGTTCTCAACATATCTGGTAGGCAGACGCCTGTTTCGACGCGGCCTTTCTTCGTCGATCACTTCAGGCACGGCTTTTCTCGACGATTTCGCACTCTTTTGTATAACCTTTTTAACTGGCTCCGGTGAAGCATTTTCATCAGACGCCGAATTAGTTTTATCCGCTAAAGGTTTTCGAGCTGGTTTTGTAGATCTAACGGTGGATTTTACCTTGTTTTTGGTAAGAGTGCCGATGTTTTCTTTTGATGCTTTCGACGCCTGTACTCCGCGAGTTCTAGGTGGCATTATGCCGTAAATAAATGACTTTGTTCATTTATTCCGAATAACAAAAATGATTTAAACATCAGACAGTACGATCGTATGATATGTATCGATGACAATTAGTTCAATGAAACGTATTTTTTTAGAAATGAAACACAATTGTAAACAATTTCACAGTTTTCGCTCGTTTTTCTAACTTTTGACAGTTCTGCGAGTCGCAACTCGCAACACAAAGCTGCCAGCATTCAATACGATAATGTTCGAGTCTCAGATAAAACAGCTTACCTTACTTTACTAATAATTTACACGGTACGACGTTACCTCTGTGATTTCGGCTGTGATTCATTGAGTAAGCAAGAACAGACAATTTTAGTTCACACATTCACAGTGTCTTTTGATTTCCTAGGGATATTTCCAATGTGTATATCGCAATACTAAAATCGAAATATGCAAAGACTTGGCTTTAGGAATAAGATGTTACAAAAATGACAATTGTAATGTATGGCAAGCTTTATATTTTAAGTTATTATTTTGGTATATAAACTTTTAAATTCTACTGACCAACAGATGGCGCTTTCATCAATCCATTTCTGAGTTTATCATGGCAACACTGGTTTTTAAAATGTCGTCAGTTTGATCCTCAAATCAAACGTTCAACCGTTGTTACTTTGAAACCAGATCATGTTCCTATTCGATTTAGTGAAATTAATTTGCTGTTTAACTTCCTCAAATACCGAAATATATTCGTAGTTAAGGTAAGACTATCAGTGCTGCGCTTAAATTGGCTATAATGGGACTTCAAAGAATGTCGTTTATCAATTTTTGTGTAATCCTAAGCACCAAGTGCTTATCAAGTGAAACAAATGCATCGTAGGTAAATAAAAACAATTAAATGTGTACTGTACCTAAATAACAAACCTTGTTACAGGATTATACGTCTCTGGTTGGCATTTAAAAAGTCAACTGGCATTAGGGACAAGAGAAAAACATTGACACCGCACCAAAGGGTGTTGCGGACGTATGACCATTTTTCGGTTTTAGGGTTTCAGTTAGTTCATTTATTCAAAAGCCAAGATGGTTGATGGCGAGAACAGCAAAACCATAGACACTGTCCAGGTAGCGCTGCGCATCAGGCCTCTGATGCAACAGGAAATTGACAGAGGCTGTGATGAATGCATTGAAGCTATATCTGGAGGGAACCAAGTGCAAATCAAAGACTTGGCCTTTACATACAATTATGTCTTTGCACAACACATAAACCAGCAGGAATTTTATGATACTGCTGTAAAAGGTCTTATTGGCAAGCTGTTTCAAGGTATGTTCCTTAAAATCTTTTTTAATCAAAAAATAATTTATCCGTATGTGTAGTTGTTTGAATAGTAGCTGGATCCTCACTAAGCATGGCACACTACAATACAATACAGAAACAAAGAACCAAGTATACAATAGGCGGTCTTATTGCAGCGCATCTCTACCAGACAACCAATATAAGACAGAAATAAGCACCTAACTTGGAAGAATAAGAATAAGAAAATGTTTATTGTTTAGAACCGTGTATGATTGTGATAACATGATATAAATTTCTTTTTCTCTTTTTTTTTTTATTAGGTGGTCTCATGGTGGATAAATGACTAGACTTATTTTAGAAGTATTGTTCACAATAAGTTTAGTAAATCAGTTTTTACCATTCTTTTTCTCGTGCAGTGTAACTTTTTTTGCTATGGTGCTTCTGAACTGAATATAACCCACCATTTTTTTTAGAATGAAGAGAGCAAGCTGCGACAGAATTAAACAAACTAAGCCACATTTGGGTAGATTATATTATTAATCTGTAAATTTATGTTTATTTTATTTACAGGTTACAATGTTACAATATTGGCATATGGCCAGACAGGCTCTGGCAAGACTTACACCATGGGCACAAATTACTCTGGCTCCGATGGTGACTCAACAAAATTGGGTAAGAATGTATTTTATTTCAATAGAAAATTTTATAAATACTTGGCCGTAATCCTTTTCTTATGCGAATTGCAATGTAAAGGTCTGACCACACTGGTTACAAGTCTACAACACATCACTCGATATAAAATTATGCAGTTTTGTGGTTGGTCCTTTATGCTAAATAATAAAATTTGCAGTCTGTCAAGCACTGTTTCTAGCCTAATATTAATAATATAATATAATATTTTTTTTATTCAAGAACAACAGTGGTCCACAATTATTTCAAATAAAATAAATAAAATAATGTTACAATTCAAATAACAATAATAGAGGTACGAAAAATTTAAATAATTAAAATTAGAGCAATAAAAAAAAAGATCAATAATATAACTTACAATGTCATCAATTAATTAAATTAAAATGTCACCCACTTAGCTATGAATTTAAAATACAAACATATGGAATAGAAATAATATATTATATAACATGTAACATATTGACAAACTTTTTAATTTGCAATGTCAGGTGTGATCCCGCAAGCGGTAGCCGACATATTTGACTTCATCGAGACGCATGAAGATAAATACATCTTCAAAGTGAACGTGTCTTTCATGGAGCTCTATCAGGAGCAGTGCTATGACCTGCTTTCCGGAAAGGAGCGGGGACACTCCATCATTGAGATAAGGGAGGATATTAACAAGGGAGTTATACTGCCAGGTGAGGGCTTATGATTTAATGCATCAATAACAAAACACACAAACGCACATGTGCAGTGATAGATATACAAGTATCAGCTCATGGAGGTGTTAATCCGTAGAGCGTCCTGTGCACACCTGTTTGTGCACAACGGGTAAAGAAAATGTAGGGAAATGTCAACAAGGATGCTTGACGGGTTAATGTGATCCTGAGCTGCCCTTTGTCAGATGATGCAGTATGATTGTACAAATTTGTAAGACACATCTTTGGCTCCAGACCCTCTGACTCTGGGCACGGCAGAGTTTGAAATAGGTACCTGTGGTTTCCCATGAGGCTGACATAGTCACCATTGGTGCACTCAAGCCTCGTAAAAATTTTAGATAAAAAAAAAAGTAACAGCTCAAAGAGCTTGGGTTCTTTTTCCATTAGCTGTGTACCAAAAGCGGATTGGAAACTTCACAAGAAACAGTGTTTTGTGGTATTTTTCAGGCATCACAGAGTTGACAGTTGCATCTACCATGGAGACAATGATGGTGCTCGAGCAGGGCTCCTCGGGCCGTGTCACGGGCTCCACTGCGATGAACCAGGCCTCCAGTCGGAGCCATGCTGTCTTCACCATCATCATATCTAAGGAAAGCCGGTCCGACAAGTAAGTATAACTGTTGACCTCGACTTTGTATGCTAAGAATTCATTTACCGCTATCCCAAATTACTTGCCCTTGTATGCAAAGAATTCATTTATCGATATCCCGTGGGAATTATGCGATTTTCCAGGATAAATAGTAGCCTGTGTTTAATTTATCTATGCCAAATTTCATCCATATCTGTGCAGCCATTTTGGTGACATAGAATAACACACATCCGTTATGTTTAACGGCAATTTATAGATAAGCTAGTTGTGACAGACATGGTCAACTATAATCACAAACTATGAAAACCGTATGGTACACAATGGGTCATGCTTGGTCATCGCCGCGTTTATCAATAGATCCATTGTACACCTCAATCCAATTGCCACAGGTAATTGTCTGTCTTGATACATCAATGCCATGGACATCAAATATTAGAGTACCTCTGCTGATATCTGTGGTCATTGCTTACACCAGTGGTGGGCAAACTACAGATATTTCAGAGGAGGGCCAAAATTATACCAAAATGCAATTTTTTTACACATGACGCAAGAATTACGTGGCTAAATAAATAGCCGCGTATTTACTGAGCGAGCCGCCTCGCGAGGCAGCCTCGGACGTTTTCCCCGCAACGATTACCGCGCGAGGCAGCCTCGTGCAAGAAATCCTACTGATCGAGGCTGCCTCGCGCGGCAAAGCCGAGCCACGGTGAGGCTGAGGCAGCATTGCACGCAAATTTTTTTCCACGCATCTTCTCTTAGTCCTCTATTTGTATAATCGGGACATTGCGCATCCCATAATCGTCTATATTCACTAAATAGTTGTACTAATTTAAGACACCGCTCTTTATCCATGACGCTAATAATACGCGACGAACAAGCGAGGCAAAACACAACCGTCTTGAGTGAGCGCGGCAAACGTGCTGAGGCGCCTTTGAGCATGGACAAAAACCGACACCGGGCGGCTCGGTTCGAGGCACGCTCGCCCGAGGCAAGACGTGCGTTTGCCTCGGGCGAGGCACGTCCTGACAGGCCGATGGTTTGCCTCACGAAGCTGCCGCGCGAGGCGGCTCGCTCAGTGAATACGCGGCTAATAAGATTTCGAAGGAACGCCGGCGGGCCGCATTAAATTCCTTTGCGGGCCTGAGCTGGTCCGCGGGCCGTAGTTTGCCCATCACATGCTTACACAATAGCAGTGGCTTGTAGTGGACCATTGTGTACTAGATGTATGTATGTAAACTCTTTATTGTGCAAAATAAACAAGACAAATACATAGATGTAATAGATGTTTTTTTGTCTACACGAGTCAATATTTTTTACTGTTTTCCAGAAACATAGCAACCACCTCGAAGTTCCACTTGGTCGACTTGGCCGGTTCAGAACGCATCAAGAAGACAAAAGCTAGCGGCGAACGACTTAAAGAGGGTGTTAAGATAAACCAGGGCTTATTGGCGCTTGGCAACGTGATATCTGCCCTAGGGGACGGGACCAACAGGAGCTATATTAGTTATAGGGACAGCAAGCTTACACGGCTACTGCAAGGTAAGTAAAGAACCGGCCTAGTGCGAGTCGGACTTGCGCAACGAGGGTTCCGTACAAATTCCGCAAGTGAATTCGAAAGTGATTTTGGGTGCCCCTGTTTAGTAAACTGTCCCCCTGTCCTTATTAGAACGAGTCTGGTGCTTTGTCATCCTCGCTCAGTCTCTTGAGTCAGTACTCTATGTTACTCTAACCTTCTATCTCCAGACAGTCTCGGCGGCAACTCGCTAACGCTGATGGTGGCGTGCGTCAGCCCGGCGGACTACAACTTGGACGAGACTGTGTCGACGCTACGATACGCTGATCGCGCGAGACGCATCCGCAACAAGCCTATCATCAACCAGGACGCCAAGGCTGCTGAGATCGTCAGGTAACAGCTAATAGACTCGGTAACTAACGCTGATGGTGGCGTGCGTCAGCCCAGCGGACTACAACTTGGACGAGACTGTGTCGACGCTACGATACGCTGATCGCGCGAGACGCATCCGCAACAAGCCTATCATCAACCAGGACGCCAAGGCTGCTGAGATCGTCAGGTAACAGCTAATAGACTCGGTAACTAACGCTGATGGTGGCGTGCGTCAGCCCGGCGGACTACAACTTGGACGAGACGGTGTCGACGCTACGATACGCTGATCGCGCGAGACGCATCCGCAACAAGCCTATCATCGACCAGGACGCCAAGGCTGCTGAGATTGTCAGCTAACAGCTAATAGACTCGGTAACTAACGCTGATGGTGGCGTGCGTCAGCCCGGCGGACTACAACTTGGACGAGACGGTGTCGACGCTACGATACGCTGATCGCGCGAGACGCATCCGCAACAAGCCTATCATCAACCAGGACGCCAAGGCTGCTGAGATCGTCAGGTAACAGCTAATAGACTCTGTAACTAACGCTGATGGTGGCGTGCGTCAGCCCGGCGGGCTACAACTTGGACGAGACTGTGTCGACGCTACGATACGCTGACCGCGCGAGACGCATCCGCAACAAACCAGGACGCCAAGGCTGCTGAGATCGTCCGGTAATAGCTAATAGACTCGGTAACTCTTAACTCTGATGGTGGCTTGCGTCAGCCCGGCGTCAACCTTTAGTTAAGACTAGGGTCCCTAAAAATTGGATAGTGTAATAGGCCTTTTATGCGAAAAATCTTAAAACGCTGTCCTAACGTTGTTTTCGAACTGGCAACACGTAAAAAATACGATATTGATATTATTATTATTACAGGCTGAACAACTTAGTTAACGAGCTCCGACTTCAAATGCTCGGCCAATCGCCCACCGACAGCGAGCAGAACAATGAGAAGCTTCTAGAAGAGATTGAGCGGGAAAAAGCCAAGTATGCTGAGCTGCTCAAAAAGCACAAGCAAGTCACCGAACACCTTAGCAATATGCTGATAGAGAACACAAACTTGTGCGAGAAAGCGCTGTTAGCCGAAGCAGCAAAAGACAAGATAGAACTGAAACTGAACGAGCTAACGGAACAGTGTAATCAGACCATAGACAACCTACACATGTCTGACAATGATGATCCAGCTAACAAAACAACAGTCCTCGAATACATCAAGGAGATCAAGTCACGGTTAGAGGATTTGCAGTCCGTTAACTTTAAGACTAACGAGGAGTTGATTGATCATGAGATTAAGTTGTCGTTTGTGAAGGATGAGGGTGAGGAGAGTGAAGATGTAGTGCTGAGCGAAGACCAGGCGGTTTTGGAGGAAGAGAAGAGAGCTATGGGACAGGTATGGTCTTTATTTAAAGGTTATAAATTTTTTATATGAACTTGCGTCTGTGGTTTTAACTCCTATTCTAGAACTTCATGTACCGCAGCCGTGGTAGCCTAGTGGTTTGACCTGTGGCCTCTCAAGCAGAGGGTCGTGGGCTCGAATCCTCGGCTCGCACCTCAAGAGTTTTTCGGAACTTATGTGCAAAATTACATTTGAAATTTACCATGAGCTTTTCAGTGAAGGAAAACATAGTGAGGAAACCTGCACATATCTGCGAAGCAATTCAATGGTGTGTGTGAAGTTCCCAATCCGCACTGGGCCCGCGTGGGAACTAGCCTAAGCCCTTTTGTTCTGAAAGGAGGCCTGTGCCCAGCTGTGGGACGGTATATAGGTTGAAGATGAGACGGACGGAATACCACACCACATAGGCTACTTTTTATCCCGGAAAATTCCCGCGGGATAGCGTAAAACGAATTCTTTGCAGACGAAGTCGCAGGCAACAGCTAGTATGATATGTGTCGCAACGGTTTATGAGCGGTGACCTTGAATGCGCAGAATTCGTTCTATGGGTCTCTTTGGCGGGGAGGTAGCGCGCCGCGCGGCGCGAATGCATTCTATTGGTTCGTTGTCGTTTCCCGCTCCCGCGCCCCGTTCACACGTCTCTCGTCCCTGAAGGACAGCTTAAACCTGCGCCTCTAGCGCTTATAAACCGTTGCGACACAAATACATACATCGCAAGTTAATATACATTGTTTCACTCTCACACTACTTTACCACTACTATACTGTGTTTTTTAAAGGTGGCGCTTAACCAAGAGCTGCAAGAACTCAACCGAGCCATGGCCATCAAAGCTTCAGTGGTCCAAGCCATCCTAGCCAACAACAAAGACATGCTGGACAGTCACAACAATCTCAGAGAGAACGAGGAGCGGATAGCGCACTTGGAGAAAGAGAAGGAAGAACTTATGCAGCAGTTGAGAAATAACAAGGTGAGCAATACCGTCTTCACCATAAGGGCACACGGGGCATGTGCCCAGGGCCCCCATTCTCAGGGGGCCCCGAAGGACCGACAATTTCTCTCACACATTTATTCTTATAAAAAATGTTATTATTATTATAATTCGCTTTTTTTACTTTCCAAAAGGGCCCCAAATTCTTGTGTGCCCAAAGGCCCCAGTCTAGTTTAAGACGGCCCTGAAGGTCAGGTGTATTGTTTTTGTTGTGAAAACTGTGTTCGTAGATCCCCTCCATTGCACAGGGAAAGACTAGTATTCCATTACATTTTGTTATAAAGAGATGCAGTGAGTGACAAGTGTATTCGTGTGATAATGTTGCCATTATGAGCACATTGGAATGAAACTTATTCTAATTAAAACAAAAAAAAAACTATATTATAACGTATTCTGATTTGACTGGAGCTTTCTGTCTTGAAGAATTAAACTTCTAACTACTACCTAACATTTGGGACTTTCTCACGTACTTAATAAATTGGTGGTAAGGCCTTGTGCAAGGCCCGTCCGGATCGCTACCACCATCTTACTCGCTAATCCTGCCGCTAAGCAGCAGTGCTTGCACTGCTGTGTTCCGGTGTGGAGAGTAAGACAGCCGGGGAAATTACGGGCACAAGAGGCATTTCATCTAAGTCCTCTAGGTTGGCAACGCATCTGCAATCCCTCCGGGGTTGCGGGTGTCTATGGGCAGTGGTGATCGCTTACCATCAGGTGACCCACTTGCTCGTTTGCCTTCTATTCACATAAAAAAAAAAAAAAAATAATTATACACCCCCTTGGAAAAGTAATGGGCACCCATGGTTTTTGTATTTTATGTGTATAAAAGCTTACTTTCTAAGCTTTACATTTAATATACATACATACATACAGTCACGCCTCTTTCCCACAGGCAGAGACTACTTTGTTCCACTTGCTACGATCCTGATATACCTCTTTCGCTTCATCCACATTCATCAATCTCTTCATACATGCTCGTCGGTTTCTAAGCTTTAATGCCTAGTAATCAGAAAAACTAGGTGCCCGGTTTTTTTTGCAAGGGGTTGTATTTAAAATTACCTTGACGTTTCGCCAACGATGCTGCATCCGTAGCCACGAGTAGAGTAGACTCCTGAGTGTGATACTGATAGTAGTTACGAGTGATAATAGCCGCGTATTCACTGAGCGAGCCGCCTCGCGCGGCAGCTTCGTGAGGCAAATCCTCGGCCTGTCAGGACGTGCCTCGGCCGAGGCAAACGCACGTCGTGCCTCGGGCGAGCGTGCCTCGACCCGAGCCGCGCGTTGTCGGTTTATGTCCATGCTCAAAGGCGCCTCGGTACGTTTGCCGCGCTCACTCAAGACGGTAGTGTTGTGCCTCGCTTGTTCGTCGCGTGTTAGCGTCATGGATAAAGAGCGGTGTCTTAAATTAATACAACTATATGGTGAATATAGACGATTATGGGATACGCAATGTCCCGATTATATAAATAGAGGACTAAGAGAAGATGCGTGGAGAAATATTAGCGCGCAATGCTGCCTCAGCCTCATCGTGGCTCGGCTTTGCCGCGAGAGGCAGCCTCGATCAGTAGGATTTCTTGCATGAGGCTGCCTCGCGCGGCAATCGCTGCGCGGCAAACGTCCGAGGCTGCCTCGCGAGGCGGCTCGCTCAGTGAATACGCGGCTAATAGCAAAAGATTAAAACATCAATGAATCTTTCAAAGTCCCATAATTATTTTCTTTCATAGAGCAAGGATCCGTCTCACGAAGAGCGCCGCACCAAAGTGCAGACCCTCGAAGCGGAAATCAGTGAGCTGAAGAAAAAGTGCCAGCAGCAGGCCTCTGTGATCAAGACCAAGGAAAAGAACGAGGCTAAGATAGCTTCGCTCAACGCCGAGCTTAAAGCTATGAAGGCTACCAAGGTGATTATGAAATTGATTGGCATTTTGGGGATATGGAAAGTCGTGGACAGGTTATTTTATGGATGAAGGTAAAGGGGCCTTACCGTGACGTCTTAATTCCGACTCAGTTTATGTTTTAGCTGACATTTTTAGTATGGATCTGACAGCGAGCGACCCTAAACTGAATCGCATTAAGACGTCATCAAGTACCCTGTAGGTTTTGATTCCCTTGCGAGTTTTTCACAGCTCCAAGGGAGGGTAGACCTGAGCATTTGATATAAATTTCAACTTGATACCTCCACGCGTTCCTGAGCAAAAGGGTCTTTGACAAACGGACGGACGGACATCAAAGTGACCCTATAAGGGTTCCACTTTTTCCTTTCGAGGTAGGAACCCAAAATATTATATATTTTACGCTGCATTTCATCCACAGGTGAAAATAATCCGTCAAATGCGCGAGGAAAGCGAGAAGTTCCGCAAATGGAAGGCGGACAACGAGCGCGCGATGCTGCGCCTGCGCAACGAGGACCGCAAGCGCGCCACCGCCATGGCCAAGATGGAGTCGCTGCACGCCAAGCAGCAGAACGTGCTCAAGCGCAAGATGGAGGAGGCCGTCGCGGTCAACAAGCGGCTCAAGGTAAATAGACACTTACCCCCTTATTCATAAACGCTCTAGGCTTCTGCTAACTTAGCAATCGTTTGTCCTTATCTGTGAAACGTAAATGTCAAAGTGACAGATAAGGACGAAACGATTGCTCAGTTAACAGATGCCTATAGAGCGTTTATGAATAAGGGGGTTACACAACAATAATGCCGAACGAAAAGCCGAGTGGTTTGACCTGTGGCCTCTCAAGTAGAGGGTCACCTTTGAGTTTTTCGGAACTTATGTGCGAAAATACATTGGAAATTTACCGTGAGCTTTTCGGAGAAGGAAAACATTTTGAGGAAACCGGACCAATAAGGCTTAGTTACCCTTCTGGGATGGAAGGTCAGATGGCAGTCGCTTCTGTAAAAACTAGTGCCTACGCCAAATCTTGGGATTAGGTTGCCAAAGCGGACCCCAGGCTCACTGAGCCATGGCAAATGCTGGGAAAAACGCTAGGAAGATGATGAATGCTGGGCACGGGATTCTAAGAATGGAAGGGCTTAGGCTATTTTATTGGGTTTATTAGGGGCGCGGGGTAGGACCGCAAAGGGAACCGAGAGCGTTGCGGGCGGGTAGTGCGCCTGCCGCCCGCACAAAGAGGCCCCCGCGGTCGCCTACCCCGCACCCCTGTGCCGCGCGAGCGAGGATTCAGGGACTCAGTTAAGCAGTCAGTCTATAGTCTCATACCCCTTATTATTATTATTATATTTTTCTCCTCCTTTTTTGTGTTTTTTTGAATGCTGTGTTCAATTATTATTGTGATGTATGCTCCGTAATTATTGTATTGGGAAATCTGTGTAATTTTATCAGTATGCATTATGTTATTGTGCGTATGTTAATAAAATAAATATTATTATTTAACTTCTTTAACATCCTATCCTAATACTTATTCTAGGAAGCGCTGGACAGGCAGAAGCAGACGCAGATGAAGCGAAGCGCCAAGGGCAACGTGAAGGCTGGTGCCGTGCAGCAGTACATCGAGCAGGAGTTGGAGGTGCACCTCAGCATAGTGGAGGCCGAGAAGAGTCTTGAAGAACTTATGGAGTACAGGTGAGATTGGCATGCGTTTGATCACAATCACGCTATAGACCGACGCTGCTTAAGGCGCTGTCAACAGCATATGACCTAGAGCAGCGCCACTCTTCACATACGGTTCGCGTGCCTGTCAGTGAAAGAGAAGAAACTATTCCGGCAGCGTGCCGCGCTTCTTAAGTCTTGCAAATAAATAAGACACAAATAGTAAGAAATAAAAAAAGTATGGATTATTTGTGAAATATGACTCGTTAGCGGTTTAGGTATGAATATGTTCACTTCATGCTTTTAATTGCAGACCCATACGTCGAACAAATAAAGACATAAAACCGTTTAATGATGATTTTAGGACCCAATCTTTGCAATTATTTTCTATCGAGCCGATTTTTTCAATTATGTATCGAGTCCGTCCACGGTCTTTGAAATATGTTGAATATTAACATATTTATATTTTTTGTGTGTAGTTTTCTTAAAAAAGTGCTTAAATAACGTCAATTTCAACAAAATTAGGTCTTGTCAGACTCTTAAATGGGTCCTCTTGGGCGCGGCTGCGGGGCGCGGGGTGCGACGACCGCGGGGGCCTCTCTCTGTGCGGGCGTCTGGCGCGCTCCCCGCCCGCACCGAGAGAGCTCCCCGCGCAAGCCTACCCCGCGCCCCGCAACCGCGCAGGCGAGGACTCATTTAAGCGATCGGTCTATAAATGACACACTGTCACACCTGTCGGGCACAAGCCATTCGCAGGTTGCGTGCAGCTCTTCTCTCGATGATTTCCTAATTTTTCTAATGTATGTAATTTTGCTAGAACGGCTCCTGTTTCTCTTGCGACCTTTTACGAATGCCCATTGCCACTAAACGCTGAAGTCAAAACTTTAACGGTATTATTACGAAAAGTTAAACACGTGTCTAAACAATCTATATCAAAATCAACCTTAAATCAATGGATTAATTTTTAGACACGCGTTCGACGTCTGTTTAACTTTTTTTTAATAATCGTAAGCATCTGAGTATTAACTAGAAGTTTAACAGGGCGTGGATAACGGAACAAATAGAGAATCTCCGCAATGCCCCAGACAACGAAGAGAGCCGACAGAAGATGACGGAGCTCGAGGACAACCTGGCGCTACGCAAGGCGCAGATATCTGATCTGCAACAGAAGATCCTGACTGCTGACCAGGGTAAGAATAAAACACCGGGTAGCACTCCGGGAGTGCCGGCAGAAGTGAAAACTACACACACACACACTCGCGCAAAAAGAAAAAAAACTTTCAACGCGAGATTTGAACTGCGATCACTTGAGAGAACGCACTGTTATTCCACTAGGCCAAACACACATACGTTGGGTGCGACCAAACCGCCCGCGTATACGCAATGACGTCTCGTAGGCGTCACGTTTTCTCACCGTTTCGTCATACATTTTGTTGCGATTCCGTAACGTCACCGTTTTTTAAGCGGCGGTGTGGTCGCACCTTTAAGCGGTGAAATTAACGTACACTTCAAAAATCGAACGCGGCTCTAGCTTCATTCGTATTTCAAAATAAGCTCTTAGATGATCCTGATATCCTGGTACTTAAACTCTCCCTTCGTCTTACGCCTGACATGAGTTTAACATTTTTTACCTATCCAAAAAGTGCCCAACGCTGCTAAAGAATTTTTCACTTCAAAAATATTCTAAGTACTGAGCATTCTATTTGTTAAGCTTAAGTGGTGTAATTGCAATCAATTGACACTCAGTTTGTCTGTCCTTCCGTCCGTCCATCCGTCTGTTTTGTCTGTTTGTGCATGTTCCAGTATTATGAATCTGAGCTAAGTCACAAACGGACAGACGGACTGACAACAAAAAACAAAGCTATACGGCTTGGGTTTTTACTACGGAAGTCGAAAAAATGAAGTTTCCTAGCACACATTTTTAAAGGAAACCTTTCATACAAAAACCCAGAGGTGCGATCTGGGGCTTGAACCTACAACTATCTGTTTAAGAGGCCATAGGTCAAACTACCAGGCTAGCACATTAGTGTACGGTTTTGATAAACTCAGGAAGCATATTTCTTTAAAGACTAACCCCCTTATTCATAAACGCTCTATAGGCTTCTACTAACTTAGCAATCGTTTGTCCTTATCTGTGAAAGGTAAATGTCAAAGTGACAGATAAGGACAAACGATTGCTAAGTTAAAATCCTATACAGCGTTTATTAGGGGGTAAAACATGTAATTTCCCACCAGAAAACAAATCTCGCACGCAATGGGACAACATACAATCAATGCTCGAAGCGAAGGTCGCCCTCAAATGCTTATTCGACCTGCTCGTGGACGCTAAGAAGGAGCTACAGAATCAGAGCGAGAAGGGCTATCAAGCTCGCTACGAGGAAGTGAAAGAGGCGCACGACCGGCTCGTCGTAGACTTCGAGAATAGCAAGGCTGAGTTTGAACAGAAACTGGCTAATTTTAAGCTGCAAAGTGAGCAGAAGGTGAGAACATATCTATAGGCCTACCGTTTTATTGAGTCGTCGCCCGCGTGGCTGCGGGGCGCGGGGTAGGCGACAAAGGGAGCCGGGAGGTGCGGGAGGCAGGCGCACTCCCCGCCCGCACCGCTCTCGGTTCCCTTTGTCGTCCTACCCCGCGCTCCTTTGCCGCGCAGGCGAACTCAGTTGCGTAACATATCTATAAGTATCTCTGTTGGTGAGTGATTTATTAGGCTTTATTTTAACAGCGTAGCTCAAGTAAGGCTAAGGATACAAGATAAAAAATGTAAACGCACGTTCAGAAGTTCAAAACATTTTTGAATAAATTGTGTACAAATTTTAATATGTAACTATTCTAATTGTTGTGTATGAGCTACACACATTCATAACAGAGCTGGCATGACGCTGCCGATTTGGACAATAGGAAGGATGGTGTATGGCCAGCATTATGAATTTTCAACCCATTTAGTATTTAAAAAAAAAACTATATTTCATTCAGGTGTCCGCGCTAGTGGCGCTACAGCGCGGCGTGGTCGGCAACAAAAGCCAGGCCTGCCAACATCTGCAGAACGTGATACAGTACCAACAAGAGCGACTGGACCAGGTCGAGGCTGAAAATGTATGTAGAGTACTCAGTATGCATTGTCTTGAATGGATTTGACAGTAAATAGTGGAGCAAACTTGCGACTTTTTATTGTAAAATGTAGTTGTTGGGTGATTTATTTTTTAAAGCTGAAAATAACCAATAACAGGGCTAAGTGTTACTTACAGCAAAACGTTTAAGCTGATTTCATTTGTTAAGATTTCGACACCAGTCGTAATGTATGAAACTATGAGATAGATGCCAAACCATACGCATCTCTTAGTTTCATACATTACAACTGGTGTTTGGTCTGCGCCGACCTTTAAACGTCAATGCCCACCGTGCCATAATGGTGCCATATACGTGCCGGCACGTATGTCTAGCGATGACGAGTCACGTGAAGGGGATCTGCGCACCCACGGATACCGTATTTTATACTTCTGCGCATACAAGGTCATCGCTAGACTTACGTGCCGGTACTTATACTATGACCGTAGCCGACACCCAGTACACCTTGCCTTGTCTCATTAGTACGATTAGACAAAGCAAGGTATACTAGTGATCCTGACGGTCATAGTATGGTACTGTGTAGTGGGCAAAGATCTAAAGATAAATAAGGCCGCGGAGAGTCTCAAACGCCATATCTCGTGTGTTATGAAAAATGGACGAATTCGTCAATAAACTTTATAAATTACCTTGCTTGAAGCGAGATAATTTATTTATTGAAGCAAGTTGCTTCTGCGACCACACACCAGATTACTTCTGATAACGGAGTAGCTATGTTAATGTTTTTGATCTTGGATATGTTCGTTACACACTTGATAATTCAGTGTAAAGGTTGATTTAGACGAGGACTATTTTCAGGCGTCTAAATTTCGGCGCCTAAAAAAGGCACTGTCACATCCTCAGACCGTTTACTCAACGACTATTTTCAGGCGCCTAAATTTCCCCGCCAGTGAACCGCAAACCGTTTACACGGTGCCTTTTTAGTGCCAGTCGTTAGCACGCCGCCACAACCGACGGTCCTTGTTTACGCGCCAGTCTTTCTACGCTAAGGTCACCATCATTTAAAATGAATTCAGGACTTCTGAAGTTAAAAAGGCAATGTATAACCAAACTATCCGCGTTATTACGAGAGGAGCTGATTAATATGTTGGAGGAAGAATGCAATGAAATTCTTCGAACCAACTTGCCCTCGGCTTATAAACATTTCCTCCAGTACCCGATCTTGTCGATTTCTCAATTTTATTCACTTCTAAATAGTACGTACTCCTGATAGTTTTAATTTTCGCCTTTATTTCATTGATATCCAATCCTTCTATCTATCTATATATCTATATAGACATTCCTAATGTAATTGTTTTCAACGCTGTTAGGCGCTTTTCCTTGTTTCGATAGTCGACCCATCTATTGTCACAAAGACATACTTGTTCTCTATACAGTTGAACAAGCTTTAATATTTCGTTTTCACTGAGTTTCGGCGGCATTTTACCCGAAGATTGTACACCCTATTTACTTTACGGCACGGAGCCATGCCTACGACTGGCAGCGACGTGTTTACACGAGGCCGAAAAATAGTCGCGGGGGTAGCGAGAGACGCGGGCGGAGGTCACTGGCGCCGAAAAATAGACTCGTGTTCTATTCCGTGCCAGCGCTGGCATGCCGCGAAAAAATGGCGCCGAAAGTGTTTACACGCTGCTTTTTCCAGGCGCCGTGATTTAGGCGCCTGAAAATAGTCCTCGTCTAAATCGACCTTAAGTGTAAACCAATATGAATTTTCAAATAAAAAAAACCCTATTTCCCTTGGTCACGGCATCACGCGTAAACGGCTGGACCGATTTCACTAATTCTTTTTTTGTTGTGTTTGTTATTGTCAGAAGAAGGTTCTTATGTAACAATATTTAAAAAAAAATGGTACGGGTAGCAACTATACTTCGATTTTTTTAGCGTTAGAAAGAAGGTAAACAATTTTGGCATGTATTGTTATTGAAAACTACTTTTTTAAAAATCGATAACTGGAAAATATAAAACCTTATGAAAACAATGAGAATACTCCAGGGATTTTAAATTTAAACTTGCTGTTATTTATTTTTTTAAACTGTTTTTCAATAAAAAAAAGACATGCCAAAATGGTTTACCTTCTTTCTAATGCAAAAAAAATCGAAGTATAGTGAAAATTAAAAATACATGACAGCATTGTCGTAATTTATGCGAACTCTTTATCGCTTACATTCGCTGATAGTAATGATACGATGTAACGAGGGACATAAGTTTAAATTATAACAGCTACATATTATAATTTTCAGAAAAAGCTCGTTGACGAATTGGAACAAATACGTACAGCGACGACGAATGGTGACACTAAGAAACCTAAGAAGATCAAGAAGGAAGCGTCTAAGGAAAAGAAAGCTGAGTATGTGGAACTGACAGAAGAAGAAGACGAAGACTTGGAGAATGATGACGACGATCCTGATTGGAGGGCCACGCCGCTGTGCAAGCGGATTCAGGTATAGTAGAAAAGAAAGAAGAGAGAAAACATTTGATCGTTACATTACAAAAAAAAGAAGTAAAAACACGAGGTCATACATCACGAAATGGTCCCACATCAGCATAATGCTGGCCTTACAGCCAGCGCTGGTCTTCCGTTGGGTCCATCAATTGCTTTGCTACTGTAAGGACATATAAATAACAGAGATGCGATTTATTTGAAATACTTCTATTTAAAATGCAAATACAAAATGTAAAATACCTATTTTGTATTTTGCATTTAAATACCTTTTAGTAAAAAACATTTTGTATTTTATTTGAAATACCTTTCGAGATGTATTTTGCATTTTTAATATTCATTTCAAAATGCAAAATACTTTGTGATTAAGTTTAACCAACATTACCAGTCAAACAAAATGAAATGAATGAATGACGCTTGTATTGCCGCATTTGACCGATAGAGGTGCCTACTAATTATTATTATTAATAACATAACAAAATTTATTGATACGCGTACTGATAAATATGACCAAAATGTCATGCATAAAGTGCCATTTGGCATTTTGGCATTTAAAATAAATAAAAATATCATTCGATTTGGTCAAAAGGTATTTTATTTTGAAAAAGTATTTTGAAAATACCTATTTTGCATTTAGCATTTGAAATACAAAACGGAAAACTATTTGGTATTTTGCATTTGAAATAGTAAATCTGAAAAGTATTTTGCATTTTGTATTTAAATGCTTTTCTAAAACCATTTTGTACATCTGTGATAAATAAAATATATTCAAAATGAGTGACAATGTAATAAAATAACAATGTTCTTTATTTTATAATTTTTTCTCAAACATCTAAATTTTGAAGACACAAAGGTTAAATATGGAAGATTGACGAGTTCTTTGCTGGCTTGTTCAGCAATATTAGTATGAAAATCCATTGTTGGCCCCTGTGTTAACGTTTTGAATCGAAGCATTATATAAAAAAATAAAACTGAGCGAAGAAATATCCCAAGACTGCCTGCGGTTGTTAGCCGCGTCAAATGAACAACAAAATTGTATGAAATAGATGTTTTCATGTTTACATTATTATAATGCTCAATTTATTTTTAATTTAATCTCGGCCGGAAATGTAATAGTGCAGACCAGTATATTAGAAGGCCTCGCTCGTGCTCGGCCTTCTAATATTACTCGACCAGCAATCGGCTACTATTGAGCATGTTTATACCCAGGCTCACCGTTCCCGGCTCACAATGAACTTCACCGCGGACTCTACCACGGAGCAGTCCCGCGAGCCGCGCGCCGTCAAGCGCGACAGCGGCGGCACGACCCACTGCACGTGCCGCGGCAGCTGCTCCACCAAGATGTGCGGCTGCGTGAAGGCCGGCAACGGGTGTGGTAGCGGCTGCCGCTGCCAGCCGGCGCTCTGCAAGAACAAGAGGCCCGCCTCCGGGAACACGTCCGATGAGGAGAAGGAGAATACGGTATGGGTGGTATGGGTATTCGTGTGTCGCTTTTAGGATTATCATCTCTTCTTTCAACATGAAACTACCGTGAGACACACATAATTACAACACACCGGATAACTCGCGTATAAAAACCATTGTTCGTTTCGCTGCCGCCGGGGCGAGCGCTCTCTGATGAAGGGCTACGGAATAGTCCGAAACAATAGTCGGAGCAATCCTTCGGTTTTTATACGTGAGTTATCTGGTGTGTTGTAATTATCATCTCTTCTCTTCTTCTTCCTAACCTACCTTCTTCTACCAGGTTCTTGGTGTAGGCCTCTTTCAACCGCTTTCATTCCGATCTATTTTGTCAGTGAGAGTCCAGTTGCTGCCCGCTACTCTTTTAATGTCGTCTTTCCATCTCATTTGTGGTCTACCGACTGGTTACATCTCTACACCACGAATCAGTTTTTCTGGCTATGTGTCCCGCCCATTGCCACTTGAGCTTCGCCATCCTTCTGCTGATGTCGGCGACTCTACTGTGTTTCCTGAGCCATTTAGTGGTTTTCCTGTCCCTCCTTGTGACTCCAACCAGCTTCCGCTCCATTGCTCTCTGGGTCACTTGCAGCTTCTCGACTACATCTTTAGTAGTCACCCAGGTTTCCGCTCCGTAAGTTAAAACTGGCAGAACACATTGGTTGAAGATTCGTGCTTTTTGTTCTTGTTTAGTCTTCGTCAGGATTACCATACGTCCGTGTATAGACAGCGGTGCAGGGGCGCGGGGTAGGCTTGCGCGGGGGCCGAGAGGTGCGGGCGGCAGGCGCGCTACCCCCCGCACCTCTCGGTCCCCTTTGTCGTCCCACCCTGCGCCCCTCTGCCGCGCGGACGAGGGCCCATTTAAGCGATCGGTCTATAGAGGCTTTTATAACGGGAAGTAACATTCCCCCAAGCCCCAAACCTTTACTATACCAACCAAATTTTAATATTCCTTTTTTGTTTACAGCCTACCGGCGTCCTGGACACCACTCCACCCTCCTACTTCGGTTCGAAGTAAGTAACTTTCCACCCCCCACCACACCTTCCTTCTTAACCTAACCCAATATTTATTGCATAGATTGAATCTATCCTCAAACTCGCTGCAAGAATCAAATCAAGACCCCAACAGAGAATTGAGCGTGATAAAAAGAGACGCAAGACCGTCGTCAAATAGAAGCTTACGGAGTGAAAACAGAACTCAGAAATGGATGTTCGCATTACTATTATATAACACATGCGTCGCCCCTATGTCTTCATATTGCGCGAATAACATAGTCCAATACGGAATGGACGTGGCTAAATACAACGTTTTAGCGAATATATTGAAACTACTGATGCGGGAGGTTACTTAGCAATTACAACGTATTGGGGACTATGCTCTTACTGATTTAAATAAAAATTTTATCCATGTTTGTTAGCGACGTCTGTGCACGTATCAACTTGATTACAAAAAATAATTGAATAGGTTTAGGTAGTTTTACGCGGATCAGAGAACTGTGTAACTCGAGAGTTGGAATACCAACTCTGGGTTAAGAAGTGTCGAAATGTATGAAACGATAATTCCTAATCCGGTCGCATTAATTTATTTTTTTAGGCCGCGCTTTGCGTCAGCGAAATTTTCTTTTTTTCATAGAACGGCTACAACAAAGCACTGGTGATGATAATAATGCGTTTTCCCTTCTGCCTAAAGTATGATAGACAATCACTGCATAGGTTACGAGAAATGTTGAGTTGTGTGCATGATTCGCGTTTGTATCGTATTTGTAGAAACTTTTTAGCCGGTTTTGGCATGAATGCAGACGTCCGGTGTGCGTACTCCATACTTCGGCCCGCGAAAAGTGGCAAAAATTATTTCGGACACAATTTAAAACTCGCAAGCGTTTTTTTTTTCGATTCACAAGTACTCAAAGAAATTACGGGTAGTTGTTGAGTGTACACAGACGACGCATTAACGCAATATTCCTGCTTGTTAAAGGAGAAACGAGAATAAATATTCGTTTTACAAAAACTTATCCGGGATTTGGCACATTTTTAAAAAGAAGGACGACGTGAAAGTCTTGCACGACTCAGTAAGTGCATAGTTCTGCAAAGTGTACTATTGTGTTTAACGTAATTTGAGTAATGTATTATTATTATTATTAGTAGCAGCTTTTAGTGTAGATAGTACTTTTTGCTGTGCAGAACTATGACTGCTGAGTTGATTTAGATGTTAGAAAGCTGTTTGTTTGTAAGGTTTTTGATTCTAATTAACTGTAATTTATTTCAGAAATCACCCTAATCTAACATTCGTGAAGAAGAGGCAAAAAAGTTATTTCTTCTCTAACGATGATAAGGTTGGTATAGCCCTTAATATACTCGTATTTTTGACACTTTTATGGTTATGTAATGTGACTGTCGGTAGTGGGACAGCATGTATGAGGTTGCTTTTAAAATAAGTTCATATATTATATAATATGCTTCATATTTTTATTATTTATTTTTCAGACTGACTAATTGGACAACGGACTGGATCTGCGGAATAGTATTTATTATAATAATTATGATATCTTAATGTGTTTATTAATTATGTTAACGTCGTTACAAATTTTCTGGTGAGTGTAAAAACTCCAGCGGGCCTAAATGACATTTTACTTATGAAATTAGGAAGTTATAAAAAAATAAATTCATATTTATTTAGTACTTGGTTTTATTTATACTGTCACATCATGTCTGTTTGATCCGTGAAAAATGAAATAGCTCGCTTTTACGGTTCGCTTAAGTTTCAATAAATTAGAAATAGTAGCGTACAGTACATTCAGGGCCGTCTTTAAACTATTTGAGGCCCTGGGCACATTAGGATCATGGGGCCCCTATGACCTAAATATCGGTTATCATTTGGTAATCTGGCAGGAACTAGGGGGCCCCATTCGATCGCGGGGCCCTGGGCACGTGCCCATAGTGCCCAGTGGAGAAGAGGGGCCTGAGTACATTACGAAACGCATGGTAAATGGTCAGAATTTAGGCTTCAAAATGCGTTTTAGTATACTGTGGGTACTTTATAGAACCACTGGAACTACCGGAACTACATAAGAAACGTTGAGAGCCGAAGGAGGGGAAAGTCACATATTCAGATCTGAAGCGCCGATACCTAGAAATAAATCTTGGAAGGTAGCAAAAAGCCAACGGCACGCGGTGTTCCCAGGCGGTCACCCATCCAAGTACTGACCGCGCCCGACGTTGCTTAACTTCGGTGATCGGACGAGAACCGGTGTATTCAACGTGGTATGGACGTTGGCGAAAGGAGTGTTTAATTTAATGATCATATCATATCATAATGATGTACGAATAAAATATTACATGGTATTAATAAAATTAACAAGTATGTAATAAAATAATTATTTCTTACTAGGTTATAAATTTAGCAGGTCGTTTACGCCAGTTTTACTGATTTACACTTTGGTGACCAACACAGAACTTGGTGACAAGGTCGATTATCGTATGGCACGATTTCGACTCGACGACAGTTTTCCATTTCCATACTTTGGTATATTTTGATTTCGTAATAATATTATTGCTTAAATTTGAGACTGACACGCCATCTTTTCTTTAAACCGAGGACTATAAGCTTAATGCCTAACCATGTTAGTTCGTATAAACGCCGTTAGGTGGAGTTGTTTTCAACAGTCCAAGGATTGAGATATTTTTTAAATATGTATGTTTATATGGATAATAAAGACGTAAATAACTGGCCTTTTAAGCAAAAAAAAAAACTACCTTGGATATTATGCATCTGCTGTTGTTTTAAAATTGGAACATAGACAACATAAGCAAAGTGGAAAAGTGCTTAATTTTTTAATGTTAATTAAATAACAAGCGTTTATAAAAAGGGTGATTGGTGCTGACGACGTTAAGTTGACATTATTCTGTTGCCTTTGCTTATACTTCGATTGATTTGAGTTTTCGATCTTTTGCAAGTGTTTATTATTACAAAAACTTGAAATTAGATCTAGATCTTGAGTGACGTATGAAATACATAGGTATATGATGGCATGACAATATGGATCACTAAATTTAACGCTTCTTTCGCCAACGTCCATACCACGTTGAATACACCGGTTCTCGTCCGATCACCGAAGTTAAGCAACGTCGGGCGCGGTCAGTACTTGGATGGGTGACCGCCTGGGAACACCGCGTGCCGTTGGCTTTTTGCTTATCTCCGTTCCAAATTTTATCCAAATTGGTCCAGTCGTTTCAGCGTGAAGAAGGAACAAACCTACACACTCACATCGTCACATCCATCCGTCCACAAACTTGCGCATTTGAAGTACCTACTAGTAGTATTTACCTACGCGGACAAAGTGGTAAAATAAAATCTTGAATACATTTTTTTTTAAGGTACCTGTAGGGTAGTAGGCAGGGCCGTCTTTAAACTATTTGAGGCCCTGGGCACATTAGGATCATGGGGCCCCTATGACCTAAATATCGGTTATCATTTGTTAATCTGGCAGGAACTAGGGGGCCCCATTCGATCGCGGGGCCCTGGGCACGTGCCCATAGTGCCCAGTGGAGAAGAGGGGCCTGGTAGTAGGGTAAAGTGGGGATAAATTTTTTTCATGATATCCATATATTGTATGTATGATTAGATTAGATTATTTATTCATTCAATATAAAATTACATCATAAATTGTACAATGTCAAGTTACGAGAACTTATATTGAAATCGTCAAAGAACAAGTAAAATTAAATTAAAAATAATTAGATGTCAATAATAAATAAGCAACAAATAATTACATTTTACTTATGAAAAATAAAAAATCAAATCATTTATAACAATAATAATGTCACCCAACAGGGATCGTCCAATTAAAAATATAATTAAAATAATTACGAAAAGAATGTCAAATAAAATAAGAATTAATATCAAGTATGTATGTAAACTCTATTGCACATAAAAAAATACAAAATGCACAGTGTTAAGTTTTGTTGATTGTGACAGGCAATGGAACTCGACACTGCGCGTGGTCCGAGACGCTCTTGGTTGGTTTTTTTAATTTCCATTTCACTCATTATGTATTTGTTAACCGACTACAAAAAAAGGAGGAGGTTCTCAATTCGGTTGTATTTTTTTATGTTTGTTACCTCAGAATTCTGTCAGTGCGCAAATCAGATAGTGAGCGTCCAAAATTTCAACTAAAGCAGATGTATACATAAGGATATCACGTTTTTGTTTGTAAGCAATCATTTTCGTTTTGGTATGCCTCAAAAATGCACGATCATTGTTTTCTGAGAAAACATTTTCGCGTTGCTTTCGTAGTACGTACGGTACGTGCTGTGAATGCGTTACTAAATATTGTTCAAACAGTAGCCGTAAAAGGCTTGGCATGTGCTATGTTGTGGTAACCGTGCAGGTCTGAGGCCCAAGGTGTTTGGATTATTTGTTAAATGCTACGAATACGTACCACTTATGGTGATAACAATCTTATATTTACAATACCTATCAATGTCATGAATTCGCTGGGAAGGGTCTCCCAGCTTTCTTAACTATTTGCGATAATAATTGCCACCAGGGCCTTTTCTACGTATAGGTGCTGTATAATGTTTGATTGACGAATGTAGAGATGCTCTATATTGCACCCGAAGTACAATTTTAATGATAAAAATAAAATTGTTGAATTTCATGGCGATCCATAAAAAACCAAATTCCATACAGAAGTATTAAATAAGTGAGGAATAGTACTTGCTGCGTGCGAGTGTGCTAGTAAGTTACAAGCTTGCTTGGCAAAGTTTGGTTACACAAAGTTTGCGTGCAACAATAAAAAAACAGATGAGACACAGGATCGATGACAATACCAGCGAACAAAAAGTACGGTCAGCAAAATGTAACTTGTGAGAAACAAAAGATGCATGTATCGTTTTCCAAATTTGTATTGTCAGCACGAGATACATCTATGCAGGAGCAGACGAACTACACTGTTTACGTTTCGTTAACATTGTTACAAACGTCGTATTGATATAAGAATAATATTTAGGTTTACGACCAAAGTCAGACAAATAAACATTGTCTAGGGTATTCATTGTGTGATATGTGCTGCCCCGGCCTTTGCACTCGACCAGTATCAATATTGGACGTATTTATTCAGATTTTAACACTTGGTACACAGCGGCTTTTGAGTACAGTCAAGGGCATAAATATCTATAGTTACCTTCAACCATCATGTCAATGTATGTGTCACCGGTTTAATAGTTTGTGGCAAAAAGGTGAACATATGTTTTTGACCTCTTGGTAACGTACATATGTTTATTGCCTTGACTGTATCTAATTGTAATATTTCAAAGTTTTTATCTGGATACGGCAGTCAGGAAAGGCTATGATTTTAGCAGACTATGTTTACGCATGTCCCATTGTAGCGAGCGCAAAAACTACATGCACTAGAAAGAAATAAAGATAAAGTTTAATTCGTAACAATAAATCGACCGCCTTTGCGTCTACATTCAATTCGCCAAACATTCGCCGCATATGGATGGACAATATCGATTTTATAGCAATTTTAAAACGATCAAAGCCACCCCGGTTACCAGTAAGAGTTAGGCTTATGTAGGTCAGAATATGTATTTTTCATAAATCATTACAGATATATTCAGAAAAAATCGAATTAGGTATCCACTTAATCTGATTTAAAACCCTACTATTCGAGTTTAACATTAAATCGAGATTTAATTTTTCTCTGCCTCAAAGTTTAACCAATCCTCATTCCAAAGTTTACCAGACGTCATCAAAGTGTTAAGTGTTCGCGCTATGTCACGCATGTTTGCGACATCCACCCTCTAAAAGTCCACCTTGACCGAATCTGAGCATCCTGGCTCGCGTCACCGAACGCTATGTGAGTCAAACGAAAGCCCCAAACAACCCTACTATAGTAACTCACATAAAGTACGTCAGATATAATATAGGTATTGATGAACAAATTTACTTTGCGACCTTACCTATTCGCTACCGTAACAAGTGTAGCAAGGTAAATGTTACTTCCAGAAAGTAACCCCTGATTCAATCATATTATAGGTTTTGGTTTCTTAAATTTATCTCTTAGTATACACATACATACACAAATCTCGTCTCTATCCCTTAAAGGTTGATAGAGCCTTAGGTAACAAGACATAAAGGCCACGTTTAGCATGATTGTGGGCGTATACTTTACTTAGGGCTGGTTTTCAAAGTGCTCGCCATTTTTGAAGTTTATTTTGCCAGTCGGCACATACGCCTTTCTGTCCCCGATAGGTAAAGCTACAGAATCAGCGTAGCCTCATACGTTATTCTCGATAAAGAGTGAAAAAACCTGATACTGACAAAAATTTTGCTCCATTTATTCGAGTATCTTCATGCAGTCATCCGTATCTGTGCAGCGTAAATGCTAATGAAGTGTGCCTCATTATCACTTGAATGACGTCCATACGCGCATTGTATCTTTAAATAGTCTTAAAATGTTATACCTGGCTAAGATAATTGTGCCCCTAATTTTTTTTTTCTCGTCCAGGTGCGATACAAGCCAAAGGCGGCTAAAAAAATTACTCCCAAACCGCCTAAAAACTCCGCTTGCTTTTTGTACACATTGAATCGGTTCACCCAACCGCATAGAACTGTTGCACTAGCCTGATGTCAACTCGAACTCACTTCACGTGGTTCGAGTACCCGCAGTGTCACTCACACCTGCGTTTCGCCACGAGTCGAAGAAAGGCTCGCTTTCGATGTTACGGGGAGAAATCTCGACATCGAGCAGGACCGGTCTCGCCAGTCTAGCGCGCAGCGCCAACGACGCATCACGTGTAGTGGGACTTGACATATATTCGTACAAAACATTTACCGCAGAAACGTACATTAGTAACGCGAGTGTTTTTGTGAGTGCCAGTGCTTCGAGGATTGTGCCTGTGTTGATTTGATCGGGTATGTTTGTATTTAGCGTTTGGACGCGTTGCCGCCATTTAGGCTGTTAGATGCCTCTCACTGCCATCTTCGTCTATGATGTGCACCATACCTTGTGTTAGGCGTTAGCAACTTAAGCTGTTTTTAATTGACATGGATTCATTATGGTTTCTTTCTAGCTTACCGCGGCTTTCTGTAAACTACTAATCCATTTGTACCAATTGACAACAGTATTACATCAATTAGCGTTTATAATTCACCCAATTCTAAACATTTGGCTGTAACAACTTTTCAATGATGACCGTTAGTTTAAAAGCGAGTTTCGGCAAAAAATGGAAGATACGGACAAGCCGCGGCCTACAATAGAGTTCAACGAATCACTTCTCGTCCAAATCTGACTCGCACCGACGTCTTGAATGTTCGAAGCGGTTGTTTTACTTTACCCCAAGGTACAATATTTGGACGTATTATTTTTTTACCATAATTAAACTGTTTCCCGAAAAATGTCTTAGTGAAAATTAACATTTCTTGAGACAATTAAATGTAAACATTAAATAGCACGTGCCCTTGAAAGTTATTACCTGAGCGGTATCTGTTATTTGGGAGCGTTGCCAAGAATGACAAATTTTTAGAAGTGGGGTAACCATAAGTAATTAATGCGGGCATTATTCACAGGTAATTAATATTACGGTCAGTACCCAACTATAGTAGGTAAACAAATATACCCACCTACCACCTATAATATAAACACAACCTGTTAGGCACTGTTGTCGGTTGTGTATCGTCGACAGTATATAGATGGATTATTTTAATTGACATGTAATATGAATTGTTATGAATAAATAACTGTGAACTATTTTGTCACTCGTCTTGAACTTTAACTTCAAGTTTTGATTTCACGAATTCCATTTTCTTAGAATGCATATCTTTCTGTATAAATTAATCAAAACACCTAAGCAGATGCATGGAAACTGGACGGGGCCAAGGCTCCTTTCAAAATTAATCAATCTTACTTAACACCTTTAAGATAAAGTACCTTAAAACACCTACGCACTTACACACTCACACTTTGTAAGTTTCTCGATGAACGAACTTCTAAATTGATATCGTAGTCGCATCGCAATTAAACAGAACTAAAACTGAAATATCGGTTGTTCATATTTGTTTACGACGCTGCCGTTTTTAAAATTATAGCTATTGCCTCAAACTTTGTGATACTCATGCTTTTCGTTCATAAATAAAATGAATACTTACTCGACGACGCGACACACTTTCTACACTAAAGTCAAATTGGATTCACTTTTGCCGAATTATCGACAAATATGACACCTCAAATTAATTCATTAACGAAATACACTTTCTTTACTAACAACTAGAAAATGGTAGCAAACTAAACCGGATAACCATAAAATATCACTGGCTGGATACCTCAAGTGGCGTGGCATGCTCTGTTGAATGAGTCACGTAAGTTTTCTCTCAAGTTTCATCACACCTTCCTTAACCTCCTACATCCTCATTGTCTTGATATTGCCTGATATTTATCACACATCGCCGTATATACCTCTGCGCCTTGGCCACCCTATAAATGAATTTTCAACCTTTAAAATAAAACTGAGATATGTCTATCTATTCTCCATTCTTTGTAAACAAACCAATTTCATCAATTTCCCGCTCAATCACTCGTTGTAAGCATCACATCACATCCACCGGAATACTGAAGGAACATACTTGATATCACACGACATTTTACAACAATCATACTACCTATGTATGATTATTGTATTTAAATTTTATATTAACTTTGGGAGACCTTACTAAACGGGACTATACACATGCCAATTTCGAAATTGCATAGAAAAGCATTTAAATACTTGATAGAGCGTATTAGGTGTGTACGTAAAATTTCTATTCAATTAATTACGAGTATAAGAAGTACTTAGTAATAATGTAATATATAAAGGTACATGACTGTATTCCTTCTTGACACTGTTTATACAGTCTGCACCTAAATTTATGTACGTATACCGTATATGGTCAAAGACAAAATGAGGCCGTAGTGTAATAACTAATAATTTATTCAGCATTCGGCCTTGCTGACACACTTAATGTTTCTATATGAACTGAATTATTTAGAAGGTGTCTAATCCAAAAACATAAATCTGTATTCGATGTAGAGTCACAGAATAAGTAATAGTACTAACGTGTAGAGTTGTAAATGTTAACTTAAGTTGATGCTCTATTATGTATGTAGTCACTGTTAGACATAATGTAGAGACGAAAGTATCGAAATAAAAACATGGCTTGGGCTTGGATGTATTTGCCTATTGACCCTAAGAGATATGTGTGACAGTCACCGATAGATCAAGCGGTACATAAAGTCAAAGATGCCAACCAAACGTCTACCAAGCAACGGGTAAATATGTAGTTAAAAACTGTAATTGTCATTTCCAACCCCCGACCATGGGGTAATCATTGACGGTATCAATTTAGGTATTGGAGCTATATTTACAAAAATTGCGATGAACTAATTTTCACGCATTTTCTTTGCAGTTGCATTTTCGTATCTTCATCGTTTCCCACACGGGAAGTGACGACATAAAAATTCGTCAAAAATAAAAATGTTTTTAGAGTTAGTTGAGGTAGGTATCTTACTCTATGTCTTGTCGGCCAGCGCACGTAACACATTTCTTGACTTTTCTTCTACACTTAGTGAGAAAGCCGTAGATATAATTTTGGAAAAGTTCCATTTGCTTCATTTGTCTGAAACGAAACCGTGATAGACAAAAGTAAAAGCCAGCGCACGATGATTCTGCGACACATTAGTTCCGTTACTCAGACGTAAGTTATTCTGACACTTTCCGTTGTTACACATAGATACTTGCCACTTTTTCTTTTGCACCGTATAGCCGTTAGAAAATCGATTTGTTTGAGTAAAGTTTCAGAAAGACATGACCCGGTAAGTGCAGTCGTTAATTATCTAAGTTATTGCGGTTAGAAGACAATCACCCAGTGGAATATGGTAAAAATTTACGTATAGGCAGGCATTAGGTTCGTATTACAAATAAATATCGAAAATGAACTTACAATTTTCAATAGCATCTCCGTAATTAACGCTTATAATTATAAGGCAAACAAACAAACTTTTGAAAATTTGGTAGGATAAGTAGAGGTGTTTTAGACTATGCGTTTTAAAAAACAAAATTAGTTCCCCTGCAACAAGAAGTTTGCTAGTTTCTCCTTTATTATATTTCTTCTTCTGTTTCATGACATGACGATTTAAAATATCGAAATATAGTTCGTGCTGCTTACATAATGAAATAAATAAATCGTTAACGTTTAAGGGGTACACAAAGCCTGATGAACTTAAGTGGATACTTAGGTACAGTCGCCATCAGATATATCGTAGCGGGCGAGGTCCTCAAATATTTCGGAGCAGCATTAAATTTCAATAAATTCGTTACACTAAATATGGTTAATAACATCGGAACACGCAATCTGTCATAAATATAAGAGCAGCGACTTTTCAATAAATTCGGGACGTTCAATGAGCTAAAAATATCAGGAAGCACCTACCGTCAAAGGTATCGACGCAGTCAGGCTGATCATAAATATCGGAACATATGTGGAAAATAAACCTTACGTATATAAAAATAGATTCGAATTCCAAACGAAATACAAATAAGGCTCAAACGTCATGCCAAAATGAAAGATATGTCACCTATATAGTGTACACGTCTGCATGCATAATTCACTGTGTTAGTAACATGAATCCTTTTTTGTTGTATAAAGTGTAAATTGTTACTGGCCACTAAATTGCCATTATACTTTTTTAAGAATAAAATTTTTCTTTTTCTGCTGTTATAAGTCAAAACATGTAGTTCTATTTTATAAAGCAAGTTTTATTATAAACACACTGTAATTTAAATTGTTTGTCACAAAGTTAAGGTATATTTTCCAAAAATGTTCCGATCTTTATGGTCAGCCTGTCTGCATCGATATCTTTGACGATCTGTGACGTCCCGATTTTATTGAAAAGTCGCTGCTATTATATTTATGACTAATTGGGTGTTCTGATGTTATTAACCTTACAGTTGTAATGAATTTATTGAAATTTAAGGCTGCTCCGAAGTATTTGAGGACCTCGCCCGCTACGATATATCTGATGGCGACTGTACTTACTCGTTGTATTTAAAAATATAGCGTCTCCTTACTGCTGAAACCGACTAACTGCATCAATGATAAATGGGAAGTTAGTCGGTTTTAGCAGTAAGGGGGCGTTAGGTACAAAATAAAATATCGTCGTTTGTTCACAATAATCACAATACAATACAATAAATAACTCTATGAACACCACATATAACAATCACGATGAAATAGTAACAGTCTTATCTAATTGCGGCAGTGAAATAAACTTTTCAATTACCTAGAAATGAAAACAGTGGTTAATCAGCCGTGACTTCGTAAACATCCGCAAAAAAAACTGTTAGATTCGTGCCGACTGCCTTCAGCCCACTTATTATCCCCGACACAAACAAGTTTGGACCATATTTCTCCAAGTATAAAGTGAAAATGGTGAACGAATTCTTAGATATTTCACAAGCTAGGTCTGGCGGCGTGAGAAATAAAGTATCTAGCTTAGTGTTCACAGAAACAGGGTCGTGCCATGTTGCTCAATACTATTGAGATTGATTTTCTTATTTGATGCAGCTTGTCTGTTAAGAGATTCTTAAAGCACTCTACTCTACCTCAACAAATAAATTCTCATGTTCTTATTCATAAGCTAAGCGCTTGTAAGCTTCCGTTAGTTAAACATTCGTTTGTCTTTCTTTACCTATCTCTCAATTCTATTCATTGGGTTTCCACAGATACATACAAAACTTAATTTAGCTACAACTCTGTGGCATTTTACCACTTGCACGGATCAGGGTTAATGACTTAACCCCGTGTTAGATGCTAACCCGGGGCTAAGTACCTAGTTAGTGTCAAAATGTATGGAACTGTCAAAACTAACCCCGAGTTAGCGATTTTTTTTATTACTCTGGACTGTGCAAGTGGGCCTAACAGCATTAAGGTTGATTGGGCTAATGTTGTTACCGGGTGGATTTTTGACGTTGTAATTTGTGTGCCATGCTAAACGTATTGCACACAAATTACAACGTCAAAAATCCACCCTACCATAATTGACAACATTTCATTTTTATAACACCTGAAAATGTACATGTGGTTCGAAAGCATTTTGCCTCCTGATCACTGTAATATGTTTATATAATTTGAATATCGCTTATTATAAAAAATAAAAATTAATTAAAAATATGACCTAATTTTACCAAAACTACCACAGGATAGGTGTAACGCCTTTGCTTTTTTCACGAGAAAAAATAAGCGATCATAATTTTGAATTTTTGACAACTTCAAAGTACAAGGGGGGCAACTCTGAAATTCTATTTTCGAAGTTCGTTGCATACCTTCTCTCTCACTCTCAAGATAATGACTATTAGTATGAGCGGAACAGCACGAAGCGAACCTCGAAAATCGAATATTGGAGAATAGGGCCTGACATTGACAATTTGAAATTAACGTCAGTTTTTTTTCTATAGAGAAAAGACAAAGGGATAAGTGTGTATTCTGTGATAGTATCGGAGTTACGCCCTTTTAGAATAAGCACAAATTAATAAATTAATTATAAATTAAATACAAGCCGTAGCGAAAAAATTAATCTGACAGCATGTTCATCTTTTCAAACCAAACACAGAGAACCATTAAAATTATAGGCTCAGAAATATGAAATGTTGTCAATTCAGACCTCAGGTTTGCGATTGATAAAAAATTAAAGCGAAGTATAAAATTGCATCATAGGGTTATTTATATACCTAACTTAGTAGATATCGTAACTCATTGACCCGACATTAATGACAGTATTTACATACTGTGCAAGCAGCTCTATCAATGAATTACCTATTGCGAATTGTTATTACCCAGAGCGTCATCATTATCAACAAACCACGTTAATTTTATAACCCACCCAATACCTACTTTGAGACTTGCAAAAGTACTTAGATAAAATTTATAAACCTACCTAACTTAACTGTTTTCAATTTCAAGCGAGCAAGCTAATTCGCTCGAACCCGTATCCTGGTTCACGGGACAGCAGTAAAAAACCGTATTTAAGTTACATAAGAACCGGTAACCCTGCAATATCAGCATGCGACTCATGCGCCAATGATCGTCAGCGTTTGAGACAGGATTCACATGCAAATGCCGACGTGTTGCGGATACTAGTTCTAGTAAAGACGACATGTTTATAACCGGCCAGTGTCAGGCACTAAGTACACATCTAGGTTCACACCACAGATCACACTTAGTTTGTTTTATTTTTGAGTTGAGCGTTAGAAATGGTAAAGGGATCGTGCGTGTGCAAGTATTGTAGGTTGTAGGTAAGACAAGCCAAAGCCGTTCGTCATAAATGAGTTATTAAACCATTTAAGTACTTTCAATTTTCGCCATTTCCTCCTATGAGTAGGTAGTGTAACTATTAAATAATTAGGAAGACAATGTATGATATAAAGGAAAGGCCTCAACTTTGAACTTTTTTCGAACCTACCTAAAAATTGGTCCTAAGTTTTTAATCTTAAGAGTAAAGATAATCTTATGACGCTTAGTATTTGTATTAATTCTCCATAAAACAAACTTGTTCTTCGCATGAGATTTCTGACTTTGTGGAAATGTTGTTATTTTATGTAGCGCACGATATGATATGCCTCTACACTACCCGACTGGCTGTGATAAAGACATTTTTATTTTAACTATCGTCGTTTAACTGCAGCTGGGTATTTAAATAGAGAAGTAATTAAGAATAAAGCATGTCTTTATAACATCATTAGCACGTTTATGAGACAGACTTGTGATTTTAAGCTTGTACCTATATGGCCTCAAGTTAATAGAAGCCTAACCGCGATGTTTTTCAAATAACAAAACAAAACTTAGCTTCTTCAGTGCGGTCAGCGGTCACCATTCACTATATCGCATTGTCCATACTCCATAATATGTTCCTGTTAAACTAGGTACCTACTAGAAAATACATATAAGGCGAGTTCCTTTTTAGTCCGCGTCGCAGATAGAATATCTGAAGTCACACGGACACCAAGACTTTAAAGAATTGTTTTTTACTGTATTACATTAGGTACCATCAAGACGTTCTACAGCCTTTACAAATATCTCGAGGAAGAGCGTTTCATGTACAATCGACGCGTGACCTGGATGAATCCATCGCTAAATAAAAATATTTAAAATTACAAGACCGAAAAACGTGCTCTCACATCAACCCCAACACTTGTAGTGGGAGTCTGTATGGGTACACGGCGGGGTATGAAGCATCGCGCGGGCGCGGCGCACACCCCCCCGCTTCCCCAATTCCCTATTCCTTGAAATTTGCGCGCGAAATGTACCTCAGTGCAGTTGTCTACAAAGACTATCTATGAACCTGGTTACAAAGTGTACGAATGTTAACGTCAGAAGTGTGCAGTTTCGCATCATGTTGGAAAAGCACACATCTAATGCTGTTTTAGGAAGGAAAATAAGAATGACAAAACAAGCCCTGTTTTTAAGTCTGTTTACCGTTACATTAAGCATTACTTACGTATATTGTGAATCTATATCGATCGATTCTACACCGGCTACCTCCACAAAGTATATTACGAATTCACAGGACAGTGCTCTCGCACCATGGCGTGGTCAGATAAGTACGTCAGTCAACTTGAATAGACCCGTAAGTAATTCCATTTTTAAGTGTTACATGAACAATTTTCACTAAAAAACTTAATTAATAAATCTCTCCTATTACATACATATTTATAAGCGCCAACTAACACCAAAACTGCTAACAGCTGCTACGCCAACACGTTGACCAATTCCAGAATCGATGTCCAAACCCCATACGTTTTAATTTTAATTGCATAATGGTTTGACAACAGCAATTTGAACGTCGCTAATTGTTATAATGTCTGTGTTTACTCTCGCAACGAACTTGCTCGCATCTGTACCAACAAGAATTTATTAAATATACGACCGCATTCAGTACGCTCCAGTTTGCTAGATTTCTCCGAATATACGGTATTTTGAACTGCAGATGATAACATGTTTTAATTATAAATATTGTATTGGAATTGCACTAACCTCATTCATAAAGGCTTGTTAGCTTGTATGAAGAGATTGACGAATGTGGATGAAGCGAAACAGGTATGTCAGGATCGTTGGAAGGGAAACAAAGTACCTAGTCTCTCCCTACCCGTATGGAGACGGTATATGTTTGTATTGTTAAGCTTTGGCTAACTTGACATACGTGTCACTCAGACAAAGCTTACATTTTGCTTTAGCATGTTTGTAACTTTCTACATTATGAATGAGCAGTAGGTAGTACATGCTAGATGTGCAATCGAATAAATTGATACTTATCTGTATTGTCAAGGAAAATCATCGGGACGTTTACTGAGAAAACATTCTTTGGTGGATCAGGAATCAACTTTTTTGGTAGAACGATACCTACTGACTGTACTACTGTACTAACCATTACCTTTTGCTCTCGTATTATAGTAGAATCTGGCGAAATTTCTGGCTCTATGTTTTGACATAGAGCCAGAAATTTCGCCAGATTCTACTTTTTAAGCGGGTTTAAGCGACAAGACTTATCATGCAGTGGTTAGAAGTGGGACCATGTGAACCAAAACGACTGAGTGGACGAAATTCTACTGTAACATAGAAATTACCCACACAATAAAATTATACGGGTTATTGTCTGTCTCGAAGAAAAGGTTCCGACTTTTTTGAAATAGGTATTACTATTTGCCTTAAGTTAATGGGTTAATGGTTCACCTCTCATCAAACAAGAGAATGGATAAAGGATTTATACATACATACATTAACCACGTCTTTATCCCTTATGGCGTAGACAGAGCCTAGGGTAACAATACCTAAAGGCCACGTTTAGCATGATTGTGGGCGCGTAGGTGTAAGTGGAAAGGGGAATCAAAATAGTGATGGGTTGCTAGCCGCATCGCCTATAACATGATTCCTAAGATATTCGCCCATTCCCTCGATGGATCTATAGAGGAGCAAAATGGATAATCTCTTTAAACCGAAGTCGTTAAAGTGAAAAACTTTAAGGCTTCTTCCAAAAATACGTGTAACAAGAAACCTGCTTACTTTATATCGGCTGTTAAAGTACTGTCAGGGTCAGAGACCTGGTGATGTAACTAATGACCTTGTTTTAATCCAAGTGGTCGAAGTACCTCCGAGTAAGATTTTTAATTTGTTGTAAGCTTTTATTTATTATAGTGAAAAAGTTACCAAAAACAGCCAAATGCCACGCTCACAAATATCAATGTCATTGTGACATTCCAGATGTAACCAACCTAAATTTTACCTATTAAGACGGTAGTGCCTTCAAAATGTTGGCTATGTCTTTAACTTGACGTGTGAGGAGTAAAGAAAATCACACACTTTTGCAATGAAATATCAGTTAGTGCGACTAATATTTAAATAGTATTGTTTTCTCAGGCAGTTGAATTCGATTTATCTCTACAATTACAAATTCTTAAAAAAATACGTACTTAGTACCTACCTACATCATTCATAAAAGTGAAAGTTGACTGGTTTAAAAGTATTTTATTTTAATGGCAACACAATGGTGGTTTTTTAATCTATTTATGACAACGCTTACAGAGGCTTGGGAATCAAAATGTACATCGTACATCCTGAATGTCTGTGGTACGTTCTTGGTTTTTAAAACCCGCTCTTAGCTCTTAAAGTGTCTCGTCTATTAGTTACTAGCTGTTTTCGGTTCGGCGTAGCCTTTATGGTTCAAGTGGCCGGGTAGGGTGAGCATAAAGGGCTCCACAGAGTCGATGTTATCGACAACCGTGATAACACGACCCCTACAGGCAGCTGCCACATACATCTGGACTTTATCACTAGTCAAAAGTAAGAAAGTAAAATATAAACTCCAGTAAAAAGGTAAATTCACTTCATTTGACGAATGGCCTAGTGGTCAAATAACCCCGGTCGGTTTGTTCTAGAATCTTGTACTTTTAATATCTGTTTAAGTACGTAATATGTATGTATTCAATTTGATTTTAGGAATGTAGTGCCTCGTTTTGAAATCGTAAAATCTATTTATCCACGTCAAAATACCTGCTTCCAAAAGTAAGCCCTTTTGATAGAAATGCGTAAAATAATAAAAAGAAAAAAAAAAACTTTCTACACGAAATTTGAACTGGTCACCTGAGAGAACGTAAACAATTCTACACTTTATACCACTAGGCCAAAAGCACATACGTTAAAGCGACGAAATTAACGTACACTTCAAAAATCGAACGCGACTCTAGCTTCATTCGTAGGTATTTCAAAATAAGCTCTTAGAGGACCCTGATATCCTGGTACGGTACTTAAACTCTCCCTCCGTCTGACGCCTGATGCGAGTTTAACATTTTTTACCCATCCCAAAAAGTGCTCAGAGCCGAAATTTTTCACTTTATAAATAATGAGATAATTACATGCCCAGTATACGTAAAACACTAGGGTTCTCAGTCGGACTGGAATTTCATTTAATCAAAACTTCTAAATAATTAAAAAGCCAGACGTGAGGATGACGACATAGGCAAGCCCAGTCTTGTTAGAACTGCACCTACATTCTTTCTAACCGAAATACAAAACAGCGTTTCGAACTCTAATGCTACTCGTATTAGAGTTCGAAACGCGTCAGTGTTTTGTGTGGTTGTTATAGTTGTATCTGGCCATATATTATACCTATTTATGATTGTTTATGTTATACAAGCTGTTGCCGACTTTTCCCGAGACTTCCAAGAATAATGGTTATATTTCAGCCAATTTCCGCAAAACCTACAACGTATAGCGTATAGCGTTAGGTACTAGCTGTTGCCAGCGACTTCGTCTGCAAAGAATTCGTTTATTGCTATCCCGCGGGAACTACGCAATTTTCCGGGATAAAAAGTAGCCTATGTGCTATTCCAGACTTTTTTTCTCTATCTATGTCCTGAATGTCATCCAGATCCGCTGGCCTGTTCTGGGGTGTTGAATAACAAACATCCATCCATCCATCCATACTTTCGCATTTATAATATTAGGTAGATGTACTTAAATCATCCTCGTGAGTCACTCTACTGGGGAAGACCGCACGAAAATCCGTCCAGTACTCTTTGAGTTTATCGCGAATAGACAGACAAGACTTTGTTTTATAATATGTAGTGATATTATGTTCCAAAAGTAGCTCCTACCTTAGTGTTAAGATCCTTACCAGAAATTATTCAAAATACGCCGAAGCTGTCCTTAAAAGTTAAAGAACTTGATTGAGATCGGGAGTTCTCAATCTTTTTCACACCTCGTATTCAGAAAAAGGATTTTGTTATCTTGGGTGTTAATGTTAACATTGAATCCCTTTTTACGCCCAATCCGTAAATATATTATATATCATTTTGTTCCCTTGAGACAACTTATTTTTCCACAGATAAGAGGGACCTTTTACTGCCGATCACCATACAAACAAATGGAACACGCAACGGTTAACAGCATTTAAATATTTCAAGCTATTGCATCGCATGACAAAACCACGGAAATTTGTGCCGACGCGTTCCCATAGCCACCGCATCCAAACAATACCCCCTTGGTTCAACCACTAACATACAAGGCGTGGGTAGATTTCGTCATTTCACTAATAAAAGAACTTTTTGCAAACATTTGATTATGATTAAGAGACTGGATATTTTTGTACAATCGGCAGGAATTATGAAGATACAGTTATAGCCAAGTGGCTTGATCTTTCACCTCTCAAGCAGAGAATCTTGGGTTCGCTGATCATACAGTCAGTTTCCTAACATCATCACTTAATAGTATAAAAACAAAGTCGCTTTCCATTGTCTATCTGTCCCTATGCATGCTTAGATCTTTAAAACTACGCAACGGATTATGATGGGGTTTTTTTTTAATAGATAGAGTGATTCGAGAGGAAGGTTTATATGTATAATACGCAGTCAAAGTCGCGGGCCGAAGCCAGTACGTTATAAGAACCCACTTTTCCGTGCGGACTGCTTTGAAAAGCTGATTAGGTATGCCAGAGAACCAACTGTACTTCTGATTTTTTTCCGAACTTATGATTGAAATTAGGTAGGTACGGTCGCCCAAATAAGTGGTCTACCACTTTTCATCCAACTTCCTATCAAATGAAAATGTCGCTAAAGTCGAACTTTCAAGTTTTGAATTTGTGAAGTGCAAAGGAATTTTAACCTTAGGGTGGTAGACCACATATTTGGCTGATGGTACTTACCTTACAGTCTAACCACCTTATTTATAAACGCTCTAGGCTTCTGCTAACTTAGCAATTGTTTGTCCTCATCTGTGAAAGATAAATGTCAATGTGACAGACAAGGACAAACGATTGCTAAGTTAGCAGAAGCCTATAGAGCGTTTATGAATAAGGGGGCAAGTATCTAGGTAAGTACGCAATAATATTTGAACATGTAATATTTGTCATTTGTGTGTTCAATTATTTTTGAGTAGGTAGCTAAATAGCTCGAATGGATTAATAAGGAATAATGGTGTTCAATATTCAAAAGCATTTATCGTCTTTTTGCATAATAGAAAAACTAAGCGATTCTGTGCCGGTGGTCGACATAAAACCGTTTATTACGAATAACATGGAATACTGAACGGTATTTTGGTCTGGGCAGGCTCTGGGCTACTTATCTTTCAAATAATGGCTTTACATTGTAGCTAATCGAGTTGGGTATATAATTTGGACCGGTCGATGTTCGGTCCGGAAAGTTTTGGGTCGAATCTCGAAGTATAATATTCACGTAGAGATTAGGAATTACACCTGCTCTCTATAGGTATACCTACAATGAAGAAAGAAGGAAGTATCACGACGTTTTATTCAACTCAATATCACAAAAACAGCTGTGGCTGTACCGAGATGAAACTTAGCTATTGTGTTTAGTGTTATAATGAAAAGAAACGGCATCTAAATCAAGAAGAGACGCACCTTGGCGATCGAACTTAGCATTTCCCCATACATAATACTAGCCAGACCGATTTTTCTCAAATGTGGTCGAAATCATTGGAGCCGTTTTCGAGAACTCTACATATAATTTATATCCATATTTTTATATTGCTTGTTTAATGTTATAGCATAGTTAACTAAAAGCAAATCTAACCTCTACTCTACACTCAATAAACCCTCAAGCGCCGACAAACGAAAAATAATGGACACTTCCGTCGTTTTCCTAACAAGTTCCAAAATCAAACTCATAGGTGGTCCCCAGAATTCTCTAAATCGGTGTTGCTAGTTTATTTAAATAAGCTAATAATAATAACTAACGCTCATGAATGTCCAAAAGCTTCGGCTTTTGAACGACCCCACTGACCCCTGGTTAAACCAAGGCCGCCTTACGCAACCAGATGGGAACCGCACTCAGGCATACGTAATGAACTTAGAATTGAACTTAATTTTATTGTTAGTAGCAGGTTTTAAACTTTTGCGTTAGCATTACGTGTGAATGAGTTTCATGGTCAATTAGACTACTATGCAGTTGTATTTCAACTTTAGATTCGTTACAGCTCACGTGTATGCGAATTAAATAATGAATGTCGATTAAAATTTTAATTATACTTACAGTGAGTTGCACCAAGTTTAACGACAACTATTATCGATGATTTTGACGTAGATTTGACAGATTTTTTTTATTTTTTTTTATTAAAAACTGACCAGCACTGACCTCTATCTCACCTGATTGTATGTGCAGATTAGACCGAAGATGTAGCTCAAATCTATGAAATATTATGTCAACAGAGTGTGTTACAGAGTGTAGCAAGATGTTGTAAGGAGCGGTGTATATGTTTGCACCTAATTCACTTAATCCATTGGAATACAATACATAGTTTTTGTCCTCGGACGTGCAGGAAACTTTTTGCTAGTACGCAACTCCGACATTTCCATCGTATCGTGGAGCTTCGTGTATAGGGTTATATTCCAGTGTGAAGCGTTGGAGACAATGAGATTTCGCAAAAGTCGGCTAACTTGTTGCGCTCCGCTTGCGATCCTCAATGGCTTTTGATAGGGATCTTGACGATTTTGACACTTAACGAAATAACTAGAAATATTGAGCCTGTTTTCATGTGTATCAGACCATACAAAAACCATAGGAATCATGATATAGGCGATGCGGTTAGCAACCCATCACTATTTCGATTCCCCTTTTGAAATGTTTGTATCTCAAAAGTTTAATACTAGAGACTTTGTAGAATAAATGTAATTTTCTATCACTTAAGCGTTGTCGAATAGCATGCTTACAGCTAATTGCGTACTCGCAGCATTTATTCGTCGGCTTAATCTTTCCCACACTCCGCTTTTTCTCGGCTCAATCGTAGTTTCGTAACGTATTGTGCCCGGCCATTGTTTGGGAGACGTAATCAATTTGAGAGCCGTTACTTGCCTAGTTAGCATTGATTTGCGTTTGAGTTATGACGTCGGACAACTTTGCGGCTGCAACATTAATCTAGAAAATGATTGCGTCCTAAATATTTGATATTTGTATGGCTACTAAAGCCAGTTGTTACGCATGTGGTGCTATTTCGTCTATTGTGTACTTCACATCATTTTATAGAACAAAGATTTGTCAGTACAGTACGCGCAAAACTCAAATACTGCTAAATGGATTTTTATAGTAATAAATAAAATTATTCAACAGGAACCTGTATACATAGATTTGTCAAGGTTTTGCGTAAATTGGTTGAAATATAACGATAATTGTTGGAAGAGCCGGGAAAAGGCCTGTGATTAAAAGAATCTACGCAGACGAAGTCGCGTGAAACAGCTAGTAACATAATAAAGATATAAACTCGTTCCAATAGTATGAAAGTAACGAAATCACAACGAAATCATCAGAATAAGGAGACCGCCGAACTGTCTCGGTTTTGTTTTGGATCGCGTTCGTGAGAGTTTTAAGTAAGTTAGCTAATGTTATGAATGTTACGTTATAACTACAAAGTTTAGTGTTTCTAAAACAAAGCGATAATTTTCTCAAGTATTCGCGTAACATAGCAAGCACGATGCAGAGCTAACCACGTTCACATAAATAAACGACCCTTCTGTTATTGTATTTACTTAATCCACTATAAAAGTAGAAGAAAACTAAGCTAATTGCGAAGACAGACTTCTTACTTTTTTAAAATTGCCGTTATTAAAATTGAGCAAATACGCAAAAAAAAAATTTAATAACGCAATTTTAATAACGGCAATTTTAAAAAGGTAAGGAGTCTGTCTTCGCAATTTCTTCAGTCTACCCGTGATCATGATGCATGCAACTGCTTCGAAATATCGAGTGCTCAATAAATGTAATCGCGGTTCACATCCCGTTTATAATATTTCGAATACGCAAAAAAAATCTTGAATGTAGAGCTCTCTAATTTTCTAGTTTATTGCGCATAGTTTATTATTGTAGCTTACTTATCATCGATTTTGCGAAATCCCCACAGGATAGGGGTTTCTGCAACTGGGGTAACCCCGCTGTAACAAACTAGTGACAGAACCTTCTTAGGTGTAGGTGAAAAACTTAAGTAAATGACCTGTTGTACGTGTGAGTACCTAATGTGTGAAGACAAATTGACGTTCCAAATTAGAAAAATGACTTAAGTCCCATATCAGTTTTGTGTAAACTGCCTACTATAGACTTCGCTTGAATGAGTCTACGCTCGCGCGGAACAGAGGTGCGGGTAGGACGACAAAGCCGACAAAGGGGACCCAGAGAGGTGCCTGCCGCCCGCACCTCCCTCAGCCCCCTTTGTTGTCCGGCGCGGGCGAGGACTCATAGAAGCGGTCGGTCTATACATACAGGTGATTTACTTACTTAAGTTTTTCACCTATACCGTACGCAAGTAAATCTTGGAAAGATAATTACAACACACCGGATAACTCACGTATAAAAGCCGAACGATTCGGACTATTTCGTAGCCCTTCATCAGGGAGCGCTCGCCCCGGCGGCAGCGAAACGAACACTGCGCGCCAACGCTCTGCTCGCGCGGCTACTCGGCGCAACTGACAACGGCGCACAACTACCCTCATTTTTATCGTCATTTTTATTATAGTCTAAAGTAGGGCAGCACACAACACTGATCACGTCACTTTGTAAAGGTTCGCTCACACTCACCGTTTGGTCAATATTTAAAACAGTTTTCCAACTGGGGGGCACCGACCATCCGCTGTCACGATTAAAATTGGCAAAGATAATCTTGGAAAGACATTTGTCGGCAATCTCTTCTTACAGCCTGATTCACGTTAATCGCTTGTTCCCATCACGCTCTATCGACAATGTGGTGAAATTTTATAAACACAAGCAATTTAATGTTTCGTGCAATTAATTTGTTAGTAAAAAGCTCATTTGCGCGAGTTTCTTTTGAACTGCGCAGTTAAAAAGTTATTGTGTAACGAGTAAAAGAGACGCCGCTCATTAGCACGGCTCTTAAACAGATGAAATATTGTGTATGTGTACGATGTTCTGTTCCGTTTCCGTACAATATATTTTAAGAACAACTCGGGATACTTCATGACGGTTTACGAGAAAGTTTACGTATGTAAACATTATTCCTTAGCCTTAGTGTTATACCACCATTACATTCTGAGTATTTACGTAGCGTTAAATGGGGTAAGTAATACGAGATATAACAACTTATTATCTAATGTTCATAATATATACGCTCACTTTATATAAACTCGTTTAGTATAACGTTTACTGGATATAATGAACGAAAATTATAATCTTAAAATATCTAATTATGTAAGGTATAATGTTGTTTATATATAATATCAATTGAAATAACGATCAAAGCATATAATGTTCATAACAGCTAACATCAAAAAGCATAATGCACAGTTGTTTATTGAATTTGCTATGTGGTTAGGGGGTTTTCTAGGTGGTTATAAAAAAAATAACTAACACCAACCTAACCTATCCGAGTCTCTTCCGCTCCGTACCGTCTTGCTCGCTCGCTTCGCTCGCTCGCCGAAAATTAAACAATGTCTTGCAGCTGTTTCAGTTAGGTTAAATGTTTGTTATGTTAAAAGAAATTGAAGTTATATAAAAATAACGTTATATAATTTAAGCCTTATACGTTAAAAAATTATACTTTTTGCTGTTATAGCTAACGTTCATTATATCTTGTGAACGTTATTATTATGAAATTAGATATTTTGTAGTTATATCTCGTGGGACGCACCCCGTTAAATGCGGTCTCTTATACAAGTCGCTATTGGCGCTTGACTTTGAAAAAGACCTCATAAATTTTCGGGTTCTCAATAATTTTGTGGGATTTTAAAGTTCAGTGTTGTCTTTATCAAATGTTCGATGTAATAGGCTTGTACATTCTCCATCAGATTCATACATTGAAGCTATCTAGGCGCTTAAACATATCTGCAGACAACCTCTTTCTCAATAGCATAAACGCGCGTTTAGACAATTTCTGTTCTTGTATAATACTTATAGCAGACATCCTTTTTCTTCTATGAATCTGGACGGTTTTGCATCAATCTACCTCTAAACCACACCCATCTAACAAATACCGCTCTTCATTTTTTTTCATAGCGCCACAAACGCCAACTACCACGCATAAACTAAACAAAATTAAATGCCAAATGAACATCTCCATGGCTCTGTTAATTGCCATAGGAAATGTCGTGTGCAGGATACAATAATATCGTGTGGCACAGTGTGAGAAACGTTAAGAAATCGACCCGGTTCGCCGCAGCTGGCACGCGGTGTTCAAGCTGATATTGACAAATTCGTTTGAGTTTAGTGTGTCAAAATAATATAGCAGTACGTACATACAGGCTAGGGCTAAAAATCTTTGAGAGCTGTTTCTGTGAAAACGTTGACCAACGACGTGAAAGAGTGTCTAAAAAAATGATATCATAGTACAGTGCTTCTAGTTTCTTAGTGTATTTGACAGTTGCCGTGTATCGAATAAACATGAATGAAAAGTACATTATTGGGGATGAGAGCGAGTAGTTTGGACAGAGTGCTCGATGCTGCTGTTGCACTTGCTCTCGATAATAACACCATTTTTCATTCATGTTTATTGAGAACACGGCAACAGTCAAATACAATAAGAAACTATAAATGAAATGAATTGAAATGTTTATTTGCCTAAGTATAAGCACTGTAGGCAATGTATCTCCAGCATCAATCGTCACCGGTTGTTGGTAATGAAATTAATTAAGTACCAAATAGTGATCTGAGTTTTTCCATAAGACTTATGTACAAAAAGTAACGTAGTAGGTAGGTACACACGTAGCTGTCCTGCATTAGTCGCGGAGTAGAAAGATATGAGATGAGAGGTATGAATAATGGTAGCCCTGACCTACGGCTTGAGTTAATATTGTCTATAATGTAACAAAGGCCGTAAAACAATAATAGACACCCAATGGACTGCAAATGTAAAGACGCGGAAGCTCTACCATGACGGCATATCCATTGTGAACCGTCCCTTACATTCATATTTATAAAATTACACATCACTGTAACGAATACGTACCAAGAACACGGCATAGATACCCATATAATAAGTCACGGGCTTAAATATCCATGAAGTCGTCGCTAATAACTCGAAAAATATTAGTGTCTTTTGAAATCTCCAAGCTCGGTTATAGAACGGGCTCATTGTGTCTGTACAGCTGCTTTCTTCGTCTTAATGTTAGGTTTATGACTCTACGTACAGCTGACAATGTGAAATTTATAATCTTTTTGTTTAAATGATCATTTTGAAGGATGGTAATGGTGAGTTTTTTGAGGTCTTAGGCTGGCTAAACGCATTGGTAAAATGAGTCATCGTATAACTTAAATAAATGCTATTATTATACTAGGTGGAAATTACACACACATCAAAAATGACTAGGGATAATTTATATCCCTAGAAAAATTTGATCTTTTGACGCGGTAGTAAAAAATATAAAATTGACAAAATTGACTACGGGGTGAATGTGAGCTAGTACTAGAAGAGCGAACACATTTCAGTAAAAAAAAATTGAATAATAGAATTTGTAGGACACATGTTTTTAAGTCAGGTACATGCTCAGATTCGCATTAAAACCTGACGTTTTAATGACGCAAAAGATAGATAGCTCACATCATCCCCCGAATTACCTATACGATAATTAATACATGGTACCTATTCAGGATGATTTCCTTCGCGGCTAAACAAAAACTAATTGTTCTTTCCGAAATTCCTCTCCGAAATGTTGCATGAAGTTAATCCCGGCAACTATGTCGATAAAAAATTATTCTAGATTTCGTTTTCATCGATCTCCACACCGATCCATCACCCACCCGACCTTGTGCGAAAGTGACAACTTATTTTAATACAATTCGCGAGACGCGAACAATAGTTAGTCTGACGCAAGAGAACAGTCTGTCATCATTATGTAGCGACAATTCGTTTTTTCTTCCGGCAATCCCAAATAGCCAGACACCGTTAATTTCCTTATTATTATCTTGCAACGCAAGTATATCATTTGAGTTTCCGCTTTATGTAAAAAACAGATGAATTATGTGAACGGATACCAGTTTAAAACAGCGACATGTCCGCAAGCTGTCAATGCAACACTATTGTCGACCTTTAAGCAAAGCAAGTAAGGCATTAGTAATTTTAAAGTAAGTAAGTAATCTTTATTTGCAATTAAATACTTAAATACTTAGTACTGACAATAGTACTGAAATACCGAAACAATACCATAATCCTACTACTTATTTGTAACTGAACGTAACGGGGGCATGATAGAGCAACGGGCTATTCCGAAATTCAATTTTCGAAGTTTGTATCATACCGTCCACCTTAAGTACTTTTAAATTAGTGTCAGAGGCACAAAACAAATTTCGATTTTTTTAACTTTTGATTAGGCTTGCAGTGGCTACCTACTCGGGAAACATACTAATGTGTTGTGTAATTTATGATAAGTTTATTGCTTTCCGCACAATTCAGGTTAGTGGTGCGAATTTTTAAAGCTTCACTTTTTCATAGAATTATAATAATGAGTGTCAAAATTTGCAACGCTAATGTCTACTTAGTCTAATTTAGATTTTCTGGTCTAGATATTTATTGAAATCTAAGTAAGTTTCAATAGATCGTAATGGTCTTAAGCACAAAAGTAATAGTTTTCAGTTGGTAACAGAAAATAAATATTAATAGGTACAATCGTATTACAAAACTAACTGCAAACAACACAAACTATGACCTGTGATCAATTGGTAACTGAAGGAATTACCGATGAAGGGATTATTTAATTGGACTTACTTAAACTTAACAGTTAGACCTATGACCTAAAATATCAAACTAACAAATTAAAACTGTGTCAAAAGAAAACATTGACACCGTTACTAACCAAACTAAGACTTATCCAATAAAACAAACCACACTATCCTTACTACAACCACGAACTGTATGTACCTACTACAGGTGTCCTATTACCTACTGACAATTTGTGAGACCACCTACATTTGGCTGTACCTAAATGTATTTGTTTGTAACAAGGCGGTGTCCGGCCTTGTTTATTTTCATCCCATCCTCAATTTTATGTTTTTCTCTAATCCAAATTCAAAATTTAAAACTCATCGATCGTTTCGTTCGATCCTTTATAACGATGTCATTCCCAATTGAGATCTGGTGGAATCAATAAGTACCTATTCACATCACAATTTATACCTCAACATTTTCACAAAGCCGTTAATTGTAATGTTCTAGGATTGTGCAGTACGTTTCTAAATAAGTATCTGTTCATATGCTGTGAAGTGATTGACCTCTAACAAAAAGCAGACCGTTGTTATCATCATATCTTCATTGGGATCTTCTTTATTACCAAAAGCACATTTTGTGCCTTACTTATTTATCAATAAAATCCATTCACCATCTCCGAGTTTCCTTCCTCTCTCCACAACTGCTCACGTGTTGAACGCAAAGTATCTCCAAACGGAACACTAAACTTATTCCTTCATTCATTCAATTAGTGAACTCAAATAATTTACGCACATCAGTGTTATCTTTTCCAGTCCGAAGTCAGAACTGGTTTAATAATGGCTCTACATTTTATTTCTAGACAGCCAAAAACCAGTCCTCAACTATGCAGGTTTTTAGATCACTATCACTTTTATCTAAATTGTTTTAAACATATCTACGGCACAGTTAAGAGAACTAGAAGTCCGGTCTTGAAGGGGTAGGCCCTATATCAAGCTATACCTATACTAGGTATCTTATACATAGGTAGGAGACGAAGTTTGCGACAAAGCCGGATTTAGGTGGTTTGAGGGCTCCTGCGAGTTTGTATGAAAGTCCTTCGTTTTTTGTACTAGAGACCTGCAAGTTGGCAGGAAGGTAGCTTACATAGGAGACGTCAGCCAAGAACGAATTTTTCGACAGGGCCGGGTTTAGATGGTTTTTAAGTGCTCTTTTGAATTTTTATGAAAGTCGGTGGTTTAAACTTCTACAAAGGCTCTCAGATTTTTTTCGAAATATTTCAGCAGGTGCTTAGGTTAGCTGGGGCGTTACCATGACGTCTTAGTGCGATTCAGTTTAGGTTCGCTCGCTGTCATATTCATACTAAAGTGACAGCTAAAACTTGAACTGAGTCGGAATTAGGACGTCATGGTAAGGCCCCAGGACTAAACACGCTTACATTAAAATTTCATAGAAAACATTAAAATACCCTGTATAACTTTATGTCATGGTGTTCTTCGGCAGATGTGGCGGTGATCGCGATGTGCGCGCGCGCAGTGGCGCTGTGGTGCGCGCTGGCGCTAGCCGCCGGCGCAGCCGCCTACACGGTCGACTGCAACCACGAGTATACCGACTGCGACACTGAGCTGGGTGAGTCTAACGTCTCATCGTCATAGTGTAGTGCGATTTTTAGGTGTCGTTGGGAGGGGGGCCGCAGGCAGCGGGAGGTGGCGGCGGAGGAGCATCTGTAACAAAAATTACGTAGGTACTTTTTGTCCGTGTGTGTACGATGCGCAAACTTGCCCCCACAACCGCGCCTAATGGTCTAAAAGTTTGCAGGGCACTGTATGATATACTGTATATCATATACATAATATATTCTGGGTATATATGTCTTCTTCTTGTACCTAGTTACTTCGAGTGCTAGTGGAACGATCACTTATTGGCGCCCAAGAAACTAATGCAATAGTCCATTGATACATCGATATGTTGTTTTCGTTTTTCCTTATTTTTATTCTTTGCTTATTGTAAATTATATTAAGTTACTTCTTTGTGTCGGGTTCTATGTATTTATTTATTTACGTATAGGCTACTAGTTTATGTAGTTTATTTATTTGTGTACCTATCGTTCCGTGAGTCACAGACGGTTCAGGCAGAAAATCGGTGCTGCAGGACAGTTTTTCGTTTACTTTTGCAAAGACACTCATTACACTGACGACCTACTTTCCTGTCTGTGTTTTATGTTTCTATAAAATTGTGTGTCTTTCAAAAGAAAACAAATGTCTTCTTTCTTTTCTTTTTTCTCACGTTCCATTGATAGCCCGGAATAGAGATCTAGTGATTTTGAGCCACGAGGTACGTCTTCTTCCTGGCGATTTATAGTTTAATTCGACTATAGTGTCAAAATATACATGGAAAATGGAAAGGCCACGCTTTAAGATTTATTGGCTAAATCTAGATTGAACTAGGTTAAACCAGCACGTGGCCATTTTACTTCAAACACGATTTTTTTTATTCTGCTGGTCACACCGCTTTCTCACGTTATGCGAGTCATGTCGAACAGTTTAAAATTAACTCGCCTAATTAGTTACTAAGTATGTAACAAGTAAGAACAGTAAATAGTATCACGATATTCTGATTGATCGGGTCGTTGACCTCAAGCGACAGTTATGCGGTTCAAATTGTGCCTTCGTTTTGGAGCTGACCATAAGGCGGCACACAAGTCGTTTGTTAGAGAAATGGAACGTGAAATATTTATGATCATTAAACATAATAATGTTATTTACGCGAATATTTTTTACTTCAATACGAAAAGCATAATTATTATTAAACTAGCTGTTGCCCGCGACTTCGTCTGCAAATAATTCGTTTATCGCTATCCCGCGGGAACTACGCAGTTTTCCGGAATAAAAAGTAGCCTACGTGTTATTCCAGACCATAATCTATCTTTGTTCCAAATTTCATCCAGATCCGTTAAGCCGTTCTGGCGTGAAACAGTAACATACATCCACCCTCACAAACTTTCGCATTTATAATATTAGTTGGATAGGATAGTCAGACGTCTTAAGGTCCGACCACACCGCCGCTTTTACGCAGTGACGTGTCGTAGGCGTCACGTTTTCTCACCGTTTCTTCATACATTTTGTTGCGTATACGCACCGTCAACGTCTTACGCACCGGTGTGGTCGGACCTTTAATGTCCAATTTTGATGCATCACTAAATGTGATAATGATAATTTTCAAAAGGACACACTACTTCACCATTCCAATACCTACAGACATTTTAAAAAAGCCGTGGTAGCCTAGTGGTTTGACCTGTGGCCTCTCAAGCAGAGCGTCGTGGGTTCAAATCCCGGGCTCGCACCTCTGAGTTTTTCGGAATTTATGTGCGAAAATTACATTTGTAATTTGTCATGAGCTTTTCGGTGAAGGAAAACATCGTGAGGAAACCTGCACACATCTGCAAAGAAATTCAATGGTGTGTGTTAAGTTCCCAATCCGCACTGGGCGCGCGTGGGAACTATAGCCCAAACCCTCCAACACACGGAGGAGGCCTATGCCATGAGGCACGCCGAATTTCGCGACAATTTAATAAATAAATGAAAAATAAACGACAATAACAACAACAACATGTACTTACTGAAATTGTAGCGAATTCGGAATAAAAAGGCTTATAAATAAATAAAAATAAAAATTTCTCCTTTGTTCTATATCTAAGTGTATCGAATGTGTGTAAATAAATGTTTCTCTTTCTCTCTTTTTCCATCCAAAAGACAGCAACGGGCTTCAACACAGAGCTTGAATAAAACCGTATTATTTTTTCATGCATTTTTTGTTCAAATGAATAAGCTTTTGTCTTACAAATGGTCTGAGGATTATTTGGCCGTTGTAAATAGTAATGTGATGACTAATTTGAATTGCTTTAGAAATTAATTGCCACATTACTCATAGAACCTAAGGTCGTGGTCACACTGACAACATAGCATAAAGATGTAACGCGTGCATACCTCAAAACAAAGCTCTGCTCTGAGCAAAGAGGTTATAAGTCGCATAAAAGCTTTTATACTTCATTTAATTTACAATGAGAAACCATAATAACATTGTATTGCGTCTGGTCAACTATTTCTTACCTAGCAAATAGTACAGGGCAATAGTTTGGCAGCCGCAAAATAAAATTGTTTTATTGTCACTTTATTTGCGTGTCGTCAATTGTTACTTTAGTACAAATTGTAAAGAGATTACAGTTCACGAGCCCCATTATAATGTTGTTGTGGTTTCTCATTCTAAATTAAATGAAGTATAGATTAATTCATTCCTATAAGGTTAACGTTGACAGAAAATATTAGGAAAATGTTGTTTCGTGCTTAATATGAATGAATTTAAATATAACCTGCCCTGAAAAAGCTATTGTACTCGTAGGCATTTCAGACTATAAAATCAAGACAAATGCAAATTGTGGACGATGTAAATAACGCTTTTAACATTTATTACCTAGACTAGATATTATTTTTATCTGTGGACGTCAAATATTTCTACAGCTTTAAATTTCGAGGCCGCTTTTAACAGCGTGCGCATGAGCACAAAATAGATGACGATCGCAAAGGTTCGCAAGTTTGCAGAGACCAAAGCCTAATGCGTTCTTTAATATTTTTTGCTGTCGGCGTGGTTAAATCTTAACCACAGTTAATTTGCTGTTAGAACGCTCCGTCTATCATAATATGGATGTGACTGATTGCAGAGGAAATTTACTACCACAGGATATCACTCGGGCTAATTCCCACTCATAATAATCATCATCATCGTCATATCAGCCATAGAACGTGCACTGTTGGCTTCCATTTGCCTTGGTTGGAAGCGGCTAGCATCCACCGTGAACCCGTGACAACCAGGTCATCCGTCCACCTCGTTGGTGGACGTCCTACAATACTATAATTATACTCAGTGGCACAAAAAAATTCCAAGCTTCCATATAAAATTACCTATACATGAGGCCATAAAATTTTGAAAAAAAAAATGTTCTTGAATGAACTAGTCGAAAGTAAAAAATTCAGGGGTCCATTTTGAGTAAGTAAACGTTTCCATACTAAATGTTGGGTATAAACTTTATATACTTATTAATAATGCTATAAAGCTGAAAATATAATATACTCGTATACCTACCTACCCTACTTAGTTTCTAGTTTTTCAAGGACCTTACCATGACGTCCTAATTGACAATATTTCAAATTTCTTTATATTCATAAATCAAAAACCATTTCGAGAGAAACACTTGTAGAACACAAAAAATATATTTTTGGATTTTTTCGTACAGTATTTTTTAGAAAAATGAGCAAAATATGTAAAACAGGAAATGACGTCCAGCGGCCGGTCCAATACTGCCATTATAAAAAACCTTGTCTTCCGGGTTTCCCTTTGACATTTACAACTTTCACAACACAAACACTACTGACAGCTGACGGTTAATTCATTCGCACACCGCTCGGCTTTGTTGCCATCGGGAACACTAGATAACTGTTTGCCGGGCAATAATGATAATATTTTTGCAAGTTTTCATTTAAAATCATATTTTTGTGAAGTATTCTGTTTGAGTTTGTCAGCTCGTTTTGACGTTCATCGACAGTGACAACTGCATTCACTGTCAAAGTATTTAAGCACAGGTTTTGGTGGTCAATTAATGTAATTATTTCAACGTTTTTTTAAGTGTACGAAACAAAGCAGTGACGTCATTTCGCTAATACTTGACGTTTGTTACTTACGTCCTTTCTGCTTGAGCAACGATTTAAATGGATTTTTCCAAGAAAATACAAGATTTTCACGAATATAAAAAATATGGGTGTCTTAAATTTGTGCACTATTTCCAGCCAGACAATAAAAAGTAGCTCTTAAAAAATTGAAATATTGTCAATTCCGACTGAGTCCAAGTTTTAGCTGTTACTTTTAGTATGAATCTGACAGCGAGCGAACCTAAACTGAATCGCATTAAGACGTCATGGTAAGGCCCCTGTACTTACCTTTAATAAAATCCGACGTTGGAAGAATTGTTAAGAAAAATCAACTGATATAAAAAGAAGTTCTTATGCGAAATAAAAATAAAATGTTACGCATATGACTCACCGGCGAATTTAGTAGCGTATTGTGTATTTATTGATTTGCAAACCGGTCAGTGTTTTTTTTTTAATTTTATACCCGTAAAGGCCGTGTGAATATTTCGGCGAACGGGTTTGCCATTTTGGTTCGACTTTGACTTTCGTTTGATCATTACATTTTAACGGTAATAGATTTGATCAATGTTGATTGGACTTACAATTATCTCTACTGGCACAGTCACCATCCTTGATTGTGTTTATTGCCATGAAAAAAAATCTCTACAAAGATACGTAAACACATATTGACAGATATCATTTCCATACAATTTGTGTCCTAAAACGAAGTAGTTACTTGAAAATGATTGGTGCCAAAGTCATTTTCAATTTCAAAAAAATAAGAAATAAAGTACAGCCCAAAAGATTTTTCCTTAATTATTGCTTCTGCAGACAGAGAGGGGTGGAAAGAGAAAGGGGAGGCCTTTGCCCAGCAGTGGGAGTGGGACACCTAATAGGCTACTAAAAAAAAAAAAATTGCTTCGGCATCATTTTAGACCGCCTATTACATCCGTCGGCTGTTAACTATTACTTAGTAGGTATGTAACAGAACTTCAATACTCTCCCTAAGCAGTACTGTCAGTAAAATCTTTTGACATTCCTAATTTGCCCATTGGTATACCCGCACAATGATTTGGTCAAAGCTTAAACGTGGGCCTACCAAAATGAGTTTTTGAATGAGAATTCCAAACCGGATTAAGCAAGATAACAGACGCGCTGGCTCACAGACGCGACTTTAAACACATATTTGTCGCTCATCGCGTCCTTTTTACACACTACCAGTTAGACAAGGATGCACTCACCGAGAAACAAGAGCAGATTGGGAGGATGGACGCGAATCGCTTTATTACAAACTGAGAAGAACTGGAAAGAGATAGGTACCCTAAGCAAGATAGCAAAAACGTATTTCTAAACAATCATACCTACTAACGAAATATTCCGGCTTTGCCGTTTTTAGACATTGCCAAAAAGTGCTGACAGTTACTTTAGAATGCTTCTGATTGGTTTCGTGTTCTTCATTTCCTAACTAATTCCTAGTATAAAATAATTAAGCTACCCCAAAGAATACCCAGAAATCTGACAAATCACCTCAGTCCAAAAAAAGATCTAAAATATGGCGGAACAATCGTGACTCTGTCTACGACGCCTTTTTCGGACGCTTCCACGCATTCCTTGTTCTAGTTCGTTTTATTTTATTCGTTTTTATTGCTGTTTTATTCTCTGCGGCCAGTCATCGCAACATCGGTAGATGTTAATTATTGTCTATGGAGGTTGGATATAAAGAAACGGGCGCACCTAACCGCTAAAGTTTCACTGTTTCTCGATTTGCAAGTTTTTTTTTATGTTATGAGCAACGAAATGAAAAGTTTGTGCGCCACATAAATAAATTTGCAGCGTTTTGCCAATTTCATGCTAAATTTGTAGAAATTACCGAGAAAGACTTTCCCGGAGATGCTTATTTTTCTTGAGTGAACCAAATTCTCGTAGTGGAATAATTTCCTTAGAGATAATGTGGAAAAGTTTTGAATCCCAATCGCACGTAAATGTTGGTATTACTGACATTCTGAATTGCTGAAAGATAAACAGATATTATTTGTTGCAGCCTATTGTCGTAGCATTACTAAAAGTAGCCTATATATATAAATGATGTCTCTCCTGTCTGTTATCTCTTTGTTTAGAGATTATGTCATGTCCATTTAAGTGTTGCTATGTTTTGAAATGTAGTAGACTTTACTACGTTACACCACTCTTTAATCATAGCTTCTACTTGTCATGTTTCTTTGGCAAAATTATCTAATTCTCATCCAAAACAAAGGCAACCATTAACTTTTTCCCAACCAAACCACTAAGCCTGGGAACTCACTATTTGTACGGTTAATTGCTTCATAACTTTTGTCACTGTCACAATGACGCATCTTTACTTTTCCACAAAAATAAGTTATGAAATTATCTTTTACTTTTTATTTTCTGGTGCGGGTTCAAAGTGGCGTCAGGAGGAATTAACGTGCATGGCAGTTTGTTTTGGTCATTAATAATTAATTACTTATAAGTAAGTTTGTTTACAAACAATGACATGAATTAAAAAAAAAACCATATTAACCTTAAGATTAATGCTCATAATTGGTTTTTACGTGAGTTTTTACAAACCGATGCTAAAAAAGTGCGGAAGATACCAAATATTTAAAACTAATACCTACCTAAACAACCTTCGATTTTTTCCTTCCTCTAATAAAGTAGGTAATATTCTACGCGATGTTCAATGTGCTATTGTTAATAATAATCGTGAACTAATCGAAAACAACCAAAACGTGAATCCACGAATCGTGTTCCAATTAAGATCGGACTTAAAGGCGCGTTGTTTCGAAGTGTTCTACAAAATTAATAGTATAAAGGGTCTGTTTCGTCATTGGAAGTGATGAAAATTTCATCACATTTAAATAAAACTTTAAAAGTAAAACGGGCGGTGCTTAAGGTAAGACTAAATTGTTCACGTTTGACGTTGAAGGTTATTTAATACTCTTACCCTTTGGTAAAACGTAGTGAATATTTTACTACGCTGACCTATCCCATACTACGTGTTTAAAGTGTCAAAGAGTCGCGTGCTAGGTCACTTTGTTCTCAAAGTGACACATGCCACTTGAAAAACATAGTGTGGGATAGCCGTTAAGCGATAAGAGATGCAAATTAATTCATGTTAATAAAACGAAATGTATTTTTTATCGAGTGAAGACGAAAAACTGGAAGACGCTACGTAGGCCGGCCTTACACCTTTGATTTTAACTCTGAAGACCGAAGGGAATTTGTTTAAAGTAAAGTTGGCTTTAGTAAATGGGCTGGTATGCCTCTTTACCTTAGATAATGCGGCCACGGATAGCTCCATCGATGTGCTTCCATCTCTTTTTAACTTGCCAGGGAACAAAGGACGACAAACAAGTACCTAAGTCACTCAGTCTGAGTCGTAAATTATGGCGGAACCACATTATTAACACCCGACGCCACCCGACGCCACGCGACGCGTGTTGAGTCGAATCAAATTGTATTATTTTCTATGACCAGAGCCACACTGTCAACACCCGACGCGACGCCACGCGCACACACGCCACCCGACCCAGACGGGCCAGATCGACGTGTCGCCGATGGTGGGGGTAAACACCCCACCCGACGCAACACGCGCAGTGTGGTTCTGGACAACACCCGATGCCACGCGTCAGTTGTTCGAGAACATTCACAGAATGTATGCATGTGTTTGTGAACTACACACTTCCACAGCTGTCAGCTAAAGAAATTGATAGCGTGTCGTGGCATCGGGTGTTGGTTATGTGCACGGTGCACACGGTGTCGACACGTCGGGTCGCGTCGCGTGTTAATAATGTGGTTCCGCCAGTCGTCACAATTTAAAAGGCCCGTTTTGACATTTGTCTTCCTGACGTAACTAGTGATGTCACCGAATGACTCGGTACTCGATACTCACGATAAATCGATGCAAGTTTGCATGTGTATTTGATCGATTTAAATATGTATTGTAAAGACGCATTGGATTAAAGTTCTGATTAGAAAGTGAATCTTCTTCAGTCAATCATTTTCTTCAGATGATGAAGACGAACCATTCTATTGAAATCATTGTTGCCATTGTTTACAGCTTTGAGCTCCAAGGTCATAATTTTCAGTAAAGATCACTACACAGCTGGTGAAATTCAGTAATTAATTGGTCTAAATAACATAAATAAATCCGGCCAAGTGCGAGTCGGCCTTAAAAAAAATTATCTTTATCGATTTATTTTTTCCTTATCGATTATTAATAGTCTGTGGACAATATGAAAAAATCGTTATGCACAGCACTTAGCTGAGTGAGCGATACCCATCAATGAAAAATGCAATTACCTTCAGAACATTTCGATCGGTAAAAAATAGAGAACTTCATGGGCGTGAACTGTCAAAACGGGCCTTTTAAATTGTGACGACTTTAGGAGCTATTTATACAACAAACTATTTTGTACTCTACCAACTTTACTGTCTCTATTCAATCTAGTGTTTCAATGACTATTGTAATAATAGTACTATTGCAAACAATACATTCTACACACATTCATCATCATCATAATGTACCTATTGTCTAGCGAATTGCGGGGATTTCAAAAAAAATATATAATAGAAAACACTTTCTGACACTATTAAGTTGGATACTTTAAGTACTTATTAAGCCTATTCTGGTAAAAGTAAATACTGAGAAGCAAAAATAAAGAGTCACTTTGTATTGCATCCTGTATGGAAATTAATCCGATGTTTTTGCTGATCAGTATTAATTAGTTGTTACTTCTGAGAAGTCCTACTTGTTTTATAATTTTTATCAAGTGAATTTGGACACGATTTAATGTAAATATCGAAGACGAGACGTATGCAGCCAAATGCTTAGATTTCTTAATTCTGTACCTATTCTATTTCAGGCACCCTTGGGAATCTACATGTTACATTTAAGTAACGTCGCTTAACTTTATGAAGTGGCGTTACAGTGCTACATATTACAACAAAATGTTAACCAAAACATCATTTAAATTAACAAAATGTTAATTAAACAGCATGACCAGCCTTAATTAAGGTTGTGTTGTAAATAACATGCGATAAAAAATATTAAGTAAAACCGTTGATGCAATTGTAAATATAAGGATAATGAAACGATGATGGATTAATCAGGTTTAATTTGGAATCTAATAGCGTTCAGAAACGAATAGTTAAATCTGTATCTTCTTTTGGGTCAACCTACTCTTCGATGGCCATTCTGTGGAACCCAACAGATTCATCCGGCAGACATGTTCAGCTCTGTCCCATTTAAACCTAACGATGAACCTCCGGTAATACTCCAGAACAATTATAAGACAAGACTCCTTGTAGAATTGCGTCTATTGCCGCAAAAAGTCTTCTTTTAATATGGCCCCATCGATCGATACGATGATTTTGCCAATGTCAAAGTAATAATTGGTATTCAAAAATCTTGTGACAAAAATGTCGGCGACTTTTAACGACTCGGGCTTTTAACCAACGGATAATGATATCCCTCCAATACACGGAGGAGGCCTATGCCATGAGGCACGCCGAATTTCGCGAAAATTTAATAAATAAATAAAGAAAAAAGAAAAAAACAAAACTACAATAACAACAACAACAACAACAACATGTACACACGGCAAAATAATTCGGTAAGCATAGGCACGCACACAAACGTCGTCTATGTTTTGAGTACCGACATGAACATTACGTAGAATCCACATGTGAATGTGTGAGTGAGTTCGATCGTATATCTACCCTCTCAGTACAGTTTTTTTTAGTAATAAGATAAATAAGTAATGTCGCTGTAATTTACCTATTTATTATATAAACAACAACAATAACTATAAAATAACAATGAAGAAAGTTGCAACTATTTTAGTTAGTTTATAATAAACTAAGTTAAAAATAATTACAAATTAAACTAAAAAATCCCCTTGGTATCGTGCCTGGCTCAAAGGTTTAAAAATTCAATATCTCCGGTTTAAGTTAATTCTACAGAAATAATGTAAAAGTATTGTTTTATTGTTGCATTTTCCTAAAAACATTTTACATTATTATCTTACATTGGATATTGTCATCGCAAGTGTAAGGCAAGAGAGGCACCCCGGATCGAGTCTTACTTTGACCTTGAATCTTTAAATTTATGCAATCTGACGCATTGAACTATTATTACCAGCGTAGTAGCTACCATCTCACTGATTCAACGTGTTATATTTTTATTTCTCATCAAGTCTGGTCTGAGATTCAATTCCAACATTTCCAACCAATATTCCTTACAACCAGCATCGCCATTTAAATAACATCCAAAAATGTCATTTCTTCTAGGATTCGAACTCGGTTCACTAGAAAGCGAGTGCACAAATCAAGTATTCGAGTTGCCTTTGTGACCGCTGAGCCACCTAGACATTTATTATAGCTGGTGAATTTATGAATTACTACGTCCAAACTGTGACTACTGCATTTGCAATGTGTAAATAGTTGTTTAACGAGCTTTGAAATAAGGTTGAAATTAGAAGGTTGAAATTTGCTAGACGATACACATTTTATTCATTGTCGTCTAACAATATAAAGTATATTCTACCCTCAAATTATTAGTAATATGAATTTGTCAACGCTAGCCGCCATTCGTTACGCCTTGTTTTACAAGTGGTTTTACAACAACGAACTGTTTAATTTTGCCTTTGAAATACCTTGTGATTTGCAAAATATGGATAGTCATCATCTTTTTTGAAAAGAGCAGAAATTATTGTTCTTTACGAACAAAATATTTCTATAAGGAATTGATATATCGGTAAGTAGACAAAGTGTCTGATAAAATAATTACTTCTTATTTTACATCAAATTTCTTCATGGTGTTAAAAACAATGATTTTATTATTGTATCCGTAATGTATTCAAATAACTTTCTTTGACGAAGAATGTTTTTTATTAAACTTCATTTATTTTGCAGCGGAAGACTTCAATTATGGATTCACCGTTATACAGACTTCGGGCACGATAAGAATATTCCTTCTGTGTCAAAACAAGAAGTCTCATCTTCACGCCATTTGGACATAAGTAGTTGCCGCACACGCTAAAGGGACCTATTTCATATCAACGAGAGACAATGTTACTTACGTTGTAAACTGTGCGACTTCATCTGCATGTTGCAGGATAGCATTGTCGTAACTCGTAAACCAGCAAAAAAAGTGCTTCAACGGATCAGCCAGCATAGATGAAACAGAATGAACTTTGATCGTGAATATTTATAATTTTGATTCGAATAGGTAATAATGTAGTGATTTTTAGTGATGAAAAACCATTTACGTCTGAAAAAGGTGGACGAAAATTTTTTTGGCGAAAAGTGCTTTGATGTCATCCATGGGATTTGTGAGTTAGTGGGTTGGGGGTCGTAATAACAGTGCTAAAAAAAAGTGATGTGTGACCTATTTCGTGCATAACAATATTATTGTGTCATAGTCAAAGACTGGCTGAGCACCCAACAAGATTCCTTAACTTTTATTAACTGGGATCCATCTGATAGGTATAAAATCCAAAGCAAATTTAGGTAGCTTAGTCACTTGAAAGTGGAGATTTAATCCAGTGTGCAATGATGTTATTGTTAATGGCTGTCATTTAACATGTCGATTCATTTCACCACTGACTTTATTTCTCAACAAATAAAACGTTTCGTTCATCTTTCTCAGACTTAAATAAAATAAATAAATCGGAAATTCTTATAAATGATACTCTTTTCAAAACCCTTGTTAATTCGAATAAATTACATCTTAAAAATAGCCCTTTTGTGGTGTGCATTCAATTTACCATTTGTATTGTAATTTTAAATTATGTTTGTAACAGAAAATTTTAATTAATCTAAAATCATACTGGTCACTATAGTGTGTGTTGTTTTACGAATAAATGTTGTTCTTCTTCTGTTTTAATTATAAGGAACAGCATGCAATTTTATTTTGCTAATTTAATTACTACATTAATACTACATTACTTAAATGTTGTAATAAACAATTTGAAACAATGATTTTATTTTCTTATTTTGTTCTTTTACTTTCTTTTTTTCGTGTTTGAAGTAGTCATGATTTGGTTTTGAGATAGTTATAAATTGAAAAAAAAAATACAAAATAGACACATTTGTGCAAGATTCGAACCGAGGTCTTTAACTTTCATAGTCCTAATCAGTACGACTGAGCCACCGCGCTCATATTATTCATGACGAAATTATTCTTCCATTGAGCAAAATCGTTTGAATAACAATAACCTTTACAATAAGAGATATGTGAAGGTAGTCAGAGAACACAATCAGCACACATAGGCCATATTAGTGTGAATACTCGTGTGGATACAAAACCATTTTGTTGTGTGTGTAATTAAGGCAGCGGATAGGTGCGGATGTGTGTATAGAATGACACACATGGACAACTAGGGTGCATACCGAATAGTTTTGCTGTGTGTACTTACCGAAATTGTAGCGAATTCGGAATAAAAAGGCTTATAAATAAATAAAAATGATATCCCTCAGAATCTGCCAGGAAATCATTAACCGATGCCTAGGGTGCACCAGATCAAGCATTGTTTCTTTCCCTCGGACGGCTCCAAAAACGACGCAACTCTTGACCACACGCGGAGGTAGCCCAACTCGCACCCCCCGCAAAGTCAAAGCTCTGAAATTTGACAGTTGCCAATCTGTTCGGTTAACCCTATCGCATCACCATCATGGTTGCATTACTAACGCCTTATAAAGAAGCAGTAATACATCAATTGGTCCTCAAGGCGAGCTGCTTTCACTTACCATAGAGATCTCATCTATACGGCACAAGGCCGATCATTGACAATACGATGGAAATAGACCATAGAACACATGAACGGAGTTGCTTTTGGCTAGTCCTTACACAACATTTTATGAAGGGAAAACTTCTTTAGCGGTGTTGGGCGCTTTTTGTATGGGTAAAAAATGTTAAACTCGCGTCAGGCGTAAGACGGAGGGAGAGTTTAAGTACTTACCAGGATATCAGGATCCTCTAAGAGCTTATTTTGAAATACGACTGAAGCTAGAGTCGCGTTCGATTTTTGAAGTGTATGTTAATTTCGTCGTTTTAACATAATGTCAGGCCAAACGGGCCTAGTGGTATAAGGTGTGGAATAACAGTGCGTTCTCTCAAGTGACCGCAGTTCGAATCCCGTGTAGAACAAGTTTTTTTTTTTTTTTTTTGCGCGAGTGTGTGGTTGTGTAGTTTTCACTTCTGCCAGCCGGCACTCCCGGAGTGCTACCCGGTTTTTTTTCCGACACATAAACGCACGTTGTTATCTCCCGTTGTAAGTGCCGTAAGATGTAGACCGATTCACAGATTGGCATAACATAAGGCTCTATGCAGTATTCCATGACGCAATATGTGGTTATGATTTGACAGGTCATGAGTTGAAAAGATCAGATTGTAATTGTTTGTTTATCTGTGGCTTGAATGTTGGGTATGTGTGCGTGTTGTGAAACACGATTAAATTTAGAACAACATATAGCTTTTAACTCTTAACATACATAAATTACTAGCTGTTGCCCGCGTCTTCGTTTGCAAAGAATTCGTTTGTTCGCTATCCCGCGGGAATTTTCTGGGATAAAAAGTAGGTTATGTGCTATTCTAGACTTCCTATCTATGTGCCGAATTTCATCCAGATTCGTTGGGCCGTTCTGGCGTGATTGAGTAACAAACAAACATCCATCCATCCAAACTTTCGCATTTATACTATACTCACGGGCAAAAATAACGGATCGCTTTTCATATAAATTTATATGAGAAGTGACTCGTTATTTTTGCTCGTCAGTGTATTAGTTAGATTGTAACGGTCGGTATGATTAGAATTAGCTGTCGCATCTTTTGTTTCATGTTTCTTCGAGTGTTTATTATCGCCTCAAAATATAAGATACTAGCTGTTGCCCGCGGTTTCGTCCGCTCGGAATTAAATATAGCCTATGACATTCACAAATAATGTAGCTTTCTATTGGTAAAAGAATTTTCAAAATTGGTTCCGTAAATCCAGAGATTACCCCCTACAACCCTACAAACTCAAAAACTTATCCTCTTTTTAATATTAGTATAGAATAGATAAATATAAATAGGTACTTATTTGTATGAAAATAGGAATTAGTGATTTTCGGTTTTAATCCTCTACTGATTTGTTGTATCTACCACTTATCCTCTGACCCCCTTATTCATAAACGCTCTGTAGGCTTCTGCTAACTTAGCAATCGTTTGTCCTTATCTGCCACTTTGACATTTACCTTTCACGGATAAGGACAAACTATTGTATAGAGCGTTTATGAATAAGGGAGTGAGTAAATAGTGTTATTTTGACAGACTACTCAATAGATACTTAAAAAAATAGATTTATTCTATAGTTTGTTTACATGAACACAGTTAGTAAATGCACAACTACCAAAAAGTTATTACTTCGTTGACGTAATAAATATATACGCATATTACCGTGACTAGTTAGATTTACCTTTAAACTTCCTTCCTATTATTTACGTAATTCAGCCACTTCATTACCAAACTTACACCTACTAATCTGTAGTAGATACAGGCAACCCCAGTTGCTTCGTCCCTTTCTAACCAGTACAATAGAAAAGAGACGCACTGATGGAGTGACGCGCTGTTGTGCGTGCGTCGCGCTTGACGGCCGGTTATGTCAACGCGCACGCTTCCTGCGGTTATCGACTCCTGCGCACATGGAGGAAATAACTAAATAGAGTGGCAATAAAGGCTACCCAATTATGGCAACACAACATCAGTTTATTTCCACTAACACTATTTTTCCCCGATTCCTTTATCTCCTACATGGAACGAAGCCATCTAAGTACCTAATTAGAATTTTGAGTATTAATTTACGTTTGCTATGCCACACGATTAAAATATTTCACGTCGCCCCAAGCCGTAAGAAGCAATTTACCGCCCGTTACGCGAGTGGATACGTGCCCAAATTTCCACTACATAGCCAGGGGAAGACGTAAAATTGTGTACACACCACGGGGGGTGACAAAAAAAGCCTCAGGTCGCATGTTTATCGCCCTCGCCTTAGGCTCGTGCGACAAGTTCCTGCGATCTAAGATATTCTTTATTTCACCACCCTCGGGGTGTAATTTACTAAACTGTTCATATCGATCATAATAAGCTGCTTATTCAATTCTCGTGACCTTCGACCTTCGGCTGGCCATTATTAGCGCAGTAATCGTAAATATCAGCTTGGCTTAATTTTATGACATTTCCACTCTATTAGATTGTTAGCTCTATGCCTGCGTACCTACGTCTGATTGCTTTTATAAGGCGATGGGTACACTTGGAGACAAATGACGCGACATGTTGCGAAGTAGGTAGTCGGTCCGCTAAGGCTAGGGGCACACTATCGTTTATTTTTCCAGATCGAATTTTTCTTCGCGTGTCGAAGTGTAAATGTCGCGTGGCGAATTTTGAAGGTTTGGGCGCATAACGTCCCACTCGCAAAACGTCTTTTCTACAAATGGTCCCTTATGTAGGTAAAATACCCCATTCGCAAAACGTCCCTTTGTCAAAAGGTCCCACCCCTTTCGCAAAACGTCCCGTCTGGAAAAAGCTTGTTTCAGTAGAGAATAGGAGTCTTCTCATGGGATAAGGATCGTTTTGCGAACGGGCCATTTTGCGAAAGGGACGTTTTGCGAACGGGACTTTATTTATGTGAAGGGTCGTTTTGCGTAAGGGGCATTTAGGAAAGGGAAATTTCGCAAAAGGGACAAAGAGACATTATGTTTGACTGTGTCTATATATAGGTATGTACTGTCAGTGTCACGTAAAATTTAAACTGTATTTACCCACGACGGAACGGAGGAGGTATATGCGTTTAGGGTGATAGGTTGTGTGTTTGTCCGCAAACATTTATGTTCTCATTTTTTACCATTATTTGTTTACCAATGCGCCATTTGTTTTAAAGTCACTGCGGAAAAGTAATAAGGTAATAACCAAAGCGGCAATTCGTTTGTTTGTCGGGACTCAATCACGCAAAAACTTCTGTGCATTGTAACGCGCTTTCACTTACTAGGTAATTTTCCGCGCTGTGGTTCGCTTGACATTTGCGGATTTTCCCACGGGAATAATTCATTTTTGTCATCACTAATTTAAATGACGTCGTCGTTTGCATGTGACATTGTTCTTAACGTTCTAAAAAGTACAATCACACTCTGTTCGCGTATATGAATAATATACTGAGAGATATGTATATAACAATGTAATTTGCTGCCATTTTACCTGAAGTCTACAAAGACAGAACATAATCTTTGTATAAACTAGATGACGAGTCGCACCTAAGTATCAGCCCGTCATCATATATCAAAAAAGCCGTGGTAGCCTAGTGGTTTGACCCGTGGCGGGATCCCTCCGTTTCCCTTAATTTCATTTGTACTATTTTCATTTGCCATAATGGTCACTGGCTCACCTTCATTTACCCTAATATCACATGCCATAATTTTTAAATGCCATAATACTCAAACGTCATAATGTTCAACATCCCTAATATTAGATACCATCACTTTTCATAATTTTTGATTTCCATAACGTTCAGAATCACTAATATTTCATGCCATAACAATCATTTGCCATAATTAAGGAAAAAACAGATCCAGACTGTTGAAATTTACTGCTACCGAAACTCGTTAGGTTCGTTAGGTTTCTTGTGACCCTCAGAGCAGAAATAGAAGCATCTGCAAGCGGGGCGAAGTCCCCCGCAATTTTAAATACACAGGTCACATGACTCGTCAATTAATCTAGGTATAGGTTAGGTTAGGTTAGAATGGTGTCAAGGCGCGAAGCGCCAAAATTAGGCGGAATAGGAGCTCCGCGAAGCGGAGCTCCGTCGACTTCGCCTCAGGGTCGTTCAGTTCATATTAATATTTGTTTTCCAGACATAACAAATGTAAAACTACAGTCTAGCGGCGAGTAGCTGAACGAAAATAAAAGAAAATATTAGGAAGTAGTTCCGCTATTCGACATCAAGTCTTCAAATCTTTTTCTTAAAATTCCTTACAAGAATTAAAATTCTGGGTTTTTTATGGCAAATAATTAGTATGGCGTTTGAATTTTATGGCAAGTGATTTTAGGACACTTGATAATAGGAAAAATGAAATGTATGGCAAACGTATCGTTATGGCACCTGAAAATTATGGCAAATGAAAATATGGCCAATGATCATATGGCATATATATCGTTATGGAATATAAAATTATGGCAAATGAAATTCGGGCATGTGAAATTAGTTCATACGATATTCGGGCAAACAATAGAGAACCGTGCGGAATTACATTTGAAATTTGCCATGAGCTTTTCGGTGAAAAAAAAACATCGTGAGCAAACCTGCACACATCTGCGAAAGCAATTCAATGGTATGTGTGAAGTTCCCAATCCGCACTAGGCCCGCGTGGGAACTAAAGCCCAAACCCTCCAATTAATGGAGGAGGCCTATTACTATTACAAGCGGAAGTCTCTATCTAACACATGGTATCAGAAAGAGACTTCCGCTTATAAATAGTAACATGTAGCTTAAAATAGGGCCCAGTAGGCATATTGTCTAACTCGCTCGCGATCGCCATCGTGTTCATTTTGACAGTTCTTGTATGAATGTGACAGCTAGCTGATTCCGATGCCAATTGTCAGCCCAATCATGAACTGTCAAAATGAACACGATGGCGATTGCGAGCGAGTTAGACAATAAGCCTACAGGCGTCGCCAAACCCTTCAAATGGTTCAAGATTAAAATATGGCATCCACATTCATTTCTTTGTTAACAACATAAGAAAACAGTGAAGACTAACTCTTACAATCTGACCACCAAATAAGAATAAAATTAAGTAATTAAAAAGCCTCATTACGTGACTGACATAGCTTGTCGTCGTCTGCTAATTGGTCGATTTATTTTAATTGTTACAAACCAAAATGTGAAGAGACAAATTAATTTGGAATGAACTTGCGTGCGATATAATTTAAGTATGATACGACCGGATAGCCCAGTGGTTGGTGGCCCTGACTAATGAAGTTAGAGTTCCCGGATTCGAATCCCGGTAGGGGCAGGCATTTGTACGTAAGTAAGTAAGTAAGTACCTAAGTAATGCTTTATTGTACAAATATAAAGAAACAGATACAATTCATTTGTATGTATTTAAGTATGTTTTTCTGTTTACATACATATTATATATGTATGACTAGCTGTTGCCAGCGACTTCGTCTGCAAAGAATTCGTTTATCAATATTCCGGGATAAAAACTAGCCTATGAGCTATTCCAGACTTTCCTCTATCTATATGCGCAATTTCATCCAGATCCGTTGGGCCGTTCTGGCGTGATTAAGTAACAAACAAACATCCATCCATCCATCCATCCATCCATACTTTCGCATTTATAATATTAGTTAGATAAGCTTTGCTTAGTTTGGGACTAGGTCAAGTTTTCGCCACTGTCCACCGCGACCGAGATTAAATAAATAAAAAACCTTTAAAAAGGGCTACTTTACATACGTAATACTTAGTGGGTCAGGTGCATTTATTTTATTACATTTTAGTATATTATATTAGTTATTTAAACACCTTGACTTAATGATGACCGCTAAGTGACAGACATTATTACCTATCCTTTCTTAAGGGGGTTGCTCTTCCATACAAATCTTCCGTGCAGCTGCATTTCGTCCACAGGCTTAATTTTAATGCGGTTTTTTGAGGATAGTTAGATATGGATATATTGTGTGCGCAAATTACAAAAAGGAGTGCATTTATCATACCGAAATTGCAGTACGATGCAGTAAATTTTGATGCATTTTACAATAGTGTGAGTGCCTAGTGTCAAATAAAAATGGTTGTAAAAACCAATCGACTATTTCGAGCAGTCACGTGACCACTAATGTGGCTCAGTAGTTATGACTCAAAGAACTGAATAGTGAGTGACCAAGTTCAAATCCCGAGGCCGCATTTGATTATTTTATATTTTCTAAACATTTTTTTTTTATAATTTACAAATAATAGGTGAGTAACACCATCTCAATGAGATGTAGAAAACTTTATGTTAAATACAATATTTTTCTTGTCAAACCAAATCAAAGAAGTGATGGTTTTAAAACAACCACAAACTTAACGGGTTGATTTAGGGCAATTTATGCCCATTGTCAGACCTAAACTTGTAGTAAGTACTCTAGTATTAGGATCACACGTGCTTATTACTTTGGCATAGATGGTGGCGCCCCGCAGTCACATTGCCACCTTATAACATGTTTTGCCTTATGTACTAAAAAAAGGTACTCAACCACGGAAATTACACCTATTAAAATAAAAAAGTTCTTCTAGTTAATTACACGAATGCTTCTCACGAGAATCGAACCCTAAACCTCTGCATCAAATCACAGCCATACACCACGGCAATGATTTTAAAATCAGACAGGTGCTAAATACAAAATAGGCCGAGTAAATAGGTTTTCTCAATTATAGAACATTAAAAAAAAACATGCGATCAAAAACCTGGCTAGACGGGTAATTAAAAAAACAATGACATGAAATTGTCATAAACTAATGATTGAACGTGGTGTCTCAAAATAAAAATACTTAATCATTTTATTCGGAATAAATTGAAGTCAATTGGAAGTAAAAGACGTTACAAGCTACGATATTGGACGCAGCGTAGGCATTCATTTGGACTTACTTACAGGTATGTACCTACTTATCGATTAATCATAATATTTATTAAGATACAATATTTCAACGTTTGTGTCAGATTGGTAGAAAATATTTTGTAAACGCAATTGAAGTGCTCAGTCCCGGTGTCTGCATGTATTCAAATCTTGGAAGTGAATTTTGACCCACTTCTAATTGATCAGATGGACGTGAAATCTGGCATAAGTAGGTACTTGTAAGTCAGACTTGTAAGAAGTTCTACAGTAATCTTGAAGTGAAATTCTGGTGGCTCAGCCAGGGTCGCTTTCGCAGTTGGAAACTCATCAACAGAAAAAGTAACAACCATCCATACTAATACGTTTACGTCTAATTATAACTTTTAGAACTTAGAGGAATCTGTATTCTGTAGTGCTCGAATCGAACTTGCTATTGACCAGCTTTTTTAGAGTTCCGTATCCAAAGGGTGAAAACGGGAATCTAATTACTAAGATTCCACTGTCCGTCTGTCTGTCTGTATGTCTGTTTGTCTGTCTGTCTGTCACCATGCTGTATCTCATGAACCGTGATAAATGAAATTTTCACAGATGATGTATTTCTGTGGCCACTATAACAACAAATACTTAAACAGAATATTTTTGTCCATCTGTCTATGTAAGTAACCAATGTAAAATGACCTCACACTGCTTAGATTTTTACTTAGAAGCCACTGTCCGTATGTCTGTCTGTCTGTCACCAAGCTGTATCTCATGAACCGTGATATGGCTATCAGCTATCATGGTTTTATGTATGTATGTATGTATAACTCTTTATTGTATTGTTCTGATTGTATTGTATTTGTTTGTCTTTGTTGTTTGTTTGTTTTGTTGTTGGTTGTTTAACACCAGCTGAAATTTTCACAAATGACGTTTCTCTGTTGCCGCTCTAACATTAAATACTAAAAACAGAATATTTTTGTGAGCCTAATTAAGTATGTCAATAACAAATATAAAATTACCTCATACCGCCTGCATTTTGGTTAGGAGGCAGGGCTCTGCTAACAGTGGATTTTATATTTACTTGCCGAATTTGTACGAAAACCTCAGTACGCGAGTCCGACCCACACTTGACCAGTCTTTGGTGTTCGGAACACAAAGGAGCTTACCTATTACTGCTGTATTGTGGTTTATTTTATGGCCACATTGTTCAAATTCGTCCGTCTATGTCTGTCTATCTGTCCGTCTGTCCTAACTTTACCCATATTAGATAGGTAGCTATATTTTACTCATTTTCATGCTGGTCTGGAAGCAAGGAAAAAACATAGAATGTACCAGTTGCTTCGCTTCCCGCGCAAATGGTAAATGCAAAAATCTTAGGAATCATTATTATAGGCGATACGGCAGTCCATCACTAGTTTGATTCCGCTTTTCACCTATATGCCCACAATCATGCTTGTTCTTGGTGAACTTAGGGTTTCGTGACCTTAGGCTCTGTCTACCTCGTAAGAGATAACGTGATTTGTGTATGTATGTACATATTTTACAGAGTATCCGACCGGCGTCCAAATACGTTGTATACATTTAGAAAGGTATAAGAGAGGTAAGTAAAATAAACAAATAGAAAAAAGGAACCAGCGTAGAAGGACTTATTTTGTCTGTCTATCTTTCCGTCTGTCCAGGTTTTATATTTTTAGCTTTGTATGTTTATATACCTACTTTTGTTTTTTAACTACTTTTGTGATTGTCATAAATAAACTTTGTCTTTCATCTTTCTGTCTGCTTGTCTATCTGTTTGTCTGTATGTATGCATGTCTGTCTGTCTGTCTGTTTGTCTGTTTGTCCAATCATCCATCCGGCAGTCCATCCGTTCATTTGACTATCTGTCTATGCGTCCGACCATCCATCCAGCGGTCCATTTGACCGTCCGTCTGTCCATCTGTCTGTTGTCTGTGCATCCGAACAACCGTCCGTTCATCCGTCCGTCCGTCCGTCCGTCTGTCTGTCTGTCTGTCTGTTTATCTGTGCGTACGACCGACTGTCCGTTCGTCCGTTTGTCTTTCTGTTTGTCCGTCTGTCTGTGCGTCCGTCTTTCTGTCTGTTTGTCTGTCATTATAAATATTATTCATCCATTCGTCTGCCCATCCGTCTGTATCCTTTTGTAGTACTGAGTGTACGTTAATTTTTCAGATTCAAATTGGATTCGGAAGGTAATTTTTGTCTCCAGTAAGAGGAAATACTAAGTGAAGCAAACTTCCACTGGACGCGAGCGTATCTTTCTTGCTATTATTGTGCAAGAAGGGCAAAAAGTTTACTGCTGGTGTGATGATAAAAAAAAAATTGTTTAAAAACACATGAAACATTCTGTTGATTTTTATTGGCGTAATTTGTAATAACATAACATAATGAGATAAAAATAACTAGGGAAAATATCAAGACCGTGAAATGCCAGATGTCCAACAGCGGAGTTTTGTCAACCCTGTTCTGAAGACTTTTCGTCCGTCTTTCATGTTCTCATTACCTATGACCAGTAAAGCAAAAGGAAACTGTATGATACAGGGTGATATTAATATCACCGTCCAAGTTTTTACGTAGTTTTTTACGTAGGTATCATACGCAATCGTATAGGTACCAACCGTAAGTCGCAGATTCATGGTGGATGTAAGCCGCTTCCAACCGAAGCAACTGGAGCTCTATGAAGGAGGCATATGGCCAACAGTGGACGTCCTACAGCTGATATGATGATGATGATAATGATGACAGGTATCATTTAATGATACTATTTGCAATATTTTAATACCAAACTGAAAAATAATGCTTGTATTTGTCGTGTTGTTGCTTTCGACGGTGATAAAAAAGTCAGCCTATATAATGCCAAGTAGGAAAATAAGTTATGATTGTTTTTTGTATGCATGTAAAAAATATTATTTTGTGAACAATAAATAATAAGTGGCAAATTTCCATCACATGCAATTCAGTTATGAAACTTATGAATAATCTGTCGTGTAAAATTTTATTTATTGAATATGTTACGTGATCTACAAACTACAATTTCGTGACATCTTTTAATAAATTATTAAATAATTTGAGTTTCGTATTGAGAGACTCATGTATTTGGAAATGTTTGTATTTTTCGTCTTATTTCCCTAGGTATTGACTATACGTGGGACTGCCTATACAACGGATCCCATTTCGTACCTTCTATCAATAGTTTGATCATTTGTACATAGGTATAATGTATATACTATCAATCAACAGGCTAGCAACCCACACTCATTTTGATTCTCCTTTCCACCTATACGCCCACAATCATACTAAACGTGGCCTTTAGGTCTTGTTACCTTAGGCTTTGTCTACACCGTAAGGGTTAAAGACGTGATTTAAGTATGTATGTACTATCAATAAAAGAGCCCTGCAGGAAAACTTGAGGAAAAAGTAGTTTCAGGAGGTACTTCTCACTAAATTTTTGTATGAATTTTCAGTATCTTGGTATGGTTTTTGTGTGAGCATAACTCTCTCAGAATTATAATTAGTTAGGCATAATTATCAATAACTAGTCAGTGTGTGTTATTTCAAAGAACTTATCGCATTTAGAAAACATAGTAGAAATAGAAAAATATAAATTTGATCATTACTGGAAGCATGTAATTCTGAGGGATTTATGCCCAAATGAAAACAATAGGTACCAAGAGACTTGAATCTCCATCAAACTAAAATTTCGTGAAATTTGACTGAAAACGCTTTTACTCCAAGTTTGCTCCGGGTCGGGTTCCTATATTTCTAACCTACAGTAGAACGTTTTCACGATCAACGCGGTCAACAGCACAGTGAATTTTCTTGTCAGTTCAATCAAAATGAAACTTCACTAAGACATTTGCTGTGAAAAAGTTCAACAATGTGTCAGGACTTGATTTGTCACTACCCAGGAATAAGTACATAGTACGGATAAAACTATTCGTATACCTGTTACAGCGTGTCAAATGTTTATGAATACTGAATAGAATAGTGATACAAATTATTTCAAAAGTGACATCTCACTGGTATTTGGTATCAAATCAAATTGAAAGTTTTATTTGAAAAATATATCTTTTTTTTAACTTCCAGCGCTATGATAAATTAGCCCTTGTGTGCTCATACCACATGTTGCGTGGCGCATTTACATATGAGTCGAATGATTTCGTTCGTAGTAGCCATGACGCCATAGGTACTATGGCAGCGTGCACGTTTTTTCGACTTTAGATATCAAACACAAAGTCGAATATCTACCTACTATACCAATTAGAAAAATATAGGGACTTACCCGTGGCCCACCTAATTTGTCCACCCGGAAAACCAATACCCAGCTTCCAATACCCAGAAAAAAGGAGCTCCGTCCAAGAGCGGAGCTCCATCAAAAACCAGGTGGACAACCTGTAGGTAGATCACGAGAAAGATCGAAAAAAATATGGTTCTGGTTCACTGGTCGACACGCAGTACAGACGCAATAGCTGCGCGACGCTAGCTAAATTTTATCTCGTTTTCATGCACACGATTTTTGACTAAATGTATGACGCTTTCCTCATGGGCCTTACTCTATAATATGCACAACTAGTTGTGCTTTTAGGAATTTCACTCCACCGTGAGGCCGACAGCGGGGTTCCTATTTCTATTCAGTTTGCCCTTCGGGTATTTGAAAATACCTAATGAACCTAACCTAATTTTAGTATCTCAAATGAGAATTCTTATTTTTATTGACCCGAAATTCCTAATGGCACAACTAGTTGCGCATAATATATAATATATATATGTAGAGTAGGCTCACGAGGAAAGCGCTGATATAATACGCGTCGAGCTGCAATTTTGTTTTTTCGCGTGTGGACTAGACACCGTAGTACTCTGCTTTATCCCACTCTAGGTAACGCTAATCAAAACCATCGACGGATGAAGTTGGACTTTTGTGGAAGTAAGTATTATAGTAAGTAAAAGCGAGTTCAGATGGATTAGATTTGTTTTGGAGTTGTCATTATTTTATTTGACGTACCTACCTATTGCAAAGTCATCATAATTATCTAATATTATTTTTTCCTTTTATGCGCTATACGATGAATTATTATAAATATGAATTATGATGACATAAGGACATAACTTAAAAAAGGCAGCTCACAACTCTGGAACAAAATTATCTAACCAAACCCCTAACTAAACCCTTAGGCCAAGAAGCATTCAGACGTAGACCCTACCCGCTATGCGTAATTATTTCCTTTGTCTGAACCTATACTGCAATGCATTTTGGTGAAAGGATCCGAATGGCTAGCACGAGTGACTTCGTCTCATCGCTGCAACCAGGCTCATTCTCAAGTTACCTATTTACGAAAGGCGCGCCTGACTCGAAACCTTACGGCGCTAGCTGTTTAGATGCCCCAGACGAAACGCTTATAAGTTATAATGCATAAGAGTATTAAAAAATGTCAGACGATGGTGATGATGATGTCTCTACGTGTGAACGAATATCAAATATGAATCGCAGGTTCCTACATACTGATAGGTACTTTGAAGATACTAGCAATGACGGCATATGAATTTGCCGCTAGAGGCGCTATTGTAAATGAGGTATTATACAGAAACGTAAAATTAGTAGTACCTACAAGTTGCATATTCCGGCTTTACATAACGGATTTTTAGTGTTATTAAGATTGTTTCCTTCCGATTATTATCGCAGACATACCTACGACAGGTTTATTAAAAGAGAAAAGAAGAGTTATGAAAATTAGGAGCCAAATTAAGCAGACAAATAAAATGGCAGCTAATTTAGAAGATAAGATAGGACTGTGCAACACTGTGGGTAATAAATAGCTTGCTATTAAATATTAATTAAAAGAAATCCTGAATAATGTGATATACCTTACTCTACAGTGGCGCCAACTAGTGAGTACAAATACGATAGAGCCCTCATTCTAACAAAGTACAAAAACATTGACTCCCTGGTATTCAAAAAGGGTTAAAGGTGGCATTGATTCACATATTTGCATCTGCTAGACTCATATGTAATATTTATAACTAGCTGAGCTAGTAAAAAATATTTCGCCTTAAAGTCAGTTTTTGTCTGAGATGGCGCTGCATACGAAAAATTAAAGTTTTTTTGTGCATTTTTCATATTTTTGATTAGATTTTCAGCTATTCGTGGAAGAGAGAAAGCCAACAAATCAATAATCATAAAAATCCGTGCAGCTATTCCAAAGTTATCAATAGTTAAAATAGCACGACTTACTTTTGTACGTATAGATTTGTAAAATTTCTGGTAAAAGTAAAGTTGATATAAAAACGTAAATATAACGTGAAAAGTTACGCTAACAGCTTAGCAAGGTGTTGCAATATTTTTCCACCCGCCAGTGCCTCCTATTTGCATGTGTGTGTAAGACCTAGTATCTGTATAAGGCCGTTAATGACACCAGCGTTTGTGCAGCTATTCTCCGAATTGGTGCATAATTACCATTTGAGTGTAGTCTCAAAAAATCGGCCGTATTGAATTGTGTGCGCAAATTAATTGATAATCTATAAATGTATTAAGAATTTTCTAAAAACTACAAAAAACCGACAAAATTGATTATAGCGCCATCTAACGGGACTTTTACAATGAGCTAACGCGAGCATCCGCCTTAAACGACCTTGCAGGGATTCGTGATGCACTAACGCACCGATTCAGAGCCCTAACAGTGATGTAGCTGGGACAATAAGCGACTATTTTTCCCGAAACCTTGCACTTTTGTCTCGGAAGACGCCACTTGGCTCGATTGTTCCTTAGGTCATTCTGAGCAGATTTAGCCCTGGAGGCCTAAAGTTACCCCCTGCTGGTAGCCAGGGGAGGGGGGGGAAGTTTGCATCTCCCGCGTTGCAGTTGGACCTTGTTTACTGTCCACTTATAGCTACTAGGGCAAGTTTGGTATCATTTTCGTATAATTTAAGGATGGGGAATCCTTTTCTGGAACAAAATTTTTACCTTACCATAGAAAAAAAACAATAAATTGAAAAAAGAAAAAAAAAACTCAAAAAAAATATTTCGAAATTGTTTTCTTACAGGCATACTACGGCGATTTTTGGTAATTAAAAAATATGACGTTATAGTCTATTTAATTTTAAATCTTAAAAGTATTACTTGAATAACCACTTCGCAATAAAAAGTTTGTCAAAAAAAAAACGTTTATTCGGCAACTTTGGCTTTACCTGTTTGGAGCCCAGTTACTGTCCACTAATAGCTACTAGGGCAAGTTTGGTATCGTTTTCGTGTAATTTAAGGATGGAAAATCCATTTTTGGTACAATTTTTTTACCTTACCATAGAAAAAAAACAAGAAATTCGCAAAAAAACAAAATCACAAAAAAAAATATTTAGAAATTGTTATCTTACATGCATATTAAACCGAATTTCAGTAATTAAAAAATATGATGATATAGCCTATTTAATCTTAAATCTAAAAAATATTACTTAAATAACAATTTTTGAAGAAAAAGTATGTCAAAAAAAATAAAAACGGGTGTTTGGCAATCCTAGTTTCACCTGCTTGGAGCCCGGTTACTGTCCACTTATAGCTACTAGGGCAAGTTTGGTATCGTTTTCGTGTAATTTAAGGATGGGAAATCCATTTTTGGTACAATTTTTTTACCTTACCATAGAAAAAAAACAAGAAATTCGCAAAAAAACAAAATCACAAAAAAATATATTTAGAAATTGTTATCTTACATGCATAATAAACCGAATTTCAGTAATTAAAAAATATGATGATATAGCCTATTTTATCTTAAATCTAAAAAATATTACTTAAATAACAATTTTTGAAGAAAAAGTATGTCAAAAAAAATAAAAACGGGTGTTTGGCAATCCTAGTTTCACCTGCTTGGAGCCCGGTTACTGTCCACTTATAGCTACTAGGGCAAATTTGGTATCATTCTCGTGTAATATTAGGATGGGGAATCCATTTCTGGAACAAACTTTTTACCTTACCATAGAAAAAAAACAAGAAATTGGTAAAAAAAATAAAATAACAAAAAACAATATTTAGAAATTGTTCTCTTACACGCATATTACACCGATTTTTAGTAATTAAAAATTATGATGATATAGCCTATTTAATCTTGAATCTAAAAAGTATTACTTAAATGACCATTTCTGAAGAAAAAGTATGTCAAAAAAATTAACGGTTGTTTGGCAATCCTAATTTCACCTGTTTGGAGCCCGGTTATTGTCCACTTATAGCTACTAGGGCAAGTTTGGTATCATCGTCGTGTAATTTTAGGATGGGGAATCCATTTCTGGAACAAATTTTTTACCTTACCATAGAAAAAAAAACATGAATAGCAAAAAAATATGAAAATCGCAAAAAAAAATTAAAAAATCGGTCTCTTATAGACATACTACAGCGATTTTTGGTAATTAAAAAATATGATGTTATAGCCTATTTAATTCTAAATCTAAAAAGTATTACTTGAATGACCACTTCTAATTTATAAGTTTGCCAAAAAAAAAAAAAACTCAAGTGCTCAAGTTCTTACCGAACAAGTTTTTTCTAAAAACATACGTATTAGACTCCCACGATAGTCAGGAAAAAAAGTACGGGGGGGCACTATAACTAAAAATTTGAAAGCTGCATTAAAATTGTTCTTATTGCACTGAACTCTTACGATCTGTACATTTTAACTGTCTTTTGATACAGTTGCGCCTTCTATTTGCACATGTTAATTTGCATTTTATCATCATATCAGCCGTAGGACATCCACTATTGGACAAGCCACCCCCAATGACCTCCAGTTGCCTCGGTTGGTAGCGGCTTGCATCCACCGTGAAACCGCGACTTTAACCAGGTCATCCGTTCATCTCGTTGGTGGTCGTCGTAAGCTGCGCTTGTCGATCTGCGGTCTCCAATCGAGAACCTCTCGGCCCCAATGACCATCTATTCTCCGTGCTATATGGCTTGCCCATTACCACTTCAACGAGATAATTCGCTTGGCTATGTCGGTGACCGCTGTTCTTCTACGTATCTCCTCATTTTTGATTCAATCCTGTAGAGAAACCCCAAGCATAGCACTCCATAGCTCGCTGAAAAACTCTGAGCCTATTTATAAGGCCTATAGTGAAGCACCGGAAGCACCATATCTCGGATCTATAAGTAATCACTGGCAACACACATTGGTTAATGACTTTCGTCTTAAGGAACTAAGGAATTTATCAAAAGACATTGCGGATGCGGAGTTTCCTAAACGCTGCCCATTCAAATTGGATTCGACGATTGATATCTTTCTCGAAGACGGTATCGTGGTCCACACCGGTTTTCACATTTGATTTTCTGTGTACCATGCACATTTAGAAGGGTATGGCAGGTCTTGATGGGACTGTAAGATTTGATCTCATACATGTCCTCTTTGGTATACAGCTCGAAGAAAATGTTGCTTTGGAACGTCTTGAGGTGGTGGCAAGCTTTCGATACTTCTGTATTTTAAGATTCACAATTAAATAGGCTATAACATCATATTTTTAATTTCCAAAAATCACTGTAGTATGCCTGCAAGAGACCAATTCCGAAAATGGTTTTTGTGAATTTTTTTTGACAAATTCTTGATTGTGTTTCTATGGTAAAGTGAAAAGTTTGCTCCAGAAATGGATTCCCCATCCTAAAATTACACGAAAACGATACCAACTTGCTCTAGTAGCTAAGTATAAGTGGAAAGTAATCGGGCTCCAAACAGGTGAAACCAGGTATGCCAAACAACCGTTTTTTTTTGACATACTTTTTCTTCAGAAATGGTCATTTAAGTAATACTTTTTGGATTCAAGATTAAATAGGCTATATCATCATAATTTTTAATTACTAAAAATCGGTGTAATATGCGTGTAAGAGAACCATTTCTAAATATTGTTTTTTGTGATTTTATTTTTTTTACCAATTTCTTGTTTTTTTTCTATGGTAAGGTAAAAAGTTTGTTCCAGAAATGGATTCCCCATCCTAATATTACACGAGAATGATACCAAATTTGCCCTAGTAGCTATAAGTGGACAGTAACCGGGCTCCAAGCAGGTGAAACTAGGATTGCCAAACACCCGTTTTTATTTTTTTTGACATACTTTTTCTTCAGAAATTGTTATTTAAGTAATACTTTTTAGATTTAAAATTAAATAGGCTATATCATCATATTTTTTAATTACTGAAATTCGGTTTAATATGCATGTAAGATAACAATTTCAATTTTTTTTTTGTGATTATATTTTTTTGCGAATCCCTTGTTTTTTTTCTATGGTAAGGTAAAAAAATTGTACCAAAAATGGATTTCCCATCCTTAAATTACACGAAAACGATACCAAACTTGCCCTAGTAGCTATTAGTGGACAGTAACTGGGCTCCAAACAGGTAAAGCCAAAGTTGCCGAATAAACGTTTTTTTTTTGACAAACTTTTTATTGAGAAGTGGTTATTCAAGTAATACTTTTAAGATTCAAGATTAAATAGACTATAACGTCATATTTTTTAATTACCAAAAATCACCGTAGTATGCCTGTAAGAAAACAATTTCGAAATATTTTTTTTGAGTTTTTTTTTTCTTTTTTCAATTTATTGTTTTTTTTCTATGGTAAGGTAAAAATTTTGTTCCAGAAAAGGATTCCCCATCCTTAAATTATACGAAAATGATACCAAACTTGCCCTAGTAGCTATAAGTGGACAGTAAACAAGGTCCAACTGCAACGCGGGAGATGCAAACTTCCCCCCCCTCCCCTGGCTACCAGCAGGGGGTAACTTTAGGCCTCCAGGGCTAAATCTGCTCAGAATGACCTAAGGAACAATCGAGCCAAGTGGCGTCTTCCGAGACAAAAGTGCAAGGTTTTATCGCTTATTGCCCCAGCTAATGTCACGATATTTGAATTAAGAAGGGTCAAGATGACAATCAACCATCAACGTCAAGGCTTGGAGGTACCAACCTAGCCATAGTTAACGAACAAATGTACGGTTCCTCACCACAAAGCATTTGGCTAACTTCCTTTGGGTAACTTCCTCTGCCAAAATATGATATTGAAATTGAAATGAACGCTATTCATCCCCCTTCCCTTATTATTCTCTTTTCCCTAAAAGGGAACGTAATATGTGGAGAATAATCTTTTTTTTATAGAAGTATGTTACCTATAAATTGTAAAAAATGTATGGAACCCTCAGTGCGTGTGTCCACGCACTTGATCAGCTTACTTAACTGTATCTAGCTATAGCTACACAATTAATTATTGAATCTGTAAAAGGTAACCAACTCGAGGAAGTGACCTTCGCACCAAGAAAATTGTATAAAAACAGAATCAAACGCTATAAATATAACCAGTCTTATTTTAACTTGGTGCTTATTAGATTTTAGTGTCATGACAAAATAGTATTATAAAAAGACACAAATCTATTTCGATTGCATTAAAACATCAATCTTAACACATTCTACTCATTGATTTAATTTATAACCTGTTGAACTAAAGACAACCCTTTCTAGTTTGAGGCAAGCTCTTATCATTTGTTTTTTACGGAAATGGAGACAACATTCGACGCTCAGTGAAGCGTGAAGTCTGGCGTAAATAAACGCCCGCGTCATTCAACTTTTTTTATGTACAGGCTGGATTGCACGCCATCGCTTGTGCAACAATAATACTGGCAGTTTATAAGAACTCATAGCTCTTTAAAAAGAAATACGCACATGAGATGATTTTTTTTTTCAGAAGTGACACACGACTAACTTCAATTTGATTGCCATTACTTTTTTCGAACGTAATGAAAAACGTTCTTCATTTGAAATCTCAATGAGTTTTTACCTGTGCCTGTGTGCTAGCAAATAGTTTTTAGTAGTAGTAGTACGAGTAGTTATAAAAGTCTACCTTATTGGGGAAGTTACGAAATGCATGACTAAAACAGTAAAATTTTACCAATAGTTACGGCAGTTTAGTAATTATTTTTGAGTAAACATGACATGTGCAGCTATGTGACCTAGTTCACCTCGATTTACGACTAGTCTCTAAATGGAATCTTGTTGTAATTACACTTTTAAGTAGGTACTGCCGTCAAATGTTTTACGTAGGAAAAGCTTTACACATAAACAACAAGGTTAAGTAAGTAGAAAAAATTATCTGATGACTGTTTGTTTAAATATACCTAAAGGAACATGCTAAAATAATTTACTTAGTTAATTGGATAGAAATAAAACTTACTTTTACTATAAACGGTAAATAAAAGTAAACTGAATCGCATGTATCTTATCTTAAACGAATAACCGTAAATAATTGGTAATTTAGTGAACAGCCTTCATTTTCCTGTTCAATTAGCGATCGCGTAACTTGATGCCGTAATCCGGATTTTGTCGGGTCTCCGGATGTCCTGGTCGGATTATCCGGAGCGGTAAACATCCGTTGTCCACGGTCACGATACTGGATTATCACAGTTGACAGATATTTTTAGTAGCACTTACACTATACAGGGAGTATCAGATACCCCCTAACAATAATATACTGGGGTATATAACCATATAGCTACAGAAGCTAAAATAAAAATATTAAAAAAAATTTGGAGTAATTTTTTTTTTATTTTCTATAGGAATGGTAGTATTAACTGTAATCATTCCTAAATAGAAAACATAAAAAAAAATTACTCCTGTAGCATGACGTCATTATTTCTAAGATAACCCGCTAGAGGGCGCCGCGCGCAATAGAACGCGGTATCGTATGGCCGACACGGAAACTGCAAGTAGTAAGTCAAATAGCAACCGAGCTTACGATATACGCCGACAGATGGCGCTGCGCGCAAGTTACATCGCGCTATCGTTTGGTTGACCGAGCGGCTATATAGACTAGAGATGATTTTAACTGAGGATCTTGTAACAGACACAGGAAGCGAGTTTGACTAGCCTAGTGTGCACGTTACTGCTTCTAATTCGTTAGGACGTTAACGGGCCCGGTCTATCAGACTCTGCAGGTGTGTGCACGGGTTGCCGTATCGCAGTGGCGGTCGCTTCCTCGGGCCATTACCCCTGTATTTTTTGCGCTTTTAAAGTTAGCCCATTGTTAAGGGCAAGTTCTTTTATATTTTGTTTTACGTTTGTTTACATAAATAAAACCCACTGTACACAATCACCGTGTATCGACACTCCGTCCGACGGACCTCCCCGCAACTGTTCCCTGCACGACCCGTACCGCCGTTACACTGGCGCCCAACGTGGGGCATCAAAACGAATTCTACGTGACGAAGTACGGCCGAGTAACAACGACTGCGGTGAGACCGAAGGAGGAGACATCACTACCTACAAACATGTCTCTCAACCTGACGCAAGATCAATTCACCGAATTACTTTCTGCAATTAGTCCACGAAGAAGCGCATCTTTCGCGAACTGCACTTTCAAATATGACGGTCAACGTGATCCTCAAGCTGTGGAAACCTTCCTAGCATCCATCAAAATTTACAAGGATGCGGAAAACATATCCGACAGAGACGCTTTAAAAAGTATGCTGCTGGTATTGCAGGGGGAGGCTGCAATGTGGTGGCAAGGTGTACAAGGTGAAATAGTTACATGGGGCCAGTTTGAAGAGAAGATACGACACATGTTCTCACCGAAAAAGCCAGCTTATATCATATACCAGGAAATCGTCGAACAAAAACAACAAGAGCATGAAAAAACTGAAAGTTTCATTGCACAAAAGAAAGCTCTCTTCGCCCAGCTTCCAAAACCGACCCTCTTAGAGTCCCAGCAGATCGATATGGTGTTCGGTCAATTACGCTTGTTAATCAGGGAGAAGATACAACGTTCTTCACTAACAAAGCTCGATGAACTGATTACAGAGGCAAGAGCTATTGAAGCAACGATGGAGGAAAAACGATTTACTTTCAACAACTTACTGAACCGGAAGCCGTACAACACCCAACCCTCCAATAGGGGGAGATGCTCATATTGTAGGGTGATTGGACATGCCGTTGAAGACTGCAGGAAAAAGAAGGCTGAAGAAGAACGTAACATGTCTGTCGATATCTACACGCCGAAGCCAAAGCCAAGTACTTCATCATTGCATTGCTACGGATGTGGAGCACCTGGCAGATATCGCAGCGAATGCAGCAACTGTATGCCACAGAAAGTAAAGAAAGAATCAGTCGGGTTCTGCGCTTTGAATACTATTATCGACAGCCGATCCCGACCGGTGGTGTTTATAGATGTTGCTGGAGTCCAAGGTGTCGCTCATGTGGATACATGTGCGAAGGCTAGCATTGCATCACATACGCTCTATAAAGTAATGAAGCAGAAAGGTGTCAAATTTTCTGAAGAGAACGTCAGCATCACTCTCGCTGATGGTTTTCCCAAGCAACAAAGGGTCTTAATTACTAAAGTCCCCGTAAAGCTGTGCGACCGAACTATCAACACTACATTCTTGGTGCTGCCAGAATCGAGAGACAACAGGACTCTTCTGGGAATTGGATTCATTCAGAAAGCTGGAATGATTCTCGACCTGCCGCAGTACACCTGGCACTTTAACAATGTTCCCGAGCAGATTTACGAATTGTATTCTGAAGAGTTTGTTACTTTTGATACAGAAAATGCGACAACACCGGATGACATAGTTCATGAAGCCGCTTTACCAGAGGAACAGGCATGTGAAGTATACAAAGTCGCACGCATAGACTTTGGAGATGTCCAAGAAAATTGGAAGCGACCGAAACCTTGTTTTGATATGCGCCCATCACATTACGCCTACATGATGCGAGATGCTGAGATGACAATAGTTGAGGCAGAAAACAACTTATCACCCCATTCAGCGACACTGTTCCCCGAGCCTGATCAAGTATGTGTAGACGCTCTCGATATAACTGAGAGTATTCTGAGCGATGAGGGAAAAAAGGGCCTGCAACTGCTTTTAGATCAGAGCGCCCAGATTTTTGAATTAATAACGGACCCCGGCTCACCTCATCACCCACTGGGTACTTATCACACCTCAGCGTTGAAACCATGTTTTGGCATTGCCGTACAACCACCCGCACCTATATGTCCCACACGAAAGAAAGGGCGATCGAAGAAGCAACCAGAGGCCACAATCACAACCACCGAAACTAAGGCACGAGGTCGAGGACGACCCAAGAAGCCCAGTACACGTCATGCTTAAATAGTGAACTGTCTCCTCGTCGGGCCGCCAATCGGATCCAGAGGGGGAGTCTGTAGCATGACGTCATTATTTCTAAGATAACCCGCTAGAGGGCGCCGCGCGCAATAGAACGCGGTATCGTATGGCCGACACGGAAACTGCAAGTAGTAAGTCAAATAGCAACCGAGCTTACGATATACGCCGACAGATGGCGCTGCGCGCAAGTTACATCGCGCTATCGTTTGGTTGACCGAGCGGCTATATAGACTAGAGATGATTTTAACTGAGGATCTTGTAACAGACACAGGAAGCGAGTTTGACTAGCCTAGTGTGCACGTTACTGCTTCTAATTCGTTAGGACGTTAACGGGCCCGGTCTATCAGACTCTGCAGGTGTGTGCACGGGTTGCCGTATCGCAGTGGCGGTCGCTTCCTCGGGCCATTACCCCTGTATTTTTTGCGCTTTTAAAGTTAGCCCATTGTTAAGGGCAAGTTCTTTTATATTTTGTTTTACGTTTGTTTACATAAATAAAACCCACTGTACACAATCACCGTGTATCGACACTCCGTCCGACGGACCTCCCCGCAACTGTTCCCTGCACGACCCGTACCGCCGTTACACTCCAATTTTTTTTTAATATTTTTTTTAGCTTCTTTAGCTATGGTTATATACTCCAGTTGATTATTGTTAGGGGCTATCTGATACACCCTGTATAAAGTTAATGTTTAATTAAGTATGTAACTACTTAAACAAGTGTTTAAAACAAATTGAGAAAATAGCGGTAGTCACAATGTTTCGCCAAGTATATAAGAAAATAGCGGCCGTCACAATATTTCGCCAAGTATATAAAAAGACTGAGAATAGAAAGAAAAGCTAATTGATCGCGGGCGTCCATACCTTAGGCCTCAGGACTGGAGAGTGAAACTGGCTCTAAGTTTAGGCATAAGCGCGCTGAAATATTATAAACGGGATGTGAACCGCGATTACCTTTATTGAGCACCCGATATTCCGATACACCCTACCCAACAAAAACATCCACCCGCAATTTCTTCAGTCTACCCGTGATCATGATGCATGCAACTGTATCGAAATATCGGGTGCTCAATAAAGGTAATCGCGGTTCACATCCCGTTTATAATATTTCGAATGAACTTAACCGTGAATCATTAAAAATATAAGAGTATAAGAGTACCTATAAGCGCGCTGTTTAAACTCTATGTACTGTTGAGGACCAGATGTGAGGATCGGGCGCAGACGGATGCGAACTTTACGCAACAGCGCGTGATTTTCGAAGTTCTTTTCACGCCGTTCAGCTCTCACTAATAGTTATTAAATTTGAGAGTGAGAGGGACGGTGTGATACCAACTTCGAAAATCGAATTTCGGAGTAGCCTCCCAGTTCTTGGAGACTACGACATTCGATTTGACGCATTTTCGCTATTGTGCAATCAGAAACTGTTTGACTTTGTGATGTGGTATCTATGTGGTAACGCAAATTATTCATTCACTGATAATTTCAGTTTTTATCACATTACAGTTTCGGTAGTAATGTTAATGAAAAGCCATGTAACTATGGGACAGTCCATTTGAAATAATTTTCCAATATTATATTTTATTGTGACACTTGCATTGCATACGTTCTTTTCATGATTTCTTGTTTGGGTTACGCTTCTACAAACTGCTGTTGTGCGAAAGATAAAGACAAAATAGCTCCTAACTATGTCTGGAATATAACATTCCCGACATAAAAAACGGAAATAGCAACAAATTATATTATTTATTCATAATCTATCTATCATCACTATATAAATCTATTTATTCATTGAGCTCAATGTCACTGTCCAGGGGCCTTACCATGACGTCTTAATGCGATTCAGTTTAGGTTCGCTCGCTGTCAGATTCATACTAAAAGTGACAGCTAAAACTTGAAGTGAGTCGGAATTAGGACGTCGTGGTAAGGCCCCAGGTATTGTATAAGCGGCAGTGCGACAGTATTGTGCAGCATGAAAATGTATGAAGGAACTTCCGAGCGCAGCGTCACTTGCCGCTGCGACAGTGACGCCAGAGCCACTTTGAAACATAATACCTACGCTTAAAGAAGAGACATGTGTTAAAGATTCCTCATTTGGTGCCCGAACTTAACTATCTACCGCATAGTTTGGACAAAACCTGTTCGCCTGGCTTCCTCTTTCAAGCCTTAATAAGACACTTCAAAACACTTCGAAATACCTCGACGCGTCCAAAACACGACGTCCCATCTAAGGGCCACATTCCACGTCATCAGATCGTCCAAATGGTCCATTAAATGGCCCATTAGTCCCATTAGACACGTATTTTATTCGCTAGAATAAGGCGATGGGCACATGGTCCCTTTATTTAACCCACGTGACAGTCTTTTCATCTCATAGGATAAAAACGCTCGATAATGGTTCTTAACTCTTTGAATTAAGCTTGGAGGTTTCACAATGTCGTTTGCACTGCTGGTGTTTCGTGACTGCGCTCGTTTTGATCTAATGATAGTTTTTTAGTCGATTCGTCAAGCTCGGAACTTTAAATTGAATTAAACGACTCACTCTGCCATAACGAATAGTGGCAACCACAGCGCAAATAAAGAGATAATTTGGAAAGATTTGATCTCGTTGCAACCTGATTTTTTTCACACCATAAAAGTCGATTTTTAAAATAACTGATGTACTTAATACCAGTACCTATATCTAGTTAGACGTAGCTATTTTATTTTGTCTTTGTTTTTTGTTTCTTTCTTTTCTGTAAAAAAATGTGTGTAGGTAGGTACTTCTGCTTTTATATTTGTGTGTCTTTCAAAAAGGAATATTTAAATGTGTTTGTTCTTTCTTTCTTGTATTGAATTTCAATAGCAAGTACTTCCAAAAGCTCAGACAATTCTCGATTCCTTCGATATTTCTCTCGATTGTGAATAACAAGCTCTTATATTAAGTATCGCTCAAGTTAGAATTAGTGCGTTGTCCCTAAAAGAGTCACCGAAAATTTCGACATTCATGAGTCCATTTACGCATGGTAAACTAAATACCCGCCTTTTCTCGCCGCAGTTGCGTAAAAACTTATGTGTCAGTGTGCGTATACACCGGCCCTTACAGAAACCGGTCGCCTCGGGGCGCGTGTTTGGGCCTACCTAATACCTAACCTACTTATACACACACGTTTTACACGTTAGATAGAGGTCACCTTAGTGCACAACACTACCTGCGATTATGCGATTACAAATCATAAAAATATCCTATCGATGTCGTTAATTATTAATTACACAGATTTTTATCTCGCGTGTTTGCGTGTAAGTGGGTAATATGTATCAGTGTACTTGTACTTATCCGGAATTTTACACCCAATTTGCCAGTAAATGAACGTTAGAGTGAGGAATTTATCACATCACAAAAAAAAATTGTATTGTATTGAATTAATTAAATTGCTGTAATAATGCTATATATATTATTATTGACATGAAATATGTAATCCGTAATTAATGAGTTAATGGCTGTAATAGTTTTAGTTTAGTTTATAGCTTTAGTATTGACATTGTATACCCTGACAGGGTGTCATGTACCTACCACCCTACCACGTAACACCGATAACAAAATGAACATGACTAAAAATGTGTATGAATAAATGAATAAATAAATGAACTAAGTATATCTGATCGATAAAAATTATGAATTTTCCGTAGTTGTTTTCACAAAAGAGTGTCTAATCTAAACCAACACTCAATAAAAATTTGAGTACTTCAATTTTGTTTTAACCTGATTCAAAACTTAAAAATCTTATACAGACTTACAGACTAATTATTATAAATGCGAAAGTTTGTGACGATGTGACGATGTGAGTGAGTGTGTATGTTTGTTCTTCACGCTGAAACGACTGGAGGGATTTGCTTCAAATTTGGAACGGAGATGGCTGGTACCCTAGATTAAAACAGGTTAATTTTTATCCCGGAAAAATCCATAGTTCCCGCGGTACAGTGATAAACATGTCGATTGCTAATTCTACGCGGACGCAGTCGCGGGCAGAAGCTAGTAATAAAAAGCTTACTTGTTAAACAAATATAACTATGTAAGAGATTTCAATGATTCACGGTTAAGTTCATTCGAAATATTATAAACGGGATATGAACCGCGATTACCTTTTTAATTTCTTCAGTCTCCCCGTGATCATGATGTATGCAACTGCGTCGAAATATCGGGTGCTAAATAAAGGTAATCGCGGTTCATATCCCGTTCATAATATTTCGAATATAACTATGTAATCTGTCAAGTAATTGCACTGAAATTCATAATAAATCACAGTCGTATGGTCTTAGATCCCGTGTAAATTTAAAGTTGCACGGTGCGTTTGCGCATGCGCATTGCGCATTCAAATCATTGACATCAAATGTTAGGGACGCCTGCTTCGTGCCAGTACGTAACCATTATGCAAATGTATGCAGGTGTCTTGCCACGGCTTTGTTTTTAACACATATGTTCACTTTACATACAGTTCAAACGTTAGAAGCTAATGCGACCCAGCGCCACCTAGACGCGAAATATAATTATAAGCAACGCCATCTGGGGCCTATTAAAGCTACACGTTACAATTTACAAGCGGAAGTCTCTAACTAAAACCTAAGGTCAGAAAGATTTCCGCTTGTAAATTGTATGTTATGTTGTAACGGGCTGATTTCCGCAACTCGACGTCTATGAACTGCGCCTATTTTGCGTGGTGGCACAGTATATATATAAGCTAAAGCAGTAGGGAATCTACGAACAAAACGGTCGAAACGAACGCACACATAGACGCGCGCTTTTACACGGCCCCTAAGCGGATCTCGCGGTGCTGTCAGTCGCGCGTGGCGCATTGAAGGAGCGGCCGTTTTTTCGTTTTAAATATGCCAAGAGCGTATTGCGCAGTGTACGGCTGCTTGAACTCGGCTTCTTCAAAACCGAAATAAACATAAATTGCAAATTAGCTTGTCCATATTTCCCAATAGTTTATTTAAGAAAGCTATTCATGCGGATGAGAATTTTTTCACAATCAAATTTAATAACAGAGCTTTCCGAACGTGTCGTAGTAAGCGAAAGTATTTTTCAGTAAGTAATATAATAATACTTACCTACCGACAAATAAAAAATCTTAAGCCGTTGAATTCTTTTTTAAATACCCTATTATATTTAAAAAATAGTTAATTCATTCGATTATTATTTAATTAATATAGAATCCATATAAACGTTTGTTTCTCTTTTACACAAATTATGGGTGCCAATCCTAATACTCTTAAGTGTAGCTAGTTACTCTAGAACAGGCCTTACCAGATGATATTATAGCGCTTTTCAATTTAACAAAAATTTTATCGACAACCCTAACGCTTTATTGGAGCGTAGGTACTTATTTCAAAAAGTAAGCCTATCTTCCCTACTGCTTTAGCTTATAGAATTATATACTGTGGTGGTGGGCTGCCGCACTATTCGTGCCAGCCCAGCTCCTGTAGGAAGCCTAGCAGACCCTTTATGTTGCCGACAAATTGAACTTGTAGCTTTATAAAATAGAGCCCTGGTTACTAAAAGAGAGTATTCTACGATACGCTATTGTTACATGTTTTCCTACACTTTTCCAAGTTGCATGCTGCGTCTAGAGGTTTTATTTGTCATTTATTACTTCTGTATACCTTTTTTTCTGTTTTGATTGTTATATGTGGTGTTCAATAAAGAGTTATTGTATTGTTTGGTCTGAGTGAGAGAGAGGATAATTACAATTAATTAATTACATGTGTTCTCGAGTCTTGGATGTTTCATATGTATTTAAGTATGTATTTATATCTATAAGTATGTTTATCCGTTGTCTAGTGCCCATATTACAAGCTTTGCTTAGTTTGGGGCTAGGTCAATTGGTGTCAATTGTCCTAAGATATTTATTTATTTTATTTATTTATGTTTAACATTATTTTCCAAGAAATATAGAACACGATTACCTGCCTAAGGTAATCATATCAAACCGTGAATCATTTAAGTCTGTAACGTTGGCTAAATAATTTTGTTCTAGTGATTATCTACGTTCTACTAAAAACAAGATACCCAACAACAATTGTATCGTGCTAACTTCTGCTTATGTTAGACATACATTTAAGTAAACACAAACTTATAGGCAATCGCTGTGAATATTAATAATTTACACGAAATCGTTATACAAACAAAAAACACATGTTCTTTCAAACAGAATGTATTCAGTTGGTACACAAAGGTACTAAATAATACTTAACTTATTTGGCATTTATTTCTAGATAACAAGATGACTTACATACATCATCAGTAGATGTAAGCGCATTGGCTTACGTAATAATCATCATTTCTATCATTTAATCGGTATATCATGGCGGTAAAAAGAGATTGAGAATGTATAAGACTCATATAATACTTATTGCAAAAGTGCGTTATATGAAATAGGTTTAAGTTTTTTGGCTTACCATTCTTGCATCAGTCTAGCTGGGACCTAAGCTAAAGTTAACTCACCCACTCACCTGACAACTCACCATGTGTGTGTGATGTATTATACACACACGTGAACATCAGTCTCGGACTTCGGTACCAGAGCTTAGGTTAAATCACCAACCCACCTGACAGTTACTCACTCAAGAGGTCGTCTAGATAATGTGTAGGTCTTAAGGCAGTGATCACGAGTTAGTGAGTTATATAGGTTATCTAAGTTAACATTAGTGTGCTTAAAATAAACTTTACCTTCAAGCCTATACTTATATTCCTATGATATCATTATTGTCTACAAAATTTAGAGAAATTTATTTGTTGCTCCTATAATAATTTTTATTTATTTATTTATAAGCCTTTTTATTCCGAATTCGCTACAATTTCAGTAAGTATGTTACATACGACGTTTCTAAGTAATCACGGCGCAAGCACCTGCCGGACCGCCCGCGATACCATCGATGGCGCAACACCACGGGAGCCGCCGCCGAGTTCCACGAAGTGCAGACGCAGCATAAGCAGAACTGCGGGAAACTCATCGCGCGACCGCGTGACTCGGACACTTTTGGTTCTCGCATCGACCAATCGACACATATACTTTAGAATTAATTATTTGAATGTAATCTTTAATAATTAAAATTAATTTAATAATTTTGGTTTTTTTTAAAGTCCTCCGGCCGTAGCCTTCGTAACTGGCGCAGTCGGTAGGATACTCACGGTCGTTCGTGGGCATCGTAATTTCCGAAAATCGAAATCCGCGCTCGCGAGTCGCCCGGGTGACTTCTTGGCACCGTTGCTGAGTATCCAGAACCTGAAGTGCTGCCGCCAGGAGGAGTATCCAGACATCGATACGAGAAAAGGACCATGTATTTTATGTAAGTACTTTAGAACTGCTCTGAAGTTGCTTTCCCGTATTCCTTAAGTGATTTCCTTATAATTTTCCAAGATTTTCCATCCAAGAAGATCTCCGTCCTTGCCTAACATTAGTAAAAGTTCTAGATTAAAAGCGCAAGACGCAAATAGAAAGTTAAGTAGTTCGAGTAGTGAATTAGATATTATTATGACCGAGGATAGGCAACCTCCTAGAGCCATGGACAATCTTGACTTTGTTACAAAAGCATTGCGATTGCTCCCCGATTTCGACGGGAACCCAAATGTACTCACTCGATTTGTGAAATTATGTGATCAGTTAGTTAGCGAATGTATGAAACCGGGGCTAGGAAATGAATTTAATAACTTAATTCTCATAAATGGTATTCTTAATAAAATCTCGGGACAAGCCGCTAGATTGATAAATTCTAATGGTATTCCTGAAACGTGGGTTGGCATCCGCAACGCTTTAGTTAACAACTTTGCGGATCAAAGGGATGAGACCTTCCTCTACAACGACTTGGCACTTTTAACGCAGGGGTCTTCAACCCCACAAGAATTTTACGAGAAATGTCAGAATTTATTTAGCACAATCATAACTTATATTAGCTTGCATGAGACTGTAGATACAACGATTGAGTCGAAACGTGATTTATACAAAAAGCTTACTTTACAAGCAGTGTTGCCGTTAGCGTACATTTTACACATTTGACGTACTTTTTTAGCCTCCAATGTGTTATGTGTAATGGGGTCCAGTTTACGTACCTTTTGTTCAAATCCAAAACCATGTGTAACATTTTATAAACCGCCGCCAAACAGTTGTGGCAAAACTGAGAGCGATATAAGCTGTATTAAGAGTTGAGTAAAAAAATGCTTATGTACCTTTTTATCCCAAAATGTACCTTTTCAGCGCTGCATGTGTACCTTTTGGGAACTCAGTTGTGGCAACACTGTTTACAAGCATTTATCCGTGGTCTTAAGGATCCATTAGGCTACCGAATCAGGTGCATGAGGCCTGAAACGATAGAAAAGGCTTTGGAATTCGTCCATGAGGAGATGAATACGTTGTACATGCAGCAACGTAACGATCACTTACCCGATAAGAAACATTTTAACCAACTAACACAGCAACCCAAACTCAATCATGGACCAACTCTGCAACCTTTTGTGAATCCCGCGGCAAAGCAGTTCATTATGCCAGGACCTTCCCGACCTCAATTTTTCCAACCCCAGTTCCAACAGAAACCTCAGCCATTCCAAGCTTCCTGGAAGCCAAATTTCAATCAAACCCCGAGGTTCCACGGTCCCTCTCGTACTCAACAGATGTTTGCAGCCCGACCACAGAATTACAATCCCCAATCTAACGTATTTAAGCTGCCTAATAGAAACCAACCACAGCCCATGAGTGGTGTGAGCCACTACGTAACTAAGCAGCAGCCCACAACTCAAGGCCAGGGTTGGCCACGTCCAGGAAATCCACCCCCCACAAATTATTTCAAGCCGCGTGAAATTAACTTCAACCAGTGTCAGGAATATTATCCCTTTTATAACTACTCCAACCTTTATGACGAAGACGGGTTCCTCGACGGTAATATGTGCCATTATGATACGCATTATCAATATCCCGAAATCTCATATGGCGAGACGCAGGAGCAGTACCCTGAGGTGGAACACCTAGAACCCGCCATTTCTGAGTCTAACCAGTCGAACACTCCGGATGACCATGAGGATTTTCCAAAAGAGCGTTCCTCAGACAGACCAAAATAGAGGTCAACTTGCAAACGCAACGTCACTTACCGTATATAAAAATTGCAAACCCTCCGCTAAAGCTACTCATAGATACAGGTGCAAACCAGTCCTTTATTAGCCCCGACTCCGTAAAAAGATGTTATCCAGACTTACATTGGAATTATGAACCCTTTGAAATAACCAATGTACACACCACCAGCCGTAGCAACTATTCTATTACATTACCGTGTTTTCAGGAGTTTCAGGAACGACATGATATTAACATGTTCATTTACAAGTTTCACGATTTTTTTGATGGGTTAATTGGGCTTGATCTCCTAAACAAATGGGAGGCGAACATAGACTTAAAAAATAACGTTCTAATTACCAGAAACGCACGCAATCCGATTAGAATTCACGATTCTCGTAATTGTAATCTTTATGAAACTGTTATTCCAGCAAATTCATCAAAATTGGTACGAATTCCTGTAAATCTTCAATCTGGAGATGCTTTTATTCCAGAGCAATCTATTTCAAAGTGTTTCATCAGAGATTGTGTCACTAAAGTTAATCAAAACAGGGGTATCTTAGAAGTATCTAATCCATCCAACAATGACGTCGTGTTTTCTATGGATCGTCCGGCAACTGCTGAAATATTTAACATTGAATGCAATCTTGATAAACCGTTATTCCCTTCGTCTAGGATACAAGAAGTTCTGTCCAAATTACGCACCGATCACTTAAATGTAGAAGAACGGACTAATTTAGAAAATCTCTGCGCTGAATACGCCGACATATTCTATTTAGACGGCGAACCCCTTTCCTTTACCAACAGAATCAAACACAAAATTAACACTACTGACGAAATGCCAGTCTTCACCAAAAGTTACAGATATCCTTTCATTCACAAGCAGGAGGTACAGGACCAAATTTCAAAAATGTTACGCCAGAATATAATACGTCCCTCGGAATCAGCATGGAGCTCCCCCATATGGGTAGTTCCCAAGAAAGCAGATGCCTCCGGCAAAACCAAATGGCGTCTAGTCGTCGATTTTAGGAAACTAAATGAGAAAACGATAGACGACAAATATCCGATACCAAATATCAATGATGTCCTTGATAAATTGGGAAATTGCCAATATTTCACGACACTAGATCTCGCTAGCGGTTTCTACCAGGTAGAAATGGACCCAGCCGACATACCTAAGACGGGATTTAACGTAGAGCACGGTCATTACGAATTCTTGAGAATGCCGATGGGACTGAAAAACAGCCCATCTACCTTCCAGAGAGTCATGGATAACGTGCTCCGCGGATTGCAGAATAAGATATGTCTGGTTTATCTCGATGACATCATTGTATTTAGTACCTCCCTTCAGGAGCATATGGACAATTTAAAACAGGTATTCCAGAGATTGCGGGACTACAACTTTAAAATCCAAATGGATAAGTCGGAGTTTCTCAAGCTCGAGACAGCTTATTTGGGGCACATAATATCTAAAGATGGGATAAAACCCAATCCCGACAAAATTATAGCTATCCAGAAATTCCCTATTCCAAAAACCCCAACAGAAATAAAGCGTTTCCTTGGTCTTATAGGTTACTACCGCAAATTCATTCCCGATTTCGCTCGCATAACTAAGCCTATGACACACTGCCTAAAAAAGGGATCGAAAATAAATATCAACGATCCAGAATATAAATTATGTTTCGAAAAATGTAAAACCCTTCTCATTAACGACCCTTTGCTACAGTATCCGGATTTTTCTAAAGATTTTATCCTAACAACCGACGCCTCTAACTTTGCAATAGGCGCGGTGTTATCGCAGGGACCTATCGGTTCGGATAAACCGATAGCCTATGCTTCTAGAACCTTAAACTCGAGTGAAATTAACTATAGCACCGTGGACAAGGAATTCCTTGCTGCCGTATGGGCAACCAAATACTTTAGGCCATACCTGTTCGGCCGCAAATTTAAAATAGTCACGGACCACAAACCTCTGCAGTGGATAATGAACGCTAAAGAGACTAGCTCTAGAGTAACACGCTGGAAACTGAAACTAAGCGAGTACAATTTCGATATATTATACAAACCAGGGAAACGTAATCTTAACGCTGACACGTTATCTCGTGTGGAAATCCATAACGAAGAAGTAATTTCTATGATTGCTAACGCGTCTAATAAAACTCCTTCCGAAGCAGACTCTGCTACCTTATCCGCCGATTCCGCCACATTAACCGCCGATTCTGCTACCCTAACCGCCCATACAAGTAATGAAAACCCAATCCTTGAGGTCCCAATAACCGATGAGCCCCTCAACAGATTTAGCCGGCAACTAGTTTTTACAATTGTTGGTGACGTCAAAAGACGCCCCGTCGTATCAAAGCCATTCGAAACCCATATTAGGACTAGTATTCAACTCTCCGAATCCCGTTTGGAGGAGGATCTTGTAAATTCATTAAAAGAGTATGTCAATCCTAAGGTTAAAACTGGAATAATTATCCATCCTCATCTAGCCATGTACCAAATTATCCCTATAATCCAAGAAAGATTCAAAAGCTCAGCCATGAACCTCACTCTTACAAAGACCGAAGTCGAAAATGTTAAGGATTACCTAAGGCAACAGGAAATAATACAGAAATATCATGATGGGAAAACTAATCACCGTGGTATAACGGAGTGTTATCTAGCCTTATCCCGTAAATTCTATTGGCCCAAAATGAAAGAACACATTAGTAAATTTATAAACGCTTGCAGCATTTGCGGACAAGCCAAATATGATCGCAATCCAATCAAACAGAAATTTTGCATTGTGCCACCCCCTTCGAAACCTTTAGAAGTTATACATGCTGATCTATTTACCGTGGAAGCCGAAAAATATCTGACAATAGTAGACGCCTTCTCGAAATACGGCCAGGCGTATCTTTTGAAAGACGCTACCGCTACAAGTGTCATCCAAGCCTTTATGATATATTTCACGCATCATGGCGTTCCTCAAAGAATAGTATCAGACCAAGGCCCAGAGTTCACCAACCAACTCTTCTCAGAGTTTACCAAATTTCATCAAATAGATCATCATAAAGTCCTAGCACATTCTCCCAATGACAACGGAATCGTGGAACGCTTCCATTCCACTATTCTGGAACACTTGAGAATTTTGAAACTTGAACGAAAAAATGAATCTGCTATAAATTTAATGCCTTATGCAATTCTAGGATACAATAGTTCTATACATAGCTTTACAAAATGTCGGCCTATAGAATTGATTACAGGGCACTTCGACCCCCGCGATCCCCTTGATATTAATATGTCAACACATCTCCTTCAGCAGTACCTGCAAGACCATAAGAATAAGATGTCCCTAGTATTCGAAATCCTTAACGAATCCTCACTACATCATAGAACCGAGCTAACGGAAAATAGAAACAAAGATAGGGAACTAGAAAAGGAGTTCACCCCAGACCAACAAGTCTTCATTAAAAACCCCTTAGCTTCACGAAAGAAACTGGCACCACGTTTCACCCGAGACACAGTTCTAGCTGACCTCCCTATCCACATATACACTAAAAGGAAAAAAGGTCCCGTAGCGAAAGCCCGTCTCAAACGCACCCCTAATTCCCAGAGTTTGTTACAGAATACCACTGATCCTTCACCTCGCAACGGCTCAAGAACCAACACTTGAATCCCTGGACAGCGGACCTGGACTCCTCCCCTTTAAACTGGGTCCTACAAAGATAACTTCCCACTATCATTCCTTCCTACAATCTATTGACCTTGGAGAAATTCATTCTAAACTTGACCTTGTGCTATCACAGTTGCGTGAAATCAGCCCCAGACTTAACGACGACACTCTTTCCCTATACGAACCCCATCTTAAATTCTTGCTACAAAAATTTAATAGAACCACAGCTTTGTTACGGTCATTTGAGCCAGGCCGTGTAAAAAGAGGATTAATAAATGGATTAGGATCCATTATTAAAGACATATCCGGGAACTTAGACTATTCAGACGCACTGAAATATGATAACGCGATCAGGCTCATGCAAGATAATGAGAATAAATTGCAGTCAGAAATCAATGACCATATTAGTTTATCTAAAGAGTGGATGTCTCATCACACTAAAATCCTAAGTGACATTACTGAAAACCAACAAAATATATCCAAAGTCCTTAATCTAATATTTGCCACTGAGGTATCCCGAGATCAAGAATTAATTAAGTACGCACATCTTGCACAATATCTGTTAATACTAGGAGATAACATCGAGAGCTTATTCGACGAATTAAATGGACTAGAAAAACTTTTAGCTTTCATTCACGCTAAAAGTGTTTTACATTCTACCTTTAGTGTTAGTTCCCTAGGGGATATGATAAATAGGTTAAGAAGTCTTTATTCAAAGGACGAAATTCTAGACTTAGACTGTCGCGACTATTTCGACATAATTAGATTAGGTTCATACTATAAAGATAAGTTAATAGTTATAGTTATAATGATCCCTGTCTTCATGCCTGAAACCACCACCCTCTACCGGCTATCCGTCATTCCTAACAAGAATAACGAAATCCTTATACCTACCTTACCCTACATAGCACTTCAGGGACCAGTATCTATGTACATGGAGGCTGAATGCCCGAAGATCAAATCTTGGTACCTTTGTGAGAAGACTTCACAGCAATACATCAACTACCACCCCAACTGCATCCAACATCTAATCCTGGAACAGAAACTTTTACCATCCTGCCAGTTGACTACCATCACCCTGAAGAAAGCCGCCCTGGAACAACTCGATGATCGTCACTACACCTTGAACTTTCCTGAACCAACCAAAGTGCAGATAAACTGTGGACAAGAAAAGTACGAAATACTTCGGGGAAGCTACCTCGCATCCTTGCCATTAAACTGCAAGATTAAGACTCCAGAATTTACCATCGCCAATATGAACGACCACACCAAAGGCCATGTCCTCAAAATGATTAATCTGACCATTGAAGAGGGTCCACCACCAAGTAAGATTACACCACTTGTCTTACACACCCCCGATCTAAAGAGTCTACAAGGCGTAAATATGAAGATCTCACTGCAACATCCTGAGAAGCTAAATCCAGTACCTAATGAAGCGATCTATCACACCACGATCCCTGTCTACACGATTATAACACTAGGAGCAGGAGCATTGATTGCTGCGTTCACCTACCGCAAATTAAGCTCCAGCTGCCTTCGGACCTCCAATACCGAAGAAACCACTCTAGAAGGACTCAACGTTGGGGCCCATCCTTCATTCCCAACAACAGAACGAGAGACGAAGATGGATCCCGCAAGCATCCCTGCAACATTTGCGAGAGCCCTCGCCAAATAGTTGCCGATCTCGGAGGGGAGGTGTTACATACGACGTTTCTAAGTAATCACGGCGCAAGCACCTGCCGGACCGCCCGCGATACCATCGATGGCGCAACACCACGGGAGCCGCCGCCGAGTTCCACGAAGTGCAGACGCAGCATAAGCAGAACTGCGGGAAACTCATCGCGCGACCGCGTGACTCGGACACTTTTGGTTCTCGCATCGACCAATCGACACATATACTTTAGAATTAATTATTTGAATGTAATCTTTAATAATTAAAATTAATTTAATAATTTTGGTTTTTTTTAAAGTCCTCCGGCCGTAGCCTTCGTAACTAGTACATGTTGTTGTTGTTGTTGTTGTTGTTGTTATTGTCGTTTATTTTTTATTTATTTATTAAATTGTCGCGAAATTCGGCGTGCCTCATGGCATAGGCCTCCGCCGTGTATTGGAGGGTTTGGGCTATAGTTCCCACGCGCGCCCAGTGCAGTGAGAAATTTATTATTTGCCCCGATAATAATTAGTTATTACCTATTTATTAGTTACAAGGAAACTTTGTTTTGTTCATTATTATTTATATTTCTTTTAATACGTTCAAATTTTGAAATGCCAATACATTTTCGTTACTTCCACTGACCACTCGCATTTTATTACTCTTTTATTATTATTCCAATTAAGTTAAATCACGAAATGCAGTTCTCACGCTCATAAAACCCATTGTATTGTCTACGTGCCCTGTCGATACGTCTCGACATCGATACCCGAAAAATACCGCATGTTTTCCTCCAATTATGATTACACAATACCATTTGTACGATGACTTTAAGACCAATATCAACAAGTTTACGTTTCGACAACAGCAAACGTATTTTTGTACGTTTTCGTCGAACTTCAATCGAACTTTGTAGACAGTTACATCGGAATCCGTTAACGGATACGATCAAGTAATTTCCGATCACTGACTTTTATAGCGTAGCCTTTATTGGCTGTAAATAAAGTTTAAAATGATACAATGGTAGAATAACCGTATCTTTCTCGATGTGCAGGTTACAATCTCGCCTACTGACCTTGCTCTAGTTTTTATCTATCTTCATGTTATAAGTAATCAACTGAAGATGCTTTTTTGCAGCACTATGCAAAATTCTGTCGGAGTTACTGTTACTTGTCTTTAGCTCTTCTTTTTGGTATTGTACCGGTCGAAGTTTTGGCACCATTAAATTGGCTTTTCTACCTCGTTTTTGTTTCTCATTCGCATTGTTTCTTTCTTTCAGGTAAATTACCAGGTGAAGAGGAAGACTCGCCAGCGCCAACTGTGCCACGAATCACAATGCCTTTGAATGATAAAGTCACCGAAATGCCAAATTATCAACTGACAACATCGTCCACTCTCCCAACTCGAACAACATCAGCAGAGCCAACAACTACAACCGAGAATAGAACTGAAGATACAACTACAGAGGAAATGGTAACAGAAACTCTGAAACCGAGACCAAGACTGGTAAATTTAAGTGTTGATGATCTCAAAAATTTCGCTTTTGCTTTGCATAATCAGACTGTAGTTAATACTAAGAAACTTACTGACCTCAGCGATGTAACTCTAGATGGGGAAGATGAGTATGAACCTCCGAAAGTAGAGATACCTAAGCTGGAGAAAGATAATATACCTGATAAATTCTATACGAATTTGCAAGCGCCGTTCCATCCGATACTGACGGTTGACAGGTCTGACGAAGTGAGGGAAGAAGCTGAGCTATGCAGAGAAAATGAAGTTTCGTATAAGGTTGGTGCTAAAATGTGTTCGTTACAAAAATATAAATAGAAAATAAATTGCATTAACCTATTAGAGTACACCGTGCCTGATTTAATTAGTCTTTAATACCCTCGAAGTAGCGGTTCTCAAATGATATGTCGACAGTTTCCACTGTTTTACTATCTCTACCACTCAGAAATCTTTCTGCCTTCCCCTTCAGATCGGAGAGCGCATCGACCGGGCCTGTGAGGAGACCTGCGAGTGCGTCCAGGGAGGTATCTTCGACTGCTCTCCCCGCTGCAAGCACCCCTACATCCGACGCGGGCGGCGCATCAACGACCCCCTCTGCTTTGAATCCCCCGTCGATCAATGCTGCAGTATCATCGCCTGCGCCACTGGTAATGGAGGTAACTGTAACTCGTATCTAACCTTTAACACTGAAATAATAAATCGCTACAGTATCTTCTCCGTGACTCTGTCAGATAGTTACTGTACTAACGATAGTGGTAACAAACTAACGGCTAGTTACCTCTAATCATTTGTTTTCGTGCAAAAGAATGGCAAACAAGAAGGTTACTTTATGCAAAGAGATCGCCGCTTTTCTCAGATACCACAAGGATTGCAGACGCGGTGCCAATGAAGAGAGATACGATGAAGTGTCACTTGTGCCAGTCATTTTGTGGCGGCTTCACTTTCCACGACGGAACACAACTCGCCAAGCTCAGTTAACTCGCTGACTTGTGCTGCTGTGTCCCAGCATGGAGAGTAATTAAGACAACCGGAGAGATGAATAGCACACGAGTTATTTCCCGTAGATTCTAACCCCCTTATTCATAAACGCTCTATAGGCCTCTGCTAACTTAGTAATCGTTTGTCCTTATCTGTCACTGTGACATTTACCTTTCACAGATAAGAACAAACGATTACTAAGTTAGCAGAGGCCTATAGAGCGTTTATGAATAATTGGGTAACTGGCAATGCATCTTTAATCCTTTGGTATTCTGGGTGTCCTTGGGTAGTGCTTATGTATCATCCGGTGGTCACTTGCTCACTTGGTCATTTGCTCGAACGCCACTTTATTCCAAAAAAGGCTTGGCGAGTAAGATGTATGTGAGACACCTAATGGAGGAATTTTCTTTCAAGAACACTCGCTGATTAAGAAAGTATTTCATATGGTTGATAAGTGAACCCATTTACAGACCCGAAGGTGGCAAAGCTGGAAGTGTGCCGTTATGGGAACGACACGTACCCTGTAGGGTCAAAGTGGAATGTTGGCTGTGAGCAGAAGTGCTCTTGTGAGGCTGATTCCATTGTCACGTGTAAACCTAGGTACGTAGAAATATATCAAAGAATAGAATAGTCATTTATTTGTGAATAGTTATTTATTTTGGGAACTATAGCCCAAACCCTCCAATACACGGAGGAGGCCTATGCCATGAGGCACGCCGAATTACGCGACAATTTAACAAAATAAAAATAAATAAAAATAAACAACAACAACATGTACTTACTAACTGAAATTGTAGCGAATTCGGGATAAAAAGGCTATATTATTATTTATTTGTGAATAGTTATTTATTTGTGAAATAAATGACACAGATTTGAAACAATCTTAAACAGTAACATAACTAATGTCAATTCACACGGACTCTTAACAAAAAGACTTCAATACTAACAAATAACATCCTTTGGCACCAACAAAGACACTTACGGCCTATTTCATCACTCTCTGTTGTATTTTTTTCATCTACTCTCTTTTTTCATAGCCTTATTCTTTCACAGATGCAGTCCACTGCCTCAATCCGACAAATGCATCAACGTACAGGACCCCAAAGATGCTTGCTGCGAAGTACAAGTCTGTGATGTATCTCAAGACGTGCACGAAGAACCTGTGGACAACATGACCAGTACCACAAGCACCACTAGTACCACTACTACCACGACTAGTACCACTACCAGTCCCACTACTACAGTAACGGTATGTACAGTTGCTAATTTCATTTTTTACTCCGTTTTGAAGAAAGCAAACCCTCATCAGAATCAGCGCAGCTAAAATAACTAACTCCCTTTTTCATAAACACTATAGGCTTCTGCTAACTTAGCAATTGTGTGTCCTTATCTGTGAAAGGTAAATGTCATAGCGACAGATAAGGACAAACGATTCCTAAGTTAGCAGAAGCCTAGCGTTTATGAATAAGGGGGTAAGTCTAGAAAGCTGAAATGATATAGAATTGAATATACATTTTAGAGTAAACGCTAAGAACAGTAGGCTTATTGTCTAACTCGCTCGCAATCGCCATCATGTTCATTTTGACAGTTCTTGTATGAATGTGACAGTTAGCTGATTCCGATGCCAATTGTCAGCCCATACATGAACTGTCAAAATGAACACGATGGCGATCGCGAGCGAGTTAGACAATAAGCCTACAGGTGTCGCAAAACTTCCACGGGATAGGGACGTAGAGGATTTTGCAATAGGAAGCAAAGAGCGCAAACTTGATTGTTAATTAAATTGAATAGAAAAATGATCAGATTTTAACAGGCATTAAATTACTTTGTTATGAGGTCTACCTTGCTTTTTGAAGCCGGCCATTGTAACTGCGTGGACTATGATTTAGGGAAGTTGTCTTAAATTTTGAATCCACTCCCAATCGCCTTTAGTACCTCTACAGATTCTCTTAAAATTGTTTCGGAATAATTCAGCAGATAGTTGGATTACAAAAGCCCTGTAATTACAACAAACCGGATAACTCGCGTATAAAAAGCTGAAAGAATGCTCCGACAATTGTTTCGGACTATTCCGTAGTCCTTCATCAGAGAGCGCTCGCCCCGGGGATTTGGTTTGTTGTAATTATGTTTGAGTCTCACGGTAGTTTCATGTTGAAAGCCCTGTAATTGGTTTTCATGATTTTTAATCATAATTGACAAACGTTTGACCGTTGTTTAAAGTCAACTGCGTCAAGGACGGGACTAAATTTTAATGAAAAATCTCTATATGGCTTTTCAGTCGAACCTGCAAATATTCCGGAACATTTTTAAGAGAGCCTGTATAATGTATTGCTTTGGTCCCTTTTGCTATTCGATGATTAGTATTTGGCTTAACGTCTGTAGACTACGACGAAAGCGCCCAAGAATCAGAGCATAAGCAGGGTGGTTGCCAACGACCGATACCCGAAGAATCGCTCCACTAGACCGGACGCGGTATGATGTTTGATGACTTATATCACGGGTACCACATATGGGCACTTAGATGAGAGTAATTTATAAGGCAATGGTTATAGACACCATTATATTTTAGAAGTACTTAGTTTACAATGTCTGTACTCAGTAGTTATTGTGTGTTAGCAAGGTAATGAAAGAAAAAAAAATACTTCTCTTCTTTAATCTTTATTGGTCAATCTTTAAAATACTTTGGTTTTTTAATGGGCTCTTCAAATAAGTACCTAATGGGGCACTGACTATTTGTAAATACAACTCTCCTGTAAATGTAAGATTATCCAACCTGTCTTTAGTTACAGAATGTATCTAAATGTTTATATGTTTACGCACTTACTTCTAGACGTCCAATATATCTGTGTGTTCCGTAATTTTTTTGTATTTTCTTCAATATAATCTGGTCACATAATGTCGTTGATTGTCATAATATTATTATCTACTGAGAAACTTACAATTCTATGGTCTAGTTCATAATCGTACCTACTAATTTATTTTTTTGACAATGGTATGGCAGCTTTACTTATAACAATGACTTCATGCTGAATCGTCCTAATTTGCCCTTTGACGATTGTGAATTAAATCATCGACATAAGTGTGCATCTTAAGATCTTTACGATTAATCCAAAAAATCGTTTTCAGCTTAACATTACCGACGAAATGCCGAGGTCATTGCGCCCTCTGGTCCTCGCCGAACCAATCGGCTCCGTCAAAGTCCTGCAGAACAACAGTGTACAAGTCAACCTCATGCATATGAACAGCAGCAAAGACCCCATCAACTTACTTCTCAGCAACGATGGTGGGAGATCGTTCAAAGAAGTAGAGCTGAAATACGATAACATGATCCTTAACCTGGATAGTGGGAAGGACTATATTCTGAAGACCAGAGAGACCGGGACCAAGTTCAACTTCACGATAACGGCATCGGATCCCAGTAGCAAGGAGGTTAAGGAGGAGTTGATACATGTGACTGAGAAGATTGGGTGCCACGAGGATGGGAAGTTTTATGAAGTTGGTGAGTAGACATTTATTTATTTATTTTACTCATTTATTTACTTATTTATTTATTTAAGTATTACAGCCATGGTATTACAAAGATGGTAACTAATTCTAAAGAAGTTTCACATGGACCATGGTGGGGTATAGCAATACAATACGTAGTACAATAACAATAACAACCAAATGTTACAATTTATCGTCTAAGAAATCAGATACGGAGTAAGAGTTTTTAATGATTCACGGTTAAGATACGGAGTAGATACACGAGATACGGAGATACGGGGTAGATACGGAGTAGTAGCATTTCTCTATTAGCATTTTTTTAATTTTATTATAGAAACAACCATCTTTTAATTCGTTTTTGAAACCAATTGGAATTTTATTAAATAATTTAATTGAGGAATAATAGGGTCCTTTTTTAAAAATGCTTAGTTTTGGATTGGGGAAGGTCAAAAGGTGATCGCGGCGGGAATTTAATGAATGAAAGGGTAAGTAACTGCAGTTTTTTGAAGTGTGGCTTGCAACTTTCAGTTTGATGAATATTGGCTAAGATTCGGATACATTTTTTTTGTATAATAAAGAGTTGGTGAGCGTCGACGCCATTGGGAGCCCACAAGGCTAAGATGAAATAACTCATGTTGCCAGTAATTTCGCCTACTATCCATCTCCCCAGTCACACAGCAGCGCTAGTATTGTTTGGTGACAAGATTGGACAGAAAGATGGTACCTAGCGATCATTACTGACCCTGCCCAACGCTACCTTCCACCAGATTCCGTGTCTATGAAGTGTTTAAACCAGAGGCTCCCAAACTCTTTTGTTCCATAGACCACTTTAAAAATTTGCTTGATCCGGTGGACCCCCTGCAGCTACATTACCACTAATTTATAAACTAAATCTCGAAAAAAAATTAAGATCCTAGCTCTATAATCTACGGAAACTTGCGTTGTTGCTGAGTTTCAACGATAAATTAACAGTTTTCGAAAAAATTGGTTAGAATTGATTGCCTGATAGGGTTAATTATTTGAAAATAAAGTCGACTAAACAAATTTTCAATTAAATTATATTTTTGTGCCGCGAGTGACTCCATCCTACTTTACTTTCTTGAAATCTACAATGACTCACAGCACAAGAACCAATCAATTCTCACAAATTTTATTCAATTTTCATGCACCCCCGCTTGCGATTATGGACCCCCATTTTTGGTCACGCTCAACGTAGACCCCCTTCGAGTCTTCCGTGGACCCCTGGGGGTCCACCTGGACCACTTTGGGAACTACTGGTTTAAACACACTGGCCTTTACCTAATAGCAGCTATTTGCCACGTAACCTGTTATTAACTTAAACCTTCGATATACCTCCAGGCGAAGAGTTCCACATCGGCTGCACAGAGCTATGCGAGTGCACGGGCGCTGAGAAACGCGAGTGTGCTGCTCTGGAGTGTCCAGCGCATGTGGGATTGGAACTGGTCTCCAAGGTAACTGGTGTTTTATAGGCGCTCTGGTATACTGAAAAGCAAAAAATAAAGGATCGATTTCCAAACATGTACTGTTACTTTTCACGTCAGTACAGGGGCCTTACCATGACGTCCTAATTCCGACTCGGTTCAAGTTTTAGCTGTCACTTTTAGTATGAATCGGACAGCGAGCGAACCTAAACTGAATCGCATTAAGTCATTGTAAGGCCCCACTTTGTTTATTCTTTGAAACCTGCGAAAGTCGCTGGTATAATAATAATAATAGCTTTATTTCAGACAATTATTAATTATCCATATCGGGTTAGTACCTAACAATAACAATAAAACTTACATTTATGTTAGTAATCAAATAAGTTATAAACTAAAATAAATAAATAAATAATCTTCTTCTTCTTTAGATGCCTCTCCGACTAGCGAAGGTTGGCAGTCAGTTCTGAATATTTCTCCCTGTCTCTCGCGAGGCGAAATAGATAAATAAATAATAATACGCAGTAAATACATGCTAGAAGAATTATAAGGAGGTTGTATAAAATTTTATGTCATTTCTTTCATCCGTCACCAACAGACGAGCGGAGCTACATAAAAAAATCATAAATAAAAGTTCATATTAAAATAAGAAGTGTCAAGGATAGTTTTTCCCAGTGCAACCGAGCAAATGCCACAATGCTTTTCAGTTACTAAAAACCCTGTCTTCCAACAGTAGGCTTATTGTCTAACTCGCTCGCAATCGCCATCGTGTTCATTCTGACAGTTCTAGTATGAATGTGACAGCTAGTTGATTCCGATGCCAATTGTCGGCCCATACATGAACCTGTCAAAATGGACACGATGGCGATTGCGAGCGAGTTAGACAATAATAAGCCTACAGGTTACCATTTAGCTTATGTTATTTGTTACCAGGGTTGCGTACGTTGGGCGCCGACGCCGCCGCCGCGGCCGCCCAACTGCTGCCCACGCGCAGCGCGCTGCTTAAGCGATGGTACATGCCATTACAAGGAGGTTGCGTAAGTAGATTGTTCATGATCATCAACCAAATACCTTTGTTCAATAGAGATCCTTTAAAAAAAACCACGGGTAGCACTCCGAGAGTCGCAATCGTGTTCATTTTGGCAGTTCTTGTATGAATGTGACATACATGAACTGTCAAAATGAAGACTATGGTGATCGCGAGCGAATTACGTAATAAGATGTTATGGTTCTAACTTAATTAGGTACCTCGTAAAAATCCTTTGAATATACACTGCCAATTAAGCCGCTATGAAGCTCTATATTTGCAATAAAGACTCCTCGTTTCTAGTATACCCAACTGGACCGAGGTACCAATCTCTCTCACTGGATGCGAGCAACGTTGTTTCTGCGAGAACGGAGAGCTGGACTGCCAGGAGGTCTGCACGCCTCTTTCACCTCTCCCGCCTCAGAACCTCCGCTGCCCACCTCTTCATCGCCCTGGTCCCGTCAACATATCTGATGAGGATTGTTGTAAACAGTGGGGTTGTGTGCCAAATGGTAAGCCTGTTAGAATTTCGGGATATGTAAATGGTTTGGATAGAAATAAGTTTAGTATGTGCGATGGTATTGTTATTTATTTATTGTGTATTACTTATATTATTTATAACATTCATTAAATCATCAGGCTTCAAATAAGCATGTCCATCATCGCACCTTTTGCATATGCCATACAAACATGTACGGAAACAATGTTAGTCAATCAGACGCTGAAAAACTGTTTGAGCCGACGAACTTCTTAGTATTCTTACTGGTTGGTAAGGTTATAAGAAAATCAATGTTTCTGGGAAAAATATGGCGAGGCTCATCATAACTCATTGCATGCATAAATTGACACAGCATGGTCATTCATAATTCATTTTTACTTACAGCGGGGAACACATCTTATTCATTATCTATGCCGATGACAGACCTGTACTATGTGACGCCGATGGTGCCGGTGATCCCCGTTACAGAAGTGCTGGCGGCCCCCTCTGACCCAACCGACTCCATGCTCACCTTTTACAGAAACCTTATCCCAGCCAAACCCAAGCCTCAAGTCCTCAAAACTTTCAAACCAACCTTCAAAAATTTTGGACACGACATAGAAGACGAACCCCGCGTGAACATGGCGATGGGCTTCGATCTAGCCGACGACGAATATAAAACTGAATCACCCATCAATGATGACAGTCACTTCAAACCCTATAAGAACCCGTTAAAGAACCGCTCTGGATACTTTTTCCCTCAAAAACCCGAAACAGCTCCAAAACGAGACGAAATAATCGAAAAGTACAAAATGTCCGACCACCAAATGCACGAACTTATCCGACAGTCACCGGTCACACCTAAAAACCTAAACAGTATAAATCTTTTAAATAAATACTACGACATCGCGACAAAGATTCCAGTTCATACATTTGAAAAATCACATTATTTCGCGCCAACTTATGTCAAAACCAATAATGGGGACGATGAAAATTACATTCAGCCCAACGTGAACGTGATAACCCCAATGCCAGTACCCTATTTCAAACCTCTGGCTATACAGAATCATTCCCTATTACACCAACCGGAACACGTCGCTATCCCCATACCCGACAACAAAGCCTTTCCTCTGTCAGACACCGAAGCATTTCCGATATCAACCAACTCGGAAGTCAAACACAATTTGCTTGGAAAACACGTCACAGTGCTACGCACAAAAGACTTGACGCAGAAACGACCGACCGACCTCCAGAACCGTTGGGGCCAAAGCAGCACCAACATGCACGTACTGACAAAGTCACCCAGCCCTTACGAAACCGTTTTAATGAGAGCCATACCGAACCCAAAACTTGAAACGGCTTCATCTTACGAACGTCATCCAAAGAGTCCAGCTATTTCTGGCAAACCTTACTCGACGTTAGACTTAGAGCATCTTCTGAGCCAGATGGAAGTGGAGTCCGAAGTGAATCGGAACCTCGGACGGTCGGCAGACAAGAACCAAGATACTGCGGCAGGTCAGTGACCTGACCATGGTGTAGATCCTCCTTGTCTGTGTGTAGAGGGTGTACTGACTGACTCCAGGCTGACTGACCCTACTATCATGACGAACTAACTGAATTTCGTAGTTCTAGCATTAACTCGTAGTGAATTGTGACATCCATTACTAAAATTTGTGTTTCAGATGTTTACTATATTATCAAATAAAAAATCGTTATTTGTGTCAAGGGCATAAATATATGTACGTCACCAAGGCGTCGAAAACATCTATACACCTTTATGCCACAAACAATAAGGCCGATGACACATTATAATTTGACATGATGGCTGTATAGATATTTATGCCTTCGACCGCACCCACAACACTTCACATCGAAGATCATATTTATTTGTTTACATTTTTAATGCTATTCTATTTTGCTTATTGGAAACAGTTGCTTAAACTTAAAATAAAAGAGGTGTGCTTCTTAATCATCCCATTAAAGTGTGGCGCTACTAAAATTCTTCACAATTTTTTAAATCATGCGCATATTTCCTAGATGTCACCTACTCTAGCGTTGTCCTTTACCAATTAATGTAAACGCCTATTTATTCTCTCCCCTGTCTCTGTCTTTCTCATTTGGGCTCAACTACACTCAAAACCAGATACTAAACCTTTACAAATTGCAGGTACCCCGTTCCCGGAGATAGCAAACTCAACACCGTCTCAACAGGCGCCGCCGTTCCTCCCCACAATACCTCCAGAGATCCACTTCCCGCAAGAAGACGACACGGATTATGAACAGAACAACATACATCGCCCCATGAATCCACTGGTCACTGGAATACCAGGTAATTACGACTAACAAAGGACAGTCTAAAGCAATGATGGGCAAACTACGGCCCGCGGGCCAACTCCGGCCCGCGAAAGAATTTAATGCGGCCCGCCGGCGTTCCTTCGAATTGGAGTGTTATGGCACAGGATGACGATATTTAGACGGTGCTGCTGTATAAAATAGAATAATAGATGCGAAGGCAAAGGAGCCAGCTAGACTAGCCACGTAGTTCATGCGTCATGTGTCAAAAAAATTGCATTTTAGTATAATTTTGGCCCTTCTTTGAAATATCTGTGATTTTCTGGCCCGCCATGGAAAAAGTTTGCCCACCACTGGTCTAAAGATATCCTTCAAGCAATAAGGCTCCCGAATGGTCAATTCAAATTTGTATTTCAGGGTTGCCGCCGGGCCTAGCAGTGCCGTCGAACTTCGGAGATGAGAACAAGAAACTGACTGTGATAACCCTGGAGTCGGATTCCCCGACGAGTATCAAAATGCTGTTCGGTTTACCTCCTGTGCTAGTCGGGCTACGAGGCAGCGTGGACCTGAGATACACCGATACACAGTGAGTTATTACGACAAAGCTTTACTGAAATAGACTATTTACGCCCGTACCTCTACAGTTATTTTAATATTCCCCTGTAGGCTTATTATCTAACTCGCTCGCAATCGCCATCGTGCTCATTTTGACAGTTCTTGTACGTATGAATGTGATAGCTAGCTGATTCCGATGTCATACATGAACTGTTAACTGTCAACTGAACATGAACTGAACACGATGACGGTTGCGAAGGAGTTAGACAGTAAGCCTACTGTTCAATGTAACGCTACCACCATCTTACTAGCTAATCCTGCCACTAAGCAGCAGTGCTCGCACTGCTGTGTTCCGGTGTGGAGAATAAGACAGCCGGGGAAATTACATTCACAAGAGGCATTTCATCTTAGCCCTCTAGGTTGGCAACGCATCTGCAATCCCTCCGGGGTTGCGGGTGTCTATGGGCAGTGGTGATCCCTTACCATCAGGTGACCCACTTACTCGTTTGCCTTCCTATTAAATATTAAAAAAAAGTCGGAATTGTGTTTGCCTATCGTTTTTTATATGAACCAGGCAAGGTAGGTTATTTGGGTTGGTGGGAAGATATTTTCCACATACACACACAAATCACGTCTATATCCCTTACGGGGTAGACAGAGCCTGAGGTAACAAGACCTAAAGACCACGTTTAGCATGATTGTGGGCGTATAGGTGGAAAGGGTAATCAAAATAGTGATGTGTTATCTGGATGTTGAATGTGTTTATTTATTTAATATGTTGTAATTGTCATCAATATTTTTTTTTTCTTTCTTTCTTTCTTTGATGTGTTGCTAGCCGCATCGCCTATAACATGATTCCTAAGAATTTCGCCCATTCCCTCCATGGGGTTTTACCCGCGTGGGACGAGAAGCAATTGGTACATTCAATGTTTTTCCTTTGCTCTCAGACCACTGAAGTAGCAATATTTTCCAAGTAAGACCAATTTTGACACTACTTCTTTCCTTTTCTCGTTGGACTTGGACATGACTAGGTTAAGTTCTGTTCCAGTGCCATATTACAGGGTTTCATCTTGGGAAATTTATTAGCTTGTAATATCCAATGTACACACAGCAAAGCTATGGTAAGCAGGTTTAAAACGGCGCGTGCATGTAAAGGTGCTTACCGAATAGCTTTGCTGTGTGTACACATGAAAGCGACGAATAAATGACTTATGACTTATGACATTATCAGTGTTCTCATGTATCAACCATTTACTTCCAGTGACGACGATATTACCCACTGGCAGTCGCAAGTGTTCGCGCCGGCAGACGAGGTCCTCACGACCTCCCGTCTGGAGTTCCGGCTGACCGGCCTCACGCCCGGCACGCTGTACCGGCTAAGAGGGAAGCTTTATCTCCACAATCTACCGTTGGAGCCCGAAAGTGAGGTGTACACTATACGCACTCACGATGTACCAGTGGTAAGGACACTTCCAGTTGCGTTTAGAAAAGTCACGGGCCTAGTTTTAGAAAGCACATCTTGTAAAAACATCTTGCAATAAATGATTCTATTCTATTCTATTCTATTCTAAACGTTGCTCGAAAGTTTTTTTTTTTTATATGCGAATAGGAAGGCAAACGAGCAAGTGGGTCACCTGATGGTAAGCGATCACCACTGCCCATAGATACGCGTAACCTTGGAGGGATTGCAGATGCGTTGCCAACCTAGAGGGCTAAGATGAAATGTCTCTTGTGCCCGTAATTTCCCCGGCTGTCTTATTCTCCACACCGGAACACAGCAGTGCAAGCACTGCTGCTTAGCGGCAGGATTAGCGAGTAAGATGGTGGTAGCTATACGGACGGACCTTGCACAAGGCCCTACCACCCGCAAAAGTGGTAAAAAATTGTGCTGAATTTGAAGTAAAGTGCGTTGGGGTAATATAAAAAACGGTTTTTTATCTTACCCCGCATTTCAACTTACCCCAACGCACTATACCTACAATTAGACTAGACTAGAAGAAAACAACAGCTATAATTAGGGCCTGTTTCACCGCTCTGTCAAGTTTCAGTTGTCTTATGTATCTGGTATCAGTATCTATGATTCTGTCTTTATTTATTACTACGAAATAGACAGAGACGTCATCATAGATAACTGACACTTAAGGTGGAACCACATTATTGACACGCGACGCGATGCAACGTGTCGACACCCGACGTGCACCGTGCACATAACCAACACCCGATGCCACGACACGCTAGCAATTTCTTTAGCTGACAGCTGTGGAAGTGTGTAGTTCACAAACACGTGTATACATTCTGCGAATGTTCTCGAACAACTGACGCGTGGCATCGGGTGTTGTCTAGAACCACACTGCGCGTGCCGCGTCGGGTGGGGTGTTTACCCCCACCATCGGCGACACGTCGATCTGGCACGTCTGGATCGGGTGGCGTGTGTGCGCGTGGCGTCGCGTCGGATGTTCACAATGTGATTCTGGTCATAGAATATAATACAATTTGATTCGACTCAACACGCGTCGCGTTGCATCGGGTCGCGTCGCGTGTTAATAATGTGGTTCCGCCTTTACGATAACTGGATTACATAATGATAATAATAGAAAGGGATTTGAACTTTAACACACCACATACTTTGTCATCATGTGTACATATTCGGTTGATTAAAGGTCACAGCAGTGGAAGAGAAGCGAAGAGAAATAAACAGCAGACTGACAGTGCTTGATGTGAACGACACAGTGGCCCATGTCAGCTGGAGGCGGTTCACGGAAGAGGAACTACAGTACATTGACGGAATCCAAATTCGGTAAGCTATATTATTGAATCGAAAAATAACAGAATAGAATAGAGCCTGGTTAGTTACCCTATTTAATTCAAAATTTAATGTATGATATGTATGATAAATAAAATTAAACAAACCTATGATGAAAGTACAGCCTCGCAAATGTATATTATACTAGCTTTTGCCCGCGACTTCGTCCGCATAGACTCATTTATTGACAAATAGCTTTTGCCCGTGGCTTTGCTCGCGTGTACCAGGAGTATTTCAATCCCGTTTTTCCCCGTTCCCGTAAGAATTTCGGGAAATGCTCTGTTAATGTTCCTCTACACTCTTCAAGCAACCTACATACCAAATTTCAGCTTTCTACAATCAGTAAAACGAAAAGCCCCTTTTTCCCGTTCCCGTGGGAATTTTGGGAAATTATCTCTTATAGCTTCTCTATACTCCCCAAGGAACCAACTTGCCAAATTTCAGCTTTCTACGACCAGTAAAACGAAAAATCCCGTTTTTTCCCGTTCCCGTGGGATTTTTTTATTAATATTCGAATTTGTCTCGCCGTAAAAACCATCTTTGAACTTCAACGAACATTTTAAAAAAGAATTGGCCAAATTGGTCCAGGCGTTGTTGAGTTATGCGCTTACCAACACATTTCGCGATTCATTTTTATATTATAGAAGATTGAACTCATTGACCCGTGTACCGTGACACGAAGATGTATGGATGTTTGTTACTCTTTCACGCCAGAACAGCTTAACAGATCTGGACGAAATTTGGAACATAGATTATAACACAAAAAAAAATAGGTATAAGTGCTAATTGTTAAATGTCAAATGTCAAAGTCAAAAGTCCTTTTATCCCGGAAAATTGTTAAGTTATCGCGAGATAGCGACAACAGCTAGTACCTACTTAATCTAACTAATATGTATTATAAATGCGAAAGTATGGATGGATGTTCGTTTGTTACTCAATCACGCCAGAAGGGCTCAAGGAATCTGGATGAATATCACATAGATAGAGAAAAGTCTGGAATAGCACATGCCCTACTTTTTATCCCGGAAAATTCCCGCGGGATAGCGATAAACTAATTCTTTACAGACTTTGTATTTTTCAACACTTCTCCTCAGCTACCGGCCCGTGGGCACGCCGATCTACAGCATGACGGAGCTCCTCCACCACAGCCGAGCCGCGGCGACGCTGCGCGAGCTGCGCGCCGGCAGCCGCTACGAGGCGTCGCTGGTGCTGGTGCCGCCGCCGCGCGCCGCCACCGAGCTCGTTGACCCCACCGTGCTCGAGTTTACTACGGCACCTTACGTCGGTAAGGATACTTTCACCACACTTTTTCACAGCTTCAATTGGAAGCTGAAATTTTCTCCAGCATCTATACCTCGAGTATCCTCTAAACGCGAACCGCACTGTCACCAGAAATCGACCAATCTTTTCACAGTCCCTAGTCATGGCGTCGCACTGTGAGGAAAACCAGCAATATAATTCATAAACGCTCCATAGGCTTCTGCTAACTTAGCAATCGTTTTTCCTTATCTGTGAAAGGTAAATGTCAAAGTAAAAGATAAAGACAAACGATTACTAAGTTAGCAAAAGCTTACAGAGCGTTTATGAATAAAGGGATAAAACACTAGTGTGATTTTATTATGATACTCACCTTCGGTTCGTATAAGCCCACGCGCGTATTTTAATGCTTTTCATTATAGAGTCACAAAAACTGCTATAATAGAACTTTTCTTAATTTTCACTCCACGTTCCAGACAAAATATTTATCATGCACGAAACTATACATATATATATGACAACGGCCGCTGCACCAAAAATCAGCGATATTCTCTTCACTCGTAACTATGACGACGCACGATGAGACAGGAACTACAAAAGAACTTCACGTCATTACAAGCTTTATATGAACATGCAACGTTTGTATGTATGTTTGTCCGGGTGAAATCTTGCGACTCAATTTTGAAGCAGATATCATCATCCGATTGAGCTGGAATTTTGCACACTTGTGTAAGTCAGATGACAACCAATAATCTGGTAGTAGAATTCTGGTAGGAGGAAACTCTTCAACTGTTGGTCCGATCGAGATTTGGTACACATTAAGACGGATGACAATGCAAGTACAGTCAACAAAAAAGCTTGTATCCTCCCGTATGCAATACTTATCGAGCCTCTTTCCCTGTAGATCCCTACAACTGGTCTGTGAGCATAGAGGCTCGCACAGTGGGCTCCGAAGCGGCAGAGCTGACGTGGAGAGGCATCCCCTCACCAGCTGAGCGCTGGGTGCGAGTGTACCGAGCTTCCCACGCCTGCGGGGGCGCGAGGAGGGAACACGACGCGTTCCGACTCGCTGCCAGGGACCTGCCGCCATCCATCACGCTCACTGGTCTTGAGCCTGACACTAGGTAAGTAAAAAACACCGGGTAGCACTCCGGGAGTACCGGCAGAAGTGAAGACTACACACACGCACACTCGCGCAAAAAGAAAAAAAACTTTTTTCTACACGAGATTCGAACTGCGGTCACTTGAGAGAACGCACTGTTATTCCACACCTTATATCACTAGGTAAAACGTTAAAGCGACGAAATTAACGTACACTTCAAAAATCAAACGCGATTAGAGTTCATTCTTATTTCAAAATAAGCTCTTAGAGGATCCTGATATCCTGTTACTTAAACTCACCCTCCGTCTTACGTCTGACGCGAGTTTAACATTAAACCAAGTTTTTATTTCATCGAAATTGTAGAGTCAATAAAAGTTTTCGCTTGTTCCCCGTACATAACTATTTTACATTATCAGAACATACATACACATACACAAATCTCGTCTATATCCCTTACGGGGTAGACAGAGCCTGAGGTAACAACTAAAGGCCACGTCAGGCCAAGGCGAATAAGGTTATATTCGCTTGCGACGTACCATAGACTTAAGTCATTCTGATAATCATGTAACGACAGTTACGTTGAAGCCATTATGATGAAGGTATGAACACAAAATATTTACCTTGCTACTCCGCTACTTACGTGCAAGATAACCAAGCTTGTGCGAAATATATACGTTTTGCATGCAAGCCCTCCCACCACTACTGCCACACAAAACGCACACGACGACGACGACGGTGTACGACGTTGGTTCGCATGTGCATCGGTTGTGCTCTGACTTTGAGAATGATCCCGTAGAGGGATCGAAACGCGCGTCAGTGTTTGTGTGGTGATAGGATTAATTAAGTTTGTGGGATTTGTGTGCGTTTTGTGTGGCAGTATATTATATTTCGCACAAGCTTGGTTATCTTGCACGTAAGTAGCGGAGTAGCAAGGTAAATATTTTGTGTTCATTGAAATGGACCTCCGCAAAGTAACGCCTGATTCAATAAAATATGATGAAGGTACGATTAAGTTTACTTCCATGCTAGTCGGAGCAAGGAAAAACATAGAATGTACCAGTTGCTTCTTCCTCGTCCCGCGCAAATGGTAAAAGCCCATCGAGGGAATAGGCGAAATTCATAGGAATCATAAATGTTATAGGCGGTGCGGCTAGCAACCCATCACTATTTTGATTCACCTATACGCCTACAATCATGCTAAACGTGGCCAGATCATTCTAAGGTAAAATAATAGTACATTGTGCACCGAGGGCGGTAAGAAGGGGATTGCTAACGAGTTTGTAATCCCCTTACTGCCCGTGATACACACAATGTTTTTCATCACATTTGCGAGGAAATAAAAAAAAAAATCAAAAAAATAAACTCAGAATCACAAAATTACCCGCAAACGACACTCATCAACATTTATGTACCAATAGTGTAAAAATATCGTCCGCCATTTTGGATCCAAAAAAATTATGCTAAAATTGGGCTCAGAACCACCACATTACTCGAAAACGAACCCATCAACATTTTAGTGTCAATAGTGTCAAAATGTCATCCGCCATCTTGGATCCAAAAACTTATGCCAAAATCGGTCTCGGAATCACCATATTACTCGAAAAAGACACCCATCAACATTTTAGTGTCAATAGTGTCAAAATGTCATCCGCCATCTTGGATCCAAAAAAAATATGCCAAAATCGGTCTCAGAATCACCAAATTACTCGAAAATGACACCCATCATCATTTTAGTGTCAATAGTGTCAAAATGTCATCCGCCATCTTGGATCCAAAAAATTATGCTAAAATCAGGCTCAGAGTCACCAAATTACTCGAAAATGACACCCATCAACATTTTAGTGTCAAAATGTCATCCGCCATTTTGGATCCAAAAAATTATGCCAAAATCGGTCTCTGAATCACCAAATTACTCGAAAACGACACCCATCAACATTTTAGTGTCAATATGTCATCCGCCATCTTGGATCCAAAAAATTATGCCAAAATCGGGCTCAGAGCCATCAAATTACTCGAAAATGACACCCGCCATCAATATTTTAGTGTCAAAATGTCATCCACCATCTTGGATCGTAATCAGTACTAATGTCTAATTGAAAGTTTTAAGTATAAAATTGGCTCGTAGTTTTTTTTTAATATTAAATAAATCTGGCTGAACTGAAACCTCCTTAGACTGAAATTACGTACAATGAACTCTTAATTTTAAAACTAAAGTTTTCCTCCCGTGGGAATTATGAAAATCCATACAAATATAACTCCCTGGGGAGTAAAATATTTGAAATTCTCGCGGGAGGTAAATCAGCCACTACGGCTCTATAAGCACGCGTGTTATAACACCCTTTACGAGCAAGTGTGATGAAAAGACTATTTCTAAATTAAAACAAATATGTTCGGGCCTTAGGGGTGGCCCCTGCCATCCCCGCCGCACCTAAACCCAAAATTAATCAAAATTAATCATCCTACATTGGTTCTACCAGCGCTAGTTAAACTTGGTTACCTACGTACGGGGAACAAGCTTCGCTTGTTTGTTTAACATTTGGATATGTTTTTTTTACAGATGTCGCGTATGGCTCGAGTTGTTCCTCACTAATGGTAAAGTGAAGACCAGCAACGTGTTGGAAATCAACACGAAGTCCCTCGACTCTCCAGAGCAAATTGACAGTAAGTGAAACTAGTATAAATTAAGTGGTCCTATGTTGGTGTACATCAATGTCAATCATTGATAGTCAATCTGATGACTTTACAGGGCGCAACAGCATCTCGTCTCGTTTTGCTAATAATCACAAGTTTCGAAAGCTTTTCATACGCAGATTTTTAGAATATTCGAAAGGTTTTAGAAAGATGAAGTCTAATCGAAGTGCACTACAGAGTTATAAAGTTTACGCCAAAGCTATTTTTCAATCAAGGCAAATAAAGTTGTTAAAAAAATAAAAATGAAATAAAAATTGTACCTACCTAGTTTTCTGATGCAACATTTAGTCCACAAGTGCACTACAGAGGCCAAACGACGAAATTCTTGGAGTTTATTGAAAAAACAAATCGTTAAATTTACGGGCAGAGATATTTAGTACTTGTTCAGTTTCAAAGACAGTATTTACAGCTTCAATTCACGTATAAAGCCTAGATTAGACTTGTAAGAAAAGTTCTGTAAGTCGCATCAAGGCTTGGCAATGTTATGAAATTTGCATCATTTTTGTTTCTAGTGTAAATTGGGATGAGATGCACTCTTCCTCGGTCCCTTGTTTAATGCATCAAAGGTTATCAGGGGGGTTACCATGACGTTTTAAAGCGATTCAATCCCGATTCAGTTTAGGTTCGCTCGCTGTCAGATTCATACTAAAAATGACAGCTAAAACCTGAACTGAGTCTGAATCAAATCGCATAAAGACGTCATGGTAAGGCCCTGATCTTTTTTGTGAATCAGTTTGTTTCTTTATACATTTTTTGTAGGTACTTTAAAACATCGTCTTACTTACAAATCAACGCACGTAAACAGAGCTCCTAGCGACATACTTACACCAGAGCGAAATACGGACCAAATTGGCGGGAGCGGTGGGGGACGCTACTATACCAGATGCGCAAACGTATCCCCTCCACTAGCCACCCAGAGCTCTTTTTACGTGCGTCGACTAAGGGCCACTTGCACGGACCAAGATTAACGACTTAACCCCGTGTTAGATGTTAACCCGGGGTTAAGTAGTGTCTAACCTGTAGGCTTATTGTCTAACTCGCTCGCAATCGCCATCGTGTTCATTTTGACAGTTCTTGTATGAATGTGACAGGTAGCTGATTCCGATGCCAATTGTCAGTCCATACATGAACTGTCAAAATGAAAACGATGGCGATTGCGAGCGAGTTAGACAATAAGCCTACTGCTTATTCATAAACGCTCTATAGGCTTCTGCTAACTTAGTAATCGTTTGTCCTTATCTGTGAAAAGTAAATGTCATAGTAACAGATAAAGACAAACGATTGCTAAGTTAGTAGAACCCTATAGAGCGTTTATGAATAAGGGGCTAAATGTATGGAACTGTCGAACGTAACCCCGAGTTAGCGATTCAATTTTTATACTCTGGACTGTGCAAGTCCTTATAGTTTTTGATATAACTTACAGACGTGATAGAAGCGTCGTCAGTGGGCGGGCGCGAGACGGCGCCGCGCGGGGACTACTACGGCGCGCTGGTGGTGGTGGGCGTCGTGGCGGCGCTGGGCGCGCTCACGTCGCTGCTGCTGCTGCTGGTCGTGGTGCGCCGCCACCGCCCGCGCTCCGTGCCCATCACGAGTGAGTACTGTTGAAGTCTATGGTTTGTGTCGGAGCAACAGTTATTGTTTAGAAATAGACATTGTCACTCAACCAAAATAAAGTCTTACAGTATGCACGTATTATGACACCGAAACACAGTATCGATGCTGCATTTGCTTATCCAAAGTTGTTGAGGCTTGTCCTTCTGTTAGGATAATAATTGTGGGACGACAATGATGCATGAACCGAGCGATCGAAACGCTCGAATATTATTCCAGGAACGTATATCAATGCTTTGTACTCGTACGTAGTTGTAACCAGGGAATGCCTTTACGCTATAAATACTAGCTTTTCAATACATCGTAATAAGATATTATATATATTCACAGCGGTGCCAACTGCTCCGCGTGAGTCGTCCCTTCCGCCTTATGACAACCCTGCATACAAACTAGAGTTACAACAAGAAACTATGGGTACGTATCATTACAATAACTATCTCCATTTTTTTATATTACTTACCCCATGGATGTTACCTAAATGTTCTTCGACCTCAACATGATGTAGGCGGCTGCTACACAATATTTTCGAAGTTCCAGTACTTTAATCCCCAAGCAATAACATTAATATTTTTGTGCCACAGATCTCTGACAATTAAGCTCCCGTGGGCACACAAACGGCCTCAACGGGATATCTGAACGCAACGTCGACATCCAAAATGGCCGACCTTACAACGAAATGGGTGTTTAAACCCTCAATGACAGAGTAAATGGACCAAAACTGTCAATTGTTTTACGTGCCTTTATAGCAGTGTTAAGGTACTATTATAAAGCACAGGTGAATAAATCGGATAGATATACGGGAATAGTGTTAACGTTTTTATGGCAAAGTGATGTTTTGCAGTTAGCTAAAGTGACAATGATCAAGTGCAAAGTGTTAGCCAAAACTTATGTAGGTTAAGGAACGAAGATACTTTTACGCCGTACCTAATTAACCTCTTGTTTGATTATGTTAGTGTTATAAATACAGAAGCCACTATTATACAGCTACTAGTTAGTCTTCCACATCGTTGGAGTTCCAAACGTTGAAGTAAATATAAGTGAGCGTGCGTGATTATATAATATACCTACCGACTGTTGCTCGCTCTTATAAATGCACTCTTTGTCAGTTGATGTAACAACGGAGCAGGCGATTTAAAACATTATCATGTTCATAAGCCGACTCCAGACAAGATGTGAAGAAGTGGACAAATGTTTCTACAAATGTTTTTAGAAATAAATGTTCATTGGAAAGAGCAACCTCCATTACATGTTCGTCTACAGTTATAAACATATTCATACATGTCTGGGATTGGTATTTGTAATACTTGCGGTCTGGGCCCATTGTTGTACACCAAATAACCGAATACATGTAGGAAATAAGTAAGTAATTTTTGAGCAAATTTCTACACAATATCTTCAGTCAGACCATATCTAGGCCTGGCAGAATAAATTTTACTGCTGTCTGCCCATTAAAAGTCCAAGAATACAGAGTAAGGAGAAATTAAACGAGATTTTTGTCGTATAACATGCTTAGAATATGGTAATATCTATACTTTCGTTCATGTTTGTTTTCAATTGTTTAATGTTTGTAGGCCGATATTGTATTTCATTATATCTTCAACACTTTAAAAACTATAGTACTTGATATACTCGCAATGTTTTTATAACAAAATAATGTTATTAAATAAGTTAATCTTGTACTTACCATTTCCAGTTAATTAGGTGACTTAATAATATTTATTGTCTAGCTTTAAATCACATCCAAAATTGAAAGCATTGGATTTGCATAAAGAATATACTTAGTCATGTTTTCATAATTCATACATTTTAGTAACATTCATTATAATTCTTAAGAGTGTGGAATCTGTATGATTGATCTATTTAGTTTGGAGATTTTTTATCTGCTCAAAATTGGTACTTACTAATGAAATTTTACTCTTATTTAATTGATGATTCTGGAACCTCGAAACGCTTCATTGATTGTCATCTGATTAGTTTATAACGCATTTCAAATTGTCTAATTGGTATTTCATTTAATCTCAAGAGCAATATTGAGATTAAATTAGCACAAATAATACTAATTAGTCTTTTTTAATTAGTGCATCAAATTACGTAGGTGTTAATGAAATAACTTACTAAGCGACAATCAAAGCAGTCTAATTATCTTAGTACATACCTGCTTGTTTTCATTTTTAAATTTTGTTCTTGAAAGAACTATCACTATCATGAATCCCGCTTACGTACAAAATCAAATCAATGACAAAATAAGTACTTAGTAGTAAAGATTACTTTGTTGTTTTCTAGAATTGTACTCATGCCACGTAAATTCTGAAAAAATATGCATAGCAAAAACTAATGTAATTTATTCTCTATAGTACTACGAGGTAAAAAATATTGTACATAATGTTGCCATGTTCTCGTAGTTGGTTTAGTAGTTTTATTTATAAAACAAGAGATTACAAAGAATCAAACTCGACGAAATATGTCTAAAATAAGTGCCTTTAACTGACCAACATTTTGATATATAAAATTTTGTTTGTATATAGTGTTAATAGAATAGGTTAAAAGTTTAAGTAACGTATGCTGTGGTACCAATATTTTCTGTTTGTATAGTCTAATCTAATTACGGTTTATAAAATATATAAACTCATGTAATATATTTTTATGGTTTAATTTACTCCTTTTAGCGTTTTAGCACAATTCATTAGCATTCCATTAGCACCTAACCTAAACTTGGTATTTTTAATATAACTTTCCTGTCATAAATGAACAGATGCAGATATTTTTAACATAGTTTTAGCCGCGGGCATAGAGGGTATGGGAATTCGTGGGCCAATTATTTTATTCTTAAATAATTGCCAAACTTAATTACAGACTGTAGCTCAGATATATATTTTATCTTTTATTTGCATTCAAAACTCGGGAACCTTTAATGAACATTATGAAAGGGAAAGGAGTAGCAATTACAAAAACATCGTTTAATTCATATACAACACCAAATCACATTATATTTTCTATATATTTCTTAGTACATAATAGATTTCTTTATATAATTTTATGCTCTAACGACTACCCGCTTAGCCACTTCGTAACAAACCTATTCATGTTTATTACTTAGGTGCGTACACATTTTATTTCAATTGGTAATACGAATTGAAAAACACGTTATATTGTTTTTATTTGTATTTAATAATAAAAATATTATTTTAAGAAAATATATTTAAAGAACCAGAGATAATAATAAAATTATGGTATTCATGCTTACTGGGCCCGAAAGGAAGTTCTCTGATCGTGTTATTTAACACTATGTTTATAAATATCTTTATTATACCTTATGTCAGTAACAATAATTCTCTAGTATATATTATTCGGTCTTCCCGGCGCATACTGGGTGACATATAGTATGCGCTACGAAAATCGGAATCCATCAAATGAACTCCATTTGGCTGGGACAAATTGAGTCCATTTGATTATCCAAAAAATAAATGAAGTTAAAAATAAATTCTAAAAATCTTAAATCCTTACATAATAGGAAAATGTGAAAGAGAAACGCTAAGTGGCAACGTTTCTTCCTTTATTTTCCACGATTAAAAATAATAAGCGTAGTGAAATCAAAACGTTTAAAAAATTATATAAATCCATCATGTTTCAAAATTCAAATAATGATAATAAAATAAATTAAAACTGTTTTTTACTTTAATATTGGTTCTGTAAACTACAATCTATCTGATTCCTCAAGCTTGTCATTTGATATGTTGTTATATCATGAAACATTTCTTCGTAATAGGATTTGAAGGATCTAAACAGCATTCATATTTTTAACGATACAAAAATTATTTTACTGGGTATAACGACATTATCAACATAACAAATACTTTCCAAATAATATTCTACAATTCAAAACATCAAAAAAAGGGGATACAATAGATATTTATTCTTTTTTCAAGAGACTTCAGCGAGGACTTTATAGTAAGATGAGAAAACAAAGGGATTTTAGAGAATGAATTATTCCAACCAACAATAATTCTCCTCCCGTACAGTGTCACAAAATATAGGAAACAAATGAGATCTACGAAAAATGCAACCAGTTGGTTTCAACCAACTAGCAACCATCGTACGCAACTTCTAAACAAGTTTCTTCAATAGTTGTCATATAGATTTACTTTAATTTAGAAATGTGTATTTTAGATAAAGAATAGTGGTGCTTTGATTTCCGTCTTAACTTCATTAGAAATGTTTAAACCACTCTTTTTGCATCTTTCGTCGCAAAAAATGCCTACACAATTATACCGACGTTATTGTGGCTCGCTTACAAACAATTATCAAATTGATTTAAAGGGAAACTTTATATCAATTCATTACTTGTCTGCATTCATTGTTAGAAATTTTCAAAAACCTTGCTTCAGCCGAAAATAGTTCAATACCATGTTATCATTTTGATGTGATTTGTCTAATTCTTTTTATTGTTCGATAATGTGATTTTTTCATTTAGTTATGCACTGAAGAGCAATAATAACGGATCACTTTCTATGCACAACTCCATGATAGTGACTCTTTATTTTTGCTTTTCGGTATAGTTCTTGGTCATACACAAAAGGAGTTTCTTTGCGGTCGTAGCAATATCACGTTAACATTCCGTACTTACCTAAGTCTAAAAATGTTGTTACCTACTTCCTTCAATTCTAAATTTAGCAAAGGTACGAAGGTGTACTTAACTCAAATCACCCCCAAATGGAAACATTAAAAAAAAAACATGAATTAATCCTCTGAATAGTATAGGAGTTGTTCCTTACTATTTCCAACGCTAAGGGGTGAAAATTACTGAATCTTAGATACCTATCTCGTTTACGTTTTTGGATAACGTCCGTCTCCCCTCAACGCCATCATGCTGCGTAGATAATAATTAATAATCAGTAGTCGACATACGAGTACATAGGTATCGAAACACTAACTGGAGCATGAAGGGAACATTGTTTATTTCGTGAACTTTGTGATATTGTTACGGCGGCAAGTGTCTCTTACACGGGCTATTAGAACTGCTGACCTGACGGAAAATTCATGTTTCGTAGAGCGATATGGAGCAATTCAGTGTACCTACCAAACATAAGGTGTAAGAGAGTTAATATACGTTGACGCTTGCGTATTAAAAAACAAACCTAGGCCAGCATGGTCCGATCCTTTCTGGTGTTGAATTATGGGGCTCAGAACCGTGGTCCTAAGAGTAGAGTAGACCAAAGCTCTGACATCACTGTTTCTCTTTGATTTCATGCTCGTCTCATGGTAGATTTATACAAAATTGCTCCACTTGATGTTACCGGCCAAAAACTGCCCGTGTAAGACGACTGTTCCCAACTCTCCCACTTCGTACCGCCCGCGGTACAAATCGGAATGATGCATTCCCACTTGTACTCCAAGCCTAGTGGGGAACTAGGAACTGTCCGTGTATGCTCGAGTTTACTTGATGCCGGCGTCTTCGTGTGCTTTCTTGACGACGGCGAGCTTGGAGTGAGGGTCTTGGGGTTGGAGCTGCGCGTACGGCGGAATCCGAGAGCCGTGGAGGACGAGCGACCAGCCGCGCAGCCACCCGGAGGCGGGGGTGCCAGCGTCAGAGTTGAACCGCGCCTGCCGGGGTCATGCAGTAATTAATTAACCTGCTTTACAATATAGATAAGCTAGTAACCAGCTTGGAAGCAGTATGCTGCGCTGACAGCGGCTGAGTCTGTTCCTTTTTCCGCAGCGTAGTATAGAAGTTACTTCCATAAACATGCAATACGTTCATCATAAACGACTGACTTGTGAACATTAAAACATCTCAGACTACTCATTTAATTGATTAATAAACAGAGTATAAGTGCCGGCACGTAAGTCTAGCGATGACCTTGTATGCGCTGAAGTATAAAATACAGTATCCGTCGGTGCGCAGATCCCCTCCACGTGACTCATCAGCGCTAGACTTACGTGCCGGCACGTATATCTTACGCGAGTGTAAATCACTTCCTGGCCAGGAGAAGACGTAAAACGGTGTACCTCGGGTGATGATAAAGAAAGCCTCATGTCGCATGTTTATTGCACGAGCCACTGCGATCAGAAACATTCTTTTTTTCGCCACCCTTGGACTAATCACCACTGTCCACGGACGTCTGCAACGCTAGAATTACATATGCGTTGCTAAACTAGAGGACCAAGATGCCTCATGTGCCAGTAATTTCACCAGCTGTTCTACGCCGGAGTAGAGCAGCGCAATCACTGCTGCTTGGCGGCAGAATTAGCAAGTAAGATTTTGGTAGCGATCTGGATGTATCCTATCCCTACACTGCCCTATTTTTTAATCTAACCTATATTATAAATGCGAAAGTATGGATGGATGTATGGATGTTTGTTTTTGGTACTCAATCACACCAGAACGGCCCAACGAATCTGGATTGAGTTGAACATACATGCCTAATTATTCTGCTGTGTATAGTATTAGTTGGCTCACCTCTAAAGTCCAAGTACCCTGAGGGTACTCGCCCCAGGTGTGTGTGGTCATGAACGGCCACTTGGCAAAGCCGTCTCTGGAGTCGTCGTCGTTGTCTCGCCTACTGAGGATCATGGATCTGGAAACAAACCGTGTTTCTAAAGATTCAGAAAGCATCTAACATTCACTGTTAATTTGTATAGCTTTGATGAAGCCTGTGTTGGATGATTCCCTTACTTGGGAGCCATGTTGTGATATTTTTGGCAAAGGACAAAGGACCCAGATAGCGCCTTCCATACGTGCAAAACAGCCAAACTTATAAGAAATATCTATATAAGTTTTACAAGCAAACCCCTATAGGTACCAACTATTCCCTATATACAACACAAAACACATGCCTTTAAAAACTTGAATCGGTCGAGTGAGAAAGACAGCAAGACAAACCCGAATGGCATTCGAGCCCACGGACCGCACTTAATACACGACACAAGCATAAGAATAAATAAGAACATAGTAGAACGGAAACTCCCGCTCCAGCCGGACTCAAGATCACGATATTAGAGTGCCCGTTAAGCGAGCTACTACTCAGTCAGTCAGGCTGTCACGGCCGACGTCGCCGCACGCGCGTTTAGCTATTTGCGCGTTCCGTACCTTCATCTTGGAAACGCATCAGATCTAATGATTCTCATATTTTGTAAAACTAGAATAAAATAATGATTTCAAAGTAACTAAATAAAAACACACACACACACGACGTTCGACACGGAACGATACGGTATTTAAGCGATATTATTTTTATACGTAAGTAATATTTAACAGGTTAGCAACCCTAGCAACATGCCTGGACGACAGAGGGGTGTAACGACGTGAGGGGGGAAATAGGTATATAAATGGCGGCGTTTTGGACGCGGTCAAAAGAGATTCCGTTCTATATGGTAGAAACTTACTTGGTGCCCATAGGGCTCGTAAGGAACAGCTCGAGGTCGCCGCGGCGCGAGGCGTTGGCGCTGACGACGGCCTGCACGTGCTCCAGATAGCGGACCTCGCTGCCCGTGCCTCCGCAAGCCGTCGTCTCGATGCGCAGCGTGATGCTGCCCTCTGATGGGATCTCGCTGGAAACAAAGCATCTTCCTAGCGTTTTTCCCGGCATTTGCCACAGCTCAGTGAGCCTGGGGTCCGCTTTAACAACCTAATCCTAAAATGGCGTAGGCACTAGTTTTTACAGAAGCGACTGCCATCTGACCTTCCAACCCAGAAGGTAAATTCCAATACCATACTCGTACATCACAAACTATATCTAAATAAATCCGTTCGACCATTGCAGAACGAAATTATACAAATACTCACAATAAAGGCGGGTACTCATCTCCGAGGTGTAACCGTAACTTGCACGTTATAGTGACCAAAAACGCTAGTGTGGCCGTGGCTCACGAGCCTGCCGCGAGCGGAACGGAGATGAGTACCCGGCTTAGTTATTAGGTTAACAATGATATCAAAAGTCAAGGTACGCCTATACGAACAATTCTCGCTGACACACTCTGACAGCTGAACGATACGGCGTCCTGTCACAGACTAAGGCACGGTTTTGGGACTACAGCATTGGATGAATTACTCGTAAGCGTTGGGCCTATCTTATGACCCGGCTTAGTAGTTAGGTTTAACATACGTGTGAGTATTGACAGAGCCGGCCTCGCAGTGGTATCTTGGCGGCACGGAGCGCCAGTTAGCCGCTAGGGCAGTCATGGCGCCAGCATCCAGAACACCAAATCCGAACAGGTGATTGAACTCCAGACCCACACCGTTCATCGTCCAGTGGAAGCGACCCTGGAATGCATATAGGTGAAAACACCTTAACACCACCACCTTGACACCTTTACCACCACCTAACACCTCAACACCTTAACACCTTTAACACCTTTTAATATAATTTCTAAACGACACTGAAAATTAGAACACATAGAAAAATCCGAAAAGTAAAGCTATGGCCGGGAATCGAACCCGGGTCCTCGTCATTCCGTGACGCGTGCTATACCCCTACACCACCCATAGCAGGTAACCCGACCCGACCCAAGGTACGAAGACCCGGGTTCGATTCCCGGCCATAGCTTTACTTTTCGGATTTTTCTATGTGTTCTAATTTTCAGTGTCTTTTAGAAATTAAATTTCTAACGGTAAAACGTAAAAGTAAACATTAAAAATCAAGAAGTAAATTTCTTGATTAATTTGATATTTCCTTTTAATTACATGACATTACAATCTAATAAATAAATGGATTAAATAAATAAATAAACTTAAGTAAATGACCTGGGCCAAGCCTGGGCCCTATTTAATAGAGCTACAAGCATAGAATAAGTAAGAACATAGTAGAACGGAATCTCCCGCTCCGGCCGGACTCAAGGTCACGATATTACAATACTCGTTAAGCGAGCGACTCAGTTAGGCTGCTACGGCCGGCGTCGCCGCACGCGCGTTTGGCACTTAAACAACTACTAGATTTACGTGAGCCTGTATGTATTTTAAAAGTAATACTTACTTAAATCATCTTAAATGGCTTCATTTGGTATGGCACTCGTAATAACTTCTTATTTAGAAGTACCTATCTATAATATGTAGGTACGTACCTAATGATTTATAAATTTCATATTTTGTAAAACTAGAATAAAATAATGATTTCAAAGTAAATAAAAACTTATTTTTTTGCGATATTATCTTTAGACGTAAGATAATATTTAACGGTAAGCAACCCTAGCAATACACCTGGACGACAGAGGGGTGTAACGACGTGAAGGGGGAAGTAGGTATATAAATGGTGGCGTTTTGGACGCGGTCAAAAGAGATTCCGTTCTACCCTGTTATTATCTATTCTATGCTACAAGTCACAATTTACAAGCGGAAGTCTCTATCTAACACATTAGGGTCAGAAAGAGACTGCCGCTTGTAAATTGTAACTTTTAGCTTTATAAAATAGGGCCCTGTTGTAGTGTGAGTAATGTGAGCGAATAGACAAATTGACGTTCCCAATTAGAAAAATGACTTAAGTCCCATATCAATTCTGTACACTTAGGTACTACATACAACGGGTCATTTACTTAAGTTTTACATACATACATAAATCACGTCGTTCTCCCATACGGGGTAGACAGTTAAGGTATCAAGACGAAAGGCCACGTTTAGCATGATTCCTAAGATTTTCGTCCATTCCCTCGATGGGCTTTTACCATTTGCGCGGGAAGATATACGAGTAATGTATTCATTCTAGATTTGAATGTATGGGCAAGACGGCAAAATTTATAATTTTAATTTATTGCTGCTGTGCTATACCTATATATATACGAGTACATTAAAATACACGACTCTCCTGCCCCCTCCGCAAGCCGCTTCACCCCTTCCCCCCTTGAAGTGTCCCGTTTTACAGATTTTTTCAATTTTCAGGAAAACTATATAAGCTAGGACAAAATAATCGAAGACATTAAATTACCTACAAATAAATGAATATAGTAAGAAGCAAGAACATTCTGATAACTTTTCCAAAATTCTTAATAACCTCTTAGTCACTAAGGATACCATTACAAACCTCCTCAATGTTACTTCTCATAAACTTACAACTGTACAGTGTTAGGCAATTGTTATCGTTCCATCAGTTCCATTTCTAACTGACTAACTCAATAAAGCGGGCGTAAGGGCGAAAAGATACACAAACTTCCATCACCACGCACGAGTAACGATACTTAGGGGTTCTCGAGTTATGCCTTAATGATAAACCCACGTATCTATATTGCGTGGGATGATGTAAGTACGGGGAAAATGTATGGGAACATTGAGAGCCAGTGTCAATTTTAATACAAGCTTTTTATTCTTGCACTGTATGTACTAGTATGAATGTTTGTCCGGGCGGGATCTTGCAACTCAATTTTGAAGTAGAATCTTTAAACAATTGAATTGAGCTGAAATTATCCACATGTGGAAGTCGGATGAAAATACAATAATCTCGTAGTAGAATGGTGGCCCGGTCAAGACGGTAGGAGGGAACTTTCAACGGTTGGTCCGATTGACTTGAAATTAGGTGCATATATATGTGTAAGACACACGGCAATGCAAGTACAGTCAACAAAAAGCACAGTCAGCAAAAAAAGCTTATATCTAAAATGATTTTTTTTGGTCAGGTTATTTGAATACCACATCGGCAAAATACCTACTTTCACCGGACGAACGTTTTCGAATAATAGTGTACCTAGTCTAATAAACATACCTTAGCATCATAAAGTGAGTTCCTCTTCGAAGTCAAGACAGTCAGATGCTGAATGTCCCGCCAGGTCAGACTGGGACTGGAATATCAAAGAATTCAAAATTAAAACAACATGAAATGAAATGAAATGGAATGAGTTTATTTTGCTGGAACATACACGGGTGTTACTTATTTATACATGTCAGTTGGATACAGTTACATGAATGCATGCTCCGCCACAATATGGCACGCAAAAGTCTTAAGTAATCTAAATAATTAATTATAATATTAAATGGTGAAAAAATGCTAAAATGTCAAAATGTTCATGGTGAAAGTAATTATAATATCATAATCAAACTAATCATATAATTTGTCAAAATATTCATTTAGACTGTAAAATGGTCGTACAAGCAAAAAAGATTTTAATTTCTTAGAAAATTCACACACATTATTACATTGCTTTATAGGAAATATCAAATGAATCAAGAAATTTTTATTTCTTAATTTTTATGTTTACTTTTACGGTTTTACCGTTAGAAATTTAATTTCTAAACGACACTGAAAATTAGAACACATAGAAAAATCCGAAAAGTAAAGCTATGGCCGGGAATCGAACCCGGGTCCTCGTCATTCCGTGACGCGTGCTATACCCCTACACCACCCATAGCAGGTGAGTAAGCGTTCGAATTTTTCTATCTATTACTGTCACGTGACCTTGTTACTATGCGATTATTCACGTCGTTGTTTATGTCACGTGACAGTTAGTAATAGATAGAAAAATTCGAACGCTTACTCACCTGCTATGGGTGGTGTAGGGGTATAGCACGCGTCACGGAATGACGAGGACCCGGGTTCGATTCCCGGCCATAGCTTTACTTTTCGGATTTTTCTATGTGTTCTAATTTTCAGTGTCGTTTAGAAATTAAATTTCTAACGGTAAAACCGTAAAAGTAAACATAAAAATTAAGAAATAAAAATTTCTTGATTCATTTGATATTTCCTATCATTTGAAAAACAGCGCCATCTCTCGTCCCTGGTGAGCAGTAGATGTTCCACGGGAGTTTGTAATTGTGTCGTACAGACACATCATTCAAATAGATGACGCTTCGCGACAAATAATCGCATAGTAACAAGGTCACGTGACAGTTAGTAATAGATAGAAAAATTCGAACGCTTACTCACCTGCTATGGGTGGTGTAGGGGTATAGCACGCGTCACGGAATGACGAGGACCCGGGTTCGATTCCCGGCCATAGCTTAACTTTTCGGATTTTTCTATGTGTTCTAATTTTCAGTGTCGTTTAGAAATTACATTGCTTTATGTCTTCATTCAAATGATTATATATTTTAATTCCGTTAAATTCAATACTTTTTTTAAATTGTACATAGTTCTTAGACTTAGGTAGCTGGATATCAAAATTAGATTTTAATCTACGTGGCCTATTATTAGTCATGTGTACCATAATGTTGTATATTCATAGCGCAGTACCTAATCACAGTCTTAAATACAACGATTCCTAAATGCATGTGCTATACACGACGATTTTTTAATCGGTGAACAGGAACTGAAAATACTGAAAACCAGTCATAATTTAAATTGAAGTGAGGTCTTACGTGATTATCTCACTATTTAATTCATTATGATTATGATATTGTTAAAATCAGTAACAACTAAATTAATTAATATTGAAGCGAGATGGATACCTATGAGGAATTCCCCGTAAGCCTTATGAGGCGCGCACGGAAAACATTTTGTCACGGCGGCAGTGAGGTCTCCCTATCTTTGCAAAGATAAACACAGAGAGATCAGACTACCACCGTGACAAAATGTCACCAGTAGGCTTACGGTGCGACCAACCCGCTGCGTATACGCAGTGACGTGTCGTATGCGTCACGTTTTCTCACCGTGTCTGATGAATACATTTTGTTGCGATTCCGTAACGTCACCGTTTTTTTAAGCGGCGGTGTGGTCGCACCCTTATTGTCTAACTCGCTCGCAATCGCGTTCGTATGAATGTGACAGCTAGCTGATTCCAATGCCAATTGTCAGCCCATACATGAACTATCAAAATGAACACGATGGCGATTGCGAGTGAGTTAGACAATAAGACTACCGGTGCGCACCTAACTTTAGATCATGTCCGAATGCGGCACGCACTTGGCCGATTTTTGCTCTAACACTTACTTGGCATGAAGTGCTAGCGCGAACACGCCAGCGGCTTCAGGCGCTGCCGCCGAAGTGCCAGAGTGGGTGGCCGTGCACTTCCCGTACAGATCAGTCGTGGCCACGCCAGTGCTAGGGTCTCGGGCGCCGTTGCTAAAAGTGCTGGCCAGGGTCGATGAGCAAGACTCATCATAGTGGGCGTTCTGACCGTCGTTTATTGCACTGGAATAAAGGTTTATTTTAAGACAAACCATAGTTTTTCACATTAGAGAAGTACTCGAGTAGTTTTGATCGAAATCACCACCAGCCATTTTTCATTACGACGTCGAACTGGCTCATCACGTATCGCCACTGTTCCTGCAAATTCTCGGGATGTGAAGACCCAAGAAAGTGTTTTTGAGCATTTTTCCAATATCGATCCTTATACGAGAAAAAAATTGCGTCCCAAAACTTCCATTCCAGTTCGTCACTTTGTTGTTCGTCGTTTTTTTATTATTGAACGTGACGTACAGGAAAAAACCATAGTAAAATCAGGGACTCATGTTTTCTTTCATATGAATCGATTGAGTAAGCGATTCTGAGTGGGAAAATCCCAAAATGGTGGTGAAATTCTGGAAAAAAAAATACTAGATTTTTTTTGGAAAACGCTCTTTTTCGTTCTCGCGCTCGAGTGTTGTCTGACCGGTCACGGTTTTTTGCACAATCTGAAACGATTTCACGGCGGACGAAACAATGATAGTGTCCGCAAAAATCTTTGATAACCTTCTCACTGTGATCCGTAGCTCTTAAGAGTAGAAAGGGTCAACAGCCGCTCCATAATAGCTATTAATATTTGTTGTTGTTGCTGTATATTAAAGTTTTATTTCCGAATTGAAACTAACCTATTGATGGAGACAGTCCACATGGAGGCAGCATACCCGTCGCAGTTACAATCGTCGTCCTCTCCGCCGTCGCCGCTCGCCCACACATAGATATTGCCCAAACCGTTGCGACCCTGTGGAAAATAAACAATCATTCTAACTATACTTTACAACACTATCAACTCTTTGTAACACCACTCTTTCTAACTCTGTTTGACAGAAATAACTGGAGGACTACTCCGAAATTAGATTTTCGAAGTTCAATCAATAGGTAGGTAGTTAAAGAATTTTTTGATGTATTTTTTTGACATTGGATAATATTTGACTAGATAATATTATGATTTAGGTATTTAATGTAATTTAATATGCTCGATCGACGATATGACGATCCTTGGAGATACCTACAATTTATTCAAATGTTATTAGAATTATAAAATTGACATATATTTTTTCCCACAACTTATTATTTTTTTGACATTGTATTTTATTTTATTGTTTACAATTTATTACAAACAACAACAAAGCGGTACAATAAAGAGTTATACATACATACATACATACATATTATGCTACTATTATTATTATTATTAATTTTGACGATCTCAACAGAAATGCTCATATTTGTGACATGCATGTTTTTATATAATGTAATTTTTGTTGATAAATAAATAAATCTAAAAATAAATAAAACTACCGTCCCTTTCCGAGCTATCCGAGTCGTGGTCTCCAGTCAAGAATTCGTTTACCCCAACGTCTTTATATATTATGTAATACTACTAGGTAATTGAGACAATCTTGCCACAAAACTCATACCTACCTACTATGCGTTCTGAGGAGTAAGTATTCAGCTTTTAAGAAAATATAAATTTACTAGAACAGTAAAGTTATTAAATCATTCGGAGTGTTTCTCTTAAAACCATAAGGCGGTGTATTTGATGTTAATTTCCCAATAATTACAAGATCGTCTAACATAAGAAGCTGTTCCACATCATTAATGTCAAGAAAATTATCTTGAGTGATGAATAACAATTATGATTCAGGATAGTCACGTTACGGGTTATTTCGTAAGCAGAATTCCTTCCCATCGTCACTAAAATTACCATGCATTTACTAGAATATCTACATAATGGTTATTTTAATGAACGAACAAGATGGCCAAGCGAAAAGCGGAGTACCAAGCGAATGTATTTTGTTCATTGAAATGGACCTCCGCTCCGCAAAGTAGCGCGATTCAATAAATATGGTTAAGTATTTCGTTTCTGTGTCATTTGTGTTACGGAAGAAATATATAAGAAGAAACAGTTCACAGAATATTTAGGGTTATCAGTAATAGGATTTATGTGTAGGTGCCTAATGTAAAATGCGCACACTCAGTAAAATAAAATAATCAGTAGGCTTATTGTCTCAGTCGCTCGCAATCGCCATCGTGTTCATTTTGACAGTTCATGTATGGGCTGACAATTGGCATCGGAATCAGCTAGCTGTCACATTCATACAAGAACTGTCAAAATGAACGCTATGGCGATTGCGAGCGAGTTAGACAATAAGCCTACTGATTCCAAGAAATTGAGAACCGTCTCCGTTTCAACAGAAGTTTCAATGTGTCTAAATTAAAAGTTACAGTAAGTTTGATATGTTAATGTTAACATTAACTCCCTAATCATAAACGCTTGACAAGCTAATGTTATTAAAAATTTCTTCTTCTTTTTATTTGTGGCAGTCAGGTCATCATTACGATTCCAATTTCGCCAATGTCAAAGTAATAAAAATAATATTCAAAAATCCTGTGACAAAATGTCGGCAATGTTGTAAGGTAGAACACGGCCAAAAGAGCCCCGTCCCCCTGTCTGATTCATAGCCAACGGATAATGATACCTCTCAGAATCTGCCAGGAAATCATTAACCGATGCCCAGGGTGCACCGGACCACTGCTCTTCCCCCCGGACGGATCCAAAAACGAACCGCAGCTCTTGACCACACGCGGAGGTAACCCGACTCGCACAGCTTATTTGTTTGTCTTTATGTCACATTCACATTTGCTTATAGACACCAGACAAACATAATTTCTTAGCGTTAACATAACAGGATCGTAACATTCAACGATGGGGGTAAAACTAAGCTAAATTTTTTTTTTATGTGAATAGGAAGGCAAACGAGCAAGTGGGTCACCTTATGGTAAGCGATCACCACTGCCCATAGACACTCACAATCCCGGAGGGATTGCAGATGCGTTGCCAACCTAGAGGACTTAGATGAAATGCCTCTTGTGCCCGTAATTTCCCCGGCTGTCTTACTCTCCACATCGGAACACAGCAGTGCAAGCACTGCTGCTTAGCGGCAGGATTAGCGAGTAAGATGGTGGTAGCGATCCGGACGGACCTTGCACAAGGCCCTACCACCCGCATCTTAAAATTTAATGAAACACTTCAAATTTTCTATCAACTACTGCTGCCTACTACTGCCATGTCCACACTAGCGTTTTTGGTTACTGTAGCGTGCAAGTTACGGTTACAGCTCGCAGATGAGTACCCGGTTTTAGTAGATAATTCTCCCGGCGCTTTGTCAAAGCTACGTACTATTCAGTTAACGGTTTTTCATTACTGTCACAATTGGCGGTAGAAGGGAGGAAATTAAAGTTCCCAGGGAAATGGGACTTCAAGGCACAGTGCGAATAAAGAGGGAAAAATTACCCTTGTTATAGCAACGGAGGCGTTCACTGCTATTGTACCTTTGAGGGACAGCAAACAGCGACGAAAGGCTATCAAAAAGGTTGTATCTATTTTCCTGCATAACAATAACATAGGTAATTATAGATATTAGCTATCTAAGTAATTCTAATGCGCATCGCAGTCGAAGTACCCTTGCATAATAAATGTGACATAGGTATTCTTAATAAGTACAGCAATGGCTCACTACGACAAGGTTACGCAGCGGGTCGCATTTGGAATGGTTTTGTTATAAGTGGCGCAAAATAAGTATATCCTAAAGAAATATTTATACAGTGTGTTACAAAACTACCCGTAAAGCCGAAAGGAGTTAAGGTGGAAACACATTATTAACACGCGACGCGACCCGATGCAACGAATGTATGCGCATGGCGTCGCGTCGGATGTTCATAGTGTGGTTCTGGTCATAGAAAATAATCACAATTTGATTCGACTCAACACGCGTCGACTTTAAATATGACCTTATAACAAGTCCGTTTAAGTACAACAAATATTTAAGAAACCCAGTATGGTTTCCTGAGATGACAGTTTACTAGGCTGCCCTCCTAATTAAAAAGGACGTATATGTGTGTCATATGAAACGCATATACGTCCTTTTTAATTAGGACGGCAGTAGGGTTGACAATATTTTTGGCTTTGATATTTTACGGGGTATTTTGTAGGACTTTGTATGGGCACCCCTATTTTCAATTTTGTTTCATTTTAATAGCGATACACATAGTTAGTTGTTAGTCCACAAACAATCGCCTGTTAGAGTTCAGAAGCTACGTAGGTACGGAGAGGAAAAAACAGCGGAGCCCTAGTTAGTTATTTTATTACTAACTAGGGCTCCGCTGTTTTTTGGTACTCTATGGATATAGAACCTTTAAACGAAGCGGAGTCTAATATCAAATGTCTATTAATAAAACATTAAAAAACATTAACTAGGTCCAAGGATCAAAAGGAAAACCTTTCAAGTAAAATATGTTTCAATTAGGTAATTGTTTAGTAAAAATATCGGATGACCGCTCCTTTCTTTGATGATGGGAATAGTTCCCTTTGTATCAAAATATGAAAGCCTGGGGGTTGATGATATAGAAATGTGGGTTGTATCATGGGGAAGATATTATTAAGCTTTGAACCGTTATTTGAAGCCTAAATAACTAAAAATATGAGAGAAACGAATTTGATTTCCGGTAGCGAATCGGTCATAATGCAAATACACCCACCACTTTTCATCCCTACCATCGTGACGTCACATCCTGGGCACCAGAGTGGGGAGGCGAGCTCGTGAGTGCTCGGCCGCTCCATCATCATTGGCGTTTTGATTGCCATAGCAATCGGTTGTGTTAACAGGTATGAGTTACCTTCATTTATTTGAAAGCTTAAACTGTTTATAACGGTTTTTTCCGTTCAAATTTTTATTTAAATTTTTTGTACTAGATTTATATTTCACTGCTATAATATATCAGAGTTAATATAATTCTGTTTGAAAAGTATATTTAACGGTGTTACCGTTCGTATTATTATTTTGTTTTAAACTGATTTAAATTTCAGGATATTGATAATATATTACGATGGGAAGCCATACGGGAGAATCGTCAGATTCTTCCAGTAATAGCTACTCATCTTCGGAAACACCCGCTGCGGAGACTGCGCCGGCGCAGCCTGATGTTGGGTTGGAGTGCGACCCACCTCGAGCCGATTTAAAAAGAAAGGCCAAAAAGGCAAAGGGTAAACGGAAGCACAAGCGTCGCCGTATGTTGTCAACTGCTGAAGCTATAAAGTACCTTAGTGAGCAAGTAAGTGGTATAACAAATTACCTTGCAAGTAACACATTTCGACCTGCATTTCAATCTACACCCGGTGTAAATGATTTGGATCACCATAGTGTTAGCGCAGACATTAGTGGTGAATTATTTCGTGATAATGATGATCTAATTAACAATGATCCTTCACCGGGCGTGCCATCAGCACCCCCGTGCTCTTTTCAATTGCCATTGAATACTGTTCTAAAAGAACCAACCGTTCCCAAATCGTCACCTGAGTTAGTTCAAATGATTAACGATATACAGCGATTTAATACGGATGATTGGGACAGTGTACGCTACATAGATTCTCAGAAACAGTATTGTTCAGCACCAGGTTTTACGCAGTTAGAGACTAACGATGAGATCAAGCCCTTCGACAAATCAAATTCGCTGGCTCTAATTGAACGTGGATTTGCGGCAATAACTCAGGCGGTTATTAAACAAAACCAAGCGGCACAGAGCGGTTTTAAATGCCTAGTCGAATGGTTAGGTACAGTTGAGCAGGTTACCCCAACATTGGTTGAGGAAAAATTAAATGAAGTTTTCGTGCAGGGTAGCTTTCAAAAAATAAGCAATGACGTTTTGCAAATGGCTTGTGGACACAGAGCCGAATTAATTCAGCAGAGGCGCGACAGCATTTTGCGGTCAGTTAAGGATAATTTTCTGAAAGCTACCTTAAAGAAAATTCCGCCTACCTGCGATTATTTGTTTAATCAAGACATGCTTGCAAAAACAATTGAAAAAGCAGGTGGGGCATCTAAAGCATTTTGGCCGCCTCGGGCGCCTACTAATAATACTAAAGCTGCTGCGCAAGCTCAGCTCCAACAGCAAGCTCAGGCCCAGCCTAGTTATGCTAATAATTATACCAATAAAGCCCCTGCCTCGTTTAACTCGAATTTTGCATACCCTGATTATTTCACGAGTCGAATGCCCGTACCTGGTCCGTTTATGAACTATCAACCACGCAACTACCCTCAAGTTGCTCAAAAACAAAACGCTCAGCAAGCAAGACCCTCGCGATCGAGGCCTAACCGTAATTTTCATGGCCCAGATTCAACTAACAGAGGTGGTAGATTTTCGGGACCTTCCACATCACGTGGGCATAGCAAACGTAAATTCTGACGCGAACAGTTTTCAGGCAGGCCGATTATTAAAGTTTGTAAGACGCTGGGAAGATTTACAGGCTCCAACAGCCCTAATTCAAATTATTCAAAATTTTCGAATTCCTTTCATTGCAAAACCACCTTTAATTTTGAAAACCATAGTCAACCATCCGTTACAAACCCCAGAAAGTCACGAAATGCAGCATGTAATAAACGAAATGTTCGAAATGAAAGTGTTGGAGCCTGCAGATCACAGCCCCAGTTTTGTGTCGCCAATGTTTCTCATACCGAAAAGCGACGGCTCGGCCCGCCCGATATTCAATTTAAAAAGCCTAAACAAATACATAGCAAGGCAACCCTTCCGGCTAATAAACATGCACAAGATACCTTCGTTCCTGCAGCCACAGGACTGGCTAGTCAAGATAGACTTGTCAAATGCGTATTTCCACTTGCCAGTAGCCAAGGCACACAGATGCTTCCTTCGACTAGTTTACAAACAGCAACTTTGGCAAATGACTTGCCTGCCGTTTGGTTTGGCATGTGCCCCGAAAGTGTTTGCATCCTTGACAAATTGGGTGGCTCAGGTACTCAGGGACAGAGGCATTCGTGTAGTAGTGTATTTGGACGATTTTTTGTTAGCAAATCAAGATCCTCATGTACTCTCCCGGCATGCTCGCGAAGCGACGTGCTTATTAGAACACCTTGGTTGGCAAATCAATTATGTCAAGTCGATTCTAACCCCCCAAACGAGTCTTCAATATCTCGGCATAGTGTGGGACCCCCACAAGAACAAAAAATTCCTTCCGACTCAAAAAGTAACGGACGTTCTAAGGAAGTTATTAAATCTCCTCGAAATAAAGAAGGGTACACTTTCCGAGATTCAGAGTCTAATAGGAACAGTAAATTTTGCGAGCTTTACGATACCCAGAGGCCGCTTAAACCACAGATCGCTACTCAAACATTGTACAGAGCTTCTTGCAATGAATCCCCGTTACCGTTATCCAATCCCAACCCCAGCGTTGATGGAATTAGAGTGGTGGCACAGCAATATCAGAATGTGGTCTCCGATCCATTTCACTCCCGTGACCCATTACTTGGTGACGGACGCATCAGGAATAGCTTGGGGTGCGCAATTGGACAATGTGAAACTATCAGGGATATGGTCCCCAGAGGAGGTAAAGCTGCATTCGAACAATCTCGAAATGTTGACAATATGGTACGTGTTAAAAGATCATGCTCAGCAGCTGGCCGGTTCTTCTCTGTTGATACAGTCCGACAACAGAACTGTAGTGGCTTATGTCAGGAACGAGGGCGGCACGAGGTCTGCAGCCTTGATGGATTTGACTTACAAAATTTTCGAGCTGTTGGATCAGTTCAGCATTCATGTAGAAGTACATTACTTGCCAGGCCGGTTCAACGGCGAAGCAGATCGCTTGTCACGACTTATGTGTCCCCCAGAATGGCACCTTTTGCCGATAGTAACGGATTTAATTTTCGCCAAATTTGGCCGTCCCGTAATAGACCTCTTTGCGTCAGCAGCAGCGCACGTTCTTCCAATATATGGAACTTTAGACCTAACAGACCAGCAGGCTTATCTTTACGATGCCTTCAGCCAAGTATGGGAATATCCCCTCGCATGGGTGTTTCCACCCCCCTTCCTGATCCCCCGCGTTTTGCAACACCTGAATACGGCGAAAGGGACATATCTTATCGTAGCCCCGCGGTGGATGAAAGTCTTTTGGCGACCCGACCTCAAGAACCGAGCCCTGAGTCCTCCATTTACAATTTGCAATCTAGACCAAGTGCTAGTAGATGTAACAACAGGCCATCCACCTCTAATGACCCAGGACATGGTTTTGGAAGTATGGAGATGTGGGGGTGGACAGATAAGCTAACAGGTTGGTCTCAAGACCAGTTGGAGATGCTGCGGAAGGGTTGGCGGAACTCTTCACAGAAAACATACAACGTAGCGTGGCAAAGATGGCACGCTTGGGCTTGTGAAAACTCAGTTAATATAACTGAACCGGAGGGTGGAGACTTAGCTAGATTTCTAATAGATCTTCATTTGAAACAGGGTTTAGCGTACAGCACTATTTTGGTTTATAAGTCCGCTGTGTCCACAATGGTTGATCCAAATAGGAATAGTCGTCTTAGTTCACATTTGTTAGTCAGACAGGCCTTAAAATCAATTAGTATAAGTGGATCACACGACAAATCTAAGAAAGCCCCCATATGGGATACGGACGTTCTTGTAGATTGGCTAAGAGACAACAGTTGTAACGAAAATAGTTTTTATGAATGTTCTGCACGTGCTGCAATCTTGCTGTTACTAGTTTCAGGCCGGCGAGTTCACGATTTGACATTGCTAGCAATAGATAATGATAAATGTATATTTGGAGAGAATTTTGTAACTTTCTGGCCAAGATATGGATCCAAGACCGACACAGTAGTAAATCGGCAATCTGGATGGAAAATTTTTCAAAATAAAGACTGTCAGGCTTTGGATCCATTGTTTTGGATAAGAAAAGTTATTTCACTTTCCCGAGCAAGACGGTTATCTTGTGGTGAGGATAATCTATTCATTACGACATGTGGAAAACCCAAGGCTGCATCTAGAACAAATATTGCAGGCTGGATCAAAAAGGTGTTACTGCAGGCTGGTATCACGGCCAGTGCCGGCAGCATCCGACCTGCAGTAGCTTCTAAAAGTTGGATCCAGAATTGCCCCTTGGATGACATTCTTGCTCGTGGAAACTGGCGCTCGCAGAACACCTTCTTAAAATACTATTGTCGGGTAGTTCAACCCTCTGTTAGATCTAGTTCTGTTGCTAAGTTATTCACACCAGTCAACGAATAGAACAATTGAGGTTGTTTTAGCAGAGCGCTTATGTATTTTTTGTTTATTGTGCAAAATAAAATTTAAACTAAGATTTTTGAAATAATTATGCACGTACATACCTATTGTGCATATACTAACATGTTGTATTGTATCAGTCAATGTGCGTGCCACCAAATGTATAAAGTGATTACAAGATTAATTAAGTATAACAAAAGGGATGTACCTAATAAAAATTGTTTGAAATAAATGATTTTGTGTCAAATATGCTTGTATGATTTTAATAATAAACTATGTCATCCCAAGTAAGTCACATTGGCGTCATCCTGGCCACCAGGCGATAACAAACAACTCTCATATTTTTAGTTATTTAGGCTTCAAATAACGGTTCAAAGCTTAATATCAGCGTTTTACCTACCAATAAAACGCTTATTAAGCGATAACCTTATTTGAAGCCTAAGATTTAAATACTGCCTGGTAAAAGCATAAAAATATTTGAGATTCAATGATGATGGAGCGGCCGAGCACTCACGAGCTCGCCTCCCCACTCTGGTGCCCAGGATGTGACGTCACGATGGTAGGGATGAAAAGTGGTGGGTGTATTTGCATTATGACCGATTCGCTACCGGAAATCAAATTCGTTTCTCTCATATTTTTAGTTATTTAGGCTTCAAATAAGGTTATCGCTTAATAAGCGTTTTATTGGTAGGTAAAACGCTGATATTGTAACTTTCTTGACCGATTGAAAGTAGGTATAATATCAGACCTAATAAAGAGGAATATTATGTCACGAGTATCGTTATTTTTTACCAAGGCCCCGAATTTTTAAACCACATCACTTGAATGTGACAAAAATATCGAATTCAAAATACATAGGAGTAAGCTACTACGTTACTTCCATGCTAGTCTACGTGCAAAGAAAAAACATAGAATGTACCAGTTGCATCTCTTTCCGCGAAGATGGTGAAAGCCCGCCGAGGGAATGGGCGAAAATTGGAATCATGAGGCGATGTGGCTAGCAACCCATCACTATTTTGATTCTCCTTTCCATTCATACGCCCACAATCATGCTAATCGTGGTCTTTAGGTCTTGTTACCTTAGGCTCTGTCTACCCCGTAAGGGATAAAGACGTGTTTATGTATGTTTTGTATCTAGTAGTTAGCTACCTACTCGGTGAACAGAAACAAAATTTCAATTCCAATCTCAATCTTGTTAATTTGTTGAATTTTTTTATTAATTTATTTATTTAAGGAGAACCAACAGCATTTAACACAATTTAAGTAATGAAAGTAGTAACACAGAGCCAATTACAGGAACTCACAGATAGTAACAGAGTACAAGTTAAGCATAGCTTCTTAAAATGAGGGGACGCGCACAGTATCAAACGACACACTATGCAAAGAAAACAGTATGAATTGCTAAGTAAGATTCCAACACTAAGTGACTTAAACATTAAACAGAAATTAACAATAAAGATTTATAGTTCACAATGAAATTAATTGTACCTTATCTTACGTCTTATACTCTAAAAAACAAACAATCACAGTATAGCTGAGCCAGAGAATATCCTAAATTTAATACCTGTTGCTCTTTCAGTAATACTTATTTTATTTTACGAGTATCTGAGCTTTCGAGCATGACGTCCTTTAAAAAGTCGGTTGCTGAACCAATGTCGTTGATCCCCTTTGCCTTGTTATTAATGCGTACACTTTTGTATTTTTATGATGTTACTTAATTAAGGTACTCACAGTAAGTCATCAATAACCCATTTTTTGAGCAATTAACTCGGTCCGTGATTTATTACAGGCTGAGTATGGATTATTAACTTATATGGCTTTGTAGTCAGGCAGGCGTCTCTCGTTTTTTTCACATTCATATTTCTCTTATTCTGTGGTAGTAATTGAAGTTTAAAGTGGGTAGAAAACAATGAAAGGAAGAAATTCTAAATTTGAAGATTAGGTAATCACAATTAATCTTCTAATTTTTAACTCTTCCGAGTGACAAAGCGGCAGGACTCAAAGAGTTAAGTAAATTTAAGTTCACGACTTAGTTATTTTGAGTAGGATCAATCATGTCTGCATCCTAACACACAATTTGGTCAATAGAAATATAGTTAAAGGAGATATCTACAGAGATAATTCAAGCTTGACATATTTTTTATCGTAGTACCATTCAGTAAAGCAAGGAAATTAAAGATAGAAAGGGATAGAAAATATTTAACAATAATGTGCCTAATTTAGCCATTTCATTTGTGTGGTCCTACGGTCCTACCCTGCTAAGTTTCAGAGGCATTGATATATATATCTTTTATGGGTCTTTAAGACAACTATGATATGTTATTGCTCGTTTATTTTTATGATCGCCTGCTGTGTGTTAATAGATAAGGACTGTTGCCTGTCATTGGCCATTTCAGATACATAATTCCTAGATCACTTAATAATAAATGTTTTCACACCACCTGCTCGACAATAGCTAATTATATATCATGTAAACCTAACTCAAAGTAACTCATATAGCCCTTGGCTTTAGCCGGGTAGTAATATTGTACTGAATTTCATTATAACCCGCCGGTTAGTAATATGAATCTCACTTCTCATAGTTCTTATTATTATACTCTTAAATTTCGTAAAAATCGCACGGCTCCGAAAATCGAGATGGCCATGCCACGGCAAACGGCGGCGTTCGATTTTCAAACGAATGAAACAAATTTCAAATAAAACAAAAGCCGCGAGTGTTTGCTGGCGCTGTGATATAGTTACGCATTAGAATAGAACTGCTAAGATTCCAAATAAAAATATAATATTACAACTGGACCAATATTGGAAATATAATTTTTAAGGCTCCGTACCCAAAGGGTAAAAACGGGACCCTATTACTATGACTTCGCTGTCCGTCCGTCCGTCCGTCCTTCTGTCACCAGGCTGTATCTCAAGAACCGTAATAGCTAAACAGTTGAAATTTTCACAGATTGTGTATTTCTGTTGCCGCTATAACAACAAATTATTTATTTATTTATTTATTTATAAGCCTTTTTATTCCGAATTCGCTACAATTTCAGTAAGTACATGTTGTTGTTATTGTTATTGTCGTTTTTTTTTTATTTATTAAATTGTCGCGTAATTCGGCGTGCCTCATGGCATAGGCCTCCTCCGTGTATTGGAGGGAAACCTGCACACATCTGCGAAGAAATTCAATGGTGTGTGTTAAGTTCCCAATCCGCACTGGGCGCGCGTGGGAACTATAGCCCAAACCCTCCAATACACGGAGGAGGCCTATAACAACAAATACTAAAAACAAAATAATTGTGATATTTTAGCCCTTTTTCATAGCTACCACTCGCCGAGCTAGATCTCAAGAACCGTAATAGCTAGACAGTTGAAATTTGCACGGATTATGTATTTTTATTATGGCTACAACAACAAATACTAAAATCAAAATAATAATAATAATTAAGGGGGGCTCCCATACAACAGAGTAGTTGTTGGCGTTTTAACAGAGTAACGTTAACAGAGTAGTTGTTAGCCTTTTTTCTGGTACGGAACCCTTCGTGCGCGAGTCCGAATCGCACTTGGCCGGTTTTTTACTTTTAATTTTGTTTTACTTACTGTTGTTTAAATGAAATTCTTTTTCCAGTTGCCTTAGTTTTTATTGTCTCTAGTCCAAACGATTTTGAATTATGAATTTAATAAACGAACTTTATCAAGCTATATTTTAGCTCCGTTTTAAGTAAAATAAACAAATCGAGCAAACTTTCTTGAAGTATGAAAAGAATCTGCGTAATTTTCAATGTAAAACTTTTTATTACTTTGCGTAATTTAAAACGTAAAAATGAAATTGGTTTTGATAAATATTATTTTAGTTAACTAGTTGTTTTGATACGGCTTATCAAAATTATTGATTGGTGTCGTAATCGTTATGTTGCTTAATTGTTACTCGCTAACGAACAGTTTGTGGGCGGTACACTCCAAACTTTGAATCTAAGGGCCGCTATAATACCATAACATTTACTAAAGATAACATTAACAGCCTCTAATGAAGTCCTTTCACTAACAAATTTCAGGACAAATTCCTTGAAATTTTCTAAAGATACTGAACAAAGTCCCTGTAATCATAATTAAGTATCAGGGAGAAATTCTCCAATATGGAGCGACTTGAACTATTACACTTGTTGAAGAAACGATGATAGAATAATTAGTGAAATTCGTTGAATAGATACCTATTTTTAACAGTTCTATAAGTATACATACATAAATCACGTATTTATCCCTTACGGAGTAAACAGAGCATAAACAAAGAAGTTTATAAGTATATAGTAGTTTTCTCCATATTTCTGTTTTCTGTATTGTTTGTTTATTACGTCGTGTTCGACAAAGTGTCAATAGGTACACTGTGTTGTGTCAAATCGCATGGTAGCTCTATTAGGTCTAGAATATACACCAGTAGCTCGCACATTATTGTGCAAGTAGCTTGCACTGTTGTGTCATACTTGTATGGAATTTGACATATGCGTGCCAGGTATACTTGCGCAAAAATGTTCCAGGCCTTATGGTAGGGGATATCGTGGACACGAAGAAAGTAGTGTTAAAGTTAGAAAAAATATGGATTTTTTAAAGTTTTTTTAAATAAATAAACAACTAAAAGCAACTAACACAACATCAATCACTTCTCGCTATTCATTTGTAAAAGTCCTTTCCACGTTGCAACCTTTCAGCCAGATGATCTGTTACAAGTGATAAATCAACTAGATTATTCGCAACACAACGTGACTGGGCAGTAAGCTCATTTTACGTGTGTGCCCTTACACTGACTCCTATCAATTATACCTATGCCAACAACCTATGACAGGAAGGTCGCCACCGACACCTAACATAGGCGTATCTCACCCCCGCCCCAGATACATGAAGAAAACAAGTGTGAAATGTTTTTAGAAAACACGTGCGGCCTCCTACATAAGGCTTTGTCAAAAACTTGACACACTATGAGATACGGGTAGGTATACCCCTGTCTCAGATACTTGAAAAAGATGAATGTTTTTGGAAAGCATAAACTAGCCTCCTACATAACTTCTTCGTTAAGAACTTAACACACTGAGAGACGGGCATAAAGAACATTATCATCAAACATAACATACTTCAAATTCCGGGTCTCTTTTTGTTCCATAATATTCATTGGTCAAAATAATCGTTAGTCATAATTTTTCTGGTCATAACACATGAAATCGTGCATTTTTCAGGAATTTTGGAAATGTCGTCAGAATGTAGTAGGTTAGGTTAGGTTGGTTTGCATAATGAAAAAAAAATTACTGTTTCCGAAATAAAACGCTTTATGAGTAACGAAAATTATGACAAACCTTGCATTCGGAACTACAGTTTTATGGGACAAAATATAGGCCCTTCAAATTCAGTATTTAAGTTTCAAATTAAACGGGCTTAATTTGTTTGGAACTTTACATAGTTTCGTTTTCATTTACAAAGCAGTGCCGAAACTAATTTTCAATCTTGATACGCGTTAATATATTGGGAAACTTGGCTCACAAGTTCGCTCAATCTTCCACGGGACTATTTCCACGTAATTTGTTCTATTATACCTTCAAATACAAACTACTTTTCACTCACGGAGTAACTACGTTAAACTTTCACAATGAAAATTGTCGTTTACAGTAAAGTATCGTTCGTAGTAGTAATTCTGTTAAAACAAAAGTAGCTAAGGTATATTCCAAATACAAAACTTTTAAAACAGATGAAGTCACGAGATTCCACTTTGCATTGCAATTAACCAGCGGAACATTACTCCAACTGCTGAATTAAGATGTAGTAAAGTTATGTCGAAAAGCCGTGGTAGCCTAGTGGTTTGACCTGTGGCCTCTCAAGCAGAGGGTCGCGGGTTCGAATCCCGGGCTCGCACCTCTGAGTTTTTCGGAATTTATGTGCGATATTTCATTTGAAATTTACCATGAGCTTTTCGGTGAAGGAAAACATCGTGAGGAAACCTGCACACAACTGCGAAGCAATTCAATGGTGTGTGTGAAGTTCCCAATCCGCACTGGGCCCGCGTGGGAACTATAGCCCAAGCCCTCTCATTCTGAGAGGAGGCCTGTGCCCAGCAGTGGGATGTACATAGGCTGGAGAGAGAAAGTTATGTCACCCTGCCTTACAGCAAACTCTCTTGCAAATTGGCGAAATTTTATTGTATGTCATGTATGTATTTCTTTAGGTTATGTAGGTAAGGTGTTTAGTAAAATAATGAAAATAGATGTCGTTTCGTACCACAACTTAAAATAACTTGCGGTAGATAAGATCTAAATAGATTAAACTGCACTCACAGTAACAACTCTAAGTAATCCCCTTTCTCAACCCCTTGCGATACCACTCCTTGATTCGTCTATGATCTTCTCGTCGTCCGTGGGTGCCCACGACGCGCTGTGGATACGGATCTTGTGGGGATCGTGATCGTGACCGTCAGGTCCATCATGTAGAACAGACTGAAGGAAGCAGCGCCATAACGTATGAATAATACTTACCTCGTTAACGCCCCTGACGATAGCTCGCATGGTGGCGTTCCTGGGTCCATCGACGGTCCTTCCGTCGTCTGTGGGTCCCCACGACGCGCTGTAGATGTGGATCTTGTGGGGTTCGTGCCCCATGGAGTTGGCTTCGATGAGATCGGTCATGTACGGCTGGTCTAACATTCTAATACCTGAGGAAGAGAATAATACATTAAAATTAAAAACGTTTTTTGCTTCACTCTTGCTAAATTGGTAGTTTTATAAATCGATTAAATTAATTGTTGACGATCTAAGTTTTTAACGTAAAAAGAAAACATATTAAATGTTCAAACATTGTAATTGCATTGAATATTTTAGTCATGTAAAGATTACAGAAGGTAAGAGTACTTAGATAATAGTATATTAGCTATAGAAAAGAGGATCATCATATAAATCCTCAGTCCCACTGCTACTTGAAATTGGCTGGTAAAAAGCATTACCTACCTATTAATTTTATTCATATTTCTGTCGAATCTAAGATTATTTAATATCTACATAGGTATATTACTTACGTAGTATAGACATATTAATTTACAATAGGTCAAAGATATACCACAAGTTAGTGAACATCGGGATGCGATGTAATTTCTTGAATTCCCAGAGAAAATCACAATTAAAGATTTCATAAACATGCAATCAAGATGTCGTAAACAAATAGGTACTTAATCTTAAATACGTAAGGGCTAATAATGTTAGTATAGGTTTAATAAATAACACGCGACGCGAGTAACGAACTGCGTCCATGTAAACATATACATATAGACTTCGATTAGGTACACAGGGAAAGATGACGCAGAAACGATCAAAATAGAATACAATGTTTGATGTAGAAAACGGTCAATATAATGTAGATTGAAAGTGCAAGCAATCACACGATTAAAATAGCCCTAGGACTATGAGTAATAAATACATCTTAACCTTTTCGCCGCCATTGAATTGATATTAAGTCAGTTTGGTCAGTGTAAAATGCACCTTCAATTGACAAAATAAAGTTGTCAGTGACACCAGTAGAGGTGGCAATAACGGCTGTTTTGCAATAATGAATAACAGTGTTGTGTTATTCTTAAATAGCTGTTATTGTAAACTGTTGTCTGTTATCCTGTTATATTGCTGGTTTACAAAACGATAATGAACTTATTATTAAAAAATTGTTATACTTATTTCGTCGCGATCGCAGCGTAATAAAAACGTACGGGAACAAAAGCAAAACAACGCTCTGTTACCTTGTTTGTTATTGTACTGACTGACAACAAACAGCAACAGCTAATAATGATGCCAAAAGTCAGTTATTTGAATTGCGATTGCGATGCGAGCTCGCGCGTATCGTATAGCGCTATCTCTCGCACACACCTACTTCATTTGTTGCGCACTCGCTTGCGCTTCAATGCCAAGTGCGTTAACAGTGCGCGTATGAACAACGTTGGCAACAGACAACGAATAATGATAACAGGATAGTTGACGATTCGATAATGTGTTGTTCGTTGCGTGCAAATAATGCATTACGTTATCTGCTGTTGTAATAACGACCACCACTAGACACTAGACCTGCTTGTCGGCGAATAGGGTAATAAAGTACCTACTAGTTTACTATTTATTCAGACCGTCTTGCTGGATAAAGTTAAATCTAATGATGGGCGACTTTGAATAATACTAATTCGATTAGTCGATTATTGTAATCATTCGACTAAGTCGACTAATTCGAAATTCATTCGAATATTAGTAGTACTCAAAATCCCCTCCATCCAGTCCAGTCGAGTTGACGTTGATATAACTAACAAGCCAACAACTAACGTGAGCACCGCGCCAAGTCGACACGAAGATTCCCGATTCGGTCCGAGCAGTCATCCAGCTGCCGATTAGTTACTAATATTAGTAGTCGTTATTCGATTATCGGCATTAGTATATTACTAATTTCAAATTCGAATTATAATATTAGTAATGAATCAGCAAATTAGTCGAAGGCGCCCATCACTAGTCAAATCCCAGATTTTGTGTCGAAATGTAAGGAACTATCAAGCTGTAAACCAAATTCAGCAGTGAATGTTGCAGGCGCGAAAATGGAACGTAAAGCCTGATAGAGATAATGGAAATCATCTAAATCGTAAGGCTTTATTGCTAATTTGCTACAAAGGGGAGAGAATGAAAGAAAGAAGACGTTTATTCGTTTTTGCAGGACACACAAATATGAGAGGTATGCCTCTTAAACACACACAATAAATTAAACGGCTCTTGAACATGTAATTTTCAACAGTAATCGATTTTTTTCCATTACACTTTGTACCATATAAATTAATCACTCTAACACATTAAACATCAAACCAATTTAAAAACTTTGTTGCTACGGCACTTGCTAGAAAATTATTTCCCCAAAGTACCTATCTATACTAGTTTTCATAAAGACTTAAAAGTCAAGTATCAAAGGCTTAAAAACATATTACCAATGCACCGACCGCCCGATTGCCTGACCTATACGACATACGAGTATATTCTACGTGTACCTATATCTCACAACCAGTGACCTAATTACTCTCCCGCTATATGAACTGAAGTATCAAGTATTACTGGCGGCAATCGTGTATTTTCAGCATTAACACCTTATAACAAACTGTCTAGCTTTAAGAAGTTCACTACGCGAGTAACTACGAATTACGACGTAATTATATAGCCCTATTTAATCTGGGAAAGTACTTCGTAATTAGCAGCGGGGCATAATTATACAGAATCAAGAAGACAAATTAATAAGATTACTTATTATTATTTTATTATTTTACTTGAGGTGTTGGAGAAATACCTCTTTGAAGTTCGTAATGAGTAGGTACTATAATTTGTGTTTATGGTCCAATGCTCTTTCCACTTTTATGCCCACAATTGACAACATTTCATATTTCTGAGCCTATAATATTAATGGTTCTCTGTATTTTGTTTGAAAAGATGAACATGCTGACAGTTTAATTTTTTCGCTAGGGCTTGTATTTAATTTATAATTAATTTATTAATTTGTGCTTATTCTAAAAGGGCGTAAGTCCGATACTATCACAGAATAAACACTTATCCCTTTGTCTTTTTTCTATAGAAAAAAAAACTGACGTCAATTTCAAATTGTCAATGTCAGGCAAATAGAATTTCAGAGTTGCCCCCCTTGTACTTTGAAGTTATCAAAAATACAAAATTATGATCGCTTATTTTTTCTCGTGAAAAAAGCAAAGGCGTTTCACCTATCCTGTGGTATTTTTGGTAAAATTAGGACATATTTTTAATTAATTTTTATTTTTTATAATAAGCGATATTAAAATTATATAAACATATTGTAGTGATCAGGAGGCAAAATACTTTCGAACCATATATACATTTTCAGGTGTTATAAAAATGAAATGTTGTCAATTATGCTAACCTTTAGATCTTGCTACCTTAGGCTCTGTCTAACTCGTTAGGGATAAAGACGTGAATTATGTATGTACTTATGTAAAAACCTTAACAGAGATGTTTAGTCAAACCGTCTACTGAAATATCCAAGAACAATTTTAAGACATTTAATGAATTATATGAATATTTTGCACCTCATTCTACATGTTCGCTTCGGTCGTGACCTTGTGCCCTTTTGTGCCTGTCTTACCCGCTGCCAAATAATTTCTTGCCCTTTCCCTGTTGAATATAATAACATAAGCTGTTTATTTTTTATTATATGCTGTGTTCCGTATCTATATCCATAGTACGAGCAGTCCACGCAAAGGGCACGTCAGCAAACAGATCATCGCAAACCGTTCCATGTGTACAGTTATGGGAATTATTTGATTAGGTCCCTTTTTAGAGTTCTGTACGTAAGTTGCCAACACGACCCTATTTCTAAAGCATGATCCGTTCATGATCCGTTGAAATGTAACAAATAAAACACAAGGAATCTTGAAACTTAAATTAGAGAAAAAAAACTGTAAGTACTTATATTATGTGCTTAAGTATTACTGTGAGTGCTAAAAAAATAATATTATAAAAATAAAAAATTGAGCACCTGGTCTAATTAGCAAAGAAGTACAATATTTTCCTCAAATCACTTACTCGCGCTTTTGATAAAAAAACATTAAATTATCATCGCAAAACTCAAACATGTATAAACCCCAAGGGGCATCAGTACCACCATCACAATCGAGACATGTATAAAATAACCCCAAGAGGCATCCATATTCATCATCACAATCTAAAGTATCTAACCGTGTATAAAATAACCCCTTGGGGCATCCGTATTCACTTACCCCTCAACCCTGCATCCGTTCCCCCAGCCTTGTATACATAAAACTGTTTGCCTGGAGCCTCAATTCGCACACAATACGGGAGCGGCAAAGCCTTCGATCATGGCAAAGCCTCAAATTACCAATTCAATTTCCCGCTGACACCGTGTGACGTTTGCTTAGCGCGACGAGCGCATGGCAAACGTGCCGAATGTAGGATAAAGAGTACACATTTAGAGAATACGTAAGTACAAGAAATAAAATTACTGCCATTAGGAAATCTTTTTTGTAAGGGTGCACTCTATACATACATATATACCGTTACGCCTCTTTCCTACAGGGGTAGGCAGAGACTACTTTGTCCCACTTGCTACGATCCTGACATAGGTACCTCTTTCGCTTCATCCACATTCATTAATCTCTTCACACCATGCTCGTCGGTTTCGGGTACTCTCGACCTGACCTTTTTCCAAAACGTCCCCAATTTGATCACGGAACGTTAGTCTAGGCCTTCCCCTCCCAACGCACCCATTCACACTCCCCATATAAATCTGTTAAGTTAATCTTCTTTCATCCATCCTCTCTACGTGACCAAACCAACCTATGCACACTCTTTTCTATCCTAGTCACTATATATTCTTTCACACCAGCACGTTCCCGTATCAAACTATTCCTTATTCTATCTTTCAGTGATACACCTTCCATACTTCTTAACGCTCTCATTTCTACTGCATTTATTCTACTTTCATGCTTTTACTTATTATAAGTAGGTAACGAAAGGCTCTTTTACATGTCATATTTGATACTATTAGCGTTATAGGATGGAACATTGTTGAACGGAAAACAATGCCGCAAGAAACATGCCAGATAGTCATAGCAGCAGGGTGTAACCGACTCATCCACCAAAATGATTACTTGGAGTCCACGTAATTGTCAGATTACAAAATTAACATTATTTAAAATTAGCGACCCGCCCCAGGTTTGCATTGGTATAAACCTTCCTCTTGAGTCATTATTTATTGATGAAAACCACAATAAAATCCGTAGCGTATCTATTTAAAAGATCTACGCGTACGTACATATGACCTTGAATTTGTCATTTATTTCTTGTTTGTAAGTATTATTGGATTTCTAATTTCTATTTTTGTATGAATTATTTTACTGTACGTTATTGTTTTTATTTTATTTACAATTGACGATCGTTTTGTGACTTTCTTATGTTTTGACATAAAAATATAATGTAATTTACAAATAGAAATAAATGAATCTATCTATCATATACAGACTTTATTACAGAGGGTGTGGAGCGACTTTGCTTTATACTTTGTAAAGATTAGTGATATGTTATAATTATTTGCTAAGCCACTAATTTCAGTGTACACTAATGCGGAGTACAATGGATGGCAAAACAAAAGGGCTGAATGGAATCCTTATCAACGTTATCATGCCCAATCGAGCTTGCCTATCTAAATTGACGCGATCTATTGGATATTGTTTATTTCCTGCCTACATATTATGTAAGTACTAGCAAGGCGCTTGAAACGCAAATGGTGAATGAGTTTTTGTCATATTATAAACGGAAAGCTCAAATATTTTATTGAATCAGGCGTTACTTTGCGGAGGTCCATTTCAATGAACACAAAATATTTACCTTGCTACTCCGCTACTTACGTGCAAGATAACCAAGCCTGTGCGAAATATATACGTTTTGCATGCAAGCCCACCAACCACTACTGCCACACAAAACGCACACAAATCCCACAAACTTAATTAATCCTAACACCACACAAACACTGACGCGCGTTTCGATCCCTATCCCAATTGAGAATTGATCCCGTAGAGGGATCGAAATGCGCGTCAGTGTTTGTGTGGTGATAGGGTTAATTAAGTTTGTGGGATTTGTGTGAGTTTTGTGTGGCAGTAGTGGTGGGAGGGCTTGCATGCAAAACGTATATATTTCGCACAGGCTTGGTTATCTTGCACGTAAGTAGCGGAGTAGCAAGGTAAATATTTTGTGTTCATTGGAAAGCTCAAAATTTTTAGACAAGCATTACTACGCATGAAACGAGTACATCCTTTCGTAAAAAATAAATAATGAAATAAACGAAACTCGAAATGTTAGAAAACTTTTCAAAATTAATAGGTCTGTACACTCAATTGACAATATTTCAATTTTTAAGAGCTACTTTTTATTGTCTGGCTGGAAAGAGCGCACAAATTTAAGACACCCATATTTTTTTATATTCGTGAAAATCTTGTATTTTCGTGGAAAAATCCATTTAAATCGTTGCTCAAGCAGAAAGGACGTAAGTAACAAACGTCAAGTATTAGCGAAATGACGTCACTGCTTTGTTTCGTACACTTAAAAAAACGTTGAAATAATTACATTAATTGACCGCCAAAACCTGTGCTTAAATACTTTGACAGTGAATGCAGTTGTCACTGTCGATGAACGTCAAAACGAGCTGACAAACTCAAACAGAATACTTCACAAAAAATATGATTTTAAATGAAAACTTGCAAAAATATTATCATTATGCGGCATTCCGAGGCAGTTTCAAGTTTGCGGCGTCCAAGTGCTGGAATGATATTCCCCCCCCTATCCAAGGAGCGTCAAGTAGTTACACCTTCAAGCGCAAGCTGAAGGATCACTTATTGACGCTTCAAAAATCCTTAAAATAGTCCTCCAGCACTTTGTACACTGATATGCCAGCTTGTTGTCTTTGAACAATATAGTCTTCCTTACTTTTTGTTTTTTGTTTTTTGTTTATTGTAAACTATTTAATAAATTTATGTATTTTCTAGTCACACATAAGTCGGGTTCTGTCTATTTATTATATCTATTTATTACATTACTTACGTAAAAGTTTATGGTTTATGTAGTATATTTTGCCTGTGTATCGTTTCTTGAGTCACAAACGGTTCTGGCTGAAAATCAGTGCTGCAGGTGTCTAACACCTCAGCGTAATGCTGAGCCAGCGACCGTTTCACTTTTGCGGAGACACACAACGCTGATGATCTAATTTTCATATGTGTTTTTTGTTTTTGTTGTTTCCTTTCTATAAAATTGTGTGTATGCTCTTATATTTGTGTGTCTTGCAAAATGAATAAATGTCTTCTTTCTTTCTTTCTTTCTTTCTATTATTGCCCGGCAAACAGTTATCTAGTGTTCCCGATGGCAACAAAGCCGAGCGGTGTGCGAATGAATTAACCGTCAGCTGTCAGTAGTGTTTGTGTTGTGAAAGTTGTAAATGTCAAAGGGAAACCCGGAAGACAAGGTTTTTTATAATGGCAGTATTGGACCGGCCGCTGGACGTCATTTCCTGTTTTACATATTTTGCTCATTTTTCCAAAAAATACTGTACGAAAAAATCCAAAAATATTTTTTTTTGTGTTCTACAAGTGTTTCTCTCGAAATGGTTTTTGATTTATGAATATAAAGAAATATGAAATATTGTCAATTGTGATGCTTAGCTGGATTGATTTTTCAAACTAAATTAAATAAACTTTTTGTAAGCGCATTTTAAGTGAACTACATTTTATGCTCATGCGAGCTTATGACGTGATAAAAATTCTTCTAAATTTAATACATAGGTATATGATATTTTAAATCTTATTTATGACTAGCTTTTGCCCGCGACTTCGTCCGCGTAGACTCGTTTATTGACAAATAGCTTTTGCCCGTGGCTTTGCTCGCGTGTACCAGGAGTATTTCAATCCCGTTTTACCCCGTTCCCGTAAAAATTTCGGGAAATGCTCTCTTAATGTTCCTCTGTACACTCTTCAAGCAACCTAAATGCCGAATTTCAGCTTTCTACAACCAGTAAAACGAAAGGCTCCTTTTTCCCGTTCCCGTGGGAATTTTGGGAAATTATCTCTTATAGCTTCCCTATATACTCCCCAAGGAACCTACTTGCCAAATATCAGCTTTCTACGACCAGTAAAACGAAAAATCCCGCTTTTTTTCCCGTTCCCGTGGAAATTTTGGAAAGTCCTCTCTTAATGCTTCTCTACACTCATCAAGCAGCTTACATGCCGAATTTCAGCTTTCTACAACCAGTAAAACGAAAAGTCTCGTTTTTCCCGTTCCCGTGGGAATTTTGGAAAATTGCCTATTAATGCTTCCTTACACTTATCAAGCAACCTACTTGCCAAATTTCAACTTTCTACGACCAGTGTATAACAAAAAATTACGTTTTTCCCGTTCGTTTCCGTCAGAAATTCGGGAAATCCTTTTGTAGTGCTCCCTTATACTCCCCAAGGAACCTGAAGGCCAAATTTCAGTTTTCTATGACCATTAAAACGAAAAATCGTCGAAAAAACTGAACATAAATTCCCTTTTTTCCTTATCCCGTGGGAAATTCCTAAAATCCTTAAAACCGTTTTCCTCCCTTAATGTTCCTCTACACTCTTCAAGCAACTTACATGCCGAATTTCAGCTTTCTACAACCAGTAAAACGAAAAGCCCCTTTTTCCCGTTCCCGTGGGAATTTTGGGAAATTATCTCTTATAGCTTCCCTACACTCTTCAAGCAACCTACATGCCAAATTTCAGCTTTCTACGACCAGTAAAACGAAAAATCCCGCTTTCTCCCGTTCCCGTGAGAATTTTGGAAAGTCCTCTCGTAATGCTTCTTTACACTCCCCAAGCAACCTACATGTCGAATTTAAGCTTTCTACAACCAGTCAAACGAAGTCTCGTTTTTCCCGTTCCCGTGGGAATTTTGGAAAGTCCTCCCTTAATGTTCCTCTACACTCTTCAAGCAACCTACATGCCGAATTTCAGCTTTCTACAACCAGTAAAACGAAAAGCCCCTTTTTCCCGTTTATTTATTTATTTATTTATTAGATTGTAATGTCATGTACATTTATATTAAAAGGTGTTAAGCATATATTAGTCGGTCCATGACGCCCCGCAAGGGCACACAATAACAATTTATCACTAAAATCTAGGAATACAAAATTTAAATGTCAATAGTTCTGTTGCTTAATATGTTAATTTCAATCATGCAATTGTATCGTATTCATTAAATTAAATTTAAATTAGCTAATATTTATGTCAAGGAGTTTTATAAAAAAGATAAAGACAATTAAATAAAAAGTGTAAAATGAAATAGGTAAAATAGGTAAAAAGGTTCCCGTGGGAATTTTGGGAAATTATCTCTTATAGCTTCCTTACACTCTTCAAGCAACCTACAAGCCAAATTTCAGCTTTCTACGACCAGTAAAACGAAAAATCACGCTTTTTCCCGTTCCCGTGAGAATTTTGGAAAGTCCTCTCGTAATGTTTCTTTACACTCCTCAAGCAACCTACATGTCGAATTTCAGCTTTCTACAACCAGTCAAACGAAGTCTCGATTTTCCCGTTCCTGTGTGAATATTGAAAAATTCGAAATATTATAAACGGGATGTGAATTGCGATTACCTTTATTGAGCACCCGATATTTCCCCCCGTTATTTATTATTATTTTTTGTTATTTTGTTTATAATATTTCGAATGATCTTATTAACCGTGAATCATTGAAAACTCATATTGAAAAAGTGTCTCTTAATGTTTTCTTACACTTATCAAGCAACCTTCATGCCAAATTTCAACTTTCTACGACCAATGTATAACAAAAAATCCCGTTTTTCCCGTTTGTTTCCGTCAGAAATTCGGGAAATCCTTTTGTAATGCTCCCCTATACTCCCCAAGGAACCTGAAGGCCAAATTTCAGTTTTCTACGATCAGTAAAACGAAAAATCGATCTCGTAGAACTGAATATAAATTCCCTTTTTTCCTTATCCCGTGGGAATTTCCTAAAATCCTTAAAACCGTTTTTATAATTATATAGTTCATAGGATTTCATTGAACTGAATATATAAATTCCGTTTGTTCCTTATCCCGTAGAAATTTCCAAAAATTCTGAAATTACTTTCTTAATGTTGTAATCATCTACTTGTGTACGTGAAGAGTCTAGTTATTATAGTTACTAAGATATGGTCACTCGGAATCGAATAAGTACATAAATCCCGTTTTTTCCCGTTCCCGTGGAAATTTGTGTGTGTGTGTGTGTGTGTGTTAGGTAGAGGTATGTGTGTTGTTGTTTGCGCAATCAGCGACCCGATAAACCGTACAAACAATACTACCCACTAATAATAATAATAATAATAATACCCACATTGATTTTCAGACTTTGTCACCACATATCCCCCTTTTAGGGGTGTAATTTTCAAAAAACCTAAAACAGGTATTTACTCATTTATCGTTAGGAATACTCCTGTGAAGTTTCGAATAAAATAGTCTAACTAATCTTGTTTCCCCATACAAACTTTGGACCCCCATTTAACCCCTTTAGGGGTCGAATTTCCAAAAATCCTTCCTTAGTGGATGCCTACATTGTATAAGGTATCTGTGTGCAAAATTTCAAGTCTCTAGGTCCAGTGGTTTGGGCTGTGCGTTGATATATCAACAGTCAGTCAGTCAGTCAGTCAGTCAGTCAGTCAGTCAGTTTAGAATTTTATATATATAGATACATACTTAGTCCAGCGAATTTTGACGAAATAGCGATGAGCAATACTAAATCGTACTGTAGGTTGTTTTCAAATACGATTATTACAATTTTATTCTTTAATGATGCACTATAACTAAAACATTGAAATCAACGCGTCGAAAATTTCCGTACCGATCCCAAATACGCATCAAAAGCTAACATGCCTTAATCCTGTCAGCTGATTTCATAGCCTTAGAGATTTGGTCAGAAATAGTTCATTGAAACCTTCTGAATGACCAGTCAAAGGCACCCTTGATTTATGAAGGTAGACGCCGGACGTCTGTGTTAAGAAGATAAATGGTGGGCCTATCTTGGGGACCAAATAGGTTTTAGGTGGTAGAGAAAGTAATAGTAGGGGTTGAAGACCTCATTTGTGTAACCAGCCGCAAACTAGATTAGGTACCTATACTCTAATTAGATTTAATGGACGAAGAATTATTTTCGCTAGAACTCTCACTGAGATACTTCTAAGAAATTGTGTCCGGATCCCACAAAGGCTCGTCTCGCCACAGCAAATTATCGTCATACCTTCTGTAAAATTCATGCTTACGAAATATCTTAGTGTGCGTGACTGAAAGGACCGACTTCATAAAGACGCGTGCGTATTACACACATACAATATATAGTGGAAATATAGCTATATTCAAAATGAAACGAGGCACCTAAAACGGTCAACGGTTTAGAATTCGTTATGAAGCATATTAAATAATTAAATTTTTTCGCAGAAAACAATTTACAAACACGAAATTGAAATTAAATTTTGTTTCCATTAACTACAATCAATTATATGAAACGCTGACTTTCAAAACGTAAATATCTCGTTTCGAGTCCGCTGATTTATTTCATTTAAAATTATTTTCAGAAGGTTTTTATTCTTGGTATATTTAATTTCTTGATATAATTACGTCGATTCGTAGTAAAGTCAATGCATCCAGTCAAATTACATACGTACGTTATGTCAAGGCCACCAACATGACATGTACCTATTTGTATAAATCAGTAGATATTTTTGAAATTTTATGTGGATATATATTTCTGACTTCGACTGTAATACCCCTCCCTTTGAAATGATCACCGTACTTGAAATGATCAGTAAGGATCAAACTTTTTAAAACTATATTTTTATTATTAGTAAATATTCGCGATTTACCTTGTATTTCATGTGTAGGTACTATTTATTTCAATTCAAAAGACACAGCCCTCTGATATTATACAGGCGGACGAGCAGACAGACGGAAAGCGGAGGCTTAGTACTAAGGCCCCGATACACACAACACCAACTTTTCGACGACAATCTAAAAGTTTATTCAGTAACAAAAACCTATTTTCTTCAAAAGATCTCGGACGCGTCGTAAACCGAGATCTCATCTAGAAACATTGGGGAATCTCACAGATGAACGTGGACGAACGTGACATGAACGCTGTGAACGTGGCAAACGCGACACGGCGGGTCCGCGCCAAAATGTGTCAATTACGCGGGCCAGTGGAGCGGGCGTAACGTGGGCCTTAATCACGGGGGAATAAGGCCCACGGCGAGGTAATAGTAATTTATACGAGGAACGCTGAGAATGCAATGTTCTGTAGCTAGATTCAGCATGTTTACAGTGGTAAACTTTTAAAACTTATTTAAGTAAACCATAAGCAAGGTCTGTTCAGATTACTACCACAGCTTTATTCGCTAATGCTGCCGCCGAGCAGCAGGGGTGCCGTCAATGTACGAGTCGGAATGGACGGCCTGAAATGAACACCCTCATAATTAAGTAAGGTACTTTTTTATGGAGTACTTCACTACTTAGTACTTACCTAGCCATTTATTGTAATTGTAACCTAGATTTTCATGTATATATTTTTAGTATGTGTGAACTTAACGTTTGTCACCACTTATCTGCATACAGTTTTTCCAATCGTAGTTAAACTCTCTTGAATTGAGCAAAAAGCATGTGGGATAATAAACTTACATACGCATTGGTAAAAGATGACGAGCCCTCGAATTGTGACAGGAGGCCTGTACCCCGCAGTGGGACGTATATAATATGCTGGAGATGATACGGTGTATTCGTGAAAGCTCGCCAAATAGGTGTTCATATTTGTTACAGTGTAACCTACAATTTCGTCATATTTTATTGGAAAGACCACAGACATAACAAACATTAGGTATATGCCTTTCTTTGTATCACAAATAATGTCTACCCGTTCCAAAATAAAAATCGACTAATGTATCGAATCCTAATATTATGAGGCAATCAAATCTAACTGGAATGGAATTCCCTAACTGGAATATCAGTATAATCAAGGACAACAAAGAACTCAACGTGTTCTGAAGGACTGTCAATATCAAAGGCTTCAGTTTTTATCAAATGAAACCCTTTTTCAATTTCATTACTTCCACTTCCCCCTTTTGCTGGAATGGATTATTGAAAATGAATTCTTCTCGTAATCAACAGAACGCGCGGGCGAAGAAAATTAATACCAATCAAGAAGATTGTATTTAAACTTCGCGCAGCCACAAGGTTATTCTTTTTGTTAGCCGCGCCTGTACATTTTGCTCTCAGGTAAAGTGTGCCAAGAATTCGTTTAAGTATTGCTATCCCGCGGGCACTACGCATTTTTTTTTTAATCCATTATGGAAGCAAGATATCCTGAAAAACAGGTGCGTGGTACATCATTAGAAGCACCTGGACAAATAATGTGTTAAAACTATTTATCTCAGTGTACTTACCAGCAACTTTAGAGTGGTAAGCGACACCAACACCGCAGACGCCGTTGTCCCGTGCCGCGGCTACCTCGCCCGCGCATCTTGTGCCGTGACTGATAAATAAAAATATGATTAAATACCGTAAAACGGGGTGAAAAGGGATTGCGGGGGGAGAAGGGATAGAACTAATATTTTGTGTTTTCACTTGCTATTTAAAATTTCTGGCTCTAAAAGTAGTTTAGTTATATTTTTAAACATATTACTTATCACTACAGGCAACTGGGGTGACTTTGATTTACGGGGTGACTTTAAAAAGTAGTTTTAATGACAAAACCATTATTTTTTATTTGCGTTTACTGCTTCCAATCAATGTCTTCGTTGATCGCCTTTGCGTCTACATGCAATATCGATTTTATAGCATTTTTAAAACGATCAAAGTAGCCCCAAAGTTACCTAAGTCACCCCAGTTGACGGTACATAGTATAAAACAAAGTCGCTTTCCGCTGTCTGTTTGTCCCTATGTATGCTTAGATCTTTGAAACTACGCAACGGATTTTGATGCGGTTTTTTTAAATAGATAGAGTGATTAAAGCAAAATCATATTATAAATCTTTTTTTCTGTGATTTGCTATCGTCGTTTTTTTTATCCCTTCTGACCCTACTACGGGGTGAGCTGGGATGGGATTTGTCTATATTTTAGTGTTTAATGTTTAAACTATGAAACTAAACTAAACGTAATAATTATTATACTCGTACTAAAATTCATACCGCCGGAACATTTTCTATCCTTAAAAATCAACTTGCCACATATGAAAATATTTCTTTATCGAGGTTTGAACTTCAGGTGTGTAAGCTACCTCTGGCTCTTTGTGAGATGAATTGACAAGTTCGTTAGAGCCATTACTATTAAGAAGACATTGGACCGTTTGTTACGGAAAAAATTGCAGCTCTGTGTTGTGTTCATTCTGTGTTTTGTGTCTGTATTTTATGATTCATTTTTGTACTATTGTGTATATGCTTTATTTCCGTGTCTTTTAAAAGAGAATAAATGTGTTCTTTCTTTCTTTCTTTCTTTCATTAGTGAATGTCACGGGTTGAAAGGAAAAACTTTGTTTTGTTGATTATCTTTAAACCACAAGCGTGGTTAGACTAAAGCTTAATAAAATATTGTTACAAAGTACTTAACACCTTCACCTGACTTCTTAGTTATTACAGACATTTCAAAACCACTACTAGAATATTTAAACACAAAGTAATGACAAAGAGGGAAACTTGCCATTACTAAGTTCAATCAAGTACCAAAATCCCAGTGGTACGAGGTACTTACTAAAAGTTGCACAAAGTTACCAAAGTGGTAATGAACAGTACAAAGTTTGAGGTGTTGTGAAAGGATTAAACAGTCTGAATTTAGAGAAGTGTAATTAATCATCTGTAGTTTGTTTTAGTTAGTGGCTTGACTTTTCGGTTAGTAACGTCAAATCGGTCCTAAGATTAAACTTCTCAGGATGTCACAGTAAGCTACATATAGTATATAGCAATGGATATTTTAACTTCGTTTGAATTCTGAATAATTCTGATTTAAATCGAAATGCCACTCGCATCTCCATGTTTAATGAAGACAGCATAAATTGCTTGTGAAATTTCTGATATACAAAGCATCTTTTAGTATCTAAGGTAGTATAAGCTAAAAACAACATTTCTAAAGAAAAACCCTTAAGGCCCTTACACACTAGCGATTAATCGCTAATGTTTAAGGGCCCTAAGGTTTTTGTTTAGAAATGTTGTTTTCAGCTTATACTCAGAAAGAAGGAAAGAAAACATTTATTTGTGTCAGTACAAGAGATAGAATATTGGATTGGATGGATGAATTTAATCTATCTATCTGTCTATCTACAGCCATTGTCCGTCCACTGCTGGACGTAGGCCTCCTTCATATTACACCAACTTTCGCGATACTGGGCTTCCCTCATCCAGCCACTGCCAGCTGTCCTCCTAAGGTCATCCGTCCAACATTAATCACCATGTCATCATGAATTTAATATTAAGACACAATTTAAGCTACCAAAATATTGTTTTTTTTTGTTTACAAGATAAGTTGAACTTTAACTTAAGTACTTAGTTTTTGTTTCAATCTTTATTAATACATCGTTACCAAGCACTGACATGCAGAAATTAATAAAATCATGCAATTTTTATTTCAAATATTCCTTTCATATATTATTTTAAGCTGTATTTTAATATCAGTGGTATGTTAGTCGGAACTTTTATTTATGTAAATTATGTCGATTTGAACAAAATACTAAACCAACCTTAACTAAAATTTCAATGTAATTGTCAACCAAGCAAAACATACGAAAACTTTTTATCTTTCAATTGTTCGAGATTCGAAACAAATTTACAAAGATCCAGCTTCAAGAATTCTAATTTTTATGAATAAATTTAATTTGAACGTTTGAATTTCTTTCACAGCTGTAATTTGTAACATTTTTGTGCTTCTTTTAACTTCAGTTTAAATAAAGGTTAATAATATCGAACTTCATCCACCTGCTTTTGTCTTGTCGGTTTAATAAAGTCACCCATTAGTGAAAATTATTTGTCTTTGAATGCAAAAAAAAAGGGCAGTATTTTGATATTCAATTAAGATAAAGTCCCTAGGCGACCGAGCTTTGCTCGGTTTTTTTTTTCTTGTAAATCGTGTTTTTTGGAGATTATAATCTCAATACGTAGTGTAGGACGTCCTCAGACTCGGTGGAGCGAGGATCTCCGCAAGGCGGCTGGCAAGAGCTGGATGAGAGTGGCCGAGGATCGTCCTCAGTGGCGTGCCATGGGAGACGCCTATGTCCAGCAGTGGACGAACATAGGCTGATGATGATGATGATGATAATCTCAATAATATTGTCACAAAAAAAGAAAAAAAAAAGGAAAAAGATACCCTTTCATCTGGACTCGAACCGGAGTCGTCTGATCTCACGACCGCCCGATTTCCACCTGAGCTTATTGAATTTGGTGATATTTTCCTTTGTATTCTAATAATTTACTAGCAGTTTTGCATTGCCTAAAAAACACGGATAAAACTTGGCAGGAAGTCATTTTTTTTAAATAAAATATATTTACATTAATTAAATTCCACTTAACTAATACCTTAAATACCTTTTTAACACATATGGCCTTATTATCAGACCCCGTTATCAGTGGTGAAAATTCATTGAAAATACTAGGGCTGGCACTACACACTAATATTTACACGTGTATAATTTGATATACCTAATATTTGATCAAAACAATATACCTACTTATTTTATTCATAGGTATATTATAATGTGAAGCCAATTGCCTTAAAAAAGGTTTCATTTGGTGGTTGAACTCTATAATTTTACTTAGGTACTAAATAGACATATATTTGTCAAAATAATAATATGTCTGATATAGGTACTTACTTCATTTTATGTTCGGTAAAAATATGAACTTCCTGGATAATCGTGCTGAATTCTCTCAGTTTAAAATGGAGCTACCTAATCGTAAAACAGGAAATAAACCGAATGCGACGCGGAAAAATGGTTTGTAATTTTAGTAAAACTGTGCAATAGACGATATTTTTTCTCCAATAGTTATTGATTGACATTTATACCAGTATGTCAAATGTACACGAATTAAATGAATTGCGTGACAACCCTACGATTCTATTTCAATGAATTTTCACCACTGATAACGGGGCCTGCTTATTATACACATATGGCCTTATTCAACGCATAATTATGTCCTTATTAGAGCTCACCTGTTAAACCAATCGTCCGTGTACCTAGGGTACGGGTATGGGTCGTTGCTGCTGAAGTCATATGACGCCTCCGCGTTCTGCCAACAAAAACTTATATTGGTGTCATGTGTTCAAAGTTCTGTTCAGATTCATGAATTAAACATTTTCACCGTTATGATATCTAAATTATAGAACTTTCGAAATGTTGTAAAAATAATAGGGAAAATGGATCAAGTGAGAGTACACTAGGTAGGTACCTATTTACATGAAAAAAATTAAGCATTAAACTCGCTTGGGATCCGTACGTAGATTACGTAGATATTATAAGAATGAATATTTTAAAAAACTTTCTGCATTTAGTACTTATTTACTGCCTAAAGCCTCTCCCTCATCTCGGATTGTATTGGTCACGAGTAGTCCCAATAATCAATAAGCGAAGGCATTTAATTAAAACCGAACACCAAAATTGTTGAGGTTTATGAAAATAATAAATATATTATGTTTGCGAAATCACGACTTCAAATTCGACCTCAACACTTAGAATGAATGAAAAACAAAAGCCATTCAATCACTTTTAAAAGAAGTCCTCTAATGCCTTCTAAAAGTAGCGGCCAGTATTTTTAAGGTTCCGTGGTCGATATAGTATAAATGGATCTCTATGATTTTGTCCTGTTCGTCTATCCGTTCGTCCGTCTGTCTGTCCATATTTCACAGGTGTTTTATCCGGGCTTCATAAAGGCTCTGTGAATGAAAAATATTGTCGCTAAACGGAATCCTTCTTTATGCCGTCGTCTGACAAGCATTTGGCCAGTGTTTTATTACTGCGTTTGGCTTGACTTGTCATCAGGTGACCCGTCTGCTCGTTTGCCCCCTCTTATATATATAAAAAAAAAACTTTTATAAAAAATAGAACTCGATTTCTTTTTTTTATCAAACCGTAAAGTTCTCGGGTAAAGTTGGATAGATTATTCGTCTCGGTAGCCAGTTTCAATTTCTTTACTTATTTCTGTATTTTTAGAATGGTCGCCCAACCCATACAAATTATAGGCTTGATGTAAAAACATAACTTAACCCGTTCTCTGGCCGGCATTATACGGAGTCAGGAGTCCAATGTTGTTGGTCATGCGTTGACAAACATAACACAACATTATAATGTACAACATCATACACGTTGACTTTGATTAAGTGTATACAGGAACCATGTTTTCTTACTATGTAATCGACGGCAATTACAATTTAAATTAACATGATGTTAAGAAGTATTTTTTTTATATAGGATTTAATTTAAAACAAAATTATTGTCACCCTATGCCTACGCCCGACTATGTTCTTTGTCTTCACGACGTATGCATCGCAAGAAATCTAGGATGACCTTACAATTAGTCTACATAATATTTTATCACTTTTTTGTTCTTATTTTCATTAATTTTCTGATGACTTCAGTATATAACCTAACCTAACATTTTATGCAAACTAATGTATTTTTTAAATTACGAATAACTTAACTAAATAATTCAGGAATTAATTAGTGACTTTGACACATGCATAGTTAGATTTAATTTTGCCCTATAAGGTAAATTAGTTCCTCTTTACCAGGGGTGGCCAACAGGTCGATCGCGATAGACCGGTCGATCGCGACTGTTAGTCCAGTCGATCGTGGCAAGGCAAAAAATATTAATACGTAGACCAGACTGCGCAACGTCTTTCATTTAAGGTTTCATGAAGTAATTGGTATATCGCGCAAGGTTTTGTTAATAAACAGGAGATCTTGGGTCTAAACAAGTTGGCCACCCCTGCTCTATACCAATTGGGATTGTTCATTTTTTTAACCCCCCCTTTTTATATTTTTTTTAGAAAATATGGAGCATTTTAAGAAACTAATTTGAATATTTTGTCATTTCATGGCTTAATTTAATTAATATAATTGCTTAAAAAAATCAGATACGACTTTTCGTAAATTATATGCGGCCGGCTGAAATAGGCAATTTTCCCACAATCCTTTGGAAATTAAAAAAAAAATAGCTGTCATAACTATTGTTGTGACTGTCATCTCAATGTCAAATATCCTGTTTACCTTTGGTTTACCTACAAGCTTATTGTATGTTGCGTTAAATACTGATCATGGTTATAATGAGTTGAAAATTTATGAATGTGGAAGTATGTCGCATTGTGTTTTGGTACCTACTTACGTCGAAATGATCCTCGCAACAATATTGTGTACTTATAAACTTGAAGTATTCAACATTTACTTCGCGACACCACTTTTCTCTTAAATCTTCTCGAATCCGTGCGAACTATTGTTTTGGAGCTGTTTTTAGAGTCATTATTTCAGGTTGGAACGAAGCATTTTCTGTAATTTCCATTATTTCGTTTTAAATCGACCGACAATTTTAAGTTTTCAACAAAACAATATTTACTTTACTGACATTGGGTGACACTGATAACTAGTTGACATATAAATTAAATGGGGTGCGTGTCGGGTTACCTCTACGTGTGGCCAGGAGTTGCGGTTCGTTTCTGGATCCGTCCGGGGGGAAGAGCAGTGCTTGGTCCGGTGCACCCTGGGCAACGGCTAATAATTTCCTGGCAGTATCTGAGGGATATCATTGACCGTTGGCTAAGAGCCCGACAGGAGGGGGGGAGGGGGGTCTTTGACCATATTACCGTACAACGTTGCCGACATTTTGTCACAAGATTTTATAATAAAAATTTTACCCTGACATTGCCGAAGTTGTCGTCGCTATAACAACTTGTAACGCCACAAATAAAAGAAGAAGAAGAAGAAGAAGAAGTATAAATTTAATAGACAAACTAGATATTTGCCGATTTATTTTTTGGAACTACCAACAGCCGCTCGGTAAGGTCGAATAAAGGTCAAATAATTTTTTTGCAAAATATCCGTAATCCTTGAGTATTTTTGAACGCCAGTAAGATAAAACAGTTCGCAAGCCCCATACTTCGAAATGGTTTTCAAATCAGGGTATGTTGTAAAAAAATGAACAATCCCAATTCAAAGTCACCGTGTATATTTATAACAAATGCTTGAAGTCTACAGTCACACAATAGTGTGTAATCGATACAATACGCAATGTTTGTCAGATTGTCAAGGCGCCGTTATCTGTTAAACAGGTGTCAGGGTGTCATCTTATCAGCTCCGGTGGAGTCTGCTTCCGCCATTAACAGGAAATGTCACGGGACATTTTATAAGAGCGTAAACGGCGTGACAAGAAAGTTAACTTCATTGTAAAGTGGATGACAGACGGGCGAGTAAGTTCGTGTAGGCTTGTTGAAAAAATATCGATACATCGGTATATCGATATTATCTTTTCAATATATCGATATTTTTGAGCGATATTTAATAGTTCGATATATCGATGTATCGATATAAAATTCTAAGTATCGAAAAGGTATAAAACCGATATTTTTTTCAGACCAATAAACATTTATAAGTTTTAAGATTAAAAAATCCCAAAAAGAAAATACTTTTTTTACACTAACATCTTTTAACAAATTATATTTTATGTATTTTTTGTTTTTGGTCGACTTGATTTGCTGTTTTATAATTTGGTTTTTAAGTTGGCAATGAAATGTAAGATGATTGAATTAGATTAGACCAAATTAATTAATTTTTAGAGCACGAATATATTCTCTGTCAAATCATACCGATATCGATATTTTTTAATAAAAATATCAATATCGATATTGATATTTTCAAAAAACATCGATACGATATATATCGATACTTTATTGCATTTCCGACATCCCTAAGTTCGTGTACTTACGGCTCGACGATTTTACTCGCCTGTACTTTACCTTAAAAGTACCTAGAGCCCGGCAAACGAAAGCGTGACCTGAGAAAACGCGGCAAATTCAAAACATTTACATGTGGTATTACTAACTGTTTTTCATTTCGCAGATTCCTTGAATATCTTCAAGATTATCATCAACGGTATCGTCATCATAATAATTAAGTAAGTAAGTAAGTAAGTAAATGCTTTATTTTTATTTTTGGACCATCAATGTTGTCTGATATAAACGATTTTTATTTTTTATTTTTTTATTTTTTATATTTTATTTTTTATATTTTTTTTATTGTACAAATATAAAGAAACAGACACAAATCACAAAAAAAATACATTAGATATTATGCACAAAGGCGAACTTATCCCTATAAGGGATCTCTACCAGTTAACCTTTGAAAAGATGAGAGGAGTATTAAGCGAGGGACCGACAAAGAGTGAGTTTAAAATATTAATATGGTGAAAGCCACAATAGAGCGTACATCTCAAAATATAACAAACAAATTATGGTCAATATATCAAATAATCAGCCAACAAGGATTAAGATTACATAGTCATAGGTACTAACCTAAAAAATCCGACATCGCATGTAAACATTGTTGTTTCTCTTAGAAAACAACTTCTTTCTCCTCTTGTTTTTGCTTGAACTTACTGATCATGGTATGTAGCAGCTTTCGCAAATTACTTTTTCTTGTTTTACCCGTATATTACGGCAATTATAAATGAAAAATAATTGAGTTCACAAAATACTGACAAGACTTTGACTTGCCTTTGACAGAGAAAATTAAATAATGTTGCCATATTAAAACTTTAAAAAAATCCAGGTCTCGCTTTCGTTTGCCAGGCTCTACCTACGCGTACACTATTTAAACTGACACACAGGCGAGTAAAGCCGTCGAGCCGTAAGTACGCGAACATACTCGCCACTTAAGAGGCTGACAACACCTAATTTTGTTGAAATTGATGTTATTTAAGCACTTTCTTAAGAAAAACTACACACAAAAAAAAGACAAAAAAAATATAATGTTAATTTTCATCATATTTCAAACACGCTAGACGGACTCGATACATAATTGAACAAAATCGGCTCGATAGAAAATAATTGCAAAGATTGGTCTTAAAATCATCATTAAACGGTTCTATGTCTTTATTTTTTCGACGTATGGGTCTGCAATTAAAAACATGAAGTCAACATATATTCATACCTACACGGCTAAGGAGTCATATTTCACAAATAATCCATACTTTTTTTATTTCTTCTTACTTGTGTTTTATTTGCAAGATTTTAGACGCGCGCCAACCTGCCGGAATCGTTTCTTCTCTGTCACTCACAGGCACGTGAACCGTATGTGTGAAGAGTGGCGCTGCTCAAGGTCATTTGCTGTTGACAGCGCCTTAAGACTCGAGTCTATTCAATGTTAGTAATTTAACTGCGTCACTTTTTTACTGATAATGGAAATTATAATTTAACACATTCACTGCCAACGCATATATGTGTTTTCGAGACTTTCACTTAGTGCCGCTGTCACAATTTTACAGGCATTTGAACCCACATGTGCGTCTGTGGCACCTGAAGAAGTCTCGGGCAGCTTTTTTTTTTTTATGTGAATAGGAAGGCAAACGAGCAAGTGGGTCACCTGATGGTAAGCGATCACCACCTGCCCATAGACACCTACAACCCCGGAGGGATTGCAGATGCGTTGCCAACCTAGAGGACTTAGATGAAATGCCTCTTGTGCCCGTAATTTCCCCGGCTGTCTTACTCTCCACACCGGAACACAGCAGTGCAAGCACTGCTGCTTAGCTGGCAGCGAATGCGTAAATATATTATACCCCCTTATTCATAAATGCTCTGTAGGCTTCTACTAACTTAGGAATCGCTTGTCCTTATCTGTCACATTGACATTTACATTTCAAAGATAAGGACAAACGATCGCTAAGTAAGTTGAAGCCTATAGAGCGTTTATGAAGAAGGGGGATAGGTTTTTTTGGCAAATAACGTCAAAATATCTAAATAATTTGGTGTTGTGTTATGAGCTTGAGTTTGTAATTATAATGTGAGGTGCGTGAGTTCAACTCGCACTCGGCTTGGCTATTTATTTAAACTCAAATTTTCCGATTTTGTTCTCTGATTTTCCAGAAGACCAGTAGCGGCACGTTAGCGGTTTAGCAATACATTGCGTGTGTTGCCTTTGAATTTTCATTCAACGAGTATTTTCACCACGCAATGAACATGGAAATCGTAAAAGTATCGTACTAGGTCCGTTATGGTAGGTAAGAGTGTTCGCTGCTAAGCTTGGTATTTCAAACAAGTTTTCCAATAACTTAAGTATTTGGCGTGTTGTGTAAATTGTTATTGTTGCTAGCCCACAACTGGTGAAAGTTGATACAAACTTATGGTTTATTCTCGACGGTACAGTGTTTACCTCTGATTTACATTTAATCGAAAATCAAATTAAGTTGTATAGAATCAGCCTGGGTAAATGTTGACGGCTTATGTTCAGTTTGAATAAAATGTAGGTTAAAGTAAAATTTACTCGACAGATTTGGGTTTCGTATTCGTGGTATTTTTAAAAATAGTTTACCGAGAAATCTCACTTTAGTATCAGGGGCAAACCTTGAATAGTTTATAAAGGTACCCATTTTTAAATTATAATTTTATTTTACCTCTTAGGTAGGCGCTCGCTTTGGAAAAACTTCTCAAAAAACGTTGCTTCCACTTAAAATAAAATCGTAATACATCCCAACTGCACCTACCTAGTTCTGGGTAGTGGTGGTAGTTATTACAACAGCAGATAACGTAATGCATTATTTGCACGCAACGAACAACTCATTATCGAATCGTCAACAATCCTGTTATCATTATTCGTTGTCTGTTGTCAACGGTTTTCATACGCGCACTGTTGCCGCACTTGGCATAGAAGCGCAAGCGAGTGCGCAACAAATCAAGTAGGTGTGTGCGAGAGATAGCGCTATACGCGCGAGCTCGCATCGCAATCGCAATTCAAATAACTGACTTTTGGTATCATTATTAACTGTTGCTGTTTGTTGTCAGTCAGTACAATAACAAACAAGGTAACAGAGCATTGTTTTGCTTTTGCTCCCGTACGTTTTTATTACGTTGCGATCACGACGAAATAAGTATAACAATTATTGAATAATAAGGTCATTATCGTTTTGTAAAACAGCAACATAACAGGATAACAGACAACAGTTTACAATAACAGCTATTTAAGAATACCACAACTTATTCATTATTGCAAAACAGCAGTTATTGCCACCACTGGTTCTGGGCGGATCAACCATCGGGTGTCACGCTCGGCAGTTTACCGCTTTGTTTGTCATAAAAAATGACACAGTATAAATAAACGTATCAATAAATTTGTGGCCATGACATTTTCTGTATTAATTCCAAATCATATTGCTACGCGCTACGGCTCACGCTACGCCGTAGACGTGCTACGAATGTGTAAAAGATTAACCATGAGCGCGGCGCGCTTAACTATCATTCAACTTTGACCTTTGATTAATTCACTAAAGTCATTTATCTGTTGCTATGTGGTTGATGTAGAGTTTTCAAGTACTTATGTTATATCTTAAAACAAGATGGCGTCGTAACACACACATACATACACAAATCAAGTTTATATCTCTTACGGGGTAGACAGAGCTTAAGGTAAACCTAAAGGCCACGTTAAGCGTATAAGTAGAAAGGGGGATCAAAAAACGGGGAATGGCGTCGTAAATCTTAAGAGGGTGCATCCGTGCTGAGCTCGCAACGTCGCATTTTTGGTGATTTTTTGCGATAATTTCACAGAAATTGAATGAAAGTATCAAATATCCGTCTGTAGTGCACTACTTTTTTAGTGTATTAATGTGTCTAATGCAATAATTCATCGTGTTGGACTTTTATTTTGTTATTAAACGAGATATAGTATTATATCCCTTTAATACGAAAATAAAAGTCCATCACCATTAATCATTGCATAGGACACATTAGCACTCTAAAAACGAAGTGCACTACAGACGGATATTTGATACTTTCATTCAATTTCTGTGAAATTATCGCAAAAAATCACCAAAAATGCGACGTTGCGAGCTCAGCACGGATGCACCCTCTTAATGTTTTGACATTTATACAGCTTAAGACGAAAATTATACAGCAAAAACCTCTCTAACGGGTGTCGTCGTAGCTACGTAGTGTTAATTTATGTATGCTTATCACATACCTACTAAAGTCATAAGTAAGTATATTCTTATACTACCGCTGTGAATTTTTTAATGTCTCCAAATTCAACTATTTAGCTGAGAGGAAACCAGCTCGACAAGAAAATGTGTAATTTAATTTAAAATTGAATCGAAAAATAGTTTTCGCAAACCGGCGATACTTTTTAATGGGCTGAAACTGTGGAATAATGCATGAATTCCTTATTTAGTTACGAAACTTACTAACGAGGCCTTGGTAGAACGTAGCTATCAGTTTTAAGTTACAAAAATGTTAATTGGACAAACTGTCTGTTCAGCAAATTGCGACGCCCTTGCAGGGTTTATGTTGGCGCATGTTTTTAATAGATTTAAGACCTATTATACCACATAATTGCAATTAAATAAATTACCTCAGTCTTTTATTCAATCAATATACAAATTTACAAGATCTAAAAAATTATACCTATATATAAAACCTTAAACTACTTTAATCTAAACCTAAATACCTATATTTACAAATATCGCCCAGATCGTTGTCATTGGGCAAGGTGCCCATAATGCTGGCTGCGTTTCCTCGTTGGATAGCAATACTTATGCGTTGCCCGAGGAAAGAGCCAAGCCCTATGGTCACCTGTGGATTTAAATATTATTTTTTTTAAATAAATGACTTATGACTTATTTTCACCGCAACTTCGTGGTGTCCACGAACAAAATTATCAGACGAATTCAATTTTTTTAAATTGCTGTCCTTTTTACCTGTTAACCCTGGCCAAATGAGATCTTTTCCCGTGAATACAAAATGAAGGTTTATTCATGAACGTTGAGCTTCCACTAAATAAATCCACACAAGTGGGGGTAATATAAAATTTATGAGATGAATACACAAAAAGATTTCTAAATACACGCGGCAGCTTACTTGGCAATCGAGACATAAAAAGGGTTTAGACGAATTCTATTTGTGAAACGAATTTAAGAGTCTAGCCCACTGGGACGCCATGGCGACGATACGTCAGCTCTTTTACTTTTTCTGTGTGTCTACTCTTGCTTAATACCTATGTCCTGTCAATCGTTCAAAGAAGAGATCCCTTTTAGGGATAAGTTCGCCTTTGTGCATTTGTGTTTTCCTGTATTCATCTTTTTCATGTGTTTTATGTACAATAAAGAGTTTTACATACATACATACATAAATCACGTCTTTATCCCTTAAGGCGCTGTCAACAGCAAATGACCTGGAGCAGCGCCACTCTTCACACATACGGTTCACGTGCCTGTTAGTGAAAGAGAAGAAACTATTCCGGCAGCTTGGCGCGCGCCTAAAATCTTGCAAATAAGACACAAATCATAAGAAATAAACAAAAGTATGGATTATTTGTAAAATATGACTCGTTAGCCGTTTAGGTATGAATATGTTGACTTCATGTTTTTAATTGCAGACCCATACGTCGAAAAAATAAAGACATAGAACCGTTTAATGATGATTTTAAGACCAATATTTGCAATTATTTTCTATCGAGTCGATTTTGTTCAATTATGTATCGAGTCCGTCTAGCGTGTTTGAAATATGATGAAAATTAACATTATATTTTTTTTGTATTTTTTTTGTGTGCAGTTTTTCTTAAAAAAGTGTTTAAATAACATCAATTTCAACAAAATTAGGTGTTGTCAGCCTCTTAAGGTCAAGTTTAGCATGACTATGGGCGTATAGGTGGAAAGGAGGAATCAAATAGTGATGGGTTACTAGCCGCATCGCCTATGACCTGTGCTATAACATGATTCCTACGATTTTTCCTAAGATTTTCGCCCGTTCCCTCGATGGGCTTTTACCATCTGCGCGGGAAGAGAAGCAACTGGTACATTCTATGTTTTTTTCTTTTCTCCCAGACCAGCATCGAAGAACGAACGCAAGAATGGCGACGTTGCCATATCATAAACCAATTAGTCGTTGTCGAAACTTCGTCAAGTGAGATAGCTGCAGATAATATATCCCGGATGTGATGTTGGTATGACTGGTAGATTTGCTAATACTTTTGCTACAACCATCATGCATACAACAATCTAAAAAAGAATCATCTCCAGCCTATATACGTCCCACTGCTGGGCACAGACCTCCTCTCAGAATGGGCTATAGTTCCCACGCGGGCCCAGTGCGGATTGGGAACTTCACACACACCATTGAATTGCTTCGCAGTTGTGTGCAGGTTTCCTCGCGATGTTTTTCCTTCACCGAAAAGCTCATGGTAAATTTCAAATGAGATATCGCACATAAATTCCGAAAAACTCAGAGGTGCGAGCCCGGGATTCGAACCCACGACCCTCTGCTTGAGAGGCCACAGATCAAACCACTAGGCTACCACGGCTTTTTTAGGCTACCACAGCTTTTTTAAGCTCTTCTCGATTTAAAAAAGAATGTACTTACATAATTAAACTTCAAATCTGGATGCATGTAATCCACACCTGAAACAACAAACTGAAATGAGCCACTTTCAAAAGTTGACTGTTGAGTGTAAGAGAACACTGAAACACTCAAATTAAACGTTAATTGAGTTCACTCAAGTCGGAAGAACTTTAGCCAAGTTTATTTACAAAAGTAAAGTTTCCCGGCGTAATTTACTTTCGTAAATGATGCTTCATTTTCTTCTCGTGGCAACGGGTAAATTAGTTTTCTTTAGTATACCATGAAAGAGCACTGAACGGCTTACCATGACGTATTAAAAAAAATATATCATGGGACAAATTACACTAATTGACCCAGTTCCAAACTAAGCAAAGCATGTACTATGTGTACCAAAGTTTTCCTGAGATGAGTCCATTCTATTTGAACGCTTTTGTAAATAAAAAAGTCCCCCCCCGTTCCTATAAAATTGAAATATAGTAATCTAACTAATATTATAAATGCGAAAGTATGGATGTATGGATGGATGGTTGGATGTTTGTTTGTTACTCAATCACGCCAGAACGGCCCAACGGATCTGGATGAAATTCGGCACATAGATGGAGAAAAGTCTGGAACAGCACATAGGCTACTTTTTATCCCGGAAAATTGCATAGTTCCCGCGGGATTGCGATAAACATGTCATAGGTCGTAGCTGCGTAGAGTTGCACCGTAAATATTTTTTGTATAACTCAAACATCAGTTCTTCAACCTAATTCTACTCGGACGAAGTCGCGAGCAGAAGCTAGTCATTGTATAATTTTTATAAAATCGTCGTGAGATTATCAAGTTGATCCTTCAACATTCCCGTGAACGTGACGCTAATTGCATACAATGAGTAATTGTGTGGGAATTTAAATGAAATTGGTTCGTTTATAAAGGCCTTAAAATGAATTGAAATATAAAATGATAAATAAATAAATATCTTGGGACAATTGACACCAATTGACCTACAGCTGCGGGTGGTAGGGCCTTGTGCAAGGTCCGTCCGGATAGCTACCACCATCTTACTCGCTAATCCTGCCGCTAAGCAGCAGTGCTTGCACTGCTGTGTTCCGGTGTGGAGAGTAAGACAGCCGGGGAAATTACGGGCACAAGAGGCATTTCATCTTAGCCCTCTAGGTTGGCAACGCATCTGGATCCCTCCGGGGTTGCGGGTGTCTATGGGCAGTGGTGATCGCTTACCATCAGGTGACCCACTTGCTCGTTTGCCTTCCTATTCGCATAAAAAAAAAAAAAAAACGTAACTCGTTTGCAATCGCTATCGTGTTCGTTTTGACAGTTCTTGTATGAATGTGACATCTAGCTGATTCCGATGCCAATTGTCAGCCAATACATGAACTATCAATATGAACACGATGGTGATCGCGAGCGAGTTACGTAATAAGCCTGCCGCCCATTGCCAATTGAGCTTCATAGTCCCAAACTAAGCAAAACTTGTAATATGGGTATACCTACTAGACAACGGATAAACATACCATATAGATAAATAAATACTTAAATACATATTAAATATCCAAGACTCGAGAAAAAACATTAGTATTGTTCATACAAATTCAAATATCTGCCTCGACAGGGGATCGAACAGACCTCAAGATTCATAGTCAGGTTCTCTAACTACTAGCCCATCCGGTCGTCGATGGCGAATAGTTTTAGCGTTCAGTAAATATAAAAATAGTAGTCGCTCCGAACTGAGTGTAAAAGAGTAAATTAGGTCAACACGTCTGAACTGTCGCGAACAAAGAGCCTCGTCAAAGCTTGTCCCGGCAAAAGAAAAGCATCCTGTATAATGCGCTAATTTAAAAGGTAAATTATGCCATTTATGGCCCTTTTCTGTGCCAGTGACGTTACAGAGACGAGCGTATAATTTGCAGATAGTATGACGTTTGAAGAAAGAAAGAAAACATTTATTCTCTTTTGAAAGACACAGAAATAGAGCATACACACAATTGTACAAAAATGAAACATAAAACACAGACATGAGAATAGATCAGCAATGTATTAATGTGTGTGTGTCTTCGCAAAAGTGAAACGGTCGATGGCACAGCATTACGCTGAGGTGTTAGACACCTGCAGCACTGATTTTCAGCCAGATCCGTCTGTGACTCACGGAACGATATACAGATATATATACATAATCTAATATTATAGTTCATACACTAATAACCTATATGTAATTAAATTAATAAATATAATAAATGGAACCGATATTATATGTTTGGATGATGGGTTTCAGGAAACGTAGTAGCTAGTTAGAGCTATGGATTCTCATGGAAAGGATTGTGAATTTGAACTCGCGTTCGCTCCGATCTCACTTTTAGTTGGCTTGCGGCCACCTTCATCCACACACCCCCGTTACCCGCCGAAGAGAAATTAAGCATAAGAATGGGAAGGGTCTAAATCAGCGGTCGTCACACTTTACTGTCCAAGGGCCACAAATGACAGTGTGAGTTCCAGGGCCGGGCCGCAGAGTATGTGAAGGCGCTCCAAGAGCCTTTGCACACTTATACATAATGTATTCACCTTATTTCGTTATTTGAAACAATTTACTTTGCCACGGGCCGCACAAATCACGGCAACGGGCACCGCCGCACGGGTCTAAATTCAATTCAATTTTTAGCGTAATTATTATAGTGTTTTGATAAAATGGCGTTTCACCACTGTGCGGTTTATGCGGTGTTTCTTACCCCCTGTAAGATTTGGAATGGACTGGTGGCTGAGGATTTCCCAACTTGTTATAACATGGGGGCCTTTAAAAGGCGAGTGTATATCTATTTGCAAGGCCGGCAACGCTGCAGTCCTAATGGTGCTGTAGGTGTCTATGAGCGGCGGTGATCACTTAACATCAGGTGGACCGCATGCCCGTTATGTCGGATTTAATATAAAATAATACTTTTATTTTTGTTAAGTCATTAAAGGTAGCTTTAGTTTATATTTGTACCTATTAATTATTCACAAAACGTATCGAGGTAAGTAATTATAATTAATAATAGGGACATCTGGGTTTATTGCTTAATTGTTTAAGATTTATGGCGAAAATTACGGATTATACTGGCAACACCTAGAGGTTTCATAAGCGATGACAGGAGTTTTTCTAAAATTATGCGTTTATTATAAATCTTAAAAAAAAAAATTTGCCCCATTATACGCAATAGCCCTACCCCTACCCTACCCTGACCTTATGACGAGAAAAAATAAAGGGTCGCCTTCCATAAACAGATGTATAAAAAGTGACCCGTTATTTTTGCTCGTGACTATATTTAAGAATAAAAATATTTACCATCATCCATAATAGCAGTTGTGACATTAACGCCTGTATATCCCTGGCTCCAGGCCGCCTCCACGTTCAGATCAAGCTTGGGTTTCCCCCCATTCTGGCCTGTGTTCTTCAGATACCATTGGAGGGGAAAGTAGGGGTCCCTGGGCTCCGCGGCGGGCGCCACTTCGGGGAGACGCAGGGGTCGAAACCCCCGCTTTACCCTTTTAAACCCCGGTTGTTGGACTGCTGTGTGGATCTGTTGGCAAGAAAATGATAGGTTTAAGTAATTGTATTAGTGGTTAAATAGAAAAAAATACCTTCAATAAAATTTAAAAAATCCTAAAATCAAATGTGCTATAATGTATTTTTGTTCACGTAAAATATACAGACTGAGTTTTAGATTAATTGAAACCATTTAATACCATACTTAATATGTATAACTAGGTACTTTAGACACTTTCGACTCCTTGATCTTCAGATTTCTAAGAAACTATTACCTCAGCAAAGTAACTTTAGACATCACTTAAAAGCTTAGCTCAAGATAATACCAACAGGCTGAGTCTGACATTTAAGAATACGAGTAACCTTGCCTTACCTCTGCCATTACAGAGAACAATTTATATAATACTATTGTGAAAACAATATCCATCTGAGGTGTAATGTTGCGTGTTTGCCGTGAGGAAGCCTTAAAACCAGCTCTGCTCGGCTTTCCCTGTACTCGTTACCATAGTCAGTACTATTCTCCATTTATATTCATTTTAGAGCCATTGTTAACAAACTAATCTATACATGAAATAAATCAGTAGAAAGTTCGTGTCTGTACATTAAATAATTTCATCAAAAAGAGAGTGCTATCGATTAGGAGAGGGATATAACACAAAAAGTAGATTTTATAAATTTTGTCTGTCTGTATGTATGTATGTGTATATTTATGTACGTGTTCGCTAATCTTCAAACCTACGCAACGGATTTTATTGCGGTTTTCATAAAATAGTTAACACTTATATCAGGACGAAATCGCGGGCAAAAGCTAGTTTCATCTAAATTCTCACACAATCACTCATTCTATAGGCATAAAATTAGCATCACATCCACCGAAGTGTTAAAGGATCATTATTAATATGATGTCTCACGACTTTTTATTACAATTATATGTACTATGATTAGGTATTGCATTGAAATGTTATATGAACTACATAATTTCGACTAAAAATGCTGGTACGTTTACGAATTCTGAAATTGACACGCACTTACGTCATCCACTTCAGTGTATGCTTGTGATATTAACACAAACATAAGAACGGTCCAAATGGTATACATCATGACTTCATAATAGTAGATTGTACACCGAGGGGATAAAGCACTGTATTATGTCACGGGCGCGAAATTGAATCCTGAGCGTACCGAAGGACTCTAGATTTAACTCCCGAGCGCAGCGAGGGTGTTATGAGTTAATTCCTGAGCGTAGCGAGGGAATTAAGATTGAGTCCTGAGAGGAGCGAAGAATTTAAACGCACCCAAGACATAAACAGTTTTATCTCCGAGGAGTATACTCTACTTTTCTCACCTTTTGCGAGACAATAAAAACTAATGCAACTAGAAAAAGAATTTCATTTATACAACAGTAAGTAAAACAAAATTAAAAGTAAAAAACCAGCCAAGTGCGAGTCTGACTCGCGCAATAAGGGTTCCGTACCAGAAAAAAGGCTAACGACTACTCTGTTAACGTTACTCTGTCAAAACGCCAACAACTATTCTGTTAATTATTATTATTATTTTGATTTTAGTATTTTTGGTTGTAGCCACAATAAAAATACATAATCTGTGCAAATTTCAACTGTCTAGCTATTACGGTTCTTGAGATCTAGCTCGGCGAGTGGTAGCCATGAAAAGCGTAACTATATCACAGCGCCAGCAAACACTCACTTTTGTTTTATTTGAAATTTGTTTCATCCGTTTAAAAATCGAACGCCGCCGCATGCCATGGCATGGCCATCTCGATTTTCGGAGCCGTGTGATTTTTACGAAATTAGACTTTAAGGGTATAATAATAAGAACTATGAAAAGTGAGATTTATATTATGAATTGATTGAATGAATTTCAGTACAATATTACTACCCGGCTAAAGCCAAGGGCTATAATGAGTTACTTTGAGTAAGGTTTACATGATATATAATTAGCCATTGTCGAGCAGGTAGTGTGAAATAATATATTATACATTGTTGCTCCCCAGACAAGTATTTTGTTTTCTTGTTCTTTGATCTGTAAGCCTCAAATCCAATCCCAGCAACGCTCCATACTTTTTCAAGTAGTAGGAATGATCATAAAAAAACCTCTTTTTTATAGCCGTTTCAGTCACGCAGAACAAATAAAGCCACTGCTCTCTGATACGATGAAAATGTCGAAAATATCAGTATTTACAATACGATTGCACTTTATTTGCAGATGAAATTGCGTTTCAACAAAATTGATAGGCGTTCCCGAATAAAACGATGTTGATTTATTTTGATTGGCTGATTCATTTATACAAGATTATAATAAATCTGAATAAAACATCATTTCAGCTATATGTATATAAAAAAAACACTTCCCGCTCTTAGTTCCCGCCTTATGTTTCTTGCTTGGAAAAATTAGACGCTTCTTGGCAGGCTGCTGCAGCATCTTACAAGATCTTACAATTATTATTTTACCTTACCGATTATAGACTAGGATAATGAACGAGTATTCCCTGTGAAGCCTTATATTTCAATAAAGATATTGTAACTTTGCCCGCGTGGGCTCGGCTAGCGTAGCTATCGTAAATCCTACTAATATTATAAATGCGAAAGTTTGTGAGGATGGATGAATGGATGAATGTGACGTTGTGAGTGTGTATGTTTGTTCCTTCTTCATGCTGAAACGACTGGATGGATTTGGATAAAATTTGGAACGGAGATAGCTGGTACCCTAGATAAACACATAGGCTACTTTTTATACCGGAAAATTGCATAGTTACCGCGGGGCTAGCGATAAACATGTCAAAGGTCGTAGCTGCCTAGAGTCGCTACATTAATAATTATTGCAGAATATAGATACTATCAACATCTAAGTTTACGTTTAAGTTTTTAAGTCTAATTCTACGCGGGTGGAGTCGCGGGCAAAAGCTATATTAAACAAAAATCGAAAGATTGTTTGGAAATAAAAGTAAAAGCCGTTACAAAATGTCGGCATGGCACAATACGTCCGCCAATATTAACAGTTGATGGATGCCTCAATCCATGTTGGATTATTGCGACAAATAAATTGATAGACGCCTGAGAAAGCAACGTCCATCAATCAATGTTCTTGCGCGTTGCTTTGTCGATTTATCCGTTTTTGGAGTTAATAAAGTTTCGAGGGGGTCTATAAACTTTGGTTAGTTGACGTACAAGGTAATCTCTCGCACGTCTTCAATATTTGCGACTTTTCTTTCCTTCCACAGGTAAAGCTAAATCTCACGGAGAGTACTCTACGTATTTTATGGATTAAGTACTCCGACGTAATCATAATGTACCTAATACCTACCTACTTAACTCGATTTGCAAAAGAGCTTAACTTGCTTTGAAGAGCAGAAATTACGTACGCAAAATTTCAATATTTATAGGGCAGTTAACTTTGCTTTGTGTATTAAAATTTTCTCGCTGAAATTAGCTCAAGCGTCCGCATAAAAGTAAATTTGTAGTAATGAGATATGATGTAAATTACTTCAATGTTTCTGCATAAAAATTGAGAGCTTCGCAAAAGGGTGGTTAACATTTTGATAGGTATTTAAGTCCAAGTAAAATAATAATTGCATCAAATTCCAACTTAATTGAACCGGTAGATTCCGAGCGAAGCTGTGACAAAGAGACATAGTACAAGAGGTCCTCAATAAAGGTAAGGCAAGGTAAGGTAAGGGTCGCTAATCCTGCCGCTAAGCAGCAGTGCTTGCACTGCTGTGTTCCGGTGTGGAGAGTAAGACAGCCGGGGAAATTACGGGCACAAGAGGCATTTCATCTAAGTCCTCTAGGTTGGCAACGCATCTGCAGTCTCTCCGAGGTTGCGGGTGTCTATGGGCAGTGGTGATCGCTTACCATCAGGTGTCCCACTTGTTCGTTTGCCTTCCTATTCACATAAAAAAAGGTCTCGTTTGATCCCTAAATATGTATAAATATACAACGTAAACAGAAACACAGCCCGTTTATTACATTTGCGGCATATTGAAACATATACACCATGCACGGGTCATCAATCTTAATATTAGATACGCCTCCTGATTACATTATCTCCTGACGTATGCTGTATCTGGAAAATTATGGGGCGACGCAATAATATGAACACTCACTGATCATTGTCGGTTTTTCGATGAATGCATAATTATTGTAGTCATAAACCATATCAGTACATTAAATACAAACCCTCCTTATTCATAAACGCTCTGTAGGCTTTTGCTAACTTAGTAATTGTTTGTCCTTATCTATCACTACGACATTTACCTTTCACACATAAGGACAAACGACTGCTAAGCTAGCAGAAGCTTATGAGAGCGTTTATGAATAAGAGGGGACAGTCTCTGCCGCGTGTATATTCTGTCTCTCTGTTAGCGATAAACTTAAAAATAATAGAACGGATTTCATGCGGGGCTTACCAATAGATTTCACGAGGAAGGTTTAAGTTTATAACTTGGTAAGGTTTTGTATGTATTTGTATGAAATACAGTGACGAGCAAGAATAAAGGGTCATTTCATACAAAGTTCTATGAAAAGCGATCCGGTATAAAAAATACGAATTAATTGTTGGAAGTATCGGGAAAAGTCAAGCTGCCTGTGATACAAAATTTTAGTCTACATTTTTTCTCGATTGGCATCCATAAAAATGTAGGATGTTTTTTTCGGTCGAATATTTCCCACACCAAGAAGCAATATTTATAAATGTCATAAAATAATGTCTCTATGAAGCAAAAATCTACAACGGTTTAAGGTTCTTGACCTACGTGTGGCGTAGACGTGGTATAATCTGAATCCTACTAATATTTTAAATGCGAAAGTTTGTGACGATGTGACGATGTGACGATGTGAGTGAGTGAGTGTGTATGTTTGTTCCTTCTTCACGCTAAAACGACTGGACGAATTTGGATAAAATTTGGAACGAAGATAGCAGAGCTGATACCCTAGATTGAAACATAGGCTACTTTTTATCCCGAAAAATTGCACAGTTCCCGAGGGATAGCGATAAACAGTAGTTCATACATTATACTCGCATCGTCCCAAGTAATGTTCGATTTGATCAAATGTTTCAAAATGGGAGGCGTCAAGAAAGTCACCAATATTCGCGGGGAAACGTTAAACTAATTTAAGCATACTCGTATCAACGATATTAACTAATTCAATAATTATAAGGCTCGAGCTTACTAATTGAGGCTCATTCACTAATTATGCTGTTCAGCTTGTTATTAACTAGAATTAGTAGCGACACTAAAGTTTCTCATCTGAGTTTCGAACACAAATGAATCAATGGGCGAAAATCTTAGGAATAAAGTTATAGGCGATGCGGCTAGCAACATCACTATTTTGATTCCCCATTGTACCTAAACGCCCACAATCATACTAAAGGTACATACTTTTAGGTCTTCTTACTTTAGGCTTTGTTTACCCCGTTATTCGTGTTCTGCATCGCGCTATCGAAGTTTTTTAACACGAACGATAAGTACAACTTCCAACTCTTTTCTTTCTGACTTTAGCTATAACATTTGCACAGCTAGCACAGGTAGCACAGGTAGTCTATCTCGTGCGTGACACAGCTCTCACACGTTCTTGTGCTGCCGTGCTGGGTCTAGGTCTATTTGTGGCCTCTCCCCACAGAGGAACAGTGACTCAGTACGACACGGTTTAGCAGGTGGAAAACTTCAATCCGACAAACAGCTCATACGTAATTAAAAAGCATGTTTAATACTTTGCCGTCAAATCCTGTCAGCCACAAAGGAAAAAGGGCGACGAATGATAAGCCGCAGAGCAACAAGGCTTAATATTACGAGCATGTCCGAAAGTATTATTCTGACGTGGGCGGCTGGCCTGATGAAAGCGTCACACCCTGTAGCAGGGCTGCGACGAGGGACCTTGTTTTAGTTTGTTTATTTGTACGGCGCTCTTGTTTCGAAACAGCTACTGCAATGATAAAAAAAATCAATACCTATCAAGCAGTAATGCACAGTGGCGGGCATAAGCTAGTTGTTCATACATGGCTAACATGGCATATGATCGATGAAAAGAGTGTAATGTAATTTATTTACAAAGATCAAGAAATTGGTAGGTTAGGTATTATTAAGTACGTATAGCAGTACTAGCTTCTGCCTGATGTTTATTGTAAGTATATTTTCTGCAATAATGATTTACGTTGCGACTTTAGGCAGCTACGACCTTTGACGTGTTTTTCGCGGTACTAACTACACAATTTTTCGGGATAAAAATTAGCCTTCGTTTTAATCTAGGGTATCAGCTATCTCCGTTGCAAATTTGATCCAAATCCGTGCAGTCGTTTCAGCGTGAAGAAGGAACAAACATACACACTCACTCACAAACTATCTCATTTATTATGTAGCGACAGTAGCGCCACCTAGTTGGCCGTTACATAACTACTACGACGCACGAGTAGCTAGCGCCAGCTCTAGTGACAGCTGTCACATAATTGTTCTACATCGCGCTAAGTTTCTCATCACGAATGCATAAATATAACTTCCAACTCTCTTCCTTCGGACTTCGGTCCCCAGGCATAACATCTGCCTGGAGAGAGATCTCTCTATTGTGGCCTATCCCCACAATTATATTAGTAAGATTTAGCTATGATTCTTTTAATGGTCGCTGATTTGGAGATTTGGATTTTGGAATCTGTGCCAGCCATGAAAGACAGTTTCGACATTGAGTACCTCCTTTCTTGAAGTCCGTCCGTTTTGCGGGTGGTAGGGCCTTGTGCAAGGTCCGTCCGGATAGCTACTACAATCTTACTCGCTAATCCTGCCGCTAAGCAGCAGTGCTTGCACTGCTGTGTTCCGGTGTGGAGAGTAAGACAGCCGGGGAAATTACGGGCACAAGAGGCATTTCATCTTAGCCCTCTAGGTTGGCAACGCATCTGAATCCCTCCGGAGTTGCGGGTGTCTATGGGCAGTGGTGATCGCTTACCATCAGGTGACCCACTTGCTCGTTTGCCTTCCTATTCGCATAAAAAAAAAAAAAAAAAGAAACGCAACTCGTTTGCAATCGCTATCGTGTTCATTTTGACAGTTCTTGTATGAATGTGACAGCTAGCTGATTCCGATGCCAATTGTCAGCCCATACATGAACTGTCAATATGAACACGATGGTAATCGCGAGCGAGTTACGTAATAAGCCTGCCGCCCATTGCCAATTGAGCTTCGCCATCCTGCGCTGATGATGTCGACGACTCTGCTGTTTCCTGGGGCCTTACCATGACGTCCAAATTCCGACGCAGTTTAAGTTTTAGCTGTCACTTTTAGTATGAATCTGACAGCGAGCGAACCTAAACTGAATTGCATTAAGACGTCATGGTACGGCCTCTAATCATTGATCAACCACAATTTAAAAACCCTTAGAGACTTTATACATCTCTACTATAGACCAATGTAATTTAAGGTACGGACTTAACTTAGGGACCTTTTACATCCCTTTTATAAAATGTATTAATTGTATTATAGGTAAGTTAAGTAGGTAGAATTTAAGTACTATTGTAAATCTATTTTATTTTGAAAAAATGACTTTCTGCCAAGTTTCTTGCGGCGCATTCTTCTTGGCAATGATGGTCTTTCCGAATGCGCTGGTAGATTAAAAAAAAAACATGTAAAAGAGCCCTCGGCGGCCTATTTGCAAAATAAACTCTGACTTTTGACTTTTTGACTTTTAAAACATTATAGGGTCTTAACTCAAACAGTATTCCAGATTAATTTTTGGACATAGTGTACATTTTTTCAGAGAGTTAAATCGTCATTTTAGTATTACAACGAAATAATTTAAACGTATTTACCTACCGACCGCCAATGAATTATTTTAATTTAATTTTCTCGAAGCGTCTGACCTCTTTTCATTAGAAAGCTACCCAACTGAGTAAAGGTCAGATAGCTTAACAAGCCAAAGCCAATAGCAATTAGCTCGGCAATTAGATATTATCCCAATTAGTCACTCAGAACTAATTAGAAATTCTACAGATGTTGCCTATTGTATATTTGTTCTTTGTTTCTGTATTGTTATATACTGATTTGTGGTGTTCAATAAAGAGTATAATTGTATTGTATTGTATTGTATTGTATGTTTTATGTGAGTTATGTTACGTATGTTCCTACCTATTGCAGCACAGACCAATTTGATGAAGTTGCAGCATCTATCTGCGAGATTGAAAGGTTTTAGTGTCAACTAACGTCTGTTGAAATTGTTGAGAAATATTTTTGCGAACACTCGGAAAAGACTGTGCATAGCGGAAACCATTATTCCAAAACGTTGGAAAGGTTTTGTTATGTATAAGAGGGGAAAACGAGCAGACGGGTCACCTGATGGAAAGTGAACACCTGCAAGACTTACGGAATCACAGGAGCGTTGCCGGCCCTTTCGAGAACAGGAAGGCTCGCTTTTTAAAGATCCCTAAGTTGTATCGCTCGGGGAGTTATTTCGGGAGTTTCTAGAAATTTTCACAATTTCAGAAACTTACCACCGGCACATAATTATCTACTATAAATAGACTTGGAAAAGTCTAATTCTACGAAAAAGTACTCGGACAGAACTTCGCAAAATAAGCGACTTGGTATTGCGTAGCATGTTTTATTTGCTATGCACTTGAATTCCGAACGAGTAATTCAATGTCAGGGCCGCTTGCCCAACGAAGGTCAATATCGTAGCAAGTGTAGGAATAATCGATTAAAAAACAAGCCAAGCGTAAGCCGGATTACAAGAAACACGAAAAGTTTCTTTCTTGAAGTTGAGATTCCGAGATTTTTGCAAATAATCTCCTTTTTAATTATTTACGGCTCATGAAAAATACCGAGAATGAGCGGAAATAGGAATCAATTTGTTTTAATTTAAAAATAGTCATTATTTTACTTTATACTTATGTACCTACGGGGAACAAATCTTTCCCGTTAAAAAAACCAGTTACCTGGGAAGAAAATTTCTTCCTTCTTGACTGCTGGTCAGCTAACTTAGTTATCACAATCACGTTAAACGTGGCCTTTAGGTCTCGTTACCTTAGGCTCTATCTAATGTAGATGATAATGACAGGTCATTGTATGAAATTCTTTTGCTCCACGACTCCTTCGCCAGCGCGTTCGGAAAGACCATCATTTTCAAGATGACTATGCATTGTGCATTCTGTTTCACGGTTAGTGCGGTGCGGTCATAGAGTGGAGACCACAGAACCAATGGACAAGTCTTGGCAAACTGTCAGGTACTTACAAGTGGGTGTTGCTTCAGCAGCCTCGTGTGCGATATGGAGCGGCGGGGGCGCGCGTGCGGAAGACCGCGATGCGCGAAGTGCCACTCGGTGTCTGAACCCAGCACCTGAAGAAAAAGTCAAAATAAATCATACATATATAATAGTTTTGTCCCTAAGGGTCAACCCACACCGAGACATGCGGCTCCGCAATTTCGTTCCTATTAAAATGCAGCGTCGCGTCTCGGTGTGAGTGGAACCTTACGAGGTAAGGGTAACACCTAAAGGCACGTTAAGCGCGATTGTGGGCGCAGGAATCAAAATAGTAATGGATTGCTAGCCGCATCGCCTAGAACAGTGATTCCAAAGACTTTGGCCCAAGTGCAGACATTGTTTTGCGTATGAACTTATGTATGTATAAAAAAATACAAATGTACCTACTTGTTATGTACCTAATTCTAACTTCAACAGTTTAGCTGCCAGTCAGTCGTATACAGAATATTGACAGACAGACAGACGGATAAGCGAGATACAATAAGTCTCCGTTTGGACCCTTAGAGTGCAAAACCCTAAAAAGGCAGTGTTCAATTCAAACAGACCTAAAAACCACCCGCCACCAGCCTGCGCCATGCCCTGAATTTTCATGAAACAAAACATAAAATTACTATTTAAATTACCTTAAAGCGACACGAAAAGGTATTCCCCGAAATTCGTTAGCCGAAATAAAACCACGAAAACTTTTCGGCTAAACTCGGGATGAAACACGAATTTATTATTTTGACACGTCTCACAACAAACAACTAACTGCTGGGATTTGGGATGGAATGTTGCCATTAGATTTGAACAGAAAAAGCGCTCATAAAAAGTTACACATAAAAATACATAATGTAACGCACCGGAGGTTTTTATGTGTACCTAAGCTTCTCTTATTTTATTGTTGTAACGAGCTGACATCCAAGTATGTGAGTGAATAATATGAAATTTTAATGTGTAATTTTATATTAAGCACGAAAGCAAAAAACTTATTCTTCTGAAACAAAGGAGGAGAAAAGTTATACACACAGCGACTTAAGTCCGGCTTTGCGCATGTATCTCAGTGTTTGTCAGTTGTATTTGTCTTATGTTTATTTTGCACAATAAAGAGTTTACTTACTTCCTCACTTACTTAAAAACAGCAGGCAATGGAGTTGTTATGATTTGCCAAGCAACACAAAGTGTAAAGCTAATAACCGTTGATTATTTGAATTATTGTTTAGCGGAGAAGGCCGCCGTAAATTAACTTTGCGTTAAAATGAACACAAAATATTTACCTTGCTACTCCGCTACTTACGTGCAAGATAACCAAGCCTGTGCGAAATATATACGTTTTGCATGCAAGCCCTCCCACCACTACTGCCACACAAAACGCACACAAATCCCACAAACTTAATTAATCCTATCACCACACAAACACTGACGCGCGTTTCGATCCCTCTACGGGATCATTCTCAAAGTCAGAGCACAACCGATGCACATGCGAACCAACGTCGTACTCACTCATTCATTCATTCTTCATTGAAATGGACCTCCGCAAAGTAACGCCTGATTAAATAAAATATTTAACTTTGCGTTGTTCCGTGGAGCAAGACATGGGTATGCTGGGGATGGGATGGGAGGTGGTCCGAACTGCCCAAGACCGGAGACGGTGGAGAGAATTGATACGAGTTCTACATCCTTTGAGATTAATAGGAACTCATCATATCAGCCGAAAGACGTCCACTGCTGGACATAGGCCTCCTCCAAGGCTCTCCACTCGGACTGGTCCTGTGCCTTCCGCATCCACCGCGATCCCGCGATCCTGATCAGGTCGTCGCTCCATCTCCATCCATCCACAATAGGACCTAAATCCCGAATAGTTTCAGTGGTAGATTGGTTAAGTAGTTCAATTGATCACATCCGTAAGCGAATTCAGGATTTTTTAATTGCGGCTAGCGAGTTCTTACATACATTTTCAAATTGTTGGGCGTTAAAGTGACAGAATTTGACTCAAAAATTACGATGAAAAACCTGTTGAAATAGTCCAAAATAATTTCTGTAATACCTTGCATTGTAGATAGTTAAAATTATAAAATAGATTATGATACCTATAATCACACAGACTAAGCAATCCGGTTTGTTACCTGTTCTATTTAAAGAACTGATAGTATTTAGAATTCCAAATCGTCCGATAATCCTCTGAAAGGGAACCTAGTGGTCAGTTCAACAAACCGCTGGACTAAATTTAGTTTCAAATAACCCAATCTATAACCACTAAGGCTTAATAACTTTGGCCAAAACCATCTCGAGTAAATTAATGTTTTAGAAATGACGAATCTCAGCATAATCTTCTCTCTAAATACTTCACATTATTACATTATTCACCGGTAGGTATATATTTAATAACTAATACATAACGTTTTAATAATCAAGTATTGCCATACAGATTTGTTTTCTTTCCCATGTCTCTGACGTTCGTGTCGTCGTCGCAATTTTTAGTTTTAGGTTTAGTTTTAGGCAAAAGGGTCACACTGAAAATCAGCGCTGCGGCCTGCCGCAGCAACATGCTGAGTGTGGCCCTTTTGGCACTTGCGGCACATGAAATATTTTTTGAAATGTTCTTTTTTGTTTTTTATTTTATTTTTTATGTGTCGTTTTGTGTCAATAAATGTTTTCTTTCTTTAATAACCCAGACGTAGAGTTTTTGCACAAATACTAGGCCCTCTATTAGCAGCTTTTTTACATGGAAAAGACACTAAGTGTATGTTTGAAGGCTGTGAAGTTCCCAATCCGTACCTACTTGGCCCGAGTGGGAACTGTAGCCCAAGCCCGCTCATTTTGAGAGGAGACCTGTGCCTGGCAGTGGGGCGTATTATAGGCTGGATATGATGATGATGATGATGAAGCGAAAATCGGAACTGATATCCTATACATAAGGTCCCAACAAAATATTTTCGTGATGAAGTGTAAACGCTCTGCCAATGAGTACTCATCTTATGAAAAAAAAAAACAAATATCAATTTAAGTTACAGCAAAGCTGTTAAGGAATTCACAAAAAAGACGTAATATTTTATCTGAGAAAATTTAATAATAATTAATGAGGCTGATCAGTGGAGGGAGGAAGCCTTTGCCGAGGTTTTATCTGTTTTTTTTTATTCTCCCGGGAAATTATGAAAGCTTCTCTTCGCAACAGCGTGTAAAATTAAAACGAAACCTTTTTTCATTTATGAATAAACAGCTACTGATTTTCACGTCGAATATCTTTATGAATGAAAACAGTGAAATAACATCGTCAAATACATATTTTCGAAGCAATTTTATATGTCAAGCAAGATCTAACGAAGATGAGGGTGAAAAGATGTCATACTAAATTACCAGTATTTATTATTGTAGACTCTTTCCTAATATTGTCATCCTTCTTAACACGCAAAGGACGCACTGACGAGCAAAAATGAGATGGAACTCTCAATTTACCTTTTGGAAAGTTTAATGGTACACTCGGAGTGGGTACTGTTTACAGCAGGAAATTAAAATGGGCCCCTCGCACCTACGTATCTATACAAATCTATATTATTTTAACTTTCTCGTATAAGTCTTAAGCAAAACGAGATTACAATTTCTTTCTTCAACTTTATACGGATTCCACGCGTATTGTAATACGATCAAAGGGAAAATGTTCTCGCGAAATGTGTCGCTAATCTATTTGTGCGGTAACAATAATATTCGAGCCAATAGTTCTGTGGAAATATCACCGGGACACTCGCAATTCATAATACGAGATTGTATTTGAAATGAATTCCTCAAATCCGATTGTCGACGATAGATTTTGTCAGTGCGCGGATCGTGCATCATCGTTATTGGTAACTTCAAAATTACAGTACCTATCGGAAAATCTCATCTGGTGAAAGTAGACATGGATGGAAAGAGAAAGGTCGGATTTGCCCAGTAAAACGACAGTAAATGGACAGTGTACGTGTAAAAATTACAATATTACCAAAAATAAAACCGTTATTACATTTAGCGCTAAATTTAATATCAACGCTTGTATTCATGTTACAAATATAATTACGCAAGTATTTTTAGAGATGAGTGGGAACAATGCTCTTTATTCCGACTCTTGAGTATTTAGTTACAGGCCTCTAATAATCTTACTGCTTTATTTTTTGTAAATTTCAATGTTGTGTTTTTGTTTCAGCCCCCGTAGCCATAACATAACAGCCTCCTTCTCTTTTCCAACCAAACGTTTATGTATCGCTCGTAGTGAAAGTTTTGTGTCATTAGTTTCGAAGTTTCGTGATAAAGACGCTATGAAACTAATTTGTAAGTCTGGACTAGATAGTCTTGTCAAATTCTTTCTAACTTGGTGGTTAATGACTAAACTTTTGGCCTGGTAACACTTCTGGTATTCCGTGTTGTCCATGTACGATTATCAGTGACCGTTTAGGGTTAGTATTTTAAAAAATAGAAAGGTTCGTTTACAGAAAGATACATGGTTGTTTAAATCACTACATAGTATTAAAACAAAGTCACTTTCCGATGTCTGTCTGTCCCTATTAGATCTTTAAAACTACGCAACAGATTTTGATGCGGTTTTTTTAATAGCTAGAGTGATTCAAGAGGAAGGCATAATTCAACGCAGACGATAAGTCGCGGGGAGAAGTTCATTATATTCTGCTAGACTTTAACGAAGCTTCTTCGTAGATGTTCTTCTTAATCGATACACTTTTGGCAGAGTGATTGAGCTCAAGAAGTATGAAAGAGACTTTAAAGTCAAGTTGGCCTTATCGCTAGCTAGATCCATTGATACAATTCTGTAATTCCTTCCACAAAATACCTGCCGGCTAGCGGAATGTCGTTCTCTGAACGCTCCACCAGAAAACTGAAACAGGTATTTAATTAAAAGTTACAGCGCAACTTCACGCGTTCCGCGCTTACCGGAACAAGATAGTTCAGGCTGGCTGTTTACACTTCGTAACTTTAACTCCGGTACATGTCTAAATCTAATGTTACGGTTATATTCACTAGCTTTTTCCGACGACTTCGATCGTGTTGACTTCGTTAATCAGCAATTAACCTCCGCTGTCCGTCAGACCGTGATACTTAGACAATTGAAATTTCTACAGATGATGTATCTACAAATGGTGTAACTAAAAACAGAATAAAATAAATATTTAAGAGGTGCTCCCTTACAACAGACAAGTTTTTGGCGTTTTATAGATAGGTAATGGTACGGATTGGATGCGGAAGGCTCAAGATCATAACGAGTGGCGTGCATTAGAAGAGACCTACACTCAGCATTGTGTGGATTGTGGTTGAAGAAGAAGAAGAATGATACGGAACCCTTCGTGCGCGAGTCCGCCTCGCACTTGGCCGGTTTTTATCCTTGGGATACGGAATCCTAAAAAGATTTCCTTAAAACCCAAGCTTAATACCAAACGCTGGTAACTGAAAACAATCCCTTTCCCCGTGCGAAAATAAATGAGTTTGTGTGGTCGGTAAAAAAATACAGGCACTTACCTTTAACGACTCTGCCCCTATAAAAAGTCTATTTACTGAGCAATTTTCTGAAGTAGTTTACTGTTAGACTAGAAACGGCATGAATGCTTGGGTTGCGTACAGATTGTACCCTATTTTACGACGTTAGGATGCCAGTATAGTATGAGTTTTTTGCACGTAATGGGATTCGAAACACGAACGAACCAATTTACGGTTTGATTTAGTTCGTGAAGAAATAAAAATCAATTAGGAATGCGAAACATAACAATATGTCTCTGTAGAAAAGAATAAGTAAGTAAGTGTACCTAAGTAGGTACTTTATTGTATAGAAAAAGAAACAAACACAATTAAAAAAAAAAGATCCATGTATGTACCTACTCGTACAAAGGCGATCTTATCCCTATAAAGTAACCGACAGATTTCCAAAAGTACTGGGGCCTTACCATGACGTCCTAATTCCGACTCAGTTCAAGTTTGAGCTGTCACTTTTAGTATGATCTGACTGCGAGCGAACCTAAACTGAATCGCATTGAGACGTCATGGTAAGGCCCCAGATGTTCTTATGTATTGTTTTGTTTCCCATACTTAATAAAGAAAATGTTTGATTCTCAGAAAAGTTCATTTTCTTAAATATTATAAAAGTAACCCGACAACCTAATCTTGATACTTTAATCATCTTTATCTCGGAATAATACAATAATCATAAACCTAAAAATAAATAAACTATTTTCATTTTCATTCTATCTTCAGAATCCGATCTAATAGGTAACTGAATTCCTTCCCCTTCTGAGTATAAGGATTGGAATTTCCTGCCTGCGCCTGTTTCACGTACGTTACATGACCGTCTTCAAATCCAGGATTAGGGATACATACTAGGCACGTGTGCTCCTTCTTAAGCTACATTCTCACTTCCATCACGAATGATTGTAACTATACGAAATCCTATCACTAGGTAATGCAAAAAAACATCGGGTAGCACTCCGGAACTTTTTCTACACGAGATTTGAACTGGTCATCTGAGAGAACGCACTGTTATTCCACACCTTATACCACTAGGCCAAACGCAAATACGTTAAAGCGACGAAATCAACGTACTCTTCAAAAATCAAACGCGACTCCTAGCTTCATTCGAATTTCAAAATAAGCTCTTAGAGGATTCTGATATCCTGGTACTTAAACTCTCTCTCCGTCTTACGCCTGACGCGAGTTTAAATTTTTTTACCCATCCAAAAAACTGCCCAACGCCGCTAAAGAAGTTTTCGCTTCAAAAATAGAATAAAATGTGAAGATAAATTATAAATAAATCACAAAAACAACTGCTGGTGCTAATTTACTGTCAATTTGCTCCGATTTATGAGCCCATGCCTTTACTCATCTCATCACAAGCAAGGCCCAAATGAAAACGAACTTTATCACTAGCCACTAAAGCCGAAGTGCCAATAACGTTCATCGTTATTGCTGCGTTCATTTTACGGGTTGCAAATTTTATTTTAATCCTGTATCAAAATTTTACTTTATTGAAACATAAAATCGGCAACGTTTTTTAATTGAATACCGTAGTACATTTTATTGGACTATCGAAATATTAAAAATGTATGAGAAAAAAGGCTTTATTTTACTTTTCAACATGACTGCATTCAGAAAGGCAATTTTTGAAATTACGGATGTGAAAATACCATTTTAAAATTGTACAAGTAGATTAAGTACATTATAATAATAGACAATTACCGCTCTATTTGATCAACTAACTCTAATAATGGTATTATTTCAAAATCAGCTGGGTTTAAAAAACACCAACAACCATTATACCTTTTCGAAAATATTTAAGCAACTAAACGGATAAACTGCGCATCACTATTTCAAGAACACTGAAATTATCTTTTTACAGCTCCTAAAGATTGTTTACCCACCTGTTTTCAACTTTCGTAAAACTTCCATCAAAAAGTAACTAAATCACAAAGAAGGATGCCAATTCATAATCATTCTGGCGGAAAAGTTAATACCTACTTAACTTGCTAACGGAGCCCGCTTTTCCTTTGAAGATTATTTCCTTTGGTGTCAAAATGAAATATTTAACATCAGTGTAAAAAAACATCCATGTATAGACTACCACTACGCCGTAGTCGCTCGTAAAGATTCTTCTATTCTAAAGGTTCGGGTATGGCGTCAAAACCAAATAAATGCTCTCTAGAAAACTATGCCGACTTCTTGCTATAGGCAATGATTTTCGTGAAGTCTTTGGCATGGATTAGTCTGTCAATGTTATCGTGATACTATTATAATAATTATATTTTATTGTATTTTTATTTATTTATTTAAAAAAATAAACTTGTTAGTATAAGTAGTGTAACTATAGTTACAACAAATCAATCTCTAGTGAGAAAAAGAAAAAAAAAACTATCTTGAAAAAAAAGCAGTTCTTTTTCTCTTCCTTTTCCTGCCCTTGTAAATTTACACGCTACTCGTATAAGTGGAATCCGTGTAACTAGTGTAATCGGATTGGCAGCTAATTTACTTACAATAGACTACATTACGTTAGCGTCCTCTACCCCCCGTACCTACTAGTTAAAAACTGTATCACGGCAATATAGGATCGTAGATTTAAAAACAACCACGGTCACAATAATATTGACCGTCCAATCCTTATCATTCGACGCTTTACAGCGATCGTTAAATGTCAGCACCGTTACTGGAGATAACTAAAGCTTTGGCGCGCGTTCAGTTGAAACATTAACTTGAAAAGTTAACTGGTAGAGATCCTTTATGGGGACACGTTCGCCTTTGCGCGTATATTAATGATGTTTTTATTTTTTTGTGACTTGTGTCTGTTTCTTTATATGTATTTGTACAATAAAGCATTATTTACTTACATTTAATTCTCTCGAATTTCATAATGCCATAAGTAGTGTTAAACATAATGAGCATTTGTCATAACTCTTTTTTTATCAGAAGTCGTGATTTTTAAGAGCTCTAAATGGCTATCCTTTAGAACTTCTGTAGATCAGGGTAAGTAAGTTTTATAACACACTAAAGAAAGAACTCGAAGAAAATAAATCTGATCCAAAAGGAACACATCATCCAGTTCACATGAGCACAGTCGAAAAAGAGGTAAACGAATAACGAATGACAGTTCCCTATTAAAACCCCACAAAGACTTATGGAAGTGATTTTGTCTAAACGTAGGCAGTGTTATTTTATACTACTGGATATACACAGAAACAGAACATACATAGGCATAGGAACGGACATAGACAGAAAACACAAATAAAAATTAACCCAGGCAATTTATAGGGAAACAACTATTCTAGTGATCACTTATGTATATCTTTTGATTAGGTCGACTTATGGAAAAGTTTGATTTATTCACTGCTCCAAGACCTATTTTGATACTAGCTGTTGCCAGCGACTTCGTCTGCTAAGAATTCGTTTATATCGCTATCCCGCGGGAACTACGCAATTTTCCGGGATAAAAAGTAGCCTATGTGCTATTCCAGACTCTTCTCTATCTATGTGCCGAATTTCATCCAGATCCGTTGAGCCGTTCTGGCGTGATTGAGTAACAAACAAACATCTATCCATCTATCCATCCATCCATCCATCCATCCATCCATCCATACTTTCGCATTTATAATATTAGTTAGAATTAATTTCAGCTTGATACTTGTATGGGTTCCAGAGAAAAATGGTCTTGACAGACGGACGAACAGACGGATTACGAAGTGATCCTATAAGGGATTCTGTTCTTTCGGGAGGGGTGGTATAGAACCCTACAAAATTGTGAATGCACAATAGCACAACTACCGAGTAGCAAAGATATCGCGAACTTTACCATTTACTTTGCTATTTCTTTGTACTTTCTCTTGAATAGTTGCCACTCAACAATGGATACAAAAGAATACGGAATCAGATAAGTATACAGATGGCAACAAAAGGTACCGATAACTGGATATAACTCTATACTTAGTCTGTTTATCCTATTCTTTTTTACTAATATTGTAAATGTGAATGTTTGTTAGTCTCACAATAAATAGGAAAACAAGCTGAAGAATGATTAATAAGATAGCGGACTGTGTATATTAAAATGGTCAGATAATATAGGCCTTATTACGGCACGTGCAAAATGTTGAGTCTTTGAAAATAAAAACAGAAATAAAAAGGCAGTAAGTATATCGAATTGGAATGCAGTAACAGAGCCTTAAGACATACATATAAAATCACATGTGCATCTGAGCTAGTTTAATGCGGCAGTATAAATTACATAAACGTTGTTTAAAGTCTATAAACGTTTTATTCTTAAGTATAAAATGCACCGTTACTCGCAGCAAAACGATTCGACGTTACTGAAAGGTTTTATATCCAGGAAGGGCAGTAAAACATATTCAAGTAGCACGTCTTAACGTGCTACCAAGCGATCAGGTAACGGAATATTCCATGTAAAGATTTTATAAAAGAATTCAAACATCAAAGACTTTTGAGCGCGCGCGTCGAATTTCAAGTGGGAGTTCCAATAGGAACTCCAGCAAAGGTTCTCCAAAGGAGTATTGTAACGAAAGATAATGGTACGCAATTTCAATCTCGTTTTTCGTCATTACGTGTTTACGTATATGATTTCGTTCGTTCGAAATATATGGCAAATAAAGGGGGATTTATTTGTGTACTCGTAATTTAGTCCTTAAATTCGACGTAATTTAATTTGACTTGGTTCTGAATATTGAGCTTTTCCTTTTTGTTTGGGATAAATGTAAATACGGAGTAGCGTTTCGGTCGTATTGCAACGGCCAAGGTTGTGAGTAAATCCTAATCTCTTTTATCCTCTGTGTGCAAGTTTTCCTTATTAAGAAAAACGTTACAGGGTACCCCTACCCCTAAACATGGAGATTTGCCATAGGAGTTAATCCCTAGATTGTGGAAGTCTAGTAACTTGCTACCACTAAATAAGCTTGGAAGACACAACAAAGTGAGACTGGTATGGATTCCAGGACACAAAGGGTTCGCCGGCAATGAAAAAGCAGACGAACTAGCAAGAGAAGGGTCAAACAACGAGTACATCGGACCCGAACCATTTGTGGGACTCTCGCAGGGTACCATAAAAACGGCGATTAATGACCAGACCAAAGCCAAACACCAACAAGAGTGGAAAGCAATGGCAGGTCTAAAGCACTCAAAGCGTTTCATAGGAAACGTCAACTCAAGCTGGTCCAATAAACTCTGGACACTCAGCAGAAGACAACTCCAACACATAATGGGGGCGTTTACAGGTCACTTCGGAACTAAATATTTATTAGCAAAGATGGGACTACAGGACAATAACGACAACGATTGTAGAATATGTGGCGAAGAGGTTGAAACGATGGAGCACATTGTGTGTGAATGTGATGCCCTCGCCAGACTAAGAATGAAACTCCTCGGCAGGGGATACCCGGAACCAGGAGATTTCAAGGCACTACCACTGCGCCAAATCACCCAACTCATGAATGAGGTGGTAAAAGCAATGGAATAGTGCGAAGGAGGGGTAATTACACAAAAGATCCACAGATGGGTCGAAGTGTATCCGTAAGGGCCCCTAATTAGTAAGATAAGATAAGATAACTTGCTACCAGCTTGTTTTTGACACTCTTTTAATTTTGCATATAAGTTTCGAAAAACTCACCTTTTGCTTCAGTCATGTCAAACCACACGTTACCACGGCTTTTTACTACCGTTAATGTTAATATTTGATGATGAGTAGAGTAAATAACAAGGACATTTTTCAAATTTACCGTAAGCCTACGCAGACAGATATCATCCCGGCTGCTTCGATTCACCTTTGGCAGCATAAACAGGCTGATTTTCATTGCTGTATAGGTACATAGATTAAATACTAACCGTTCCTCCTAATGTTTCAGATATTAAAATTGATGGAATTCGATTAGTATGATGCTTCCTCATTGCAAAGCTATGATTTAACATCGTGATTACCAATTCGAAGGACAATCGAGATCATTCAAGGTTATGAAACATCCTCTGCACTGATTAGTTAGATTTGCTGATCAAGAAGTTCCAGTCAATTTAATTTGATTCGACCTTCGTTACGCTTCGAGAGCTTTAATTTTGTTTCTTCAGTCGAATTTTGTAACGACTATTTGAGGGTAAACCAATTAATTAATTAAGATTCTAATTGCAGCTTAAGTTTTGCGTCGGTAATTTTTGTGGCGGTTTTTTGGCTACACGTTCTGTAGTGATAATAGACGTAAGAAAAACATTATACAGAAAGTATATTTCGGGATATAATAAGTCGAGTAACCTAATGGCGTACACTTGAGCATTACAGTTCCTCTTTAGGCCTTAAGGGGGGAGAGGACTAGGCTTTTGACCATCCTGGGCAGCAACAGTTAACTACGTCATTTTTAAAATTAACCGTTCTCTAATAGATGTAATGAAGGTATAACTATTATAATAACTACAAAGTACCGAACAACGTCTACATAAAAACAAAAACTGATAGTGTATTCTTTAATCTCGACATTTTGACGAAATCTTCCTTAGTATCGATATAGGAGATTTTGAAAACAGAATAGAATATTTTTGTTAATAATTATAAAAAGGATAAAAATTCTGTGTTCAGATGACATACAGTGTACTTGTTCTATAAGTAATATAAGTATTCAATTTGACCATTAATTATTATCAGCATAATAAAATCAAAGGATTCCTGATGCTCATTTCGCGCAAGGTCGAATGTTTACGCGCTCAGAAAAAGGTAAAGGTTACATTTGCATAGGTATAGGCCTATCTACATAAAGATCGTGTAAAGCGGTGTAACTACCTCACAGTCCATGTATTACGCGGTATTCTGGAAAATCATACCTCCCTTTTGTTTAGGTAGGCAAATTACCGTGTGCCTTAAATTTTTAATCATAAAGACAATTATTTGACAAATTTTAACGCTAAATCTGGCTACCTCTTTACGCTTTAACCGCTTAACCGATCCAGTTGAAATTTGGTACAGAGTTTAAGTCCCGGGGAAGGACATAAAATATAGGATAGTGTTTATCCCGGAAAAGCGCATATTTCCCGCGGGATAGCGGGACAGGAGTCGTGGGTAATCGCTAGTTAGTATATAAAACGAAACCTGGAAATTTAAAGCTGAAATGTTGTATAAAGATTCCCTCTACGATACAGGCAAGGCAACAAAAAAGGAGGGAAGCAGAAAAATGCCAACGAGATAGGGATTTCACATTGGAGATGGAACCACGAGAGCAAGCTAATTAACTACATTCTTTACAACCCAACTTTCAGCAGCATAATAAGTACTCTGTCCATTTTTTCCTTATGCTCTTTTAAGAAAGCTTTTTATAGATTTACGATTTTGTTAGAGATTGTTAAAAGGAAATAAAGCTGCAAACGCTGAAACTTTTCCTGCCTATCTTTTTATATATTTATCTTTTGCAAATAGGTTGTTGGCTAGCCTAGCTACGGCCGCACCCCGTTCCAGTTTTTATTACTTAAGTATATTGTTTCATTATCTCCTCAAAATAACAAACACAAAAAAAGAATTAGCGAAACCGATCCAGCCGTTCACGAGTTTTGCCGTGACCAAGGGAAATAGGGTTTCATTTTTACATATAGAGAAGATATACAATTGTATATCTTCTCTATATGTAAAAATGATAATTATGTAGATAAAGCAAGTGCCGTTGTCGTACTGGAAGAGGAAGTGTTCAGTTGGCCACTCATAAATTGGACAAAAGATTTGATAAAGTAAAGACCACGCGGAAAGCCATTTGCTGCGGTTAGAGAACAACCGATCCTGGTCTGGATCTGACGTCTTCTGCCTGAAATGGTGATAATAATGACGATTAAAAACCTCGATGAGGCATCCTATCCGGCCAGTTTCTTTTGAATATCAAACCCATAACATGGGAGACGAAAAACACAATACCTCCAGCACAATAACGACAAGAAGATGGTTTTAACTTTGCCGAATTTATTACAAAACGCGTATCGCTTCGCCCAATCAAGGGTGCCATTAACAACACGACTTTACACCACCAACGAGGCGGAGAAACTGTTTCTATTACATTGCGTGTTTTGCAAGCTAGCTGGTCTGCATTGAGCTTCTCGAACACGCAATGATCAGTGAATTTGCTTGCCGCAACGCTTGGTTGCGCGTATCATGGTAGTGAGGTTAGCGCCGCAGGCGTCGAAGTACTGAACATAAAACACGTACAGTCCTGGCTGAAATATTTTATATACAAGCAACTTCGAAATTTGATCTGTTGTACCTTGTCACTTTAGGAGTGTTTACGTAACCTAATGCATCATAGACACTCATGTTAATTCGATAAGGTACGAAAATAAGCATCTCTTGATGCCAATTATGATTTTCACGAAATAGGTATTACAAAATATTGTAACGTGCGTTTCCCTTCTTCTAAAAAATATGTCAGAGTATTATCACTTTGGTATCAGAAAGGAAATGGTTTAGTTGTTTATGTTTGTTTCGCATTTGATAACAGTATAATTATGGCTGATACACTTCCATGCGTCTAGATTTCAAGCATGTCTAAGTCATTGTAGTTTTACATTGTTTAATTTTATAGTGGCTGGCCAATAATTCGCTTAGCGAATAAGTAAATAAAGCATTTAATATGGCATGGACAATAACGTGGCAATGCCGCTAGACTTCTGGGCACCCTTTCCACTGGCTATGATTTGGGACGGATTTTTACTTTTTCTTCTATTTAAATTTCGCCTAAATTAGGTTATTTTAATTAAGAAAATGAGCTTTATAATTACCATTTAGCCACCCAAAACATTGTTTTTAAGTCTGCTAACATTTGGTACTACAAACAGGGCCAACTTTGATCGGCTAAGCTGGCTTAGGGAAAATACGAAGACGCTCAATACTGAAATACTTTCGGTCAAGGCTGTACATATCAGGAAGGAAAACGGCAGCGAAATGAAAAAGAGAATTTATAGTACGATGACGTTTATTCTACTTATTTTTATCGTGAGATATTTGTTGTGTATATGCCAGGATTTATTCTAAGGCAAGATTACGTTAACAGTATTGCGCATTCAAGGTATTACGTTTTCACGCCTCGTAACTTCGTGGATGTATCATGATCATGAATAACAAATTTGAGAGTCGTGATCTTTGTTGAAGTAGTTACCTACTGTAAACAAAGAACGTATAGCAACATGGGCATGAGTGTGTACTGTAGAAGTTACAGCCACGGGGGAGCATAAACGTGAAAAAAACGTCCTAGTGGCCTCTCGGCATATTCTTGATCTCAGTCATATATCTCGCCATACCAAATGAGTTTTATATTTGCTATGGATCTTTACTGTTTACTACTTACATAAATTTACAAAAACTTTCTTCTTTTGAATATTGCATCACCAGAAAAAAGTAATGGTTGTCGTTAGTAATGATACTAGAAGTTTGTCTGTACGTCGTCATCGAATAGATCGGAGCTATCTGGATGCTTAAAAAATAACTGGAAACGCACTTATGTACCTATGCGATTGTCTATGTATACTGTCGTGTCGTAGAATACCTAAACAATCAAAAACAGTGTCATCAGTGTTTTATCTTACACCATATAGCACTTTTTCGTGATAAACACACACACAAATAAACACAAATTACAACTAAATCTATGCGTGTAAACATACGATTTGATCGCGCTTAAAATGTCCAACCTAAAACACTTAATGCGCAAAGCATCAGAAATTGAATATCAGCAAAGCGCCGCTTACATCACCATAAACGTATTCATATAATATACGAGTATGTACTAAATATACGCATGAAGAGTTTCATATCCTAAGTAAATACCAAAGCGTAACCCATATCATCTGAAGCCCTATTAATATTATGTTAATACGAAATTTACATAAACATAATACTTTCGCGTCAACTTCGCCGATGAATTGCGTCGCGTGTCGCGTCTTGACAGAATCTGCACTTGACATTTCGGAGGACTTTTCTAGTGTTTGGCCAGATATTAGATTACAGTATTTTCGAGTGGACGCGAAAACTATTGCGTCAAGTGCTGACCGCGCGGACCGTCTAACTTATTTTGGGTTTAACATATAAACAGGAAAATCTTGCTTCTCTTCCCGCGCAACGGTAAAGACGAGGGACGATCTAAAACCTCAGGAATTACCTGGGTATGTTATGTTTTAACATGGAAAGCAACCCCATCACTATTTTGATTCCCCTTTCCACCTATACGTCCACAATCACGCCAAACGTGGCCTTTTAGATCTTGTTACCTTAGGCTCTGTTTATTCCGTAAGGGATTACAGACGTTATTTGTGTATATCTTAGTATATCTGGTTACGTTTATTTGTTTATTAATTAATTTTGATTTAAGCAGCCCCCAGTTTAGCAAGCATTTGGGCGACGGCGGCACTGACAGTAATTAGGTCTCTTAAAGTAACATTGAGCGCTTCCATTTGTTTCTCACCTCTTTGGCTAATGGTTTGGTTAGTTGTCCTCTCCCTCGAATTCATCAAACTTGTAGAAAAGGAATATAATTCTCAACTCCTATTAAACCGTCACCGCACGGCATTTCAATAACAGCAAAAGGCCATTTTGTTCGACTCCACGGTCACACAATGACACCATTGTACGGTTACGAACTTTAATACTTTCCAAAGTCCTTAAAGTATAGCGGAGCTGTATTTCATATTCAAAAGACGTCCCTTGTTCTCATTATTCAGAGTAAGTAGGCGGAATAACAACAAATGGGAGGGCGAAGTAGACTGAAACACGTAATTGGTCTAAAATTTAAAGGCCTGTATACACCGACGACCATAATAAATCTTTATTCAAAAGCCTGAATGGCTGCGCGCGTTGCGTGTGGACATTGCAAACTGGGCCTGGGCTTAGCTTAAGGGCAGGGCTTATATGGCAATTATGTCACGCGTCTACCTGTGTTCTAAGAACTAAAGGAAGAATTAATTAAAGCAAATGTTGTTTAGGAGACGGGTCTGAAGTTCGTAATCTGTTATATGTTTTGATTTTCTAATGACACGAAATTCCAAAGAATACTAGTTTTATGGGGCGTCGCAAAAGAATGTTCTTTTTTTTCGTCGGTCTAAACAATCCTGCAAAGTTCCCTATTGTAATACACTCATCAAAAATATCTAGGGATATTTTTGATGGTTTAAACATTTCAATATTTACATAGACATATTACTACCGAGTCAAAACATCTAATTTATCTAAGTATAATGATTATCCCAAGGCTTTTTTAATGTGCGTATTAATAAAAAAAAGAAAAATAATATTCTCGTGAGCAATGAGCAATAGAGCTTAATTAAGACTTCTAGGTTGAAGATACACCAGTTTTGTAACTTTAAAAATTACTCAAGCGTTTTCAAATTTAATACAAAAATTTGTTCTTTGTACATGCAGTTTTACTATTGATTTTGTTCTTTATAAAGTACGCGAGGACTCACGTGAACATGAATTCGACGAGTGCACTGAGAACGTAGAACTGAAATACGTGTAAGTAAACACTCGTTTTCCGTGATAAATATATTATGTGGCTAAACGTTTCTCGTGAATCATTCTATCTATAAGTCAAAGCCGGATGAAAATCCGTTGTTTTTGAGCTTATCGCGAACAGGCAGACGTTTCGGCGGACTTTGTTTTACAATGTATGGATTCATGTTTTTAGTGACACGTGGTGTAATAAACACTAACCTTTTAAATTATACATTACGGCATTTAAGACTTTTACTAAACCAGCCAAGCACCTTTAGGGCAAATGCCTAATGAATAATTCGATTTTATGGGTGTGTTTTATGTTTTATAATAATACTAGCTGTTGCCAGCGACTTCGTCTGCAAAGAATTCATTTATCGCTATCCCGCGGGAATTTTCTGGGATAAAAAGTAGCCTATGTGCTATTCCAGACTTTTCTCTATCTGTGTGCCAAATTTCATCCAAATTCGTTGGGCCGTTCTGGCGTGATTGAGTAACAAACAAACATCCATCCATCCATCCATCCATCCATCCATACTTTCGTATTTATAATATTAGTTAGATATCTAATTGACAACTGTCACACTTGCCTGACCAAATAGTCCCCAATCAACGTTGACTAATGATTTAATAGGGATCCAATCGTAATTAATAATTTAGGCTCCGCTCTTCGAATTTCCCTAATTGGAGCAAATAGCGATACTGGTTGAATTTCACACTGATGAATGCGACGGCTTTTTGATGAACGACGCGGCAAGTCCTTTTTAAAGGACGTGGAATTGGAGTGGAATCTTTATTTTTTTTGTTACTACAGATTGTTTATTGACCTTAAACTATGATGAAAATAATTAAAAAAAGAAATTTTAATATGAAAAAAAATATATATATAATGTGACGTTGTGTGTGAGAAGAGGCCCCACTGCGTAGTACCTAGCCGCTGGCAGCATTTTTCCTTTGGATATAGAGTAGAGACTAATACGTTGTCCAAGGAAACTGCAAGCCCTGCGACCGCCCGTAGCATCTATTAGCCTATTCGAAATATCTTTTGTTAGTTGAATGGTGTAAAAAAGTTCTCCAACGGAAGCCAAGCACAAATTTTGGTAATAAAAAGAAAATTAGGACATTTTAGGAGTGAAGAAGCAATGCGCAAGTTGCAAAACATCTCGCAATAGAAATAATATCCTCAGAAATTTCCAGAAACTTTCACGAGAATAGGAAATCAGTCAAAACAAATAATAATGACATCATGTGGACACTTAACATCTTTCCATTAATAGTTAATAATTTATTTATTGTACAGATTTAAGTTTTCTATGTTGTGTTCAATAAATAAAATTAAACTTCTAAGAAAATTTCACAACTTTGGTAATTTCTCCTTGGTGCATTGCTAATTATTTGGGAATGTTATGTTATTTAGGCTCAGTACCTTAGGTAACTAAGTTTTAGAAATGATCATTAGCGTCGTTGCTTTTATCTCATTGAGGAAATTGTCATAAAAATAGTAATACACTTACTTATTCGACTATTAGGTAATAGATGAAAATAGAAATACCTACTTACAAATATTGAATAAAATATTTACGCATTTACGCAACCATTACCCATCGTTAACTTAAACGTAACTCAATTTCATCCAATTCCAACGAAATTTTGCTACGCGAAAGACGTTATTGGAATTTTTATCTTAACTTTTAAGAGACCTATTCCCCGAAAATAGACACAAAATTAAGCAACAAAAATGGCGGACTGGCTGTGAACTATACTATACTACAGGTACAAATAGAAATACTTAAGTATTTACAAACGTTCAATAAAATATTTACGCATTTACGCAATCAATACCCATCGTTAACATAAACATAACTCAACTTCATCCAATTCCAACGCAATTTTGCTACGCCAAAAGCCAAAACGTTCTTGGAATTTTTATCTTAACTTTTAAGAGACGATTTCTCCGAAAATAGACACAAAATTAAGCAACAAGAATGGTGGACTGGCAATGTGAATAAATAACCAATGAGCTAACTTTGAAACGCTTACTAGGGAATTATGCAAAGGAACCTGAGATGGCGGCCGGCCTCCCTGAAGCATATTAAAACTGATTTTATCTTTAAATAACGTTTACTACCGATATGCTTTACATAACATAGGTACTTGATTTTTCCCTCAATTCCGTCTGCGTGGTACATATTAGTATTGTGGGTAGCTAATGTTCAACGCCTACAAAAAAGTTAGTGCCAAAAATATTGAATTGTTGTATCATGATATGGTATGCAATGCATATAGGCTTCCTCAATAAATAGGCTATCAAACACTGAATTAATTTTTCAAATCCGAAGAGTGGTTCCTAAGATTAGCGCTTTGAACTAAAACTCAGCTTCATAATATTATAATACGTGCTGACGTGAAAACACTTCGAGATTTTATCGCTAGAACTTTTGGGTAGCCACGTAAGAATAAAATTACTGGATATCGACAGAAACTCCCAGCATTAATAACATTACTATCATATTATTTATACTGTGTATTGGGTGTATACATACTCAATACAAATACCCTGAGCCTTAGCTATTCTATACCTACCTACTTATCGTTACTCAGATACAACTCAAGGCCTTGCCTTGTAAAATAAGACCTTTTATCTTCTTACTTCTATCGTTCTTATATTTTTCCTAAGACGTCGTTTGACGTCTGTTGGAGCATAAAACCTTTGTACGATGAAAATTACGAAATTATTAAGCCACGTAATTATTAAGCTACCATTGCGAGTACGTTTGCAAGATTTTCTGAATAAAGCGTACTTATATTTTGGTATAAAGGGTTTTATACACTGATTGAATTTTATTTCTTTAGTTAGACTCAAAAAGGTGTTGAGATTTCATTTTGAAGACGCCTAAAAGTCTCCCAGCTTAAAAGGATTGCAGACTTGAGCATTTGATATTAATTTCAGATTGATACCTCTTCGCGTTACTGAGAAAGAGGTTCTTGGCAGACGGGCAACATGGTTCATTAAGGGTTCCGTTTTTTCTTCTTGAGATACGGAACTCTAAAAAGGAACATATTTAGATTCTTTAAAAATTGAAATTTAATAAGTAAGTAGCCATTTTGTAACAGAAGGGCGGGGTTGACTAAAATAAATAACCGAGTAGACCGAATAACTGAGAAATGAGATTAAACTAGCTTAGAATTTAACTCTATGTGTGACCCAGTTTGTAGTTTACTAAGCTTTCTTGAAGCACAGAAAAGTAAAATTGGATCCCGATCCTAACTTTACATCTTCAAAGTATTCTGGGGCAACCTAAATCTAAAATTGAATGACAAAGTTCGACCAAAAGCGCTTCTAATTGCAAATCATTTTATTCTAGACAGTACATGACTGACAGGTCCTTCTTTCATAAAAGTGACAGGTGACATGTAACTACGATAATTCGAAATACATTGCTGATTTGAGGCGTAACACGTTCAACCGGGCTTCGTATTAGCTACGTAATTTAAACCAAATTAACAGTGTGAAGTCGCCCGTCACGTTTATGAAAAAGGGCCCAGACTATAATTTCAAATCTTATCGTCCTTCTCACTCTTCTTAAATGACTGTTAGTGCGAGCAAAGCGGCGCAAACGAACTTCAAATTTAACATCTGAGTATATAGAGGTACATAGTTATATAGTTAGTAGTTAGTCCTTCTGAACCTTACTAATCAAATCTAAGAAGCACCGCTTGACATTTCATATTTTTCAAGCCGAAACGACTGACACTATTTAAATTGCTTTTCCCATAACACCATGCCATTATAAAGCCGTGTAAGTATATTTTATTTCAAGATATACGATTCATAACCACTAAATCAAAATTTGGGTCTTTGAAATCAGGGCCTTACCATGACGTCTCAACGCGATTTAGTCAGTCGCGACTCAGTTCAGGTTTAAGCCGTCATTTTTAGTATGGATCTGACAGCGAGCGAACCTAAACTGAATCGGAATTGAATCGCACTAAGACGTCACGGTAACCCCCCAGAACTCTCAAACGGTACCTCTTGGATATGATGAACTGTATTGATATGACGAGAAGAAGCGGATTGATGCCCTGGAGATGTGGTGCTGGAGGAGAATGCTCGGTATATCATGGACGGAATTCCGAACAAACAAGTCCATTCTTCTGGAACTAGGCATCAAGCATAGTGCAAGCTCGTATCCTCACTTTCTTTGGACACGTATCGCGACGCGGAAACGAATCTATTGAACGCCTGATGGTGCAGGGAAAAGTCGAGGGCACCAGACCGCGCGGAAGATCGCCGATGAGATGGACAGATCAAATAAAGACCGCTGTCGACGTTCCTCTGCACGAATGTAGCAGGAGGGCGGCGGTTCGTGCAGAATGGCGTCGCATTGTAAAGCAGGCCACAGAATCGGCGTGACGACCACGACCACTCTGGCAAGAGTGTAGCGCCAAAGAAGAAGAAGAATTGATATGACTGACACCGTTATACGGAACCCTGATGATTAATTTTATCAACCGTAATGGAGTAAAACACATTTTATCTCACCTGATACACCAGCTTTTAAGTTAACGGCCTTTCGCGATTCAAATCTGACTAATGGTTCAGTTTTATTGCCATGCGCTGTAAGTAGGTATTTTAAGCGCAGTCCCATAAACCTTTTTTTTTTATATGAACAGGAAAGCAAACGAGCAATTGATCACCTGATGGTAAGCGATCACCACTGCCCATAGACACCCGCAACCCCGGAGTGATTGCAGAAGCGTTACCAACCTAGAGGGCTAAGATGAAATGCCTCTTGTGCCTGTAATTTCCCCGGCTGTCTTACTCTCCACACCGGAACACAGCAGTGCAAGCACTACTGCTTAGCGGCAGGATTAGCGAGTAAGATGGTGGTAACGATCCGGACGGACCTTGCACAAGGTCCTACCACCTGATTTGCTTCTAATCATAATCATAATAATCATAATCAATCATAATCATTTATTTAAATATTAGGTACATTACATTAATGTTGAAATATTAATGAAACATTCATTTGTTTCGATCCACCATGTTGGTTTCAGCAAGCACTCTAAAACTCTAAGGTAAATGTTCGGATTAATAGACCAGCTAACAAAAGCTCTTAATGGTCAGAAATCAAGCGCAGCTACGTGCCTGGCGACCAGAGAACGAGGGAAAACAATAAACAGACATAAATACCAGGTATTACAAGGATTATCGGACGCTGACGCAGTGAATAATCCGTCATAATCCTACATACGAGCTTTGATTTAACGTATGAATTTGTGACCATCGAAGTAATATAATAACATTACGTATTACGCTACAACTCCCTACCATGCTTGTGCCATCTTAGCGACCACTAGTACAGTACAGTCGTAAGTATATGACAGCTATATGTATGCGACTTTTATATATATTTACGTACAAAAATCTACCTTGCTGCTTTCACATAACATAAACAGTCACAGACCAAAAAAATTAAAAATTTTCAAGCGTACTTACAAGATAGGTACAGCTCTATTTCTGACCAAAGGATGAATATTGGAGGGTTGCTAATAGGGTTCCGTTGGTATCTCTCAGGTAAGGAACCCTAAAAGAGGACATTGGTATATAGGCTCGGGTACTCGCAAGTGGTAAAATTATGTGTATTGCCACAAAACTACAACTCAATAGACATTCAACTAGTTGAATAGATTAATGACAGCTGTAATTTTCTTCTATAGATAGAGAGTAGACTCGTGTTTTTAGCTCAACACGATTTTTTACCACTTTCGAGTAGTATTTTCACACATGTGCTTTCAAAAAATCGGACCAGCGGCGTACGAGACAACTATTCCTCTGTCGCGTGTAGGTATCATAAGGCAAAAGTTGCTCTGGGATAAAGACGAAACTTTTCCACGCTGACGAACTATCCACTCCCCACAGCACAGCAAGTGTGATTTGTCATAAAACTTTGTGGTGACCGTACATGTAAATCTAAATTGCTTTTACTTCTTAAATGTAATCAAGACTCTTTGACGACCGTCACGTCACTTCTAGAATATTATGTGCATAAATGAATTTATGTATGCTCCAGCGTTAGCCTGCGACTTTACTCGCCTGAACTGTTAAATTTACATACATACATACATACCGTCACGCCTCTTTTCCACAGGGGTAGGCAGAGACTACTTTGTTCCACTTGCTAAGATCCTGACATAACTCTTTCGCTTCATCCACATTCATCAATCTCTTCATACACGCTCGTCGGTTTCGGGTTCTATTAACCTGACCTTTTTCCAAAAAACATTTTTTTTCTGTTAAATTTGGTGGTCGAAATTACAGGATTTGACTGAATGCGAGTGCTTATAAAAATATCATGGGTATTTCCAAAACCTTTAATAATCTAAAAAAACCTCTAATAATCTAATCTAACTAATATTATAAATGCGAAAGTATGGATGGATAGATGGATGGATGGATGTTTATTTGTTATTCCATCACGCCAGAACGGCCCAACGGATTTGGATGAAATTCGGCGCATACCTAGATAGAGAAAAGTCTGGAATAGCACATAGGCTATCCCGGAATATTGCGTAGTTCCCGCGGGATAGCGATAAACGAATTCTTTGCAGACGAAGTCGCTGGCAACAGCTAGTCTAAAATAAGATCGAAGGAATGGACGAAAATCTTAGTTCTCAAACAAATCGTGCAAGTGACGATCGAGTATTTACGTTAGAGACTACTCGAGCTTTTGTTGCAACACACCCACACACGCGTACCTACACATAGACAAATGCACGTGTTTGCTCGAAGCACAATCAGTTATCTAATAACATACCACTAACCCCTCGCAATACAACTCCATTAAGTTCCAGTGACCGTGTTTCACGCACTAATAAGGTTTACTTTTACGTCGCAGTAACGGAACGAGTCCATTTGCTAAATATAGCAGTTTGGCCACGCACGAGTTGACGTACGTAAATAGGTGATTACGCGTGAACAACCCGAAAATCTAGTTGACAAGTCATGTAATGGTGAGCAGTAGATGTTCCACGGGAGTTTGTAATTGTGTCGTACAGACACATCATTCAAGTATGTACACACCGCATGTATTATACACCGCATTACTTCAACAATAACTTTAACCATTACCAACAAATTTGACATATATTTGTCAAACAAAAACCTAGTATGAACTCAATCTATCCTAAGTAACCAAGTGTCTCAAGTTTTTACGCTCCATAATACTAGTAGTGTCGGTTGAGACATGTATACCTGACACTCGGAGCATACTAGATACAGATCAGTGTCAGGTATACCTGTCTCAACCGACACTACTAGTATTATGGAGCTTAAAAACTTGAGACATTCGGACACTCGGAGCATAATAGATACAGATCTAGTATGCTCCTAGTGTTGGTTACTTAGGATAGATTGAGTTCATAGGTTTTTGACAAATATAATGTCGAATTTATGGTTAAAGTTATTGTTGAAGTAATGCGGTGTAATTCACACTTACTTTACTAACTTCATGTCAAAGCCGGTAGAGCGTGGTCCGCCGAAAGGTATCCTGAAACGGAGGAAATAACGTGCACGAAGGCCGTAATTAGCGGAATAGTCGGTATTTCCAGGACTAATTAGTTGGCAAAACAAAAACAAAAGTATTCCGCCCATTTCTAGTAATAGACTACCTACTCCATTAGCATTAGCATTAGCAGTCACTTGAAGAAATCCTTACCAAACAGTCCCTTATTTACCTGTTCATTCTCCCTTTAAACCTAAATAATTAATTAGCCATTATGTACGTTTTACTCCCTTTGTTAATTGTAAAAATAGAATCAAAACGTGAACTAACAATAATGTTACTCAAACAGCGGATCCTCATCACTCAAGATACGTCAGTCCTATCATAATATAAACGTTTCATGTAGCCTGAAATCTAGAAGTGGATATTATTATTATTATCATTACCACAAACCCATAAATGTTTCTACGTAGAAAAAAACAGTGTGTGAGTCACCAGTAGAGACTTTATACATCTCTACTATAGACTAACCCCTTATTCATAAACGCACTATAGGCCTCTGCTAAGTTAGTAATCGTTTGTCCTTATCTGTGAAAGGTAAATGTCAAAGTGACAGATAAGGACAAACGATTACTAAGTTAACAGAGGCCTATAGTGCGTTTATGAATAAGGGGGTAATAATATAATTTAAGGTACCTATACTCACGAGCAAAAATAACGGATCGCTTCCCATAGACAGTTGTATAAAAAGTGACCCGATATTTTTGCTAGACAGTGTACTTAACTTGGGGACCTTATATATATCCCTATTATAAATTAAGTAGAAATAGTAAGTTTATTTTATTCTGAAAAAATGACTAGGTACAAAGTACCTGCCGATTTCTTGCGGTGCATTCTTCTTGACAATCATGGTCTTTCCGAATGCGCTGGTAGCTAGGTAGTTAGTTTCAAAAAAAGACATGTAAAAGAGCCTATTTGCAAATAAACTTTTTGAATTTTGAATTTTGAATTGATGTTTTACATTTTGTAAATATTATAGGAACCTACATGTATTTACATAAAGGTGTTTTATAGCTTTTCGATGAGACAGTTCAAACAGGCACAGCTGTTTTGCACGTGTTGTAGCGGAATAACTTTGTATATGTTAAATGTCTGTGTTGATAAATCAGTCAGATTTATAATTTTAATTTCAATTCTAGTGATTTAATTTACACTTTCATAAATAAATTTATAACTTTTCCATTAGTTAAAACTGTTGGCGACCCACGCCACGCTCGGCTCTAATTGGTTAGTTTAATTAATGACCGTTTGGCGACCGCTGGAATGAGTCACGCGCCGCGCGGCGGCCGTAAGATAAAGTTTGATTGCATCAAGTTAATGTTTGGACGTATTTTATGTTGGGAGAAAATATGCTGTAAACAGTATTTACCTAAGCCCTAGTAATGTACATAAATAAGCAGGGCTCGTACTTTTAGTTCCAATTAGGTACGTAATTTCCTAGCCAGCCCAGCTAGCACAACAGTGCGCAAGAGTCGCGTCGCGCGCGAGATAGACTATACCAGTCTCTTTCTAGATCGAACAATAAGAAAAAGACGGGCAATCTATCTCGCGCGCGACGCGACTCTTGTGCACTCTCGTGCTGGACCTGCCGGGGCCTTACCATGACGTCTTAAAGCGATTCAATTCCGAACCAAAGTTGGATCAATTCAATTCAATTTTTATAGTTATACCTCCATCGATACTGTCAATGATTCTGCCAATGTCGAGGTTGAAAAAGACACTGCTTGTTTTTAATCAGCCGTTGTTCGGTACCTTCGGCGTGCGTACTCTGATGAGAATCTACAATAGACAACACATACATAAATTGTTAGACTACCTACAAATATAATATGTTAATTTTTATAAATTTACATAGAACAGTTATAAGGGAGGTGTGTGATAGTGTAAGAAGAAAATTTAGGTTAACAGGGCGAGGAATTTTGGATGTAAGGAGGTCATATAGGGGAGTAACAATTTTGGAACAGTGGAAGAACATGTCGTCGAGTGAGCCCTCGTCCATGCCACATTCACACAAAGAATGGTCTCGAACCCGTTGTTTGGCAAGAAAGACCGGCGTACACACGTAACCCAAACGCAGACGGATGATAGTGGAAGTGATATTTTTGAGGATGGATCACTCGCTGGCTGTTAGACCCATAGGTACTAGAAATGTCAAAAATGACAGCTAAAACGGAAAATTGAATCAAAATTTTAATGGCATAAAGACGTCATGGTAAGGCCCCAGGTTATTTATTTTTCTGTTACCTGTTACTGTGAGGGGTCTCAAACTGATTAATAAATACTATTTATTCCAAAATAAATTCTGAACGTAGGTAATTTAATTACTTAATTATTATTTTTCAACTGATTCCCGGAAAAGAGTGGGAAAACTTGCGATTTTGTTCAAAGATTTTTGCTTTTAACAGATTTATGTCCCGCAGTGGTGTCAAACCTAAACCTGAATTTTCGACAGATTTAAGTAGGTCGCGTAGTGGTGTCAAACCTAAACCTGAATTTTCGACAGATTTAAGTAGGTCGCGTAGTGGTGTCAAACCTAAACCTGAATTTTCGCAGGGTTCTTTTATGTAATAATGTATAATGGTCAGATTTTTCGAAATTCCCACGCTACTGTGTTTCGTCTTCATTCTAAATTACTAGGTATATTCTCTTGATTTATTTCACACTGGGGCAAATTAAAAATGACGCCACTTTTCCAAAGTTTCAACTCGACATTATAAACCATCCATTCAGTAACAAAACACTAAAATTAGCGTAGACCCTTAAAATATTATTATAGAAATAAGGTGCCTACACAATAGACGCTGGCACCCACAACATCGGAAACGTGTAATTGAAAACTATTGTGCAAATAGCTTACCCCAGCGAGGGTCCGAATTACACCCGACGATTAGTTATTGTTCGGAGTCAAATTTGTACCCTCAACAAAAGCATATTGCGTAGGACTTGATAATAAGGTGGAAACGCTATATAGGTACATTTTTAAAGATTAACCCCCTTATTCATAAACGCACTATAGGCCTCTGCTAAGTTAGTAATCGTTTGTCCTTATCTGTGAAAGGTAAATGTCAAAGTGACAGATAAGGACAAACGATTACTAAGTTAACAGAGGCCTATAGTGCGTTTATGAATAAGGGGGATACTCTTTCTTATCTTATTCGAAGAATCATTAGGTGATTTGACGTTGACACACACACACGCAGATCACGTCTATATCCTTTACGGGGTAGACAGGGTCTTAGGTAACAAGAACTAAAGGCCACGTTTAGTCGTTGACGTTTTCAAAAATACAAGAGGGTGTCTTGTTAACAGACTAACTTCAATTATCTCTGTATGTATGAAGAGATTGATGAATGTGGATGAAGCGAAAGAGGTATGTCAGGATCGTAGCAAGTGGAACAAAGTAGTCTCTGCCTACCCCTGTGGGAAAATGTATGTATGTATCTCTGTAAGTATTTGGCGGCTCTCGTAGACTTTTTTATTTTGTTGTATAATTTTGCTATAACATATTTTTTTTATTTCTTGCACTATAATTCGTCTAGTTCACCAATAGGGTGCCGCATGAATAGTCTAAAAAAACTACTTTCCAATGCTGATTCAAATGATTTGTACTCATAAACTCGTAAGTTATTTTTAGGCTTCATTTACAAAGTGACAAATTTACAGTTTAGTTACGAAGAGAAGTCGAAGCAACTTACGCGAGTAAAACTTACAAGCGTAAAGGTGATCTTTAATTAAATTTTCCCTGTGTCATGTAAAAGCAAACGTCAAAGTGACAGGATATAAACAACAGAATGTTTGCTACCTAAACATTTTACGAGTGAGGGTTTAATTTTATGAATTCGTTCGGATTTTGCCATCAAAGTGGGAAACCCTAAAATAGACTGACGCAGATAAGTGAGGAGTGAATTAGATACAATAATTTTATCACATTATATTATTTGCTTTGCGTCACCACATAATGCGGATGACGTCACGGCTATTTAAAACGAGTGGTAATACATAGTGACAGATTGTTTACTTGCGATATATAATCTATATTTGGATAGAATATTAAGGTAGTTTTAGGTTTTATATATAGGTATAATTTTTTGGACCTTGTAAATTTATATGTATATTGTTTAAATAAAAATCTACCCACTCGTAACTGAATATTCATACACACTAAAAATCAAGGATCTTTATAACATAAAAGTAACGTGTTACTTCTATGCTAGACTGGGTGCAGGGAACAAAGAAAAAGCATGGAACGTACCGCATGGTAAAAGCCCATCGAGGGAATAGGCGAAAATCTTAGGAATTCAATCACTAATTCGTTTCCCCATTCCACCTACATGCCCACAATCATGCCAAATATCGCCTTTAAGTCTTAGGCTTTGTCTTAGTTTTCTTTAGTTTCACGAAATAATTATAGCGCAATTGACAATATTTAAAATTTCTTTATATTCATAAATCAAAAACCATTTCGAGAAAAACACTTGTACCTAGAACACAAAAAAAATATTTTTGGATTTTTTCGTACAGTATTTTTTGGAAAAATGAGCAAAATATCTAAAACGGGAAATGAAATGACGTCCAGCGGCCGGTCCAATACTGCCATTATAAAAAACCTTGTCTTCCGGGTTTCCCTTTGACATTTACAACTTTCACAACACAAACACTACTGACAGCTGACGGTTAATTCATTCGCACAACACTCGGCTTTGTTGCCATCGGGAACACTAGATAACTGTTTGCCGGGCAATAGTGATAATAATTATTTTTGCCAGTTTTCATTTAAAATCATATTTTTTGTGTTCTGTTTTTGTGATTCTGTTTGAGTTTGTCAGCTCGTTTTGACGTTCATTGACGTTGACAACTGCATTCACTGTTAAACTATTTAAGCACAGGTTTTATTGGTCAATTAATGTAATTATTTCAACGTTTTTTTAAGTGTACGAAACAAAGCAGTGACGTAATTTCGCTAATACTTGACGTTTGTTACTTACGCCGTTTCTGCTCGATTTTTCCACGAAAATACAATATTTTCACGAATGTAAAAAAATATGGGTGTCTTAAAATTGTGCGCTCTTTCCAGCCAGACAACAAAAAGTAGCACTTAAAAAATTGAAATATTGTCAATTGTGAAAAATTCTCAGGCCCTGTTACTTAAAGGCTTTTCCCACTGAATACTGAAACATCGGACGCAGACGTACGACCCGTAATTTCAGTTAAGTGGATCAAAAGCCTCGAAAAGGCTAAAGTGTCGTTTGGTAAAAACAAATTTCTTCGGAAAGCCTATTCATATTTTAGCATTATAAGCGTGGGTTTGATCCTTTTGCCTTTTTGACAGATCTTGCATTAACTATGACATCGCTGGAATGTGATGACTTTCTATAAGGAAAAACGTGCTGCTCTGAAAGCAAAGAAAACACATAACCCCTTATTCATAACGCTTTGTAGACTTCTGCTAGCTTAGCAATCGCTTGTCCTTATCTGTCACTTTGACATTTACCTTTCACAGATAAAGACAAACGATTGCTAAGTTAGCAGAAGCCTATAGAGCTTTTATGAATAAGGGGTTAGCTTTACTAACTAGCTGCTTCTCTTCCGCGGTCGGTTTTTTTTTTTTTATGTGAATAGGATGGCAAACGAGCAAGTGGGTCACTTGATGGTAAGCGATCACCACTGCCCATAGATACCCGCAACCCCAGAGGGATTGCAGCTGCGTTGCCAACCTTGAGGACTTAGATGAAATGCCTCTTGTGCCCGTAATTTCCCCGGCTGTCTTACTCTCCACACCGGAGCACAGCAGTGCAAGCACTGCTGCTTAGCGGCAGGATTAGCGAGTAAGAAAATAAAAGCTATTATTATTATCTTCCCGCGTTGATCGCAAAAGTCCATGGAGGGAATGGGTGGAAATCTTACCAGTCACATGTTAAAGGCGATGCGGCTAGCAACTCATCACTATTTTGATTTCCCTTTCCACACGTCCAGAATCATGCTAAACGTGGTTTTTTTTTATGTTAGAGAGGCCAGACAAACGAACTAGTGGGTCACCTGATGTTAAATGATCACCACTGTCCATAGACAACCGCAGCACTTTTTTTAAAAAAAAGTTTATGTATTGTTGCAACACATCAAATAAATAAACGCATAAAACAGCAGATAAATAAATAAATTGTCACAAAATGGTCTCAACTCAGCATTTGCTGGCCTTACAGCCAGCGTTTTTTTTAGGTCTTAACCCTGGGCTTTGTTTACCACGTAAGGGATAAAGACTTCATTTTGGGAACATAGCGCAAGCCCTCTCACTCTGAGAGGCCTGTGCCCAGCAGTGGGACGTATATAGGCTGAAGATGCGATGGTGAAATTGTGCACGTCTCAGCTCCGCCCTAGTGAAAGCGTGCCCTAAGAGTTGTCAAGTCCGTAAGGACTTTAACTACTAATTTAAATACACGCACACGAAACACGTCGATATCACTTACGGAGTAGACTGAGCCTAACATTACAAGACCAGGGGGGCTACCATGACGTCTTAATGTGGTTCAGTTTAGGTTCGCTCGCTGTCAGATTCATACTAAAAGTGACAGCTAAAACTTGAACTGAGTCGGAATTAGGACGTCATGGTAAGGCCCTAGGTCTAGGTGGGAAAGGGAATCAAAAGTAGTGATGGGTTGCTAGCCGCATCGCCTATTAAGATGATTCCTAAGATTTTTCCTAAGATTCCTTCGACGTGCTTTTACCATCTGCGAGGGAAGAGAAGCAACTGGGCCCCGATTTTTGAAAGCACATCACTCGTAAGTGGTATAAATCTGTTTATTTCTTCGAAACTACGGCGCTAATCAAATTTTTGACTAGTCCACATGATTAATGAGAGCCGGAAGCATCTTCTAAGCTACTCGTAATTCAAATTCAGCACAATTTTTCACCACTTTCGAGTGGTATTTTCACACATGTGCTTTCAAAAATCGGGCCCCTGGTATATTCTATGTTATTTCTTTGTTCCAGACCAACATGGGAAGGACGGATATGATGAAATGCTTGGACGATTGTGCACGTCTCAGCTCCGCTCTAGTGAAAGCGTACCCTAAGCTTACTCGAGACCTTTCTATTTAAATTACAAGTTGCATAACAGTGTATAGACAAGTTGTAAACTAGTTTAACTTTACAACCAATTCGCAACTTAATTACAGTTATAATGTTTCTTCAAGTGCAAGTAATGGCCGTTATAAAGCTATTAATTCCTTACGAAATTTATTAATTAATGGGAAAACGTCTAAGTGGAAATTTTCCTTTGAAATGGCCGTGAACCTTTACGGCTTGGAACCAATGTTCTATTGAAGAGAAAGGTGGAAGGGAGGAACTTTTACAAGTTTGTTTATTAATTGTGCTAAAAGAAACAAAGGGCAGTTTCGACACCTTTTAAATTAACTTCACTTGTAACGGATTCCCTAACTAGCTGTTCGCTGAAATCCCTTGTCGCTATCCCGCGGGAACTTTTCTTGGGATAAAAATAATCCTGTCCCCGGGGCTGAAAGTATCTCTATGCTAAATTCACTGACTTTATATGACATCGGAAAATCGGGATATCGCCTATGGGTTATTACAGACAACCTATCTACATACCGAGATGATTTATGTATCTATATAGTGTAAAACAAAGTCGCATTCCGCAGTCTGTCTATCTGTCCCTATGTATGCTTATATCTTTAAAACTACGCAACGGATTTTTATGCGGTTTTTTTAATAGATAGAGTGACTCAAGAGGAAGGTATGTATAATTCTATGCAGGCGAAGTCGCGGGCAGAAGCTAGTGTATGTGTAAAGTTAAATGCTGTACTTTAACAATAAATAACGTAGTGAGATGAGAAGACACAGTTGAAACAGAAATAAACAGCTACGTCAAAGTACGATTATGTAACACGTACTTTCTAGAAAGATGAGCAAAAGGTCGTATTAGTTCCCTTTGAGTTATCATATACATGATATCAAATAGAACGATACAAAAGGGACTGTAGTTCTATGCGATTGAATATGTTTAGGATATATTATACAAATTACTTTGGGTTGGGTGAGTGATCGTTCTAAGTTTGTCACGTGACACGTATTTACATACCTACCTAGGGTCACCATTCGTACACATACCTTATCGTTGAAAAATGGCTATAACCCTTTAACATTTTGACATAATAGTTTCGGACTTTTTTGTAACAAACTTATATTTTTTACACTACACTTGGGTACATAAACTAGCTAAATTTGACAATAAAAAAATGAAATCTAAAAAGTGTACGAATGGTGATCACTTTCCCATACAGTCCGTGAACTCTTAGAATGCCATTCGGGTTTGTCTTCCTCTCTCACTCACTCTTATGGGTTTGATACTTGAATCGGCCGAGTGAGGGATACAGCGAGACTATCATGAATGGTATTCTAAGGCCCACTTGCAAAGTCCCGAGTTAAAAGATTAAATCGCTAACTCGGGGCTAGGTTTGACAGTTCCATACATTTTGACACTACTTAGCCACGGGTTAGCATCTAACACGGGGTTTATTCGTTAACCCTGGTCCGTGTAAGTGTCCGTTTAAGTGCCATATTAGTAGGATAAATCAACAGGTGATGGTGTAGTTTTATTGAGCAATCTTGTTAAGATTTTACATGACATATGTATCTGGTTCACGTGGACAGTAATTCGCGTTTTATTTTTTTACTAGCTTCCGCCCGCGACTTCGTCTGCGTATAATTAGTAATTGACACTATCCCACCGGAATTGACAATATTTCAATTTTTTAAGAGCTACTTTTTATTGTCTGGCTGGAAAGAGCGCACAAATTTAAAACACCCATATTTTTTATATTCGTGAAAATCTTGTATTTTCGAGGAAAAATCCATTTAAATCGTTGCTCAAGCAGAAAGGACGTAAGTAACAAACGTCAAGTATTAGCGAAATGACGTCACTGCTTTGTTTCGTACACTTAAAAAAACGTTGAAATAATTACATTAATTGACCGCCAAAACCTGTGCTTAAATACTTTGACAGTGAATGCAGTTTTCACTGTCAATGAACGTCAAAACGAGCTGACAAACTCAAACAGAATACTTCACAAAAAATATGATTTTAAATGAAAACTTGCAAAAATATTATCATTATTGCCCGGCAAACAGTTATCTAGTGTTCCCGATGGCAACAAAGCCGAGCGGTGTGCGAATGAATTAACCGTCAGCTGTCAGTAGTGTTTGTGTTGTGAAAGTTGTAAATGTCAAAGGGAAACCCGGAAGACAAGGTTTTTTATAATGGCAGTATTGGACTGGCCGCTGGACGTCATTTCCTGTTTTACATATTTTGCTCATTTTTCCAAAACATACTGTACGAAAAAATCCAAAAATATTTTATTTGTGTTCTACAAGTGTTTCTCTCGAAATGGTTTTTGATTTATGAATATAAAGAAATTTGAAATATTGTCAATTATGCAATTTTCCGGGATAAAAAGTGGCATATGTATTGTATTTAGGGTACCAGGTAGAGTACCAAATTTGCTCTAAACTCATCTAGTCGTTTCAGCGTGAAGACAGAACAATACACACTCACTCACACTCACCCACGTCCTCACAAACTTTCGCATTTATCATCTTAAAAAAATATATATCTTGGGACAATGACACCAATTGACCTAGCCCCAAACTAAGCAAAGCTTGTGATATGGGCACTAGACAACGGATAAACATACTTATATAGATAAATACATACTTAAATACATATTAAACATCCAAGAATCGAGAACAAACATTCGTATTTTGATACAAATATCTGCCCCGACCGGGCTATTCCGGGGATATTTGTAGGATGAGGATCTTCAGTTCAGTAGGTAATTTTAAATTAAGGTGAATAAATAAATTGCGTCTCTGTCCCTTACGGGTTAAACAGGGTATATCTGAAAAAAATATTTAAGCTAATTCATCAATAACCATAATTCGGTAAGGCGTTATTAAAGTTAATTTGATTTAACAAACAGGTTTACCAATAAAGAACAAAACATAACCAAGGATTTTGGTAAGATATTGCCTTAGTTATGTAGTCACTTTTTTTAAGTTACAGGCTGAAGAAAGTTCGGTTTCATTTGGCAAATAATTTTTTTCAGAACAATACGTAAATGCCACGTTTAGCATGACTGAAGTAGGTACCTATGTAAATAAATGATTAAATTCAATCAATTGCAGTGTGTGCGCATGCTATCCCTCTCCTATCAAGTGCACTCCCATTGCTATGAGTGGTCCAGATATACGTCTTCCACAATAGAACGAGAACAATTGTTCTCCAGCACAAAGCCGCAGAGATATTGTACAGTTTGAAGAATATAAATGGTGTTGCATTAAATCAAGTAGGCTAATAAGACTAACTTCAGGACTGTCTGAAATCCTACTAATATTATAAATGCGAAAGTTTGTGACGATGTGAGTAAATGTGTATGTTTGTTCCTTCTTCGCGCTAAAACGGCTGGACGGATTTGGATAAAACTTGGAACGAAGATAGCTGGTACCCTAAATTAAAACATAGGTTACTTTTTATCCCGGAAAATTGTATAGTTCCCGCGGGATAGCGATAAACATATCAATTGCTAATTCTACGCGGACGAAGTCGCGGGTAGAAACTAGTTGTAACATATGCAACCTCTTTCAGACTGTTCCCGGGATATATCAGAAGGTGGTTGGAATGGTTCCACTGAGCCCCAATTTCTGATACATAATTTTGCCCCGCCTTTACTGACGTTTCGAACAATTTGTCAACTATAATTCAAAAAATCCTGGAAAACATTTAACTACAGTGGCTATTTATTCGAAATATTATAGACGGGATATGATCGGCGATTACCTTTATTGAGCTCCCGATATTTCGATGCAGTTGCATGCATCATGATCACGGCTAGACTAATGGGGGCACGGGTCTACCCGTGGACATGATGCATGCAACTGCATCGAAATATCGGGAGCTATAAAGGTAATCGCGGATCATATCCCGTCTATAATATTTCGAATGAACGTAAACGTGAATCATTGAAAACTCTTACATGGCTTTTAAGTCAAGCCAACACAATCACCTCACCTGAAATATTTGGAACAATTTTAGGAGACCCTGGTTTACCTAAAAAATCATACTTACTTTGTTTCTGTAAAGCAAGATGATCGCCTACGTAGTTAACTATGAGTTGACTTGATCCACTTAGTTATACTCGTGTACAAAATGTTACCCTTCATGACAAAGGAGAGCTTGACATAGAAAAATATGTAATTGGACCCTACTCCCATTTAATATCTTGTTCTTTTTGAGTTAAAAGAAAAATGTGAGGTTGTATAAAAACCTCACTATGCACGAATAGTTCTATAGAATTTGAAGCGAATATGAACGAGAATTCAAGAGTAATTACTTACTTATTTTCAAGTTTTGTTTTGTGCTTAAATGAAACAACAAAAATGAAGCAACGACTTGTTAAAAATTATTATGCCAATCTAAGCGACTATATCACAGTAGACAAAAATACAATTTCGTCATTAAAATTGACGGAGAAAACCAAGATCTCTTCCATATTTACAATATTTGTATATTTATTATATGTATATTGTAATTTAAGTTAGGCTAGTTTTAGGTTAATTTTGTACATAGTATTTAGTTATTTAATTATTATTATTTTTAATTATTTACTGTAGAGATTTAAGTTTTCTATGTTGTGTTAAATATTTGACAGTAATTACTTTAGATTTGAGGAAAAAATTCTTAATTAAGATGAAATCATTTTTTATTTGCCAGACTGTGAAATTTGAATATGCCATGAAATTTATCTTACTTAAGTTATGATCTATGCAAATTTCATTTTAGTGATCAACGTTATCTAAAGAAAACCGTCTTTGGTATTACTGAATCAGTAAAAAGTCCTCAAAACACGACAACAGCGTCATATATTCTCATAAACAGTATTCAGGAATAAGAGTTTTTAATGATTCACGGTTAAGTTCATTCGAAATATTCATCCCACCGCGCACAACGCGGTTCACATCCCGTTTATAATATTTCGAGTTTTCAGGAATCTATCCCTCTTATCAATTATCATATGATTTGGAACCTTAGATATTTTTAATCTTTCTACCCCTCTTGCACTTATCGTCTCTTAATTATGTACCAAGTCGTCGAATAAAATGCTACTTGCATGCTACTTGTGTTTAGTACACCCGGCTCAACCTTAATAAGAGTTCATCAAATTCTAAAACGTAGGTATGCAAATAAAACCCCCTCGTAATGAAATCTGATCCGCAAGATTAACCCCATGATAATTTATGTAGAAAGTTCTAAAATTATACTAACCAAACATTGGAATTGTAGGAAAATATAGCAAGGGAAACACAACGAAGTAACATTAGAATTTTAATGTGAAGTAATAGTTGAAATGTTTATTTTTCAGTATAACAATTTTGATGTATACAGTTGAAATGGTTATTATTTTCGAGCAATGTTTAGATTTACCGTTAAATAAATTCGTTATATCATAAACGCTTACCATAATCAGTGATTTACGTACATACTCGTACTACTTCCAATTTCAGATTTCAACCACAGAATAAGTAATAGTACTAAAGTTCAACTATACTAACTAGCAAAAATAACGGGTCACTTTTCATACAACTTTGTATGGGAAGTAACCCGTTATTTCTGCTCGTCAGTGTATAATAATTCTCCATCCTTATTCCACTGGTTTACTCAGGATTCCCTATTTTACTTATCCTGCCACCAACTACATGTAATAATTTTTCCTACACATAGAGATCTTCCAAGTAATAGCGACAGATTTCGTTAAAATTTCACTTGAATTTCGTCCCGAAAATTTCCCACGGGAGCCTCCTACAATTATCGCCATGTGAGAAAGTTTCCGGAGGAGCTCACAGTGATAGCTTGAAGCGCTCAGCATTTAAGAGGCTGACAACACCTAATTTTGTTGAAATTGATGTTATTTAAACACTTTTTTAAGAAAAACAGCACACAAAAAAAATACAAAGAAACATAATGTTAATTTTCATCATATTTCAAACACGCTAGACGGGCTCGATACATAATTGAACAAAATCGGCTCGATAGAAAATAATTGCAAAGATTGGTCTTAAAATCATCATTAAACGGTTCTATGTCTTTATTTTTTCGATGTATGGGTCTGCAATTAAAAACATAAAGTCAACATATTCATACCTAAACGGCTAACGAGTCATATTTCACAAATAATCCATACTTTTGTTTTTTTCTTATGATTTGTGTCTTATTTGCAAGATTTTAGACGCGCGCCATGCTGCCGGAATAGTTTCTTCTCTTTCACTAACAGGCACGTGAACCGTATGTGTGAAGAGCGGCGGCTGCTCCAGGTCATTTGCTGTTGACAGCGCTTTAAGTAAAAGCTTAAATGCCGCTCTTGTGAAATACAAACTAGGGTGAATAGGCCCTTACTGGCATGTGTTTCATGTAAAGGCTGTTCTACACTTTGCAAAGTGACAAGTGCGATTGAGACAAACCTTTTACGGCTTTTGGTATCCTTCAATTTCTTTCTGTTCTGTCTTTAATGGTCCGTTAAGTATCCATCCGTATATTTCACTGTACTTAATAAGTACCAGGTAATAGCACTCAACAGCTCCATAACGTTAAAAAAAACCGGCCAAGTGCGAGTCGGACTCGCGCACCGAGGGTTCCGTAAAATTATCTATAAATATCTATAAACCAGTATAAGCAGAGCCCTGCTCCAAACAAAATGTACGCAGTGTGGGGTCACTTAATATTGGTCACTGATATATACAGACATACATATATATTTACGGTTTTCGCAATTTTCCCTTTATCTGTGCTATGAGACGTTGCTTCGTACTAAATTTCAAGATTCTGAGTTCAAGGGAAGTACCCTGCAGGTTTTGATTCCCTTGCGAGTTTCGAAAATTTGCGGCATAAACAGCTGTATCTTTTGATTGCGTAGACTTGGAAGTTTGTTTTTTTCACAGCTCCAAGGGACAGTAGACTTGAGTATTTGATATAAATTTCAGCTTGATACCTCCACGCGTTCCTGAGCAAAAGGGTCTTGACAGACGGACGGACGGACGGACAGACAACAAAGTAATCTTATAAGGATTCCGTTTTTTCCTTTTGAGGTACGGAACCCTAAAAAACATTCGAAGAAACACGTGAGACGAAAGCATACATGTAGTTAGCTGTTTCTTCGACACTCTGGATGGTACAAATTATAATATCATAGTATTGCTCACACGATAACTTTACGTGTAGAATAACTCGGCCACTTAACAAATGCCGCAAGCGTGACCTCATTTATAACCCTAATATGATAAACTGGAGCATCAGATCCACAAATATCACAGTAAATATTCCGCGATAGACGTGACTAAATAATATTTTTTTTAAACTTAATTTTTAAGACTAGGTGTCTTTACTTGATTATTGCATAGCCAAGAGATTAAGGCGCTGTCACCAGCAAATGACCTTGAGCAGCGCCACTCTTCACACATACGGTTCGCGTGCCTGTGAGTGAAAGAGAAGAAACTATTCCGGCAGCTTGGCGCGCGTCTAAAATCTTGCAAATAAGACACAAATAAGAAGAAATAAAAAAAAGTATGGTTTATTTGTGAAATATGACTCGTTAGCCGTGTAGGTATGAATATGTTGACTTCATGTTTTTAATTGCAGACCCATACGTCGAAAAAATAAAGACATAGAACCGTTTAATGATGATTTTAAGACCAATCTTTGCAATTATTTTCTATCGAGCCGATTTTGTTCAATTATGTATCGAGTCCGTCTAGCGTGTTTGAAATATGATGAAAATTAACATTATATTTTTTTTGTGTGTAGTTTTTCTTAAAAAAGTGCTTAAATAACATCAATTTCAACAAAATTAGGTGTTGTCAGCCTCTTAACATGTACCTTTAAAGTCGGTCTGGTCGATAACTACACCACAAAGTGATTTGATTATACTGATTTGTACCCCAACCCAAACCACAACTATACTGCGCAAAACGAATATAGATAATTGAATTTATCCCACCGCTGTCATCTTGTTATCACCCACTATGTTGTGCAAATGAAAGAGTGACTGGATGACAACTGATTTTACACTAGCTTCTGCCCGCGACTTCGTCTGCGTAGAATTATACATAATCACTCTATCTATTTAAAAAAACCGCATCAAAATCCGTTGCGTAGTTTTAAAGATACATATAGACATACATAGGGACAGACAGACAGAGAAACAGACAGCGGAAAGCGACTTTCTAGTGATTTTGTCGATCTACTCACAACACCTAAGCACGAAAAGAAGGCGAGGAAATGACTGGCTAGACTTTATTTACTAACGTCAGTATGTTACAACAAGCGAAGATATAAATAAAAGCTAACAATAAAACTATTTCAACAGTTACTCTGAATATAGTATTTAAGAAACCTTTTTTCGCTCCGCCATCCATTTTAAAATGGTACAGCAGAAAGCAATAAGCAATACACGAACTGGGGCAAAACCATGACGTCTTAATGCCATTCAATTATGACTCAGTTCAGGTTTTATCTGTCATTTTTAGTATGGATAGTGATGGGACTCGAATCACGTTTCACTCGAGTCACTCGAGTAGGTAGTCGACTCGAGTCGCCGAAAAATTCACTCGGCCGGCGAGTGACTCGGACCACTCGAATTGACTCGGGCCAATCGAGTTGCCTGTACTGACTCGAGTATTCATAGGTGTTCTGTCAAAAATTGTTGGTTATGGTTAAAGTTATTGTTAAGATAAGATAAGATAAGATAAAAGATGATTTATTGCCACAAACAACAATTACAAAAAACAATTATATTATGTAAGTACAACTTTAACCTTATTTTAACTACATAATAATATTAATTTAATGTTTCTTTCAACATAAAACAAATGTGGCAAAGGGGATGCACTCAGCATTTGCTGTGGGTTAGAACTCGCACAGGAGCCTCCAACTGACACAGCGCTGATTTTCAGTACACCCCCATAAATATCCCTGTTGTAAAATTGTAGGGTTATACACAGTTGAAAGCAAAGTGTTGTTAAAGTTATTGTTAAAGTAACTTCGTGCTACTGACGCTATAAAGACGTGATATTTTACAAGAGGACGGCCAGCTGACTGAAAAAATCGTGACTCAAATCACAAATTCATTCGAGTGACTTTGGGCATATCATCACTCGAGTGAAAAAATTTACACTCGAGTCGTGTCTTCACTCGAGTGGTACTCGAGTGAGTCGGGTTTTTCGAGCGAGTGACTCGAGTGAAGAAATGTCACTCGAGTCCCATCACTATATGGATCTGACAGCGAGCAAACCTTAACTGATTCGGAATTAATTATCATTAAGACGAGAACTCCCCTGTTATATAACAGAAATAGCATTTACGATTTAAATCTAGCATTCACGATTCCGTTCGTTCCCAAATCGGTAGAAATCGTAGGAGTTTGAGCAAACTGAACTGAGGAAAACTTTAGATTGCTTTGGATAATGCGTTGCATAGCTCTGCTTGTACTGCGCAATAGCTTTACCTAGTAATAGTATATGGTAGTACACGAGCACTGCAGCATGACCCCATAACCCCGATACTTAACTAGCACATAACATGTTCATTTGTAAATGGACGGACCTACTTATTGCCCTCTTGCATTAGATGGGACGGAAGTGGAACTGTTCTAGAGTAATTAGGTGGCATTATAGTTGGCTAAGTGTTCTGTTTACTTCTTAATGTTTTTATAGCGTAATACAGAGCACACAACGTCCCTATTAACCTCAAGCGACAGGCATTTGAGCAATGTGTCCTTCCAGTCATGGTCTACGGAGCCGAGTCATGGTCACTGACAAAGCAGGTTGTGCAAAAGTTTCAAGTCACACTGAGGGCTATGGAACGGGCTATGTTAGGGGTTTCTCTCCGCGATCGAATCAGGAACACGGAAATCCGGAGGAGAACGAAATTGATCGACATAGCCTGTGTGATCGCCAGAAGAAATGGGAAGTGGGCAGGCCACATATGCCGCAGACGGGACAACAGGTGGGGTAGACGGGTGCTGGAGTGGAGGCCCAGAGTGGGACACCGAAATGTGGGCAGGCAACCGATGCGTTGGACCTTGTGAGAGTAGCGGGGAGGGATTGGATGCGAAAGGCGCAAGATCGTAACGAGTGGCGTGCATTAGAGGAGACCTACACTCAGCATTGGGTGGATTACGGTTGAGGAAGAGAGAAGAAGAAAATGGCTTGTAGTTGGAGAGGCGGTCCAGCAGTGAACTAGTATAAGCAGATGACGAGTCATTTGTTTATACACACTCATAAAAGATATAACGACGCGGTTGGCCTAGTTGGTAGTGACCCTGCCTACGAAGCAAGTGTTCTGGGTTCGAATCCTGGTAAGCGCATATATTTGTGTGATGAGCACGAATATTTGTTCCTGAGTTATGGATGTTTTCTATATATATAAGTATGTATATCGTTGTCTAGTACCCATAACACAAGCCTTACTAGCGCTTACTTTGGGACTAGGGCAATTTCTGTGAATTGTTCCCTAATATTTATTTATTTAAAAGCGTAGCGAGTGTAAATCTCAATCGTGCTTACCTAAATATACTCATTTGTTTCTCATTTCCACCCCAACACCTCGAATATAACCGCAATTTACGGTACAGCTCAACCGGTTAATATTTCGCAACGGATTCGAACAAAGCCCGGCTCTAATCTCATTACGTTATCTCGTTGACCTTTGTATTTTAAAGAATTCCGTATTTAAACAGGTTACAAAACGGGTGAGATAGTATCAGTTGAAGGTTTACACGGGTTCGGGATGCTCTTTTGTTTTTTAATGTGTGTTTTGTATTAAGTAACAATGGAGAGTCGGCTTCTATGTTTGTAACTCGCTCGAGGATTTAGGTAGTTCAATCGTTCTATGCTTTTTAATGCCCACCAAACGAAGGAATCTCGCGGGAAAATACTCGTGTATAACAGTATTTTGGCATAGTTGTAGAGAATGGTGTTTTAAACCACATACTAAAAGTACTGATGGTTAGGGGTGGAGCTAACGGTGCGAGGGGGGTCCAAATGTCCCTTTTTTTAGTTTTTCATTAATAACTCGTAAACGGTGGCCCATAGCAAAAAATAACCTGAAACTTAATTAATCTACATAAAATTTTCTACAAAAAAGATTGTATACACTTTTTCTCTGGGATCAATATTTCATGAGATATGGAGGGAAGAAGATGGACAATAAAAAAATAAATATACAACCGATATAGGAAAATGGGTGCGCTATTTTTTGCTTTCTGTAGCCAAAATTATGAATATTGAACCCTTATAGTTTTGTTCTGATCGTCTGTCTGTCCGTATGACACTGACATATGAAAGCATTTTATTTTCACTACCCGCTTCATATTTTTCTGTAGTCAAAATAAAAGAAATATGTTTTTGGAGTGAAGCATGGTGTAAGGCGTTAGAATGTTTTATCATATAAAAACAAATTTGTTATAATTTACAAACATTCTCATCAATAAAACGCACCTTTGCCACAGTTTTTTATGAAAAAAATCTTTTTATTTTTATCTTTATATTATGTAGAACAAGACGTAGCACTTATTTCATTACCACCTTAAACTCGTAGCGTCGTAGCAAGCTACGACAAGAGTGCTACGAAGACATTTTATTTAATATCTAACTTTACAGACGTCCTGTTTCTCACGATTCAAAGAAACAAGTTCCAACGTAACAAAGTATTCTTTGTTCTTACAATCGACATGAAATTTTCTTCAAAAACCACAAAGTAGAACAAAATAGGTATACCAACTTTTGTGTTACCTACTTAATAGTATTTTATAAATGTAGCCGTACAAAATAAAGGTCCTTAAAACACGAGTGTGGTTTTTGAAACGAGCCTTAGCAAGTTTCGATATAAGTGAGGCCCAATTATGTACAGTTTCATACATTACTTTATTTCTACACACATATCATAGTACTCTAAGATGGGTTCAGAAGCAGAGTGAAGCAAGAGAGGAACAGAAGCAAGTGGTACATTCTACCCCCCTTATTCATAAACGCTCTTTAGGCCTCTGCTAACTTAACAATCGTTTGTCCTTATCCGTCACTTTGACATTTACCTTTCACAGATAAAGACAAACGATTGCTAAGTTAGCAGGAGCCTATAGAGCGATTATGAATAAGGGGGGATGTTATTTCTTCGCTCCCAAACCAGGTCTTATACTATGAAATTCGATTTTCGAAATTCATTTGTTGCCGTTCTGCTCATACTAATACACATTCATTTGAGAGTGTGAGGGACGGTATGACATGAACTTCGAAAATCGAATTTCGTGGTGGCCCCCCAGCATGGACGGAACTTGCACTAGAGGCTCTTATTGACAGACAAACGAGTGGATGAACAAAGTGAGAAGGGATTGCGGGGGAAGAAGGGATAGAATGAATATTTTATGTTTTCACTTGCTACTTAAAGTGTCTGCCTCAGCTTGCTCTAAAAGTAGTTTAGTTATATTTTTAGACATATCATATCTCCTTTCTTCTGGTCATTTGTTATCATCATTTCTTTTATTTGTTCCTATCCTTTCCGACACCACCACGGGGTGAGCTGGGATTTGCCTATATTTTAGTGTTTATTGTTTAAACTATGACACTAAAAAAGGTAATCGTCTTTAAACTAAAATTCATACCGCCGGAACATTCATGCCACTTATGAAAATATTCTTTTCACGTCTCATGCTCAAAAAGTTCGACTTTATGCTAGATATAGGCTGCATAAAATGGCATTTTATGCTCTTGTGCATAAAGTAAAATCTTCGTCTAAAACCAAGACAACCGGGTGCCAACAGCCACAAACAATCACTAAAACTTTACGACAGCATATTTTGTTTATTTTTTAAGTTATTTTTTTACCTATTATAATCTGCGGTCTATTAAACCTTTAATTAAAGCTGACATTTTACAATTTTTAATATTGTCTATTAAACTGTTTAATTAGTACCTAAAACTAGGTAACAATAATTTGACAAGTTATTATTGAAACAAATAAGTACATGAAAAATAAAACTTTTTAAAATATAAATCAACACCTGCCTACTGGACCTTACCGCACAGTATCACGTTTAAAAAAAAAAGTTACCTAATTGGCGGGAACTCAGGCGGGAACGTCCTATTTTCTCTTAGTAGGATTTATGTTGCAATTTGTTACCTTTTTACGATTAATATTCAATAATTTTATCAAGTGAACAGGAAATAACACTGACTCCTAACACACTAAATTTGCCAGGAAAAACCATTAAATATATCGAATTGTTCCAATGTCACATTTAATTTTAATTAACTTTTTTTGCAATGTTTTTGTTTTGTTTCTTCGCAATCTAAGTGAAAAGCAGAGTGTATAACTCGTTCATAAAACCCATTTTCCCCTCGACGTATCTATCCACCCTTACCGTACCTGCTCGGTTGGCTATATGAACGTCTCGGGTAAAATGGCTTGTTTTATGCTCTTGTTCTACAATCTACTATTTATGGAGGTTTAAACTTCAATTTTGTACCTACTCACCCCGTTTTACGGTGTGTATGTAAATGCCGATCAAACACGGACTTAATAAATGAAAACATCGCGCTCAAAAATATTATTTGCGCCGTGTTCAATTCACAATTCAGCGCAGCGATTAATTCGCTTCGCTCGGTTCCATTTTCGCCTGTTATTAATATTACAATCACATTTATATAAGCTCTTGTTTGCGGTGACCGTAGGTTTTGAAGGGCATCTTCAATCAAATATCGATGGAACCGTTTTACATGATAAATGAAGAGTGTTTCGCACATTGACACGGTACCACTGAAAAACAGCGTTGCGGCTTGCCGCAACATTATCCTGAGTGGGGCCCATTTTACACCATATCGGTACTATTCTTAAGTATATTGTGTTTCTTCTTTTTATATATCTACGTGTATCGAATGTGTGTAAATGTTTCTCTCTCTCTCTCTCTAATAATTTATGGCGAAAAGTGACCGAACCGATTCAAAAACACCAATGCCGATGCTATGACTGAAACGGTTCAACTAGAGCCTTCAAAAATGTCTTCCTATTTTGAAAATGTACGGAACAAACCTCAATGCTTGATCGGAGTTCGGATACGCCAAGTAGATGCCAGTGGACGTCGCGGTGACACCTAGTGCTCCCGTAACGCTCAAAGTCCTTGCCAGGAGGGAACGTGTCGGTTTTTAGACGGTAGGCCTCTCCCCTCCTTCCGTTACAGTAGGCAGCGGTGAGCTGGAGAGCCCGTCATACCCCCCCCCCCGTTGCTGTCCCGAGCCGGAAAATGCATAAGGTGCATTTTCCACACATTAAAAAAATCCAAGTAGATGCACTTCCGTAATCTATGGTATAAATGATATCAGTGACTAAATACTAAAAGTTGATTCAGTAAATGATGAACCATGATGCAAGGTTCAGTTTATTGGTACCTATATTTCATGCTTTATTAAAGGTTGCATGCTGTGGCAGCAAATAAATAATTTATTACATTCCACCATTCCCCTGACCCGCCCGCAGGAACGCTTTCTTCGCATAATTCGTAAATGTTCGTTTGTTTTCGACGGCTGTGTCCCGTACCTAATAAGTTTTTATAAAAATATGTACAATATGTATGTAATATGTATGTAATGTGGTGTTCAATAAAGAGTTATTGTATTGTATTGTATTGTACACACAGCAAAGCTATTTGGTAAGCACCTTTGCATGCACGCGCCGCTTTAAACCTGCTTACCGAATAGCTTTGCTGTGTGTACTTACACCCTTTTTGTTGACGATGTTTGATCGTTGCATTTTCATCGGAGCTTTATTAGCTTAACAACTTTCTATTTCATCCTGAGATTGTGTTCTAGTTCGCTACAATAAGCTTACATTATGGCAATAAATAGTATAGTATAGTAACTACAATAAAATGCCAGTATATCTGGCCTTTCACCTATATCTGGCTACATGAAAGGTTTAACATGATTTTACATTTAAATATTGCAGTGTAACCAAGCGTTTATTGGCACCTAGAAACAGAAGAATTAACCAACAGAGTAGTAGTATGTTTTATTGTACAAAAGTACAGTAGGTACCAGACTATTTAAAAAAGTAAGATTTATGTAGGTACCATACAAAGGCTAACATATCCCTTAAGGGATCCCTACCCTTTGAGTAGAAAGGAGCATTAAACTAGGAACTGTCAAAGAGTGAGTTTCAGTGAGAGTAGTAATACCTACGGATTGTCCAATTCTGAAACACATTAGTGATATGTCACTTCCGTATAGCGCTAGCGTTTCGCTGTTTCTTCTTTTATCCAGTGCCTATATGGAGCAAAGCCATTTTAGTTAACAGAAATATTTTCAACATGAAACTACCGTGAGACTCAAACAATCCCATAGTCATAGTCATAGTCGGTATCCCAATTGGGAGGAAAACTGACTTTTTATCCCGTCAGATGGCGCATAAGCGACTACCTTGTTATGACATAAGAACTGTCAAATTCAGTACATTTTTTGTGAATAGTTTTAAACTTTTGCATTTTATTCAAAGATGCCTCAATGTAGCGCGCTAAACTGTAAAAACAGGGGAGTTCATCTACTTCCTAATGACCCAGAACCCAGAAAACAATGGGAAAATGCTTTGTGTATTAAAAACTTTCAAACAAGTGATACAGCACGTTTGTGTTCACTGCATTTCAAAGACGATTCTTGTATTTCTTGTTTGCTGATGTTGGGAGTAGGCGAATCGGCTTTCACGTTTTTGGAAAAATCCGATTGTGGATAATTATATGAACGGTCTTCTTGGACATCTAAGTCAACACCAAAGTTTTGGTTCCGATCATACGCCTTTAACCTAAAAAGAAGAACTGCACATAAGCCTCCAGAATTCAAATTAAAACAGAAATACGGAACATAACCTTAAATAAGAGTTTTTAATGATTCACGGTTAAGTTCATAAGTCAATTAAGGTTAGGTTAGTTAAGTCAATTTCTTCAGTCTACCCGTGATCATGATACATGCAACTGTATCGAAATATCGGGAGCTCAATAAAGGTAATCGCGGTTCACATCCCGTTTATAATATTTCGAATAACCTTAAATATTTGAAGTAGTTACTTTTTTATCAAATCAGCCTTTTAACCAGCCACCGATGCATGTCTCCTTCGAAGCTCAACTTGAAGTTCACGCACAGTCATAACAGAGTACATTTTGCCAGTTAAATCGCAGAAATAACTCAGAAAATCGCAACCAGATATTTGACACGAAACGTAAACAAGGTACAGTCACTTGTGGCGACATCAAGCTTCTAGTTTGCCTCCTCATTTTAATCGTGACAGCGGATGGTCGGTGCCCCCCAGTTGGAAAACTGTTTTAAAAAAATATTGACCAAACGGTGAGTGTGAGCGAACCTTTACAAAGTGACGTGATCAGTGTTGTGTGCTGCCCTACTTTGGACTATAATAAAAATTACGATAAAAATGAGGGTAGTTGTGCGCCGATGTCAGCTGTGCCGAGTAGCCGCGTGAGCAGAGCGTTGGCGCGCAGTGTTCAATCTTTTCGCTGCCGCCGGGGCAAGCGCTCTCTAATGAAGGACTACGGAATAGTCCGAAACAATGTCGGAGCATTCCTTCGGCTTTTATACGTGAGTTATCCGGTTTGTTGTAATTATTTGAAATATTGATTACATCATCATCTCCATCCTATATACGCACCACTGTTGGGCGCAGGCCCCCAGGCCCCTTCTCAGAATGAAAGTTCTTGGGCTATAGTTCCCACTTCCCATCCCACGTGATTAAATATTTAACCAAAAAAAATTTTTATTCTCCGTGCCATGTAACGATTAAACATTATAATTTTACTATCTATATCGCTACTAATTTTTGGTAGCCCAACTCAAGCGTCCTACTTGACCTTGGACCGGCCAAAGACTGCCACGATCGCTGCAGTGACTTGGGTTTAATAAAAATGAAATGGCACTACTTACAACTCTATTGATTAATTCCTCTATAGATGGCGAGTAATAAGGTGCATTGAACTACCCGCATGCCGATAAGAACTGTGACCGCTAAAACAATACACACCTTTTTTGGCAGACTCGTAAAAACCACCAGTTATAAGGTACCACAATAACTCTATACGTGGGCAATTAGGTCTTGTTACCTTAGGCTCTGACTACCCCGTAAGGGATAAAAACGTGATTTATGTATGTATACATGTATGTATAAGGTACCCACAGAAAAGATATTTTTTTAGAATCACTAGTATAAAACAAAGTCGCTTTCCGCTGTCTGTCTGTGTGTCCCTATGTATTTATGCTTATTATATCTTTAAAACTAATGGCTTTTGATGCGGTTTTTTTTTAATAGATAGAGTGATTCAAGAGGAAGGTTTATATGTATAACTAGCTGTTGCCAGCGACTTCGTCCGCAAAGAATTCGATTATCGCTATCTCGCGGAAACTACGCAATTTTCCGGGATAAAAAGTAGCCTACGTGCTATTCCAGACTTTTTTCTATCTATGTGCCGAATTTCATCCAGATCCGTTGGGCCGTTCTGGCGTGATTGAGTAACAAACAAACATCCATCCATCCATCCATATTTACGCATTTATAATATTAGTTAGATTCTACGCAGACGAAGTCGCGGGCAGAAGCTAGTTGTTAATAAAGTAACCTAACCTACTTCATTCTAATGAAATGATTTCCCCAAAAATGACTAATGAAAATTATGGGACACAAATCTAATTAGTTTCACAAGAGTCTTATAGCAAAAGCCGCACGTTATCATTAGTTCTATGGCAAATTACGGATCGTTAATTTCAATTAAATAAGTAACAACACAACTAGGTAATTAACTGAATTAGTTTTATTCTGCGGAGGCCTATACCCGCCAACTACCTATGTAATCAATTACCTTGCTACTCCGCGAACGCACCGGTTGCGGACGAACGATTACAGAGTAGCAGAGTAATCGGTTTAAGTTCACGTTAGTGGTTATCGTCCTTGAAATAATATTGCCACAGTATCTAGAATATTACTGGAAGGAAATAAATGTGCGGTTGTCCACCCACACGGTCTCTAAGGGGATAAACATCTTGATAACACCTCGGCTACCTAAAATTACTTGGAACATTATTCGATAAGGGAATACACTAAGGAACAAAATTAACCGGTACAAATTGTACGGAAATTTGGTCCACGTTGTGCCCTTTAGTTTTGCTGTCAGTGTAGTTTAGCAAGTTGATAGTGTCCTTAGCGTGCTTGAAAGTAGTTACTCATTCCCGCCATCACGTATTTTAGACGATAATTGGCGTGTATTGGAGTGTAATTAGAATTTTTCGCCAAATTACGCTTTGCCAGCTGTTTTCCGGCCTGCCTTTCGAGTTTTCAAATTATGAGTATCGTTGATAAGTTTGACGCAAATGTCTTCTGAACCGAGTGAGGCGGCAAAAAATTTCACTCTTGACTGCATCCGTATAGTATCCATGGATATACGGACAGTTATATTTACAGTATACAAAGCATACATACATTACAAAGCGTAAATATATCTTCACGGCCGCCAGTTAAACCTTCCCGCTAATCTCCTGCCTTCGAATCTTCAGTGTCAGCTTACGGAAACCCGAGCAGAGGCCGAAAAGCGGTCGTCCAAGCAAATTCCCCGATATAAATCAACTTAGGCGGACAAAAATATACGTGTTCGGTTATGTTTACGTGCCATCACGTGGTCGTACTCACCGGGCCGAGGCTGTCGAAGCCATGATGCAGGGCCACCTTCCTCGCCTCCTCGTGGTCCACGGAGCGTTTGAACCGCACGAGGAAGGAGTTGGTGAAAACCTCGGAGGACGACGACGCGGCGATCAGGACCGTTACAGCCAGGCATTGCAACCACATGTTAGCGCTGTGGATGGCGGAGGCTGACTGAGGCCTGTCTACGGCTGACGTCACCAACTATCGACCAGCTCTCCGCGCATGCGCCCTCGCGGTCCTCCATTCAGCCAATCTCGCTCCAACGCCACCGAGCCTCAGATTATGAGCCGACGTTGCTACATCACCGTTGTTTTGAATAATACAACCCAGATTCGACTCCGCTAATATGTAACTTCCGACCTTGGCCAGGGTTATGGGCAGGGCCGTTACTCAGCGGCACAGCTTGCGCTAAGTGCCACCTAAAAGCTTTATACTGTCTGGAGACTATGGAAATAAGTTGGCTGAAAAAGAGGGTAAAAATTTGGGCGTTAAAGGGTCGATGGTGTTTATTTACCGGTTAATTGAATATTTATGAAACGTAACTTTAGCTCACGTGCCTCGTGTGCAAGTTAGGCATGTTTTAAGCTATCAATTACGTGCGGTGGGTGCTAATGGCCCGTACTCCGTTTAAAAGCGAGCTGCAAAAAAGCCAACGTTGTGTTACTCGATCTGCACCCTTTCAATGTAACCGGTGTTTCGTTCGAAAATAAATTTACAATTTTCACTGGTCAATTTACTAGTTCTTCAATTGTTTTCGTCTTTTTATTGTCATACATATACACATATACACAGTCACGCCTCTTTCAAATAGGGGTAGGCAGAGACTACTTTGTTCCACTTTCTGCGATTCTGACATACATCTTTCAATCTCTTCATACATGCTCGTCGGTTTCGGGTCATACATATACAAAATGATTCCTAAAATTTTTAGCCATTCCGTCGATGGTCTTTTACCATCTGCGCGGAAAGAGATGCAACTGGTACATTCTATGTTTTTTCTTTGCTCCCAGACCCATGGACGTCTCTTTATCTGTCAGTCTTTTTATTAAAAATTTAAAAATACCTAAATGTAACTTTTTTTATGTGATTTATGTGACTCAAACACAGATGTGCGGCCTAAATTAACAGAAATTAACACTTTTAATTTATTAAAAAGAACTCATAAATACACAAAATCAGCATTCCATATCACTGAAATTACTGCACCAATAATTTACGAATTAGAAAGTTCTTTACATATCTATCTAGTTATAATTTTAGAATACAGGAAAACCTTTAATCTTTTAATGTTCTACGCACGCTTACGCACGAGGCCATCTTTCTCCCACTTACCAGAGTGATTTATGTGGGTGTGATGAGCCCTAACGTTCAATTATTTAAGAAAGCGTAGGTCACCTGTCGAAACCAATGATTATAGAGTAAATGTTTGGAAACAATGCGTTTTGAAGTCTCTGACGCTGTTTATGGCGTAGATATCGCCTACGCGTGTTCGAATCAACTTAATTAATTAATTTCTGAATTATTACTAGGGTTAGGATTTTGGTGGCATTTTTGAACTAAGGGTGCAGTGGAGTCGTCATTATAGATACTTTTATGATTAAATGAATGAATAAATGGTTATTTTGGAAAACATACCCAAATTCTGAAACATGCTATGTTAACATCGGTGGATGTAGAGAGATCATTTTATTGATTTTTCACAAATTGAGAAACCGTGTAACTCCAGCTAATATAAAACAGTTTGCTATAGTGCTTTTCATAATCTTGACAACAATTTTAAAGTTAATACCTGATTTTGAATCTTTGATTCCAATTGCAATTTATTCAAGCTCTTGAACACATGAAAATTTTAGCAATACCGATAGTAATTCATGTTTTTATTTCATTTCATGAATCAGTCATTTATTCATTCATTCAATCAAAAAATATTCACAACAACAACTCCACTGCTCTTTGTTCACCCCATTGCCACCAAACATCCCAACTCTAAAAAAATATTACCTTCGTAGTCTTATTTATTTATCTTGGAAATGTTGATTATATCTGCTCAGAATCAACAATACTATAATACGGGGGCTTTATGACGTCTTAACGTGATTCGATATCGATTCAGTTCAGGGTTTAGCTGTCATTTTTAGTACGGATCTGACAGCGAGTGAACCTAAACTGAATCGGGATTGAATCGCATTAAGATGTCATGGTAACCCTGATACTCGTACGAGATTGGGATTGTTCATTTTTTTACAACATACCCTGATTTGAAAACCATTTCGAAGTATGGGGCTTGCGAACTGTTTTATCTTATTGGCGTTCAAAAATACTCAAGGATTACGGATATTTTGCAAAAAAAATATTTGACCTTTATTCGACCTTACCGAGCGGCTGTTGGTAGTTCCAAAAAATAAATCGGCAAATATCTAGTTTGTCTATTAAATTTATATGTCAACTAGTTATCAATGTCACCCAATGTCAGTAAAGTAAATATTGTTTTGTTGAAAACTTAAAATTGTCGGTCGATTTAAAACGAAATAATGGAAATCACAGATAATGCTTCGTCCCAACCTAAAATAATGACTCTAAAAACAGCTCCTAAACAATAGTTCGCACGGATCCGAGAAGATTTAAGAGAAAAGTGGTGTCGCGAAGTAAATGTTGAATACTTCAAAGTTTATACCGAAACACAATGCCATATACTTCCACATTCATAAATTTTCAACTCATTATAACCATGATCAGGATTTAACGCAACATACAATAAGCTTGTAGGTAAACCAAAGGTAAACATTTGACATTCAGATGACAGTCACAACAGTTATGACAACTATTTTTTTTTTAATTTCCAAAGGATTGTGGGAAAATTGCCTATTTCAGCCGGCCGTATATAATTTACGAAAAGTCGTATCTGATTTTTTTAAGCAATTATATTAATTAAATTAAGCCATGAAATGACAAAATATTCAAATTAGTTTCTTAAAGTGCTCCATATTTTCTAAAAAAAATATAAAAAGGGAGGTTAAAAAAAATTAACAATCCCAATTGCTGCAAGCATTGTAATGGAGGTAGACAGCAAATTTGACAGCGAAAATTACTAATGAAGACCGTAGTACCTATTTATGGTTCCGAACAGAAATTACCCAAAATTTCCGAAATCTTTCAATTTTTTTCCATCATCATCATCATCATATCAGCCGAAAGACGTCCACTGCTGGACATAGGCCTCCCCCAAGACTCTCCACTCGGACCGGTCCTGTGCCTTCCGCATCCACCGCGATCCCGCGATCCTGATCAGGTCGTCGCTCCATCTTGCTGGAGGCCTACCAACAGCTCGTCTCCCGGTCCGCGGACGCCATTTTTTTCCATACAAATACATAAATCACGTCTTTATCCCTTACGGAGTAGACAGAGCCTAAGGTAACAAGATCTAAAGGCCATAGCATGATCATGGGCGTATAGGTGGAAACGGAAAACAAAATAGTGATGGGTTGTTAGCCGTATCGCCTATAACATGATTTCTAAAATATTCGCCCATACCCTCGATGGACTATAGTCTGGCAGCTAAATCACTGTAGCCAGATGACACTTCCAAATGTCATTTTACGAAATAATGATACCACATTTATTTCACTAGTGCTCGACTAAGGTCAATAATGAATGATTTGATTATTGAACGAATGAAATAGTTTATGAATGTCACATTCGTAGTTTAGTAATTTCAAATTAAGCGCGATACTTGTGAGGGGTTCAAGTTCATATTAACATAGTAGATAAAATGTGCGATGGCTTTATAATACACGTAAATAGTGACAGCAGCAGTGAAACTGATTCGGAATAATTTAAGTTTTTAAGTAAAAGTACAAAGGTAGAAAAAATATTAATGTGACAATTGTTGTTTTATTTATGGCAAAATGGGGAATGAGTTGAAAACTGGTAACTGATTTGACATGCTTCCGCACATTTTCAAATCGCGCTCTTACTCTACTACTAACTAGAAAACATACAGAAAACCTTATTGAACAAATTATTTTATTAGAATACGCCTTTAAAATTCTGTATTTCAACATAAATGACGCAAATTAATTTCATTACATCGTTCATTCTTTCATTCGCTCACTAAGTCACATCACTATTTAATATTAGCCAAAAACTGACAACACTGAAATTGTCATCTGGCTGCAGGCAGTGATTTATCTGCCGGACTATAATACTGCGATAGGTATATTTTTTAAACTCCCCATTTTCAATCTCGATTATGTGTATCAAACCAACAGAGATTAACCTATCACTACATAGTATTAAACAAAGTCGCTTTGCGCTGTCTGTCTCTATGTATGCTTAGATCTTTAAAACTGCGCAACGGATTTTGAAGCGATTTTTTTAAAGATAGAGTCATTCAAGACGAACTTTTAAATGTATAATTCTACGCAGACGAAGTCGCGGGCAGGAGCTAGTTGTTTTATAAGAAACAGAAAAGATCCCTGCGGACTAAGAGGATTACGTTTTGGTACTAAAATAACTTACTACTGCTCACACTTTACAAAGTGAATGGTCTTGTCAACCGTCAATCTTAATACACTCCATTGGCTAAGAAAAAGAAAACGTAAATAACCGAGAATTTTCTTATTTACACAGCTTAAAATATAAAGCCTTATTTAGACTGTTTGTCGGTTGAATGTTTTAAAAAATGTACCCTTTACCATACATTTTGACAATCGGATAGCCTAGTGGTTATTGACCCTGGCTATGAAGCTTGAGGTCCCGGGTTCGAATCCCGGTAGGGGTAGACATTTTTATGATGAATGCGAATGTTTGTGCCCGAGTCATGGATGTTGTATGTATTTATCTACATTATATAAGTATGTTTATCCGTTGCCTGGTACCCATATTACAAGCTTTGCTTAGTCTGGGACTAGGGCAATTCGAGTAATTTGTCCCATGATATTTATTTATTTCATTTACATTTTTTGGTTTTTCCGAATCAGAACCACCAGCGCTATTCATTTTTGTAAAGAAATAACTGTCTTTTATCCATACCTTCATCTGAGTCAGTTTCGTGATAACCCGCATTAAATCGTATGAAAAAAGTTCTCAAAATTGACAGAAAAGAAAACCCACTGACACTGTTTTTCTTTGCGATTTGATGCGCTTGAAGGTGACCAGCGCCATCTAACGTGACTCTTTCAACAAACCACAAAGCCCTACTTGGGTTCACTTATCTGCTAATCCTATGCTCGTCACGCACTTTGATCCCAATCATTTAATTTATCTTTCCTTAAGCCAAATCTCGGAACGTTTAAAAGATATTCATGAGTTATACCTATGATACTAGCGGTTGCCAGCGACTTCGTCTGCAAAGAATTCGTTTATCGCTATCCCGCGGGAACTACGCAATTTTCCGGGATAAAAAGTAGCCTATGTGCTATTCCAGACTTTTTTCTATCTATGTGCCGAATTTCATCCAGATCTGTTGGGCCGTTCTGGCGTGATTGAGTAACAAACAAACATCCATCCATCCATACTTTCTCATTTATAATATTAGTTAGATTTGAGTTTAAATCAAAGGGTACCTATTATTAAGTAAAAAACTCTGTTTCTATTTTACTTACCTACTTTTTAGAGAATAATCTGTATCATAATCATTAGAATTCGTTAAACATAAACCCTATTTTACAGGATCAAATAAGTCCGAAGCTTATTCAGAACGTTGCCATTAAATCATAAATATTGCGTGCCATATTTCACGCCCGGTCGAGCAGTATAAATTATTACATTTAACATTTGCGAAAGTACATTATAACAATAAATTGTTAATGTTTCGTTCACACGGGGCTTGTGTTAACTGTATCAGATTATACGTTGGTTTGTAACATTCTTTTTTTAGTAGGCTCATGAAGAAACACAAATTCGCTGTACACATTATTTATTTTAATATAAAAAATAATTATGCACATCCCAGCGCTTACAACAGAATTGCTGAGTAGAAAATGCAATGAAAATTAGATGTCTCCCTGCTTAGCAAAGGTCATCCCTTCGTTCCGCTAGAAAAGGCAAGAAATATTTTGAAAACGAAATAATAATAGATCGAAATGAATGATCATGATGTATCTTTCTGACCGATTTCGGGCTTGACGATGGCGACCACTTCGACTCCTAGCTGTCGGAATGAATAATACGTCAGCATCAGTAATCAGTTATTTGTTAGTGTCGTCAGATTTCGAAATATCGTTTTCCACCAATCATATTCAATATTTTAAAAGTTATTACAGAAACATTCTAAGTCATAAACGCCCAATTTTTATTGAAATGTACGAACATTGATCTAGGTACTAGGTAATACTTACCTAGATCAAATTGATCAAACTGAAACCTAGACGTCTAAACAGCATTATAAACTGAAATTAACCCGCAATTAATTGAACGATAGTAAAACCAGCTCATAAATGCCACCAATCACACAAGAATATAATTAAGCTGATATCAAATACAAACTGTCGGGTTACCATGACGTGTTAATGCGATTCAGTTTAGGTTCGCTCACTGTCAGATCCATATTAAAAATGACCGCTAAAACCTGAACTGAGCCGGTATTAAGACGTCATGGTCAGGGCCCTGTAATGGCAATGGGAATTACTTCTACTTCGACATTCATTCTTTTGTTTTTTAACTTTGCATACGCGAGGATGGAACCAAAGGTTCTTGGCGGTGCCCCAGCGGATATTGAAAAGTTTCCTCATTCGGTTTTCACGACGGCTGAGTGTAGTAAGAGGTCTTGGATTTGTGGGGCTTCTATCTTGAATCAAAGGATGTTGCTGACTGCGGGTCATTGTCTCCAGGGTTGCGTTGGACGCTATTCTATACATGCTTATGCGGGACATGGAACCGTAGGAAAGGTAAACTTGTCATGTTTTATTCCGGAATCTTTTTATTTTCAGATCTTAGTTAGGCCATGTAAATGTTAGTAAAGGCCAAGGCCAAAGGCTCTTTTACATGTCTTTTTTGAAACTACCAGCGCATTTGGAAAGACCATCATTGCCAAGAAAAATGCGCCGTAAGAAACTTGGAAGAAAGATTTACAACAATACTTAAATTCTACTTAACTTATATGTAATCTAACTAATATTATAAATGCGAAAGTATGGATGGATGGATGGATGGATGGATGGATGTTTGTTACTCAATCACGCCAGAACGGCCCAACGGATCTGGATGAAATTTGGCACAGAGATAGAGAAAAGTCTGGAATAGCACATAAGCTACTTTTTATCCTGGAAAATTGCGTAGTCCCCGCTGGATAGCGATAAATGAATTCTTTGCAGACGAAGTCGCTGGCAACAGCTAGTACATGCATAAAAGGGATGTATAAGGTCCCCAAGTTAAGTAGGTACCTTAAATTATATTAGTCTATAGTAGAGATGTATAAAGTCTCTACTGGTCAAAGTGAAAAAAAGATATGAGAAAGTAAAAAAGTAAGTAAATCTTCTAAAGCACGACATCGTTTGCCAATATTTTACTTAATAACTATAAATTTCAGATGACAATCGTAAGAAAAATTACCAAATACATGGTGCACCGGGATTACGAAGCCATAAAGTGCAAGAACGACATCGCAGTTGCCTTCACGACACCAAACTTGCTTTTGGGGAAACTCGTGCAAAGAGTTATCATCATGCAAAGTTTCCCAGGTGACGCGGAGGGGAAAGTCGCTGGATGGGGCATGGTAAGGGTACAAAAAATTCCTTGTAAAGACGGAAAAACAAACAAGTTATTCAACGAGACCCTTCTGTGAAAAAATCACTGATAGAAGTCCGTTCGCTCGAAGACATTATGCGGAGTCAGATGTCTTCCGCGTTTTGCCGTTTGCCGTCGGTCATGCTGAGGACACCAAATAACAATAAGGCATCTGATTCCGTGTAATGCCTGCGAGTTAATAGATCAGGTTATGATTGTCTCCCGAGCCCAAAAGCAGCGATCTCTTCCCGGACGAGGTATTCTTAGAGAATCACACGATAGATCATGACTACTCCCGAAATCTGGGGCTGTGATCGCGCCTGCAGCTCTCTTGTCCGATGCCCAATGAAGTTATTCTAGCATAAGATCAAAAATCAAAATCAAAATGTTTGTTTTGAAAATAGAACGCCAGGGGCCCTTTACATGTGTTTTTCGAAACAACCAGTGCTTTCGGACTTTTTTAAATACATCTACATAAGTAGAGCTATATAAAATTCTACTTAACCACTAAATAAAAGAAACACAGACTATAAAACTAAACGACACTGAAAATTAGAACACATGGAAAAATCCGAAAAGTAAAGCTATGGCTGGGAAACACAGACTATATTTAAAAATAATAGATTCAAAGTAAATTGTTCTACTACCTGCATCTGGGAGCACGGCAGTGCCCCCGCCAAGTCGAGTAAAACAAAGGCACGGCTGTACCATCCCTTTCTCGAAGCCATTCAGACCATTTTCAACTTCTCTATTTTATGGGGGTCCCCATGTTAGTAATAGTTTAGTACCTATTTACTACGTTCAATTGCATTATAAAACCTCTCTAACATCTCAAAGAAAGAGCTTAAAATACCCATTTATTTTTCTCAACAACTGGCGAGAAATCAATTTTATATTCGGCTACATTGTGTCTTATTTTCATGTTAGGATATTACCTTAATATAGGACGAGACCGGCTATAACTCACACCAGCTGAAATGGGTGGCTGTAAGAATGCAGCCCAAGAAGGTCTGCAAGCAGTTGGGCAAACTCAGCAAAGGCATGATGTGTGCTACGAACGCCTTTGGAACCTACCCTTCACAGTAAGATGTGGTACATGGGCCTTACCATGACGTCCTAATTCCGACTCAGTTCAAGTTTTAGCTGTCACTTTTAGTATGAATCTGACAGCGAGCGACCCTAAACTGAATCGCATTAAGACATCATGGTAAGGCCCCTGGGGCCTGAATCTCGTCTCTTTAAATCCCTTGCTGCAGTCAGGATTCTATCAGTCGCTACGCTCTTGATTCAATTCTAGAATCCTTCGCTTGCTCGAGATTCAAAATCTACACTCGCACCAAAAACGAACTTTGCTCTCTTGTTGCACAAATAACTATTGTGTGTTTTTATTTTCTGTATTTCTTTTTTTTGTCTTACTTAGTGCCTTAGTGTGGTGTGATACTGTAGGTAATACTGTGTAAGATAATTATAAATAAGTACATAAAAAGTATTTTTTCTCCCAGTGGCGACTCCGGGAGCGCTCTGATGCTCAGTAACATTCCAGTCCAAATTGGCGTCGTGTCCTTTAGGGATGCAGAACTACCCGAACTAGTAGTCTACTCTAATGTCTCTTACTACTACGACTGGATATACGATAGTACGAAGAAGCTGAACTGCGGTTAGAAGTTGTATTATTTTTGTAACAATAAAATAATTAGTAGCGGACATATTTGTGCATCTCATTTTGACGTCGTTATAAGTGATTCGGCAAAAAATGCCACGAAGGAAACCGGATTTCAGAATTCAAGGCCAGGGTTCGAGGTGTTAGACCTGTGTCTAATAAAGGTGTGATACTCCTGTGTGGCGACTCCTGCGCCATCTAGACATCAATTCACAAACTGCTACGACGCACGAGTAGCTAGTGCGGGTGACGTCATCTGTTCTTTATCGCGTTGTCGAAGTTTCTTAACTTCCGTGCTGTGGGAGTAAAGAAAAAAAATAGAATGTACCAGTTGCTTCTCTTCCCGCGCAGATGGTAAAAACCCATCGAGGGAATGGGCCTAGGAATCATGTTATAGGCGATGCGGCTAGCAACTCACTATTTTGATTCCCCTTTCCACCTATATGCCCACAATCATGATAAACGTGGCCTTAAGGTTTTCACAAAAAGCGACCGTTTTAGTTTTGTGCAAGGTTTTGGGACAACTACAAATTGTCTACTTGTAAGTACTGATTTATGTTTCCGACATTATATTATGTTTCCCTAGTATCTAACCTTCGGAAATTATTGAAAATAGATACATTTGCGAAGTAGCACTAGTTTCGCGGCTGTTATCGCCTTAATAATAACTGCTAATAAATAAAAATTGAAAAACCCCCTCGCAATTAAATTTTATGCCAAAACTGCCTGAAATTATTTTGGAAGAGAGCTGATACTTTTCAAACTGCTGAACCGATTTTTACCAAATATTACTAAGGACCACCGCAAGGAATCTGACTATAGAATGAAAAAAACCGCTTCGAAATCGGACCATCCGTTTCAAGACACACACAGAAAGAGTGACATTGACGTCAAATTTATAACACCCCTCTTTTTGCGTTAGGGGCTAAAAATAGAATGGATCATTTTTCAAAATGTTGAGCTTTAATCTGTATAACCCGCAGTTGGTATAACAGTCAAATTAACTGCAATCATCAAGTTTTATACCCCTACAATCAGCATACGACACGGTCGTTTGCCGAAGCCATTAAAACGAACGATACCGAGAAGTAAATTTAAGAAAAATAATGGCAGCGTTTTCTTCAAAAGTTTTCGCGGTTTTCTATTTCTTTTTATCGCCATGCGCCGGTAAAATGGAGCCTTATGTTGTTGGGGGAGATTACGTAAGGATAGACAAGTATCCACATTCGGTGTATCTATATGTGGAGAATGAAGGGGAGGCATGGATTTGTGGGGCGTCCGTTTTAAACCAGAGATTGGTGCTGACTGCTGCGCATTGCTTGGACGGGTGTCTGAATAACTGGTCTGTCAAAGCCTATGCTGGATCTGCAAACGTGAATGAAGTGAGTGACCACCTTAATACATACTTAAGTAACCTCAAAAGGAATGCTTCTTCATATTATCTAGCAGAGCCAGCGTCGTTAGCTTCTAAATTTCGAACAAAACTAGGGCCACACTTTATCTACGTCTTTTTTGATATCTTAAACTTAATGCGGCATTCACATTAAAGGTAAAATACGCACGAATTACTTAGGCAAGCGTGCTTCATATTAGGCCACATCATAGTCGAACACAGACTTATTTAAGAATAAAAAAGGAGCGAAATAGTAATGTATTTTTGTGTGTGTGATTTTCTCAGAAACTTCAAAGCTCTAGTCTGATGAAAGATTGTTTTTTCCCGGTTGATCGACGCCTCAGGGGACCCAAGAGCTGGCGTGTATTACTTCTAACCTAACTTTTATTGTAATTTTCTAGCTAAATATATTTAAGTATGTATTAACGTAATGTTTTAACGTCGTTACTATAAAGTACCGATGGCCGATGGGGTCAGAAGGTTCTCGAATGGCGTCCGCGGACCGGGAGATGAGCTGTCAGTAGGCCTCCAACAAGATGGAGCGACGACCTCATCTGGATCGCGGGATCGCGGTGGATGCGGAAGACACAGGACCGGTCCGAGTGGAGAGCCTTAGGGGAGGCCTATGTCCAGCAGTGGACGTCTTTCGGCTGACATGATGATGATGATGACTATAAAGTAACCTATTTCCATTTTAGATGCAGGTTGAGAGACTTGTCTCAAAATACATAATCCATGGTTCCTACGACGCTAGGAGAAGCTTAAACGACATCGCTATAGCTTATTTGAAGAAGCCATTGCAGTTCGGACGCACCATCAAAAGGGTGTTTGTGAGGCCCAACTTCAAGGGGGTGAAGGATGCCCTCGTCGCGGGGTGGGGAATGATCAATGTAAGTAGAAACACTATAGTAGTCCTCCAGGTTGGCAACGCATCTGCAATCCCTCCAGGGTTGCGGGTGTCTATGGGCAGTGGTGATCGCTTACCATCAGGTGACCCACTTGCTCGTTTGCCTTCCTATTCACATAAAAAAAAAAAAAAAAAAAAACTTTTTCCTGTAACTATGTACAAAGTCAAACGTGGCTTACATGTAAAAAAAATATTTCATGTAAAAAAAAAAGAAAAAAAAGTTAGAACCATTCATTATGTTTGATTTTGATAACATTGGTTTTAAAAAAGGTAAGTAGGGGAAAAAAGAGTTCTATGAACACCCCCCGGTACTGAATATGGTTTAACATTACGTTTCAAAACCATTCCGTAATAGAAGAACTGCTTTGCGAGACTTGCTTCTTTTTGCACGTAATGTTTTTGATGGGATTTACTTTTACACGGAAAGAGTTTCACTTCTAAATTTAATTCATGGATATGACCTCCGTAAAGTAACGTCAAGATTGCTCTATCATTTAAATTATCGAGATAACAAATTAATCATTACCTACTACAGGATCAGACAGAGGAACAAACTGAACAACTGAAAGCGGTGACGCAAAAATTACAGAAAAAATCAACTTGTATGCAAGTAGGAGAAATGCTCAATGGCATGATGTGTGCGATGAATAACAAGAAGAATCGTCCCTCAAAGTAAGAATTATAAACAGGGGCCTTACCATGACGTCCTAATTCCGACTCAGTTCAAGTTTTAGCTGTCACTTTTAGTATGAATCTAACAGCGAGCGAAACTAAACTGAATCGCATTAAGACGTCACTGTAGCGCCACCGTAGGGTCTATACAAACATAAATAAGACTATCAGAATATAGAATAACAACAAAGTGTATGTTTAGGGACATGGACTTATTGATGGTTTTTAATGTCTATTGTCCGCGTATCAGACAAAATCTGGGCCACGACTTTGCGCGACTTATGTGGCACATGATTTTCTAGTACATTGCGTGGGTTGTTAGTTGATCGCCGTGCGGTGAGCGTCATGATCACGCAGTGAAAAGAAAAATCGCTCACCGCACCAGAGCATTAACGCCCAAGATGAAAATAATTTTGCTCCCGAGTGGCTCATACAATTTTTCACACCGAAACAACTTCAAATGATTGCTTTTGCAAAAAAAAACACTTAGAAAAGCCTTGAACAGAAAAGTTGCACTTTGATCCCTCTCGACAGCAAAGCTTACTTTTCTGAATGAGAGGTCCGAAAATAACTATTTCTGTTCTTGTGTCCAACAGAGGTGACTCCGGCAGCGCCCTAGTCAGCACCGAAGGGCAGCAGATCGGGCTGGTTTCCTTCAGACACCCACACGCTCCCGAGTTGGTAATCTACACCAACGTTTCCTACTTCTATGACTGGATACAAAAAACTTCGAAGAGGTTGTATTGTCCACCGAAGAAGGAATGATTGTACATTTATTTAAAGTTGCTACTGTATAATTTATGAAACTTAAGAGCCACTGAATATATTGTTCGGATAGAATTTATTTAAAGCTTCTTTTATTGCATAAGGCAGTTGTTTCTCCGCGTCCAATGAGAAGAAAATCCAAAAGTACAAATTCCGTTGTAGTTCGCCGTACTAATAACTAATATTATAAATGCGAAATGCGATGGATGCGATGGATTTTTGTTTGTTACTTAATCACGCCAGAACGGCCCAACGGATTTGGATGAAATTCGGCACATAGATAGAGAAAAGTCTGGAATAGCACATAGGCTACTTTTTATCCCGGAAAATTGCGTAGTTCCCGGGGGATAGCGATAAACGAATTCTTTGCAGACGAAGTCGCTGGCAACAGCTAGTTATTGATATTTAAGTTATCTCATAATTTAACACGGAATACGGGAGTATGTAGAGTAGGGAGTGTTCATAGGACACCAGTCGCAAGTCGATACCATTTTTAACAGACTTCATAAAAAATGGAGGCTCTCAATTTGGTTGTATTTTTTCTTACACGCTGTAAGCTTGAGAACACCTAGTGACACTCTAAATTGATAGAGATTTTGCTTCTTTTGTTTATTTACTGTGCAAAATAAACATAAAACAAATACAATTGACAAACACTGGAATACATGCACAAAGGCGGGCTTATCCCTTTAAGGGATCTCTTCCAGTCAACCATTGAGTGGATGAGGAGTATTATATTAGGGACGGACGAGTGAGTTTAAAAAATACAAATACTGAGAGCCAATACATAACTTTACCGGATAATCTACTGCATACTACCCATAATATATTATCAATAAAATCTAACACATAAAATAGCTGTATTTTTTTAGTTTCGTCTCAGTTATTAAATCATCGGTCTAATCTAACTTAGTTTACTTACTGTATCTATACAAAAATCAGACGTAAAGTCCTAACTATACTAGTATACTAGTATATTTCCTAACTGGCGCACGCACCATCTCTTTCTATCCTCATCCAATACCGTTCAACAGAAAGAAACGGTGAATACAAATTGTAATTCCGAGTGCGTTACAGCATACCTAAGGCCTAAGATACTCCTCAATTTTCTATCAAAAAACTTCAGTTTCTCTCTTTGAACCAGCCAAACAAGTACAAATCCTCCTAAGTAAAGATTTCCTTTCATTCGCTTTCAAAAAACCTGATATTCTTGTCCAAACTCAAGACTGGTCATTCAGGATAACTCGGGACTAAGCGAAGATAAAGTTTTATGCTCCAGATACAAAAATTGATGGAATATTAGCCTAAACGTTGTACCTACATGGAAATTGATTACTTTACGAGCGCAGACGTAATAGCTTGGCTTCATTACCCCATCTACGCCCGATCATAACACAATCACAATAATTCACGCTCGAATACAACCACTTCATTTTTGATAATGGCAACGTCATTCCACGACGGAGTTCAGTGATATTTAACATGCCACTAAACTTATAAATTAGTAATGACGATGACGATTACTATCGTCATGAAAGTCGTTGTGTTTCCTCTTTTCTTGGTGGGTATTTCTGCTATGGAGAGTCGAGTTGTTGGGGGGAATTTTGCTAGTATTAAGAAGTTTCCTCATTCGGTATTTCTCGAATGTTACTGTGAAGATGGGGAATCGATATGTGGAGCGTCGGTGTTGAATCAAAAGATATTGCTGACTGCTGGACACTGCATGAACGATTGTACGGGAACGTGGTCTGTGAAAGCGTATGCTGGAAGCGAGCATTTAGAAAAGGTAAAGTAAAACATTTTAATGCGTCCGGAAAGTAGTCAAACCCAACTCGAAGGCTGGTAGGACTAGAGCCAAAGTCGCTCAACGAGCTATAGAGAGAGCTATGCTGAGTTTCTTTGCGTGACAGAATCCGGAATACGGAGGTTCGCCGAAGAACTGGAGTCACCGACATAGCTCGAAGAGTATGTATTGAAGTGGCAATGGGCAGGCCACATCGCTCGTAGAACAGACAACCGTTGGAGGAGAAAAGTTCTCGAATAGCGACCACGAAGAGAAAAACGCAGTGTTAGCAGGCCTCCCGCTAGGTGGACCGGCGATATCGTGAAAGTTGCGGGAAACCGGTGTAGGTATGCAGGCGTTCTAAGGGGGCGGCCTTTGTTCAACAGTGGACGTCTTCTGGCTGATGATGAGAACCTTGAGCGAGGTCGGTTCAGATTACTACCACCGTCCTATCGTCAAGGAGTAGTGCTTACGTTGCTGAGTTCCGGCGCGGAGAGTAAGACAACTCGTGAAATTGCAGGCATCAGAAGCTTATGATGATATGGCTTCTATCTTAAGTCTTATCAACACATCTGCAATCCTTAGGTGTTTTATCTTTTTCAGATGTCAACTCTGAGACAAGTCTCGAAGTACATAATCCATCGCAATTATAACCCGAGATCGTTTGAAAATGACATTTCTCTGGCAGTCCTATCGAAGATTCTGAGTCTTGGAGCGAACGTTAAAAGAGTTATCGTGAGAGACCGACTACCGAACGCGAAAGACGTTGAAGTCGCCGGTTGGGGCATTGTAGACGTAAGTTAACACAACTCTGCCTTTCAGTCCCTACTTGTAACCGGATTCGGTAATTACAGTTAAGGCGCTGTCAACAGCAAATGACCTTGAGCAGCGCCACTCTTCACACATACGGTTCGCGTGCCTGTGAGTGAAAGAGAAGAAACTATTTCGACAGCTTGGCGCGCGTCTAAAATCTTGCAAATAAGACACAAATAGGAAGAAAAAAAAAACTATGGATTATTTGTGAAATGTAACTCATTAGCCGTATAAGTATGAATATGTTGACTTCATGTTTTTAATTGCAGACCCATACGTCGTAAAAATAAAGACATAGAACCGTTTAATGATGATTTTAAGACCAATCTTTGCAATTATTTTCTATCGAGCCGATTTTGTTCAATTATGTATCGAGTCCGTCTAGCGTGTTTGAAATATGATGAAAATTTACATTATATATTTTTTGTATTTTTTTTGTGTGTAGTTTTTCATTTCAACAAAATTAGGTGTTGTCAGCCTCTTAAAATGAGTGTCATTGTTACGTTTCTGAACTAATTTCTGTGTTAGTTCCAAGTTTGCGCTACCTGTAGCGCCACCGCTTCTTCATAGATTCAACTTTTGCTTGGGAGTTCGAGTCGAGTTACCTCCGCGTGTGGTCAAGAGCTGCGGTTCGTTTTTGGTTCCGTCCTGGGGGAGAGCAGTACTTGGTCGTGCACCCTGGGTTAATGATTTCCTGGCAAATTCTGAGGCATATCATTATCTGTTGGTTAAGAACCTGACACGGAGGGGGAGGGGTCTCCTGACCGTGTTACCCTACTAGTTGACGACATTTTGTCATAAGCTTTTGGAATTTATTTTTATTACTTTGACATTGGCGAAATTGGCGTCGTAATGATCATATGCCACAAATAAGAAGAACTTGCGCTTGCCATTGTTGTGACTTGTGTTCGTTTTTCCTTGCACTAACTAAACCTTAGGTAGGATAGGGCTCTTCAAGACCCACTAAGCCATAGAGTTACACCGTCGGCTTCATCTAAACTTTCCATCAGGTGTGATAGTTCTGGTCTTATACTCCGAAGTTCGATTTTCGAAGTTAGTTTCGTGCCGTTTCGCTCTCACTAATATTATTAATTTGAGAGTGAGAGGGACGGTATGATACGAACATCGACAGTCAAATTTCGGACTAGCCCCCCTGGTCAGTCCTACGTAAAAAAAAGAAAACTATTTCGGATTGTTATTTCCTTGCTACGAGACGGAAAGAAATTGAATAAAAATCGTTCCCATTACATAACTGGCTACAAATCAAATGTCTGTGAAACTACCAAATTTGATTACTGTTTACGAAGCTTACGAATGTCTCGTGTTCAGGGTATGAGGTTTAATGTATTATTTTTCCTCATAGAAAACTGATATCATATTTTTCTTGAGGATTTTTTAAATCAAATCAAAATTGTGTACATCTCTCGAATTTGTAAAGAACACCATACAGTACTTTCACTAGTGGTGGTCGTTATTACAACAGCAGATAACGTAATGCATTATTTGCACGCAATGATCAACACATTATCGAATCGTCAACTATCCTGTTATCATTATTCGTTGTCTGTTGCCAACGTTGTTATTAGCTGTTGCTGTTTGTTGTCAGTCAGTACAATAACAAATAAGGTAACAGAGCGTTGTTTTGCTTTTGTTCCCGTACGTTTTTATTACGCTGCGATCGCGCGCGTTGTATCGTAACATTCGAAACATAACGAAATAAGTATAACAATTATTTAATAATAAGTTCATTATCGTTTTGGAAAACAGCAATAATATATAACAGACAACAGTTTACAATTACAGCTATTTAAGAATAACACAACACTGTTATTCATTATTGTAAAACAGCCGTTATGCCACCACTAACTTTCACAAGTGATCGAAAAATGCATTATTTTTTTATTTATTTGATGTGTTGTGGTTGTCATAAATAAACTTTATTTCTTTCTTTAAATCCCACAGGAGGAAACAGACGAGCAAGCAATAAAATTGAAGTCCGTAGTGCAAACTCTGCAACCGAAGCAATATTGCGAGCAAGTAACATCGGGGACCGGGGCGTTATGTGCCAAGAACTCCGCTACTCAACACCCTTCACGGTAATTTACTTTTCTAGCTTTTCCTTGTTACTTTCAATAGTGTGTTCCACGCTGGTCTGTAATTAAAAAAAACATAAAATGTACGTAGAATGTATGTAGAAGAAGGTGTGAAAGAAGGCGCGTCTGGCTGTTCACAGAGGGGTGCTCGTTCCAACACTAATGTACGGTAGCGAAAGTTGGGTATGGCAAAAGAAGCATGAAAGCAGAATAAATGCAGTAGCAATGAGAGCGTTAAGAAGCATGGAAGGTGTATCACTGAAAGATAGAATAAGGAATAGTGTGATAAGGGAACGTGCTGGTGTGAAATAAGATATAGTGACTAGGATAGAAAAAAAGTATGCTTAGTTGGTTTGGTCACGTAGAGAGGATGGATGAAAGAAGATTAACTAAACAGATTTATACGGGGAGTGTGAATGGGTGCGTTGGGAGGGGAAGGCCTAGGCGGACGTTCCATGATCAAATTGGGGACGTTTCGGAAAAAGGCCAGGTCAAGAGTACCCGAAACCGACGAGCATGTATGAAGAGATTGATGAATATGGATGAAGCCAAAGAGGTATGTCAGGATCGTAGCAAGTGGAACAAAGTAGTATCTGCCTACCCCTGTGGGAAAGAGGCGTGACGATATGTATGTATGTATGTATGTATGTTCAAGATATTCAGTGATAAATCTATTTTTTATTTGCAGGGGTGATTCGGGCAGTGCGTTAGTAACAACTAACGGTGAACAAATAGGCCTGGTGTCTTTCAGATTTTCAAAAATACCGGAATTAGTGGTGTATACCAACATCCCGTCGTATTACAGATGGATTATGAGCAACGCCGTACGTTTGAACTGTAACGGAAAATAAAGAATGTTTTGTAATTGTAAAAATAGTTGAAGCAAGTGAAGTGTATAAAGAAAAAAAATTGGACAAAGGTTCAGATGTCCTATCACGAAATTTTGTACATAATTGACAAAAGCAGCCAAGCAGTCCAGTAAGAAAAAGAAATGCAAAAGAAAGAAGGGCTATATTGTGGGGTGGAATAAACACATAGCTGGTGTTCACAGGGAGGCTCGGCAAAAGTTTTTAAGTTGCTGGAAAGCCTTCCTCAGGACCTATATATGGGGACATGTGCCAAACAAGACGGCTTTTTAAGTCCAAGCTTAAGTGGTGTCAGGACAGAGAGGAGCAAATAAAAAGAGACATCCTAGCAATGAACCATGCGGCGAAAGACTTTAAAAGCTTTTGGAGTAATACAAAAAAAAACTTAATGTACGACCCGGTGTCCCTGTGAGCATTGGTGGCGTGGTCGGTTCCAGGGACATAGCTAACAATTTTAGAGAGCTGTTCACTGTAAAATCATCTCTAACTAGTGGACAACAGGAGGTTTTCGATGGTGAGACCATTGCGGGAGACAGCAGTATTATGTTCTTTGCCAGAGATGTGGCATCAATCATAAAGGCTATGCAGCGCGGTAAGTCTCCAGGGCATGATGGTCTCAGCATCGAACATCTTAAGTACGCTGGAGTTCATCTTCCTCGCGTGTTGGCTATGTTCTTTACATTGTGCCTGCGACATGCGTACCTGCCAGATCATCTCATGAGGACGATAGTTGTGCCCATAGTAAAGAACAGGACGGGGGACGTGTCTGACATCTCAAACTATAGACCTATATCACTGGCTACCGTTATCTCTAAAGTTCTCGATAGTCTGATTAATGAACAGCTTAAAAAACACATAAAGCTACATGACGCACAATTTGGGTTTAGAGCAGGTTTGTCTACGGAATCGGCTATTGTGTGTCTTAAGCGGGCTGTCGGGTACTACAAGGACAGGAAAACACCCGTATACGCGTGCTTCTTGGACTTGTCCAAGGCGTTTGACCTGGTGGCTTACCATGTGTTATGGGAAAAGCTGAGTCGTACGACTGTGCCAGCAGAATGTGTTACGCTCCTCAAATACTGGTACAGCAACCAGGTTAATCAGGTAAGGTGGGCAAGTACGATGTCCGATGAGTACAAGCTCGAGTGTGGTGTCAGGCAAGGGGGGCTGTCGTCGCCTATTTTGTTCAACCTCTATGTAAACCAGTTGATTGAGGAGCTCAGCAGCATGCATGTAGGATGCTATATTGACGGTATCAGTGTTAATAATATTAGTTACGCTGATGACATGGTGCTGCTGGGTCCCTCCATCAATGCAATTAGGCAACTGGTTAGCAAATGTGAGGGCTACGCCGAGCAACATGGCCTGAGGTACAACTCTAAAAAGAGTGAGGTTGTTGTATTCAAATCAGATAAATATAACCCCACAGTTGTGCCTCCGGTAGTGTTGGGCGGTGTTGCTCTTGAGGTGACAGACAAATTTAAATATCTGGGGCATGTGGTCACGCCGGACTTGAGAGATGATCTGGATATAGAGAGGGAGAGGAGGGCACTGTCTGTGCGAGGCAACATGATAGCTCGCAGGTTTGCACGTTGCACGAAGGAGGTTAAAATCACATTGTTTAGGGCATACTGCCAAACCTTCTACACCAGCAGCCTGTGGGTAAGTCACTCGCAGCGCGCATACAGTGCGCTCCGGGTACAGTATAACAACATATTCAGGATGCTGATGAAGCTGCCGCGACGCTGTAGCGCGTCGGGTATGTTCGCGGAAGCTCACACTGACGGCTTCCACGCCATCAGAAGGAAAAGAGTTGCGTCGCTGCTGAACAGGGTGCGCGCCAGTTCCAACAGCATCCTGAGCATGTTTGCGGACCGCCTGGACTGCCCCATGACAAAGCATTAGGTGGGGATCATTACTGGCCAAATCAAGTAATGATCTTCACCCAATGTTGCTTTATATGTAATTTTGTGCTAGTAGTATTAAATTAAATTAAATTTGTATAATTTGTTTTTATATTTTTATTTCCATTTTCATTTTAATTAACTAACATAGTGCTCTAAGTTGTATTACTAACCCGATATGGACCTTGATGTCCGAAATAAATGTTTTTTTTTTTTTTTTTTTTTTTATAATAAAATAAAAGCCACTTAAAATGTAAAAAAAGTTTTATTTTTCTATTTACTCATACTTAGTATGTAGGTACCCATTTGAAAATCTAGTCCAAAGCCTATCATTAGTAAAAGTGGCGATCCTATAGCGCCACCTAGTTGTCGACTACATAAACTGCTACGACGCACAAGTAGCTAACGACGGTGACGTCATCTGTGTTATGCATCGCGTTATGGTGAAAAGGTTCTGTACTAAACGGAGTAAATTTTAATGGCAATTAATTTATCAAATTAACGCTTAAGGCCTACAGCCACAGGTGCTAATATCATGGGATGCGACGTCGGAAACCTCCTCGAGAGCTCTAGCGTTACAGTTCCCTTCTAACAGAGGCTCTTGGCCTCACGGGAGGGGAAGGGTAACGCTTAGGCCGGTGCACCCTGGGCAACAACGGATGCATAAGACGCATTTTCCACACCATAAAAAATGGTGCTATTATCATGAACGCGAAGTGTATATGGCTGTCTGTTACCTTTTTATGCTTAAATCAAACCAATTTAGTTGCAATTTGCGACAGGGAAGTTTCAGTCCCGGGAAAGGTTAATTTTTATTCCGGAAAATCGCATAGGTCCTGCGCGATATAAGCAAACTCTGCGCAGACGGAGTCGCGGGCGAAAGCTAGTAAGCAAATAAAACATTAATTACCTACATGCATAATTAAGTCTTCAAACTAGACTATAAAATCTAGCTCAAGTATCCTTTTTTTTTTTTTTTTTTTTTTTTACTTGGCATCGACACCACGGTCGTAACGTAACTGACATTAAAGAAAACTGAAATCTAAAACGATGAAAGAAAGTGTGATGAGAGTCTTAATATTTTTATTTTCAGCCAGTGTTATATTAGTGGAAGTTGCAAGCAAACTACGCAAAATAGAACCTTTAGTTTCGGGTGGTTTGACACCTAATATAGAAATGTACCCTCATTCAGTGTATCTACTAGCAAATTGCAGAGAGAAATGGCATTGTGGCGCGTCTATTCTTAACGAAAGGATTTTGCTTACGGCCGGCCAGTGCGTATATGGATGCGAGGGAAAGTGGAACATGAGAGGGTATATGGGGCACGAAGTTTTAGACAAAGTAATTTTAATTTTTCTAGCTCTGTGTAATATTAAAGGTCAACTCTTGTCAAGGTTCTATGTACGCAATGGACATATTTATGGTGTTATAATTGATACAATACAGATACGGATAATCTAGTAGTGCTTGGTTAAAGAACGAGATTATGAAGCGACGGGTTTGATCTCAAGTCGGGGCCGATACTATGTGTTAAAAATACGAATGTTTGCTCTTTAGTCTTGATTACATTTTAGGTCGCTCTTTAAGCGTACTAAATAACCGCAGTTACATATTAAACAGAAAAGCTTTAAAATTCATCAGAAACCAATGCAATACCCATCCATTCCCATATATCCTAAAACCTGAGGTTACTAGGAAGGAACACTTATTTAAAAAGTATAAGTTAGTTCGTCCATGACGCCCTGCAAGGGCACACAATAACAATTTATCACTAAAATCTAGGAATACAAATTTAAATGTCAATTAGTTAATAATGTTAATTTAAATCATGCAATTGTATCGTATTCATTAAATGAAATTTAAATTCGCTAATATTTATGTCAAGGAGTTTACCAGGGAGGGTTAGGAGGGTACTTACTCAGTATGTGTCGAGTATTAAAACTCAACATGATTCAGCTTTTTGCGTTTCATGTAGTTGCTAAAAATATGAAGCTTTAGATTCGAGGTGTATTTTGTGTACTGTTTCTACCTTCCTTGCATTTCAGATGACAATAGTCAGAAAAGTATTAAAGTACAAGATGCATCGAAAATACGACAATAGGAATTTTCTTAACGACATCGCTTTGGTTTACCTGAAGAGCGATGTTCCTTTTGGCCCAAACGTCAAAAGGGTTATAATATGGGAAAAGGATTTGAGGCCTTCAGTTGCGCTAATTGCTGGCTGGGGAAGTATAGATGTGAGTATTCGATAACGCTAAAACATGATGTCATTTTCATGTTTAACTAGGTGTTGGTTAACAGGTTCTAATAATTACGTTAGACCCACCTATTTTGCTATCATGCTGAGTGTGGCCCTTTTGGCACTTTCGGCACATAATTTATTTTTTGAAATGTTCTTTTTTGCTTTTTTTATGTGTCGTATTGTGTCAATAAATGTTTTATTTATTTCTTTCTTTTTTCTATTTTCCATGCTGGTCTGGGAGCAAAAAAATATAGTGTATTAGTGTAAATAACCGGTTTGCTCATGCTGTGGGCAATTGTGATTAAAGTGAGGGTAGTTGTTCGCTGTCGCCACACGCTTCGGCGGGGGGAGCCGGGCGGACAGAGCGCGCGAGCGCAGTGCTCGTCGCGCCTTGGCCCCCGTCGCACCGTGATTAAGAATCTCGGATGATTCGAAACAGTCGGACCTTTTCCGACGCAATAAAACGTGAGTAATCCGGTTATTTACATTAATGTGTCTGAGCCTCACGGTAGTTTTATATTAATCAGCTATATATATATATATATATATAATATATATATAGTAATATAGAGTGTAGGTAGTAGGTACCAACTTCTTCTCTTCACGCGCAGGAGCCTTACCATGACGCCTTAATGCGATTCAATTCAGGTTTTAGCTGACAATCTTAGTAGGTATGGATCTGACTGAAAGCGAACCTAACCTGTAGGCTTATTGTCTAACTCCCTCGCAATCGCCATCGTGTTCATTTTGACAGTTCATGTATATATATATATATATATATATATAATATATATATAGTAATATAGAGTGTAGGTAGTAGGTACCAACTTCTTCTCTTCACGCGCAGGAGCCTTACCATGACGCCTTAATGCGATTCAATTCAGGTTTTAGCTGACAATCTTAGTAGGTATGGATCTGACTGAAAGCGAACCTAACCTGTAGGCTTATTGTCTAACTCCCTCGCAATCGCCATCGTGTTCATTTTGACAGTTCATGTATGGGCTGACAATTGGCATCGGAATCAGCTAGCTGTCACAGTCATACAAGAACTGTCAAAATGAACACGATGGCGATTGCGTGTGAGTTAGACAATAAGCCTACAGTAGGCCGAAATTGATTCGCATAGACGTTATGGCCCGATCGTAAAAGCCCATCGAGGGAATGGCCGAAAATTTTAGGAATCATGTTATAGGTGCAAATTTGATTAGATCTGTAGTTTTGAAGATATACCTAAAGAGCCACCCACTACCTACACCACTTTCGAGTGATGTGCTTTCAAGAATCGGGGATTTTTAAGTTTAGAGTAGGCGTACAAAAATAAGTTACATTTTTTTTTCACTCTTTCATCATACCTAGTCTATAATGTTATTGTTGTACTTATAAAAGTTGTATATTCTGCAGCAATACGAAGAAATACCGTCAAATCGCTTGAAGTCAGTGAAACAAACTTTGAGGTCACAAGGATATTGTAACCGAGTGTACAAAGGATTAGACAAGGGTGTATCAATCGACGGCATGTTCTGTACTCAAGACATAAACGATAACCGTCCCACGTTGTAAGCTTTTTAATTTTATAAAAAGTTAAAGGTATCTGTCGCACAAAACCACGTATAATAATTATGATCTAGAGTAGGTAGAAACTAACCCTTTTTTATTACTTATTCCGTTAGACTTCCACATGACATTGTTATATTTAAAGAAATTTATGGAGTGATGGACTTTGTATGCTTGTGTATTTGTATGTAAAAATAATCTCTGTAACTGCTACCCTGATTCCAAAAACGATTTCATCAAGAAAGCTACACTAGCTTTAATTAACATATTTAGTTCACTTTTGTCTCAGAAAAGTCCAAAGTTCCCGCTAGCAAACAAAGTCCAGATAAACCTATATTATTATAGCTATCTCTTAGGCACTTGTCCCACCGCCGGCGAGTAGCGAGAAGAGAGCGTTTTTTAGTATGACAATTTTGTCGCTTTTGTCGCCTGGCGACAAAAGTTCCATACTTAATAACACTCGCTTCTCGCTACTCGCCGGCGGTGGGACAAGTGCCTTACTATAAATTTCATAGGTATATGTTAGCTAAGGTGTTGTCTATTCGTTTATTTCCACAGTGGTGACGCTGGCTATGCGCTAATGGCGAACAATTGGACTCAAATCGGAATAGTATCCTTCAAGACAACTTTAAGAAACGACTTTATCGTTTACACTAATGTCACGTACTACCGCAATTGGATAGAGACTAAATCGAAATCTTTGCACTGTCACGGAAAGTCAGTTAAATAATAAGGGAAAGGGATATGAGAGAAGTGAGGGATGTTCGAGTTAAGACCAATTGCATAAGATTTTAAAATTATCAACTTGTACAAATCCGGATTATCCGGTTTTTCGGATTTTTATTAATATTTTAAAATTTTCATGTAATTACATGTTCTTTGAAAACTAATTGTGTTCAATTTTATTGTTTTTAGAATTTCCCTAAGAATATATAAAATAAAACTGCAAAAATCTTTATAATCCGCGTTTAATCAGTCCAGTACTGCTGTGTCTGCAGTACAGTACTACCGGACCGGCCGACTAGCTAGATCTAAAGCTAGGTAGGAGGTAGCCAGCAAAGCGCGGAAGGGAGAGGGATAGATATGCCACGTGGCGGGGAACGAAACGAACGCATGAATGAATGAAATGAAACGAAATTCAATAGGAAATTCTGGTTAAATGTCAATTTTGTCAACTGTAATTGAAATCCGAAAAAACCGGATTTTTATGCTAAAAATCAGAATTTATAAAAGGCGACAAAAATCCGGATTCATCCGGTTATTTCGGATTTCGGATTATCCGGATTGCAATCTCTACCGCTGCGCTATCGAAACTGCGGCATAAAATTATCGTCTTGAACGCGTTAGTGTAAACGTCTGTATTCATCATCTCCATCATGTCAGCTGAAAGACTCCACAAGTCCACTGCTGGACATAGGCCTCCCCCAAAGCTCTATTCGGACCGGTCCTGCGCCTTCCGCATCCACCGCGATCCCACGACCCTGATCAGGTCGTCGCTCCATCTTGTTGAGGCCAACCAACAGCTCGATTCGATTACTAATAGAAAATTGGGCCGCCACTGCTAGGGATTCGTGACAGCACAAACCACAAACTATTCTCGCGTTGCAGTCTCGAATACTATTAGAACTGGGGTTTTGACTCGGTTTAGCTGTCATTTTTAGTATGGAACTGAGCGTTAAGACGTCATGGTAAGGTCCCAGACCGCTAGAGTTTCGCTATATCCTCGAAAAAAAAACTGGATTGTGGATGAAGCCGCAAATAATAGTTAGTTATTGATCAAATTGGGGACGTTTTGGAAAAAGGCCAGGTCAAGAGTACCCGAAACCGACGAGCATGTATGAAGAGATTGATGAATGTGGATGAAGCGAAAGAGGTATGTCAGGATCGTAGCAAGTGGAACAAAGTAGTCTCTGCCTACCCCTGTGGGAAAGAGGCGTGACGATATGTATGTATGTATGTATTATTGAATAAAATAATATAAATGGGTACCGACCAACCTAGCTAGCTATATTTAGGTAAGTAGTTTCAATTAGGTATAATCAAACAAAAAAAGATAACTAGCTCCACCTAATATTTTGCAACGGAATCAAAATGGTAATTTTCTGCAGGACCTTCAGCTAAGTAAGTATAAGTACACATACAATAATGTATATATACAGAAACAGAAGTAGTGCAAAAATGATTCCATGACATTTCGTTGAATTTTATCCGGTTTTCAACTTTAGTAATTTTATTAAAGTCGTGTATACTAAGTATGCTCGACTAATTAAGTAGGTAGGCATAGTGTTCTTTTCGCTGCCGCCAGGGCGAGCGCTCTAGAAGGAAGGACTACGAATTAGTCCGAAACATGTCGGGCATCACTCGGCGAGTTAACCGTTTGTGTCATTACGATTATATTGATTTAGATACTCGTGATGTTTTTAACGACAGACTTAGGTAGTACTCATACTCTAAATAACACGTTTCTTTATTTTAAGATTATTATGTTTAACTACCTACCATTAATAATATAATAATAATACTTAATAATATTTGGGAACAATTTACACAAATTGACCTAGTCCGAAAGTAAGCGCTAGTAAGGCTTGTGTTGTGGGTACTAGACAACGATATTGACCATTGACTTAACAATGATAACTACTTACTCTACTCCCACCCACTTAATTAAAAGCAATTTGTTTCGGTCGTATTCCAAACCAATAAAACTGATAATGAGACTCGAACAATAAAACCGTTGCATTCAAAATTATATCGCCGCCATGACAGTTACCATTCTACTCCAAATTTTCTCCGCTTGTGTTAGCTTGGTACTTGTGCACAGTCAGTCCACCCAATCCCACATGGAAGGCCGTATTGTAGGAGGTGATACGGCTAAGATGAAGTATTACCCACACTCTGTGTACTTGGAAGCTAATTGTGACGAATCGGAGTGGCACTGCGGGTCGTCCATTTTGAATCAGAAAATACTCCTCACTGCTGCCCATTGCGTTCATGGCTGCGTGGGAGATTGGGCCATCAACGCATTTGCTGGTCACGAAATCATTAAAGAAGTAAGGTTCAAAATCCTATAATGAGACGGACTTCCTGTTCCTGTTTCGATAATTGCTGATACTGTGCTATGGATAAATAGAATGGAAGACTTAATAAAAACAGTAGTTCCCTTTCGAGTTTAAGAACTTGTGGTAAACAGTAGGTTTATTGTCTAACTCGCTCGCAATCGCCATCCTGTTCATTATGACAGTTGTTGTATGAATGTGACAGCTAGCTGATTCCGATGCCGATTGTCAGCCCATACATGAACTGTCAAAATGAACACGATGGCGATTGCGAGCGAGTTAGACAATAAACCTACTGTTTACCACGAGTTCTTAAACTGGAAAGGGAACTACTGTTTTTGTTTTTGTTTTTGTTAGTTCTTATTCTTATTCTTATTCTTAAGCCTACAGGTCTATACACATAACTAGGTAGTCTCACTCAGGCATAGGTACAAAAGCGGAGTATAAGAGTAAGTAACAAAAAGTCAGGATCTTACTTTGTTTTGTTTTTAGCTAACCATATCTACCCTACATGGCCTTAGACAACCCTGGTACAATGCCGGATTTAGAGCTCTGGAGGCCTCTGGGCAATACAGAGTGGAGGCCCCTGGCCCCAAATTATTTTCCTGTCCAAGTTCTGTTTACTAGTCTGAATTTGATTTTTTTTTCGAAGTCTATTGTGGCGGCCCCTCTTTTGTGGAGGCCACGGGGCTGTAGCCGGATCGAGCCTCCCTTAAATCCGGGCCTGCCCTGGTATCTGGCATATTGCTTAGTCAGCTTATTTGCAGCCACATTGCTGACCACAAACCTAGATGCTCATAAAATGAGAGGGCTTGAGCTGTGGATTCGACATAGTGCGGATCGAAAACTTCAGTTACTTAGGTACCACAGAATCATTCGGACTAAGAAACTTCCCAAACACACATAAATCACGTCTTTATCACTTAGGGGGTAGACGGAGACTTAGGCAACAAGACCTATGGGCCACGTTTAGCTTGATTGTGGGCGTATAGGTGGAACGAGTCAAAAATAGTGATAAGTTGCTAGCCGCATCGCCTATATAACAATTCCTATGATTTTCAACCATTCCGACGATGGGCTTTTATTTTTCAATCTGCGCTGGTACATTTTATGATTTTTCTTTGCTCCCAGACCAGTATGGAATTTAAGAAACTTCGACAACGCGATAAAGAACAGATGACGTCACCCGCAGAACGCACTAAGCTACTCGTGCGTCGTAGCAGTTTATGTAGTTGATGTCTAGATGGCGCAGGAGTCGCCGCACAGGAGTATCACACCTTCATTAGACACAGTTCTAACACGGGCTCGTGGAGTCACTATTGAAGACTGGCTGTCACAAGTATCTACATAAAGCCGTGGTAGCCTAGTGGTTTGACCTGTGGCCTCTTAAGCAGAGGGTCGTGGGTTCGAATCCCGGGCTCGCTCCTCTGAGTTTTCGGGATTTATGTGCGATATCTCATTTGAAATTTACCATGAGCTTTTCGGTCAAGGAAAACATCGTGAGGATTCCTGCACACAACTGCGAAGCAATACAATGGTGTGTGTGAAGTTCCCAATCCGCACTGGGCCCGCGTGGGAACTATAGCCCAAACCCTCTCATTCTGAGAGGAGGCCTGTGCCCAGCAGTGGGATGTTAGGCTGGAGATAGATAGTGGAAATCCTTAATACTTATTGCTTTCAGATGAAACTATACCGAAAAATATCCAAATACGTGATTCATCCGAAATACGACACAGTTAATTTTGTCCATGACATTTCCATGCTGCATATGTCGAAGAATGTGCCTTTTGGAACGAACATCAAGAGGGTTATCATAAAAAACCGTTTTCCAAACGACAAGGATCTGGAAATAGCTGGTTGGGGAACAGTGATGGTAAATTTCAAGGCCCGTGCACACCAAATGCGTGCTGCGTGCTGCGTGCTGCGTGCCACGCGCACTCACCAGCCCGGCTAGCACGACAGCGCACAAGAGTCGCGTCGCGCGCGAGATAGATTACCCGTCCCTTTCTAGAACGAACAGTAAGAAAAAGACGGGCAGTCTATCTCGCGCGCGACGCGACTCTTGTGCGCTGTCGTGCTAGACACGCAGATGTAATATTATGAAACTACTAGCTTCTGCCCGCGACTTTGTCCGCGTAAAATTAGCAATTGACATGTTTATCGCTATCCCGCGGGAACTAAGCAATTTTCCGGGATAAAAAGTAGCCTATGTTTTAATCTGAGGTACCAGCTATCTTCGTTCCAAATGTTATCAAAATCCGTCCAGTCGTTTTAGCGTGAAGAAGGAACAAACATACACACTCACTCACTCACATCGTCACAAACTTTCGCATTTATAATTTACTAGCTGTTGCCAGCGACTTCGCCTGCAAAAAAATCGTTTATCGCTATCCCGCGGGAACTACACAATTTTCCGGGATAAAAAGTAGCCTATGTGCTATTCCAGACTTTTCTCTATCTATGTGCCGAATTTCATCCAGATCCGTTGGGCCGTTCTGGCGTGATTGAGTAACAAACAAACAAACATCCATCCATCCATCCATCCATCCATCCATCCATACATACTTTCGCATTTATAATATTAGTTAGATTTATTTATTTATTTATTTTAGGGATAACAAACAACTGTACAATGGGTGGCATAATAAGAGTAACAAACTTAAGATACTAATAGTACAGTCAACGGCATTATCCACAGATTAGGGGAGACCTAGGAGAGTTGTGTCAATTTTTAATTTTAATGGAATATCTCGGTCCAGAAACATTCCACAGTTACGACCTATGTGAATAAATGTAGCATCATTCCTTCCCTTTCCAAAATAATCATCAAAATTAAGTAAAGTATTACGATTTCCGAGAAAATCAACAAAAAGAAAGACTACTCCCTTTGTCACAACTCCCCTATCACCGAGGTAAGATGTGACAGGTACCGAGGAAAGTTGTGACAGCTATGCATTTAGACTGTTTGTGTATTAAAAAAAACCATTACACATATTATAAATAAATGAGACATGTTTTTTTTTGCAAAAAGTAGTTTAATCATCTTTTAGCACATCAAGTACCAACAAACACAACATATAACCTTTCCATAACAAGTAAGTAATTATGGCATCGCTTTGAGATCAATCCTATTATAATTAGTCAAAATTTTAAATCTAATCTGATAGGCAATTATGGCAAACGTATTGCAGCTCGCCTCCAGTACAATCTTTGTGTTACCAGCCTTTGCATTCTAGGCATTGCACCTACTCCTCATTTGATCTGCTGTTTGAATAGGCTTCAAGGCAAACCAAGCAAAAACAATTATTTTCTGCTTCTTCTTCGCCATCACCTGTTTCCTTCTTCTTATTATAGTCTTCTTGGCTTCTTTAGGTTTCTTCTTATCTTCGCTTAAGACACGCTTTTTACATTCTTCGCCTTCCTATTGGCTTCTATAGCAGCAATTTCGTCCTTAGTAGGCTTATGGGCTGAAGATCTGGAGGCAACAGGTTCTTGAGCATTACTGTTCATAATTGTGCTACAGGCAGGCAGTTTGTAGTTAGGCATTCTGAAACAAAAAAGTAGTCAACCAAGTATATTTTTTTATCGGAAATTACTTTTTTGACACAAACTTTTATTGCGGACTGTACCTGTATAATTTGGCCTTAATATACTGATGTACAAACACACATACAGACATCGCAAATGAATAAAAAAGTGTCGAAATATCCCAGGTGAAGTCAAATAGGAGAGTTGTGACAGGCTGTCACAACTGTCCTAGGTGCTCAAAATTACGACTTTGTCCGAAAAATAATTCAAATTTTCTAAACACGATGCAAACACAAAAAATCAATGCCACGTTTTGAGACTTAGATAACCACACAACTTAAGAAAAAATAACACAACAGCGCACATGTAATAAGATATGATATAAATTCAATCAAAATTTTGTCGAAATACTTACTTTTCGCATTTTTTTGCACGCGGACGTCATAACTACGCAACCACTTCGCGAGCGCCCCCGGCGGGTACTAAGTCAACTAGCGTGTCTCTAAAGCGTCAATCGAGCGTTATTGCCAGTTCGCTCACCTTCATAGGTAGAGAGAAATCGCTTCTGTCACAACTCACCTCTGTCACTAATCTCCTAGGTCTCCCCTACTTATCGAAACAAAATGTGTTGTCGTGTGGACGTCACAACAGCTGCATTTGCAGCGCTTTAAGTACAAACAAAAAAAAAGAAAAGAAAAATTTGGGAAATAGTACCCACTTATAAATCACTCTGTCTGTCTGTACGCTTTCGCTTCTGAACCACAAAATCGGTTCAGTTGAAATTCTGTATAGATATGCTTAGTTTCAACGAAACTTGCAAAGTTCTCGCGGTATAGCGAATTCTGCGCAGCGAGCCGCGGGCAACAGCTAGTTTAATGTACATACAAAAATTAATATATGTTACAGGAAAATCCACAAACGAGAGCATCACGACTGAAGGCGGTGAAGCAAAAGTTGATGTCTAAGAAAGCCTGCAGAGCAGCATACAAAAATTTAATACGAGGAGTGAAGAGCGAGGGGATGCTGTGCGCTAAGTACAACATCAACAACCGGCCTTCCCAGTAAGACTTCTAATTAAATACTTCATGAAGAAAGAACAATAAACAGGCATGTCTTTAAAAATGTTTGAACATTTCAAGGATTTTTTATCTTTCTTTATGGCACAGAAAAATGACTGTTCTGTGGTCCTACTGTACCTGTGGTGGCATTGTTTGCGTTGAGACCTTACTGTTTTTTTTTTCAGCGGCGATTCTGGTGGCGCCTTGATGACAAATGATGGAACCCAAGTAGGGTTGGTGTCTTTCAGACCTCAGGATACACCTGAAATTATCATCTACACCAATGTTACTTTTTATTTCGAATGGATCAAGAATAATTCAAAACGACTGTATTGTAGTTAGAAGAAATATTGTTATCCTCCTGCAGGTAATTATTTACTTGCTAAGAACTCAATGTTTATTCTAGTATGTTGGTACACTGCTTAAAAACAGTAAAATATAAAGCCCGACCAGGAAAATAATAACACGCTGTACCACTCTGTCGCAGTGAGCCACCGCTGTACTTTTCAAGGAAACCACTGTGACGTGTATTGTAATATGGTTCTACTGCGTGTTCTTATTTTCCTGGTCGGGCTTTACTTTTCAACACTTCAAAAAATGGAGGTTCTTAATTTGTTTCTTTTTTTAATTAAGTAATCTTTTTTTTTTAACTGTGTAGGTACAAAACAATACATACAAACTTCTTGAAAAATCAAGTATAAATTTACCAACATTTTATATTGCATATGTACAGTAAACTAGTAAGGCAAAGCATGTAATGATACAACAGTATTTTATACTAATTCAATAAATAAATGTTATGCAATCAAATCAGTTTTATTCCAACAATTAATAGACCAACATATTACAGAAATATACAATTTATTTTTATCATCTCAAAATTGTAACACGTCTAATTATCTACAAAAATATCAAACAGTGGTGCTAGGAGTACTTCCAGCAGCTGCAGAACATTCCTTCTCCATTGCATGTGATGGAGGGTGCTCCAAGACATTATCAATCAGGCCAAAAACTTTTGCTTCTGTTGGAGACATAAAATGGTCTCGCTCCATAGACATCTGTACCTTTTCAATTGGTAAACCAGTATGCCTTACGTACAGTCCATTAATTTGCGCTTTAAGTTTCAATATCTCTTCCGCTTGGATCTGTATGTCCGTAGCTTGCCCTCTAACACCTCCAGAAGGCTGGTGGATCATTATTCTAGAATTAGGTAGCGCATGCCTCATTCCTGGTGCACCGGCAGACAACAGTAACGAAGCCATGCTGCACGCCTGTCCAACGCACCAAGTGGCAACCGGAGGCGTTATGTACTGCATCGTATCGTAGATTCCGAGCCCAGCAGTCACGTTACCGCCTGGCGAATTGATGTATAGGTGCACTGGTTTCTTGCTGGATTCTGATTGGAGGAACAGGAGTTGGGCTACGACTAATGAGCTGATATCGTCGTTGATTGGCCCCATGAGGCATATGATTCGCTCTCGAAGAAGCCTGGAGTAAATATCGTAAGCACGCTCTCCTCTACCAGTTTGCTCGACAACGATCGGTATCATGCCCAGTCTCGTAGGTTCGCTAGTAGCCAACTTTCGTTGAACAATGGCGTTCGATCGGTTAACACCTACTGTAAGAGCAGCTTTTACGAGCTGGCGAGAGTAATTCAAAGCCATTTTCGCTTACAACTTGCAACTGATGATAAGAAAAGTTGTTGAGAATGCGTGTTACAATTATGCTGATCCGTTAACTGAATGATAAAAACCAGATTCCGTATTATCCTTTGCGGCTCATTAGTTGTTTTTATAGATGTTTTTGATTTAATTATTTAGGTTTATTTGATTTTTTGACGTTTTTTATTTTTGTCAGCTGTGGAAGCGAAGCGATGTTGTCAAGTCAACATCTGACGTTTCAATTGCGTTTTGTTCGTCGTCTTGTTTGTCGAACTCTGTTTTTTAGTGAATTAATTGTTGCTTTAAATACTATAAATCGAGCTTCGCGTCAACTTAAAACCATACCTCATCATAGCCATAACCCATAGACATTTTCTTGTCGATTACACTTGCGTTGTCCTTGTCCTCCCAGCTACAGCCTGGCAAAAGAGTAGAAATTAGAGTGGCAATACTGTAGTGTTGTCCCTTTCTAATCTATAGGTATAAGAAAACGGGACGACACTACTGTATTGCCACTTTTTAATTTCTACTCTTTTTTGCCAGGCTGTACATAATACATATTGAAGTGAATATGCTAAATTTCAAGTCAATCCGATTGAGGAACTCCAGGCTCTATAATTAGATTATACTTTAATGTTAGTTCATGAATAATTGTTGGATGATTAAAAGGACTAAAATAACAATCCAACTTAAACTTTGCTTCTTTATCATCACCACCATCCACCGCCATCGTAATAAAACAAATGAATGTAAATTACAAAACATTATAATAGAAATCATACAGATAAAACATGGATAGAACATGATAACTTCGTGATAAATATACCATCAAATACCTACAGAAGTACCAGTCATCCATGTTATATTCGATATTAATTTTCAAACATTATTTATCACAATGAACCTCACTGCATGTGCAATAATCACTAATATGGCTTAATATAACAATAGCTCTTGATCTTGATCAGCTTCCGTTTTATTAAATATACATTACATATTCAAGCATTATAAATTAATCTTAAACCCACGGTTTCCCTAACTAATACTTTATAATTCTATTTTTGCGGCAGCCGACGCCTTAATTTCATTAATGCTTCTTGTCTCTTCTTTTCTATGAGTAGTTTTAAATCTTTGCTCTTGTCATTCACTATGGGTTCAATATTCGAGTTTAGTTGAAAGCTTCCATTTGAAGCATTGTTTGCCTTATTTGAAGTACTAGGAACATAATTTGAAACATTAGGTGGGATTTTGTTAACAGAGCTTGCAACATTGCTTTGTAATTTGGGTGATATTTTAGTTGAGCTGGCAACCTTTGGCTGGAATCGGGTCTTTTTTGGTTCCAAAGCAGGTTGAGGTTGTGTCGCAATTTGGCTAATTTGGGATTGTATTGGTTGCATTGCCGGTTGTATCTGTGTTACCACTTGACTTGGCTGTTGTGAAACTTGGGAAGAAGTAAATGGCAACTGTCTCTTGGCGAGAAGCTTTTCTCTGGCCTGTTGATGCTTTCTCTTGATTTCGTCTGGAGTACATCTTATTGGCGAGTCACTTGGTGCTGAAAGTAAATAAACAGCTGATTAGTGTCAGACAGAGTGTAGCCTCAGGTAAGAAGTAGTATCTAAAACAATGTCAACTTTTCAAAGGCTACAATTAAAAGTAGTACATACCTGTATTTTTATCAGTCTTACCATACGGCATTGAGCTGTACCGTGTTATGACCATGCCACTCGTAGATGGCTTGTTATGGTTGACTGATGGAGATTCAGGCATAGAACTATGACGTCCAAAGAAAGATTTGGACATGCTATCGTCATGCAACACTATGTCATCAACCAACCAATCCATGCCTTTTGAATTGTTCAGTTTACTTTTACTATCTTTCAACGGTGCCTGTGTTAGCCTATCCAACGCACTATCGTTTAAATCTCCAACTAAATTGTCAAAAGAGTCATTATTAAGGCACAGGGAATCAGACTTCTTTGTACGGGCTACAAGAGGTGATTCCAACTTGATAGTGTTGAGTATAGCATCCATTGAATCTTGATCCATTTGAAAATTCACACTTGTCTTAAGACCTCTAGATCTATTTGGATCAAACCTAGATTTCTTAGCTGGTGTTGTTTTTAATATATTTTCCTCTATAACTTGACTAGCTTTAATAAGGCATTCATTCATAGAATCATCGGATTCTAGAGCTGTGTCCGTTTCAGGTTTTGCAAATTTAGAGCTTAGGAGATTCTTTCTTAGACACCGGGAATTCGTTTTATAACAGCTCTTCGGTGATTGGCCAGATAAATCACTAAAAAGATCATCTTCACTCCCAGACTGTTTATCCTCTACTTCAACAGTTTTCTTCTTATTTATTAGCTCTTCTAGATTCTGGTTTAACTCTACAAGTTCTTGGAATAATTCGGCCTTTTTATGTGATACTTTATGGACAACTTTTCTTTTTGGAGTAGGCCGGTTGATTAAGTTTGGTTTTGACGTCTTTCTCTTCCTAGTGAGAGGTGTGGAGTTTTTGATCCGAGAAGTAGCCGTGTGCTCCGCTTTTGGGGTATAGTAGTTCCAGACAACATCAGTTTCACCTTCAGCCCCATCTTGCGTGCAAAAGAATGGGACAGGGCTGGCAGCCTCAGAGTCGCAGACAGAGTCGCTGTCTCTCGAAGGTGAATCTGCTTGGAGCTCTGGCGTAGAACAGGAAACCACTGAAATTGGTAAAATAATAAATTTATGTAAATTTTTACTAACTCTCCAGACATTCTGATCAATAATTTTGATATATCTGTATTATGGTAATTTTATCCTAATATTTTACAATATACAAGCATTTTTAAGTTTGTAATGACTTTAGACAAGAAGGTTATGCACAAACAAGTCCGCAAAAAAACAACAATCTCTTATGGTCGAAATCTCTCAAATAAATAAAAATGAGGTTACAAAATATACCTTTAGTCTTGGGTATAGCGGCTACCATATTCTTCGACGACAAGCTTCTCTTACTCATATGGATATCGGCAGTAATTTCATTCAAAGAATCATTCGTTGGTTGGTAATAACGCTTCAAAAATATCACACAGAAATGAAGAAGTACTTGTAATCTGTTTTGTAGTGGGTTCTTTTTCCTAAAAGAGATGTATAGAAACTAATATTCGAACAAACAAATAAGTAAACTGCAAATTAACGCTTTTAAAAGCTCAAGGGTCCCAAAATTAACAACATTACAACAGTATGTTCTGAAAATGCTATCACAGGCAGTGGCTCAGAGCACGAAGCAGTAAACCAGTGGTTATATTGTCTTTGGCTCAGAGATTTGACGAGTGGATTTGAGTAATTGTCATATTGACAGTGACGTTAGGGAAATACGTTCAGATACCTCACCTTTGAATTGATTGAGGTTGTGATGTGTTCAATTTTAAACGTTTTACGTTATGTCGGGCTGTACTCATTAAAAAACTAGAAAAACCAGTACAAAACAAATACTCTTTATTGAACACCAAAAATCAGTACAAAACAATACAGAAACAAAGAACAGAGTACACAATAGGCGATCTCTACCAGACAACCATTAATAAAGAAAATGAATGTTTTCTAGTTGTATGTAATTGTAAATTAGGGTGCCCAAAATGAGAGAGTGTTTTTTATATAAACAATGTGTAATTCCGAAGCTGATTGCGATCGAACAGAAAGTGAACTTAAAAACTATTTTTCTTATATATAAAAACTGCAATACTAGCGCCCTACATGTTGTGTCACAATTTGGAACTAAGTTGTTTTAATGATTTATATCGTATGACAAGCCATCTAGTTCGGCAAGTCCGATCTAGGTGGCGCTGTATGTAACAGTAATAGTACATTACCGCCCGTGGTTTGTATCAAGTTTTACGTCACCCTTGGCCGTAATTGGGATTTTACGCCCGCTCCGCGAACAGAAAATCTCACTTCCTGGCCAAGGCAAGACGTAAAACTTTATACAAACCACGGGCGGTAATTCGTAAAGCCCCAGATCGCAAACACCTGCGATCTGGGACAATTACGAATTCAACGCCCTAGATCTGTAATGTACTATTACGTCTTGCCTTGGCCAGGAAGTGAAATTTTATGTCCGCGAAGCGGGAGTAAAATCCCAATTACGGTCAAGGGTGACGTAAAATCTGTTAGCTTGAATATTGGCAACGATTGGGAAAATAATAAAAATCAGTGCCTCCTCTATTCTTTCATTTTTTTTTATTTATGACGTGAGTATGTATGAAGTGAGGGTATGTATGAAGTCCGCGATAAAAGGTAACTTGCATACAAATTGCTTTTACGTAAAAGTAAAACCACGATTTTAATTATAGTGGATTATACACCGAGGGAATAAAGCACTGTATTATGTCGCGGGTGCGATATTGAATCCTGAGTGCAGCGAAGGATTCACTAAACTCCCGAGCGTAGCGAGGGAATTAAGATTAAGTCCTGAGAGGAGCGAGTCATTCAAGCGCACCTAAAACAAAAGAGTTTTATGTCCGAGGAGATCTTATACTCTACTTATCTCACCTTTTGCGAGACAATAAAAACCAAGGCAACTAGAAAAAGAATTTAATTAAAACAGTAAAACAAAATTAAAAGTAAAAAATTTGTTTATTTGTGTATTTGTCCAGTTGTGTATCATCATTCTAATGACGTTCGACGAACTCTTCCTGGCAGTCAGCCTAGCTACTTACTGATTGAAATAGATTTGTTTTATATTATGATGCTGCTGTTTTATAAAAAAAAAAAATTGTAATATTTCTAAAGTTGATGACATGTAATAACTACAATTATTATAAATAAATGAGTAAGAGTACATAAGTATGAGTAATGATACAGTAATATTTTTATTTGAAATCTTAGCATATTACAGCGCCAAACGCCGAACGCCGAACGCCGCATGCCGTAGCATGCCCATCTCGATTTTCGGTGCCGTGCAATTTTTACGAAAAAGATTATACAATAAGAATTATGAGAAGTGAGAATCATAATTCATATTACTAACCTACGGGTTATAAAGACATTCAGTACAATTACTATCTGGCTAAAGCCGAGGTCTACAACTTACTCTGAGTAAGGTTTAGATGATACATATATAATTTTATTTGGCATTCGCATTAAACCATCAATTTAATATAATACGACTAGCTGGTACATTTTTATTCATATTATAAATAGTATAAAATTAGCCACTGTCGAGCAGGTGTGAACAATTTATTATTAGGTATACACTTACAACTTAACATTAATAATACATGTATACAAATGCATCTAACAGACGTATTGGTTAGTAAGAGCCCTGAGAAGGCGCGCGCGTCTTATAGCAGCCGCCTCGCGCTGTATATCTTCGCTATTGTTGGCGTTCAGTTCCAACGCTCCGGTTGCCTTGACTGCGCGCGCGCGGCGCCCCCCCTCCCCGCGGCGCGCGTGCAAAGCCACTGCCACTTCTAGCAAAGTGCCATCCCACAGGCAGCTATAGTAAGCGTCCATAGAATCTACTGCATTGCCAGTCTGAAAAAAATACCAAGCGGATTTTTGGTGGGTGGTATAGTAGGTAGGTGCCTGTTTTATTTGCAAGGGAGTGTATAAGACTGGCAGTCGAGACAAGATTTATTCATAAAAAAAGAAATAAATGGTAAACAAACTACCTTTTCAGCGAGACATTTGAAAGCGGCAGTGTAGTCAGGCTCGTCGGGCAATTGGCACAGCGCGGCGGCTTGCGTAGGAGCACCCAGTGCCTAAAAACAAAAAAAAAGCGCCACTTTTTAAAGAGTTTTGTGGTAATGTGTGAAAATATCACCTTTCTAGGTTCATGATGCCATTCAATTGTTTACTTAATTTGTTCTTATTATTTTGTTAAAGCAGCCATGGTAATTACAAACTGAAAAATTCAAGGGTCTGCTATATGGTTCCAAAGTTGCAGTTCTGTGGCAGTAGCAGACTGATGGCACCATTAAAAAAAAACGGAAATAACTTATCAATTTAAACCCAAATTGCGCTTTATAAAGCTAGATTTGACATCCTACTAATATTATAAATGCGAAAGTTTGTGAGGATGGATGTTTGTTACCCATTTACGCCAGAACGGCTTAACGGATCTGGATGAAATTTGGAACAAAGGTCTGGAATAACACATAGGCTACTTTTTATCTCGGAAAATTGCGTAGTTTCCGCGAGATAGCAAGAAACGAATTCTTTGCAGAAGAAGTCGCGGGCAACAGCTAGTTTTGTACAAACTCAAGTATAGTGAAATAGGAGCTCCGCGGGCCGGAGCCCCGTCGACTAATCGCGTCGGTACCTGGCAACACCGAGCCGCGCGTCTCGCGATGCTGTCCTCGCCCGGCGCGCGCTTGCCGAAGTGCCACGAGCCGACGGCGAGCGCGCACAGGTAGCGGCGCAGCGCTGCGGCGGGGCGCCCCGCCGCCATCTCCACGTCACCGTATAGACGCAACCTGCCAACAATAGTTATTTGTGTCACAAGGGAGCAAAATGATGCATTTACGTCGAGGGCGCTACATTGAATCCAGAATGTAGCGAAGGATTCTACAATAGAATCCTGAGCGTAACGAGGGATTCTATTGTAGAATCCAGAGCGTAATGAGGGACTCAAGTGTTGACGCCCAAGATGAAACTAATTTTGCTCTCGAGTGGCTCATACAATTTATCACACCGAAAATTAAAAAACTAGAAAAAGAATTCTAAATATAATTAAAGGGCATAGACAATGGCGTGGTTTTACAATTATCAATTCACAAAATTGCATTCGCAAAAAAACACAGAACACCCTTGAACAGAAAAGTTGCACTTTGATCCCTCTCGATAGGGAGCAAAGCTTACTTTTCTGAATGAGAGGTGTGAAAACAACTTTCTAACATCTTTTCATATTTTATGCAATACAGGTAAACCTGTATGGACAATGGGCCAAATTTAAGTCAAAGCGATTACTTATCCGATCATTATGTTAAATTTGAAAATTTCACATCCTTAAATACTTCCTTACTAATATCATAAATGTGAGTTAAAACAACATTCCTCGCCAACAACAGCTAATATAGTGCATGTAGATAAATTAGTACAGAAATCTAGACAAAGCAACTCACCACGAAACATTATACGGATACATCTTCAAGCTCCTCTCCAGCAGCTCGGTAAGCGACTCCAATATATACTTGACGTTGTAAGCGTTGCCATTAGTAATAATACCGGGCCAGAGGTTCGTGTACTCGATGACCAGTTCCAACGAGGTATCGTCGACCAGCACGTTGTATATCTTGGACAGGACAGAGAGCACCACGCTGATGGCGAGCGGTTCTCGCAGGGCGTGCAGCAGAGCGTGGTACTCGCCGCGGCCGTCCAGCTGGCCGTGGTGGTTGGGCGGCTGCGCGTGCTGCCCGTGGTGGTGCGCCGAGCGCTTCGGGTTCATGCCGCTGTTCAGGGACGAGAGCACTGCGGACGATAAAAATAGTTATTTGTGTCACAAGGGAGCAAAATGATGGATTTACGGCGAGGGCGCTACAGAGCGTAATGAGAGATTCGAGTGTTAACGCCCAAGATGAAATTAATTTTTTCTCCCAAGTGGCTCATACTACTTTTCACACCGAACATTAAAAAAACTGAAAAAATAATTCTAAATACATATAATTAAAGAGCTACCGACATATAAAATAGCGTGATTTTACAATTATCATCTTCAAAAAAATTTAATTTGCAAAAAAAGACTTAGAAATGCCTTGAACAGAAAAATTGCACTTTGATCCCTCTCGTTAGGTAGCAAAGTTTACTTTTCTGAATGAGAGGTCTGAAAAATTATAATAATAGTAAGTACATTACTACAGCGGCCGGGATTTACCTAAGGGGTTTCCGGCCGAGCGTGAGCGATATTTGAGGCTGGCAACCCCTTTTCTCGCCGAGGTATGTATTGTTAATTTTTTTAACTAATTTTGTACTTTCATAAAATATTATTAAAAAACAATTTAATACCTAGTATCAAAAAAAAACTGTAATAAATTCTGTGCTACCTTACTAGACAGCGATTTGAATATGGCGTCTTATTTTAGTGCCACGTTTGACTTGACAGACTCTACTTTGTAGTAAAAGGGGGTCATTATAGCCACATTAGTTAGTTCGTGTACTAACCGTAATCCCACAGCGCCCTCGGGAACTTCCTGCCGGCCTTGCCCCGCTGTAGCTCTGCGCACGCGTTGCACAGAGCGGCAACCAGTTGCTCGCTGCCGACCGCCGCGCTATCCCACTCGCACATGTTGAGGAGACCTATCCACGCCGCGTGGACCACCTAAAACGGCGTCTACTATTTATAACTTGGAACGACTATTTTTTTTTTAAAACCAAGGCCAAACAAGGCTTCAGTATAAGAAACAAGAATAAAAAGTAAAATAAAAAATAATTCAATTTTATGCCGAAAATGCCTTAGGTATTATGGTATTAGGTAGGTATTAAGAATAAATAGCAAGTATTATGAATAAGTCATCGTCTACAGCCTATATACGTCCCACAGCTGGGCACAGGCTTCCTCTCAGAATGAGAGATCTTGGGCTACAGTTCCCACGCGGGCCCAGTGCGGATTGGGAACTTCACACACACCGTTGAATTGCTTCGCAGATGTTTGCAGGTTTCCTCACGATGTTTTCCTTCACCGAAAAGCTCATGGTAAATTTCAAATATAATATCGCACATAAATTCCGAAAAACTCAGAGGTGCGAGCCCGGGATTCAAACCCACGACCCTCTGCTTGAGAGGCCACAGGTCAAACCACTATAGGCTACCACCACGGCTTAGGTATTATGAATGAGTTATATTTTTATTTTATTGTTTTTAATTTTAACTATATCTCTACTAGAAATTACACACACACACACACACACACACACACGCACGCACGCACGCACACACACACAACACTAACCTGAGGGCGCGGAGCGATCCCCTCGCCAGCATTAGCAGAGGCTATACAAGCCTTGCACTTATTCACGAGCGCTGTCACATTGACGCGGTGATGCGGCCATTCCGCCAGCATAAGGTTGACCTGGAGGAACAGAACCTCCCAGGACACCTGGCGGCTCAGACGGAACAGCACGGGGTCGCCTCCCCCCCCTAGCTGGCCCACAGCCTCCCCCTCCAGCACCGTCAGCAGCGACAGCGCGACGCGAGCGTTCCCCGCCTCACCCCGCGCTCTTGCCGCCCCCGCTACCACGTACCCAAAGTCCTGCAAACAGAATTGTTGAATCGATTTTTGATTCGATTTATCGATATATTTAGCGGATATGTTTTGAACCGATAGATCGATATGCAGATACAAAATATTCAATATCAAAAATATGTAGTATCAAAAACGATGACTTTTTAAAATTTAATTTGTTAGCAGAATATTTAACAAAATTTAAAACTGTAAAAGATAGAAACGAACAGAAAAAATAACTCGTGTTGTCTAAGTCCCATTTGCACAGCAAAAATTAAATCACTAACTCGGGGTTAGGAAAGTCAGTTCCATACATTTTGACAATACTTAACCCCGGGTTAGCATCTAACACGGGATTAAGTCGTTAACCCTGGTCCGTGCAAGAGACCCTTAGACTAGTATCATTACCTAATCATTATTACCTAGTACCTGAAGCCCCCAGCATACTAAACTTCGTTGGAGCCGTTTCCGAGATACGATTGCTCATTTAAAGGTATCAGATTAGATTAATGAGCCAGACTGAACTAAATACATTTTTATTATAAAACCGAAAATTTTACCGAGACATCTATACCAATATTTTTCTATAATTATACTGAAAATTTTATAAATACCTGCAAAAACCCGCGAGGAAGCGACGCTAGAATGCTACCCAAATTCCCCATTGGCCTCCAATACGGGCTCAGCTTCCACAGCGGCGACGCCGGCGACATCGCCGCCAGCTTTACCAAGCCCATACGGACATCGTCTGCCGTCGAAGCCTCGATCAAACGCTTCTTCAACCGCCCCATCTCAAGCTCCGGCACTACTTTGGGTTCCTCCGGCAGCTCCCAGTCATCAGTCAACAATTCTCTTGGCAAATCCATATTCTCATCATCCGCATTCAACTGATCTGTCAGAATAACCTGCAAATGTTCGTCGCAAATCAATTTCTGACGTATCGAGGCGGCGGCTTCACCAATATGCTTTTTCAGATACTCGTCTGTCCTGCCTATTGGCAATCTGCATTGGGTCGAAGTCGCTAGATGAAGGTAGAATACCCTCAATCGTGACCAGTCAAGCTCTGACAAATCTGAAGTCAGAACGGGAGCCATGGCCCAAAAAAGAAGATCGAAGAACTTTATGCCCACAGTTTTGAATTTATTCAAGAAGTCTGGATGAGTCGAAGGCAAACCGCCTTCCAGGGCGTACCTCACAGCGTTCAAAACTGAAACACGACTCAAGAGATCCTTTGCTACTGTAAAAGCGCCGCTCGACGCTGAACCCTGTATATCTAGTTCTACAACCTGTCTGTGTATCATAGGGATTTCTCTTGCCAAATTATCTGCTTGCAAAACGGCTATAATGCCGGTGTAATGATTTGTTATCGATTCTTGAAGCTTCTGCATTAAGGTAGGCCTTTCGTCAAGCAATTCGGCACCCAAATTTAGAGCCCTTATGTACCCTATAATATCTTCTTGAGGCATGCTCGCATAATAGAACTTTCCCCATGGTAATTCTTTATATTCGCCATAACCATGCTTGGACACTTCATTTTCTAGATAGGTGTAATTTTCTCTGCAGCCTAAGATATGTTTCTTAGCCATATCGTGTTGCCCATAGAAAAAATAGTTGTAGCACAAGTCGAAATGTATTTGCATAGCTAGTTCGTGCTGGCTAATAAAAACATTGCCGGTCTCCCAATTGTGATTCATCTCATCTGTGTCCTCTGTGAGATGCACAAACGCCTCCATCACAGGGACTCTTATTTTCTTAGGATCCTTTCTGCCAGCTGGTTCATAGTTCAACAGTACTTCTTCCAAGTACCTTATGCTTTGTGCGCGACTAGATTCACTCATTCTTAAAATTTTATCAAAATTTGGATTCATTGGGGTGAATCCCATCTCAAGCGGGATCCCTGATCTGGAAAACATTGACTATTAAAGCAAAACGGGCTATAAAAAACCACCGGGTAACACTGGTACCACTCGGGAAACACTCCGAGAGTTCCGGTAGAAGTGAAAACTACACACTCGCGCAAAAAGAAAAAGAAAATAAAAACTTTTTCTACACGACATTTGAATTGGTCACCTGAGAGAACGCACTGTTATTCCACACCTTATACCACTAGGCCAAACGCACATAAGTTAAAACGACGAAATCAACGTACACTTCAAAAATCGAACGCGACTCTAGCTTCATTCGTATTTCAAAATAAGCTCTCTGAGGATATACTTAACGCTCCCTCCGTCTTACGCCTGACGCGAGTTTAACATTTTTTTACCCATCGATGGCCATCCCAAAAAGTGCTCAACGCCGGTAAAGAAGTTTTCAATTAAAAAATAAATATAAATAAAAAAACAAAGTGATACATACATGAATGGAAGTTTAGCAGACTTTGCCTGGAGGGCTGCTTTGACGGGGAATCTCAAAATCCATCGGTGGTACAGAATCAATGCAAACTCCACCTGTGGCCTTTGCAATAAGTCCGATGGGATGTCCTGCATAACACAATAGCACAGAATATATAATAGTACTAACGTACAGAATGGCCACGCTCCGCCCCGCACCGATTCGAGTTACCCCACCCCTCAAGCGCAGGCTGCCGGATAGCTGCTGGCAACTAGTAGGGTGCGCTACGCGATGTATGTCGGCCGCACGGAAGTCAGTTCGGGAACCTACCCTACCTACTTCATTTTATAAAACATTAGTCAATTAATGCTTTCTGAAATTATCGCAATTAATATATGAAATAACTACAGAATCATTCGCTTAAGTTTGTTGTCGTATATCGTTAAATACACAGACAGACACATTTTAAGTAAGTTTAAATAAATAGATGACGATTAAGTACATTTATTTGCACACATCTAAGCCATATTTTCATATAATTACCTATATTTATGTCATTGGTAGTACTTATACCAGCATTTGCTGAGACCGGTACCCATTGTCAAAGTGTAGTCCTAATTTTATTATTTTGTAATGTTTTTGATTGTACCTACACTATGGCAATAAAGAGTTTTATTATATTATTATTATTATTATTATTGTTATTATTATTATAATAAAAAAATAAAAAATTGTGTGTATGCTCTTATACCTATCTGTGTGTCTTGCAAAATGAATGTCTTCTTTCTTTCTTTCTTAATAAATAAATAAGTGTGCATGCAACTCTCTAGATGCAGAAGCATTACACCCCCAATAATTATCATGCCAGCACACATAATAACTTGACTGTTTACGAATATGTTATTAGGGGCAGCTACTGTTAATGACTGTTCTAAAGGATCATCATTTTAAGTTAGTGACTATAATAAGCAAGATATTGCAGCAATCTCCATTGTTATTTACCTTGGGTTGTTCAGAAAACGCACCATCAGTTGCCATGTAGACAAAATCTTGCACTAACTGTTGCTGTATCTGAGGGGTCAGTTTTGATTCAAAAGTATCTGAAAATTAATTTAATATTCAAGTAAAAAAGTCAAAACTCTGCCTATGTTAAATGTCTATGGCTATAACAATTTTCTAGCCAACTCATGCTAATCATGAAATACTTGTGCAAGAAAGTTTATTTTCACCATACACTGAATTGCTTGCGTCCTATCTACATAGGCTATCACAAATATACACACAATAGAACAGATATGGGCAAGAGTAAGCCAGAATTATAGACCGACCGCTTATCTGAGCCGTCGCCTGCGCGGGCGCAGGGTAGGACGACAAAGGAAACCGAGAGCGGTACGGGTGGGTAGTGCGCCTGCCGCCCGCACCTCCCGGTCCCCTTTGTCGAGTACCCCGCACCCATGTGCCACGCGAGCGAGGACTCAGTTACGCGGTCAGTCTATAAACCATAACATATTTTATTTTATTCCTAAGAGAATTTAGAGACATGTTACACTATCACAGATAGCATCAAAAATATGTTATTATAAGGCTGGCCACATACATACGGAATTTTCATACGGTTTCCGTACAGAATGACATCAGCAAACGGGACATCGCTATATAACGGAACGAAACAGGTCTACGAATTGACGACGTCATTCCGTACGGACACCGTATCAAAATTTTACCCACCGTTTAAGTTGCTTACCCAAATTCCAATTGAGCGTAGCCGCAATTTTGAGAGCCAGAATTTTAAGGGCCAGCTGTTTCCGTGTAAGACGTTCCAAGGAGGCTGACCCAGGGCTGGAGGAAGGCGGCGTCGGCGGCGCGTCCACATCCATAGCCCGGTCGTTGCCCCCTTTCCAAACACCATTGTTTGTGTCAACAGACAGGAATTGGATAATTAAATCTGTCCCTGTTGGTTCTGTAATAAAAGAAATGATCAAGCTACCATTACCAATAACAATATGATATTCAAATTAACAAATAAATACCCGTATCAGCTCAAAGAGCTGCTATACAGGGTGTATCAGACACCCCCTAACAATAATCCACTGGGGTATATAACCATAGCTATAGAAGCTAAAAAAAATATGTTAAAAAAAATTGGAGTAAATATTTTTTTTATTTTCTATAGGAATGGTAGTATTAATCAGGGATGTTATGGATATATAATTTCGGATCCCGATATGGATATGGATATTGGTGAAATATAATATCAGTTTCGGTTACGGTTACGGATATTGCGCTGTGCACCTCGTGCTGTGACGTCATTAGGTAGCGGGAGAGGTGTCGCATTCCAGAGGAGTGCACAGTATAATTACATAAAATAAATACATAAAATAGTGATGGGTCTCTAGCTGCATCGCCTACAACAATGATATCTAAGACAACAGTAAAAATTTTTTTAAGATTGAAATACCTAAAATGAAAGGGGGCGACTACCTTAAACAAACATTAACATCCACCTGCAATTTCTTACTGCATTGAAATATCGGGAGCTCATTAAAGGTAGGTGCAGCTATATCCCGTTGATAGGTCTGATGTTCCTTATTGTTTTCTTTATTATCAGTACCAGATGAATTTTTTTTTGGTACATTTTCTAAAAATGAAACCATTTAATGAAAATCATTGTGGCCGTTTCTGAGATTCAAGTTATTCCCGCCCTGCCCGCGACTGAATTATATTTATATAAACCTTCGTCTTGAATAATTTTATCTATCAAAAAAAACCGCATCAAAATCAGTTTTTAAAGATCTAAGCATACATAGGGGCAGACAGACAGCGGAAAGTGACGTTGTTTTTACTATGTATTGATATTATACAAGAATTGCTTGTTTAAAAGTATAAGATAGATATACGTGTAGTGATTTTAGACATGTTACAATAAAATTAAAAACGTCAGTTACCTGGACATGGGTCGCTGAGGTGTTGCTTTAGAAGATTTTGATCTAACAGAAATTCAAACCAAAGGATTGTTTCAGGCGGTATGGGCGCTGTGCCTGGCCGAAGCAAGTCCACATCCATTTTTGTTTCGATTGTAGACAATGGCAGTTTATTCGACAGATATTTCTAGTTGAGTTTATTTACTTTTTAAATTTAATAACTCATTTCCTGCGGCATGTGCATAACGACTCTTTTCCAATCAATATTTCTTGACAGTAAACTGTAATTAGAATCCAGCTGGGCTATTTACATTCTTGTATGTTTATATCTTGCTTATTGGAGTGTGTTTTAGATAAAAATACGATATATTATACGAGACTGAATAATAGAAATACTGTACTGAACAATAAATACAACGCAAGTAAAGTAAGTTACCACAGATTACTAGCTTAGCTAGCTACACTACACAACACAACGCATTACAAGTCACAGACGCTAGACATGCATGACATTTGTATTGATTTATGATATATGGTTTTTTAATTAATTATTCCGGGTAATGTTAAAGAACTTATCTCTGCACAACTTTACTTTATCATTGATAAAATGGTTAGACAAATTCAAGTCTTAATTTTAATTGCATTTCACCAACTTCACAATAGGTATTAATATTATAAATTTTCGAATGGCCAGTCTTGGTTATTTTTGAACAAAAGAATTTTTTTAACCAATGTGTGTAGTGTAGGGTGTGTAGGGTACACTTTTTGGCATTTTTGAACAGAGAGATGACATAAAAGAAACGTAGTATGCTGTATGGTCTTTGTTACTTTTGCCTATCCCTTTTAGACATAGAAATCTAAAAAATAATTGTTTTTGGTTTTATATAAAATTCTCTTTTTCAAAATGAAATATCAAAAATATCAAAACAAAAGGAAAATAAATCGTGAATATTATCTAAAATGTGTTTCAATTATAAATAGCAATTTAGTGGATGTTCATATTAAACCAAAAAAATATTGAGATCACACGTTCTTCGCAATATTTCCTGTCGATTTTGAGGAGTGCACCGATCATTATGTCGCTTTATGTTCCTAATCCTTTGTTAAAGTTTGTCAAGACTTCTTCAGTTCATAAGAACTTTGCTTTGCAGTCACTCAATTCAATTCGTACGATCGGGAGCTCCGTCCCCGTCCCGCAACTCCCCGCGCGCTTTTCTGTCAACGTCAGGGGCCACTTCTCCACTTCAGTCTCGCTTGATCCGCCGTGGTATCTGAACGTATAGTACCCCTATTCGCGATGCTTCGGTAGTGACATTTTCAGTGCTTAGTGATCAAAAACTCATACAAAATGTTGGCTGACGGGGAAATCGTTGGTGATGGGTCGTGGAACCTCACTATCTATGTGACCGACCTGAGCGAAAAACGTACAATGGTCGTTAAAGGTGACATGCACATTGGAGGTGTAATGCTGAAATTAACCGAGAGCTTCGGTAAGATGTAGTTTTTATAACCTTTAGCCAAAGTCCTTGATTTATTTTCTACTATGAGTCATGGACGCGAGATGCGCTGTATGAAGCTGTAGGTAGAATGAGCGAGTATCTTATTTCGTCCTACGGCTGCAATGTGTCATTGAAAACACAGTTCCCTAGATGTTTACCAACACATCTAGATTGAACAATTCTGTTAGTATTCCTCTAAATGACCACCAAAAGTAAAGTTTTATCATGCTGATAAAATACTTCTACCAGTATTTTTATGTTTGGCTTAATTATCATTACGTTGATCATTATCATCAAGTTGCTAGACAAATCTTTGGGTTTAATCTGTTGTTGGCAGTCCTTTTGTTCAAATTGCATCTTGTTATCTATCTTTAGTGCCGGTCCCAAGGGTCTACAGAAATTTCGCAAAAGCATAAGCCTCCATACAGAATGTGAGGGCTTGATCTGTGGCACCAATGCAGGGCCATTGCAGATTGGGAACCACACACACCGCTAAAGTTTCTAAGCTCATAATCCAAATTCATAAGTTATGTTTAAAATTATGTTATCTTTTTTATGTTTGTTCCTGTAGGTGTATCACACACTATTATTATTATTATTTGAATTATTGGGTAATTAGCCTGAATCACTTGTCAATTTAACTTCGCTAAATAAAACAAAAAAAATAAAATTAAAAATATAAATAATTACTCTGTAAGTAGGAACGGCCAAGAACATGCTGCAAAAAACTTGACCAAGTTATTTTTTGCAAACCAATCAAGTTATTGCAAAATTTGCTTAGCAAATGATATCTACCTATAAAAATACACATGAAATGATCAAGAATTATGCATATTAGACATAAATATGTAAGTACCTACCAAATTTTTTGATTAGTCCACAAATTTTAATACATACCTATGTTGTAAATTTAGAATCATTAGCACCTTACATTTTAAACTAGGTACTTTTTGTTTACTTCTTATCATTTTGGACATTATTTTTGTTCTGTTTGACTTCAAGAAATCATCTATTCAATATATTGAGGAAAACCTGAAATATGAATTGTTAAAATTCAAACAAAACTCATTAATCATGTACATATAACAACCACTCATGTACACCTCTCAGAAGTAAAAAGGGCCACAACTTTGGCCACAAAATATGTTTTAGTCTTCATCTGAATGTGTTAATTAACTACATGCAATGAAGAAATAATTTTACTGTAGTGTACCGAACCAACTGATTAAAACACTTTCCTGTATTTTCGTGTATTTGCATCTGTCTGTTCAGTAATTAAGTAACTTGTACTTTATTACTGATCTAGAAATTCATCTCACTCTCTCGTTTAAATTAAATATTTCAAGCAGTTATGGTTACAATAATATAAAATACAAAAAAGACCCTTAAAGAAATGGAATAACAACCCAAAGTTTTGCTCTGAATAATGAGAAAATGAAGTCTTAAACTCTGAAATACTGAAAATTCTAAAATGTATGTAAAGAACTTAATCACTAAAATCAACCATTGACAATTCAATAGCACATCCTACTCGATAAGGACGTCTTAGGCAATAATTGCAATCTCAATACACATCAACACCCCACTTAAATATTCTTCTGGCGTACAACTGGACTGGTTTCAGGGCTTGCAACATTTTATCAATATTCATAATATTCATCATTCGTCGGAAGCCAACTCCGCCTAACTGGTTTTGTTAGCTATAAAAGTACCTGATTTAAAACAGCAAATGGAAAGAGATGGCTAGTAAGTGTGAGTGAGAGGGGAAATGCGCGTACGCAGGCACGCGTCCTTCGCGGCCGATATGTCTCGGTGAGGCTAGTTTTTTGCCCACTCTCGCGCAGCTAAACCCAATCAGTTATACGTGGGCTATCATTTTTGCATCACAAACAGCTCGTTTATTAACCGCTAATAGCTATATCTGAGAGATATCTTATCTAACGTGTACAAAGGCTGAGCAAAATGTAGGTAGGGAATTTTGCAACATTCTTCGACTTGTAACGCTCTTGGAATGCTTTAACCAAGGGGCCATTAGGCAATAATTTTCTGCTTTGAACTAAAGGGATAAGGTCGCGTTTATAAAATAAAATTTCAGACGTATCAAGTCGTTTGCAGATACATATCACCGTCAGGGAAGACAAAAATATAGCAAACAAATGGTGTCTCTTTTTATGTCTGTATGCACCCCACGCAACACCTAGAAAAAGCTCTTCTCATAAACAAATTGTATAAAATTTTCTCACCTACGCAAAACTAACGCGATAAAGTTGAAATGGAGGCCGATATTCGCCCACTTCGATCCAAAGTAGATGTTATTATTCAAAACATTGTTGCTGTAGGCAAATCTGATGAAATTGAGAATAAACTTGTTTTAATAATTGAAACGTGTTAGGCACGGAGCGGATATAAACAATGTTCTGTTACACATAGCAATCAAATTACTTATTAAATACGTTGTATAGAATGCAATTAATTTCTCGATGCAATCGACCTATCTATGCAATCCTGGTAAACATGATATTCATAAATTTAAGCCGCTTCGCATTTAAATTACGTTAATTTGGCATCGGACAAAGTGACAACTTTTTACTACCCCTATCCAGTCTACAAAAGTGTTATCGCCATTAACAATGTAGCTAAATAGAAAAACTAATCTAAAACCATCCTTATCGAGGCTTAAGCCGTAGAAGTAAATCCTAATCGTGAAGATCTTTTATTCATCCCACGCACAATAAACACACGAGCGCAGACGCTCGTTTTTACGCCTTATCAAATGCATTATCATTATGATCAAGACCACAGGCCTTAAACAAAAATAGACGGATTGTTCGTCCATCGAGAAATTTTCTTAGCCAAAATAGAGTTTAATAGACCGCCAACAAACGGAAAAATCATGTAATTGTACCTTGTCTCCGAGGTTACTTAGGCTTAGCTTACCTCACGTTGAATCAGAAACCCTAAACTGCCCTAAGCGTAATTTTTTTTTTTGTGCCAACTGTCTTCGAGTAACATTTTAACTGTTCATTCTAAAAAAAATACCGTATTAAATTAAATGCCACCATAATTCCTATAACGTTCCTTTTCTGATGCAGGAACTGAATGGAAAGTGTCGTTTCTGTTAAACATGTACCTATTGTCCTCATTTGTACTTCATTAAGGAGCGGAAAGACTTCCGTCAGGGTCAGCAGCTATGTCCTCAGATAAAACATTGATAATTAATGTGCGTTCTGTTCTGGAAAAATAAATGTAGGTAGGTACGAAGAAACGTACGTATACATTGGCGAAAGGGTAAAAACGGAAACCCTATTCGTGAGGCTCCGCTGTCTGTCCGTCTGTCACTAGGCTGTATCTCATGAACCGTGATAGCTAGACAGTAGAAATTTTCAAAGATGATGCATTTCTATTGCCGCTATAACAACTAATACTAACAACCAGAATAATGTATGTATGTCTGTATATATCAGTGACCAATATTAAAGTGACTCCACACTGCGTACATTTTGCTTTGGAGCAGGGTTCTGCTTACACTGGTTTATTGATATATATAGATAATGGTACGGAACCCGTCGTGCGCGAGTCCGACTCTCACTTGGCCGTTTTTTTTTTTAGTTGATTCACTTCAATAAATGTGTACCTATCTTCATTGCGACCTTATCTTCTTTTCAGTTTCTTAAGACATATCCTTGAAATTTACAAAGTAATTCTAACCAGTTATACAATATATGTATGTATAAGTAGGTACATGGGTTCATTCAGATTTGTCAAAAGGGAGCTAACCTCTTCAAGTACCGGATTAGGGAGTCTCAAGTGCCGTACTTAGCTTGTAAATCAATATGTCATGCACTTACCAGCTTCGTTCTACTATCGAGATATTTGATACTCAAAAGCTTTATGCGGTATGTTACCCTTCATAAACTGTCTTCGGATTATTTTATGTTAACTGTATAAGTAACCCAGCCTTGAATGGTTTCGGAATCGGATCTTACCTTAAAAAGAAATTCAATGCCAGTGGCGGTCGTGTCACGATCAACCTTCTGGATACGATTATTTGCAACGCTACCAAAATAACGTATAAAAATTGTAGATAACGAAGTGCTATTACGAAACACTGCCTTTGCTGTGCGTTTCAAAGAGATAAGATAGCAATACAGTCAGTTTACATAACGGCTAGATACAATGCTAACCCTGAGAATTAATGAAAAGCGAAAGTCGTCGATTTTTGTCCATAATCTGATAGAATAAAATTCTGGCTTTGAATTCTTTTGAGGATCTCTGTCAATTTTTTTTTCGCGACGCCTTTGGCTTGAGAGGAAACTTGTGTTCTGAGAAACCGCCATATAGGCGTGCGTGTATTCGTTCTTCCGGCGACTCGTGCCCGGGCAGATAGGCGTTATCATCCGCTCATTGTTTCTCTATGTAGATGAGGTACGGCGCCAATCACTGCTATGCACTGAGGGTGATGACCTGATAACATACAACTTATAACACACCCCCTTATAGCTTTTGATTTTACTTACATATCGTCGGATTGACAATATTATACACAAGCGTATGCTGAGTGTAAAATAATCCATATTAATATAATAATTGCGATAGTGCCTGTCTATTGTGTGTATGCTCTTATATTTGTGTGTCTTGCAAAATGAATAAATGTCTTCTTTCTTTCTTTATTACCCCTTCACGCTTAAACGGCTGAATTTATTTAATTGGAATTTGGTATAGACACATCCCAGGGAAGGGATGGGAATATCCTCAATAAATCCACTACTACCCTCATGTGTGTGACGGATAATTCAATAGTGCATTCTTCATTCGGCCTGCGCAGTAAGCCGAAATAGGTACTAATTATATTCAACAGCTTTAGCTTACTACACGTCCAACAAATAAGGAAAAGCCCATGCTATTGTGTTAATTCGTTTAAGGTAAAATAATGCCATTAAATTAATCCTTATCTAGAAATACCCAAATCGGACCCGGAGTAAATAACTATGATAGGGGCTAAGGATGGGTAAATTCCACTAAATGGATATTTTTGCGCTACGCAAAGTGGACACTGGCGCGTTTATTATTATCAGGATATGTCAGGAAAGAGGGGACGCGCGCGAGCTATCTATAAACGTGTACCGATAATGTTCGACGCGACATTCTAGCGTTAATAATGGAGCTTTTTGTTACGTTGTATCGCACACAGACCGCTTTATACTTAGTCTAAAACACGACGACATCTATTCACTCGAAACAGATAATGTTATTGATAGGCAGTAGCTGACGGGAGCAAATTTCTTTCGATAACTTTTCTCCTGTCAGGCCAATACGAGTGATCTTAATACCATCGATGCCTTTAAAGCTCACTTCTTCTTAGTATCAAGATTCAGCCACCTTCCTCCGACTAAGGCTCGGCCCAGCCGGACACTAACGGTCGCGCGCATTCCGCCCCTCTATAGTCAACCGACTAATTGCTCAGTCTTACGCGCGAATGTCTCACTGTCTCTATGGTAATGCTTGCTTTCCTTGAGCTTTCTCTCGGATTCCGTATAGTAGTTCTAAATTTCTGCTTCACGCTTAATTTCCACGCTTCGACATGTCTTGGTTGTGGCATTTGCATCGCTGATGTTTAACTTGTCGCCTTAAATGCCATGGTGTCAATGTATGTGGCTCCCTGAGAGGCCACTGTAATATGGCAATCGGCACCTTATAAGGCTTTGTCCTAAATGTTGTACCACGCATGTGCTGGTTGTACAGTAATTGTTACTTACATTTACATGTCGGTCATTTATATTGCTTGGTGCTTAAAAAATACTTCTATTGTCCTATTTCTTTACCATGTGTTTATTCTTTGTCTGGTGAGGCACATTCCTGAGCAATGACCGTTCAAATTCGATCAATCAACTATCATCAAGCAGACATCACGTTATGTGTCGAAATGTTCCATTAGTCCTCTTAAATAGTTGTCTTACGACTACTAATGGTAGCTTGCTCGTAGGACTAAGAACCGTTAATTGGTCTGGTTATATAATCGCAATATGCCTGACCTGACTGCTAAAGCGATTGTTACTTTAAATATAAAAGAAATAGCAAACGTTACACAGTGGTGTAGCAGAACATGAGTCTCGATTGTTTCCTATTGTTATGCAAAATTGTCACGCACTGTGACTGTTTAGTCGTCTTCACGGTACGTATATACATTCAGTTACTGATCCTCACACATTTTATTGACTCGAACCGTTTATCATATCACAACACTCTTTCACCTTTGCAATTCAGATATTCCTAATTGCCTACATGATGTTTATGTTCTTTGAATTTGCTAAAATACGTTTTCAATCGCTCGATGTACTGCTGGTCCAGTACGCAATGTATATAGGTACAGTAGAAACCACAGCATTCTATCTGTCAGTGATTCAGGATCGCGGATGACTCCAAAGCGGTCATTTATGATTCCAACCGGTTTTTCTGCCGTCAAGACTCACGTGACGTCAGATTGTGAAACCGATGTAACCAAACCACACAAGGTAATAATGTCGATATTAATTCTCACGTGCAATTGTGACAAAAACTTAAAATTCCTACCTTAGTCTGACCCAGTTTACATTTTTTGATACTCAAAAGCAATGACTAATCTTAGTTTTGTTAACAAGCAAAAAAGGTGCAAAACTAATTGATAAGTGGAATGGCGCAGAACACGGTTCAAGGAATAAGTCCAAGGCAATGTTTTCGTTTTACCTACCAACGTTTGGAGATAAGAAGATTCTTAAAATTCTCAAAGCCAAAGTGTATTTTCATTCCACATGTACAGTATTGTTGTTCGTACTAAGCGGTTCATTTAACGTATACCAAGAAAGCAAGTGGATTTCTATTAGCCTTTTGTTTTTCCACCCTATTATTCTCGTCGTTCAATGCGATTAATTTGTTCCCTTTGTGATTTATTTTAGACTTGCAGTCATAAATCTGTACCGTGGCGTAAAAATTCAAGCTCCTATAGCTACTCGTTCCAATTCAAGTTTCTATTTATAATCGTCTGACTTCATTCGTTCGGGGTACCCGTTGGCTCTAGAAACATAACACGCACTGTTTTCGACGCGTATACGCACCAACTACTGTCGATGGTTTGCCAATAGAAATCGATTTTACTATTGACTCAACTGAAGTTTAAACGATAGGAAATATATACGTAGAAACTTCGCATACAGCGCCAATTAATTAGATAAGCCGTGTAACCTACTGTTTGCGTGTAATGTTTTTAACAACCGTCCTTTATTAATCCTGTAAAAGTGTACATTCATCAGGTCAAGGTCTTACGGGTGCGTCGTTGTCGCCACTCCTTTTATTTACCGATCCATTAAACACAACCGTTTTGTCTTCATAACCTCTTCGCTATTTGTTTTTCTCTGTTTTTTTGTTGCCAGACTAATATCGTCTTTATCTAAATCTTATCAGATAATGCGACTGTTACGTTTTGTTCTTTTCATAACATTCATCGGAATTCCTGTAGGTATTGTATAAATTGTTTTGTCACGCGTAAATTCTTTTTGGCTTAGTCAATGGAGATATTGAGTAGTTGTGGCTGTGTCCCGCTCGGTCATAGCATTTTCCTGTAATATTATAATGAAGTCATTGACGGAATGACAAACCTTTTTGTTGATGTAAGTAAGTTGAGTAGTATCTAATAAATGTTGCCTTCACAAATCACTGGTAGCTCTTGTTTTGTGTCTACCCTTTTGAGACGATTGATGAGTTTAAGTATGACTACTTTCACGTTGTTTTGTAAAGGCACAGTTGTTTTTATAAGCCTGTCATTTTTAACGTAAGCGTCCAAGAATTATGAGCATCCATTCAGCTTTGACGTTTGAAAAGGTGCGTTTAAAAAATTTCTGTGTTCGGGGTTCCGTGCTTTCATGTAAAAACTCATTTTAGCTCGCTTATGAATGTATACTTAACCCTCAGTACGCGGGTCTCACTCTCATTTCAGCGCCTTTTCTCTTGTTATTAAGTACCTATCAGTTTACCAACTGACAAGATTACTTTTACATACCATCGTCAATATTCTATGTTTATCTTTCAAAATTCAATCTCACTTGTTTCAAAACTTTTAACACAATTTAACAAAGAATAAACAGATTATTCCCTTTCGATAATACCATAAGTAAACTGCGAGATACTTGTTCCATAGTATTTTCTGGATTCACAGTTGAGGGAATTATGACCGTATAACTATTACGTTTTCACAAGCGTTTTAATATGCCAGATCAGAAGCGGGATCTAGGCCACGAATACGAGCTACTGAAATATTAACGACACGATATAAAGGGCACCTTAAACGATTATCTCTATAGCTAAATTCCTCAAGATAAAGTATAAATAAACGAAACTGAATATACATATTCATTGCCTTATCTAAATACGGCATGAGCATGATACGATACGAGGTTACGTAATAAAGCTGGATGTAAAGTAGAGATGTTTTTGTGGCGAATATTTATTGTTTAATGGATTTAAAATCAATTGTTGCTTTCCAAAATACAATTCGATGTTGATATAGGTCAGAACAAAACTGATACCTTAACAATTTACACACCAGATATGTACCTATCTTTATATATCATCTAAATCATCGTATTTTAGGGTTTACAAACAGTTTGGAATATATGCTTCGGTACCAAGAGCATACAAGTACTCTTATTCCTGTCTTTTTATTTTTAATCCAATCAGGTTGAAACACTTTAATGGTCTGCTAAATTTAAATGACTCGCGAATTCCCGACTCGAAACCGCCTCATCCCTATTTTGATATGTTTTATTTTGTAATCTGCAAGGATGCCTTCAGACGTCTGCGAGGGGTCGACTAAGGGCAGGGGTCAATGTACTGTGTGCGTTTTAGAATGTTAACAACATGCTTGGTCTTGTTATAAATCTCTTTAAAAACATCGCTTAGTCGCTTTTACCGAAGTAATGACTTTTGAATACCCGGCACACCATTAATATTGCTTTAGTCTCACTCTTCCCTAAATTAGTTCGACGCTTTTATAAAACTTAATTGCACCTTAGCGAATAAAACCTGTAAAATGCGAGTCACGTTTGTAATCACCAAATGAGATAGGGCCTCATTCTTAAAATGAATCAAGATTAACCCTACTCCCAGACCACCCGTATATGCCAGACTAAATCCATTAATGCTTGTTAGGGAATTAACCTATGACACTTGATAAATCCCTTGCTTTACTCCTACACGAAAGTTGCTATTATACCGTTTGTATGGAATCCTATTCACACAAATGTTGCGCGTATAATGTTTCTCTTTTCATCGGTTAACAGTTGACTTACAAATTGTCAAGTTTGTTAACATCCGAATAAGTTATGCACATACACTAGACTTCTTCGAAAACGAAAGTTGTCCGCCCAGCATGTCGCAGACATGCTAAAAATTCTCTGGGAACGTTCAGTTACGTGTTACGTGTTTCCATCCTGCTGGTCTCACCACCCGAAAAGTTGTTCTCGGGCGAATAGAGATTCGATTTTATACTTTAAAGTTGGAATCTCAAAGTATTATTTCGGTTCAGAATGCGGTAGTCGCAATAGTTCCCACGCGAAAACTACTCGTGTTGGTGGTAAGTGGGGAGATAAATATTTGTAAACTGCTCTAGTGTGAGACCCTGACCTTGCTTAAAATTTAAGACATCGTAGAAAACATGGTAAAGGCACGTCTGAAGTTATATGTATTTGTTACAAGGGAATAATGTATGAGGCAATCGTGTAAATAGGTAGTAACACTGGAAAGAAGGTACTGTGCGGTTGCTTGTGGCCGGAAAAAAATGCTTATTAGATACCAGATACCTAGCAATGTTCAGATAGTTCGCACTGGGAAGAAACTCCGGGTGAAAGGAATTTTATGAATTTAATACAATTTGTACAAGGAGTCGAATTCCAGACGTCGGCGTCGACGGCACATGGCGGGCGCCGGGTGCTGTGTCCAGACTAAAATAGACGACTGCCTATTTATACGGGCCGCGTATCCGCCCTGCGCATGCGCCGCCCGCACTTCGGAAACGCGTAAATATGGCGCCAGATTCGTAAATCTGATCGCATTGTAAATTCAAACGTCAATCGAGCGCACAAAACTGTCGATTGTGTAAATTCGAGACGCAAGGATTCGTTTATACATCTGAATTAATTCGGATTATTTTATTTATTTGCCACAGCTAAAAAGTCTAAAAACATCTGAAATGGGTATATCTAAATATTGGATATCTTTCTATCGATCAACGGGGAAGCTTTCAGAGTTACCGGTGAAAAGTCATCAATCACGGTTGAACTAGAAACGCGGTGACTACGAAACTAATATTATCTACAGTGCCCTCCCTTTTCCCTTTTAACTCGTTACGAAACGCTTTGGCTTGACGTCTAATATCCTGAACACCTGAAATGACGTTCGGGACATCTAATATATATGATACTTATGTAAACTATCGGAAGTATTTGCTTCCGTCGCTTTTGTTGCAAAAGGAGACGTAGTAGACATGTGTAGTTCACGAATGAAGGATTCAAATGAAGTATATCAGTCGTTGTCACTCTTTCATTCACTAGTTCAGTTCAGATTTATATACTTCAACAGTTCACTAGTTCAGTCCGTTCATGTAACATTAAAAAAATATTATCTTGCCTTCTTCAACCGCTCGTTTTGGCATCGTGATTTGAAAATACAATTTAATTAATCTATGTATTTGTAAATACGGCAAATGACTCAATACTTCAATCAATAGTTCCGTGATCGTGAAAAAGTCACGTGCAACTGTATAAACTCAGTAGATGGATCTTTTGAGTTACTGAACTGAACTGAACTAGTGAACTAAATGAGTGATATACTTCACAGTGAAGGAAAGAAGCATATCAATCTTTTCTTTCAAGTGAAGTATTTCGCGCATGTCTAAGACGTAGAATCAAGTTGCAAATAAAATGTTTATGCTAATGGTGATCGTAATCACGATCTTGATCCTCAAGGTGACGAACATGTCTTTACGTTTTCGATCCCACTGTTAAGGCAAAATAAACAGAAACAAGACGCGCCCAGGCGCAGTGATGTAACTGGTGACGCTATCTGTTGTAACTATTTATAATGCTGTTTAAAAAAACTCATAGTGTTTTAATTTGATGGCATTGACATTAATGGACTGTTAACACTAATTGTGCAGAAGGTTTCGAGTTTCATAATACGCGATTGTATGACATGCATGATAGACAAATTGACTTAAGTTAAGAGGTTAAATTACCAAACAATGAAGATTTTTGATCACAGTTCAGTATCAATTTCTTTCAATTAGAGTTAGAAAGAAAATATAGTATTTGTTTGTTTTTGTTGAAAACACTTTGTATATGCGCCGTTGTATGACGACATGATTTGAGGCTACAAATAAACGTAATCTGGGTCATGGTCTGTCGTGAATCCCACCGTCATTTCGAACCTTGCGACCAGCTCCGTAAGCAGATATGAACTCATTGAACGTTCCTAGAAATTGATCAGGGAATCCAGTCTTGATCAGAAAAATACACAGAATCGCTTCAAATGCCGCCTATATCCACTTAAATTCACTTTGAGTTTCTAAACGAATAATGCAAATAATGATGGGAGCTGTGTTTGCTGGTTTGTTGTTAAAACCTTTTAGCGTTTTCTTTTTTACTTACTGTCGTCGTGACTATTCCAGCAGGTTTCTAAGGCGTACTAAAAGGTAAATTATAGGAGCGTGTTGCATCTAGGTACTTTCCCACACTATTCTAAAAGGAGACGACACTTAAGAAAGTTTCTGTGTCGTGATCGACGGCTACACCTACTGCAAATTGTACGTTCTGTTTCCAAGTAATAAATTGATTTTACACTGTCTCAAGTTTATAGAGAACACACAATAACAGAATTAGTATAGGAAATTGCTTGTGTCACATCGGTTAATAGAATGTTGCACTTGCACTGCTGTTTGCTAGAAAATACCAATTATTATGGAAAGGAGAGAGCTGTTATGTCAATAGTCGCCTGACATGTTAATTGCTAGTATTTAAGCATACGATGTGACTTGCAAGCTGCTATATTTCATTTAACGTGCTGGCAGCGGCTTGGAAACTAGCGCTTGCATCTTTTCCCTTCCCTTCCCATCCCTAACCTTCTTAACATTTCGATCGTATTTTGGATTTGTATTAAAATTGCACAAAATTATGTCAAATTTAGTTGGATCTTCAGCAGTCACGTAAAGAAGAAAATACATGAGATCCAAATGTTGTATCTGTGATGGCAACTCTTTCTCTCTCTCTCTGCGTCAAGATGGGGACTATACGAGTATACGACCACTCTATGATTAAAAACTAATGAATAAATAAATAAACAAAGTCTTCTTAATGCTTGGTGTCAGAAAGTGGGCTTATAAGCTTAAGACGTGATTTCCTGGCGCTGGCTTCGCACGCCTAATTAACTTGCGCATGTAGCACAATCACAATGGCAGATGTCCGCACCATACTTAATTAAATGTATACGACACTGAACAAATGACGTCAGAATGCAATTTCTTTTACAACCGAGCTACGCAACAAGTCGCATGTGGCGGATGACAATCATTTAGCCCTGTCTTGAAAAAACAGGATTTCTTGTCAAAATGAACGACCGAATTTTGTGTGGACAGGGGCCGTACCATGACGTCTTAATGCGTTTCAGTTTAGGTCCGCTCGCTGTCAGATTCATACTAAAAGTGACAGCTAAAACTTGAACTGCGTCGGAATTAGGACGTCATGGTAAGGCCCCAGGACAAGTTTTTACGGTACAATGTGGTTGGACGTCATAGGTTAACGACTTGATTGGCAAAGATGGCGTACTGCAAATGTGCTAAGTGGATGATGACCCTCCAGACTCCTGCCAATTTAAGACTTCCTAGAAATACACCTACGAAGAAATACAATACATTGAAACATTTATTTCGTTATTCAACCTGACGACATGATGCAATGCACACTTATCAGCAAAGCAATTTGATTTACTGTTCTCAGAATACAATGTTAGTTTCCCTATCGCTTTCCTCTGAACCTAATGATAACCAAATAACAATAAGTACACAATCAAGTTGTTTCGGACTCTGAGCATAGTATGATCGGTTAACTTTTTAAGTGCAACATATCATGTCCCCTGAAACAAGTCACATGGCGTCGTGAGAAAGAATGTTGTCGACATGTAATATGAAGACGAGATAAGATAGTTTTATCTGAACGTTGTTTTTCGATGCGCTACTTTCTAGGTACGATGTGCTCAGCATTTTATCGCCTGTCAAACATTTGTTTAGCAGAGATTTCTTATTAACTAGGTATCGTGTTGTATTACACAAGTGAGTTATGCTCTCTATTAAAGGAGATACCAGTACCGCTAAAAGTTAAGTTAATTCAAACTCTCAGTTTTTTGTCACCCTGCTGGTTGCTCTAAAGCTTACAGTCATCCCGTTTTCTTAGGGATGATGATGTGTCTTACTTACCTTCAAGACGATCTTTTTCTATTCTTACCGTATTTGGGGCATTTTGAATTCTTACACTTCTAATTATTTAGCCATTGCCTGCTAATTGATGAGCTGTAACATCGCGCCTTCGTTATTGTTCTACAATTTTGTTAATTACTCGGTTGCATGGTTCGCGTCTAATTCGTGCCATGGATAAGTCTAGACGAACTTTTATTTATAGTTCCAATCAGCACCACGGTCGACGCTAAGACCCGAACTGTTACTATGTTTTTTCATATCAAGAAAATCAAAATGTGTTTTCGTACGGAGTAATAACATTTTTTTTTTGCGCCTGTTAAAGTTATTCCGTACCGTAAGGTCAGGTTACTTTAACCCTGGAGGGTAACTGGCATTTGGAATTAACTCGCTCCAGGTTTTACTATTGCATTCAAATTATGGCACGCCCACGTTTTTATGGTTTTTGTCAAACCTTTCTGAATGTTTTCTGGGTTTTCATATGGGCCAAAGGATAAAGTGATCATCCGTTTGATGACTTCACGGTTCTCCTTTGTATTCTGACAAGTTCACTAACAAATCCGCTATACTGTCTTTACGTGGATGACATGGCTATATAATTATTTGCTGTGTCCACACAATATCACTTTCACTATCGCCCACTGCATCTTCCGTAGTGGGTGGAAGGGAAACCATTATGCTAATCCATCTATCTGGAGGACACTGGAAACTGATACCATCTTGTAAATGTTATCTCTTTGACCATATAGATTAGCCATACAAGGTTTTATGCGTGGTTAATTTGGATGTTTTTCTAATATGTACTTTTTTCTTTTTATAGGTAAAGGTAAGCTGTCTACACTGGTCGAATTAAGGTAGAGGCAGATAAAATAGTCTTAACTCCGATTTAGCAGGTTGCAGGTGAGTGTAAAATATGAATATCGTGATAATGAGTAGGTAGGTACCTCTTTAGATATCCTTAATGTATTGGGATACCTTGTGGGATTCGCATCATCCCACAAATAATTTGTTGAGAATGAGACTCGGTGTAATTAACATTAAAGGCTGTAATAGGGTTTGCAATGTTCATTGACCGTCTTACCAATATTTTATGAAGACAATTCGCGTATACCATGAAATCTCCTATAATGAGCTGAGCGGTAGGTATGTAGAATTATTTAAACATGAGAAGATTGCTTCCATTCATGTTTGAGAACCATTTTGACTGGCGGATTTTTTCTTCGAATGCAAAATAATTTAATAAGTCATTGAAAAACGTACCTATGCTTACACGGAACAGGAAAATACAGGGTGTATCAGACACCCCCTAACAATAATCCACTGGGTATATAACCATAGCTATAGAAGCTAAAAAAAATATTAAAAAAAAAAATGGAATAATTTTTTATTTTATTTTCTATAGGAATGATTACAGTTAATACTATCATTCCTATAGAAAATATAGAAAAGAAATACTCCAATTTTTTTCAAGCTTCTATAGCCATGGTTATATACCACAGTGGATTATTGTTAGGGGGTATCTGATACACCCTGTATAACAAACCTTGACCCATTTAATTACGTCTTTAAGAAGAAGAAAAACTTATGCTTAAATGTGATAATATTTATTCAGTGGAAGATTGAGTGGAAGGTGAGCAAGTCGCGCCTATAGTAAGAGATTATCTAATCGGCCCGCGTTGATCGGGTGACGCCTACTACTAACAGCTGGATGTCAATGAATCTTTACAATGAATGACCATTGTTGCCAAAGCCCTTTGTATTGTTGATTTACGTAGGGTTCCAGGGTTTAATTCGATATTACATAGACGTTTTGTTTTTGCTTTATGTGGTTCGAATACATCTTTATTATTAGCTAAAAAAACATTCATTTCAATTTCATGGTCTGCATAAGGTTTGCATCTTGTATATCTTTCGATTTGTTGTTATGAACTAGTTTTTAAATAAAAAAAGAGTTGTTTGGCATTTGAACAGTTGTCCAAGCAGACTAATAGCTCTAATACATCATGTAATATATGTATATTTATTAACATACAAACCGTCGTTAGATTTAATATTTACATTTCGTGTTTGCGTTCCATATTAGTGTTACGTAATTTTAGTCTGAGGGTCGTTTTGGTTGTTCAAAAGTATAACTTTGTCATGCAAAGCTTTCATAATGACACTCTTCCTGTTATTTCAGATGACAAAACTCGCTATTAGTGCGACGGGTTCCAAAATAATTCCTACCGTTTCAACATTCCCCACGTGTTCTATTGTTTCGCTGTAATCATTCTTATGATTGTTTAGTTTCGTAATCGTTTTGTTTATAGTATAGAAAACTACGTTATTGCAGCCTACGTTTCCGTCATCGTATCAATTACACTTTCGAATTCCGTTTACTTTTAATTTTTTTTACGTTTACGTTTAATTCCGATTATGCGTCTTTGGCGTCCAATTTATCGATCAATTTGGCATGAGTTCGTAATTGGACTGATCGTGGGCTGAACCGGAACGCGTAACCTGTAGTTGAAATAGGCCAACTTGGTACCGATTGAACGATACTGAACGATTCTGATCTCACAGTTACTATATAGAGTTGTAGCCGATCTGCAGACCGGTCCACGTCGTCAAGATCAACTTTAGGTAGAAACTGCATTAAGAACACACCGGACATTCGGTCTTGAAGTCACAGCCATAAAACTCCATATTTATGTGCCGTCTCGAGTAAGTAGTGCGATTGTATCAGCGACGTAAGGCGAAAAATTTCGAACTCAAACAGCGCACGGATAGAATATCTTTTCATTTGACCGCCTGTACGATGTGTTCGAGATAAGTTAAATTTATTTGTAGCATGATTACCGTTCGATTGTATTGCGTTTTATTGCCGTTGGTTTTCGATTTGTCATTTAGTGGTCTACCAGTATCGTGTTTATCTCGATTCGCTGCTAGTGTGGGCCATCCGTGATATACTGACTCAGGCCTGTGTGCGAGCAAACTTGTCACCTGGTCTGCATAATGCTACTAATATTATCGGTATCGCCCACGTGCTAAATACCGCTAAACCCACGAACATTATTTCCGAATTCTCTAGTATCTGAGCATCGATTTCAAGTGAAATACAGCACCAAATAGCATTAGTTGGTTTGAATTTGTTATCGAATATTCCAGTTTCTACGAATTGGCTTATAAATGTCGTTTGTCAACGTGGCACGGATTCCTTCTCTTTGATCTAGGATTATTTGTAAACGCGAGTTCCAGCTGCCGGCACTGGAATTTCAATTGAATCATTTTGATGATAGGTTCATATATTTCCTTAATGTTTCTAATGAACACGCTCGCGATACAGCTTTAACTTATAAAAATAAACAAGTTGCTCTCATGACGGAAACGGCTGAGTATGACCATAAATGGAAATAGACTGCAAATTTTAAACGTTGACGACATAATGGATCATGGAAGCAGGCTATGACTAACTAAGGTCTGTGGCTTATCTAAAAGTAACAATGAGTAATATTAATGTTGCAGCTATATACGTTGGTGCCACGTGATTAGTTATTATAAATTATAATGAGGATGATTGACGCGGACCGAGTTGCTGAGTTAAGTAACTCTAATTAGAATAACACTTATGAATGCACAATACGTAATAATACTAGACGTTATAAATCAGCTGTCGCTAGTCTCCTCTTTGTTAAATGCCAGTGGCATAAAGTGGTGTCTGATTACATATTGGCAGTCGCCACAGTTCACCTAAAAGCTTTGATATCGAAGAATTATGTGTTTTGCTTTATGTTATGTCATTTATCTTCGATTTATTACCCGAACCAGACTGGCTGTACTTGAAGAAATCTATAAATACTCAATCTAATGTGATCAAAGATTTTTGAACTAACCAACGTCTACATTTGCTTGGAACGCTAAAGTTTGGGATCTATTATAGTTTCCTAATTAAGTTAGTTGTTGATAGGTGCTTGAGTTTATCAGTACTAAGTCATTTGTGCTAAAGTGCTTTTCGCAATTTATATCGCACAGTATTTTGATATCATGTAAGTAAGTAGGTATATCTAGTAATACCCGACCGAAAAAGTCCTTGACCACACAACTCAATGTGACAATCAGGTTTATTGTTTTTTCTGATGTAGAAATACCTAAATAGGTACACAATTTTAACAATATTCTCTTGGGCTTCATTAAATTCTCAATTCTGTCTAGTATTTAGCACAGTTTTTTTCCTTATTTTGTAATCATGTTATGCTATATTCATATTTCTTCTTTATGATTATATGTACTTTCTTTTTTAAATTCCAAAGCAACCTAAAAAAATAAGACCGTTGGTATTAAGGCTAACCAATTGGACGTGCCTACCCATTCCTCAAGAACTGTTACAGTGGATGTCGTAACAACGCATTGGGAATAGTAAAACGGAACGCATTAAAGTTTAACTCGCTCTCTGTAAACACCCACGGCGTTTGTTTCGTCAATCAATCACCACCTTTCTTCCGTCTGTATTGATTACCTTTTCTTTTAAAAACTTAGGATATGCAACATCTATTATAATCGCTACGTTTTGTGCAATCGATTTGCTCATTTTAATGACGTCAGACTTAGTTATGACCACTGGGATTTAGAAAAAAGTAAATTTTAACTAGTGATGATAACCTTTATTTGGTCAATATTTCACAGTTGTGCTTAGTATCTACCGACAGATCCTTTAAAACTAATAGTCTTTATTAATTTATAGACTTTCCTATCCTTTAAGACTTGCAATATTGAGAATAATAATTAAATATTGTTAAATACGAAAGATACGTATTGTTTTTTAATAAATTTTCAGTAAACGCATCGTTCAGTGCGTCACTGTTCTTATCCGTCCGTTGTTTCAAGACTTTTACGATTGATTTTATGTTAGATAGATAGCTAGATGCCATTTATTGTCAAAAACTGTGTACATAAGATGTCATACATTGAAAAGCATCAACAGTTTGCCCATTTGTTTTATCACTTTATTTCTTTTTTACCGGCTTTTTATTCCTCTGTCGTAATCTGCGGTGCCATAACGCTAATTTCGCTTACCTGGCTAATCTTTGCCAGAGATTGCCTCACATCGATCAGGTGTTGAGCCGCCTCCGCGACGGAAGCTGTGGGCGGCGACCGACGAGCGCCTACGCAGACGTTTGTGTCACTTATTACCTACTCATCACTAGGTACTATTGAGAGGTAAAATTATCTGCCAATTGGACTCAATCGAGACCGCCATATGTCACTTCTTGGTACGAGATGTGTTAAGTATTCGAAAAATTTGAAGGAACTCCTTTCTCTTTCCCATCTAAAACGTCTAGTGTGGATTGTAAGTATTATGAATGTAGATTGGCATAAATTTAACAGATGAAAATACCGCTAAGCACTGTTAGCATAAATGTCAAGATTGAATTTGATTAAATAATCTGTACATTGACAAGTACGTATTATAATAATGCCAAACTTATCTTGTTCTGATTGACATGCTTAAGTGATACGTTCACTAATGGATTCTACTGACAGCACTTATTAGCGAAATGGATATCATACGGAACATAATGTTTATGTTCATCAACGGACGGGAATATCTGCAGACGAATTGATGGTTGAAGTTGAAACCGAGTTACTTAAGTCTGTATAATTTAATGTCACGATTGATAATTTATGATCATTGAAATCCTCGTAGCGGCCTGTGGCATAATGGCAAGACGAAGTTTACGATGTCTGCCACCATTAAGTCCATTATAACCCGGGAATTCCAAGAAGAAGTCGCTTAACCCGAAATTTATTTAATGGTCCCTGATTAAACCAAAGTCCTGTTATCGAAGATTTATTGCGTAATAATAGTCAAAACAGTAGTTTAAAATACACCACCTGCCTTCACGACACATGTAACACATGTTTACCCCGGGGACTGAAGTTGCTATTAATATTCATCCAACACTGGCGCACGCTTCATACATTAACCAACAGTAGCGGTCTGTAGTAAACAAACAACGGAAGCAACTTCAGATTCGGATCCGTAGAAAGCTTTCGATAGTGTAAACTCCAAATTTTATACACCAAGTTATAAGGTTGAGTTTGCAGTTCAGTTTTAATTTCAAACAAGCGTATCATTAGGCGTGAGATGAATATGGTCGCTATCGTAATCTGAAAGCGGATCTTGGTTTGTGTATGCCGAGATCAAAGGGTGTGCCGCAGGGTACGCCCTTTGGCCCACTACTGTTCATAATGATCGACCCACATAGATCACAGCGGTATTATTTGATTGATTGATGAAATCCCTTCGGACATTTCAATCCTATAGATTTGATCGAGTAACAAATACGTGGGTATCGTACTCAATTACTGCCACAAAGCAAAGCTCTAAAACTAAACACTGCAACTGCGATACTTGAACGCGCTTGCGTATTTGCCCCTGTTTGTTTTACGAGTCTTCTCTCAGAGATTTATTTACTATTAGTACAGATAACGGTTAGTTTAATTACCTTGCCTGTTTTATATTTACCGTGCATACTGTTTATGTAAGCACAGCTACTCACGTTGAGCCACAGATAAACTTCGCCCGTGCGTGGTGTCCGCTGTTTATTTTCTATTATTGCAAATATTTTTCTGGATAGCTCGGTCTGATAATGACCTGGTTTTGTTCTGTCTGCTGTTTCCTGTTGTTCTAGGTTCGGTACACGAAATAGGTCAGTGTAGTCGCGTGTCGTGTTGACGTAAAAACGTGTACAGCCACTTATCCAATTCCCTTTAAACGAGGGGTCAACGTGTGTGTTGTTGTTCCAGATCCATTGATGAATATACGATTTTGATTGAAACCGGGGCCGGGCTCTTTTATGTGTTGACAGGGCATTTTAATACGCTCGCGCTTCATTTAAACTGGTTGGTTTGGTACTAAAGAACATTATAGCTTCCTCGTTTATCATCGTGTACTATCTGTTTATTTTGATCTCGCTATACTATTTGATGCTGTTCTGATGGACACGAGATCAATTTGCGAAGCAGGTCGAGCGAGCAATAAAATCTGCCAGATGCCCTACATAATTTTGTAATTAATCAGAAGCGAATGTTCTGGTTTCTACGGTATTAATTAAAACATGATCATCTATGTATAGGTACTTACAAAGGAACTGACACACCTGTTTTACATAGACATATTTTGTGTTATCTATGTGGTCATAAATGTTTTAAATGTGCTAGAGCAGTATTTAAAATGCGCTGTATAGTATACATTCATAAGATACTTTAATTAATGTGTAGAAGGGATTTGGGCTCGGTTTCATCTGTTGCCATCCCGTACCATGACTTAATAGATCTTGACTCGGACAGTTAAAGTGTTAACACCTGCTCGAATAGATCCCTCATTCCAGAACACTGAATGCAACTGAAATTTATTCCTATATTTATTACCGTACATAATCTTCTGGAACTAATTCCATATTTATGTCACCTTTGATGATTTAACCAGCTTTAAGTCTCTCTAGGAGTTGTATTAGTTCTGCTTTGCTACGGATAGATATTTTCGGATTGACAGTTGCTTTTGTTTTTTCTATTGTATGAAAATTGTACGCAGCTTCGTTGGTCACGTTTTTAGCGTCATGTTTGTTTATCTTTTTGGCTAGATTGTGTAGTTAACGCAGTGATGTCAACACATTAGTCTTCCGAGTCTGGCGCGGGAACCGTGTGTCGTCAGAAATAAACTGTCCCACATAACGTCGATAACGACGAAAATATACCGTTTGTAAGGAACAATGCACGCGTTTAGAACGAGTTATTAAATTAAATAGTTGCAACACTGTTTGCACAAATGCTAAGCCGTGGGTTTGAAAGATAAAATGACATGAATTATGGTGATGAAATGCTTATCAATGCACTTTCGTAAGTTGAGATAATTACGTAACTGGAATTTGGAGCACTTGAATTTCTTGTTATGGTAAAACACTATTGTTTTATCTAGTTACACGCGAAACAATGTCAACAAAACTCCGATGTCTCGTCATTTTCTCGTTAACGTGGCTCCTTTACATAATAAAACATAGCTAGCTGACCAACAAGGAATTTTAGAATGTTCAAGTGAACAAGAAATCACTTTACGTGATCGGAGTGGTAAAATCACAGGGACCGTGGATGCCAAACGCGTCTATCCGAGTATCCACGAGACGAATATGGTCAGAGGCGCTGCGCTCGCGCAGCCTATCTATGTGCATTGTTACCGTGTCCGTCCGTGCTACTGTATGTCTGCGATAATGACGAATACATTATGGAGATCTTTTGTCGATCGTTACCATAATTCGCGTAAAAACAGACAATTTTACGCGTCTGCAATCCATTTTAAGGGCTGGCAATGTTTTTAACTTAAATTAATGACTCTGTTATCAGAAGTGGGATATACGATCAGGGCAGTTAACATTTTGAATCGTTATGAATAAATCTTTATGCAAAGCGATGCTCTCATGTTTTCTTTTCTCGGCCTTCGTTGCTAAATGCGAAATGATTCGCCCAAACAACCGCGAACTGTATCCTCTAAAATATTGAACATGTGCCGTTTTAAGCTTATGAATCATCACGAGGAAAGTCATTCGAATGACGTCATATGAAAAATTAAAACGGTCAAGGAATTTTAAATCATTTGTATAGCATTGAAACTTATAAAAACAGGAAATTATAACTGTTATGTTCTTTGCCAAACAAATGATTATACTTATAGTAATAGGTTGGTAAGCAAGAGACAGAGCTATAATATTAAAGCTATGTTAGGACAATATAGTCCAGACCAGTTTATTTACAATGCTGTGGGTCTGAGTGGCCCCGCTGACATTCGTAAATGAAAGGAGTAAGTAAAGTTTTTTTCTCAAGCATGCTCGGAAATGTACGCGTTAATGTCGCGAAATGAAGCCAAGAAGTTTCACATTTACGGCCTTGGCCAAGAAGTAATGTGGTGCGGTCGAAATGAAGCCAAGAAGTTTTACATTTACGGCCTAGGCCAAGAAGTAATGTGGCGCGGTCGTCGGGTGCGCTCGGCGCGGTGCGGCGGCGCGGGGCGGGGCGCGGGGAACATGGCGCGAGCAATAGTTTGTTCAAATGGCATGTTTCAAAAATTTAAAATGCGGCTAATTAAATAATTTTTACTTGATTTCCTCGCATTGCTTGAGAAAAGCACTATACAATCCTCGGCCGGAAACAGGGATTGCAGGACTCGCTTTATCCGGCCTCGTCTACGACTCGGCCGTGTACCCCAATCTCGTCCTGCAATCCCTTACTTCACGGCCTCTGCAGTAATGTACTATTTTAAGACAGTGTCAATATAGTATATACTATATCTATGATTACCTTGCTAATAATAACTCTAGACAGAAGAGAATGAAGGTTAAAGTACCTATTAAGTATCCTGTAGTAAGAGACCTGCTTAGTTGTATTTTTTTTTATTGAGAAGGTCATCCAGATAGATAAGAATTATTAGAAAATTAGTGCTTTATTAATAACATTACCATGTTTATCTTATTATTACCATATTTACTATTATTACTTATTCAAATCTTTATTAACAAACGGAATACGATTTTATACATATAAAGATTAAAAGAGAGAGTGAAGAGGGAGAATGGGCGAAAATCTTAGATATCATGTCATAGGCGATGCGGCTAACAAGTCGACCTATTGATTACTATGTGTATATATACATATAGTATACATATACAGATTCGTACAACAGTGAATTATCACGGATTTACATCAAAGTAGTGATAAGCGGTACCAAAATACACGATTATCATCAAACAGCTGTAAAACTGGGGTCACTTTCCAGTGATAGAGACGTTTCTATCATGGATATATGACTTCTTATATCACTGATATTTAACCAAATCTAGTTCCTGTTTGCTAGTTGGGTATTATATTTCCCTTTCCACCTATACCCCTACAAACACGCTAAACGTGGCCTTTAGGTCTTGTTATTCTAGGTTCTGTCTACCCCGTAAGAAATAAAGACGTGATTAATCGCTCCATATTATCTATAAAACAAAGTCGCTTTCCGCTGCCTGTCCCTATGTATGCTTAGATCTTTAAAACTACGCAACGGATTTTGATGCGGTTTTTTTAATACTTAGATAAGAGTGGTTCAAGAGGAAGGTTTATATGTATACGCAGTCGCGGGCAGAAGCTAGTAATGTATATAAGTTACTTAAAGTAGGTATGGTTCCCTATGGCTATAAGGAAAACATATTAGGTTTCTAAAATGTTGTTATCCAATATCCATCTAAGTACATTTTTGTTTTCGTTAATAACCTTCTTTCTGTCACACTCGGTTATAAACATAGCACAGCACATAATGACAACCGTCTACTAAATATGCTTTTTTTCCCATTTTACGATCGGCTTCGACAGTAAACGATGTCATTAAAAAGCAATCAAACATTGTATCGAAGAGTATGTTTTGAGTTAACAGTCTCTTGGGGATACGTCTTGTACCTACATACATTGACCTTAAACCTCAGTTCTAATCCCAGTAACATGTCTTAAGCCTAATTTATATTTCAACTTCCATACTGGTCTGGAATAAATCACTAGTGTGTAAGGGCCCTAAATAGTAAACCACTGGTAGCAAAAAAGAAAATAGCAAAATATTTATTTAAAGGAATGTAGAGCTCGGTTTCGCCCGCCATGTAACACCTAACCATAAAACAAGAGTTAACTTAATATTACTTTATACAAAACAGTCGTATATGTTATAGCATTTTTATTACTGTGAAAGTTCAGTTTGCTGTTGTCTCTGGCCATTTCGACCATCGGTTTAATGTCCCTGTTTTGTTAGTCGACACTTTGACACTCGCCAAGTGTCTGTCTGTAATACAATCTCAGCTGTCGATGTCTTTGACACCATTGTAAATATGAAATTTTGAGAGCGGCAGAGGTCAGTGACTTGCTAAATTAAGAAACACAAAAAGTTTATATGTAGAGAAAGTTCCTGAGGTTAAGATTAGGATTGAGGCTTATAGTCTTGACCTAACTATGAAACAGTTTCTCCATAGAAATAAAACAATAAAATGTTATTAAAATCTTAAATGAAACAAATTCTTGCATATAAACTATCTAGCTAAATAGTATTTTAATTGTCAAAGGCTAACTCCCTTTTCTTTAATATAAGTAAATTTACAGACTTTTTACGAGTATAGTTCAGTCTATTACATTGTGGCTAAATAGTCATCCTAATTGGACTCATAACTAGGATGCTGAATCATTCAGCTTGTCAGAGAAACCAATCTTACTTCTAATTAGGATACTTTTTAGGATCCTTACCAGCCAAACGCGATTACACTTTACTAAATTAGCTTTCTAAATCATTTAGAATCCTAAATTTAGCCAAGTGTAATAATCTAACGAAGTGTCATATATTATTATCTATCTAGCGTTCGTTTTTTACTCCATCCTCTATATGCGCCGGATTAATATTATTACATATTATTATATGCATGGTATATTTGTATCAAAAACCAATATAAAGATGAATACTTTGCCTAAAGCCTTTGGTAACAAGTGTTCATCTCTGAAATCAACGTTCATAGTTCAATCATCGAACCAGATTCCGACTCATACCTTTTTTCCGATGACTCACGGCATGGTGTAATTAGATGTTACCGTACAGTTCAGTCTAGTAATATCCAAACCACGTGACTCATTCGTCGGAAGCAAATCGAGCATTCACGACTCCAGACAACCACAGTAAGATGACCTTCCCTGCCCCTCCAGTCACCACTGACAAAGTTCAAGAAACAGGATAATCGCTGGCTTACACAGCTCAAGTTATGACGGCACTGTCAGTGACGTCACGGGGTTAGTGATCGCAAGGTTTTTTTCTTTATCGATGATTTGTTGGTGGAGGCCGGATATGTTTTTTTTATAACGACTGTCATATATTGCTTTGTAATTTTTTATGTACATCTAGTGATATAGTTAAGGTTCACTTTGCAGTGGTACTTTTATGAATAAAGACACTTTAGAAGATAAGAGATAAAGTTTCGTATCAAAATAAGGAAGTAATGACCGGTTTGTCGTTTAATCAAATAACTGCTTCCTTTTCCTTTGTTCGGTATATTTGCAGACGCAAGTCTTTGTTGGTGCATCGTCCTTTTTGAAATTGCATTCCTTTGACCGCTTCTCTTAACGCAAATACGTCTGAATCAGCGCTATTATGCCCTAACTTAAAGCATTTGAATATGAATAATATTACTCTATACTAGTCATAATTTTTGCTTACTTCGTAAACTAGCTTGCGTCTCCATTATAACCTACTCCTAGCTATCTTATCGTACGTACTATAAAGCTATAAATCTCGCCACACAAAGAAATTGTCCAAATCGTAGCAATAGGACCCAAGTTTATGGACTCTATAGGCGTTATCTACTTCACCGACTTTATCTTGAAGATTCCCCCGGCCAGCAATACCAAAAAATGAACGTAATTTTTTCTCTATTCCAGATTTCAAGAAGGACTGGTCAGACCACGCTCTCTGGTGGCCCACTCGCAACAAATGGCTTTCGAGACCAAGGCACACCCTGGACCAGTGCTCTGTACACGCTGACGCCGCTCTTCACTTCACACCAATGCACAAACCTCTGAGGATCCAGCTGCCAGACTTGAGATACATTGATTGCAAGATTGACTTCTCCATTGACACATTCAGCGCGGTTGTACAGCTCTGCAAAAGTCTCGGTAAGTTGATGACTATTAAAGCGCTCTACTTAACTTGTAGTTTAAATAATATAATTTAATTACCAAGAAAAATCCTTTAAGTACTCAGCGTCATTAGTATATCGCAGTCTATTGCTGGACATAGGCCACTTCCAAGTCTTTGGCTCTCCGCATCCAGTCATTGCCATCCTGCAAGTCTCTTTTTATAACAATAGACTGACCAGCAATTGACCCCTATTCCATCTAATAGAAACTGCCGAACCAAACCTGTAATAGCAAGCGCCGTGGAATCTTAAGTAATAAATGAACGGTGATATCGTTACCCAATAAATAGTTGAAACTTTACAACATTGATAGGCGTGCTCTCGCTTCAAGACCAATATTCGCACAGGGCGAGTGCGAGGTATGAGGCGACGTGCGGGCGCGGCGCACCCCTCCCTTCCGCAGCCCCTGATTGCTCGGCGCTCGAGCGTGGACTATGAGAATCTCTAAGATAATTTCGTTGACACTGTTCTAGATAAAACAGAAAATTTTACGTTTGTTCCACACTTTTATATTCAGATAAACCTTGAACTTTATTGGCAGAGCTATGCGTTGTACAGCAGTTTAGTCTTGTACTTGGTAAATATCAGCGCTATAACCATGGAACGCTGACTTTTATGATACAGTAACAACTTCATAACCTTGAAACTTTAGTATGACAGTTTTACTGTTTTTAATGTATGTTAGATATTCTGACCCGAACAAATTATTTATAACATACATATTTAATGACAGTTAATTTGAATTTACTATCTGCATCGTTAAGCTACTTAATTTAGGTATGTACTTAGGGGAAAGTGGTCACCATTTGTACACTTTTTAGATTTCATTTTTTATTTAATTGTCAAATTTAGCTAATTTATGTACCTAAGTGTAAAGTGTAACAAATTATATTGTAGTTTGTTACCAAAATGTCCGAAACTATTATGTCAAAATGTTTAAGAGTTATAGCCATTTTTCAACGATAAGGTGTGTGTACGAATGGTGACCACTTTCCCCTACTTCCGATCGTAGAGGCTTAAAATACATGTAAGGAATATCCGTAATTATTATAATAAATTAATTGGTTTCACAAAACAAAAAAGTGCCTATTCAGCGTTTTTACGGCATTTTTCGTCGTACTCTCAGAAAATATTATAAAGAAGGTGCTACCTACTCAAATTCATCTTTGTATGAAAACGGAAGACGGCACTGATGATGTTGAGCCAAATTTGAGAAAAGTTATTGCGAATTGTCCTTCCGTTGTGCTACGAATCCTAGAGGATAATGACCCTCGAATATTAACTTATTTACCTCTTTCTCCAGGCATTCGGCATCCAGAGGAGCTGTCACTCCGATACCCATTAGAAGCATCCCACCTCAAACAGAACTACCAGAACCTCAAAGAGGCGAAACGGCTGCGGTCTTCCGCGCCACCAGACACCAACACCTTCATAGCGGCTACCAGAGGGTCCTCGAACAGCTTGGACAGGTCCAATGGATGCCCGGCGACGCCTCCGCCTCCAAGGTCACAGTCCGCCACGCCTGTTGCATCAGTGAGTAATTTATACATACCATTTTGATTTAGCGTAGGTACTTGGGGCGGCCGAGCGGGCGTTGACCAGTTGGCCCTCCTAGATAGCGTTAGAGCGACTTGGTCCAACTTGACTTGGTGGTTGGTTGGTTGGTTGGACTTGGTTGGTTGGTGGTTGGCTTGGTGGTTTTGGTCTTGGTCTTGGTCTTGGTTGATCTCTCGGGTCTCGCTGGCGAGAGCTGGCCCGGGATCGCAAGGCGTGGAGAAGTCTGGTGTCAGAGGCCAAGATCCACTTCGAGTCACTGCGCCCAGCCAGTAAGTAAATAAGTATTTTGATTTAGACAGATGTAGGTAGTCTTTGAGCTCCTAGAACGGTATTCCCTCTTAGCCCTCTAGGCAGGCCACTGCCATGTGTAATGCTCTGCTATATCTCTAGGCAGTGGTGATGGCTTGCTTACCTGCCATCTGTCACCATTTTGAGCATACGAATGATATTTTTGTGTGTTTTCCATTGGCATTACGGTGACTACGAATTTCAACTAATGTGATTAACCTGTTCTACACATTTCCGCTTCGTTCCGCTCCGCTAGTCGAGAAGGAACATTGGCTAGTAACCTTTGAACTTACTGAATACGAACTTCAACACCAATAAGGGCCCGCCTCACCACTCCTTAACTGTCAGTTATCAGTTATCTATGATGACGTCTCTGTCTGTTTCGTAGTAATAAATAGAGACGGAATCATAGATAACAGTTACGGAGTGGTGAGACAGCTAACTGTTGAACATTACAGTAACCAAAAACACCAGTGAGGACGTCGCTGCTGCGAGTTGAATGCCACGTACACACTAGGGTTTTTGGTTACTATTACGTGCAGCAGTCACGGTTACAGCTAGCAGATGAGCAGGCTTTACGGCGTGGCATTATAGACAGCTGACAGCATTAACAAAAGACGAACGCTTACCTCTCCCTCAATTTCCAGAACGGCACTCTCCGTCGTTACGGTGGCCACATCTACAGCACACAGAGCGACGGCTCTAGCGACGGCGGCTACTGCGGTACCCCGCCCCGCGCCGCTTCCCTCGACACTTTGGACGTCTTAGCTGACCTGTCATTGGCTGATTCCCCGCTGGAACCCGATAGCCAATCACGGGAGTCGCTGCTGACTCCTAAGACGCTCGTCGAACGGGCTAGGATGAATGTTGGGTGAGAACAAATACTATCATCAACCGACTGAGCTGAAATTTATTTTGCATAACTAATTGAGTAAGTCGGATGACAATACGATTTATCTGGCAATTGAAGGTGTGCAATAGAGCTAGAGTTTGGTGTGATATAATAACTAATTATACATTTAATTTGAATATAACATTGCCAGGCGTTTTAATTGAGGGAAAAGTGAAAAAGTGCCGAAATCACCCACCGCTGAAAAGCTGCCAGGCGCTCGAATTAATGGTACAACTAGAAGGATTTCGTCGCTCTATAAATTGTATACCTATTTCGGTACTTAGCTTTCCGTCTATTTTAATCAATTTCATACAAGGAAAATTTTGCATTTAATGTAAAATAATCTTTAAATTTGCACTTGAATATTTAACGTCATGTCGTGGGCTCACGTATAAGCATAGTTATTTTCATGTGAACATAAAACTGTATATAATGTGGTTTTCCTTGAGCCAATTGATTGTTGGGTTGCTTTAGAATTTCTGACTATTTTACTGTTATTCTTGGTAATAATTATGCTGTAGTGACGCAAATTCATATTATTTTCGTCATCGCTTAATGGTTTTGAATTAGTTTTCAAAGCATTCATTTTTATGAAAAACAAAAACGGAAGTAAAAAAGAGGTTATAATTACAAAAACGGATAACTCACGTATAAAAGTCGAATAATGGTCGGCATAATGTTTCGGACTAATCCGTAGTCCTTCTTCAAAGAGCGCTCGCCCCGGCGGCAGCGAAACGAATGACGACAGCGACTACGACGGGACGAGCGTTGTGTTCGTTTCGCTGCTGCCGGGTCGAGCGCTCTTTGAAGAAGAACTATATAGGGATTAGTCCGAAACATATGTCGACTATTATTCGACTTTTATACGTGAGCTGTCCGTTTACGTAATTATGATTGAGTCTCACGGTAGTTTCATGTTGAAAAGAGAGGTTGTTTAAATCATGTCCAATGTTTATCAAAAAACAATTAATGAAATGTAAGATAGATACAATTAGGTAAGGCGAATACAATAAAATAAATAACATCATCATCACCAGCCTATATACGTCCCACTGCTGGGAACAGGCCTCCTCTCAGAATGAGAGGGCTTGGGCTATAGTTCCCATGCGGGTCCAATACGGATTGGGAACTTCACACACACAATTGAATTGCTTCGCAGATGTGTGTAGGATGTTTTCCTTCACCTCATTGCACTTTATTAACAAAAAAACTTGTCCTCAGTTGGCTGGACTCCTCCTTGTCCATCATGGAACAATACATTCGCGAATGGGACACCCTTCAGCTCCGGTTCAAGTTCTATTCGTTCTTCGACCTGACCGCGCGGTCCCAGGACGCTCCGAGGTTGAACCAGCTGTACCAGCAGGCTCGCTGGCAGATCCTTAATCAGGAGGTGCATTGTACGGAGGAAGAGATGCTACTGTTTGCTGCGCTGCAGGTAATAAGGCACTTTGCATACTCGTATTATAAAAAAGTCCTTCGCTGCGTCTGTCTGTTCGCGATAAATTAAAAAAGTACTAAACGGATTTTCGTGCGGTTTTCACTTATAGATGGAGTGATTCACGAAGGTTTAGGTATATAATTTGTCAAGATTTTATGTAAATTATGACCAGCGTTTCCAAGAAAAATGCGCTGCAAGAAACTTGGTAGAAAGTTATTTTTTCGCACTACACTATAACTATACTCCATTTGTTTAGGTAGTTAACTAAATGTAAACAATCTTGGCATGTCTTTTTATTGAAATATATATTTTAAAAATGTAAATCTTTACACTTTACAAATTAATTAAGAAGTTACATTGTTATTTCATAATTAATTTGTAGTAGTAGTAGATTAGAGTAGAGTATAGCTTCTGCCCGCGACTTCGTCTGCGTAAAATTATACACATAACCCTTCCTCTTGAATCACTTATCTATTAAAAAAACCGCATCAGAATCCGTTGCGTAGTTTTAAAGATCTAAGCATACCTCCCGCCTCTCTCGGCTCCCTTTGTCGCCTACCCCGCGCCCCTGTGCCGCGCGGGCGAGGACTCAGTTAAGCGGTCGGTCTATAGTGACAGGTCGATGCACAAACTGCAAAGCCCCAGGTACAATAGTTATTTGTGTCACAAGGGAGCAAAATCAGGTATTTACGGCGAGGGCGCTACATTGAGTCCTGAATGTAGCGAAGGATTCTACAATAGAATCCTGAGCGTAGCGAGGGATTCTAAAGTAGAATCCAGAGCGTAATGAGGGATTCAAGTGTTAACGCCCAAGATGAAAATAATTTTGCTCCCGAGTGGCTCATACAACTTTTCACACCGAACATTAAAAAACATGGAAAAATAATTTTAAATGTGATTAAAGAGAAAATGGCATGGTTTTTACAATTATCAACTTCAAAAATAGCATTTGCAAAAAACACTAGGAAAGCCTTGAACAGAAAAGTTGCACTTTGATCCCTCACGACAGGGTGCAAAGCTTATTTTTCTGAATGAGAGGTGTGAAAAATCTTAACACTACCTCTTTTTCAGCTTCAAATCGAGCTGCAAACATTGGCCGGCGGCAGTGCGGACGCGGCTGACGGCGCGGTTCCTCACTCCGCCAACTCGACGGCCCCTGAGGACGAGATCGACGCCGCCCTCAGCCAGCTCGAGACGCAACTGGAGGGCGGGCCGCCGGCGCGCGCTGACATCACACACGTGCCAGAACTCGCCGCACATCTCAAATATCTTAGGTGAGATTGAGTAGTTTCCTACTAATATAATAAATGTGAAAGTTTGTGGGTGAGGGTGTATGTTTGTTCATTGTTCACTTAGAAATGACTTGACGGATTTGGATCAAACGAACGGAGATAGCTGAGTACCCTAGATTAAAACATGGGCTATTTTTTATCCGGGAAAATTGCATAGTTCCCGCGGGATAGCGCTGAACATATTATTTGCATGTGAAGTCGCATGCAACACCTAGTAATTATATCAGTCTCAAGGCAAATGAACGGTTGGCGCGGGGAATGATACTTGTGTCCCGAAAGTGGATGCTGATATTTGTGTCCCGAAAGTAGATGCTGATACTTGTGTCACGAAACTGGATGCTGATACTTGTGTTACGAAAGTGGATGTTGATACTTGGGTACCGAAATTGGATGCTGATACTTGTGTCCCGAAAGTGGATGTTGATACTTGTGTCCCGAGAGTGGATGTTGATACTTTTGTGTCCCGAAAGTAGATGTTTATACTTGTGTCTCGAAAGTGGATGTTGATACTTGTGTCCCGAAAGTGGATGTTGATACTTTTGTGTCCCGAAAGTGGATGCTGATACATGTGTTCCGAAAGTGGATGCTGATACTTGTGTTCCGAAAGTGGATGCTGATGCTTGAGTACCAATGTCCAAGGTCTTTTTACGAGACCCGCAATCTTAGTAAAATAACTCTTCGCATTACAAAAATAAACTACGAACCTCTTCCCTATCAGTATTTCATGAGACTGACGTGTTTTTAATATTCACCACCATTTGAAGAAAATATGTTTCCAAACATTCATCATATTCTAGCCTAAATGCGTACTGTTCTTTTTTATTATCTATCTATGTATGTATTAAACATTTTCTATTCTTTTGTACTTAATCAATTTATTTATTCATGTATTTTAATCTCACATTTCTTCTTTCATCTGCTGTCATCGTGCCACGAAAGCAAGTGTCAAAACGAATTCTGTGCCATTGCGTAAGATATTATTTACAATCACCCTGTATGTTTATTTATTTATTTATTTATTTATTTATTTATAAATTTGTTACACAGCATTACAGTTTAACAACTAATACACTGTGAAAACTACAAAACTTAGGTCTAGTTAGGGTCTATAGTGATGTACATACATTAAGTAGGAACGCTAGATGGCCTGTCATCCCTCATCTCGCAAAACAGTAACAATTGTCGACACACAGTAGCCCACCGCCCCGCAAGCAGATCGCACTCCGGTGCTGCCACGAGAAGTGCATTCAGCTGGGTCAGGGCGCGGAGCAGCGGCGAGTTTCTGTGTGCCACCGTGCGCGCCGGTGGCGCGGCCAGCAGGGAGCGAATACGTGGCCTCAGGGGTTTCCTAGGCACCTCCGGAGCTGACAATCTAACCAGCTGTTCCACGAGGTCCGGACAATCTGAATCCCCTCGTAAAACGTGACTCGCAAAAACAAGTAGGCTGAAGTTACGCCGTACCTCTAAGGAATTAAATCCCAGGGTGCCCAGAAGGAAACTAGAGGGATAGAGAAATGGGTAATATCCAAAAACTTTTTTGTATAGCATTCTTAAGAAGGCCTTTTGAACCTTCTCCAGGAGCAAGGTGTACGTCGACTCATACGGGCTCCATACGATGGCAGCTGCTTCCAACTTGCTTCTGACCAAGGCGTTGTATAAGACCTTTATGGCCCCAGGATCATGGAAGTCTCTGACGTTACGAATAAGAAAGCCAAGTTTACGAAAGCTACTGGCTGCAAGTGCCCTTATGTGATCGTGAAAGGTGAGACGTGTATCAAATGTAACGCCGAGATCCTTCACAGAGAAGACTCTGTTAATGGGGTCCCCTCCTAAGAGATATTGGCTATGAATTGGGATGCAAGCACGACTAAAGGAGCACACACAGCACTTAGCTGTATTGAAACAGAGCTTGTTGTCAACACTCCACCTAAACACGGAGGCGATATCCTCTTGCAATGACACACAGTCAGCAGCCTGCTCAACTCCGTACACTAACTTCAGGTCATCAGCATAAAGGAGACATTTTGCATTATTAACAACCAATTCAAGATCATTCACCATTATCCCGAAAAGAAAAGGGCCCAAAATGGAACCTTGGCTGACACCAGATCGGGTGTGATAAGGTGCCGAGACGAAATGACCGTGTTGAACATATTGCTGTCGATCGCGCAGATAACTCGCAAAAAAATCAAGCAACTTTGGAGCGAAACCAACACTGTCGAGCTTGCGTAAAAGCACATCGTTATCCACGCGATCAAACGCCTTCCGGAAGTCAAAATAGACTACGTCAACCTGAATACCCCTATCAAGGTGTTCTGAGATAATATTGGTCAAGATAGTAAGGTTTGTGTTCATGTTGTAATTGTATTACCATGCGTAGTAATATATTTAACATGTATTCCAAAATTAATTAACATAATCAATATTAGTTTGCATACTAATGTGTATACTGATTTGATACCACATTCCATACTAATAACACGAAGTACAAAACAATCAAATATTTCCTTAACTTGTTAACAAATAATTTGTTTAATACTAAATTAGATCTTAAGTTGTTCTTTAAATAAATTTTATTTACGGTCTTATTCCCTGTGGTTTTTATTTTGTTATTTTTTTGTACATATTGCGCGGTTCTTTATTTTATTTGCAAATTCGGTAACGGCCTAAACGAAACGTTATATACCCCATATAGACTGATCATTTTTATGTGTGTATTACACTATTGTCTTAGGCTTAGTTCCTGTAAAAATTTTTGTGAGAGTGGATATAAATAAAGTTTTGATAAAGTGAAAAAAAAAACCGTTATACAGGGTGTATCAGACACCCCCTAACAATAATCCACTGGGGTATATAACCATAGCTATAGAAGCTAAAAAAAACATTAACAAAAATGGTAGTATTATAACTGTAATCATTCCTATAAAAAAAATATTTAAAAAAAAATTACTCCAATTTATTTTTTTATTTTTTTTAGCTTCTATACCTATGGTTATATACCCCAGTGGATTATTGTTAGGGGGTGTCTGATACACCCTGTATTATTGGTTGTTTGATTGTATACTACTGTTGAATAATAGACCGCGCTTACCCAGCTTACCGGGGCTTATAAGGCGTACAAACTTTTGCGTTTTATATTTACAAAAATAGAACATCATTTATGCTGACTACACTCAGATCGCACGCATACTGTAAGCGCCAGATATCTAGGGGTGCCAAAATATGACACGAGCCAAAAAAACTTTGTGAGAAGCAGTAGACACAGTCGACCGAAACGCACACAACATTGAGTTGCTTGCGAAAACTCATGATAGATTTCAAGTGTAATTTCGCACATAAAATCCGTAAAAAATCAGAGCGTCAAGCCAGAGGGGCTACTCCGAAATTCGATTATCGAAGTTCGTGTCATACCGTCCCTCTCACTCTAATTAAAAATATTAGTGTGAGCGGAACGGTACGAAACGAAATTCGAAAATCGATTTTTTTTCTGAGTATTCTTATATTCTTATATTCGCACGCTTGGTTGAGCCATAAATCCAAACTAAGCGGCCACGGCTATTTTACCCGACTGCGCCAGAAGGGGTTATTGACGTTGTGTGTTGTTGCTAATTAATTTATAATGTACCTTTCAAATTACAGGCCGAAGAGGTTTACACTGAAGGCGTACAAACGTGGTTGGGTGTCGTGTAGAGATGGGATACTTCGTATCCACTCGTCGCGTGACGCGGCCGCGCGGGGGGAGGCGCCTTCCTACAGCGGGGAGCTGCGGGGGGCTGAGGTAAGAACAACTAGGACTTATCATACGGTTTAATGAATGACGTCAGCGTTCAGACGTATCGCTATATAACGGAACGGGACAGGGCTACGAATTGACGTCATTCCGTACGGAAACCGTGTGGAAATTCCGTATGTCCGGCCTTAAGGTCATCAAGGGAATGGGCGAAAATCTTAGGAATCATGTTATAGGCCAAGGGTCTTCAACCTTTTTTAAGTCAAGGGCCTAGTATACTCTGATATTGGTTCGGTGGGCCGCAACATAATAAAAACATTCAATTCTAAACTAAAAGTAGGTAAAGAAGGTAAAGTAGGTGAATGTGAATTTAATTTTGTCAATATTATTCAAATATCTTTAACATTAAAATCTTTACTTTACAAAACTCCTAAAATACAACTTAAATATAAATAACAAGATAAATTAATTTAACTAAAACTAAAATAAATCTAAAAACGTACTCCCCCGCGGCATTGAGCCAAAGATGCTGGCGGCATGTCCCCGCTGTATTGCAATACTGATACGCTGAGCGAGGAAGCTGCCAGCTCTTTGGTTTCCGTTGCAGTCGATCAGCCTCTTAGACATGTCCTTCATGAACACATGTGCGCTGGGACCCCACGGACCTAAGGTCTCAACCCCGAATGGCAGGAAGTAGTATTCGGGGCCGAGACCTTTATATTTGTTAGCTTTTAATTTTTCGGCCGCCTCTGCTGCCGCACCTGCTCTAATAGCTGTTCCGTGGACGTGGGATGAGGCCAGTGTGTCTACACAGGTAGCGTCCCACACCAGCACCCGACCCAGCTTCCACGGAATCAGTGACATGCCGTCTGGCGATATTTTGTCAATACAATGTCGGGCCGCCATAGACGCAACCGCGGGCCGCCGGTTGAAGACCCTTGTTATAGGGGGAGCGGATCAGAATACATAAAGTTTAAAATGTATAATGGGTTAAAATACATAATGGCTCAAAATATATAATGCTATTTTCTGTAAAACTATTAGCTAAATGAACTTTTTTGATATCGTAATCTATAGATTGGTTTAGTTTAGGTTAGGTTTGTTTTAGAACAATTCTGTTAATATGTCACTTCCTGAGAAAATCGCATTATATATTTTGGACCATTATGTATTCCATTGTACATTTTAAACTTTATGTATTTTAATACGTACCCGCTATAGGCGATGTGGCAATTCATCACTAATTCGATTCCCCTTTCCACCTATACGCCCACAATCATGCTAAACGTGGCCTTTAGGTCTTGTTACCTTAGGCTCTGTCTACCCGTAAGGGATAAAGACGTGATTTATGTAAACAAGTAAATCTCTACCAGTAGATGAAAGGAGCTTTAATCTAGGGACAGACATAAAAAAAAAACTTGCTAAGTTTTTTGCGGCGCATTCATCTTGGCAATTAAGTATAGATTTTCCAAAAGCGCTGGTGGAATCAAAAAATATTGACATAAAATAAACATTTTGAATTCATAACCTAACCTGAACATATACCAGTTCAATCTGCCTCTAATCCATAGTTTATGGTCAATTAAGGTCATTCTAATTTAAATTCTATTACTTCAGGTGACTCCGGATGCCCATCCCGCTTCAGGCCGGTACAGCATCAAGCTAGAAGTACCCTCGGAAGACGCCATGAACGAGATATGGCTGAAGTGTGAAAACGTGAGTAACTTTTTATTTTCTTCTATATTTATTGTTCAAGAAAAAAACATTATAGCGTAAATTCACATATAGGATGCTTTTATATAAATTTATTATTGTCTCTAACTCTTCTTTTTAGTGACAATAACTGTCAATTAAAAACACTCTGTATGTAGCTTGACGTTTAATGCCTGTCATCGGCGCTATACGCTCCCTGATGATAAGTTTTGCGACCGCAGGAGGACCAATATGCGGAATGGGTGGCGGCCTGCCGCTTAGGGTCCCGCGGGCGCTCGCTCGCCGACGCGGCGTTCGCGGGCGAGGCGGCGGCGGTGCGCGGACTGCTGCGGCTGCAGCGGCCGCAGCCCTCCGCCGCGCTCTCGCAGCACGCGGTGCCGCATCTCGACCATCTGCAGCCGGAGAACTATGTAGCGCCGAGGGTGCTGAAACGGCTCAAGGGCAAGGTGAGAACACGTGAATTTTTCTTAGTATTTCTCTGCCAAGTCTCCACCAGACCGTTAGAACCCTGACTATGACGCCCCTGGTTTCGCCGTGATTTTTTTAGAACGTTATTAATGTACAGTATAGGTGAATTTTTCGCTTGGAGCCCTAATCTTTCAAACAAAGGCCATTGTTTCTATTATCGCAAAACCGCAAGCTACCTAGACGCACGTGCCACTACAACATGCATATTGAAAAACAAACGGTATCGTCATAGTATTAAGGTTCAAATAAAAAAAATAATATCTAGAATATCAGTGACATTAAATTTTAACCATAATACTATGACGATACCGTTTGTTTTTCAATATGCATGTTGTAGTGGCACGTGCGTCTCGGTAGCTTGCGGTTTTGTGATAATAGAGACGATGGCCTTTGTTTGAAAGATCAAGGCTCGAAGCGAAAAATTCACCTGGGAAGATTCATACTATACCAAGTATGGATTTATTTCTAAGTACTTAATTCAATTTCGTATTTATTTTGCTGTCAAAATTTTCGTGAACGCTAATAGTTACATTCTATGGATCTGTCACCCAATCCTTATTGAAACAGAGCGTATCTTCCCTTTCTGTTCAGCAGCAACTAATTTAACATCCATCCATCAATTTCCAGTTCACCCAGCGGGTCTTGGAAAGTCACGCCAACGTGAAAGACCTTCCCCTCCTCGAGGCGAAGCTCCAGTACATCAAGACTTGGCAAAACTTGCCAGATTATGGGCAGATGCTGTTCGTGGTCAGATTCATGGGACACCGCAAAGATGAGATCATAAGCATCGCGAATAACAGGATCATGAGGCTCGATCCGAATACTGGGGACCACTTGAAGACCTGGCGGTATAGTACTATGAAGGTATGTAGACTACAGGTTTTAATACAAGCTACTCAACTACACTCTTTATACCTTCACTCATAATCAGCTACACTTCATATGAAAGAAAAAAAGAAAGAGAAACATTTATTTACACAACATTCAATGCACCATATATATCATACACACATCAAAAAAGCCTTGGGATAATCATTATCTAGGGATAATTATCTGCCTATATTGAAATTTTCAAAATTGTCTACATATTTTATTGAATCATTCATCATTTGCGGGTGGTAGGGCCTTGTGCAAGGTCCGTCCGGATCGCTACCACCATCTTACTCGCTAATCTTGCCGCTAAGCAGCAGTGCTTGCACTGCTGTGTTCCGGTGTGGAGAGTAAGACAGCCGGGGAAATTACGGGCACAAGAGGCATTTCATCTAAGTCCTCTAGGTTGGCAACGCATCTGCAATCCCTCCGGGGTTGCGGGTGTCTATGGGCAGTGGTGATCGCTTACCATCAGGTGACCCACTTGCTCGTTTGCCTTCCTATTCACATAAAAAAAAAAAAAAAAAACAGGCGTTACTTTGCGGAGGTCCATTTCAATCAACATAAAATATTTATTTACCTTGCTATTGCGCTACTCACGTGCAAGATAACCAAGCTTGTGCGAATTATATACGTTTTGCATGCAAGCCCTCCCACCACTACTACCACACAAAACGCACACAAATCCCACAAACTGAATTAATCCTAACACCACACAAACACTGACGCGCGTTTCGATCCCTCTACGGGATCATTCCCAATTAAAAAAAAAAAATCAAATTTCAAATTCTTTTTCATTTTTGAGATTGATCTCGTAGAGGGATCGAAACGCGCGTCAGTGTTTGTGTGGTGTTAGGATTAATTAAGTTTGTGGGATTTGTGTGCGTTTTGTGTGGTAGTAGTGGTGGGAGGGCTTGCATGCAAAACGTATATATTTCGCATAAGCTTGGTTATCTTGCACGTAAGTAGCGGAGTAGCAAGGTAAATATTTTGTGTTCATTGAAATGGCCCTCCGCAAAGTAACACCTGATTCAATAAAATATCTTTAGATATTTTTGATGAGTGTACATTCTCTCATGCTCAGTTACACTTCATATTAAGTATCATATCTTCAGAGCTCTGCTCTACTTCATACCTTGTTATAAATTAATAACCACGTAAACCTCCTTACAGGCGTGGAACGTGAACTGGGAAATAAAACACATGATGGTCCAATTCGAGGAAGGCAACATTATCTTCTCGGTACAGTCAGCCGACTGCAAAGTCGTGCACGAGTTCATAGGTGGCTACATATTCCTGTCAATGCGATCCAAAGACGCCAATCAAACCCTGGATGAAGAACTGTTCCATAAACTCACAGGAGGTTGGTCATAAATGCACTGGCATTCTAGTTTTATCGCGAGAACATAGTATTATCCTTTTCTAACTAGCTAGCGTGGGAAAGGGATAGAGTATGCGATAAACGCTAGCGTGTAAATGGATGTCAACACCATCTATTGGCGGAATGTGTCACTAAATCTTTGGTTGCCTCGTTGGGTTGGCGGACACTTTTCAAGCTGGAGATAGTAAAAGAACTAAGATTCAAAACAGAACGTTTACAAAAAAAAGTGGCGCCATCTGTTGTCGAGCTTAGCCACAATGCAAAAAAAAAGCCGATACCAGCTCTGGATATTCGGTCAATAGGACGTAGTTACATGTTAGAGTGAAACGGAAATACATGATTCTCTGTCTAACGTGTAGTTTCGACGCTGTTCTAACGTCTGAAATCTAATGTAACTAAATGGATTTTTGTGACGTATTCTGCTTTTTTAAAGTTTTGAAAAGTTGAGGTGTGATTGCGAGCGAGCATTGAACCAACAACACTCGGTAAGCATTAATATTAAAGGTGTTTATGCATCAGAATATAACTGAAAAAAGTGCCTTAGATTTTGTTTCGATACGATATCTTAATGATGCCATTATTAACGAAATGGTAGTTGGTTCGTGTAATTTAATAAGGACGCAAAATGGTGCTCGCTAAGATTGAAAAAACCGAATGGATTTTAACCATTGACTAATTTAAATAACTGCTTGGTTAGGAGTTAGGACGAGTTACAGTAGAGACTTAAATTTTTATGAAATTCTATGTAAATTATTATTATTACATTTAAATAATAACGCTTCGTAAACTCTTAAAAAAAGGCTAAGATTGTGCCTATAATCAATTTATTGTAGTTACAAGTATAAGTTATATATTTGTCGTACAATATTTAATGAGGTGTAAGAATGTATTTTTGTACCAAGAAAATTAACTAATCAAATGATATATTTTAGTGTTATATGTAGTGCTTCCAATACAATTATTGTTTGTTTTGTAAATGCCAAATATAATTTTGAAGCATATTGTTACATCACTGAATGTAACTTTTTTTAGGTTATAAGTTGAAATGCGATGGATAATAGCTTTTAATAGTAATAATTTTGTAATTTATGCCTTACTATTTAATGTAATGTTGCGTATACGTTTTAATTATATAAATATAACAAACAAATGAAGTTTCACCAAGTGCCATTTACATAATAATGTGTCAATTTCAAACGCCCCATAAATGTCGATTGTAAATAAAATAATAATGAAATATTATGTATATCAATAAACAATATTTTTCTTTGTGTAACTTTTATAATTTATACATTATTTTCATGCTGAATGAATGAAGCTATTGCAATATTCTGTCATTGAGTGAACTATTAAAAAACCAAATTCTTTCTTGTCCTTTTCTATGACTTAAGAAATTACTCTGGTGCTTGTATTGTTAATGTTTGTAACTTTTAAGGATAATACACTATTTGTAAATCTGTTTGTGTTGTAAATAACTGTATACATCTTTCAATGATTTATGGGACATTCTGTTAAGTTAACCTTTTCCAATCTTATGCAGCCAGGTAAACAGTTCACATTATGCACTGCATTTAAGACTCTCAGGTTAAAAAGGTTATACCACCTTAACACGCTTGCCGAATATTGGTAAGCGTTCACCAAGCGCTTGTCGCCTTAGCCTTTTGACCTGTGTTCTATTCTAAAACCACCAGTCAGCCGAGCAGCGACAAGCTCCATACCCGGTTCACACGCTTGAACGATAGCCAAGACTTGGCTAGCTTGTGAACGCTTGCCAAGTCTTGGCTAGCGTGTAAGCTTTTACACGCTAGCCAAAGGCTTTACAATCTAGTGTTGTACTGGTGAGTGCACTTTTAAAATCTGTTACAATAGATCTATGTTTAGAACTGTAAGAAGATCAATACTTGGCTATTGTCTGATATATTGAAATAGTTATGTTAAAAGGTATGGTGTAATAGGGAAATAGTGTATCCGGTTTAGTCTTCATGTATATATTTATTGTTGACTACAAACATTGTAAAATGAACTTTGGTGTATTTTAGACATTATTTTTGAATGGCGATACTGCTTGATCGTTGTAAATTTCGACGAATAAGTAATTTTTAGCTAAGCAATGCAACTTAGATCTGCGTTGGACGATTCTCTAGTTTTAAGGTAACTATGAGAACGTTTATGCAAAACAAATTTACACTATAACAATCTTCTTAAGCATATAATGCTGTTAATATGTGTATAATGTAATGTAATGTAATGTACCAATCGTAGCAAATAACGATAGTTGGCCTTATTTTTATTTAAAAATTTTGTACAAATTGTATGTACACTTTAATAGTACTTTAATATTAATGAACGAATAAACGTAAGGAATTAAATAACAAACCGTTTTTCATTGGTCTTATATTTTTCAACGCTGTGCGTATTGTTCTTTGAACAAAATGTGCTAAACGTAAACAATAGTATTAAATTAACAGTCTTTTTTTTATTGCCACATCACGAGAAAAATTGAATTTTAAAACCAGTTCCCCGGAGTTGAGACTGCCACCAGAGGTCCGTTTCTGGAAACTTCAATTTAAATTTTCACAAGTCTAAACTGGCATTAGCCCAATCAACCAATCAGTTGTTACGCCTAAAATGACGTAATAAAAAAATCACGATTCAAACATCATCGGACACTATACTCGTACTTCTTTTAATTTAGAATGAGAACCCGCAATAAAATTATATTGCGTCTGGTCAACTATTTCTTACCTAGCAAATAGTATAGGGCAATAGTTTGGCAGCCGCAAAACAAAATTTGTCACTTTATTTGCGTGTCGTCAATTGTTACTCTAGTACAAATTGTAAAGAGATTACAGTTCACGAGCCGCAATATAATGTTGTTGTGGTTTCTCATTCTAAATTAAATGAAGTATACTACACCTAAAGTAACTTTAGTTTAATTCTGACAGATCGCGAGTGTTTTTTTTAATGGCATTATACACAATCAAGGATGGTGACTGTGCCAATTTCGAAGTAGGGGAACGGGGTGGAATTCAAAAGAAATAGGTACGGGATTAATGTGATAATGATAACTAGAAATATTACTTAAGAGGGTGCATCCGTGCTGAGCTCGCAACGTCGCATTTTTGGTGATTTTTTGCGATTATTTCACAGAAATTGAATGAAAGTATCAAATATCCGTCTGTAGTGCACTTCGTTTTTAGTGTATTAATGTGTCCAATGCAATAATGCATCGTGATGGACTTTTATTTTCTTATTAAACGAGATATAGTATTTTATCCCTTTAATACGAAAATAAAAGTCCATCACGATGAATTATTGCATTAGACACATTAATACACTAAAAACGAAGTGCACTACAGACGGATATTTGATACTTTCATTCAATTTCTGTGAAATAATCGCAAAAAATCACCAAAAATGCGACGTTGCGAGCTCAGCACGGATGCACCCTCTTAACTACTAATAAAGATTATACATATATACATACATTATTATTTGATGAAAGTAAGCAGGGGACGAAAGTTGGTAAAGGAAGATGTTCAGATATAATAACATTATCTAAGGAGACACGGTCATATAGCGGACAGGATAGAATTAGATGATTCAGTAGGCTTATTGTCTGACTCGCTCGCAATCGCCATCGTGTTCACTTTGACAGTTCTTGTATGAATGTGACAGCTAGCTGATTCCGATGCCAATTGTCAGCCCATACATGAACTGTCAAAATAAAGACGATGGCGATTGCGAGCGAGTTAGACAAAAACCCCCCCTGATCACCCACCTCCGAACCACACTCGCATCTAGGGCTTTCAATTATGTGTATTCTCGCCAGGTGTTCTGGGGAGCAAACATGACCACGCATTCTTATCAATACACTAGTAGTTCTTTTACAGAACTTGAGTTTAAAGAACCAAGGTTTACTAGGAAAAGAGGGCTGAATATGGCAATAACTTCTACCATTGAAGACTCAACTCTTAGACCAACAATCTTGCCAAGAGCGTTGAAGATATATGCGCGGAAGATTAATTGCAGTAGAAATGAGAGCGTTAAGAAGTATGGAAGGTGTATCACTGAAAGATAGAATAAGGAATAGTGTGATAAGGGAACGTGCTGGTGTGAAAGAAGATATAGTGACTAGGATATAAAAAAGTATGCTTAGTTGGTTTGGTCACGTAGAGAGGATGGATGAAAGAAGATTAACTAAACAGATTTATATGGCGAGTGTGAATGGGTGCGCTGGGAGGGGAAGGCCTAGGCGGACGTTCCGTGATCAAATTGGGGACGTTTTGGAAAAAGGCCAGGTCAAGAGTACCCGAAACCGACGAGCATGTATGAAGAAATTGATGAATGTGGATGAAGCGAAAGAGGTATGTCAGGATCGTAGCAAGTGGAACAAAGTAGTCTCTGCCTACCCCTGTGGGAAAGAGGCGTGACGATATGTATGTATGTATGTATGTAAGATTAATTAAATCATGGGAATAATTTATTCAGATCGTTTTTGAAAGAAAATTGTAAAATTGCAACTTTTTTTTAATGGCAATATACACAATCTAAGATGGGTGACTGTGCCAATGTCGAAGTGAGGAAACGGGGTGGTATTGAAAAGAAATACGGGATTTCCAATAGGATTGGATCAGGACAGTTATTAATAATGTGGTAAAAATTGAAAATTGTAACTTCAAGAAACGGGGCCACAGAAGTACAAATGTAATATAAAACTGCCGCATGCTTGACGTAAAATGATATCATCCGCTTTATATTTCCGCTGTCTATTGTGTCTCGTACGCCTTCAAATACTTCTTGCTATAATTAGGAACATCATGTGAAAGCGGTGCTATATTCAAGACTAAAGCACAGGAGCCAGCCACATCGTTCACGTTGACGGTGTTATCAGAGTTCCATCGTAACTTGCGAGTCTTGGTGTCGGTTTCACCAATATATTCTTCAACTGACAACGCATCTGCCTGGCCGCAGACATATCTTGTGAAAAAGAGTAGACGATTTCCTGAAAATGACATAGGGTTAAGCTTTCGTTTCAGTCCTGGATTTAGGTACATATTTGCCGCCCCAAAGCTATTCAATTTTTGCCGCCCCACTCGTGTCCGCAGCCTTACTTTTTAGGGTTCCGTACCCAAAGGGTAAAAACGGGACCCTATTACTAAGACTTCGCTGTCCGTCCGTCCGTCCGTCTATCACCAGGCTGTATCTCAAGAACCGTAATAGACATTTTCACAGATTATGTATTTCTGTTGCCGATATAACAACAAATACTAAAAACAAAATAATAATAATAATTAAAGGGGGCTCCCATACAAAGAACGTGATATTTTAGTCCTTTTTCATGGCTACCACTCGCCGAGCTAGATATCAAGAACCGTAATAGCTAGACAGTTGAAATTTGCACAGATTATGTATTTTTATTGTGGCTACAACAACAAATACTAAAATCTAAATAATAATAATAATTAAGGGGGGCTCCCATAGAACAGAGTAGTTGGCGTTTTTTGCTGTATCTCATGAACCGTAATAGCAAGGTTAATTTCTGGTACGGAACCCTTCGTGCGCGAGTCCGACTCGCACTTGGCCGGTTTTTTTTTCTGTAATTTTTATTTGCACCAATTTTGCCGCCCTAAGCTTCAGCTTTTTTAGCTTCTATGGTAAATCTGGCCCTGTTTCGTCTAAAGGTGAAGACCAAAAAGGTACACACAAAAGGGTAAAGGCAGGTAGGTAGTTGTGTTAGTAGGTAGATTTTAAAATGACCACTAACTGTTTCCATTGTGACACGAAAATTAGTCAAACATTTTGTGGTTATGGATAACTTTCGTGTCACAATGGAAAAAGTTAGTGGTAATTTTAAAGGTGCGACCACACCGCCGCGTATAGGCAGTGACGTGTCGTATGCGTCACGTTTTCTCACCGTTTCTTCATACATTTTGTTGCGATACCGTAACGTCACAATTTCTTAAGCGGCGGTGTGGTCGCACCCTAACTCCCTACTCGCATCTTTCATGGTGTGTAACTTTTTGGTCTTCAAAAAAAGGTCAGGTTTTGGTACAGGTCTAGCGTATGGATAATTAGCCGATAAGAGTGGTAATGTCATACGATTTTAATCGAATAAATTTCAATAAGTTACTGAGGCGATTCTCGCACTATGACTTGGTGCGAGTTGTAGAGTAAACACAGTTTCTTCGCCTTTCCAACGAATCCAAGCGACTTTCAAACAAGTTAAGATAGATGCCACCACACCAATAACGGCGTATACAAGACGTGTGGAGTAAGACAGCCGGGGAAATTACGAGCACAAGAGGTATTTCATCTTAGCCCTCTAGGTTGGTAACGCATCTGCGATCCCTCCGGTGTCTATGGGCGGTGGCACTTACCATCAGGTGACCCACTTGCTCGTTTGCCTTCCTATTCATATTAAAAAAAAATACAAGCTACAAGTTTTTCGGTGAGTTGGTTGGGAGTGCCGGTGGTCCAATTGGTAGGACGCTTGGAGCATATAGCTTAAAACTGCGGGTATAAATCCCGTCTGGTCACCACGAAAAACATAATAAAACTTGTGTTTGTATACAGTTGGCTTATTGTCTAACTCGCTCGCAATCGCCATCGTGTTCATTTTGACAGTTCTTGTATGAATGTGACAGCTAGCTGATTCCGATGCCAACCGTCAGCCCATACATGAACTGTCAAAATGAACACGATGGCGATTGCGAGCGAGTTAGACAATAAGCCTACAGGTAAGGACCAAAAACTTTGACCACTGTTTGTGGTAGTAACCACATAAAACGGTTGGCAAAAAAAAGTTCCATTGTGACACGAAAATTACCCACACAATTATTATAGTTAATTATTGTGTCACAACGGATTCTTTTTATCCAAATTTTAACTGATCGCATTATTTATTGAATACTTTGCTATCTCCGCGATATAGTGAAGTCAAATCTTGATAAACGATTTTTTTTTAAGGTGAACAACTTTTTGGTCCTTACCCACATTAAACAATATAAAGTGAGTTTGAGTTTAAACTTAAAATCTTACCTAAATTGCAAACAGTGGCTGCTGGATTAGTAAAAGATGATACTAACTCGAGTTTCTTGTCTACACCTGGTTTAAATCTGTACAAATGACTAAAGAAGCTCTGTGTACAATATATGTAGCCCTTATATGACGTCATACAGCTCAGTCTTATATCTGTCCGCACAACAGTGGACCACGTGTCTTTGTCCCCCAAGTCTTCATACATGTATATATTTTTGTGACCCGCAGTATATACATTCCCATCATGCACACATACGGCAGGGCTTTGTATTGCATCTGGCAGGTTTGCGATTTTTCTGTATGAACGCTGCTTTAGGTCGTAGATTATCGCAGATTCCAAAACTATCCTGTAATAAAATTATAAAGATTTTTTTTATAATATTTTTTGTTGCTAAGTAGCAAGGTAATTTGGTAACTTGAGCCAGATTAAATTAATTGTTCACAATAAAAAAAACAGTATTTTTCATAATTATTGAGGCACACCAAGATAAATTACTCAAGTTAACAGGTAGCCGCTAATAATACATACAGACACTCCGAAAACTAAAAATAAATTCATGTCCTCATTTATCTCGCTTTGTAGTTCATTTAAATTTACCAAACATTTTCACAATGATTTTGATGACTCGCATTCTGCTTATATTAAGGCCTAAGGTAATTATTAAAAGCCGTGGTAGCCTAGTGGTTTGACCTGTGGCCTCTCAAGCAGAGCGTCGTGAGTTCAAATCCCGGGCTCGCACCTCTGAGTTTTTCGGAATTTATGTGCGAAAATTACATTTGTAATTTGCCATGAGCTTTTCGGTGAAGGAAAACATCGTGAGGAAACCTGCACACATCTGCGAAGAAATTCAATGGTGTGTGTTAAGTTCCCAATCCGCACTGGGCGCGCGTGGGAACTATAGCCCAAACCCTCCACTACACGGAGGAGGCCCATGCCATGGAGGCTCGCCGAATTACGCGACAATTTAATAAAAAACTACAACAACAACAACATTACTGAAATTGTAGCGAATTCGGAATAAAAAGGCTATAAATAAAATAATAAATAAATAAAAGGTAATTATTATTATTATTATAAGGCCCTTAATTAAGTAAAAAAAACTGACCTAAATGCACCCAACCCACCGATGAGATACAATGAATCCTCTACTATAGCCACCCCAGCATGTCTTCTAGCTGGCAACTCTACACCATGGTTCGTCCATTCTTTCCTCAGAGTATCATAAACCTTTACATCCTTTATAAATACACCCGTACCTCTGGAGCATTCTCCGCCCACTACAACCAGCTTCGTCGGCCCCCAAGCTACATTGCTCCATCCCCAAACAATCTTCTCAGCAATATTAAGCCAATGCTTAAAACCGAGTTTCTCAGAAAACGTGTGCATGCTGTGGTACGTTAATGACCACGCTGGAACCACGGGTGTGTACTCAAGCAACCTACTTTTGCTCTCTTTCACTAAGTTCATGACCTCATTGCAAACCCTTTCCGTGTACGTTTGTTGCAGCATCAACTCTTGCAATTGTATCGTTGGAACTGACAAGTAAAATCCAAGAACGACCAATTTGTGGAGACAATCGACTACTTTCGCTGCCAGACTGTTAGGGTATTCCGACATACAAGTTTGAATAGCAGTCAAGTCAGCAACGGTAAGCCTCTTCACATCTAAACACCCAAGTATAATAAGTAAAGCATCACCACCAGTTTCGTTCTGCAGTAGCCATTCATGGCCAAAGTTAAATACGTCCAGTTCATTTGACACATCCAAATATGGATGAGATAGGTACCAACAAAGCTTGCTTAAATTGGGGATGTATTCTGGCTTCATACGCTTAAATGAAAGCAATGCACATGTAGCTGCAAGTTGCTCTAACTTAGAAAATCCTGAATTTTGAGCTATTATCATAATTTCTAGGCAATTTGAGGGTAACATCTGTATATCGAGGGTGTATTCTATTTGTTTCATCAATTCTGTTATTTGTAAGAAGTTTACAGCTATAATTAGATCTCCAATAGTTGATAAAGAATATTCTGTGAGATCTATCAAACCAATGTTCATATACTGCAGTATAATTTTCATGGATTCAGCATCTATGACCTGTAATTTCAGAATAGAGTGAATAATTTTTAACTTATTAACTTGTATGTATTTGTGTTAAAGTAGTAAAGGATTGGAAGCGAAACTTACATCAATTGCTATTTCTTTTTTATCATTTTCAACATAATTGCCGCTAAACATCGCTCGGAAATAGTCACTGTACTCGCAGAGAACGTCTTTTTTAGCTTTAAACACCTGTTTATCAATTAATAACGAAACTTCTGCCATTTTAGTAAATTAACTTTTTTGCTAGTCTAGTAAGAATCTGTTGTTCGAAGAGAAAGCAAAATAAATTATCACAAGTAAAGAAACGGAATCTAATTTGCAAAGACCGGAAAGAAACACCCTCGTTTTCGTTTCGTTTATCGTTTTACCATTTACCCTCTGACTTGCTTGTAATTTGTAATGTATTTGTAAGATTTGTAATGTAAATGTAATGTTATGTCACTGTCACTGTCAAGTTTATCCGATAGATGATACGACACGGCTATGATATACATATTTTTTTATGGCATTATACACAATCAAGGATGGTGACTGTGCCAACTATGATAATTTCTGAAAACATTTATGTTTTGATATTATTTTATGACAACTTAATACGCCACAAATTAGAAGAACTTTTATGTTATGACTACATTGAAATACGAAATTCGTACCAACACATCTCTTTCACTCTCTTACTTAATGACTATGAGTGTGATCGAAATGGCACGATATGAACTTTGAATTTCGAATTGCAGTGTATTTAGGCCTTCCAACCAAAATGATGTAACCGTATAGACTAAATCCCTTTGTCTATTCCACTGGGTAAAAAACAAAAAGAAATGTTACCAAGTTCGAGTAGATGTGAATTGCATTATTTTATAATAACTTTACATCTTCCTTATCCTGTAAAATGGAAAGTGAATTTACAGTATTGTAGGCTGATATTTGGTTGAATTTACGGACTCATAATTTTAATCCAACACAGTTTCAACCCAATTTTTGGAGGGAAAATTTGACAGTTCTATATAATTTGTTTTTTTTTGGTCAACTTCACTGAGTTCACTGTCTGTCTTCACTCAACTTCAACTTTGATTTGTTGAGAAGTAGAGGGAGAAAAGAGGTTTGAACATGTTCAGTAGCCATAAACGAACAAATAGTATATAGATGACAGAACGAAATAAAATACACCAACTTTTGTATAGTTTGTATAGCCTGTTCCTGTGTTGTATTCTAAACAAAATCTGTTGGAACAAAATCATCTAAAAATAAAACGTGATCGGAGATAATACGCTATAGTGAAAACAGGTGTGGAATTTAAATAATTGTTAGATTGACCCAGTGTTAAAAAACAGGAAGCTGTTCTCATTGTTTCGATGTTTAGCTGATAAATACAGCCAGGATGTCTGCTGCAGCAACTGCCTCGGCTACCACTGTATCCGTAGATGAAGATGCGGACGAATGTGGACCACAATTGATCACAAAGTTAGAGGTAAGCATAATTGGTTCTATGATATGCTAATGAATATGAAATTGAAAGCAAAATAAAGTATAAGGTTACCTTGTTTTGTATTGTAACCTTTTACTTATTTGAAACAGTGATAAATAGTAAGAGACACCTTGGTATTTTTGTTTTTATTATATAGATAAAATAGATAAATCCCATATGTTCATTAAAAGCATTAAATTAAACTGTTCCTTCAAGATCTTCCTTTACATCTATAGTCTCAAATGAGTATATTGTAGGTATCTAAGATACTGATAAGCACCAATACTGATTGTGTACCTTTTAGAGAAAGAGAAGAAACAAGACCAGCAACATTAAAAAAGCCACAGATTAAAATAAAACTTATATTGTTGTAAATAATGCCACTGCAATGTAATGATCCTTTTCCTTCATCACAGGGTAATGGTATAACATCTGGTGACATCAAAAAGCTGGAAGAAGCGGGTTACCACACAGTGGAGTCTGTGGCGTATGCTCCCAAGAAATGGCTGATTACAATAAAAGGAATATCGGAAGCGAAGGCTGACAAGATACTGGCCGAGGCCTCCAAACTCGTGCCCATGGGTTTCACTACGGCTACAGAGTTTCATCAGAAAAGGTGCAGTATTTTGTCTTAATGATTTTGCTATAAAAAAAATTTAATGCAAGTTTATTTATCCAGAATGTATACTTTTGTTAGCTTTGATTACATTTAATCTTGCTTTTACTAAAGTAATATTGTACAGATAAAGATTCAAATATCATCATTTAAGTCATTTAATAGTTCATTATTTTAGTATGTTAATTGATGTCAAAGCGTGCATTAATCCATAAATTCATCCAAGTATTTTACTTGTTTGTTACTCTTTGACAGTCAGAACGGCTGAACGGATCTGGATGAAATTTGGAACATAGATAGATTATGGTTTGGAATAACACATAGGCTACTTTTTATCCCAGTAAATTGCGTAGTTCCCGCGGGATCGCGATAAACGAATTCTTTGCAGACAAAGTCGCAGGCAACAGCTAGTAGTTAATAAATTATTACTAGGAATCATCCTGTTTGAGAGACTAGTTTAAGTTTAGCTGTATTTCAAATGTACTTTCTCAGAATATTTAGGAGTCATGTAAAAAAAAAAAAGATATTTTTTTTAAGGGCCGAGATAATACAACTAACAACAGGATCAAAGGAGCTGGACAGGCTCTTAGGAGGTGGCATTGAGACGGGATCCATTACGGAGATATTTGGAGAGTTCCGTACTGGGAAAACACAAATTTGCCACACGTTGGCTGTTACCTGTCAGGTAAATATTTTTATGTTGCTTATGCACCGTAACATAGCACATACTAAGAAATGTGCAAGTTAATATTTAACCTTTTGTATGCAACACACATCTGCGAAGCAATTCAATGGTGTGTGTGAAATTCGCAATCAGTACCGGGCCCGTGTGGGAACTATATCCCAAGCCCGCTTGTTCTGAGAGGAGGCCAGTGCCCAGCAGTGGGACGTATATAGGATGGAGATAATGACGATGATAATGCCAAAATAAAAAAATTAAGTATTTATGTCTCAAATAATACTAATTTCAAAATACAAAAAGATAAGTTTCAATCTTGGCCTTGATCTGAGACTAGGCATATACTTCGATTTTTTTAGATTTAGAAACCACAATAAGGGTCGATTTAGACGAGGACTATTTTCAGGCGCCTAAATCACGGTGCCTGGAAAAGGCACCGTGTAAACACTTTCGGCGCCATTTTTTCGCGGCATGCCAGCGCTGGCACGGAATAGAACACGAGTCTATTTTTCGGCGCCAGTGACCTCCGCCCGCGTCTCTCGCTACCCCCGCGACTATTTTTCAGCCTCGTGTAAACACGTCGCTGCCAGTCGCAGGCACGGCTCCGTGCCGTAAAGTAAATAGGGTGTACATTCTTCAGGTAAAATGGCGCCGAAACTCAGTGAAAACGAAATATTAAAGCTTGTTTAACTGTATAGAGAAGAATGTCTTTGTGACAATAATAGATGCGTCGACTATCGAAACAAGGAAAAGCGCCTAACAGCGTTGTAAACAATTACATTAGGAATGTCTATATATAAGGATTGGATATCAATGAAATAAAGGCGAAAATTAAAACTATCAGGAGTACGTACTATTTAGAAGTGAATAAAATTGAGAAATCGACAAGATCGGGTACTGGAGGAAATGTTTATAAGCCGAGGGCAAGTTGGTTCGAAGAATTTCATTGCATTCTTCCTCCAACATATTAATCAGCTCCTCTCGTAATAACGCGGATAGTTTGGTATACATTGCCTTTTTAACTTCAGAAGTCCTGAATTCATTTTAAATGATGGTGACCTTAGCGTAGAAAGACTGGCGCGTAAACAAGGACCGTCGGTTGTGGCGGCGTGCTAACGACTGGCACTAAAAAGGCACCGTGTAAACGGTTTGCGGTTCACTGGCGGCGAAATTTAGGCGCTTGAAAATAGTCGTTGTGTAAACGGTCTGAGGATGTGACGGTGCCTTTTTTAGGCGCCGAAATTTAGACGCCTGAAAATAGTCCTCGTCTAAATCAACCTTAACATTATATTGCGGCTCGTGAACTGTAATCTCTTTACAAAGACACGCAAATAAAGTGACATTAAAACAATTTTATTTTGCGGCTGCCAAACTATTGCACTGTATTTGCTAGGTAAGAAATAGTTGACCAGACGCAATGTTAGTGTGGTTTTAATTCTAAAAAAATCGAAGTATATGAGACAAAAATGGAATAACCTGTAACATCTCACAGCTACCGATCGAGCAGTCAGGTGGTGAAGGCAAATGCATGTACATAGACACGGAGGGCACCTTCCGTCCGGAGAGACTGCTGGCCGTGGCGCAGCGCTACGGCATGGAGGGGGCCGCCGTGCTGGACAACGTGGCTTACGCCCGCGCCTACAACACCGACCACCAGACGCAGCTGCTGCTGCAGGCTTGCGCCATGATGGCGGAGTCCAGGTTAGCTTTATTCCACAACTAGTTGTTGTACTCTGTATTCTTCCCCTGCAGGGCTTCTAAACGGGACTTTTCCATTATCGATGCCTAACCGCGGTTGGTCACCAGCTTCGAAACTTGCAAAAATTGGTTACCAAACGGCATTACGCAGGGCCATTACGTAGCCAGCTACAAACAGGGAATTTCGGATTCCCATTTTGTAGTCAGCTAAGAAAATTGGCTACTAACCGGTACCAAAGGAACAAAATCTTATGCAGTTGTGTCTTAACTTTTTATTGCTTTATGTGTAACCATTGACATTCATTTACAGATATTCCCTAATAATCGTCGACAGCGCTACAGCGTTATACAGAACGGACTATTCTGGCAGAGGGGAGTTGAACCCAAGACAACAGCACCTCGGGAGGTTCATGAGAATGCTGCTGAGGCTAGCAGATGAGGTCTGTATACCAGATTTTTTTTATACTAAGAAAAATTGGATTTACTTCACACAGGTCCATGTATTTTGACGACTTGCTAGGTTGTAGTCACGAGTTTCGAAATACTTACATAATAAAATAAATAATGGAGATGTTTAGAATATCGTTTAGGATTACCTGTTACGGAACTGTTCCGTGAATTGATACAGAAACCTTCGTTTTCACATGGATTTGGGCAATTTTTTCAAAAATTTTACATTTACTATTCACTACCTTTTATCCCGGAAAATAGTTCCCGCGGGATAGCGATTAACGCACTTATTCATCGAAGACGAAGTCGCGGGCAACGGCTAGTTAATAAAAACAAGTATTACGTGACGTAAAAAACACTTAACAGCCGTGTTAATTGCTCACGCGAACGTAATTAATTAGCAATTAAAACAACCTTATTTAATTGCAGTTCGGCGTGGCAGTAATTATAACCAATCAGGTGGTGGCACAGGTGGATTCAGTGGGCGTGTTCAACGCGGACACGAAGAAGCCGATTGGCGGGCACGTACTTGCGCACGCGTCGACAACCCGCCTGTATTTGAGAAAGGGGCGGGGCGACAACCGGATATGCAAGATTTATGACAGCCCGTGCTTACCGGAAACGGAGGCCATGTTTGGTATCAGCACAGAAGGCATCACGGACGCTAAAGAATAATATGTAGCCTATTGTTATAATATATGGAAGTAATTACTATGAGCTGAGAATCTGAATTGCATACAATTTGCAACAAATAAATTTGCGGCGCGAAGCTAGCTATCAAGGTTGATTTAGACGAGGACTATTTTCAGCCGCCTAAAAAAGGCACCGTATAAACACTTTCGGCGCTATACCGCGATAAAATGGCGCCGAAAGTGTTTATACGGTGCCTTTTTTAGGCGCCGAAATTTAGGCGGCTGAAAATAGTCCTCGTCTAAATGAACCTTAAAGGTCGTCTTGATGGAAAAAGTTAAATCTCTATTTGGGTGAGGACCAAAAAGTTACACATCGTTAAAGTTGCGTTAGTAGGTAGGTAAAATTAACACTAACTTTTTCCATTGTAATACGAAAGTTATCCATACAAATGCACGACTCATTTTCGTGTCAGTGGAAAAAGTTAGTGGTAATTTTAAGTACCTCTTTATGTCCGAAAACTAAGTACGCAAACTTATTTTGTTGCTAATTGTACAATATTGATTATTTCGTTTTAGTCGTACGCTTTGTTTAATTTAATTTTTAATGTATAAAGCTAAATGTTTCTGGAGAAAATTTGAATAAAAATATGAATTGGATGTGTTTTTTTTTTCTTTTAATCTACTTTCTACTATCTGCTTGTCCATGCTTTTTTAGAATAAGGGCTTTAATGAAATAATGTTTTCGAATTTACGAATTTCATCTTTATTCAAATACAAATTTTAAATGACAAATTGAAATTTTTGTTACTATTGCTTTTCTATATTTCAACAAGTGTATATTATAAATACAAGCCAGTAAGCGTTAGCATCATTTCATTTCATATGATCAGAATAAATTATTTAATGGAAAAATACATTATTAATTAACTCTCGTAGTGCTATTCGATAACTAAAGTAGCAATATATTATAGCTTGAATTAGTCCAGACATTTGTTTACGCTAACTTTTTAACTAAACTTTAAAAGACTGCAATCGGTTTTACGAGTTCTTATCATATCGTCTCTCTCACTCTAAACACTATTAATATTAATGTGAGAGAGACAGAACGGTGTTACACCAATAAGTCCACGTTTAAAAAAGCAAAGTAAACATATATCTCAACCAAAACAGCAGTAGTATATCCCGTTATGTATCAAAAACAATAAATAAACATTTTCTACATATAAAGCCGACTCACCTACTTCTATAGTGCAGATGGAGAAGTTTGTTGCCAATATGGGTCGCTAAAGGCGCTGGCAATTTACCCATGTCAAAGGAACTGAATTTCGTACCACTGTGGAAAGTGTGGAACCCATTTTATGTAAAAAAAGACCTTATGACCAATGTATAACGTTCTTTTCACTTAAATTTAGGTTATAAGGCACACCGGTCCGACAGTATGGTCTTACCCCCTTATTCATAAACGCTCTATAGGCCTCTGCCAACTTAGTAATCGTTTGTCCTTATCTGTCACTTTGACATTTACCTTTCACAGATAAGGACAAACGATTACTAAGTTGGCAGAGGCCTATAGCGTTTATGAATAAGGGGGTTAATATTTGCTGTCTTTTTTTACCCAAGTTCATGGTCGCCTTTCTAGAAAGACTTCTTAGATTTAGTCCCATAATGACCGGATTTTTTGTGTACTGTTTCTTATTTCTTCCATGTCCCTCGTGTATGCAAAAAAAAATGTGATATTGTCTATGAAAAGGCAAAGGTCCGCAATTCAGTTTCTTCGACCGTTCATGTACAATCAGCGTCATAATGAAGCATCCAAGGTGACCAAAAAGTTCGACACACCATAATATTTCTACGGTGTACCATATTTGGCCGAATTGGATGCTTCAAGCTATATGACGCTGACTATACTTTCAGTTACAAAGATTAATATTTGACCCTTTTAGAGCGTCTAAGACAGCGAAACTAGCACATGTAGTACACATTGTTAAATTACATATATGGATCTAATAAGGGAATCTATATGTATCCTCGTACAACACAGTCACGTAATAAGTACAGTTTTACAAATAATCTTTCAATTTCTCTTATATAACACAATGTTTCGACATTAAATTTATATGCACGCTATTGCTTTCATTACTATTTGGACTAATTAATATCTAAATATAGTAAAATATTAATATGCAGTTGATCTGAATTGGTGTTGTGTTTATTAATTAATTACACTAACTCACTTACAATTATGTGTTTACCCTGACCATAAAAATGGGGACTCGCGTGGTACATGCAGTATTTTATGTATCGACGTTGTTCCACGTTTTCAGGTCAAAATTTTGCAAACTAAAAGGCATGAGTGTAAACGCCCATTTACATTTGCGATATCTGGAGCAAGGCTAGGAACCGGTTTAAAAATAGGCAAATACCGGTTTATCTCGGTTTTACTCCGATCTATTACTATTATTTTAAGAACTATTATAACCTAAATAAACCGGTTTATTCGACGAGCAACAAGATGGCCGACCGGCCGTACAAATTGTAATATTTGTATAGCGTTTTATGTGAAATAAGCGATGACTACTGTATCATTTTATGACCATGCTCTAGATATACTATACTACAAATTGTATCTTTCTTGCTTTTTTTAAACATTTTTTTATACATACATACATACATACATATCGTCACGCCTCTTTCCCACAGGGGTAGGCAGAGACTACTTTGTTCCACTTGCTACGATCCTGACAAACCTCTTTCGCTTTTATTTTTTTTATGATGGATGACATAAGGTTAGAGATATGGCAAATACACTATCAATTCCATGATCATAATATATTTATTATAAACAATTCTTAGCTAGCTATGATAATTATAATTGTACAGTATACATACACATCTGCATCATAAGACTTCATTATTTGTGTATAATAATAATATGTTATAAAAAAACATTGCCAACGAAACAACATAAGGTATATATAGTCACTTCGGGTGTAATTATTATTTCAGTTATCCTATTACAAAAAATTTAAATCGCATAACGATTATGCAAGAAAGTACTGTATGATTGAAATTACTCAATTACTTGGAAGTTTTTAGCTAAAAACCGGTTTTAACCAGATTTTATTATGTCCAAATATCTAAAATTGATTGAATAATTATAATTGTAATTATGAATTTAATTATTTTTAATTGCAGTTTGTATTTGTAATTCGTTAATTAGTTATTACAAAAATAAACGATTAATTTAACATTAGCATAAAACTGTATGTATAAAACTGCCGCAAACACACGCATTCCATTGACATAAAAACCAAAACAATATTTTTTAAATACTTACACAAAGCGCAAGCGTTTGAGGCAGTGGAAGTTTTATTCAATTAAGAAAAAAATAAAACACAACGCGACGGCTGTTTTCCAATCAAATTCAAATATACCATAAACATTACAAATATATAAAAAAAATCAATAACACAATTAATTTATTACGAGTCGATTGAAAAACTGAGCCGCTTAACGTATCATTTATACGGGGTTTTTTCATAGTTTATCTGATATATCATTATTGTATAGATAATTAATAAAATAACATACAGTAACCACGCTAAATATGTTTCTATCGAAGCCTCGAAAGCGTTCAAAAATATGTACTGTATTCGTTCACTAAAAATACTTCATTTCATTACTCTCTTGTAGATAGATATAGAGTATTCATATTATATTGGGGACTTCCGCCATTACATCATACTATATCTGCGCGCCTAGTACAATCAGCGTCATAGAGTTTGAAGCATCAGTCGGCCAAATAGTTCGGTACAGATGTAGATTTTAAACGTCTCTGCCCTTAATTACAAAAAACCGGATAACTCACGTATAAAAGCCGAAGTATTGCTCGGACAATTGTCAAAAAATTGTGATAAAAATGAGGGTAGTTGTGCGCCGATGTCAGCTGCGCCGAGTAGCCGCGCGAGCAGAGCGTTGGCGCGCAGTGTTCGTTTCGCTGCCGCCGGGGCGAGCGCTCTCTGATGAAGGGCTACGGAATAGTCCGAAACAATTGTCGGAGCAATACTTCGGCTTTTATACGTGAGTTATCCGTTGTGTTGTAATTATGTGTGAGTCTCACGGTAGATTCATGTTGAAAGTCTCTGCCCTTCTTCAACCAAAGCGTTCTTTTTAGCGTCTATGGATACAGGTTTACTAACATTTAAAAAACCCACTAAAACCATAGCCTAGAAATTACAATAAATTATTTAAATTAAATTAAGGAGGCACTATCAAATACTTACCTCCTTATTCATAAACGCTCCGAAGGCTTCTGCTAACTTAGCAATCGTTTGTCCTTGTCTGTCACTTTGACTTTTACCTTTCACAGATAAGGACAAACGATTGCTAAGTTAGCAGAAGCCTGTAGAGCGTTTATGAGTAAGGGGGTTTATACTATTATACAAACATAATGTCACAGCAACGTACCATTGAGTAATATAAGAAGTCAGGCTTGATACCTCCAATATAGGCTATGACAAACGTGTTTTAAATAAGCACGAATGATAATAGTATATTGCACCACAAGGGCATAAAACAAGATATTTTACCCAAGAGGTTTTGCATAGACTAGATAGTTATTAGTTAAGTTGAGGATAAAATGGTTTAATCAAACGGTTAATTTGCCGTTTAATTTCCTCGTTGAGTTAATAACTAGTTCACAAAACCCAATTTAAACTTAGACTCCTAAATAGGATGCTAGGATGATCACAAACCGTTCTTGCTTCTAATTAGGATACTTTTTAGGATCCTTACCAGCTAAACGCGATAACACTTTACTAAATTAGGCTTCTAACAGCCTTATTCATAACAAATCCTTAATTGAGGTTTGATCAGTTCATTAGTTCAGACTGATTGAGCTTATTTGACAGTCGTTAAAAAGTATGATTCATAAACGCTTGCTAGCTATTGATGAATGGATTAGACGCGTTATGTTGTCACCTTGACAAATCATAGACCATAAATGGCTTTTTAGCAAATAAAAAAAAAATTACAGCAGTGGTAGCGAATTAGCGGGAAACCAGCGAATTAACACGACAGACGAGGCAGTGTGGATCTAGTTTCCTTTACCTTTCTCGAAGGGGATACAAACTTAAAAGAAAAAAAACTGTCTTGCGTATGGTTTTGCTCTTGCCAAAATCAGCTGTTCCTATTTGTGGCGGCCATTTTGTGAGTTAGCAGAGAGATAAAGGAGGGTCTACGGTCCACTAACTTTCGGAAGACTTAACAGACCCTTGAAGGACTGATTAGCGCTAATTGACGTTTATGAATCATGTTTTTTTGCATCGGTCCTATAGCGAGCTTATAGCGAGCCTCTAACTTTTTATGAATAAGGCTGTAAATCATTTACCCCCTTATTCACAAACGCTCCATAGGCTTCTGCTAACTTAGCAATCGTTTGTCCTTATCTGTCACTGTGACATTTACCTTTCACAGATAAGGACAAACGATTGCTAAGTTAGCAGAAACCTATAGAGCGTTTATGAATAAGGGGATTAGAATCCTAAATTTAGCCAAGTGTAATAAACCCTTTAACTAACCAGCTTCGCCTGCACGGCTAGCAAGAGTGTGCGCGAGATAATACCCGTCTCTTTCCAGAATAAACTGTAAGAAAAAGACGGGTATATCGCACGCTGCGGCTTGGGTGGGTATTAACGTCTCGTCTCGGTCGAAATGCCGTGTCTTATGCACTCGTAATACAATCTACTATTTTAAGATCGAGAGTGAGTAATAGCCGCGTCAATTTAGGAATCAGTTAGAGAAATTTTACTCTCTTTTCTTTGGGTTTTTTTAAAAACCGCAGTTCATTTAAAATACTATTGTCACAGCTATTAACACTGGTAATATACTCGCTTGACTCAAACGTAAATATTGTCCAAATGGTTTATAATTTACGTAAAACATAAAAATTAATGTCAATTGTATAATAAACGGTTAAACATCATTTGGCAAACGCATCATTTCACAAACTAGTCGGCAAACTTTGTTATAAAACTTTAAAAGACCTCGCTAATTCGGAGTTTGTGAAATGATCCAATTGTCAAATGTTAGCTAACGAAATGATTGACCCACAATAAAGCGTACCTAATTAAAATTAACAAACAAATATGTACGCGAAGAGAATAATTAATTTATTATAGAACCGTAGGCGTCTGACGGTTTAAAGTGACTAAACGGATCACATTATAACTTTATAAAAATAAGTACAAACTTATTTTATTTATAAATAACGCAACTTGTGAATTATAGGCGTAGGAAGAATAACGTGCTTACCAGTTGGTAACATCTTATGCTGGTATAAGGTGGACTTAGGGTGCGACCACACCGCCGCTTAAAAAACGGTGACGTTACGGAATCGCACGCAACAAAATGTATAAAGAAACGGTGAGAAAACGTGACGCATACGACACGTCACTGCGTATACGCGGCGGTTTGGTCCCACCCTTACACGGGATAAGTCATAAGCCGCGTTTTAACTAACCACTTGTGTTTTCGAGGTATCTGTCCAGTTGGTGTGGACGCGTCTCGAGTATGCTTAAACTTGGAGCCTGCAATATAGCAAAAACAAGATTAAAAAAATAATAATTTTAGTTGCAAGGTTTGACCCCAAAAACAAACAGAGGCCTTACCATGACGTCTTTATGCTTTTCAGTTTAGGTTCGCTCGCTGTCAGATTCATACTAAAAGTGACAGCTAAAACTTGAACTGAGTCGGAATTAGGACGTCATGGTAAGGCCCCTGGTCGAGTTAAATAAAAGCTAAAATATAAATATAAGTATATAAATAAAAGACTGCGGGTGGTAGGGCCTTGTGCAAGGTCCGTCCGGATCGCTACCACCATCTTACTCGCTAATCCTGCCGCTAAGCAGCAGTTCTTGCGCTGCTGTGTTCCGGTGTGGAGAGTAAGACAGCCGGGGAAATCACGGGCACAAGAGGCATTTCATCTAAGTCCTCCAGGTTGGCAACGCATCTGCATTCCCTCCGGGGTTGCGGGTGTCTATGGGCAGTGGTGATTGCTTACCACCAGGTGACCCACTTGCTCGTTTGCCTTCCTATTCACATAAAAAAAAAAAAAAAAAAAGCTCTCCAAAAAGATTTATTTAGTATTTCTGATATACTGAAAACTAGAACACATAAAAAATCCGAAGAGTAAAGCTATGGTCGGGAATCGAACCCGGATCCTCATCAATCCGTGATATAACTTCAACCCATAGCTGGTAGGTTGTAGGTAACGGTTATTACAAATTAATCTAATACTGTCGCCAAGCGACATCTATAGCACACAAATAAACTTGTTAAACAAATATCGCTCACTCGAGACAAGAGATGGTGCTGTTGTCAACGATAGATAATGTGATTGCATCAAAAATTTTACTTCCCAATTTTGCTCTTAAGGGCCATTATATAAGCAGATTTTTTACAATTATTTTCCCCCCCTCCCCTCTACCCCTTGTCAGCAAAAGGAAGCAAACCTCTCCCCCCCTTCCAGACTTCGCTGTTGGTCCGTCCGTCTGTCACCAGGCTGTATCTCAAGAACCGTAATAGCTACAGTTGAAATTTTCACAGATTGTGTATTTCTGTAAGTTGCCGCCATAACAACAAATACTAAAAACATATTAAAAATAATAATAATTAAGGGGGGCTCCCATACAAAAAACGTGATATTTTAACCCTTTTTCATGGCTACCACTCGCCGAGCTAGATATCAAGAACCGTAATAGCTAGACAGTTGAAATTTGCACAGATTATGTATATTTATTGTGGCTACAACAACAAATACTCAAATCAAAATAATAATAATAATTAAGGGGGGGGGGGCTCCCATACAACAGAGTATTTCTGGTACGGAACCCTTCGTGCGCGAGTCCGACTCGCACTTGGCCTGTTTTTTTTGTTCTTTAGAGTGTATTATAGTGGTTCCTATCTTTTTCAATGTTACCCCTATGACCTATTAGGAAAACCGATTTTACCCCGACCTTAAAATGTTATCAACACAAACAATACAAGCAAACACAAATTGTACATGTGGCAGATAAACCACTGCAGCCAGATGACACTTTCAGTGTTGTCAGTTTTTGGCAAATATTAAATAGTGATGTGACTTAGTGAGTGAATGAAAGAATGAACGATGTAATGAAATTAATTAGCGTCATAAATGAGAATTTTCAAAGCGTATTTAATAAAATGGTTTGTTCAATAAGGTTTTTTTGGATGTTTTCTAGTCAGTAGTGTAAGAGCGCGATATGGAAATGTGCGGAAGCATGTCAAATCAGTTACCAGTTTTCAACTCATTCCCCATTTTGCCATAAATAAAACAACAATTATCACATTAATATTTTTTTCTACCTTTGTACTTTTACTTAAAAACTTAAATTATTCCGAATCAGTTTCACTGCTGCTGTCACTATTTACGTGTATTACAAAGTCATCGCACATTTTATCTACTATGTTAATATGAACCTTGAATGCCTCAAAAGTATCGCGCTTATTTTGAAATATACTAAACTACGAATGTGACATTCATAAAATATTTCGTTCGTTCAATAATCAAATCATTCATTACGTGACCTTAGTCAAGCACTAGTGAAATAAATGTGGTATCATTATTTCGTAAAATGACATTTGGAAGTGTCATCTGGCTGCAGTGGTTTAGCTGCCAGACTATAGTCTTACAATTTTGAAGTATTTTATACACGCCCTTGCAAAAAAATCGGGCACCCATGGTTTTTCAAATTTTTAGGCAGCTTAGAAAGTAAGCTTTTATGCACATAAAATACAAAATGCCCGTTCATGGGCGTCCGTTTTTTTGCAAGGGTGTATATATTTAAACAATGATTTGAACAAAAATAGTGGTAGTAGGTGTTGCTTTTATTATACTTCATTTAATTTAGAATGAGAAACCACAATAACATTATATTGCGGCTCGTCAACTATTTCTTACCTAACAAACAGTACAATGCAATAGTTTGGCAGCCGCAAAATAAAATTGTTTTAATGCCACTTTATTTGCGTGGCGTCAATTGTTACTCTAGTACAAATCGTAAAGAGATTACAGTTCACAAGCCGCAATATAACATTACTAGCTGTTGCCAGCGACTTCGTCTGCAAAGAATTCGTTTATCGCTATCCCGCGGGAACTACACAATTTTCCGGGATAAAAAGTAGCCTATGTGCTATTCCAGACTTTTCTCTATCTGTGTGCCGAATTTCATCCCGATCCGTTGGGCCGTTCTGGCGTGAATGAGTAACAAACAAACATCCATCCATCCATCCATCCATCCATACTTTCGCATTTATAATATTAGTTAGATTAGATTAGATTAGATTGTGGTTTCTCATCCTAAATTAAATGAAGTTAGGTAGGTCTTTATAGGTTCTTCGTTATCTCCCACAAAAAAGCTGATTTACCCCCGCGGGAATAATTAATTACCCCTAGGTCCAGAACCACTGGTGTATTACCTTCAGAGTTTGGGTTCTAGCGGCAGAGCATCCTCTGCTACCGGCGCGTGCGGCGCGGCGGCGGCGCCCGACAGCTCCAGCCGCTCGTGCTCCGCTGCCACCAGGGCTCGGAGCTCGTCCTGCAAGAGACAACGTTCGCTAACCCCCTTTATGGCAATACTAGCTGTTGCCAGCAACTTCGTCTGCAAAGAATTCGTTTATGGCTATCCCGCGGGAAGTACGCAATTTTCCAGGATAAAAAGTAGCCTATGTGCTATTCCAGACTTCTCTATCTATGTGCCAAATTTCATCCAGATCCGTTGGGCCGTTCTGGCGTGATTGAGTAACAAACAAACATCCATCCATCCATCCATCCATCCATACTTTCGCATTTATAATTACACAATTATAAATACACAATCAAGGAAGGTGACTGTGCCAATTTCGAAGTAGTCATAAACGCTCTGTAGGCTTCTGCTAACTTAGCAATCGTTTGTCCTTATCTGTGAAAGGTAAATGTCACAGTGACAGATAAGGACAAACGATTGCTAAGTTAGCAGAAGCCTACAGAGCGTTTATGAGGGGGTATTAAGACTCTATTAAGAGCTGTAGGCTTACCCCCTTATTCATAAACGCACTATAGGCCTCTGCTAAGTTAGTAATCGTTTGTCCTTATCTGTGAAAGGTAAATGTCAAAGTGACAGATAAGGACAAGCGATTACTATGTTAACAGAGGCCTATAGTGCGTTTATGAATAAGGCGGTTATTGTCTAACTCGCTCGCAATCGCCATCGTGTTCATTTTGACAGTTCATGTATGGGCTGACAATTGGCATCGGAATCAGCTAGCTGTCACATTCATACAAGAACTGTCAAAATGAATACAAGTTAGACAATAAGCCTACTGGGGTGATAAACTTAAGTAAATGACCAGTTGTACTTATGTGTGAATAATGTGCGAATGGACAAATTGACGTTCCAAATTAGAAAAATGACTCGTTTAAAATTAGATGAATCATCGATATTATGTAAGTTTTGTAAAACTATCGATATTGAAATCATCGACTGTACGGCAACCAGGGACCGGAAACCGGTTAGTTTTTAAAACTGGTGCCACTCGCCCCGAGAACGAAAAGGATTTCGTTTCCGTTCGCGGTTACCGGTTAAAAAAACTGTTCAATTGAGATACCGGTTTGTGCACTTTTCGTTCATCATTCGTTTTTGGGGAACGAAATAAACCGGTACGAAACGAGCAAGATAGAACTTGTATTGCTGCCCCTTTTACAGCACTACTGGAGCGTCTAGCGTATGTCGGCGGCGGCTGGGTTTAACCGGTATAATTTCGCTAACGTAAACGTTAAAATTTCGTTCTCTGTATCTCGGTAAGCAAGACTATTTAGATTTTTTTGATCGTTCTATCAATCAACCGGTATATTATCGAACGAAATAAAATAACGATATTGGAACAATGTTAACCGGTATATCAATAACGGGTAAGTATTAAAATCCATAAAATTTAAAATGTACAATGGGTTAAAATACATAATGGTTCAAAATATATAATGCGATTTTCTCAGAAAATTGCAAATTAACAGAATTGCTACAAACTAAACCTAACTTAACCTAAACCGGTTTATAGATCTCGCTATAAAAAAAAAACATATATTTAATAGTTTCACAGAAATCAATCAATCAATCAATCAATCAATTCTTTATCGCAACCATGGTATTTACAAGATGTTCTTATTTACTAGCCAGTACATACATGGACCCTACTAGGGCGTAGCAAATTGCATTATATATTTTTATCTATTATACATTTTAACCCATTTTACATTTTAAGCTTTATAAATTCTGATCCGTTCCCACCAATCACGTTACCGGTCCCTGACGGCAACGCTAGTCGCTACTCACCCCCCATCCCAGCCTGTGCGCGAGGTCCTGGCAGCCCTCGTCGCAGTCCCCGAGCCGCGCGACATCCCGCATGCCCCCCTCGTCCAGCTGCAGGCCCCCGCTCATCAGCCCCCACAGCCGCAACAAGGGGGACCGCAGCCCCGCCTTCTCGCGGTTTATCAGCAGCCGCGGACACCACTCTGGGACCCTGGGATATTAACAGTTATTTGTGTCACAAGGGAGCAAAATCATGTATTTACGGCCAGGGCACTACATTGAATCCAGAATGTAGCGAAGGATTCTACAATAGACTCTACCTGAGCTACCTGAGCGAAGCGAGGGATTCAAGTGTAAACATCCAAGATTAAAATAAAATTTGCTCCCGAGTGGCTCATACAAGTTTTCACACCGAACATTAAAATAATAAAATTCTAAATATAATAAAAGAGCTACCAACATAGAAAATGGTGTGGTTTTACAATTATCAATTTTAAAAAATTGCATTTGCAAAAAATCACTTAGAAAAGCCTTAAACAGAAAAGTTGCATTTTGATCCCTCTCGACAGGTAGCAAAGCTTACTTTTCTCAATGAGAGATGTGAAAAACAATAACCTGACCTAAAAAAATAAGTGTGAATGAGGAAACGTTACATATTTAAGCATGTAGTCACATTATTATTTTTGGGATTGACGGCGAACTATAAGGCGCCCATCCCATAAGTTTTCATCCGACTTCAAAAAAAAAGGAGGAGGTTCTCAATTTGGTATGCCACTTTAAAACTCACATATCAATAAGGGAAGCGAACGGCTGCACTTCCAACGATGACCCCATGATGATCAGCATGTCGCAGTGCTTGAAGTCTTCCTGCAGGCAGTGCTGAAACCTGTCCGGAAGGCTCTCACCAAAGAACACAATATCCGGCTTAACCACGCCCGGACAGTCCGTGCAGATGGGGATCTGTTCCGAGAATATATGCTCTGCAATTTGGAAATACACGGTTTCTCTTTAGTATTTTTAAGTGTTTCGCTGCCCGTAATCTTGTCAGCAAGTAACCTATCTCTATTCCAGGGAACGTTTAATATGAGCCAGTATTTGGTGAGATTTTCGACGTATAGTGTCGATACAATAAGTGCGCTTACTATTAGAAATTACTCATCATCTTCCTAGCGTTTTTCTCAGTGAGCCTGGGGTCCGCTTTGACAACCTAATCCCAAGATATGGCGAATACACTTACTTACTACTACTACTACTACATACTTTGCTATTACTATTAGAAATTACTTACTACACTTTCAAATGTTTAATTTAATATGTTATGAAAGATACAGCCATGTGACAGAAAGACAGATAAACAAAAGAATAGTTAAGTGGGAGCAATAGGGATCAATGTACACCCTTCCCTGGTCTGGAAGCAAACAAAAAATAGAATGCACCAGTTGCTTCTCTTCCTGTGCAGATGGTAAAAGCCCATCGAGGCAACAGGTAAAAATTTAGGAATCATGTTATAGGTTACCTTAGGCTCTGTCTAACCCGTAAGGGATATAAAATAAAATAAATATCTTGGGACAATATACATACATACATACACACACATACATACATATACGACATATAGATGTCATTTATGTGTGTATACGTGCCGGCACGTAAGTCTAGCGCTGACGTTTCACGTGGAGGTGATCTGCGCACCCACAGATATAGTATTTTATACTTCTGCGCATACAAGGTCAGATTAGACTTACATGCTGGCACTTATATGTATGTAAACACAGCAAAGCTATTCGGTAAGCAGGTTTCAAGCGGCGCGTGGATGCAAAGGTGCTTACCGAATAGCTTTGCTGTGTGTACATATACCCTGTGTATGGAGCCTTAAAAAATATCTATAGTTAAGATACTAGGCCAGTGGTGGGCAAACTTTTTTCATGGCGGGCCAGAAAATCACAGATATTTCAAAGAAGGGCCAAAATTATACTAAAATGCAATTTTTTGACACATGACGCATGAACTACGTGGCTAGATAGATAGATAGATAGATAAAAACTTTATTCTCCACAAACAAAACATGACTCTTAAGACAAAAACAAAAGAAACAGAATTACAATAGTGAAAATTTTAAAATTACAATCATAACAAGAAATTAAAAAGGTTTACAAAAAACAAACAACAAAAAGACATTTGTACCAGGGAGCCATGTGATGGAGCAAAGAATAGGCGCTGACTCAGCGTAATGCTGCGGCTAAGCCGCAGCGCTGGTATTCTGCCAGTACCCATACAGAGTAAGGACACCGGCGAGTATGGAAGTGCAATAACTAATTTTGCTAGAAGGAAAAATAAATAAATAAATAAATAAAGATTTTTCATCGTGCTAAATAATTTGCGCAGGAAAGTGAGCGTGTAAATTGGTGTATAAATAATAAATAATAATAGCAATAAAGAGTAAGCCTAGAAATATAGAACAAGGCATTAAAATATAAATAAATAATTAATCAAAAAAGAACAAGATAGAGCAACACGAGAGATAGAGAGCTCAGAACACCTTAAGATAAAAGTTTTTGTAAAGATAACAAGTGCATTCTGAGTCTATAACGGAAACTGGATTTAGATTTGATGTCACGAAACGGTGGTGGGATATTGTTCCAACATTTGGTAGCTTGGTATCTGAAACTCCCTCTAAAAGCGGCAGTCTTATGCCTGGGTACGGATACCACGATCGCTCGTGAGGCTCTAATGATGCGGCTAGAAGAGGACCAAACAAGTTTTTTATATAAGTAGCTAGGTGTTTGCCATTTAATTGTGTCAAACAGCAAACATGATAACAAAAGATCATATCTGGCAGACAGCTTCAAAATACCAGCGTTGTTTAAAAATGGGGTTACATGAGTGCGCGGTGGGATAGTGAAGCAAAACCTTGCACAAGCATTTTGCACCCTCTGGAGAAGTCTGCGAGATCGCTCCAAGAGACAAGGCCAGTACACTGTGAGACAATAATTTAATTTTGACAAAATAAGCGCTTCACACAATCTCACTCTTGTAGCCACACTGAGAAAGTCACGAACATTATAGAGGACACGCAAACGATAGAAGCAATTGCGGGCAGTTTCAATCGAGTGCTTTTCAAAACGAAGTTTAGGGTCAATAAATAAGCCAAGATTCCGAGCCTCATCCACACGTTCCACGCCCACGCCATCAATAGAAATTTTTCTAGCTGGCTAGTCTAGCTGGCTCCTTTGCCTTCGCATCTATTTTATACAGCAGCACCGTCTAAATATCGTCATCCTGTGCCATAACACTTCAATTCGAAGGAACGCCGGCGGGCCGCATTAAATTCTTTCGCGGGCCGGAGTTGGCCCGCGGGCCGTAGTTTGCCCATCACTGTACTAGGCTAAGCCACTGTCTCACCTCTCTGTTAACTTTCTGTTATCTTAGTGTCAGTCATCTATGATTCCGTCTCTATTTATTACTACGAAACAGACAGAGACGTCATCATAGATAACTGACATTTCTGGAACTTAACAGCGATGTGTGAAATAGGCCCTTAGAATATAAACCAACCTTTGATAAATTCCAGCGAGTACTGTTTACGGCAGTCCAAACAGTGTGACGTGTAGAATGTTCCGTGAGCCTCCACAAGTTTCTCCTCTGGGATGCCAGCCCCTCGTTCCAATGTGTCTATGTTCTGTGTATAGTGGCGTAGGAGTAGACCTACAAACATGGAATATAGTTAATGCAATAGAACAATATTTAGGTATGGGACTTGGTCTATTGCATAAATTATGTGTGGAATATTTGCAGACTTTCGATATACACACAAGAATGTAAAAAAAAAACAAAATTAAATCAAATAAATCCGGTTTAAATGAAATAAATCTTATTATAATGATTTCTGTCAACCCTGACCTCTACATTCTAAATTTATTCATTTATGTCACTCATGACTTGTTTGGGTTTGTAACCAAATTGAAACTTAGTAATGACTGTGATACAGGGCCGGATTTAAGGGAGGGCAACTAAGCTACAGCCCCGGGGTCTCCACAAGAGAGGGGCCCCCACAATAGACTTTAAAAAAAATCAAATTCAAACTAGCAAAGACTAGTAGGTTAACAACTTGGACAGGAAAATAATTTGGGGCCAGGGGCCTCCACTGCTTTGTTGCCCAGAGGCCTCCAGACCTCTAAATCCGGCACTGCTGTGATAGACAGACAGATGAACATACTTCCTCTAAGAATTCCTCTAAGAACTTTGAGATCTCTACAATTTGTAAAATTCTGACCTTTCTCGTGCAACAGCTTAATGAAATAGTGTGATATGGTTGGCTTGAAGTTTCCTGGGAACAACTCTTTGGCCAACAGGAAGAACGGCTTAGGGTTTTGTCTGAAGAAGTTGATCTCAAAAATGGCCTGCGGTTCGGGCAAGTCGTACTTCTGTAGGTTGTGGTAGAGACCCGTTTCAGGGCTTCGGAAGTCAGGGATCCCGGCCGCTATAGCAATAATAAAAAAATCAGGAACTACATAAATTTTATGAATCTACATTTATGAGTAACGTAAAAATATAGAGTAAGGCCTACTCTAGGGAATAGGCCATTCCCTCATTTCATAATAATTTTTAATGTTGCAAAAGCCTTCAAATGAAGAAATGAAAGCTATATAACCAGTCGCAGCATGAATTTTTTATTTATTTCTTGACATTTTACACTAATATTACTTGTTTTATATCCAGTAATTCCATTGTTTCAATTAGTTTAATCATTCTTTACAACTTCACAATATTTGACAGACACTAATTGACCTTGAATTTGTTTTATACATAAACACAATAGGTATCATAAAACTTTTCCACTAAAGTAGGAAAATTTTACTTGATAAATTTATAAAACACATTTATTTAGTATTTAGATAATAAATTCGATACTTACATGTAGAAATGCCAGCTCCCGCCAAAGTAATAATGTTCTTGCACCGAGCACTTTTAATCCATTTCACGATTCCGTCCAAATTAACTTCGTCCAAAACCTTTTCGACGGGAACCGCGGGCTCCGTCTGCTCATTGAAACCAAGTTTTTGGGCCAAATATCGGCGGATGGAATCTACGTCCAAATCGCGAATTCGAGCCCCCATCGTCTCTATATTATTTGGCGGGACGGCGGCCGACGCATCGAGTGAGTCTTCACCTAAAATTTAATAAAAAAAAATATAAACAAACTGTAAAGCCTACCCACAAAAATAAATCAGTATTAATTATTTCCATACCGTCGCTAGTACCGGGTGGCGAATTTGCAGACATCGTTGGTAAATATTGTAAATTGCGACTCCAAATCTTTGTCCAGTTTTGCCACGGCCTCTTTGACAGATAAGGGACGCGCATTCTTGGAAATTGTTACAATAACAATACTAACCCCAAACCCAAAGTACTAACGAATGTCACTGCTAAAGAGATTATGCAATGATAAGATTACTAAGATAATCATTATGTAAGTATAGCTTTTATTTATTTGTGAGCGTCTAATAAAAATTGAAATAAAACTCGTATGTAAAAACGAAATGAACCAATTTTTCGAATAACAATCTTCATAAACACACTGCAATTGCGTTTTATTCACTGTCAGAATCAAAATTCTCATAAGACAGTAAAAACAAAACGCAGAACCTATTTATGAATGTTTTGGCAAGCTACTTCGTAAAAATAAATTGTTTACCGCGACTGGAATCAATTTTAAGCCTTTCAATGCATGTCGGCACAAGGTCAAAAATGTAAGTGGCCTTTTGACAGTAGAACTTTTTCACAATAAAAACCTGTTACCGCGCAATCGTAAGTCACGTTAGGCTGAATAGCTGTTTAAAAAGTTATTAAAAAGTTTAAGTTTTGGTTTCCGCTACTAGCGACTTTTACGGTGCTATATAGTTACGCTTTTCACAGACTTAAATGATTTATTAGCTGATGATCCAATACGCAGTTCGTCCATTTGGCATTTTACCATTCATAGCACTTGGCACTAAAGTACCTACACCACTCGAAAGTTGCGAAAAGATGTGTCGAATTCAAAATGCCACTAGAGTAGAGGAAATCTACTTCTCACTAATTAATCTCGTCAACTATGTTTAAAGTACCTACTTACCCCACTTTCGAGTGAAATGATTTAAAAATTGGGCCTCTGGTCACTTACGCTTGCTATAACAAGCAGGGATAATGTGGCTTTCTGCGGCTACGAGTACCTACTGGTAGCCGCAGTATCAAGTTTCATTATTTTACAGTCCAAGTAGCTATAGAAAATAAATAAGTTGCACTGTGCCCAGTGTTTCTACAGCCTAGATTCTGAACCCTCAAATTACTTCCCTGGTTACGTCAAAGACTTTCTGTTACCTAGTGAAATAAGATACAAACAAACAAACTAATTTAACTTCTATTCTGATAGTAAAGATAAGCATCGGCTGTTAATTGAGTCTTTGAATTTAAAAAAAATATCGATTTTTTTTATGTTTTTTAAAACTTTATGACATATTATATAATATCTAATTCAAAGAAATCTTAAAATATTTTTTTTAAATTAATTATAAGCAATTAAAAATTGATGAAATTTGAAATATGACCACTTGACTGGGAACGGGCCATGATTGGTCGCCATGGCTGTGACGTCACAATGTTAAAGCAATTTCACGACAGTACTGGGTTAACGGCTGATTTGACTAAAAATATCCGAAATTTAATACAAAAAATATCTGCTGAAGTTTTTTTTATGAAATAAGGTGGCAAACGAGCACGCGTATCACGTGATAGTGAGTAAATGTTTGTTTTAGTAATTTGTAGGTAGGTAATAAAAGCTTAATCCTCATTATGTTTCTGATGTGAACTGGATTGATTTTACTGGACTTGAGATTTCACTTAATAAAGTACCTAAGTACAGTGAAAGATACTGAATCGCTTACCTACTCGGAGGAATAAGACTTACCTACCACTGTGGAATTTTAACATACACCCTGCTAGAGAAATTATTGCTAAATTGTATTAGGTAGGTTAGGTACGTGATTCAGTTTCTTCGACCGTACGTAAATTTTAATGGCTAGATTTTGTGGTTGATAGGTATTCCTAGTTTTTTTATAATCCAGTGGGATTGTATTATATATTCAATGGGGGAATTTTTGCGGGTCTAAGAGCCTTGTTCTAGGTCCGTCCGGATCGCTAGGTACGGTTAACGTCAAAGATATCTTTACACTTTAGTACCTTGTCGTTGTAACTATATGTTTGAAGTTTCATATGAAGTTGTAAAAGTGCTTGGAGCGACAAGGCACTAAAGTGTAAAGATATCTTTGACGTCGACTTTACCAGCATCTTAGCAATCCTGCCGCCAAGCAGCAATGCTTGCGCTGATGTGTTCCGGGTGAGGAGAGTAAAACAGCCCGATTTTGGCATATTTTTTTAGATCCAAGATGGCGGATACCATTTTGACACTATTGACACTTTGACACTAAAATATTGATGGGTGTCGTTTTCGAGTAATTTGGTGCTTCTGAGCCTGATTTTGAGATACTTTTTTGGATCCAAGATGGCGGATGACATTTTGACACTAAAAATGTTTGTGTGTCGTTTTCGAGTAACATTTTACACTTTTTTGTGTTTTTGTGTCAGTAATGTCAAAATGTCATCCGTCATCTTGGATCCAATAAGTTATGCCAAAATCGGGCTCAGAGCCACCAAATTACTCAAAAACGACACCCATCAACATTTTAGTGTCAATAGTGTCAAAAATGTCAAAATGTCATCCGCCTTCTTGGATTCAAAAAAGTATCTCAAAATCAGGCTCAGAAACACCAAATTACTCGAAAACGACACCCATAAACATTTTTAAAGTCAAAATGTCATCCGCCATCTTAGATCCAAAAAATATGCCAAAATCGGGCTCAGAGCCACCAAATTACTCGAAAATGACACCCATAAACATTTTTAGTGTCAAAATTCCGAGTTTTCTTATGAAATTCCCCTGGGATAAAATCAACGGGATTTTCAACTGAAATCCCACGACTTATTTACTTATTCATATAAATAACTAGTTATTAGTTACCAAAGTACTCATTACTATTCTCATCTAATTTTATGGTTTTAAATCCCGGTACCGTGGAAATGTTGGGATAGAAGCATGATAAAAAAGTCAAAGTCAAAAAAAAGTCAAAAGTTTATTTTGCAAATAGGCCGCCGAGGGCTCTTTTACATGTCTTTTTTTTTTAATCTACCAGCGCATTCGGAAAGGCCATCATTGCCAAGAAGAATGCGCCGCAAGAAACTTGGCAGAAAGTCATTTTTTCAAAATAAAATAGATTTACAATAGTACTTAAATTCTACTTAACTTACCTAATACAATTAATACATTTTATAAAAGGGATGTAAAAGGTCCCTAAATTAAGTCCGTACCTTAAATTACATTGGTCTATAGTAGAGATGTATAAAGTCTCTACTGGTCAAAGCGAAACAAAATATGCGATAATGATAAGAAAGAGAAAGCAAAAGCAAAAAGTGAATAAAAATAATCTAAGTTTAGTGGAGGTGTAAAACGCCTCCACCGTCAAATAAGTTAATTGGAGATATCTCCAATGTCGATGAGAAAAAGAGCAAAAAAAAAAAAAAAAATATATTTATATATTATATATAATATATATAAAAATATATATTATATATAATAAAAAATATGAAATATGCATTTCATGTCAAGTAAGTAACTGATAAGCTTTTGGATTCCGAAGGCAAGCTTACGTCTGCCGCCCCCAATGTTGGCTCACACGCGCTCATGTCATGCTCTGAAAGCAGAGCGGTACCGAGGGCATGTATCACTTCCGTCCCCACAGGCTCGCTATGGGGACGTTTTAGGAACTTCGACGCTGCTAGCCTGTAACTAGACAGTAAATGGAAAAATAAAACAACAAAAGAAAACGGAAATCCATAAGCTTAACAATATACCTACCTAATACCTAACTTAGCACACATACACATACGACATAGCAATATTTATGTCCTAGTAAATAATTAATAATAATAAAAATAAAAATATTACTAAAGTAAAAAGAAAATAATAATACAAACTAATTAAAACAGGTAGGCACAATATTTAAATTGATAAGATGCTAATATTGATAATGTCTATAATAATCTTTAATCTTAATAAAATTTTTAGTAAGGTAACCGAGATCAGCAAGTCTAAACAGCAGACGGTAGCAACAGGGCCAGAGACCGTATATAGATACTACACACACGCACACACACACACACACACATACTACAGGATCACTCACAAAGCACTGGATTCTCCGGCTTACGGTAATTTTTCCAAAGATGGCCATGTCATATTATCGTCGCACATATAATCATCTACTGTGTAATACGCTTTCTTCAAGAGCGTGTTCTTTATGTATCTCTTGAATGACACATGTGGCAGTTTCCACGCATCAACAGGCACTTTGTTGTAGAACCTGACACAGTTTCCCAGAAAAGATTTACTTACTTTCCGTAGACGAAATTTAGGAACGAGAAGCTTGTGTTTATTTCGAGTGTTGAAATCATGGATGTCTGACACTTTCTTAAAGGAATTGAAATTCTTATGTGTATACATAATCACATCATGTATGTACTGCGAAGCTACTGTAAGAATTTCTATCTCTTTAAAGCGCTCTCTTAATGACTCTCGGGAGCTCAGGTTATAGATGGACCGAACTGCCCTCTTCTGTAGAATGAATATAGTCTGTATGTCAGCTGCTCTTCCCCAAATCAGAATGCCGTAAGACAAAATGCTGTGAAAGTAACTGAAATAAACTAGTCGAGCTGTTTCCACGTTGGTGAATTGTCTGATTCTTCGTACAGCATAGGCGGCAGAACTCAATCTACCAGCAAGAACAGAAATATGTGGGCTCCACTGTAAGTTTCGATCCAAGGTGAGACCAAGAAAAACGGTGTCATCAACGAGGTTCAGCTTCTCTCCGTTCATGGAAATGGTTGTTTCAACCTGTCGTACATTTGGTAACGAAAATTTAATACATTTCGTTTTAGCTGCGTTTAGTAGTAGATTGTTCGCAGTAAACCATTGAAGCACTTCTGTTAGAGTCTCATTGATGTGACTTTGATCTTCCTGTTGCCTGTCTACCTTGAAAATCAGAGAGGTGTCATCAGCAAACAAAACTATGTCACATTTGTTTTCCAGCAGGCGGGGCAGGTCATTGATATATACCAGAAAGAGAAAAGGTCCCAATATTGAACCCTGTGGTACTCCAAGCTTCACCGGCGCACCACATGACTGCACTCTATTTATGTCCACTTTCTGGATTCTCTGACTGAGATAGGACATGACAAGCTTTAGTGAGTTCTCAGAAAGCCCATAGTGCTCAAGTTTGCGGATAAGCGTTTCATGCTCCACGCAATCAAATGCTTTGGAGAGATCGCAGAATATCCCTATTGCATCTTGCGAATGTTCCCATGCATCATAAATATACTTAATGAGTGCAGCCGCCGCATCTGTGGTGGATCGGCCTTTAGTGAAACCAAATTGCTGGCTGTGAAGTAATTCATTTACATTGAAATGATGCAACATCTGATTTAACATTATCCTCTCAAACACTTTACTGAGCACTGGAAGAACAGAAATTGGACGGAAATTTGATGGATCACATTTGTCACCACACTTGAATAAAGGAATCACTTTGCTAAATTTCATTAAGTCCGGAAACACGCACTCATCCACGCACTTATTAAAAATTATAGCTAAATATGGCGCCACCACGTGAATAACAGATTTCATGACTCTAACCGAGGTTCCCGATAGAAGTATAGATAGCATCCACAAAGACTCGTAGATGTATCAAAATTAACCTTTAACAACAAAGTAATAAGAACCACGGTGGATGGCATCCATCGTGAATGACACCTACTATAGCCGGTACGTAAATCCAGGTTATAAATTATATAAACTTCGTGTATGCCAAATTTTATCGAAATCTGTTTAGCCGTTTTAGCGTGAAAGAGTCACAAACAAACACGCTCTCACAAACACTAGCATTTTATAATAATAGTAGGATAATAACAGAATAGAGTAGATTAAAGTCAAAAAACTGTATCACCTGCATACTAACTACGAGTGGAAACTGACATTGTGACGTCACACGCGGCTCGGCCTTGTTCGGGAACTGTCGGTGTGTTTTCGGTGCGGTACTCGACAATCAATTTTCAAATCGGTATAACTCGTTAATTATAGCGAATAAAAAAAAACTAAAAATACTTTTCTAACAAAACTCATATATGATCTTTCCATTGATGACAAAAAAAAAATTGATTCAAAGACTCAATTGCGTGAGTGCAAGCGCGTACGCAGCCATGATTATTGGCAAGTGACAGGTGGGGACAATCCAAGATGGCGGCATGAAAATGTCGTTTACTGTCCGCTTTAGCCGTTCAGAGGAGTTGATTTTCGGCAAGAAAATGATCACGATGGAAACTTGTGTTAGAAAAGCACGCAATATTCACAGATCTTATATTACTGTATTTACTATGACCACTATATCACTATCACCACATAGTATAAAACAAAGTCACTTTCCTGTCTGTCTGTTCATGTGTACGCTTAGATCTTTAAAACTACGCAACGGATTTTGATGCAGTTTTTTCAATAGATAGAGTGATTCAAGAGCAGGTTTATATGTATAATTCTAGCAGACGAACTCGCGGGCAGAAGGTAGTTGAAGCTATAACGCAAACCGCCCAAGTGCGATTCGGACCACGCTTAACGAAGGTCACAAAATACGACTCGAACTGTCAAAATTCTACTAGAACAGTTTGTTGCCGATAAAAATGAGGGTAGTTGTGCGCCGATGTCAGCTGCGCCGAGTAGCCGCGCGAGCAGAGCGTTGGCGCGCAGTGTTCGTTTCGCTGCCGCCGGGGCGAGCGCTCCCTGATGAAGGGCTACGAAATAGTCCGAAACAATAGTCGGAGCAATCCTTCGGCTTTTATACGTGAGTTATCCGTTGTGTTGCAATTATGAGTCTACTAGCTGTTGCCAGCGACTTCGTCTGCCAAGAATTCGTTTATCGCTATCCCGCGGGAACTACGCAATTTTCCGGGATAAAAATTAGCCTATGTGCTATTCCAGACTTTTCTCTATCTATGTGCCGAGCTTCATCCAGATCCGTTGGGCCGTTCTGGCGTGATTGAGTAACAAACAAACAAACATCCATCCATCCATCCATCCATACTTTCGCATTTATAATATTAGTTAGATTGGGACTTCGTCGACATGTGTCACGTACGGGTATGATACGGCCTTGTTAGTAGACCCTCTGAGGCTTATTCTCAAAGTGCACGTCTCGGCGTAAGTTGCCGCTAATTTATGTTATTTGATCCAAAATGGCGATTTTATTATAAAAAGCTTGTCATCTTTCATACTCGGTTGAGATGTCAAAAGCTAATTTGTCGTTGTTCGGTTTTTATTTTTTCTCACGCGCACGTTTTTTGTGTGGATAGGGTGACCACGCGTTAACCTTATGTGTTAAGAGTTTCGGACGAATCTATGTATAAGTTTTTGTTAAAATAACTTTTTTAATAGATACGATACTTTTTTTTGCTACTTGAATTGTCATGAATTCTACGTAATTATGTAAAGCCGTGGTAGCCTAGTGGTTTGACCTGTGGCCTCTTAAGCAGAGGGTTGTGGGTTCGAACCCCGGGCTCGCACCTCTGAGTTTTTCGGAATTTATGTGCGATATCTCATTTGAAATTTACCATGAGATTTTCGGTCAAGGGAAACATCGTGAGGAAACCTGCACACAACTGCGAAGCAATTCAATGGTGTGTGTGAAGTTCCCAATCCGCGCTGGGCCTGCTTGGGAACTATAGCCCAAGCCCTGTCATTCTGAGAGGAGGCCTGTGCCCTGCAGTGGGACGTATATAGGCTGGAGATAGATGTAAACCGTACTACATTATAACTCGCAGCAAATGTAGTTGCATTGCAAGTAAGATTTGACCCACTTATAGTGGTCGGATTAACTTGAAATTTGGTGTTTATGTATGTGGCAAAAATTACATTTGAAATTTGCCATGAGCTTTTCGGTGAAGGAAAACGTCGTGAGGAAATCTGCACATATCTGTGAAGAAATTCAATGGTGTGTTTTAAGTTCCCAATCCGCACTGGGCGCGCGTGGGAACTATAGCCCAAACCCTCCGATACACGGAGGAGGCCTATGCCATGAGGCACGCCGAATTACGCGAGAATTTAATTTAAAAAAAAATACATCAGAAACAACAACAACAATATGTACTTACTGAAAATTGTAGCGAATTCGGAATAAAAAGGCCATATTATTATTATTATATGTGGCAACATCCATTCTACACAATAAAAACTTTATTTTTCAGACAGATTAACAAAAAGGTTATTAAAAAGTGGGAATTATTTTCGACTCTACCATACATACCATATATACATCATCATCATGATCATCATGTCCAGCCTATATACGTCCCACTGCTGGGCACAGGCCTCCTCTCAGAATGAGAGGGCTTGGGCTATAGTTCCCACGCGGGCCCAGTGCGGATTGGGAACTTCACACACACCATTGAATTGCTTTGCAGTTGTGTGCAGGTTTCCTCACGATGTTTTTCCTTCACCGAAAAGCTCATGGTAAATTTCAAATGAGATATCGCACATAAATTCCGAAAAACTCAGAGGTGCGAGCCCGGGATTCGAACCCACGACCCTCTGCTTGAGAGGCCACAGATCAAACCACTAGGCTACCACGGCTTTTTTTTTCCATATATACATACAAACAAATTAATTACGTCTTTATCACTTAGGTGCGGGGTAGACAGAGCTTAGACCATATTTACCGTGATTTTGGGCGTATAGTTAGAAACAGGAATCAAAACAGTGATGGGTTGCCAGCCGCATCGCCTATAACAGGAATCCTAAGATATCCATTCCCCCGATGAGCTTTATCATCTGCGCGGGAGAAACAGCCTATTCTTATTCTATGTTTTATCTTTGCTGCCAGACCAAGATGGAAGAATATACAGGAGGATATACAGGAGGAATTTCTAGGAGTATACTTATATACAGGAACAAATTCCATATTCGCAAATGATGGTCATGCTACTGGTATAGATAGGTGCTACCGTTTTTACCATGTCCTGTCATCTCCGTGTTTAAAGTAGTCCTCGCGGCGCGGGCGCAGCTAAAAGTTGCAGTTTGGTTTTTACCATGCATTGTTTCTGATGGAAATCTGCTGACTGTCCGTCAACTGTCGACGTCCGATGATTTATCGATGTGTCGATAAAAAATAGTGCTGTACGCTTTGAAGTCCGGATTTACAGTTTATTAAATTGCTTAATCTTATTGTAAATGGTAATGTTTTCTTCCATACTGTCCGGGAGTAAACATAACATAGAATGTTACCAGTTGCTTCTCTTCCCGCGCAGATGGTATAAACCCATTGAGAGAGAATGAGCGAAAATCTTAGGAATCATGTTACATACAGGGTGTATCAGACACCCCCTAACAATAATCCACTGGGGTATATAACCATAGCTATAGAAGGTAAAAAAAATATTAAAAAAAAAATTGGAGTAATTTTTTTAAAAATATATTTTTTAGCTTCTATAGCTATGGTTATATACCCCAGTGGATTATTGTTCGGAGGTGTCTGATACACCCTGTATAGGCGATGTGGCTAGCAACCCATCACTATTTTGATTCACCTTTCGACCTATACGCCCACAATCATGCTAAATGTGACCTTAAGGTTTTGTTACCTTAGGCTGTGTCTACCTCGTAAGGGATAGAGACGTGATTTATCTTACTTACTCTTACTAATATTATAAAGGCGAAAGTTTGTAAGTTTGGATGTTTGAATGTTTGTAATTGCTCTTTCATGGCAAAACGGCTAAACCAATTTTATTGAAATTTGGTACATTTATAAATCAATAAATATCTTAGGACAATTGACACCAATTGACCTAGTCCCAAACTAAGCATAGCTTGTGATATGGGTACTAGACAATGGATGAACATACTTATATAGATAAATACATACTTAAATACATATAAACATCCAAGACTCGAGAACAAACATTCGTATTTTTCATACAAATATCTGCCCCGACCGGGGATCGAACCCGGGACCTCAAGCTTCATAGTCAAGTTCTCTAACCACTAGGCCATCCGGTCGTTTGTATTTATTGTTTATAAACATAACTCTCCTTTTAGCTTCGTAATCAGACAGGAAGACTACGCTGTACTCACCGAACATTAACCATAGTAACATTATGTCGGTTTTGTAGGAAGAACCTAATTATTATTAGGTATAATGAGTGCAATTAATTACCTGCGTTTACATAGTTGCTGGATACGTAATTCAGGACATTTTTTTGCCAGGAAGAAATAAAGCATGTTTTCTAAAAAGTGTTATGGCTTTAAAATGATTAAGTACTTACCTACACTTTCCTGTAACACAGGGTATCCTAGCACAAGGCCCTTGAAGGATTCGTTTATCGCTATCCCGCGGGAACTACACAATTTTCCGGGATATAAAGTAGCCTATGTGTTATTGCAGACCATAATCTATCTTTGTTCCAAATTTCATCCAGATCCGTTAAGCCGTTCTGGCGTAAAGAGTAACAAACATCCATCCTGACAAACTTTCGCATTTGTAATTTTAGTACGATAAACACTTTTTCATTTTTTCATTTTCACAGTAAGATTCAGATACGCACACTGTGAGGCTTCTTAGAAATTAAAAAAAATATATTTTTCATTACAAGGGGCCTTAGAATTGTTCTAGAATCTGCTAGAATCTTTCAGCAGGTGAGTAAATTAGTTTAATTGAGAATTCCTAAAAAATATATATTTTATAGTATTGATTAAAAAATTAAGGGCCTGTTTCACCACTCTTTGTTAAGTTCTAGTTATCTTAACTGTCAGTTATCTATGATGACGGCTCTGTCTGTTTCGTAGTAATAAATAGAGAGGTAATCATAGATAACTGACACTTAAGATAGCTAGAACTTAACAGAGCGTGGTGAAATAGGCCCCTAAGTCACAAGTAAAAGTTTGAACATCAACCAAAATGTGGAAACAATTATTTACCTGTGTCTTGTTAATCGTTCTAAGGTTAACTGGAAGAAATCCCTTTTAGGGATAAGTTCGCTTTTGTACATTTGTGTTGTCCTGTAAATACCTTTTTCATGTGTTTTATGTACAATAAAGAGATATACATACATACATACATATATTTTGTCGACTACAATTTTAAAAATTGCAAGCAGACGCAGATCGCCGCAGTCGAGTAAAAATATGGATCGTACCAGCCAATAAGCGACTCCATTACATGCCCTACTCAGGGTTAGAGAAATGCATATGAGTGCCAAATTAAACTCAATCGGCAGTAATTTCGAAGCAAATTGGCTACGGGAGATGGGCAGACGGACGGACGCTCGAGTGATTCTGAACAGGTTCCGTACCTACTATATTATCCTTTTGGAGGCGCTCTAAAAACGGCAATGTTTGAAATTAGAACCATTTTAATTGAACAACAAACGGTTCCCGTTTGCCATTTCATATGCCATAATGTATTTTAACCCACTACAAACAAAACAAACAAACAAATGTATTTTTTTTTTTTTTGCGAAATTTTATTGTGTTTTTGACATTTGATATTTCTATTTTTATTGTATACTAGTATTTCTTTATTTTTGTGACATTTAAATAATATTATTTTTTGTTAAAACTGAATCACTTGTCGGGAGAGACCTTTAAAATAGAAAAAGGTGTGAAACAGGGTGACCCGCTATCTCCCAAGTTATTTTCTAGCTCACTAGAAGAGATCTTCAGGGGCCTGGCGGAGGCTTGGGAGACGAAGGGCATTGTTGTCGGCAGCGAAAGATTAACAAATCTTCGCTTCGCCGACGACATAGTCCTTTTTTCATCCTCGGCCTCAGAGCTTGAACTTATGGTCCAGGATCTTAGCGCTGCGAGCCTTCGGGTTGGGCTTCTGATGAATCGAAAGAAAACTCAAGTTATGACTAATAGCACGAAACGTAGGGTCGAGGTAGATGGGCACGTCATACAATACGTCGACGAATACATTTACTTGGGCCAGATAGTATCTTTTAGCAACAGGCAGGACAAAGAGGTCGAAAGACGCATTGACAACACCTGGAAGAGCTTCTGGTCCATGAAAGAGCTATTGAAGGGTAACCTTCCATTGTCACTCAAGCGGAAACTCGTCGACACTTGTATACTGCCCATCCTAACCTACGGTGCTCAAACATGGTCCCTAACCGAGATTCAGAAGTCCAAGTTGGGCTATGGAGCGCAGCATTTTGGGTGTCAAAAGAACGGATCGAGTTAGAAACACTACACTGCGCTCCAAAACCCGCATCGCTGACGTGGGCAGGGCAACCGCCAGGCTGAAATGGGACTGGGCCGGCCACGTCTGCCGCATTCACCCAGAGCGGTGGGCACGTGCTACCACTCAGTGGATGCCCCAGGATGGCTATCGGCGTCGCGGCAGGCCGAGGCGGAGATGGAGGGATGACCTAGACCGGAGCCCCTCTTTTGCCCGAATTTCAAATGCCATAATGTAATGTTTGCCATAATGATCATTTGCCATAACCCTTGTTTTCTCTGAAATCGTAATTTTTTCAGGAGCATTGTAATGGCAATCCTGTAGAACTCTATATGTTAGGTTAGGTTTGTTTCATAACAATCCTGAATAATTAACAAATAAAGAGAAAAAAGAGTTATGGCAAATGATCATTATGGCAAACAATACATTTATGGCATATGAAATTCGGGCAAACGATAGAGACCCCTTTGCCCAGCAGTGGGACAACATTACAGGCTTATAATATAAAAAAAATATTTTTTGTTAATTTTCTGACGTTTTCAATTATGAATTACTAGCTGCTGCCAGCGACTTCGTCTGCAAAGAATTCGTTTATCGCTATCCCGCGGGAACTACGCAATTTTCCGGGATAAAAAGTAGTCTATGTGCTATTCCAGACTTTTCTCTATCTATGTGCCGAATTTCATCCAGATCCGTTGGGCCGTTCTGGCGTGATTGAGTAACAAACAAACATCCATCCATCCATCCATCCATCCATCCATACTTTCGCATTTATAATATTAGTTATAGTTAGATATATCCTTGACATTTTATGTAAACCAATGTATTTTTTATATCAATAATAATAATATTTATTTATTTTCGAGCAACTACATGACCCATCATACATTATTGGGTTAGTACATGGCTTATTATTGTTATATTGAATGAATAAATAATAAAACTAAACTAAACTATTGTTTGCCATAATGGTAATTTAATTTGCCATAACTATTTTTCTATGAGATTCACTCACTGAGATCACTTTAGATTTTTCAGTATTGTTATAAAACTAACATAACCCAACTTATATAGAGCTCTACATTGTGACCATTTCAATGTACCTGAAAAATTGCGGTTTCAGAGAAAAATAGACTTTTGGCAAACTAATGATCATTGTGTCCAACATTATATTATAGCATATGAAATTAGGCCAAATTATACTCGCTACCACTATTTTACTTATTAATCCTGCCACTAAGCAGCAGTGCTTGTGCTGCTGTATTCCGACGTGAAGATTAAGGCAGCTGGTGAAATTAATGGCATGTGGTATTATGTTTGTTTTTATTTGTTATTTTTCTGCAATAAAGTGTTTACTCTGTTTACATACATACATATTGTATTTTAGCTCTCTATGCTGGCAACGCATCTGCAATCCTCTGGTGTTGTGGGTGTCCATGGGTGGCGGTGCTTACTTTATCATCAGACTAGCGACCCACCCTGGCTTCGCACGGTATATTAAGCATGTATTATACATATAAACCTTCCTTTTGATTCACTATATCTATTAAAAAAAACCGCAACAAAATCCGTTGCGTAGTTTTAAAGATTTAAGCATAGGTACTTACATAGGGACATAGGGACAGAGAAAGCGACTTTGTTTTATACTATGTAGTGATGACCCACTTGCTCGTTTGTCTTCCGTGACCTTTAAAAATTAACAGGAACAAACAACAGCTAAACAATAAAAATAAAATAATGTACAAAAGAATTTGTACAAGTGCCGGCACGTAAGACTAGCGCTGACCTTGTATGCGCGGAAGCATAAAATACGGTATCCGTGGGTGCGCAGATCCCCTCCACGTGAAACGTCAGCGCTAGACTTACTTGCCGGCACGTATATCCATGTGTAAAATAGGTTCCAACTTAGCATAATCTTGCGGCAAGAAGCAACGCGTATTCTACTATAGTTCTTCAGGCCGGCGACGCATCTGCAATCCTCTGGTGTTGTGGGTGTTCATGAGTGATGGTATTCACTTGCCATCGGGTATCTAACTTACTCGACTGCCAGTTAGTTTCATAAAAAAATGTAGTGTTGTCTTTTTACGTGCTTTTATTTATGTATCAAGCATTTGAAAATTTGGCCTACTTTTGATTTCAGCTTCAGCTATGTAGGATGACAATGCAATACAGTGTAAACAAAAATTACAAATAAACAAAATTTTTCTACTGCCTTTATACTCATACTCATTTATCTAACTAATATTATAAATGCGAAAGTATGGATGGATGGATGGATGTATGGATGGATGTTTGTTTGTTTGTTACTCAATCACGCCAGAACGGCCCAACGGATCTGGATAAAATTCGGCACACAGATAGAGACAAGTCTGGAATAGCACATAGGCTACTTTTTATCCCGGAAAATTGCATAGTTCCCGCGGGATAGCGATAAACGAATTCTTAGCAGACGAAGTCGCTGGCAGCAGCTAGTTCGTAATAATTATTGTTATTACATGTCATTTTTATCATTATTTTATTATATTCCATGTCAGAACAACTCATGAAATTAAAAAAAAAAACATTTCAAATATTTTTTTTAACAAAACTGCAGCACTATAATAAAACAAATATAACTATCAACGCAACGCGACGATCCAATCAAGATTTAAGAATAATCTTTAGTATAAATAATATGTTAATAATTTGCACGCCTGCATGCAGGCTAGATAGATACAAGGGACAAGAAGATTGTAACACTTTACTACTACTGTATACTAGCAAATAAATGATTCTTATTCTTATTTAAGAATAAGCACAGTCAGCAAAAAAGCTGTACTGGCATTGTTACCAAATGAATTAAGAAATTATCTTGATTTTTTTTATGTTTACTTTTACGGTTTTACAGTTAGAAATTTAATTTCTAAACGACACTGATAATTAGAACACATAAAAAATCCATCATCATCATCATGTATCATGTACCTACGTAATTATATAAAAAAAAAAAATTATGCAATCTTCATGGACACTATAGACAAGACAGCATAGAAAAAATAACCTTAAATCACTTTATCCCCTCATCACTTAACCGCTCCTCCGGCAAAAAGATCGCACGCGCAAGAAAAATTTCTCAACACACACATCGACGCCAGCGCACACACGCAAACAACCCACACAGGGGCATTTGTGTCGTCACGCGCCGCACGCTACAGCGTCACACGCGATCCGATACTTGCACGCGCGAGCGTTTGTTGCTGTGCAACGAGCGATTGCAGTTTGCAATTTAAAGTGCAAGATTCAAGGAAGAGATTTTATTACTTTACATACATACATACCGTCACGCCTCTTTCCCACAGGGGTAGGCAGAGACTACTTTGTTACACTTGCTACGATCCTGACATACCTCTTTCTTTTTCTTTCTTTCTTTATTACTTTACTAGCTGTTGCCAGCGACTTCGTCTGCAAAGAATTCGTTCATCGCTATCCCGCGGGAACTACGCAGTTTTCCGGGATAAGAAGTAGCCTATGTGCTATTCCAGACTTTTCTCTATCTATGTGCCGAATTTCATCCAGATCCGTTGGGCCGTTCTGGCGTGATTGAGTAACAAACAAACATCCATCCATACTTTCGCATAAATGCATATAAGTTAGATTAGATTAGATTAATCTAATATTGGCAAACAAAAGAAAAGTTTGCGTAAGTTATACTGTGCAAGTAATGATTGGGTACCTAGGGCCTGTTTAACCACTCTGTGATATGTTCCACTTATCTTAGCTTCGTAGTACTAAATACTACAACGCTGATGATCTACTTTTCATGTCTGTGTTTTTTTGTTGTTTCTCTTCTATAAAATTGTGTGTATGCTCTTATATTTGTGTGTCTTGCAAAATGAATAAATGTGTTCTTTCTTTGAAATAGGGAGGGAATCATAGACTGACACATAAGATAACGGGAAATTGACAGAGTGGTGAAATAGGCCCTTAATAACTCGCTAAATGTTTTTCAGGATTTCTGAAACATCTAACTAATATTATAAATGCGAAAGTATGGATGGATGTATGGATGGATGTATGGATGGATGGATGGATGGATGTTTGTTTGTTACTCAATCACGCCAGAACGGCCCAACGGATCTGGATGAAATTCGGCACATAGATAGAGAAAAGTCTGGAATAGCACATAGGCTACTTTTTATCCCGGAAAATTGCGAAGTTCCCGCGGGATAGCGATAAACGAATTCTTTGCGGACGAAGTCGCTGGCAACAGCTAGTAGTTGATAAATGTTTTCATACAATGTTTAAAGTGAACCGCGTCAAAGACAGGACTCAATTTTGAATCACAAAAAATGAAAAATCTTTCTAGGGTACTAACAATGCAATACAATACAAATACTCTTTATTCTTCTTCTTCTTCTCATGGGGCTTCTCCATTACTGGAGGTTGGCCGTTAGCTTAGCGAACCTATCCCTGTCCTGTGCCAGGCGAAACAGCTCTTCTACGCTGGCCATGCTCGTCCACTCGCGGATGTTCCTAAGCCAGGACTTTTTCCTCCGTCCAGCGCGCCGTTTGCTCTCGATCGTGCCCATCATAATGAGTTGGAGAAGCTCGTATCGTTCGTGACGAAGTACGTGGCCCAGAAACGCAACTTTGCGTTATTTGACGGTCTGCAACAATTCACGGTTCTTACCGACGCGCCGGAGAACTATAACGTTGGAAACCTTCTGGGTCCAGCTAAGCTACTCTTTATTGACCACCACAAATCAGTACAAAACAATACAGAAACAAAGAACAAAGTATACAATAGGCGTATACAAAGTTATATATAGTCAAACCCTCTAAACGAATCATCTGCTGAAATATTCCGATCCATTTTAGGAGACCTTTTATATATATACTAGCTGTTGCCAGCGACTTCGTCTGCAAATAATTCGTTTATCGCTATCCCGCGGGAGCAACGCAATTTTCCGGGATAAAAAGTAGCCTATGTGCTATTCCAGACTTTTCTCTATCTATGTGCCGAATTTCATCCAGATCCGTTGGGCCGTTCTGGCGTGATTGAGTAACAAACAAACAAACATCCATCCATCCATCCATCTATCCATCCATACTTTCGCATTTATAATATTAGTTAGATTCTTATACAACTGTCTTCCCTAATCCTGTCGCCAAACAGCTGGCGTGTAGTCATACAACAGGTTAAACTTTACATGAGGCTTAGCGCTCTAGGCTAGTTCTATATTTTGGAGTAACGCCTGCCAATGTGGCAGATACATGTTTGAGTGAGACGGAAATACATGGTGCTCACTCTAGCAATAATCGTGAGCGTCTCTTTTTGTGGATAAAGCAGAATCACGGATCAGACCATTGATTATATTACAACTACTTTAGATAATATCTAAAACGATCTTATTACAGTTTTGTTTTCAGAATCCATGATTTAAATATTTACTTATACATCAAATTTAAGTCTGGTTTAAGTCGTTAAAACATTTAGTTACACATTTTTGATATAGTTTTTTGACATTGGATAATATTTGACTAGATATATTATGATTTATTTAATGTAATTTAATTAATATGCTTTGACGATCCTTATTGGAGATTTTTTGACATTGTATTTTATTTTATTGTTTCATTGTTTATAATTTATTATGCTATTATTATTATTAATTTTTGACGATCTCAACAAAAATGCTTATATTTGTGACATGCATGTTTTTATATAATGTAATTTTTGTTGATAAATAAATAAATCTAAAAAAATCTAAATCATTTGTAACATTTTTAATAATCAAACTTAAAACAATAAGGTTTATACTTTGCTGCAAGACGACCTTAAAAAGTTATAGAGGCCGACAAGAAATAGAACGAAAATAGATAAAAAATAAACTAAAATCATCCATACAAAGTGTTGCCATGATCAAGTAAAGTGGCCAGTGTCAAAAATGAGTCAGCGACGCCCCATTTATATTCTTCTCTATATCAGTATTCTTTCACAAAAATACATCAAAGTTGTATGAAAAATCAAGACAAATGAAAGAGCAATTGGTAGAGCTAGCACAAAAGCAAAAATGCAAGCTTTACAATTAGAAACAATGTTTCGGAATATATACTCGGATGTAAATAAATCGGGTCATTTACCGTAGAAAGCTTTATGAAAAGTGACCCGTTTTTTTTGCTCCCGAGTATAGAAAACATTAGAATGAAACGATTGGATATTTCTAGAAAACATGTTGTATGTATGTAATACGTATGTAAACTCTTTATTGTGCAAAATAAACAAGTCAAATATATTTGACAAACAATGAGATACATGCACAAAGGCGCACTTAGGTATCCCTTTAAGGGATCTGTTCCAGTCAACCTGTTGTTAGACTCAAACTAGCGGCTCTACATTAAAAGTTCATGAGATCAAAAGCTTAAATTAAAATGAAATAAGGCTTATTTACTGATTTACATATAGATACATATCTACAGTAATTATTTACTTACATTTTGCGGCTGAAAAAAAATTTACGCTGCGCAATTTGATGTGTTCTTGACCATGTCATAAAATGAACCCATGTTAAAAACATTACGATCTCAAAATTCATGAATTCCTCTCATAAATAAAACAAATAATCCAAACTAAAAAACAAGTATGCTATTTCGGTCTTTGTTTACTCATCTGATTTATAAACAAAAGCAACAGCCAAAATTCAAATCTGTTTTTATCAATGAATACTAGTATTTAGCATAATTAATAGCGATTTTATTAACCTCAAGTTCAAGAATTTATCTCTCAAATCGCTTATCCAAAGGACGCACAATGTCGCGACGACCGGTCCGCCTTCAATCACACTACTAACAACCTTGACATTCAATAGTCTAGAAACTAAATTCTTTAATCTAGGTCATCACATCAGACATATCACTAATTAACTCACTGATTTTCGGGTGCAAGATAGTGTTTAATAGGTCTAAAGCGTTCGTGATTAACGATTAACAACGGCTCGTAATTTGTTCAAATCACGCATTCGCCTGCAAATGCATCGGGCACGGTAGTAAAAGTGCAGTCGGAAGGAGTGGGGCGCGGGCGGGGCGCGCGTTCGCCAGTCTCACCGTGACCGCGCGGCGCACCCGACGTGCGATCGGCTGCGGATAAGTGCATTACGAGAGTCAAGATATGGTGTCCGTGGGCCCGTGGCGCCGCCGGGCGCCCGATGACGACGATGACCGCTCCGAACCCGGCGCCTCCAGCTCGGGGGTGCCGCGCGCGCCTCCCAACTGCGCGCGGTGCCGCAACCACCGCCACAAAGTAGAACTCAAGGGTCACAAGCGTTACTGCCAATACCGGTACTGCAACTGTGAGAAGTGCCGTCTTACAGCTGATCGGCAGCGTGTTATGGCGCTCCAGACCGCGCTGAGACGGGCGCAGGCGCAGGACGAGGCGCGAGCGCGACGCGGCGAAATCCTCCGTCCGCCTGGTGTCGAAACCGAGCATCCTGAAATGCCCAAAGTGAAACCGCCGCGGAGTCCCCTTGTGCCCCCGCCGCGGTCCATGGGATCGGCCAGTTGTGACTCTGTGCCGGGCTCCCCGGGAGTGTCGCCGTATGCGCAACCTCCGCCGTCGGTGCCGCCTCCGCCGACCATGCCGCCGCTCATACCACCGCAACAACCCGGTGAGTACCAATGCTCAAAATTCTGCGACACTTCGCACGATAATTTAAACCCGTATTTTAAGTTTAATTTTAATTTTAGTGCGTTCGTTTTGCGAAAAAAGCTGGTGTAAACTTATTCTGGATTTGACGAATCTATCATTCGTTAAATGAAACATTGTATGATAAAATGTCAGCTACTTGCTATTTATAGGGTTAACCTTCGATGCACCGGTTGGCAATAATTACTAGACACAGCAGTGGGGCTCGTGATAACGCTTTACATAACGTTTGTTTACCTAAAGTGCAACAGATAACCGTATTTGATTTATCATTGTAACTAATCTAACTGGGTCTTCGAGTTGCCATTTACAGTTTCCAATTGCGTCAATATTAAAATGTTTGTAAATAAATATGCTCGAAAATTGCAAGCGTTGCTTATCAGACTATCAAATAAAAGATTAGGTGGTATAATGTGTACTAAAATTATCTCTGAATGACCTACCTCACGGACGTCTCCGTTAAGACGTTTAGATGACAAAAATCACGCTTGCAAAAATAGCGCGAACTTAAGTAGTAAATAGTAAATCGAAACCAGGTTTTCTGATTCAGATTCTAAATCATAAAGTCTTAACAGTGTTAATACCGAGCATCACAGGCAAGCAACAACTTATTTAAAATTCCATGTGAAAAAACAACATAGTTTTCACACTTTGAAAATAACTTAACTCTATTTTGCTCTACATAAATCAAAACACGCTCAAGTATATTTTTGAAGTTTTTCAAAAATTTTGACTGTAGTTGGAGTTGGCAGATGTTTCCGCGATTTAACTTTTTCTATTGAATAAATTGTGAAATAGGTAATTGCATTTGCAAAATGTTAAGGGTGAAATTATCGGTTCCCGTTTCCTTGGGTCGATTTCAAAAGGAATCTTCATTTTACTTTAAATATAATTTTCTAGGTAATGTTGAATATGGATTAATTAAATATATTAACAAGTTCCCTGTCAATGTAGAGTCGAATTCGGAACCGCAAATTTTTCATCGGAAAATTAAAAACTTCAATTATAGTTTTTAAACTAGATACAGTCGAGGGCATAAATATCTATACAGCCATCATGTCAAATATATGTGTCACCGGCCTTATTGTTTATCGCATAAAGGTGTATAGATGTTTTTGACGTCTTGGTAACGTACATAATTTAATTATGCCCTTGGCTGTACATAGTTTAAAAAAGTTAAAGATTATAGTGGATGATAATTTTCTATTTATACCTACAAAGGCATTCGAAATTTAGCGATAAGTATTTTTTTACTTTTTCTTTAATTGAGTAAAATATAATATTTATGAAAAATAAAATATTTTCAAATGGCTTTTTTTGAATAGGCTTGCATAAGCATAGGATGAGGTATTAAACTGAGCATTTTCAGTGAACACAGGTGCGGATAATTGATAAACATGACACTACAAATCTAAAAAATAAAGAACGATGTTTACTTTTTTTTTAATCTTTTTTCATAAGCTTGGATCTTTTGAACATTTCAGCTCCAAATGCCTATTTTAAAAACAACCACAAAGTCACATGATTTAACGTAAAAAAAAAACAGAATTGTACAATTATTAAAAAAAAATCCGTACCTATACAAATTTAGCCGGCTCAGACAAAGGTTTCGCCAATATTGACTGAAAAATACCCACATCCAAAATAGAAAAACCCCAAACTGCACAGTTCATTCCTCTTGGCTTGTGTCCTAACACATTCCGTTAAAAAATTATCCACATCCTCTACTATTAGGCGACTCTACCTTCTTCGTCAAATGTGCAAATCTATTTAATGGAACGTGACCAGACCGAAGCCTAAGCTAACTATTTGAGCCCTAGAAAGCTTAATACATTCAGACCAGAGAATGCGAGGAGGTTTAGGCTGAATAGTCGGGTAATGTTTTCCTAAAAACAAAAGCTAAACGTCATAACGATAGAACTCTACCAAAGCAAACGACATCCTTCCTAATACTAAAGTAAAAACAAGGGAGCCGGGATTTAAAAATATCATTTCTGGCTTGTTATAATGCCAATATGAGAAAAAGAACACGAACCTAACTGGTTTTTCTTTCGTCATGATGCAGTGTAAATGACAAAATTGACAGTTGAGAACTCAATAATTACAGTTTACCTATGACTGATTTATTAAGCTTCAGAGGGTAAAAGTCACAGCAATAGACTTAACTTTCCCATCATGCAATCCTAACAGTGGTCCCATATAAATTTTATTAACATCTTATAATTTGCCTACTAATTATAACTTTATTCACATTTATAGTCGGGTAATGTTTATGTTTTAATAAATTACTACCTACGTATTTTATTTCTAGTTATGATGACATTTTATTTAACGGTTGTTTTTACCTTTATCCTTTCGTATGCCTAGCCTAGTACCGGATCCGGCTCAAGAATGAATGCTATTTTTGCCTTTTTGGTGTTTTTACGATGCTTTTTGTACGGTTTTTGTTTTTTTTTCTTGCACCAAATAAACCTTTTTCTTTCTTTTCATTCTATCTTTTGTATTTTTTATTTCTACATACAAAAGGTTAAAATATCGTCGAAAATATTTTATTTAATATAGCAACATTCGTATCTCAAAATTCGAACACAGGACCATTGACTTGCATGTGTAAGGTTGGTAGCTGGTCACACAATGCAATAACTTCGTTAAACTTCTAACAGGTGACGACTAATGAATTGACTATATTGCAAAGACGAATGCTTTACAATATTGGATAACTCATATACCATTGATCTAATCCTATGATTAGATGGTCAACCGTCATACTGATATTGTCAATATATATATATAGGATCGTGGATTTTAAAATAACCGGATTCGCTGCGATACGCATCAATATTTCATGATATGAGTGGATCACACGATAATATATACGTATGGCCTTTGCATCTATTACATCCCTTTTATAAAATGTAATTGTATTATAGGTAAGTTAAGTAGAATTTAAGTTCTATTGTAAATCTATTTTACTTTTGAAAAAATGTCTTTCTGCCGAGTTTCTTGCGGCGCATTCTTCTTAGCAATGATGGTCTTTCGACAGATTAAAAAAAAGACATGTAAAAGAGCTCTTGGCGGCCTATTTGCAAAATAAACTTTTGACTTTTAGACCCATTATGGGGTATCGTCTGGGAGACAACGCTTTCTGTGGCTAAGTGGCTATATTTTATACACCTATGCGAGAGCCACATACTCTGCCACAAGCATCACAAGAGAAGTTTGCGGTGGTTGTTACTGAACCGCGCAGCCGGTGGTTGTGTCATTTTGGTATGCATCTTTTCTTGTACCAATATTGAAGTAATTAATAATATAAGTTATACATACATACATTACATTTATAATTATTGTATTTAATTTACCTAGTCCTCTGTTGTTATTGTAAAATACTTATCTGAAAAAATAATACAAAACAATACAATACAATAGCTCTTTATTGAACACCACATATAGCAATCAAAACAGAAAAAAAGGTATACAGAAATAATAAAAATAGGTAAATAAATGGTATTAAATGAAAATTAAGCTTAATCCGGCTAGAATTTACTTAAGGCCTAAAATACGGGCTAAATAGGGCTAACAAGATATGGATTAATGTCTGAAATAAACAAATTTTTTTTTTTATTTTTATTTTAAATATGTTGAACATGATACATATACCTACCAACTGGCTAAGTTTTTATATTCTTAGGCATTAAAATCGCTCGTTTCATATTAAAATTGATAACTATTCATTATACATCGACGAGCAAAAACAACAAAGTTGTATGAAAAATGATCCGGCATTTTTGCTCGCCAGTATACATATATGCTACTTATGCATAGTCGATATGAAACTGCATTAGGAGATCGATAATACTATTTTGTATTATTGAAAAGGATGTAGGTAGTACTGTTCAATATTTTTTTATCCTACGTAATTTTCCGGATAAATGTAGACAAGTTGTTTGTCAAAAAGTATATTTTGTGAAACGTTTTTTTGACGAATGGATAATTGAACCTTTGCAGAAGCTTAGCAAATATTGGGACCCCGTTGGCAACAAACAGAAAACACCGATTTACCCTTATTATTATTCATACAAATATACCTAATCTTGAGAAGCGTCTGTTACAAGGTAATCGAATGCTGATAACGAATGTCATTTACGATAATGCTATCATCGCATTTGCAAGCTGCATGTGTTTAATTTATTTAATAAAGGCACATGGCAAATAAGTCTGGCATTGTGTAATGTAAACTAATGTTAAACTAATAATTAAACATTGTTCAGTGTTTTACAACCAAATATTTGTAAGCTGAAACGAAATGCTGAGGTGTGCCGTAACAAAGAAAAAAAAGCATATTTGTTATCTTAAATAATACACAGCTGATAAAAATGCATATAAACGATTCATTTAAACACGATTAATATTAAGCCAAGATTAAGCCTCATGTTAGGAAAGCGCGCGTGACGTTTTTGCTGTAAAAAAATGACATTTAGTCAGTCATAGATGTTGTAAAACTGTAAATTGTCGACTTTTGGTTTTGAAATGTAATGTTATAACTATAACCACAAAAAACTACATTTACAGGTATCATAATGAAATAGAAAATTTAAGAGACCTTAAAATCATTTTTCACTAATCTCAGTTTAATTTTGCCTTTGTTTTCTGGGATATAATCATTAACTGATTTGCATTTGGATAAATTCGAATTAATTTGAATTTATTGTTATACTAGCTGTTGCCAGCGACTTCGTCTGCAAAGAATTCGTTCATCGCTATCCCGCGGGAACTACGCAATTTTCCGGGATAAAAAGTATGCTATTCCAGTCCTTTCTCTATCTATGTGCCGAATTTCATCCAGATCCGTTGGGCCGTTCCGGCGTGATTGAGTAACAAACAAACATCCATCCATCCATCCATACTTTCGCCTTCGCATTTATAATATTAGTTAGATCATACATAGTGTCGGTACTTTGTCTCATCAGTAATATTGGCAAACGACCAATAATATACCTGTCATCAAATCGCCCTAAAATAAAATTAATCGTAAAATTATAGTTAAACGTACTTATTCACAACTGTACATAGGCGTGAAATATTATTACCTCGGTCCATGGATCGTGTATTAGTTATTGTGTTCATGAAGAATTTGAGCTTAGAATGCGGGATTTAATTTACATGGAAATTGTCAAAGCATTGCTTAGTTTATGACGGATAATGTAACCTGTATTTATTTTTAGCGTAATTCCATAATCACTAATACAAATTAAATACTGAGTCGACAGTCGACTCAAAAATTATTTAACCTCTCGCTAAGAATGAAAATGTAAAAAGTATCTGGCTGGCGACGTATTCCTTATCATTTCTGCTTAAATTAAAAAGTAAGCTTCAAATTAAGAATGCCGCTATTCAATTACTATGTTTATAGATAACGTCCAGTGCCGAGCACTCACTGCTTTCACTGTTGCAGGGGGCTTATCTCTAGAGTCGTGTGATGACCCCTAATTATCGAGGTCAATTTGAGGTCAGAAATTGGTTGGAAAGGAATATCTAAATATTAATAATTGCACTAGCACTAGTAATAATACATCCCCACAGTACATAGAAGTATTTTTTGTAGACGAAAAAAAAAAATTTAAACTTACACGTAGAATGAAAAAAAAAGAAGTCAGATACGGTTTTAATAACACTTCTTGATTTTTTTTCTATTGGTTTATTGTTTTGTGAAATTAGAACACTTAAATATCACAGAGATCGCATCGGAAAAAAAAATTAACTAAGCGTCAATGTCTATTCAAACCTTATCTCTACTCCATTGACTAACTTTAAAAAATCTTTATCTACAAAATTATCCGCATTCTTCTTACCAATAATCGTTTTTCCGAAAACGCTGGTATCGTACGTCTTGCACTAGTTTTAAAAAAAGTTTTTTTTAACTCATTCTCTAACCGTAACGGCACGCACTACGCCATTGTTATAAACTTTTATTCACTCTAACGTTTATCCTGCTATCCTGCTCACTCCTTAAGAAGGGGTGGCGCGATAGGCCAAGAGTGGAGGGGAGGGGTGCAATAAAAAGGTAAGCCTATGGGGAGGCGGCTTGGTACATAGAGTTATGTAAGGGTAGCTTCTGCCCTAGTTAGTTTTATGACTGCGTATATTGTTATTTATGTGTCCTTTCTATTTATCATAGGGAATGGCGGTTCGTAGACGACGGGCATTTGTTTTTTATGTATTGTCTCAAGACGTACAATGCGTGTGTTTAGGAGTGTCGTTAAACTTTGTATTTAATTTCTATTGCTAGCACATAGACTTGATTGTAGTGAACAAAAAAAATTGGTTTAGTCCGAAAATCCGTAAGTTTCACTTAAGTACATTACTTAGTTTGTTTATGTGTAGGGCGGTTCATTTTTGAATTAAAATCAGCTACTCCGTTTCTACAAGTGAAAAACTGCTAGAACTGTGCGACACTTGTTTGTTCTACGCGAAAAGCCACCTGCACGGGACACCATAAAGCGTATAACCGTTAATGTAATTGCAAACTTTTGAATAAATAACTTTTATTATTTTTATTATTATTATTATATTTTAGCGTTATTCTCTAACTAGCTGTCTCCCGCGACTCCGTCTGCGATGAACTCGCTTATCGCTATCCCGCGGGAACTATGCAATATTCCGGGATAAAAACTACCATATGTCCTTCATATTTCAATAAAATCGGTTTAGTTGTTTTGCCATGAAAGAGCAAGAAACATCAAACTTACAAACTTTCGGCATTATAATATTAGCAAGATACCGTTAGCAGATTTTGTACAGGAGCCTTACCATGACGTCCTAATTCCGACTTAGTTTAGCTGTCACTTTTAGTATGAATCTGACAGCGAGCGAGCATAAACTGAATCACATTAACACGTCATGGTAAGGCCCCTGATTAGCCCTTTATTAGCCGATATGTGCGCTATTCCCCAGAAACAGGGTTGACGTTCCATGCATTTCATTCCGATCAATACTATCTTTCCATCAAATAAATAAAAGCGTCTGGGAAATCCGGAAAAACAAGGTTGCATTTCCACTGCAGAAGTTTGGAGTTTTGCTAAGCCACCAACGAGAAATGAGCTTAGGGCTGTCACTGTGACTAAATTAAGACGGAAACGGTTACGGCAGTTAAGAAGAATTGCGTCATTTTGTTTCTCATTTTGTTAGGGCTTACAACATTCGTTTGTCGGGAATTTTGCATTGTCATTGCAAGTGTGGCGACCCTAGCGCCATCTAGGAGTGACTACATTAAATGCTACGACGTAAGAGCTAGCGCGAGTGACGTCACCGTACTAATTCGCGCCAACGAAGTTTTTTAACGCGGATGCAATACCACTTCCAACTCTCTTCCTTCGGACTTCGGTCTTCCCATTTAAATTTGTCATTCAGGTTCTGGAAGTTTCTGTTTTTATAAATTCAGTGCTGCAGGTGTTAAACGCCTCAGCATAACGCTGAGCCATCGACCGTTTCACTTTTGCGAAGACACACACACATTAATACATTGCTGATCTATTTTCACGTCTGTGTTTATTTTTCATTTTTGTAAAATTGTGTGTATCTTTTGAAAGACACGAATAGATCTTGCAAAAGAGAATAAAATGAAATGTCTTCTTTCCTTCTTTTTTTCTTCTTTCTGGGTTAAATGGATGACCTCTTTTATTCCTTAAAGGTGTGTCATATAACGCCTTTCCTATGGTCATGAAAAAAAAACAGCAGCTTACATTACAGCCTTGTCTTTTAGTAAATTTATATTCATGTCTACATCGTCTGACCCACTTTAAGTCCGTTAAAAAAACATAATTTCGATTAATCTCAAATAAATCCAAAGTAAAGACAAATCTTCTTTAGTGCCAAAATACCGTGACACATAATAAATGGGAGGGATTCGTTTATTTATTTTTAATTAAAAACAAATAATCTTATTTCTTATTCCGTACCTATATGACTCATTATCTTCAAATTTCGAATCACCACCGCATTAAATTTATACATTCCGTTTTGCGTTACTCAACCCGGTCAGTCACTAAACAATTTATTATTAAGATTAATGTCACACTCAGAATCTTCCTTCCGTTTGACGCAAGCATGACAAATGTACTTCCTCACTCCTCAATTCTACCATTTGGCAACATTCACTTAGTTTTACGTTCGGTGCATTCGCAGTGGTTTTAAAAAATCACTTATTATAATTGAAGTGCATCCAATCTTTGGCTATAACTATAAAATTGTGCTGTCCTGCTTTGTCGTTTTAAGTTAGAGGGGGATAGGATGACGTTCGGTTAATTTGGAGAGTGGTGGCAGCCCTGACGTTCGAGTGTTGGGGGTTTACGAGCACCACTTGTCATTAAACCTTCCCTATTTTGGACGGATACTGTAGGGTTGTCAGCTTGCGGGTATTAATTGAATTAAATTTCTAAAAAGTGTACTCTTTTGTTGATGTATCATCGTCATCATCACATCAGCCATAGGACGTCCACTGTTGGACATTAGGCCTCCCCCATAGACCTCCAGTTGCCTCGTTCGATGTGACTTGCATCCACCGTGAACCGCGACTTTAACCGGTAGGCTTATTGTCTAACTCGCTCGCAATCGCCATCGTGTTCATTTTGACAGTTCATGTATGGGCTGACAATTGGCATCGGAATCAGCTAGCTGTCACATTCATACAAGAACTGTCAAAATGAACGCGATGGCGATTGCGAGCGAGTTAGACAATAAGCCAGCAGGTCTGTCCACCTCGTTGGTGGACGTCGTACGCTGCGCTTGCGTCTCGAGAATGTTTCGGCCCCAACGACAATCTGTTTTGCGAAACACTAATGTTGTCTGTAGTCTGTTGTTGATGTATAGTCAAAAGATATAACTTTTATCCACTGTTGTCATTTCTTCCACGACGATAGAAAATAACTACTGGCTAACTATGGATTTGCGAGTTAGATTATTGTAGAGATACAAGCGGAGCTTACATGGCCCACCCGTGGTCCTGGGGCCTTACCATGACGTCTTAAAGCGATTCAATTTCTACTCGGTTCAGGCTTTAGCTGTCATTTGTAGTATCGATCAGACAGCGAGTATACCTAAACTGAATCGGTAATAAAATTACAATTATAAAAGCGTAGAACATTTTAGTTCTTTATATACATATTATTATGTATATACTAGCGCTTGCCCGCGACTTCGTCCGCATAGAATCAGATTAAAGAACTGATGTTGAAAGTATATTCTGCAATAATTATTCAAGTTGCGAGTCTAGGCAGCTACCTTTCACAGGTTTTATCGCTATCCCGCGGGAACTATGAAATGTTTCCAGGATAAAAAGTAGCCTATGTTTTAATCTAGGGTACCAGCTAACTCCGTTCCAATTTTTATCCAAATCCGTCCAGTCGTTTTAGCGTGAAGAAGGTACAAACATACACATTCACTCACATCGTCACAAACTTTCACCTTTATAATATTAGTAGGATAGGATATATTTATACATACCCTAAATAGCTTATATAACTACGATTAGCAGGTTGTAAGTAAGTAAGTAATGCTTTATTGTAAAAATATAAAAAAACATATACAAATTATGGTTGTTTATGATGCATTACAAATTATCTCCGACTAATAACGATAATTATGTTATTGATCAATAAGTACATGTATTACAAGTTATCGTTTCTTCTAGATATTTAACAGTATAATATAATAAGCTTTTTCAGTTAATAATTGTTATAATTTACTAAGAAAAACTAGGTCTATTGTTTCATATTTCAATCGTTCGGGTAATTATCACTATTTGCTTAGCATTATGCAATTTCCATGCTCTGGGAGCAAAGGAAAAACATAAAATGTACCAGTTGCTTCTCCTCCCACGTAGACGGTATAAGCCCATCGAGGGAATGGGGGAAAATATTTAGTGTCCGACCGAAGTTTCGGTTTCGGTTTCGGTTTCGGCCAATTTCGGGCCGGGCCGAAATTACTTCGCGGCCTCTTGCGGCTCTCGCATCGGGAGCACTCGGCTTAGTTCGGGCACGCTCGGCCGGGTAGGTATAGGTAATGCACAGGCGGCCGGCCCAGCTGGGACCAGCGACAGTAGTACTATGCATGCAATTTTTTTATTTCGTTTAACAAAAAAAGTAACTGTTCTCATATAAGAAATCCTTGCAATAACCTTTTCCTTACGATTTGTACAGTAATTTTGAATATTTTGTTTAATATGATACGTCTTCAAAAATTTCGGTTTCGGTTTCGGCCGAAATCAGAAAAAAACCGAATATTCGGTTTCGGTTTCGGCTAAAAATCGTGTTTCGGTCGGACACTAAAAATATTATGAATCGTGCTATAGGCGATGCGGCTAGCAAACTACATTGGCCTCTGGGTCTTGTTATCCTAGCCTATGGGCACCCCATAAGGAATAAAGACGTGATATATGTATTTGTACAAGAAAGAGGTACTTATGTATTATGTAAGAGAGTAGCTGTTGTAAATTCCATGTTTTTTGAAGTGAAAACTTCGGCGTTGAGCTTGAGCGCTTTTTGAGATGGGTAAAAATGTTAAACTCACGTCAGACGTAAGACGGAGGGAGAGTTTAAGCACCAGGATATCTGGATCCTCTGAGAGCTTATTTTGAAATACGAATGAATCGCGTTCGATTTTTGAAGTGTTTTTTGTTGAGTCGTGGAGCAAAAGTACTAGGGCAGCACATTGTTCGAGGTCTGTCAATATAGATAATACGTACGTTTTTTTTGTAAGCAGCCAATACATCTACTGCATCTACCGTTCCTATTTACCGATGTTCACTTTATTATTGTTATGGCACTCCAGGTCTACACTTTATTATGTCTTAATAATATGTTCAACTATGTGACTGTTTTTTGCCTAAATAAATTAAAAAAAAAAAAAAAAAAAAAAAAATACGGTACGCGTCTTGAGCGTCATGGAGATTACATTAAAATCTAATCTAAGCTGCTGTTTTCACTTCTGCCGGCACTCGGAGTGCTACCCGGTATTTTTTTTATCAATTTACGATTGTATCCAGTTGTCAACCCTATTGTTAGGGTTGCTTTTACGACGCGTAATTCGGGCAGTGGTTCAGCGGGCAAGGTCGCACGAGCTACTGCAGTCTGCGCTATGTACACACAAACATACATATATAAGTATACATTTTGCTAGCGGTAGCCGGCGACTTCGTCTTTTTTTTTTTATGTGAGTAGGAAGGCAAACGAGCAAGTGGGTCACCTGATGGTAAGCGATCACCACTGCCCATAGACACCCACAACCCCGGAGGGATTGCAGATGCGTTGCCAACCTAGAGGACTTGGATGAAATGCCTCTTGTGCCCGTAATTTCCCCGGCTGTCTTACTCTCCACACCGGAACACAGCAGTGCAAGCACTGCTGCTTAGCGGCAGGATTAGCGAGTAAGATGGTGGTAGCGATCCGGACGGACCTTGCACAAGGCCCTACCACCCGCAAGAAACTCGTCTGCTAAGAATTTTATCAAACGTAACATAACGTTTCATCCCTGGTCTAGGAGTAAAGAAAAAGAATGTACCAGTTGCTTCTCTTCCCGCGGAGATGGTAAAAGCCCATCGAGGGAATGGGCGAAAATTTTAGGAATCATGTTATAGGCGATGCGGCTAGCAACCCATCACTATTTTGATTTCCCTTTCCACCACGCCCACAATCATGCTAAACGTGGCCTTTAGGTCTTGTTATCCTAGGCTCTATCTACCCCGTAAGGGATAAAGACGTGTATTATGTATGTGTGTATGTAACGTACAAGCAGTTTGGCGCCTCAATGCGAAAGCATTCAATAATCAATAATCAAATAATTTATTGTATGATTATGAGTCAAACAGGTCTTATTAAAAATGACAATGTCCTTCATATCCTACCTCAATGAGGTGTACAATATCAACTTAATACTAACTACAATTAGGTAACACATGTCAATTTTTAGTAGTTAATTAGGTACATTTTCTAAATTAAATTATATCAAATTCAATTCAATATTCAAGAAGACAATCTTGTAGACGCTAATAACTAGTGATGGGCCGACTACGGGTTTTGCCGACTAATGATTCACGGTTAAGTTCATTCGAAATATTATAAACGGGATATGAACCGCGATTACCTTTATTGAGCTCCCGATATTACGATACAGTTGCATGCATCATGATGTAGACTGAAGAAATTGCGGGTGGATGTTATTTTTGGGTAGACCGAGCTCTGTCTACCCTCATTCTTGCGCGTCGACTGCGTGCACTCTCGTTACCAATGGAACCGTTCTCACTCGAAACTCGATTCAAACACACTACACTCACAGTGTCACTTCGCCCACCCGAAATGGATTTTGGACGAGAATTATATAAGGAAATCACCGGATTCCAGATACTCGACAATTTAAACCCATCCTCACGATTAAAATTTTTATGTTTATGGATTTCAACCGCTTCCCTCACCAGTCTCGGTATATAGTGGCGTTCTGTCGAAATGATCTTAGGGCTGTGCAGCTCAATCCAGTGATTTGTTCCCGACTCAATAAGATGTTCAGCAATAGCGGATTTGCGCGTGTCATTATTTTTGACTGCAGTAATGTGCTCTTTAATCGTGTAACGTGTAAGTGGTAACGAGAGTGCACGCAGTCGACGCGCAAGAATGAGGGTAGACAGAGCTCGGTCTACCCAACAATAACATCCACCCGCAATTTCTTCAGTCTACATCATGATGCATGCAACTGTATCGAAATATCGGGAGCTCAATAAAGGTAATCGCGGTTCACATCCCGTTTATAATATTTCGAATGGACTATTCGCATTGCCGATCATTGTGTGCACTCGTCAACTCTATACTAATTGACAGCACTCGTGCATACTCGTGGCTCAATATAACTCGTTTTGCTACATTTCATTTAAAATTACCGTGTTTTTGCAAAAATAAAAAAAATATTACCTGCTTTTTTTCGTGAACTGAGTCTGTTCCTTATATGCCTCAACTTAGACATGTTCAATAACCGACTTCAAAAGAGGTTCTCAACTTGGTTGTTTTTATTATATGTATACTAGCTTCTGCCCGCGACCTCGTCTGCGTAGAATTATACAAGTAAACCTTCTTCTTGAATCACTCTATCTGTTAAAAAACTGCATCAAAAGCATGCGTAGTTTCAAAGATATAAGCACACATATAGACATATAGACAGACAGACAGAGAGCGGAAATCTCATTTTTTTTCCGTAATTTTTCAGCAGGTGCTGGATAATTTGACTAAATAAATTATGTATGTTTACACGCAAATCCTATACTTCCACATAATTCGTATAATCATCATCATAATCAGCCGGGAGACTTCCCTTGCCGGACATGTTTGCGTAAAATCACGAATAAATGTTTTATTTCTTTCTTTCTTTCTTACTAAAATTATTTCATTTTACTGACAACACTTTGGTATTTTTTTTATCTAATTATAACGAGTACAGTAGTGATGTGTTGGTATTGGTACATTAACGGTTATGATATGCTGTTGAAAAATAGGTGGAGCCTTACCCTATTCATAAACGCTCTGTAGGCTTCTGCTAACTTAGCAATCGTTTGTCCTTATCTGTGAAAGGTAAATGTCAAAGTGACAGATAAGAACAAACGATTACTAAGTTAGCAGAAGCCTATACAGCGTTTATGAATAAGGGGGTTTATCTTTAAAATATGTTTTTATTACTCACAGAGCTGGGGGGCAACTCCGAAATTCGATTTTCGAAGTTCGTATCACACCGTCCCTCTCACTCTCAAATTAATAACTATTAGTGAGAGCGGAACGGCACGAAACGAACTTCGAAAATCGGATTTCGGAGTATAAGGCCTGGCCTCCGGGCACCATTTATAACCCCTGGCATGAGTAATTGCGCCGAAATTACCATGTCACATGTCAATCTTCCCTGTCTTCTACTTCGCTAATCACGCCAGTGTTACCAGTATGAAATTTCGATTGAGTTTGCCGTATTTCTACCATTTTTTATCACTAGTTAGTATAAAACAAAGTCGCTTTCCGCTGTCTGTCGGTGTCCTGTCCCTATGTGTGTACTGTGTATGCTTATATCTTTAAAACTACGCAACGGATTTCGATGCGTTTTTTTTTGATAGATAGTGATTCAAGACGAAGGTTTATATGTATAACTAGCTGTTGCCAGCGACTTCGTCTGCAAAGAATTCGTTTATCGCTATCCCGCGGGAACTAAGCAATTTTCTGGGATAAAAAGTAGCCTATAAGCTATTCCAGACTTTTCTCTATCTATGTGCCGAATTTCATCCAGATCCGTTGGGCCGTTCTGGCGTGATTCAGTAACAAACAAACATCCATCCATCCATCCATCTATCCATCCATCCATACTTTCGCATTTATAATATTAGTTAGATTAGATTCTACGCAGAAGTAGTCGCGGGCAGAACTAGTAGGTATTTTATAAATCAGGGAACAATTCACACAGATTGACCGAGTCCCAAAGTAAGCTCTATTAAGAATGTAGCGCCCTTTGGTTAGTTTCAGTGCTATCTTCTGAGGCTCAGGGAGAGGTTTATGGCGTACAGTGGAGGGTCGTGGGCCCATGGTAAGCTGCAGGTACAAATAAATATAAATAAATAAAATATAAAAATGTTTTATTTCAGGCCAAATAGCCCATAAAAAACACAATTGAAATTAAAAAATCATAGATAAAAATGAAAATTATAAATAAAAACTAAAAATTAAAATTAAAATTATAAATAAAAATAAAAATTAAAATTAAAATTAAAATTAAAATTAAAATTATAAATAAAAATAAAAATAAAAATAAAAATTAAAATTAAAATTAAAATTAAAATTAAAATTAAAATTAAAATTAAAATTAAAATTAAAATTAAAATTAAAATAGAACTAAATAAAAACCCAAAAAAAATACAATTGTGTAGTGTCAACTTACGACTGCCTACAGCTGTCTAACCGACCTGCACGCCACTGCCTCTTCCCACCTTGATCACTTTGGGTGGGAGCCTATGTTGTAAAAGCTGGAAATGGTATTAATACCTGCCTCTACCAGCCCGGCTAGCACGACAGCGCACAAGTGTCGCGTCGCGCGCGAGATAGATTACTCGTCCCTTTCTAGAACGAACAGTAAGAAAAAGACGGGCAATCTATCTCGCGCGCGACGCGACTCTTGTGCGCTGTCGTGCTAGACGTGCTGTGATGTGATGACATTTTGTTTCACCACTCGCTCTTCTGCCGTTGACGTGTGATGTGATGATGCGACTGTTGGGCTAGAGAAACCACGAAATTAAACATTAAACATTAACCCTCTTATTAACGCTCTGTAGGCTTCTGCTAACTTAGCAATCGTTTGTCCTTATCTGTCACTTTGACATTTACCTTTCACAGATAAGGACAAACGATTGCCAAGTTAGCAGAACCCTATAGAGCGTTTATGAATAAGGGGTTTGTCAATGATATTACATATAAACAGGAAATATTGGGGGTTGTACTTGAATTTATAAAAAATATATTTTATGATTTACGAAGTAGGTATTATACGTTTTGTAATCGTGCATTTATTTGCGTTTATTTAGTAATTAATTCAAATCGCAGTTTTTAGATTTTGTAGCTGTTTTTTAATACACATAGAGTGATTCAAGAGGAAAAGGTTTATATATTACTAGCTGTTGCCAGCGACTTCGTCTGCAAAGAATTCGTTTATCGCTATCCCGCGGGAACTACGCAATTTTCCGGGATAAAAAGTAGCCTATATGCTATTCCAGACTTTTCTCTATCTATGTGCCGAATTTCATCCAGATCCGTTGGGCCGTTCTGGCGTGATTGAGTAACAAACAAACAAACATCCATCCATCCATCCATCCATACATACATCCATCCATCCATACTTTCGCATTTATAATATTAGTTAGATGTATAATTCTACGCAGACAAAGTTGCGAGCAGAAGCTAGTACCTAGTTAGTTTCTAGTAGAAGATAGTAGTAGTTGCAGGGTTTAGTTAGTTAAGTAAAAATAAAATCTACAAAAAGGTTTTCTATTTGAATTATTATGTATACACACAAGAATTTCAATTCCTTTAAGAAAGTGTCAGACATCCATGATTTCAACACTCGAAATAAACACAAGCTTCTCGTTCCTAAATTTCGTCTACGGAAAGTAAGTAAATCTTTTCTGGGAAACTGTGTCAGGTTCTACAACAAAGTGCCTGTTGATGCGTGGAAACTGCCACATGTGTCATTCAAGAAATACATAAAGAACACGCTCTTAAAGAAAGCGTATTACACAGTAGATGATTATATGTGCGACGATAATATGACATGGCCATCTTTGGAAAAATGACCGTACCTAAGCCGGAGAATCCAATGCTTTGTGAGTGATCCTGTAGTATGTGTGTGTATGTGTGTGTGTGTGTGTGTGTGTGCGTGTGTGTAGTATCTATATACGGTCTCTGGCCCTGTTGCTACCGTCTGCTGTTTAGACTTGCTGATCTCGGTTACCTTACTAAAAATTTTATTAAGATTAAAGATTATATAGTCATTATCAATATTAGCATCTTATCAATTTAAATATTGTGCCTACCTGTTTTAATTAGTTTGTATTATTATTTTCTTTTTACTTTAGTAATATTTTTATTTTTATTATTATTAATTATTTACAAGGACATAAATATTGCTATGTCGTATGTGTATGTGTGCTAAGTTAGGTATTAGGTAGGTATATTGTTAAGCTTATGGATTTCCGTTTTCTTTTGTTGTTTTATTTTTTCATTTACTGTCTAGTTACAGGCTAGCAGCGTCGAAGTTCCTAAAACGTCCCCATAGCGAGCCTGTGGGGACGGAAGTGATACATGCCCTCGGTACCGCTCTGCTTTCAGAGCATGACATGAGCGCGTGTGAGCCAACATTGGGGGCGGCAGACGTAAGCTTGCCTTCGGAATCCAAAAGCTTATCAGTTACTTACTTGACATGAAATGCATATTTCATATTTTTTATTATATATAATATATTTTTTTTGCTCTTTTTCTCATCGACATTGGAGATATCTCCAATTAACTTATTTGACGGTGGAGGCGTTTTACACCTCCACTGAACTTAGATTATTTTTATTCACTTTTTGCTTTCTCTTTCTTATCATTATCGCATATTTTGTTTCGCTTTGACCAGTAGAGACTTTATACATCTCTACTATAGACCAATGTAATTTAAGGTACGGTCTTAACTTAGGGACCTTTTACATCCCTTTTATAAAATGTATTAATTGTATTAGGTAAGTTAAGTAGAATTTAAGTACTATTGTAAATCTATTTTATTTTGAAAAAATGACTTTCTGCCAAGTTTCTTGCGGCGCATTCTTCTTGGCAATGATGGTCTTTCCGAATGCGCTGGTAGATTCAAAAAAAGACATGTAAAAGAGCCCTCGGCGGCCTATTTGCAAAATAAACTTTTGACTTTTGACTTTTGAATCATCAATCATCAGCATCATCAAGTGAAATATTTGAAACTAGCCTTTGCCGGCGACTTCGTCCGCGTAGACTTCATTTATTGAAAAAAGTCACATATTGCTATGCATATTTGATTAGGCACTTAACACTTTAAACTTTAAATGACGATAACTTTTTTGTTGACCTTAGATTTCAATAAAATAAAGCCTATAAGTTGCCCCGATATAAGTGTTTACTATATATGTATATACTAGCTGTTGCCAGCGACTTCGTCTGCAAAGAATTCGTTTATCGCTATCCCGCGGGAACTACGCAATTTTCCGGGATAAAATGTAGCCTATGTGCTATTCCAGACTTTTCTCTATCTATGTGCCGAATTTCATCCAGATCCGTTGGGCCGTTCTGGCGTGATTGAGTAACAAACAAACATCCATCCATCCATCCATACTTTCGCATTTATAATATTAGTTAGATAAATAAATAATAAAATCCGTTGCGTAGTTTTGGAGATTAGCGAACACATACATAAATATACACATACATACATACAGACAAACAAAAATTATAAAATCTACTTTTTTGTGTTTTATTCCTCTCACCTAATCGTTAGCACTCCATTTTTGTTGAATTTATTTAATGTACAGACACTAACTTTCTACTGATTTATTATAAGTATAGGGATAGAGAGGTAGAGATAATTTATTATTGTTATTTATTTATTTATTATTTTTTATTTATATATTTAGAGTTTTTTTTTTGTATAGATTATTGAATGCTAAACACGCCTTTCTCGTGGCCATATCGCAATCTCAAACACCGCGTTTACAAATGTTATTAAAATTAGGATTAGGACCTTACATATTCAACGAGTTACCATATAACTATTACAACTCCAGTTATTCTGAAACTGTGCCAATATTTCAGTTCGATTATCCACATGGGTAGTAGATAGGTATTGATAGTTGCGTGTATAACTTTGTTCGCGTGCCATTCAGACGGCCAAGATCGTGATCATGCATTGCGAAGGGTTCCGTAGTATATTAAGAAAATTTCTCAACAAGCGGTCTTCTTCCTATTCGGTATCACTCTTGACAGAGTGGTCGTGGTCATCACTTCAGGTATTGGTGGCAAGCTTCACAACACGCCGCCACTCCTCTCTGATGGCCAACAAGCGGTACTCAGAGGGAATGGGTGAAATTAAATAAATAAATATCTCGGGACAAATTACACCAATCGACCTAGCCCCAATCTAAGCAAAACTTGTACTATGGGTACCAGGCAACGGATAAACATACGTTTATAATGTAGATAAATACATACAACATCCATGACTCGGGCACAAATATTCGTATTCATCATACAAATGTCTCCCCCTACCGGGATTCGAACCCGGGACCTCTAGCTTCATAGTCAGGGTCACTAACCACTAGGCTATCCGGTCGTCGGTAATTCTTAGGAATCATATGGTATAGGCGATGCGGGTAACAACGCATCACTATTTTGATTCCCTTTTCCACTCACTCTTATGGGTTTGATATCTGAATCGGCCGCGTGAGAAAGACGGCGAGACAAACCAGAATGCCATTCTAAGACGTGACTGACTGTTCATATATACATACAAACATGGAGACAGCGTTGAAAATTTCCGGAAAAAAACCCGTTTCTTTCCAAACGGTTTGTTTTTTTCGGATTTTTACGGAAAAAACCATGAAATTTTCCGCTTCAATTTTTCCGAAATAAACGAAAAAAAAAATGATTTAAATAGATTTCAATCGTTTATTTTCCTTAAATACTGGTGGGTAGTTTACTTACTTTGCCATTGACATCGGTGTCAGTTCAGTTCAGTTGTCACAGTTGTGTCGTTACGCTTATTGTTTTTTTTCGTAAAAAATCCGAAAAACACGAAAAAAACGAAAATTTCATATATTCTCGAGAAAATCATTTGATTTTTTCCAATATTTTCAACGCTACATGGAGATACCTTGTTTATTACAATGTAAAGAGAATTAAAACATGGTTTTGTCGAGGTTTGATGTCAATGCCGACGGCAATTTTTAAAATTTTAAAACTAATTAAATAATAAAATATGTACTTTTACTCGTATATCATTCGACTCGAATTTGTCAGTGTTTATTTATGTAGAGCATGTTACTTGTCACGCGAGGTTACATTTGCTGTTAAGCTGTCAAAATATGTCAATTCCGCTTTGTTGCGATACGCAAGGTGTAAGTATGACAAACAACATGTTTTTACGTTTATAATAATACTGGCTGTTCGCCGCGACTTTGTGCAGGCTGTAAACTGTGTGTCAGTCTTCAATATCCGTCGAATCATTTAAGAAAGAAAGAAAGAAAGAAGAAATTTATTGATTTTGCAGGACACAAATATAAGAGCATACACACAATTTTATAGAAAAGAAACAACAAAAACAAAAAAAATACGAGTGAAACGTTCGCAGTACTGATTTTCAGCCAGAACCGTCTGTGACTCAAAATTGGAGCTTAAAAGAGTAAGTAAGGGTGCGACCACACCGCCGCTTAAAAAACGGTGACGTTACGGAATCGCAACAAAATATGAAAAAACGGTGAGACAACGTGACGCATACGACACGTCACTGCGTATACGCGGCGGTTTGGTCGCACCCTAACACAATATAATATACTCAAAAATATATAATCTTATCTTACTAAAATTATAAAGGTGAAAGTTTGTAAGTTTGGATGTATGGATATTTGTTGCTCTTTCATGGCAAAACGGTTTAACAGATTTTATTGAAATCTGCTACACTGCTACAGAGATAGTTACAGTCCTGGGGAAGGACATAGAATAGTTTTTATCCCGGAAAATAGCATAGTTCCCGCGGGATAGAGATAAACGAATTCATCGCCAACGGAGTCGCAGGCAACAGCTAGTACAAAAAAAAACTAGGAATGGAACTGGAAGAGATCGCTCTGTAACGATAAGGTCGCCTGTTGCTTATATAGTAATTTTCTCTACGTACCTGTTTTCTGTATTGTTTATTACATATGTGGTGTTCAATTCAATCAAGAGTCATTGTAGTGTATTTGTATTGAATGAGACTAATCATTGAAATGCCACGTTTACTATCATTTAAAAGTGTTTAAGGACTATGGATATTTTTAAGAATAATGACTATAACATATAAATCAATTTGGGAAATAAAGAAATACAGACAGTCATATTCTTCATACAAAGTTCTATGAAAAGTGTCCCGTTATTTTTGCTCTTGAGTATAGACGGCGGGGACAGTTTCCTTTGCCTTTCGAATAAAAAGTTACGTTCCATAATCAAATTAGAGCAAAGCTCCGAACGTTGGCAGATCACCAATTCCAATTTATTCATACCAAAAACGAGCAAATCCGTTCTAATTTTAAACTTTACGAGCCGCGTGACAGGTGCTAAAATCATGTGACGGTGCAACATGTGCATAAGCATGCCGAAAATGTGATGTCATAATTCAAAAACGGCGAGGTTATTTTATAAAGACTAGTTAATGCGTGCAAGTTTGTCTGCTTCCCGTGGAAAGTTAGCACTTTCCTGGGATAATGCGGTTGCCTAAATAAGAGACGGTAATAGTTATTTGTGATACAAGGTTGGTAAGTAAGGTTTTACAAATGAGCTGACCAGTTGATAAAGGGTTTTCATCGTCACGAATTTGTAAAACCTTGCCAACCGTATCATACGACGTTTTTCAATACATTTGTGAGAAAATAGGCACTTATACACTTAAGACATTAATTACACAAAATTGAAGAATAAATACATTTCCCGAGATTTTGATGGGATGAGACTATTTTGCGCGATTTGCGCCTTACTTAAAATATCGGGCGGAGTTAACTCCATGTTATTGTTGACTTCATCACTTGAAAAATCATTTTATTTGGTTTTTGTACACTATAGTCAACAACACAAAACAACGCAAAGTTTTACAAAAATGGCGCGTCCGTGTACCTACCGTAATGCGCATGCGTAAGTTTTGTTTTAATTAGGTTAACTAAAATTATCAAGGTTCGACGCGTTCAGCCACTGCGATTTTTTCGAATAAATAAAAGGTGGAAATCATTAAAATCTGAGGTAATTAAATTACAGTTTATACTAATTACAATAAATTTTGCAAATTCATTACTTAGTTTTATATATTTATACATTTTTCTGCATATAAGTCGATATTTTTTATTTTCGTCATTTAATACTATTTGCTTGTAAACTTTTAATTTGGAAAATTAAAAAAAACTGTAAAAAAATCGCACTAGTCCGGTAAAATTAACTTACGAGCCATGTATACATTCTTTGAAAGTGATTTTTTCGAGCAAATGTATTGAAAATTAAATTGCTAGCACATGAGGCCTTATCTTAACCCCTTAGGTAACGCGGCTGCAATACTGTAAATTGCGTGCATTAATTGAGAAATCATTAGCAAATACAAAATTCAATTTTATTTATATTATTTCTGATACTCTTCATACTACTGGACCGATGTTTACCAAGCATAGTTAAGAACAACCGCAAGGAAACTGGCTTTACATACACACACACACACACACACACACTGAGAGAGTGAGATAGACGTCAAACTTATCCCCCCTCCCCCCTTCCCTCCCCTCCCCTCCTCCCACTTTTGGCGTCGGGGGTTAAGGGGGCGTCCATAAATTACGTAAGGTGTTTTTTTTAATTTTCTGTCCCTCCATCCCCCCCTGGTGAGATGTCGTGAGATTTGATTCAACCCCCTCCCTCATCCCGCAATCTCACGTGAGATTTATCAAAATGTGGGTCTCTTACATAAACGCGTTGGATTGTTATTGTGAAAAGAAAAAAAAAAATTTGCTTCGTGCTTTTATTTACGACTAGTAAAGACTAGTAATCAATATTTTTTATTTTTTTTATTTTTATGTGACTAGGAAGGCAAACGAGCAAGTGGGTCACCTGATGGTAAGCGATCACCACTGCCCATAGACACCCGCAACCCCGGAGGGATTGCAGATGCGTTGCCAACCTAGAGGACTTAGATGAAATGCCTCTTGTGCCCGTATATTGCTGAGAGTTTAATTATAAGTGTAATAAAAATGGACCAAAAGAGTATAATTTTTTTTTGCTTCAATCAGAAAAAAAATTGCGTGATATTTGCCGAGATCCCCCCTCTCTCCAACGTAAGATTAGATGAGATTTGACTCGACCCCCTCCATCCCTTAAACACCTCACGTAATTTATGGACGCCCCCTTAAAAAGTTTTCTATTATTGTAAGAAATTTAATCAGTTCCGTTAATTTGACAGATAACCACTGCTCTAACCTGACGCACTCAGAAACTTGATACTTCCACGCTCCCGAGAAAACAGGGGCCTTACCATGACGTCTTAATGCGATTCGGTTTAGGTTCGCTCGCTGTCAGATTCATACTAAAAGTGACAGCTAAAACTTGAACCGAGTCGGAATTAGGACGTCATGGTAAGCCCCCAGTAGGGTTTTTGTCTAACTCGCTCGCAATCGCCATCGTGTTCGTTTTGACAGTTCATGTATGAATGTGACAGCTAGCTGATCCCGATGCCAATTGTCAGCCCATACATGAACTGTCAAAATGAACACGATGGCGATTGCGAGCGAATTAGACAATAAGCTTGCTGGTCTTGATTTACAGACAGAGAGATGACGAACGACACGAACAATTAAGAGATTCTAAAAGGGTTAATTTTTAGTTCTTTGGTACGAAACCCTAAAAACGTACTCAAAGTTGCTAACACTCAAAGGTAAATTAATACTAAATATTTTTAATTTCCGCACCTGGTTTTAACGAACATGACCGCAATAAATAAATGAAATGTAACGTTTAAAAAACTCACCTGTTTCTTGTGTTAAAAAACGCTGAATTTGTACAGTTTACCACAAACATGCCGTCGGCACGAAGTCAATTGAATGAGGGTGCATAGCTAATGTGGTTTATAGGTTTCCTCCCCCCCCCCTTTAGCTGCGCTTCAGTGATATACATATATGTGTGTATATATATGTCTATTCCAATCTATTTTGACGCTATTGTAAACAAACAAGTCCGTAAGTAAAAACTAAACTAAATAACTACATATACTTCGGTTAATTTAGGATGAGAAACCACAACAACATTATATTGCGGCTCGTGAACTGTAATCTCTTTACAATTTGTACTAGAGTAATAATTGACGACCCGCAAATAAAGTGACATTAAAACAATTTTATTTTGCGGCTGCCAAACTATTGCACTGTACTATTTGATAGGTAAGATATAGTTGACCAGACGCAATATAATGTTATTGTGGTTTCTCATTCTAAATTAAATGAAGTATAGTATAAAGCAAAGTCGCTTTCCGCTGCCTCTCTGTCTGTCTATCTGTCCCTATGTATGCTCATATCTTTAAGACTACTACGCAACGGATTATGATGCGGTTATTTTAATAGATAGATATTTTAATAGATACAGTTAATAGATTACTGTTGTAGTTTATAACTATAACCAATCAATGTCAATTTAAATTTTATATTTAGAAAAAGAATAGTCAGCTGTATGTCAATATTATTTTCTTACTTCAATACAAACATTCAACGTATAAACACATCTTATTATTTTTCAATACGTTATCAGCACGAAAAGGCTCTTAAAAGTTATTAATAAGTTGTGATATAGTGTTATATAGTTGTGTGTGAAGTCAAAATTTAAATTCACCTCTCAAAAGTGAATTTTTACACGAATTTTCAATAAAAGTACGAAATGTCAGATTACATAAAAGGATCTGGTGTACGTTCCCTTGCTGGGATTTTATTAAGCGGTAAGCAAGATTACGCTATTTGGAAATTCAAAATGAGGATGTACCTCATACATGAAGATTTGTGGAGTACTATTGTGGGCTATTCAAAAGATGTTCCCGTAAGTACTAAGGACAGAGAAGACGAAGTCACCTTAGCAAAAATTTGCTTGACTTTAGACGGTCCTGCAATCACACATGTACGGAACAGTAAGACGGCAAAAGAGGCGTGGGACGCATTAGCGGCGGCTTATGAAGACAAGTCCATGGGTCGTCGTCTAGCCCTTGAACGTAAGCTCTACAGGTACAGTCTAACTGATTTTGATAGTGTAGAACTTTACATCAACGCCATTATGTCAACTGTTCAAGACCTGGCGGACATAGGCAAAATAATAGAAGACGCCTCTGTCGCAGCGATTCTTTTAGGAGGTTTAACGGCTCGCTTCGATCCTCTTATAATGGCATTAGAGAACTCTACAAGTACCATCACAAGTGAGTTGGTTAAGATGAAATTACTATCCAAATTTTCAAGATTAACTTTAAATGAGTCTAGTCTATTTGGCGCGCTGGTACGCGCGGGTACTGAAGAGATTTCATCCGATAAGTGGTACGTAGATTCTGGTGCTAGTGCACACATGTCTGGAAGATCTGATTGGCTGGTAAATTACAAAGAATTTAGTACTGGTCAGATAAAGATTGCAAACGGAGACATTTTATCGAGCGCAGGAATAGGTAATGTACCTATTGTAAATAATTTTAAAACGGAGAGTGACTGTAAAGTTAGGAAGATTTCGAATGTGGTGTTTGTTCCTAATTTAAATACTAATTTGATTTCTGTTAAGAAAGCTACTGAAAATGGTTTTAGTGTTGTTTTTGATACGAAAGGTTGTACATTTTTTAATTCTGAAAATTTTATGTGTACAGGTGATGCGGTTTTGCGTGGGTCCTGTTGTGGTGGACTGTATTCGCTGGATTGTACAGTTAGTCCTCCCAAACCCTTATCAGCGTTCAAAGTACAAAGTGATGTAGCAAGTTTTCGTTTATGGCATAAACGTCTTGGTCACTTATGTCGCATAGGATTAGACAAACTTAAAAAGGATAATCTAGGCGTCGTGTACTCAGAAGTTGATAAAAACCCTTGCGTCGCGTGCATAGAAGGTAAGCAGGCGAAAAAACCTTTCAAATCTAAACCTCACAAGAAAACAACACATAAATTGGAACTGATTCACTCGGATCTTTGTGGTCCAATGTCTGAAAATTCATTTCAGGGAAATAAATATGCTTTAACTTTTATAGATGATTTTAGCCGTATGGTTTTTATATACTTTATTTCATCTAAGACTGAGGTTTTTAATAGGTTTTGTATGTTCAAGTCGATGGTTGAGAGGGAAACTGGATTAAAAATAAAAGCTTTGCGATCCGATTGTGGGACCGAGTATATCAACAAACAGTTTGATGAATACTTGTGCAAAGAAGGTATTAAGCATCAGACCACAGTGCCATATAATCCACAACAGAATGCAATTTCAGAAAGAACGAACCGCTCTATTGTAGAAAAGGCTCGTTGTATGCTTTCAGATAGTTTGCTTTCGAAAGGTTATTGGCAAGATGCTGTGGAAACTGCTGTGTTCTTAAAGAACAGATGTCCTCATCGAGCTCTCGACGGGAAGACGCCTTACGAACTATGGCATAATAAAAAGCCAAACCTAACTCATTTAAAAGTTTTTGGCTGCCGTGCGATGGTGAAGATTCCAGACGCTCTAAGGAAGAAGTTGGATCCGAAAGCCGCGCAGTACATTTTTGTCGGATATTCAGACGACCGACAAAGTTATTTGTTTCGTGAACCTAGTTGTCCAAGAAGGTTAGTAAAAGGACGAGATGTGGTATTTTTTGAAGATTATTTTACAGATATAAAAGCAAAAAACACCCAGTCTGTTCCTTTGACTGTCCATGACAGTTCTATTTTGGATTTGGTTTACAATAAAGAGCAGAATCCACTGCTGCCAGTTGCTTCGACTTCTCAGGAGAGCACTCAGACTGTCTCAACCGAAAGTGAAGAAGAAGCTAATGTCTCGGAGCCAATAACAGAGCAGGTTCACAATACTTCGGAATTTCTTAGCGCAGAAGATATTTCTGACGAAGATGATGTAGTTGAACAGACTATGATAGAGCCTGAAGAACGGTACCCTCTTCGAAACAGAATTGCTAAGAAAAATTACGGTAATTTTGATTGTAATGCTGCTGTTACTAGCGAACCTGATGAGCCCCAAAGCTTTGCTGAAGCTATCAGAGCAGAAGATAGTGCAAGCTGGCAGTCTGCGATGCAAGACGAGTTTAACTCGTTGACTAAAAACAAGACGTGGATTTTAGTTGAAAAATCCAACAAGAAGGTCATACCCTGTAAATGGGTGTATAAATTAAAGAAGGATGCCAATGGTAGAGTCGTAAAATACAAGGCAAGACTTGTTGCTAAAGGCTTTAGTCAAGTTTCAGGTGTTGATTATTACGAGACTTTTTCACCAGTTGTTCGTAATTCGTCTCTGCGTACTCTAATTGCTTTAGCGGCAGAAATGGATTTAAAAATGCAACACTTGGACGTGGACACAGCGTTCCTAAACGGAGACTTGGAAGAAGAAGTCTACATGCAACAACCTCAAGGCTTTATCAAACAAGGCGAAGAAGGAAAAGTTTGCTTGTTGAAAAAATCGCTATATGGTTTGAAACAAGCGGCTCGAGCTTGGAATATTAAGCTAAATCAAACTTTATCTTCTATAGGTTTTATACGGACCTCTTCGGAACCATGTGTTTATTTAAAAAGTTTTGGTGACGAAACTGTCATCCTGGCCGTCTATGTCGATGACATTGTCATATTTTATAAAAAAGAAATGTCATTTGTCACCGTGAAAACCGATTTGGAAAAATATTTCTCGTTAAAAGATTTAGGAAAATTAGATTTTTGTTTAGGTTTGAACGTGAAACGAACGGACGAGAAAATATGCATTAATCAAAAGACGTACATTCAAACAGTGTTGAAACGTTTTAATATGCAAGAATGCAAGCATAGGTCAACTCCGCTGGACAATAACAAATATGAAAAAGGTAAAGAATGTGACGAATCTTACCCTTACCAAAGTTTAATTGGTTGTTTGATGTTCTTGGCGGTAAACACAAGGCCTGACATAGCTTACGCTACTAGCTATCTAAGCCAATTCAATAATTGTTTCCAAAAGAAACATTGGTTGGCCGCAAAACGTATTTTACAGTATCTAAATGGTACTATTGATTACTGTATCACTTACAGAAAAACCGATTCCTATCTATGTGGATATACGGATGCGGATTGGGCAAACTGCATGTATGACCGGCGGTCCTACACTGGGTATTACTTCACGCTGGCAGGCGGACCCATCAGCTGGGAGTGCAAGAAGCAACCGACGGTAGCGTTATCTTCTACCGAGGCCGAGTATATGGCTTTAGCTAGCGCTGCAAAAGAAGCTATATTTTTAAGAAGGTTAGTTTTCGATATAACGGGTAACGCTGATAAGGTTGTACTTTTTAATGATAGCCAAAGTGCACAAAAAATCGCTCTTAATCCAGTTCACCACAATAGGACTAAACACATTGATACCAAATTTCATTTTATAAGAGAATAAATTAGTGATGGCATTATCAATGTTAAGTTTTTACAGAGTGAAAAAATGACTGCTGACATACTAACTAAGCCCTTAAGGCGTGTTGCTCATTTAAGATGCGTTGTAGGTATGGGCTTGACTTGACCAATACATTTTGTTAGTTTTTTATTGTTGCTTTGTGTAAGTATTGGTACTTAGATTATTCTTTTTATCTCCATTGAGGGGAGGGTGTTGTAGTTTATAACTATAACCAATCAATGTCAATTTAAATTTTATATTTAGAAAAAGAATAGTCAGCTGTATGTCAATATTATTTTCTTACTTCAATACAAACATTCAACGTATAAACACATCTTATTATTTTTCAATAATTACAGACTCCTTGGGCCGCTCTCCTTCATTTTCTTGTAGTTTTAATGTTGACTTTTGTCATGATTAAAACTATTGAACCTTTGTCAAGAAATACGTGTTCACTTATTTAAACGAAAATAAATTCCCGTGTATAAAATATAAATAAATAAAAAATAAAAGTGTCTTATCTTAACAATTCTGGAGCATTTTTGAAATGTTAATAAATTAGTTCGATATTTACTTTCAAATGTGTCATCATTATAGTGTGTAAATTTTATACGGGCATATATTATTCGGATGTAGTTAACGATCACACAAATCATGTGAGAATTATATTTTGTTAGTAACTTTTATTGTTGAAGCGTAATTATTTTTTTAAAGTTTTCACGTTAGTTAGTTTGTATATTATCAATTGTTAAAATATAAAATTTACACACTGTAAAATGATGACGGTTATCGATAAAATAAGTATCAGAAAGAAGGCACTAGCGTTGACTCATTTGGTCAAGGAATATCTGTAAAGTCTACTTATAATATTTAATTACACTGTTGCGGGCTATCGAGATTTTCTACGCGGTCGATTGGTCAACATATACATACATACCAGTGGCGGGGCGTCAAGTATATCAGAAGGCAAGCCGAAGGGAACTTAACTAGCCTTTTCCTCTAATTCTGCACAATAAATTGCCCAACTGCCTTAAAATAGGCAAGCCAGAGGGAATCGAGTTCTATGGACGCCACGCCACTGATACATACACAAATCACATCGGTATCCCTTCCGGGGTAGACAAGAGCCTAAGGTGACAAGACCTAAAGGCCACATTTAGAATGGTTGTAGACGTATAGGTATAAAGGGGAAACAAAATAGGGATGGGTTGCTAGCTGCATCGCCTATAACGTGATTCCTAAGATTTTCGCCTATAACCTCTATGGGCTTTACCCTGAGGCTTTACCATATGCGCGGAAAGAGAAGCAACTGGTACATTCTATTTTCCTTTAATCCTTGACTAGCTTGGAAGACTTGAACATCCCTGGTTTATAGAGCACATACGGTCTATACCAGGGTTTCCCAAACTTATTTGTACTCTCAACCCAGCCCCAAAAATACTTAGAGCAAACCTTGGCTAATCGGTGATATGAAGTAATTCGGTGATACTAACTTTATGGTCTAATAGCGGAAATACTCTATATCTTTACGGCTTGTAACAATTTCCAGTAGGTGGCGGCACTGTCATTCAACATGCTATCGTGCATTCGTGCAGCAAGTATCCGAAGTATCTGTCAACATTAAGAAAAAAAAAACTTTTGCTGTATTGGCAAAAAACCTAACTATCAAAGATTAACCAAGGTTTGTCCTACCAATTTTAGTACTAGCCTAGTCTAAAAGGTCATCAGAAAAACACTATTTGGACATTCATAATTTGTATTAGTAAATTAGGACGAAATCAAACGGACACACGGCCCCCCTGGGACAGTTTGCGAAGCCCTGCGTCTATACTGTTGCATTCGTTTTGTCTATACCTTGCAGTAAAAATCGGAATGGCAAATATGAAACCGTAAAGTCTGCTCTTATAATTAGCAGTCAGTCGTGTGCGTACCGGGTTTACTATAGCTGAGTGCCCCAAACCCTTTTAGTTGGATGGTATTATCCGCAATCGTAAACTCCTTTTACGACCCATAAAAACCAAGTGGAGATACCTACGTCCACAACCGATGCATTCACATACTTGCAGTTTTATAACCAATATATTTTGGTTTGATTTGTAACTCCTGGACGTAGAACAGTTTTTTTGCTCGCTTTTGTACATCTCTCGCGGTGGTTAATACGATATAGGTTTTATGTCATTTCATATACAAAGAAGTATTAAATGTATATTTACGAGTGCCCTTTGTTGCCTTGTTTACCACGAGCTGTTTTATTGGGTTTTATGGTTAGCTTGTGATCTAATTTAACCGTCGTATTTATTTTAATTGTTGATTGGTCGTAAAAAATGTATGTTATTAATTTTAAATAACTGTTTCGGGTGGAGTTGAATTAATAGGGTCTCTATCGTTTGCCCGAATTTCATATGCCATAAATGTACTGTTTGCCATAATGATCATTTGCCATAACTCTTTTTTCTCTTTATTTGTTAATTATTCAGGATTGTTATGAAACAAATCTAACCTAACCTAACCTATACAGGATTGCCATTACAATGCTCCTGAAAAAATTACGGTTTCAGAGAAAAAAAAGGGTTATGGCAAATGATCATTATGGCATTTGAAATTCGGGCAAAAGAGGGGCTCCGGAATTAATATTCCGCTTTGGAGACGTAGCTCCCGATTCCAAGTTTCTTAGTTGAGTCTCGCCCGTACCACAGATTACTTAATATGTGTGTTTAGATTTTGGTTCACCGACTAAGTATTATTAAGATGCATTCATCACTTGCTTGCTTTGCTTTTGCTTTTCATCCAACAATGAAAACGCGGATTGAATAATGAGAAAAGCGTAGAAACACAAACGTAGGATACAAGCGTAGAATACATGACGAATGTTTTATCGTATCTTAAGTGGGTGCATCCCTACTGAGCTGGCAACGTCGCATTTTTGGTAATTTTTACGATTATTTCACAGAAATTGAATGAAAGTTTCATATGTGCGTCTGTAGTGCACTTCGTTTTTAGTGTATTAATGTGTCCAAAGCAATGATTAAACGTGACGGACTTTTATTTTCGTATTAAAGGGATAAAATAATATATCTCGTTTAATAAAAAAATGAAAGTCCATCACGATCAATTATTACATTAGACACATCAATACACTAAAAACGAAGTGCACTACAGACGCACAATTAAAGAAAGAAGATATTTATTCATTTTGCAAGACACACAAATATAAGAGACTTGAAACTTTCATTCAATTTCCGTGGAATAATCGTAAAAAACACCAAAAATGCGACGTTGCCAGCTCAGTCGGGATAAACGCTCTTAAAGTTATCACTAAAGTAACCTAGTACAACTCACGCTAAGTTAACACTGCAAGCAAGATAAAAACTTGTAAAAAGGTGTCATATAACATTGTATGCAAGTTATCTAGTTAATGTCATCCTGGTATTGCCACCCTATCTCTAAAAACCAGCCAAGTGCGAGTCGGACTCGCGCACCGAGGGTTCCGTACCATTATATATAAATATCTATAATCCAGTGTAAGCAGAGCCCTGCTCCAAAGCAAAATGTACGCAGTGTGTGGTCACTTTATATTGGTCACTGATATATACAGACATATATACATATTTACGGTTTTCGCAATTATTCCTTAATCTGTCCTATAAGACCTACATTCATACGAAATTTCAAGATTCTGCGTTTACGGGAAGTAGGTTATGATTCCCTTGAGAGTCGAAAATTTGCGGAAATTTGCGGCATAAACGGCTGTATCTTTTGATTGTGTTGGTTTATAAGCTTGATTTTTTCAAAGCTCCAAGGGGCAGTAGATTTGAGTATAGATATAAATTTCAGCTTGATACCTCCACGCGTTCCTGAGAAAAAGGGTCTTGACAGACGGACGGACGGACGGGCGGACAACAAAGTGATCCTATAAGGGTTCCATTTTTTCCTTTTGAGGTACGGAACCCTAAAAGTAGCCAGACGACGAGGCAGATCAAGAATAAGACGGCGTTGTGTCAAACAAGTCACTAGAGTTGAGCAAGCAGCGATCATGATCAATTGATAGTTAATCCTACTAATATTATAAATGCGAAAGTTTGTGACGATGTGAGCGAGTGTGTGTTTGTTCCTTCTTCACGCTAAAACAACTGGTAGGATTTGGATAAAATTTGGCACGAAGACAGCTGATACCCTAGATTAAAACATAGGCTACTTTTTATCCCGCAAAATTGTATAGTTCCCGCGGGATAGCGACAAACATATCAATTGCTAATTCTACGCCGACGAAGTCGCGGGCAGAAGCTAGTGTTCTATAAAATGCTGGCAACTCATATGACTCTTTCGACATATACCACACCAACAATTATTTTTCGCGATTATTGTAGCATAGTGAGTGAAGTGAAACTCGATTAATATTGGTAAAAACCAGAAGTATAAGATCAAAATTCTAATTACTACTAATGATTTTGTCCTGTGTAGACAATAAAATAAAAATAAGTGTTAGTCTAACTAGTCTAACTAATATTATAAATGCGAAAGTATGGATGGATGGATGTTTGTTTGTTACTCAATCACGCCAGAACGGCTCAACGGATCTGGATGAAATTCGGCACATAGATAGAGAAAAGTCTGGAATAGCACATAGGCTACTTTTTATCCCGGAAAATTGCGTAGTTCCCGCGGGATAGCGATAAACGAATTCTTTGCAGACGAAGTCGCTGGCAACAGCTAGTATAGTATATGTCGAAAAAGTCATATGTGTTGCCAGCATTTTATAGCCCTTATTACCACTCTAATTGGTTATTTACCCTATGTCTACAAGTTACTGAGAAAAAGGGTCTTGATGGACAGATAAACAACACAGTGACCTTATAAGGGTTCCTGTATTCCTATAGAGGTACGGAACTCTAAAAAATATACCTTTGTGGACAGATCGAGAGAACTATATCGATTATTCTTTTGCAATTACTATAATGTGGTGATGAAGCCATTATCTTCGTGCCGTAGATTTCTACTTAGTATTGTAAAGGTGTTAATCTGGATTGAAGCTTGAGTAGATAATTATATATATAGATCAGTGGTTCTCAACCAGTGGTCCACAGGAATAAAAATTGGCACAATAGCCACGCGCACAAAGACCATGCCTTACTATGTCTTAATGCGACTCAATTTCGACTCAGTTCAAGTTTTGGCTGTCATTTTTAGTATGGATTTGACAGCGAGCGAATCTAAACTGAATCGGGATTGAATAGCGTTAAAACGTCATGGAAAGGCCCCGTAATCGATTGAAAGTAGGTTAGTGATGATTTGCGTGTAGCTTTGTGCCATAATCTAACTAATATTATAATTGCGAAAGTATGGATGGATGAGATGTTTGTTTGTTACTCAATCACGCCAGAACGGCCCAACGGATCTGGATAAAATTCGGCACATAGATAGGGAAAAGTCTGGAATAGCACATAGGCTACTTTTTATTCCGGAAAATTGCGTAGTTCCTGCGGGATAGCGATAAACGAATTCTTTGCAGACGAAGTCGCTGGCAACAGCTAGTAAATTATAAAGGCGAAAGTATTGGATGGATGTTTGTTAATCGCGCCAAAACGGCCCAACGAATCTGGATTAAATTCGGCACATAGATGGTAGTGAAAAGTCTGAAATAGCGCATAGGCTACTTTTTTTTCCCCGCGGGATAACGATAAACGAATTCTTTGCAGACGTAGTCGCGGGCAGCATCTAGTAAACCCATAAACAATAAAATTGCAGAAGTCATTTCATTCAGTGAGCCACTCTCGATACTATTTTTTTTATTATATCGTTTGTAACTTTTACTAACTAAAGGCCATTTTGAAGTTATCTTATTTATTGCTCAAAATGCGTAATTTCCTAAAAATCAAAATAAAACATGTCAGTTTTTTATTTATTTATTTAGTCCTAAGATTGCTGAACTTGTGCAGAATATGCAACCTCCAAAGTCACGTTGATTAAAAAAATATCTATTTTTCTTTCTACGAAAATATTCCATTTTCTATTTAAATAATAATGTTAACGCATGAATTATGAGTTTTTTTTTATTGTATACTATCCCTGCTAGCAAAAAAAATCCCTGTAGTGTCGGTTTACGGACGATAGTTTTACGTGATGACGTCATAAAGAAAAATTGATGAAAACTGCTAGCTCTGACGTCACGCGGAATGTGACACTTTTTCGTGCGTGCAGCCGTTCATCGATTTATAAGACGTTCGATTTGTAAGAAAGTGGTCCCTGGTATAAAAGGTTGGGAATCACTGATGCAGGTAGTTCATGTGGTTCTCGGAAGAATAAGACATGTAGTTGCGTGCAAGTATTATAAAGGTGCTGATCTGGACTGAAGCGTGAGTAGATAATTATACTATTGGTAGTTCAAGTACGTATTGCGTGTGCGGTTTAATAAAAAGCCAAGTGCGAGTCTGACTCGCGCAACGAGGGTTCCGTACAAATGGGGAATGTAAGAAAATTTTAAAAGTGCTTGAATATTTTTCTACTGGTAGGAATAAGCTTCCATATTCACAGAAAAAATATCACATTTTTCAGTTCAGTACAATAATTTAAAAAAATAAAAGAAATTTTAATTGAAGTGAATATAAAACCAGTGTTAACAGAGCCGTGCTCCTTAGCAAAATATAGGCAATGTGAAGTAATTTTATGTTAGTTACTTACATACACAAACATACATACATACATAAATCACGTCTTTATCCCTTACGGGCTAGACAGAGCCTAAGGTAACAAGACCTAAAGGCCACGTTTAGCATGATACCACGTTTGCTAGCCGCATCACCCATAACATGATTCCTAAGATTTTCGCCCATTCCCTCGATGGGTTTTACCATCTGTGCGGGAAGAGAAGCGACTGGTAGGTACATTCTATGTTTTCTCTGTACTGCCAGACCAGCATGGAAAGCGGACAGGACAGGATAGACAGACAGATTTTAAAAATATAGATTTTTAGATTTATTTCATTAGTTGTGTTATTTATAGCTATCTTTATACCTAATTTCAAACTTCTAAGACAACTGGAAACACCCCATAAGTTTTGATTGCCTTTGCTAACTTGCTTCAAAAAAAAAATTCTGGAGCAAAATCTCAGCTCTCAAAGCCAAAATTCCATAGAATTGAATAGGTTAGTTACATCCTAAAAACTACGTTAGTACTTTGTTATGGGAAATCCGACAAAAACGGGCATGTCTTTAGATTGCGTAGACTTACAAGGTTGATTTTTTAAAAGTGACCGCAAACCTCAGACTCCCTCAGTATTTGGTCATAATTTTAACTTTATACCCTTATATTTTACTGAGAAAAAGATTCTTGATGGACAGACAGACGGACCACGAAGTGATCTTAACGGTTCCTTTTTTTGTTAGAAGTACGGAACCCTAAAAGAGCCATGCGAATGTCAGACACGCCCTAAAAAGCTTCCGTGGTTCTGGAATAATTTCGCAGCGATATCCGTTTAAAACTAAATTGAGAAGCCTACTTGACTATAGAATAGACACATCACTTTATTTTATTCTTTTAAAAGTTAAAGGGGAGACGACCATGAAATTACTTTGATAATAAATATCTATGTTAAAACAAAATAACCAGACGTATTTAATAATGGAGCACTTTCCCATCATTTGCTAAACAACTTTTCACAAATGCTTCATTTCACAAACACATCATTTGAGAACCCTTTAATATCTGTTAAACCGTAAACTTTTTTAAAATTCGAAAACCTTTAGGCGTGGCTCACAAACCTAACCTAACCTAGGTTAGGTTTATTTTATAAGTTTTCCAGAAAGTCAATATTTTAATGGAAGATATTTTTGTTCCTGTTCGTCACGTTCCATACATATATTGCAAAAAAGTGACGAACTGGAATGGAAATTCGAGATACATTTTTTCTTGTATGAGGGTCGACAGCGTAAATGATTCTGAGTAGGTAAGAAAAACGCAAAATAGTTAAATTCTGGAAAAAATGATCATGTGGTCATTCTACTTTACGTGTAATAGATACCTACGTTACACCACGCAGATGAATGCCCGGCTTAACGATGTTGATAATTAGGAATTACGTATAAATAATACGCGTAATGGAATTGCCTATAAAATATAAAAACATATAAAACGCCTTAAGCTATACTCAACTATATTAAGTATCAATCATATTATTCGCCATTTAAGCTATTGCCGTTTCTATGACCATTAAGTGACCACCTGCTATGAATTTATGCGTGACAGCTGAATCGGAGTTGAGTAAAATGAGGAGATTCAGAACTAGGGTAGGGTAGGGTAGGGTAGGGGTAGGGGTAGGGTAGGATACTAGAAAAGTTTTTTAGCAAATGATCTCCCATCAATGATATTTCAGGTTTATCAAATTTCAAATCCATCTGAGAACAGGGGTTCCATTACTGACCTAAAAAACATTAACTAACAGAGAAAGTTAAAAAAACGTTTCCAAATTGCGGACCCAGAGTTCATAATTCAAAAATATTCGATGTCGCCGTTCTGCTTGCGTTAATGTCCAGTAGTATCACCTTTAGAAATGATAGCCTTAGTCGCATGCACAGACAGACGGTCAGACATTACAACAATAGAACAATAAAGACCCTAGGGCACGGTATCAGACAATCATCCCATGTAATTAGTAACTGCTCTAATTACAGAAATGATTAAAGGTAATTAATGCTTAAATACGGATCAAGCATTAATTTGATCTGCTGTCATATGAATAAATGGCTAATTATTTACAAATTATACAGCTAGGGTGATTCTCTGGCGTTCCAACCGCAAACACCTAATAACTAATAAGTAATTACAGGGGGCTTACCTACCATGATGTCTTTAGTTCAGGTTTTAACTGTCTTTTTTAGTATGGATCTGACAGCGAGCGAACCTAAACTGAATTGCAATTGAATCACACTAAGACGTCATGGTAAAGTCCTGCCGCCTTATTCATAAACGCTCTATAGGCCTCTGCTAACTTAGCAATCGTTTGTCCTTATCAGTGAAAGGTAAATGTCAATGTGACAGATAAGGACAAAGGATTGTTAAGTTAGTCTTAGCCTTCAGCGCGTTTATGAATAAGGCGGCTGATCTCGATTAATTTTAAGACAGTGCTTTTATTTTCGTATGTTTTGTTTGCCGTGTAAATGACGGAAAATATTGTCTTCGTCACTAAAATAAGAGGAAGAGATTATTTTAGTGACAAAGTCGGTCGGTCGGTCGGGGCAGATATTTGTATGAAAAATACGAATGTTTGTTCTCGAGTCTTGGTTGTTTAATATGTATTTAAGTATGTTTATCCGTTGACTAGTACCCATATTACAAGCTTTGCTTAGTTTGGGACTAGGTCAATTGGTGTCAATTGTCCAAAGATATTTATGTATTATTAAAAGACAATATTTTCCGTCATTTACACTTCAAACAAAACATACGAAAATAAAAGCACAATTTCATGAAACACCCTCAAGTAACGGTGAAAGTTTATAAACATTGCTGTTGTAGCTTTCATAAAGTTGTGCCTTTGAAGCTCGAGTTTTGAGGTTAAGCGAGGAGATATAAAGCCAAGGAAGATATTATTTGGGTGTTAAAGTTTGTCACACAAGCTCACAGTTAAACAGTAACTTTCGACCGGTTGAAATTCGAGTTTCGAACTACAATATAGAAAATAATGCATGTGGCTTGAAAAACAAATCTAAGTACACTGAAAATTAGAACACAGAAAAATCCAAAAAGTAATGCTATGGCCGGAAATCGAATCCTCATCATTATTCCGTGATGCGTGCTATACCGCTACAGCACCCATAACATGAGTAAGCCATCGAATTTTTGTATAAAACGGGCACCCATGATTTTTGTATTGAAGAGGGTGCATCCGTGATGAGCTCGCAACGTCGCATTTTTGGTGATTTTTTGCAATTATTTCACAGAAATTGAATGAATGTATCAAATATCCGTCTGTAGTGCACTTCGTTTTTAGTGTATTAATGTGTCTAATGCAATAATTCATCGTGATGGACTTTTATTTTCTTATTAAACGAGATATAGTATTTTATCCCTTTAATACGAAAATAAAAGTCCATCACCATTAATCATTGCATTGGAGACATTAGTACACTAAAAACGAAGTGCACTACAGACGGATATTTGAAACTTTCATTCAATTTCTGTAAAATAATCGCAAAAAATCACCAAAAATGCGACGTTGCGAGCTCAGCACGGATGCACCCTCTTAAGCTTACTTTCTAAGCTTTAATGTCTAAAAATATGAAAAACCATAGGAGCCCGATTTTTTAAAGGGTAAAGTTGAATCCTACTGTTGAAAAAATTTTCAAAATCCATACTAACAATATATCTTTTTATAATACTGGCATAGCTCGTGCTTTAATATTTTCCTTTCTTCAGTCTATTCCTTCGGTTGCCTGGATTCGGTTTAAGCGTGAAAGGTAACAGACAGTTACTTTCGCATTAAAATATTAGTAAGGTTAGGGAAACAGTAATTGACAACATTTCATATTTCTGAGCCTATAATTTTAATGGTTCTCTGTATTCTGTTTGAAAAGATGAACATCCTGACAGTTTAATTTTTTCGCTAGGGTTTGTATTTAATTTATAATTAATTTATTAATGTTTGCTTATTCTAAAAGGGCGTAACTCCGATACTATCACAGAATAGACACTTATCCTTTTGTCTTTTCTGTATAGAAAAAAATCTGACGTCAATTTCAAATTGTCAATGTCAGGCCTTATTCTCCGATATTCGATTTTCGAGGTTCGCTTCGTGCTGTTCCGCTCATACTAATATAGTCATTAACTTGAGAGTGAGAGAGAAGGTATTCAACGAACTTCAAAAATAGAATTTCAGAGTTGCCCCCCTTGTACTTTGAAGTTGTCATATCCAAAATTATGGTCGCTTATTTTTTCTCGTGAAAAAGGCAAAGGTGACACCTATCCTGTGGTAGTTTTGGTAAAATTAGGACATATTTTCAATTAATTTTTATTTTTTATAATAAGCGATATTAAAATTATATAAACATATTGCAGTGATCAGGAGGCAAAATGCTTTCGAACCATATATACATTTTCAGGTGTTATAAAAATGAAATGTTGTCAATTCTTGCTCGAGCAAGTTTAATATACTCGCACCACGCTTGAATTAACTAAGTTCTTGTTAATACCGGCTAAGAAAGTTTTTTAATAAATATAATGTAGGATTGAAATACGGGCGCGGGTTAAATTACTCAAAGTTTGAAATGTATCATCATCTTCGTAGCGTTTATCCCGGCATTTGCCACGGCTCAGTGAGCCTGGGGTCCGCTTTGACAACCTAATCCCAAGATTTAGCGTAGGCGCTAGTTTTTTACAGAAGCGACTGCCATCTGACCTTCCAACCCAGAAGGATAACTAAGCCTTATTGGGATTGGTCCGGTTTCCTCACGGTGTTTTCCTCATGGTAAATTTCAAATGTAATTTCGCACATAAATTCCGAAAAACTCACGAGGTGCGAGCCTGGGATTCGAACCCGCGACCCTCTGAAAGGCCACAGGTCAAAAGCTACCACGGCTTTTTTAAACTTTGAAATGTATGTGTCAAAATACACGCATCTACATAATCTCCAGCCTGTATGCGTTCATAATGTAAAATGATTGAAAATATGTAATGCAATTTTCGGTAATAAGCTATTGTAGACAAAACTTTTTGATCAAGTGATTACTTACCTATTTAACCGTTAAAGTTGCGTTAAAATTTCCACTAACTTTTTCCATTGTGACATGAAAGTTATCCATACAAATGTATGACTAATTTTCGTGTCACAATGGAAAAAGTCAGTGGAAATTTTAATGCAACTTTTACGGTGTGTAACTTTTTGGTCCTCACCCTAATCTCGATATTGAATTAGGTCAACCCATTATGCATTTTAAGCTTTATGCATTTTAATATCATCATCATCATCATCGTCATCTCCAGTCTATATATGTCCCACTGCTGCTTATAGGCTTGTCAGAAAGCGGGCTTGGGCTATAGTTTCCATGCAGGCCCAGTGCGGATTGGGAACTTCACACACTGAATTTGAACCCTAGAAATACTAAAGTAAAAGTTCTCTTTGTCATGCGGAACCCTAGTAGCGCCAATATTGAACGTGTAGCGGGTTCCGTGAGGGCATTAAATTCGTTCATTCGCAGCCGTAAACGTCACTGGAAGCGAAACTTGCAGACTACCCTCGTAAACCAGTAAAGGCGCGTTTACACGCCGCAAGCTACTCGCAGCGACATCCAACGGTACACAAGGTGTTATAAAGTTAATCCAGCATGTTCCAGTCAGTGGTCAGACTAGTTCAAATGACCTATGGCCTATGGGATCCGATAAAATTTGTACATTTTAGTTACAGCAATAGTACACCTCTAATTTTTGACTTGTTGACTAGATAAATTAGAACTGTAGTTTTCTGTTCTTACACTTGTATTTTGATTTCAATATAAAATGTCACCACTTTCATGAGGTATTTTCATGTTATATTTACTTAAAGTATTTCGAAACGTCGAGGTAATTCATAGAAATTTTTACGCGGTTAAGTCCCGAAATACTTTAAATAAATATGAGTGAAAATCGCGGAAGTTTAAAACATTATATTTTCACGTTTTTAAAAAATCGGACCCCTGAAGGAATCTTTCGCCAGAAAGTTTCGTTTAAGATTTATTACTGTGGAATCTAACTAATATTATAAATGTGAAATTATGGATGGATGGATGGATGTTTGTTTGTTACTCAATCACGCCAAAACGGCCCAACGATTCGGGATGAAATTCGGCACATAGATAGAGAAAAGTCTGGAATAGCACATAGGCTACTTTTTATCCCGGAAAATTCCCGCGGGATAGCGACAAAGTCGCAGGCAACAGCTAGTGTAATATATTGCGATTGCGAAAGCATTGACATAGATATAGACCGGAGCGAATCTTTAGTGACTGGTGATAAATAAGTGCCGTGGGAGGGTAGACAGGATAGAAGATGCAGTTTACACCATTACTTACACTGAAAAAAATATTTAACCACACTACTTCGGCTATTTCATCAATAACCATAATTCGGTAAGGCGTTATTAAAGTTAATTTGATTTAACAAACAGGTTTACCTATACAGAACAAAACATAACCAAAGATTTTGGTAAGATGCCTTAGTTATGCAGGGTGTATCAGATAGCCCCTAACAATAATCAACTGGGGTATATAACCATAGCTACAGAAGCTAAAAAAAATATTTAAAAAAAATTGGAGTAAAAACTTTTTATATTTTCTATAGGAATGGTAGTATTAACTGCAATCATTCCTATAGAAAACATAAAAGAAAATTTACTCCAATTTTTTTTAAATGTATTTTTTAGCTTCTATAGCTATGGTTATATACCCCAGTTGATTATTGTTAGGGGCTATCTGATACACCCTGTGTACTCACTTTTTTAAGTTACAGGCTGACGACGAAACGAAAGTTCATTTAGCAAATTATTTTTTTCAGTGTAACTTCTGTGTGTGTTTCTTGTGTGTGTTCTGGCACAGGCCCAGGCAAAGTGGCGTGAAAATGAAGAGGCCTTTACTCAGCAGTGGGTGGATGTGGGCTGACTAGATAGTGTAACTTAAGAGGCTGATAACACCTAATTTTGTTGAAATTGATGTTATTTAAGCACTTTTTTAAGAAAAACTAGACACAAAAAAAATATAAAAAAAAAATATAATGTTAATTTTCATCATATTTCAAACACGCTAGACGGACTCGATACATAATTGAACAAAATCGGCTCGATAGAAAATAATTGCAAAGATTGGTCTTAAAATCATCATTAAACGGTTCTATGTCTTTATTTTTTCGACGTATGGGTCTGCAATTAAAAACATGAAGTCAACCTATTCATACCTACACGGCTAACGAGTCATATTTCACAAATAATCCATACTTTTTTTTATTTCTTCTTGTGTCTTATTTGCAAGATTTTAGACGCGCGCCAAGCTGCCGGAATAGTTTCTTCTCTTTCACTCACAGGCACGCGAACCGTGTGTGTGAAGAGTGGCGCTGCTCAAGGTCATTTGCTGTTGACAGAGCCTTAAAAATTTGGATTAAAAATGTCCTGGTGCAGTGTAAATGAGACTCGCACCAAGTTGCATCAAGTCTGGTGTTTCGCATCAAGGTAGACGCGCAACACATAAAAGCGTGGGTGTAAGCGACCAAAAGATCGAAAACAAATAGCTTATATAATTATACAAGGAATAAAACTTTATAACTGCGTTTATTCCTTTTATAGCCCCCCACTCGGATAGACGGTGAGGCTAGAGATCGTAAATAAATATGAAATATGATAATTGCGAAATTCTTCAATATATTACGATTTAAACATTGATGATTCGCCTGACGTTTTGTGGGGTCGTAACTAAAGGTTCGAGGAATCGTGCGTCTCTTTCGCTCTCGTTGATCAGCGCGTAAAGTTATCTGCTGTCTCTTTTGCCATATTGTGTTTCACGCGTTGCCGTATTAATTGCGCGCGAGTGTTGTGTTTGTTTTGTTCTGAGATTTGTTGTAGGAGTGCGAACGAAACGTTGTCTTGAAAAAAAAAGGATTTTGTAAATCTATAACAATATTAACAATCCTAAAATGCAAATCGAAAACTGACGTCTGACTCATCAGAGGTTATCTTATCTTATCTTACTCTTACTAATATTATAAAGGCGAATTGTAAGTTTGTATGTTTGGATGTTTTTTTGCTCTTTCATGACAAAAGGGCTAAACCGATTGTATTGAAATTTGGTATAATGATAGTTATAGTCCCGGGAAAGTTTTTATACCGGAATATCGCATAGTTCCGCAGGATAGCGATACGCGAATTCAACGCAGATGGAGTCGCGGGCAACAGCTAGTCAAATTTTTTTTTTTTTATGTAGCCCATTGAGCAAAGGTCTCCCCTTTCTAATTCTATCCGTCTCTTTCTATTGTAAGGCCCGTACCCGTGCTAATGAGTTTTTAACATATTTGTAAAATCGGAAAAACGCGTTTTAATTTTAAGTCCTAAAGGTGCGACCACACCGCCGCTTAAAAAACGGTGACGTTACGGAATCGCAACAAAATGTATGAAGATACGGTGAAAAAACGTGACGCCTACGACACGTCACTGCGTATACGCGGCGGTTTGGTCGCACCCTAAGTCATTTATTCGCTTTCACTAGAGACAGGACTTAGATCGATTTTATTATTATACAAAATCGATCTAGAGCATTAAATAACTTTAGCAGTAAATAACTTTATTAATAGTGCACTAGAATTATTGCATTGTTATATTTATCATTTCAATTATCATTGTGTTCCCACGACGTTTTGTATGCGAAATATTTATTTCACACTGCGGTTTTGCTAGAGTTTGTGATAAGTGTTAGGGAGTTAAAGCAGTTACTTGTCTATAAAAGAATTAGATTTATTACCATACAGTTAGAGTACATGCACTTAATCAAGTCAAATACAATTGTCTATAAAAGTATACGTTTTTTTTGCCATACAGCAGGCGTACACTTAATGAAGTCAAGTATTTTTATTGTGAGAATACAGTTGACAGATTAAAACCTTATTATAACGTCACTGTGCTCTGCCTCATACTCGTAGGCACTTTAACGTCTGGTATCCTATACTTTCTTTCCTTTGCTCAATGAAAAAAAAGATTACCCGAAGCTTCCGAATCAATGTGCTAGCAGCACTGCAAGAAATTAGTTGCGTGAATTTGTGTAACTACCCCCTTATTTATAAACGCTCTATAAGCTTCTACTAACTTAGCAATCGTTTGTCCTTATCTGTCACATTGACGTCTTTCACAGAAGATAAGGACAAACGATTGCTAAGTTAGTAGAAACCTATGTGTTGACATGGAAAAATAAACCTGTAGGCTTATTGTCTAACTCGCTCGCAATCGCCATCGTCTTCATTTTGACAGTTCACGTATGGGCTGACAATTGGCATCGGAATCAGCTAGCTGTCACATTCATACAAGAACTGTCAAAACGAACACGATGGCGATCGCGAGCGAGTTAGACAATAAGCCTACTGTAAGCAGATTGTAACTGAAACGGCGTCTCTGCAGAAATGTAATAGTAAATCGACACTATCATTCAATTTATTTATTTACTTTACAATATAATCTTTAACATTTAAATTTGACATTGAATTGAATTAATTAAACTGCTGTAATAATGCTATATATATTATTATTGACATTAAATATTTAATCCGTAATTAATAAGTTAGGCTGTAATAGTTTTTAGTTTAGCTTATAGCTCTAGTATGGACATTGTATACCCTGAAACGGTGTCATGTACGTAACCTACCACCCTATCACGTAACACCGATAACAAAATGAACATGACTTAAAATGTGTATGAATAAATGAAATAAATGAAATAAATATAGAGCGTTTATGAATAAGTGTAGGCGACGGGTCTAAGTAAGATTTATTACAACCTTTTTGGAACTTAAACAACTTATTTTCATCCTGGCCGAAAATAAATTTCAAATTCTCGAAACGCCGAAAGAAAAAACAATTGAAAAGCGACAGTCGTGTCATGTGTCATTGCTTTTTTCCGCTCTGAGTGTTATTCTTGAATTATAAAAATCGTTTCATTTGATACTATTTAGTGTACACTGAGCTTAACTGTGCTAGTAATTGCAATTGGTGATATATCCACAGCTATAGGCTTTTAATTCGCAACATTAAGTCATAGTTGCGATAAGGATTAATTAATTTTTTACGACCATGTTTGCAATTAGTAGGACATGGCGATTGTAATATCGGAGCAAATTACGTGAGACGTCGCGAAACGCGGCTTGATTAGGTTTAGAGGGGTATAGGGTGGTTGCCGTTCTGGAGTAAGAAAAGTATCGATAAAGCACGGCCTTCAATGGTATCAAAAGTCAAGATACGCCTGTCCGAACAATTCGCTTACTGCGCAATTGGGCATTTTCTCTGAAACACTCTGACAGCTGAACGATACGGCGTCCTGTCACAGACTAAGGCACGGTGGTCTTTTAGGACCACCGCATTGGACGAATTACTCGTGAGCGTTGGGCCTATCTTTACGAAGTAATATATGTATCTATGACGGCCTTACGTTCACTGTCCCAATCTGACATGAGAACCTTATGCTTTTGTGATAGAGGCTAGCCGTGCCCCACATATGGGTCACGGACAGGGAACGTGTTAACCTCTTCGACGCCAAGGACACATATATTAGCACCGCAGGTTCAACGCCAACAACCTATACACGTCCATTACTGCAATGCAAAAGCAACCTTCGTTCTAATGGGTTTAGGTTCAACTTAAGGCATCGCAATAAAGACGTCTGGCGTACGGGTGACGTCTCTTTGTATTTAACGTGGTGCTCAAAAGGTTAAAAAAGTTTGAAGATTAGGTTTTTTGTATATATTGTAGAGACTAACCGCTGCCCGCGACTTCGTTCGAGAAGTTAGACAAAAATTTAAATGGTGCGTCTAATACATACGTCATTTAAATTTTTGACAATTTTCACTTAGAGAATTATTTAAAAGTGCCTTTAATACCGCAATTTAAAATTTCCAATCAAGATCTGAAAAATTAGTTAGGTACTAATTCGGAAAACGAATGAATATGTTACACTTTTTATTATATTAATATACAGGATGTCACAAAAACTAATTAACAATATTTGAAATACGCGTCAAAATAGTAATACTACGTTGTCAATCTATTCATTAAATTCATAATTTTCAAGTTATAATATCGCCAATTTTTGTGACACCCATATGCGAGTTCAATGTCTACATTTGTCTGAATTTAACATTTACGTGCGTGATGCAATATCTGCATAACAATTCCCAACGAACGCCCCAGGCTTTTCTTTTAACACATTAATGCATACCTACCAACTTAATTCCTTTCCCTTCAATTAACTTGATAACCCATATCAAAAATTTCTATAGCATCTGCAACCGTTGTTGAAGAATCTTTTGTTAAAAAACATCTCAAAGTGAAGTTTTTTAGGTTCAATTTAAATAAAACATTCGACGTTTCGCAATTTGGTCGCTACACTTTGTACAGTGCGTGCTTGTCACCAAATGACAGAATGATTACTATGGTTCCCGGGGCCCACATGTGGGAGTCAATGGACTTGGAATTTGTCAGGCAGGATCACAAAGCCTTTTGTGACGGGAGTTGCTTTAAACTTAATTTCGCACGACATATTTTCTGACGCTTCGCGAAGGGCGAGCTTCGTTCAATACTCAAGATAATAGAAGTAGCTCGAAAGTGTGCCGACAAAACAATTGATGTTATATAGTCCACCATTTTACCAGTTAAAGTCCGCATTCCGGTGAATGTGATGCTGATGCTAATTGCATACAACGCGTGATTGTATGGGAATTGAGATGAATTTGGTTTGTTTACAAAGGGGGCGTTCAAGTATTACGTAAGTGCTTGAGGGGGGCGAGGGGGTCTTTGCTTTGCTTATTTTTGATGACATGGTGGGTGGGGGGGTCGATATGGTGATTACGTCAGCAGTTATTATTTACTTTTTTACACAAATGGCAACCCACAAATATATAAAAAACCGAATACATTAAAAGAAAAATGCCTATAGGTACCAACGATTACGTAAGCATGGGGGGGGAAGAGGTTTGCTTACTTTTGCTGACAAGGGGAAGGAGGGGGTAAATAATTGTAAAAAATGTGCTTACGTAATACTTGAATGGCGTCAAAATGGATTTGAATGGAAATAGTAGCCTTGAGAGTGAGCAAGAGAGAATACGTAAGTAATAAGTAAGTAAGCGAATGCGAATATTCGTGACATCACTAATCAGTAAGTCAATAGAGCCTGGCAAAAGAAAGCGCGCGAATTAAAAAAAAATACATGTGGTACTGTACTAAACTAACCTAAAAAATCCGACATCGCATCTAAACATTGTTGTTTCTCTTGGAAAACAACTTCTTTCTCCTCTTGTTTTTGCTTGAACTTACTGATTGCTTTCGCACATTACTTTTTATTGTTTCACCCATATATTACGGCAATTATAAATGAAAATTAATTGAGTTCACAAAATCAAAACAACTCTGACCAAAGACTTTGACTTGCCTTTGACAGGTGATAATGTTGCCTAATTAAATTTAAAAAAAAAACCAGGTCACGCTTTCGTTTGCCAGACTCTAAGAGGTCCTCATCCAGTTAAATACTTTATTCGGAATATGGCTGTCATATCCTTCATTCTATTGAGGATTTTGTAATCCAGCGCGTGGGAAGCATGTGGGTTAAAAGTGAGTCAGCCAACTGAGGTTACAAATCATACTAATAAATAATGTACAAATGTGAAAGTGACCATCTCTCTAAACAGACTAAGTTGCGCCCGTAGCTTTGACAGCAAATTTTGAAGCTTCTTTGGGGTAAATTTTTACCGACTTAAGAAAAGAGGTTATGTGTATTTGCATTTGCAATTTGGGTTGTTGCATTTTTTATGTGTTCATCGCTCTGTCGATTGTGGGCCGATTTTCACGTTTTTTTTTTCAAACAGTCACTTAAATTTAGTTAGCCTAAAAGTTTTCACATGTTTGGGAAATAAAGCTACATTTTTTTTAATACTGAGGCTACCATCTGTAATTTAAAGATTTAATTACAGAAGGATTAGGCAACGTCGCAATAAGAATAAATAAGATTTTTTTTTTAAATGGTCTTAATAAGTAAAGTAGGTGTCAATATTTTTATTATTTTTTCTGATAATTGTTACGTCTTGGCTTTTACCATTTTCTGGTTTGACGTTTTAGAACACCCTGTACCTAAATAGAAAGATTTTAGAATTTCGACTTTTCTAACGTGAAAATTCCGAAGCTGATTATAGAAGGAACGACAAACGTTTGCTCCAATCTTCCAACTGTCATTGGACCGCAAACTTGGCTCAACTCGTCCAACTTCTAGACAAACAACCTATGAGACCCGTCCATCGTTAGTTCGCGAGTCCATGTCCGATCCTGTTTACAATGCAAGAATGGACCGGGTTTTGATGGAATTGCTAAGTCAATTCCGCCCGAGTTAGGATACTGGGTCATACAGCCGTAATTGTGGTGGGACTCCCTGTGCGAATCGCACGCGCAACTTAAAATTACGGCTAGGGATGGGGAGGTGTCGATAAGTTGACGTCGAGTATTTGTTCGATTGTCGATAGACGATGTCGATTTAACCAATGTCCTGGTTAGTGAAGGATGGAAGCTAAAGAATTGTAAATGAAGCTGATAGTGTTAAATAATATTAGTACAACAAATAACTTGGAATACGACACATGCAAGCAACAGAAGCAGTTAGTAAAAGTCAAATTAAAAGACTAAAACAACCTTAAAACACACACACACACACACACACACACACACACACACACATAAACCGCGTTTTTATCCCTGATGGAGTAGACAGAGTCTTAGGGTAACAATACGTAAAGGTCAAGTTTAACATGATTCCCAAGAATTTTGCAATGATTTTTTTTCTTTCTTTTTAATTTTGTTTTTATTCTATGTGTTTTTTTTTCTATTATGGGACAAAATATAGACAATTCACTACTTAATCAAGAACACGATGATGCACATTTTTTCCACAGTTAAAAAATCTTGGGTTTATCTTACTAAGAATCGTTTACGCTATCGATTATTATACAAGAAAAACTGTGTCACAGATTTTATTATGGAATTTTTTTCCTGCTCGTCACGCTCCATACATACCAATATTAAAAAAGTGACGAACTGGAATGGAAATCTTGGGGCATATTTTTTCTTGTAGGTATTAAGGATCGATAAGGTAAACGAATCTGAGTAAGAAAAACCTAAAATAGGTAGTTAAATTCTGGAAAAAATTATCATGTGGACTTTTTTTTTGGAAAACGCCCTGATAAGATAGAAGTGGACAACGTACGGTGAAAGGTATGAGAAGAGAACTGAGAGTGTAAATTTTCGAATACGTCATCGAAAATATTGGGTTATATAGGGTCTGTGTGTTTGTTTTTTTTTTTCAAATGGATAGCGATAGCCGAATTATTCGCGGACGAAGTCGCGGGCACCGTCTAGTTTAGAATACATCCTACTAATATTATAAATGCGAAAGTTTGTGACGATGTGACAATGTGACGATGTGATGATGTGACGATGTGAGTGAGTGTGTATGTTTGTTCCTTCTTCACGCTAAAACGACTGGACGGATTTGGATAAAATTTGGAACGAAGATAGCTGGTACCCTAGATTGAAACATAGGCTACTTTTTATCCCGGAAAATTGCACAGTTCCCGAGGGATAGCGAGAAACATGTCAATTGCTAATTCTACGCGGACGAAGTCGCGGGCAGAAGCTAGTCGAATATAATCCAGTGAGTCAATCACATTCCAAGAAATTGATATTTATGCCGAAATAAAAACGCTTACCATTTTTGACATAAAACAAATTAACCGGAACGTAATCCCCATTTGAATAAACGCAGTCATTCCAGTGGTTTTATTACTTATTTTTCCTCTTAATCCCACCCTCGCAACCGAAACTGGACCGCAACACGGCTAGCACGACAGGCCGTTTCACTTTCAAGCTTTATTAACTTGTAATACATTGCTTTGCTTGGTCTGGGAGTAAAGAAAAACATAGCATGAACCAGTTGCTTTTCTTCGCAGATGGTAAAAGCCCATTCTGGAGTGGGCATAGGAATCATGTTATAGGCGATGCGGCTAGCAACCCATCACTATTTTGATTCCCCTTTCCACCAATCATGCTAAACGTGGCATTTTAGGTCTTGTTACCTTAGGCTCTGTCTGGGCACCAGCTAGTGGATAATACAGCGACAAACGAGGGCCTGTTGTGCTAGTCGCGCTATCCCTTCATCGGCATTGCTAAATGACGCGACAACTTTGCCCGAACGGTTTTTATATCGCACGCTTTTACGACCGGCGACAATATTTTACGACAACAGTATTGCAATGAGTCGCATCGGCTTTACAATACTTTAATTTCACCGCCAAAACTATAAAAATATGCAAATGTGACATAAAATTTCTTGATGCCGCCATAAAATGCTATAATCCGTACGCTATAGATAAGTTTGCGTTGCTAAATGCGTAAATAGTTGGCCGTATTAAAATTTTAGCATTTAAAGTTTATAGGTTTTGTCCTTTCTCGGTTTTTATTGCTGTATTTCTTGTTTTGGTCGGGATACGCGGTTAGTTCGCGGGATGCAATGCAATGCAACTTTGAAAGAGGTCTGAATACCAACTTTTTAATTTAAAACAGAACCAATATGTAAGTTATGCGGTTATTATTTAAAGTTTACTGCTCAAATGAAATTTATCGTACTCGTAACTCGCAGTCGGTTTAAAATTCTCGTAGACCGATATAAGACTAGAACGAAAATACTGTAAGTACATTAAAGCTGTTTGAGAAATCTACTCCTGGGGTAATAAAAACCTTGAGTCATTTCATTCCATTGGTGTCTAGAAGTTTTGTTTGTTTGTCTCTACTTCAACCTACGAGTATATTAACCCTTATATTGCCTTTAGTTTAGTATTAATATCCGCCTGATACCTCAGCGCGTTCCTAACAAGAAGGGTCTTGACAAATAGACAGACAAGTGATCTCAAGGGTTCCTTTTTTCCTTTTGAGGCAACGATAACTATCAAGACTAGACGTATGTCAGGATCGTAGCAAGTGGAACAAAGTAGTCTCTGCCTACCCCTGTGGGAAAGAGGCGTGACGATATGTATGTAGCGTCCTCTTCAATAAAACGATTTCTTCTAACGAAAAATTATTTTATTTTATCCCACAACCAAGTATAACAGATTTTTACAAATATTTTTAAAGTAAGCGATCTCTTTAGGTTCATATCAGTCTTAGCATTCCTCCTCTTTCATTCAGTCTTCCCTCTCATTCCTTCGTTCGTTCAATTCTTGTACACAGTCATCATTCCTTCTGTCGGTCTATCATTCTGTAAACACATTCATTCCTACATGTATGTATGTATGTATAACTATCAATACCTACTTACTTTATTCTCGTGAGACCTATTTTAAATTTCTACCTATTTAGTTTGATTTATTTGAAATTTTTATTTAGTTAAATTTTAATTTGTAACCTGATGCCAATCAAAAAAGTTCGCATTCGCTTAGAAATTATGTCTTACATTTACAATGCTACTCTTTTATATAATTTAATATAGATCGTATGTGACCGTTTTGTTGTTATGTAGCCTGTACCTCTGACACTCCCGAACCGACCTGTATTATGTACGTATTCCTTATTTCCGAAAAGAGCGGGAACCAGACGAAATTATTGCGTGAAAATTAACCAATAGGTACTACGACAATATGTGACACGTATATTTATAAGTTAAATAAAAAAAATGTAATCACACAAAACAAGACAACAAAGATCAAATCAAGTATTTAATAACAATTTAATAAAATTTTAAAATATGTGTTGAAATTAATGTCAGTATAAAACAAAATTTATAGATCGTAAAATTCAGCCAAAGTACGTTCGGTAAGGCTTGCACAGAACCTACCGCAGCGAATCTTTATTTCATCTAGACACCGAGAAAATTCTATAAACACAAGTGTCAGTCAAACTGCAAAGGAACCAATAAAAAAAACTTAAAATGACTCGAGAAGTTATGAGGGCACAGGCAGTAATATCTTAAATTTTGAGATTCGTATCAATATTCCAATACTCAATCAATAAATTAATGAATAATATCTCACATAAACATAAAAAATATTTTCTATAATAATTATTTGAGCGATTTAAAAATTCTAACATTATAATAAATTAAAATTAAAATAATTTGTACCGTTCGAATTAAGATGAAGGTAATGGCTATTGATTTTATGCAAGATAGATTTTATAGCGAATGATATTTTATTATACAAACTAAATATAGAGCACTTGACTATTATAGTTATTGAAATTATACAAATTTTTATACCTAACCTACACCTCCCTTTTGAATTTACAACAAGTTAATCATTTTTGAATTATTTAATTTTAGTTTTGAATTCGATTTCATTTGGTTATAGTTTAATTTGTTTTTCTTTTTATTGTTTATTGAACATCATAGAAAACGAATTTAGTTAAACAGACTATTATGACCATTGATTTTATACCAAATAAGGGGATACCCTACAGCATACACGTATTAGAAGTTGTTGAATGTTTTGTTGTGTCCGATGTTGCTATACAGCTTGTGATCAGGTCTCTATGGACGGCGGCCCTTTTGCACATTGTAAAAAAAACATTAAGATTGTATAACACTTTTGACAGGTGAAACAGCTAACCGGTTTAAGGCTTAAGGGTCCAGTAAAGATTTTAGCTTCGCGGCCGCATGATATACCTGTCAAAGCAGTTTTAAACAAAATTGGCTCGGTAGTTTTTTTAGGATTCTGACTTAAATACCACTAACTTCTACACGTGTCATGTCGGCCGGACAGACAGTTCCGAAAAAATGACCAGTGAACAGAAGCCATAATAAAAAAAGACATAATGAATATTATGTCTTTTTTTATTATGGCTTCTGTTCATTAGGACAAATTCGCCAATATCAATTAAAATCTGCAAGAATACGGGGTTAAAACACGTCGGACATTGTATGGTAAAAAAATAATCTAACACGTCAACAGTTGTATACAAATCCACGGCTAAGCAATTTGGAAATTTTGTCAACCATTGTTGCTTAAGGTGCACCGGCCTGCATGCATTTTTTTTTTGTGGCTACATTCGGGTGACGAATTTTCATGGATGTGATTTCAGAAATTGGCTTCCTTGACACAAAAAACTTGATCTATAACTAATAGAGGTCAGTTACGCGAGATTATAAACCTCTCTGGAAGATTTGATTTAAGTAGGTACCTATGTTATTGCATCTTCATCGGTTGTCCTTGTACTTACTTACATAAAATCATAACTACTGGATTTACCGGACAAGTGCGAGTCAGACCACATAATATTTAAATAATATTTTAAACATTTCTGGGAGCACAGACAAAAACTAGAATGCAAGTACTACTTGCTTCTCTCCTCGCACCTCTGAGTTTCTCGGAATTTATGTGCGATATTACATTTGAAATTTGCACACATCTGCGAAGCAATTCAATGGTGTATGTGAAGTTCTCAATCCGCGCTGGGCCCGCGTGGGATAGAACTACGGTCCAAGCCCTCTCATCATGAGAGGAGGCCTGTGCCCAGCAGTGGGACGTATATAGGCTAGAGACGACGATGACGACGAAACTACAATAGTGAGTAACATTTGACTTAATTTATTGTATAGATTATTTTGGGACCCTATTTCATCAGTTTCTCTTGCTGTTGACTGTACAAGTCACGTCATTAAGCAATAGTTTGCTTACCAAGACATTTGAAAATTTGAACACATTCCTACCAGCATTCATTAAAATAAAATACTAAGGAAACAATTAAACATTCCATTTAAAGCGTCCTAACAGATGAACCAAACCAGACAAACCTTTAACTTAACTCTACGTATTATGTCGTCAGTGAGGACAGAATAAAGACGCAATAAGTCCTCTGTGGAACAAATGTTTATGTAAGCACATGGGACACTTAACCAGCAATTGGTCTTGCTGCTCTAAGCTGTGTCGTGAAATAAGGCCGGCGCCACATCTGTGAGAATTCAAGACTTTTGAAAAAAAAATCGCCTTGTAAAAAATTACCGCTAAAAATTGAAAATAACCATAGACATTTCGTGTGCTACCTACTGATTTTTTGGAAGTCCGTGCCTATTGGGTTTGGAACTATCAGATCTGAGGCACGAACTTTAAACATGATAACAATTACGAAAAAACAGCTTTTCGATTCTTTTTAATTACTAATCTTCCTCTTTAACCTACTAAATCCCCAATCTTTATTGAATAACACTTTTGGCATTATGTATTACATCACTTTTTGAATACATTGAGTTGATTCCACAGGATAGGCAGTTTAGTGCGGTATCAGATTCAAAATGGCGCCAATAAAACTGTCAGTGAGCTGTCACTCACAATGTAACAACTCCATGCACCGGCGGGATGAACTCGTAAATTCAGCAATTAGTTGAGTGCTGTAATCTAAAGAGAATGCTGCGGACACACGGCCCGAAAGAATATAAAATATTGACACGCTTATCTCAACTACCTTATTATTATTATATTATTATTATTATTAAGGCGAGGAAATCATGCAGCCCACTAGCTCATGACCCCCGTGAAAAACCGATTTTACCCCCGAGGGGGTAATTACCCCCCAGCACATCTAGCACGAGAACGCACAAAAGTCGCGTCGTGCGCGAGATAGATTGCCCGTCTTTTAACTTAGAAGAGTCGTCCCGATCAAGACCAAAATACCGACAACCCTTCGTCTCATCGAACAATTGACAACATTTCATATTTCTGAGCCTATAATATTAATGGTTCTCTGTATTTGGTTTGAAAAGATGAACATGCTGACAGTTAAATTTTTTCGCTAGGGCTTGTATTTAATTTATAATTAATTTATTAATTTACGCTTATTCTAAAAGGGCGTAACTCCGATACTATCACAGAATACACACTTATCCCTTTGTCTTTTCTCTATAGAAAAAAAACTGACGTTAATTTCAAATTGTCAATGTCAGGCCCTATTCTCCAATATTCGATTTTCGAGGTTCGCTTCGTGCTGTTCCGCTCATACAAATAGTCATTATCTTGAGAGTGAGAGTGAAGGTATGCAACGAACTTCGAAAATAGAATTTCAGAGTTTTCCCCCTTGTACTTTGAAGTTGTCAAAAATACAAAATTATGATCGCTTATTTTTTCACGTGAAAAAAGCAAAGGCGTTTCACCTATCCTGTGGTAGTTTTGGTAAAATCAGGACATGTTTTTAATTAATTTTTATTTTTTATAATAAGCGATCGTAAAATTATATAAACATATTGCAGTGATCAGGAGGCAAAATGCTTTCGAACCATATATACATTTTCAGGTGTTATAAAAATGAAATGTTGTCAATTGTTTGACCTAATGTAATGTTCGGTCGAAAGATCGTTTGGTATAAAATTGCTTCAGCGGAAACAGAAAATATTTTACACTGATTTAGTAGAATACGTTAGGTTAGCTTTATTTCTTAACTATTTTGAAAAGTCGATGGTTTCATTAGGTATCAATTTAGTTAAGACCAAAGCACGACCAGACCCCACGCAGTGAAAATGCAAATCAGTTATAAATAAGTGTAAAAAATAGATGAATATAGCCGCTCGACCATGGCATAACGCAATGTAGGTTGAGGCCTCAGAAAAGCAAGTATGTAATTACGGTGAGGTGATAAAACGTTGAAGTGTCAAATGAATAGATTGCTAAAGTCATCCACTTAAACTAATCCACGCGACGAGAAACCGTTCGTAAGTGTTAAATAATTGAAATATTAAGCAGTGTGATAAAGTGAACTGGCGGTATTGCGTGTCTTATACTTTAAACAATTATACATACTTTCTCCTAATTGACAACATTTCATTTTTATAACACCTGAAAATGTATATATGGTTCGAAAGCATTTTGCCTCCTGATTACTGCAATATGTTTATATAATTTTAATATCGCTTATTATAAAAAATAAAAAATAATTAAAAATATGTCCTAATTTTACCAAAACTGAAGTATAGGTATCAGCTGGGAGCACAATGAAAGAGGCGTGTGTGCGGCTCGACAATTTATTCCGGACTGACGTCACATGAACCAACTTATAACTACCCGATACTTATTTAATAGAAAGCTAAGTACCCACTTATACACTACATCCCTCCACCACAATTTCTTGATTACAACTTTATTACATCTTATAGTTAACATTTTTGCTTAACCTACATTGCCTAACTACTCGGGCTCGAAGCGGCACAGGGGCTGGCGGCGGCGTTGCAAACTCCTCCTCGTCACGGTCACTATCCGAGCCGTGATCGACATGCGTCGGCGAAGGCTGTACCTCGGCCGGCGGCGACGGCAACGAGACTTCCGACTGCTCCGACCGGTCCCCCGGTGAGGACGTACCAGCCTCCTCTGCTGCAGGCTCTAGCGCTACGGGACCTGTGGGGGCTACAAGCGAACTCCTAGATCTACGTCTTAGCTGATCAACGTGACGATGTACCTCTTTACCGTTGTTGTCTAGGACTTTAAAATCTCTCGTACCTGACGAATGAACGATCGTGCCCGGTAACCACTTCTCCCCCTTTAAAAACTGCCGGTACCAAACGTCATCCCCTCCCATCATACCCCTTTCTGCCCCTCCTGCATCTTGGAGCTGTTTTCTTTGAGCGTTTTGTACCTTAGCCTCCATATCCGGTTTCAAAGCATCCAACTTAGTCCTTAACCGTCTACCTATGAGTAAATGGGCCGGGCTTACCCCCGTCGTGCAGTGCTCGGTATTTCTGTAGTATAATAGAAATTTATTCAACGACATGTCTACATTATTATTTGATGAAATGGCCTTTTTAATTACCCTTTTCAGTGTCTTAACGGCATTTTCCGCGGCACCATTAGATGACGGATGATATGGAGCTGTAAATATGTGCTGAATACCATCGCTCTCAATGAACTGCGCAAAATCAGAACTTGTGAATGGTGGACCGTTGTCGGTAACCACTTGCCTAGGAATACCCCACCTACCCCACAGCTCACTCAATTTAGCTGTCGTATAAATTGCCGCCGTACTCGGTACCTGGAACGCCTCCATCCACTTGGATGTGGCGTCGATAACCACCAGGTACGTTTTACCGGCGATTGGCCCCATGAAGTCCAGGTGGAGCCGGGACCAGGGGCGCGTAGGCCACCGCCAAGGGCGCGGCGCAGCTCGCGGCGGAGCGTCGGCCTGCGCCGCGCACGCCCCGCACTCGCGGCACTGGCGCTCCACAGCCTCATCGACGCCGGGCCACCAAACGTAGCTGCGGGCCAACGCTTTCGACTTTACGATACCCATGTGTGGCTCGTGAATAAGTTTTAATACCTTATCCCGGCAACCCTCCGGCACCACCACCCGGTGCCCCCACATGACTACCCCGAGCTCCTCGTATAACTCTGATTTTCTATTATAGTATGGCTGCAAGTTCGCGAAATCTATATTTTCTGGCCAACCCTCTCGTATATAGTTGAGCACCCTACATAAAATTGGGTCTTTGTCCGTCTGTTTTTTTACTTCACTGTACTGCAACAATAACCCATCTTGTGCGTAATGTAGGTAGGTCTGTTCAGGGATTGACTCCTCACTACGATTAGGGGTACTCCTATTATCCGGCAAGCGTGACAACCCGTCCGCACAGTTGTCATTTGTTCTAATGTATTCTATGTCGTAATTGTATGCGGATAATATGACTGCCCACCGCTGCATTCTACTTGCAGTCATCGTAGGTATTCCACTATAAGGCCCTAAAATCGACACCAGAGGTTTGTGATCCGTTCGAAGGGTAAACTTCCTTCCATAAATGTACTGATGGAACTTTCGCATGCAAAAAATAATCGCAAGTGCTTCGCGGTGAATTTGCGAGTAATTTTTCTCGGCGGCAGTTAGCGAGCGCGACGCATAAGCTACCGGCCGCTCGCCGCCCGCGCCCGGCTGTGACAGCACGCCCCCCACGCCCCGCGCGCTCGCGTCACATGTTACTATTAAAGGTTTATTTGGGTCATAATGAACCAATACTTCCGTACCCATTAATTCCCGTTTTATTTGTACAAAGGCCCGTCCGCATTGTTCGTCCCAGAACCATTCGACCCCCTTACGTAACAGATTATTCAATGGTACTAAAAGTGAACTAAAGTTTCTGATAAACTTCGAAAAAAAATTTACCATACCTATAAACGATCGCAATTCGCTAACATTGCTGGGAGTTTGGATTTTGTTAATAGCCTGAACCTTTGACTTATCCGCCTTAATACCGTCCCTGGATACTACATAGCCCAAGTAAGTTACCTCGTCTACAAAAAATACGCATTTTTGTTTCTTTAGTCTCAATCCATTTTCCGATAGCCGCTGGAAGACTAACTCGAGTGCCCGTAAATGCTGGTCTTCTGTGCGGCCCCCTATTATGACGTCGTCTAGAAATACCTGTACATTAGGTATGTTGCCTAATAGTTTGGTCATAATACTTTGGAAAATGCCTACACTTGATGACAATCCGTACACTAACCTATTGTATTGAAACAGTCCCCGGTGTGTGTTTATTACTGTATACTTCTTGGAGTCATCTAGTTCAACCTGGTTATAGGCCTGAGATAAGTCTATCTTGCTAAAATACCGAGCACCATTAAGGCCCACTAACACATCCTCAATCTTCGGAAGTGGATACCTATCGATCAGCAAGACGGGATTAAGAGTCGCTTTGTAGTCCGCACAAATTCGTAACGTACCGTCAGCCTTAGTTACCGGTACGAGAGGCGACGCCCAGTCGGAGCAGTCAACAGGCTCGATGACGCCGGCGCACAGCATAGCGTCTAACTCGTTGTCGATGCGCTCGCGCAGCGCGTAAGGCACCGGTCGCGCCCGGTGGTACACCGGCGTCGCACCGTCTCGCACTCGCAACGTCGCCGTACCGCCCGTGTACCGCCCCAGGCCTCCACTGAACAACTCCTTATACCTGTCAAGAATATTACGTATTCCCTCATTTACATGAACAAAATTATTAAGGTCATCTATCTTATTACATAAGATTTTAGGTATATCAATTCGAAGCTCAGCCAGCCATTGCCTTCCCATAAGTGAGGTAGTACCATTTTTAATAATAAACAACTCTAATTGTTTTACATGATCCAAATAACGGACTTGAGGCTTAATTATACCTAACGGTTTAATTTTCGTACCATCATAGAATTTTAATACAGTGTCATCACTTTCAATATCTAAATGTGAAAAATACTGTTTATAGGTACCGTAATTTACACACGAAATAGCCGTTCCGGTATCTACCTCCATACTTATTACTTTATTATCGATACAAATCTCGACACTTACTGGCTTATAATTATTTAGCCCAATGAGGTTTAAATTCTCCTCCATGTCATCCCCGCACTCGCTGGACTCGTGTCCGGTGTCCCCGAAATATACGCCTTGCCTCTGGGCTCCGCGACGGTGAGCAGGCCCCCCTCGTGATGGTTGCCCACTGAACCCTGGGCACACTCGACGCAAATGCCCTGTCTGCTGACATCTACTGCATGTGTACTCGCGAAAACGACACCTTGAATAGTCATGGTTTGTAGCCCCGCACGCTCCGCAGTTCATGCCCACCGTTGGGCGAGGCGCGCTCCGCGCGCTCGTCCCGCGCGTCATCGAACTCGCCTGCCTCGCGCTCGCACCGCCGGGCCCGCGGCCGCTGCGCCCCGCGGTCGGCGTCAGTGCATGTACCGCACTCGTGCTGCCGCTGCCAGACTCCACTGAATTCGCTGTCGAAGCACATTCCACCAAAGCTGCGTTTCTCTCCGCTGCTTCCAATGAGCTGGCTAACTTCACCGCTCTGACAAAAGTTACAGAGTCATCCTCCGCAAACAACCGTTGCCTGATGACGTCACTCCTGAGTCCGCAAATAAATTGGTCGCGCAGACTTTCGTTTAGGTTGTTACCAAACTTGCAATACCGAGCCAATTTCTTTAGTTCTGCCACATAGGACGCCACATCCTCCCCAAGTTCTTGTCTCTTTTGCCTGAACCGGTACCGCTCAGCCAACGAAGAAGGCGTCGGTTGTAAGTGCTGACGCAATAATTCAACTGCGTCAGTGTATGTGAGCTCCGACGGCTTCTTTGGGCTCGATAAATTAACCAATAGTTCGTAAGCTTCGTCTCCTACTGTTGCAATCAAAGTCGGCAATTTTAAATCGTCCGTTACTTTATTTACTTTAAAGAACATGTCCAATCTATCGATGTAGGAAGACCACTGTCCCGATTTCACATCAAACTCACTTAACCGGCCGATCGACATTGTTTACACTTTTCCACTCACTGTTTCTAAGCACGCGAATTATTATTTTATTAGCCTGTCGCCACTGAAGTATAGGTATCAGCTGGGAGCACAATGAAAGAGGCGTGTGTGCGGCTCGACAATTTATTCCGGACTGACGTCACATGAACCAACTTATAACTACCCGATACTTATTTAATAGAAAGCTAAGTACCCACTTATACACTACACCACAGGATAGGTGAAACGCCTTTGTTTTTGTATTTTGTATTTTTGACAACTTCAAAGTACAAGGGGGGCAACTCTGAAATTCTATTTACGAAGTTCGTTGCATACCTTCTCTCTCACTCTCAAGATAATGATTATTAGTATGAGCGGAACAGCACGAAGCGAACCTCGAAAATCGAATATTGGAGAATAGGGCCTGACATTGACAATTTGAAATTAACGTCAGTTTTTTTTTCTATTGAGAAAAGACAAAGGGATAAGTGTGTATTCTGTGATAGTATCGGAGTTACGCCCTTTTAGAATAAGCACAAATTAATAAATTAATAATAAATTAAATACAAGCCCTAGCGAAAAAAATTTACTGTCAGCATGTTCATATTTTCAAACAAAATACAGAGAACCATTAAAACTATAGGCTCAGAAATATGAAATGTTGTCAATTATGATTAACTGTAATAAGTGCCAGCACTTCAATAATGCATAGTTGATGATCGTTGATCGGTTGTAGGGATCTGTAGGGTCCAAACAGAACCATATTTCGCTCTGTGTCCCTACAATATGCATGACTGTGGCCACGTAAATAATAAACATTAGAAAATTTAATATGGCCTATCCCATACAATTTACACTAATTACTTTTCTACCATTGTATGGAAACGGGTCTATATTTTATCCCATAAAATTGAAGTTCCGAATACAATACAATAACTCTTTATTGAACACCACATATAACAATCAAAACAGAGAAAAGGTATACAGAAGTAATAAGGTAACAATAGGCAGCCTTATCGCTACATAGCGGTCTCTACCAGGCAACCAATGTATTTTAGTTTGTCATAAAGCGTTTTATTTCTGAAACAGTGATGTTTTGTTTTAGAATCGATAGTAAACTAACCTAACCTAATACATTCTGATGACTTTTCTACAATATCTGAAAAATGCACGATTATACCAATAAAATATTAGACCAATAAAATTATGACTAACGATTGTTATGACCAATGAAAATTATGGGAGACACAAAGGGATCCGTATGGAAACATTTTGTTAATCTCAATTAAAAAATGTCTGAAATAACAGTACCAGGCCAAATGCATTTGATTGCACATTCTCGGGTAATTTCGGCTTTGAGCGTTGTTTCGCTCTAACTTACGTGACGCCAATTGTCTCTTTCCAAAGACCGAACTGCAATCTTTATGGCCTGGTACTGTAACCTGCTTGCTTATTCCCTACTAGCTTCAGCCTGCGACATCGTCCGCGTAGAATTAGCAATGATTTAACATGTTTATCGTTATCCCGCGGGAACTATGCAATTTTCCGGGATAGAAAGTAGCCTATGTTTCAATCTAGGGTACCAGCTATCTTCGTTCCAAATTTTATCCAAATCCGTCCAGTCGTTTTAGCGTGAAGAAGGAACAAACATACACACTCACATCGTCACATCGTCACTCACAAACTTTCGCATTTATAATACTACTAGCTGTTGCCAGCGACTTCGTCTGCAAAGCGACTTCGTCTTTTCCGGGATAAAAAGTAGCCCATGTGCTATTCCAGACTTTTCTCTATCTATGTGCCGAATTTCATCCAGATCCGTTGGGCCGTTCTGGCGTGATTGAGTAACAAACAAACATCCATCCATCCATCCATACTTTCGCATTTATAATATTAGTTAGATTAGTAGGATTAATTTTAAGATATGACGTATTTCCTTCTGGTATGGTCTTTCCGAATGCGCTGGTAGTTTCAAAAAAAGTCTTGTAAGAGACCCTTGGCGGCCTCATCATCTTCGTCAGCCTGAAGACGTCCAATGTTGAAACAAAGGCCTCCCCTTTCGTACACCATAACGCAACGGCAACTCGCCACCTATACCCACCGGTTTCCCGCAACTTTCACGATGTCGTCGGTCCACCTAGTGGGAGGCCTGCCAACACTGCGTCTTCCGGATCGCGGTAGCCAGGCCGCCACCTATTGCGGCCTATTTGCCGAAATCTGAAAATAAAAAATAAAAAGCGACGGGTAGCACTCCGGGAGTGCCGGCAGAAGTGAAAACAGCAGCTTAGATTCGATTTTAATGTTGTAACCTCCATGACGCTCAAGACGCGTACCGTACTGGCCGCTTACAAAAAAAACGTACGTATTATCTATATTGACAGACCTCTAACAATGTGCTGATGCCCTAGTACTTTTGTTTCACGACTCAACAAAAAACACTTCATAAATCGAACGCGATTCATTCGTATTTCAAAATAAGCTCTTAGAGGATCCTGATATCCTGGTACTTAAACTCTCCCTCCGTCTTACGTCTGTCGCGAAATCATTTTTACCCATCCCAAAAAGCGCTCAGCGCCGCTAGAGAAGTCTTCATTCAAAAATGAGCGAATATCCAATTCAACCGTGTGTCACCAACACAATCCTTTGCGGCTCGCCTGCGTCGTAAATACGGCGGGCAGGAGTACTAAACAAGATAGCAAAAAATTACCCTGCGCTGCGACAAATCCACTTAATGAAACCGTACCTTTAAGGGTAAATTATCGTTGTCCACTTGAATGCTCGATTGCATGATACTGGCTGGCTAAAAAAGCCTGTTGTTACCTTTTTTGTTGTGATGAAAATATCACGTGGTAATTATATACCGGGTGTCACAACTATACGGGTGTGTCAACTATAATTTCGTATTTCGTATAGGTACTCATCATGTTTCGTACTCTAATTATTACTTAAATAGAGTGAAAATAGTACATTGTGCACCGAGGGTGGTAAGAAGAGGATTGCTAAAGAGAGTATAGTAATCCCTTACTGCCCTAATCACATTAGGAAAAAAATAGACAAAAAGCGTTTAGTATTCAAGCTTGACAGTCCTACCATGTTACCAATTTTCGAAATGAAATTAAAAAAAAAGTTTATTAAATAAGTAAAATGTTACTATAAGTCGAGCAGATACTTGGGGTAGGTCTAATGTCCGGCAGTAGACGACTTCAGGCTGATGATGATGATGATTAAACATGTAATATTTTAAAGAGGTAAGTACGTCAGCGTCACGAATGAATATTCGTTTTTTTTTTTTTTATGTGAATAGGAAGGCAAACGAGCAAGTGGATCACCTGATGGTAAGCGATCACCACTGCCCATAGACACCCGCAACCCCGGAGGGATTTCAGATGCGTCGCCAACCTAGAGGACTTAGATGAAATGCCTCTTGTGCCCGTAATTTCCCCGTTCCTCCTCCTCGTTCGTCGTTCGTTTTATTACTGCAAAAATGACTCTAAATCGAGGTGTCACAGATTCTTCACTCTTTGGAATACATGCGAAAATACGGCTCCACGAAAACGCAGTGACAAATTCAATATGCGTTCAAAAGACAACACATTGACAACAATATGCATGCAGAACGCATAAGCGTATGCATGTATGGATGCAACGGATTACAATAAAAAAACGCTTATGTACCAAATGTGGTTTCAACTTATGTGCATAATTTGGGGTCTGAGGCGCCTTGAACGTTACATATGATTATACGTCGGTCATCGGGGAAGGTATTTCGTTCAATGACCTTACGTTTTTGTTGATCACACACACATATAAAAAATACACCGGGTAGCACTCCGGGAGTGCTAGTAGAATTGAAAACTACACACACGCACACTCGCGCAACTAGAAAAAAATACACGAGATTTGAATTGCGGACACCTGAGAGAACACCCTGTTATTCCACACCTCATACATACGTTAAAGCGACGAAATCAACGTACACTTCAAAAATCGAACGCGACTAGCTTCATTCGTATTTCAAAATAAGCTCTTAGAGGATCCTGATATCCTGGTACTTAAACTCTCCCTCCGTCGTACGTCTGACGCGAGTCAAACATTTTTTTACCCATCCCAAAAAGTGCCCAACGCATTTAAAGAAGTTTTAACTTCAAAATAAAAACAGCGTGACTTATGTATTCTCCATTTCAATCAATTTAAACGCTTTCGTAAACAAACAAGTCCCCTCAAGTTAATATAAAATTTAAATATACCTAATTATATAATAATAGTATGAATGCTTTCGAATGCCATGAGATATCTAGTACATCAATACGCCGCGGCTTGAACTTGAAAACAGTTTTAAAACCATAGACAAAACGGTATTGAAGTAGTACCTACAAGATGATTCCGGAAATGACAACGAGCTAAATACAAAAGTGACGACTAGCGGCACAATAAGATTTATCATTAATGTTGGTGGCAATTACAGCCTATTCTTTACAGAATCCCAGCTCCGTCCTCGCAGCCAAGGGCCTTAATGTGCCTCCTTCAGCCTCTCACTCTTACGGACGCTGCTCTTATGACTGAGATCTGCAGGCTTATTACGTAACTCGCTCGCGATCACCATCGACTTCATTTTGACAGTTCATTCCCGATTCGATTCGATTCCCGGCCATAGCTTTACTTTTCGGATTTTTTTATGTGTTCTAATTTTCAGTGTCGTTTAGAAATTGACAGTTCATGTTTGGGCTGACAATTGGCATCGGAATCAGCTAGCTGTCACATTCATACAAGAACTGTCAAAATGAACACGATGGCGATTGCGAGCGAGTTACGTAATAAGCTATCTGTACTTTTACTTTTAGCCAGTAAATTACTTGAGAATATTCCTTCCCCCATTTCTCATTTAATTTTGATGCAGTTTCTTTTAAGAAGCTGTTTCCAGTGAGATATCTATAATCCTTCAAAATACCGGTGCTGTCCTAATTGCTTACAATGAGTTATTGTGTGGAAATTTTATTGAAATGACTTTTTTAACAAAGATGTTAAAATCGATTGGAATAGTGAATAGTTTTACCACCACATTCATAGGCTAGTCATGAAGATACTTCAAAATTCAAAAGTTCATTTTGCATTCAGGCCACCACCAAGGGCTCTTTTACATGTCTTTTTTTGAAACTACCAGCGCATTCGGAAAGACCATCATTTCCAAGAATCTTGCCTTAACATCATTTTTTTTCAGAATAAAATCAATTTACAACAATACTCAAATTGTACTTAAATTATAATACTTTATAAAAAGGATGTATAATGTCCCCAAGTTAACTAGGTACTTACTTACCTTAAATTATATTAGAGATGTATAAAATCTCTACTGGTCAAAGTGAAACAAAATATACGAAAAAGAAAGAAAAATAACTAATAAAAATAATTTTTCTCAAACATGCGGCGGCGGGGCGCGGGGAACATGGCGCGAGCAATAGTTTGTTCAAATGGCATGTTTAAAAAATTAAAAAAGCGGCTAATTAAACAATTTTTACTTGATTTCCTCGCATTGCTTGAGAAAAGCACTATACAATCCTCGGCCGGAAACAGGGATTGCAGGACTCGCTTTATCCGGCCTCGTCTACGACTCGGCCGCGTACCCCAATCTCGTCATGCAATCCCTTACTTCACGGCCTCTGCAGTAATGTACTATAACTTCAGTGGAGGTATAGGTTTTTTTTAAACATTAACCGATTTTAAATGTGAATAAAATAACAATTGATGAACGGAGTTTGATGCGACGTTGTTTGGGACACCCAATGTAACCGACGGCGAAGATATCAAGAGAAATGCAAATTCAAAACATTTTTTTTTTAATTGTAAGTAATTTCTTTATTATTCTTAGCTTCTATAGCAGCAAATATAAAACATTAAGTGTTACTGCCACGCGATCAAGACATCAACCTTTTAAAAGAGTGATTTCATACAAAAACGGGCATTAACATTAAATTTATAATATTACTTCCCGTTGACATTGATTTAAGGTCCGACAACACAGGTGCGTAAAAAGACGTTGAAGGTGCGTATACGCAACAAAATGTATGAAGAAACGGTGAGAAAACGTGATGCCTACGACACGTCACTGCGTATACGCGGCGGTGTGGTCGCACCTTAATAAAATAAAACTAGTAGCGAGGTCCCACAACCCACAACCCACAACACAATTAAAAAAAGACTGCAAAAATCACTGACTTCCATTTTTAATTATACTAACTAACGGATCGTTTCCGCCAATCGCAGTTAATTTTTTTACTAGTTCCTGCCCGCGATTTCGTCTGCGTAGAATTATACATATAAAAAAAAAAGAATTTCTGCCTCCTAGCTGAATGTGACGAACGCGTAAGGGCGCGAAACAAATATCAAAAATACTCAATTTGAATATAGCATAATATAAGGTACATTTTTGAAAAATGAAAAAAAAACTTAAAACAATTTATGTAAACTTTCTCTAAATGTATGGAAAGAAACTTTAGACAATTCTATATTATTATACCTAGTAACGGTTAAAGGAATCACAAGATTATATTATACTGCTGTTGCCCGCGACTTCGTCTGCAAAGAATTCGTTTATCGCTATCCCGTGGGAATTTTCCGGGATAAAAAGTAGCCTATGTGGTATTCCAGACTTTCCTCTATCTATGTGCCGAATTTCATCCAGAATCATTGGCCCGTTCTGGCGTGATTGATTAACAAACATCCATCCATCCATTCATCCAAACTTTCGCATTTATAATAGGTACTACTAGTTAGACTAGTTAGATTGTCACTTTGGCCTTGGATTTCGGAACAAACAAGGAAGCAGCACCATAAAGACGGAAACGGGACGCACCTAATAGCCTTCGTCACCCTGACACACTATACATATACAACATACATATGTATATAACACTTCAAGACGTCCGCTGTCTCAACTCCATCCGGCAATTCGTGTTATAGTTTCATAGAAACAATTTTTGATTGCGGAATGTTATGAATATAAATTAAGTTCGGATTACTTATAAACACTTGTACAGAGAACAAAAGGGTTTGGAGCGGTAACAGGAAATGCTAAAAGAATATTGGAATGGTTGTCGTTGGTTTTGTTTTTTTGAAGTGTTGTTTAATGGTTTGAAGTGGCGCGTATTTGGGTGCTTATAAACTTAAGCAAGATTTTCAATCAATCAGTCAATCATTTATTCACCAGAACATGTGGTATTTACATAGATGGTATTTTAAGTATCAGTCCCTTAATACATTAAGTGGTCAAATTCTATATAAATTAATTTAATTATTACTTCCATTAAATAATAAAAAAATAAAATAATAAAACAATAAAGTAGAAAACAATCAAATTATAATGTCTAAATTATTCATTAAATTATAAATTCAAAATAAAATTTAATTATACAATGTCAAATTATCAGATTAATCAATTTATCAATTATTATTATTTTATTTTTATAACTTGCTTTTCACCGCGGCTTTGCCTCCGCAATTTTTTTTTTAATATGTGTTTCTTCGATGCTGGTCTAGGACTAAAGAAAAAACATAGAATGTACCAGTTGCTTCTCTTTCCGCGCATATAGTAAAAGCCCATCGAGGGAATGGGCGAAAATCCTAGGAATAATACTCTAGGCGATGCGGCTAGCAACCATCACTATTTTGATTCCCCTTCTCACTTATACGCCCATAATCATGCTAAACGTGGTCTTTAGGTCTTGTTACCTTAGGCTCTGTCTGTTAAGTTATAAAGACGTGACTTATTTGTGTGTATAATGTGTATAAGTATTTCAATATTTTATCACAGTTTCGTTTAAGCATTCCCTTGGACTTCTACAAGTATTTCAAAACTATTGCAAATTAGATTTTTGTATGTATGTATGTAAAACTCTTTATAAAACACATGAAAAAGATGAATACAGGAAAACATAACTGCACAAAGACGAACTTATCTCTAAAAGGGATCTCTTCCAGTTAACCTTTGAACGATCGACAGGACATAGGTATTAAGCAAGAGGAGACACAGAAAAAGTAAAAGAAGTGATCAAAATCTAAAATAATCCTAAATACATAACAGGTATAGATTTTTTTTTAGAGTTTTATTAGAGATAGAGATTTTTATTTGTAAACCATTAAAATAAAATTATAAACAGTCAAATTGGTGCAGTCGTTTTCGAGTTTTAGCGAATTTAAAACTGCTAGCTTTTTACGTAACTCGCTCGCAACCGCCATCGTCTTCATTTTGACAGTTCATGTATGGGCTGACAATTGGCATTGGAATCAGCTAGCTGTCACATTCATACAAGAACTGTCAATTTTGACAGAACGTGATGGCGATTGCGAGCGAGTTAGACAATTAGCCTACTGATTGTTTACCTGTGTCTCATGAAGTACCTATAGGAAAACCAAATATGGAAGTGTTAGAAAAAGACAAAACACTTTTTAACATGTGGAAACACGTGGATCAGGACAGAGAAAAAGATCAAGAAATTGTACGTACTCTTTCTCCATAGTATAAAACAAAGTCGCTTTCTCTGTCCCTATGCATGCTTAAATCTTTAAAACTACGCAACGGATTTTGATGCGTTTTTTTTTAATAGATAGAGTAAATCAAGAGGAAGGTTCATGTGTATAATACATGCATAATATACCGTGCGAAGCCGGGGCGGTTCGCTAGTCGGTAATAAATACGCCTCGGATTATGGATGTCATGAGAGGCGGCGATTGCTTTCCGTCAGGTGACATGTCTACTCGTTTTCCCTTAACCCCGTGATACGTCGTATATAATTATCGAGAGCTCGTTTATATTAAGATTATCACAGTCAACATCTCATATCATGTCACGTCAACAGCACGATGTAAGCGATGTTTAAATTAAACGTCTAATCACTAATCTAATCTGAGAGTGGTGGTTAATTATGTCTAAAGAGCTATTGACCAATTGGTTTTATTTATCGTGCGCCAATTATAAAATATACCCTAGTTAGCACGCACGCGTCACTCATTGTTGTCTTTTTGTTTCGTTGTTTTTATTTTATTAAGTCTCACAAACCACTCAGCCTTCAACGCTCGGTGGAATGATGATTGTTGTCAGTTTTTTTACAATACCATGGTCTGGTTTGGTTGATCAAGTTGTTGGCAAAAACTGGTCAGTCAACGCGAGCGGCGCTATATAATGTACTTAATCAAAGCCAAGTCGAAGTGAGGATGGAATATTAATTTTTTTTTATGGTGTGAACGGAATTGGCGAAAATGTGACAATAGTTGTTTTTATCAGCTTAAGTAGTATCATTGCGCATGAGCAATTGCAAAGCGCCAGGACTGCTCCGTGACAAAGCACTGGTTTTATTAATTGGTAACGATCTTCACGTAATGTAAAATTATTAGTTTTATAAAATTCATCCATTGTGGGATAGGTAAAGGAATTATTGTCCATTCAGCCACATTAAAGGTTGTAATGCCGGTTCACTGTTTTTGAATAGTTTTTTTATAATGTGCTTACAGCACTTGATGGTCCCAACGGAAGACCAGCGCTGGCTGTTAAAGCCAGCATTATGCCGAGGTGGGACCATTTCGTGATGTATGTTCTCATGTTTTTACTTCTTTTTTGTAATTCATGCTATAATGTCACGAATGTTGTTTGTTTATTTGTTCGTCTACTGATATCCTGATTATTATTATTTTTTTTTTTTTTTTTTTTTTATTGATCCTGTGTACACTAATATTAATAAATAGCTATGCTGCATGCATGTGCAGTCTCTTAATATTTGTATGCCTTATGGCAAGCATAATGAATAGTGATACAAAATTTATGTAACATCTTTAACAATTACCTATGTTAGCAAATAAATGATTGATTGATTGATAAAATGTTTTCTTTCTTTCTTTCTTAAGTTCCCATAATTATAATAATTATTTTTACACTATTGTATTATTATACTTACTGGCTGGGCGCTGTGACACGAAGTGAATTTTAGCCTCCCACACCAGATTTTTCCATGTCTTGCGATCATGAGTTAGCTCTCGCCAGCCATCGACTCTGAGATCCATAAGATCCCTCTGGATCATATCGCTCCAACGGACGGCCTGTCGGTTTAAACGCTACTGACGGATAAAGGGTGCGACCAAACCGCCGCGTATACGCAGTGACGTGTCGTATGCGTCACGTTTTCTCACCGTTTCTTCATAGATTTTGTTGCGATTCCGTAACGTCACCGTTTTTAAGGCGGCGGCGTGGCCGCACCCTAAGTATGCTCTCTTCACGGCTCGATCCTCATCCGAAGGATTGCGACAGCGTTTTGTTTTCAGCCTTACCATGACGTCTCAATGCGATTAAATTAAGACAGTTCAGGTATAAGTGCCGGCACGTAAGTCTAATCTGACCTTGTATGCGCAGAAGTATAAAATAGGGTATCCGTGGGTGCGCAGATCCCCTCCACGTGACTCGTCATCGTTAGACTTACGTGCCGGCACGTATGTAACATGATTCGATGGACTTTTACTATCAGCGTGAAAAGAGATGCAACTAGTACATTCTATATATTTTTTCTTTTCCAGACAAGCATATAACAAAAATATACATATACATGTAGTAACATAACATAATTATGCATCACGTAACGACTAACAGATGTCGCTGTTCGAAAAGTTTCTCTGAATCATTTAGCGCGGTAACTGCGCTCGCGCATACAGATGGTCTTGATCAGGCAGAGGCGTGCGCGTGCGCACAGAATGTATATCGCGACGCGGTGGGTCCCGTTGGCCATTGTCACCTAATGGGACATATCAACAGATAATGGTATCTTTAACAGCTGATTCAACGACACTACGTAAAATATCCATAATGTAGCTCGTATCATAATAAATAAATGATGTCTTAACCTTTTATTTTAGTGTCACTTTTTCTTATTATAATTTAGCAATAACCTTAACTATAACTAAATTCAAATTGGGGACGTTTTGGAAAAAGGTCAGGTCAAATACCCGAAACAGACGAGCATGTATGAAGAGATTGATGAATGTGGATGAAGCGAAAGCGGTATCTCAGGATCGTAGCAAGTGGAACAAAGTAGTCTCTGCCTACCCCTGTGGGAAAGAGGCGTGACGGTATGTATGTATGTATAACCGACGACATCGACAAAATTACTGGGATATATATAGTATATTATATAGTACATAAAACACCAGTGGCGTGGCGTCAAGTATATCAGAAGGCAAGCCGAAGGGAACTTAACTGGCCTTTTCCTCTAATTCTGCACAATAAATTGCCCAACTGCCTTAAAATAGGCAAGCCGGTGGAAATCGAGTTCTATGGACGCCACGCCACTGTAAAACACATTAATTTTTACACATTTTTTTTATCATTAATTTATTTTTTTGTATTGTATTGTTGTATAGTTTTACATAGTATGTAAGTTATCTAGGTAGTTAATGTCGTGCCAGACGCTCTGGCGACTCGTTTGTTTACATTATGATGTTCTCAGAACGCCTTAGGAAGTGATGATGGCATTGACGGCCTACAATCTACAATACGTGGAATGTTGGCACGGAAATAAAATTTACATACATCGTCCCACTGCTCGGCACAGGCCTCCTTGCAGAATGAGAGGGCTTCGGCTATAGTTCACGCGGGCCCAGTGCGGATTGGGAACTTCGTACACACCATTGAATTGCTTCGCAGATGTGTGCAGGTTTCCCTCACCGACAAGCTCACGGTAAAAACTCAGAGGTGCGAGCCCGGGATTCGGACCCACGACCCTCTGCTTGAGAGGCCACAGGTCAAAATAGGCTACCACGACTCAAGATGCTTACATGTGATATCGCAATTATAATCGACAGTATTCTTATATGGTAATTAGGGTTCCGGGGGAAAAGGGTGCTAGGGTGACCCTGTAACCTCCGTTGTTTATCCAGATAAAAAAAAAATTTTTTTTGCTTACGCGACGCTTACGGTTTACGGTTTTTTGTAGACGTAACTTTAATTTCAGGTACTAAACCCGACAGCATCTCGAAAAATCCTACTAATATTATAAATGCGAAAGTTTGTGAGTGACGATGTGAGGATGCGACGATGTGAGTGAGTGTGTATGTTTGTACCTTCTTCACGCTAAAACTATTGGACGGATATAGATAAAATTCGGAACGAAGATAGCTGGTACCCTAGATTGAAACATAGGCTACTTTTTATACCGGATAATTGTATAGTTCCCGCGGGATAGCCATAAACATACCAATTGCTAATTTTCTACGCGGACGAAGTCGCGGGCAGAAGCTAGTTGATTATAAACTTTGATGCGGACAGCTTACAGACTTACTTACGTGCCTACGTACACTACGTACAGTGATAATCAAACAAAACCTTGTAAAAAAGACAGGTACCATCACAGACAGGAAATTTTCGATATGTACCTAATTTATTTTATTTTTATCATTCAAAGTGCATAAAAAGGTCAAAGGTCAAAACACTTTGGGCCTGTTTCACCACTTTCTGCTAAGTTCCAGTTATTTTAAGTGTCCGTTATCTATGATGACGTCTCTGTCTGTTTCAGTATTGTGTTGACATAGTCATAGGTACTAACCTAAAAAATCCGACATCGCATGTAAACATTGTTGTTTCTCTTGGAAAACAACTTCTTTCTCCTCTTGTTTTTGCTTGAACAGCTTTCGCACATTACTTTTTATTGTTTTACGGCAATTATAAATGAAAAATAATTGAGTTCACAAAATACTGACAAATCAAACCAGAGTAAATAATGTTGCCATATTAAAACTTTAAAAAAATCCAGGTCACGCTATCGTTTGCTAGGCTCTAGACGATACGGTCTCAGGTTATTGTCTGGCAAGCATGTGACATTAATTGTCAAGGATCTAACACCTCAGCTTTGAAAGAACAAAAACATTCATCATGCTCCCCGTGAGTAGCGGAGGCAAATGGTTTTTTTGAAGTGAAAAATGTAAAAAATGGTAAACTCGCGTCAGGCGTAAGACGGAGGGAGAGTTTAAGTACCAGGACATCAGATCCTCTAATTTCATTGAAAGTAACGCATGTAGGCTTATCTAACTCGCTCGCAATCGCCATCGTGTTCATTTTGACAGTTCATGTATGGGCTGACAATTGGCATCGGAATCAGCTAGCTGTCACATTCATACATGAACTGTCATTTCAATCCGATGCCGAGTGTCAAAATAGTTACACAATTCCCACCCTGATTCAATACGCCAGTTTTATATTTTTATTCGACTGAGGTGAAGCCCGAAGGGGGGTTATTCTTTTATGTGTTCTCGTCTTAGTATAAATACGTACAATTGGATGTCTCCTATGAATTTACTACACTTTTCTAACAATGTGCCGTAGCGTACAATAATACTACAGGACGTATGTTATATTTATAAACAACATTATGCCGATGGCGCAATTCTCATTGTATCGATGTTTAGTTTAAGAATGGTGATGTAATGATTACCTAACAACCCAGTTTATTGGAATACTGTTAATTGTCTCTTTTAGTTCTGTATTGTGTAAAAAAATGTTTTTATATTACATGCATTGTCTGTGGTGTAAGGAAGTTTCCTAAGAACTAGTTTTATTATGTGCTTAGAATGGGATTATAATTATGCTGATCTTATTTTGAATGATACGTTGTAGAAACGTGCTACAAAATGGTCAGAGGCCTTACCATTACGTCCTAATTCCGACTCTGTTCAAGTTTTAGCTGTCACTTAGGGTAGTGGCAGACAGACAGATAAATGGATGATCTTATAAAAATATTCACTGGGCAGCGTTCGGGAAGCTTCGCAGTGGCTTTTCGTCCAAATTACCGCAGTGTTTGAAGTCAAAAGTCTTTGACCAGTGTGTGTTGCCAGTGATGACATATGGATCTGAAACATGGGCGCTAACGATGGGCCTCATGAGGAAGCTCAAGGTCACTCAGAGGGCTATGGAGAGGGCTATGCTCGGGGTTTCTCTGCGAGATAGAATCAGAAATGATGATATCCTCAGTAGAACTAAGGTGACCGACATAGCCCAAAGAATTGCGAAACTGAAGTGGCAGTGGGCGGGGCACATTGCTCGCAGGACCGATGGCCGATGGGGTCAGAATGTTCTCGAATGGCGTCCGCGGACCGGGAGACGAGCTGTTGGTAGGCCTCCAACAAGATGGAGCGACGACCTGATCAGCAGGCTTATTACGTAACTCGCTCGCGATCGTAATCGTGTTAATTTTGACAGTTCATGTATGGGCTGACAATTGGCATCGGAATCAGCTAGCTGTCACATTCATACAAGAACTGTCAAAATGAACACGATGGCGATTGCGAGCGAGTTACGTAATATTATGCTAGCAGGATCGCGGGATCGCGGTGGATGCGGAAGGCACAGGACCGGTCCGAGTGGAGAGCCTTGGGGGAGGCTTGTCCAGCAGTGGACGTCTTTCGGCTGATATGATGATGATGATGCTAAAAATATTTCGAAATTATCGTAGAATTTTTCGCTTGCTGTTTTTCATGCTCTTAGTTTTCTTTTATTAACGGTGGTTTAGCATTAGATCGTGTTTGATGGATCATTAATAATTTGATGGTCCGCCGCACTCGACACTTAAATAACGTTTACGAGACATCTTGGCTTCAATTAAATACCTCTTTAGTTTGCTAAAGGATCGTAAATCTTGTTTAGACGCTTTGAGTTCTTTAATTTCAATAAAAGTGTTACACGCTTCATAAATACTTGTTGGTGCCCGAGGCTTCGTTTGCGGGGTATTCGTTTTATTCCTGCGGGAAGTATACCTTCTGGGAAGGAAACTATCCTATGTTTTTCCCAGTATCTTAAACTATATCCACACCAAATTTTACGCGTGAGAGCGTAACAAACAAAGCAACTCACATTTGTAATGTTAAGTTAGGTTTAGGATTAGGATTGTTAATTTGTTGTCAACTTAGTTGTGTTGGACGAACACCGCATAAGATATTACAAATATTACAATACGCTAACGCCGTAAGGTAGGTACAAATCTAACTAATATTATAAATGCGAAAGTAGGTATGGATGGATGGATGTTTGTTTGTTACTCAATCACGCCAGAACGGCCCAACGGATCTGTATGAAATTTGGTACATAGATAGAGAAAAGACTGTATTAGCACATAGGCTACTTTTTATCCCGGAAAATTGCGTAGTTCCCGCGGGATAGCGATAAACGAATTCTTTGAAGACGAAGTCGCTGGCAACAGCTAGTATATACATACATACACAAATCACGTCCCCATCCCTTACGGGGTAGACAGAGCCTAAGACAACAAGACCTAACCTAAAGGCCACGTTCTGCATGATTGTGGGCGCATAGGTGAAAAGAGGAATCAAAATAGTGAGGGGTTGCTCGCATTTAAGATATTCGCCCAATCCCTCGATGGGCTACCATCTGCGCGGGAAGAGAAGCAGTGTACATTCTTTGTTTCTTCTTTACTCCCAGACCAGCATGGAAGAAAGAGAAAAAGAATGTATTTACCCAGTGGTATGCCCAAAAGCGTACTTCCTCGTTAAGTAGCAACGCTAATTGCTTGATAGAGACGGTTAAACTACTCAACAAGTATGTTTAGTGTAAGTTTTCGGTCACAAAATACGTCTCGACCGCGTTTGCGTTAAAATGTCAAATACTATGAAAAATTTTAGTTGCCGTTTCGATCCGCAAGTGGCGCTGCCAATTATTCCATAGTAATTGAGACGTTTACGTGAGCGCGTTCGAGACGTTTTTATATGCGAAAACTTACACTAGAGGCTCTGTAGGCTTGTTGTCTAACTCGCTCGCAATCGCCTTCGTGTTCATTTTGACAGTTCATGTATGGGCTGACAATTGGCATCGGAATCAGCTAGTCACGTTCATACAAGAACTGTCAAAATGAACACGAAGGCGATTGCAAGCGAGTTAGACAATAAGCCTACTGATCATGATATGATTTGGTGGAGGTATTTTGAGACGCTGGGGTTACCAGTTACAAATTTCAAAAGTCCTGCCAAGATTCCTGATTTTCGGCCAAAATTCCTGACACCTTTTACTTAGTATTTGTTGATTTTTTAAATTCTTTCATTTGTCAATGTATGTTACGTTACGATTATTTATAAGTTAGGTACAATTTATGAAAGTCAGAAAGTTTATTATTTAAATAAAACAGTTAAGTTCTATGCTCGTAAAACTGCTACACCTTTTTTTTATTGTGATTAAATATAAAAGTTTACAGTGCGTAAATTTTTATTGTTTCGTTTAGGTATATGCCGAAAATTCCTGACATTTCCCTTTTCCGGGCGCATTCCTGACATATGTCTAAAATTAAATCAGGATAATTCCTGACATCTGGTCACCCTAGCTGGGTAGAACATAGGGTACCTAGTATCCAGGAAAATTGTATAGTTAGTAATGTAGGAAGTTTTATAAACTGAGGTCACACGATAAACGAAGACACCGCAGAGGAAGTCATGGTCATCTACTTAGTAATAAAATAAATCTTATTAGGTACTTACATTAGTGTTTATAACTAGTCGTTAGATTACAGCGCGGTTATTAAGCGAGAGTTAGCCTGATAAAAGTGATAAATATCTTATACTAGCTGTTGCCAGCGACTTCGTCTGCAAAGAATTTGTTTATCCCTATCCCGCGGGAACTGCGCAATTTTCCGGGATAAAAAGGAGCCTATGTGCTATTCCAGACTTTTCACTATCTATGTGCCGAATTTCATTCGGATCCGTTGGGCCGTTCTGGCGTGATTAAGTAACAAACAAACAAACATCCATCCATCCATCCATACTTTCGCATTTATAATATTAGTTAGATGAAAAGCAAGATACGAAATACAGCTGCTGTAAATTTCAGTCAATGTTAAAATCCAAACTTAGCGTTAAATTTTACAGAGTTACTTTGTTAATAACTTTAACCGTAATCGAAGTTTATGACCCACATTTGATAGAAAACCTATGAAAATGAAAGATACGACAAAATCGTTGTATGGCGGAGCCCCTCTTTTGCCCGAATTTCAAATGCCATAATGTAATGTTTGCCATAATGATCATTTGCCATAACCCTTTTTTTCTCTGAAACTGTAATTTTTTCAGGAGCATTGTAATGGCAATCCTGTAGAACTTTATAGGTTAGGTTAGGTTTGTTTCATAACAATCCTGAATAATTAACAAATAAAGAGAAAAAAGAGTTATGGCAAATGATCATTATGTCAAAGAATACATTTATGGCATATGAAATTCGGGCAAACGATAGAGACCCGTTGTATGGTGTTAACCGCCGCGTATACGCAGTGACGTGTCGTGGGTACGAGTAGGCGTCACGTTTTCTTACCGTTTCTTCAGACATTTTGTTGCGTATACGCACCGTCAACGTCTTTTATGCAGTGTTGCCACAACTGAGTTCCCGAAAGGTACATATCCAGCGCTGAAAAGGTACATTTTGGGATAAAAAGGTACTAACGGGTTTTTTTACTCAACTCATAACACAGCTTCTATCGCTCTCAGTGTTGCCACAACTGTTTGGTGGCGGTTAATAAAATGTTACACATAATTTTGGATGAGCACAAAAAGGTACGTAAACTGGACCCCATTACACATAATACATTGGAGCTGTGGTCGTCAAATGGTCCCAACGGAAGACCAGCGCTGGCTGCAAGGCCAGCAAATGCTGAGTTGGGACCATTTTGTGACAAATTATTTATTGATCTGCTGTATTATGTGTTTTTTTTATTGTGATGTTTTGTTTTGTCATAAATAAACTTTTTTCTTCTTCTTCTTCTTCTTCTTCTTAAATTGCGGCCCGCGGCAAAGTTAATTGTTTCAATTGTCAACTATACCTACATTGGATATCAATAGTTAATTATACCTCTTGAAGCGCCTTTACATACTCTGCGGCCCGGCCCTGGAACTCACATTGTCATATGTGGCCCTTGGCCAGTAAAGTGTGACGACCGCTGCATTGGAGTCTACAAAAGTACGTCAAATGTGTAAAATGTACGCTAACGGCAACACTGCTTTTACGCACGGCGGCAGGCGGACTACCCGCCCGCACCTCTCTCGGTCCCCTTTGGCGTCCTACCCCGCGCCCCTGTGCCGCACGGGCGAGTACTCATTTAAGCGGTCGCTTTATAACTTGATACGTTTTTCAAAATCAATATCCACGCCACGCGTCACTGTAGATGGGGATCTAGAAACTTTTTTACTCGTAACCATTCAAGGAAACCACGCTTTGGTATTCCCATTGAGCCACGGGCTTCAAAACTTTGATGGCCGTCGTAAAAGGATTCATTGGCTTCCGCGGAGCTGCTCAAACTTTAGTTTATCTTAGTTTTACGAGGGGAGCAAGTGCCTCGTCGAATATGCAGCGAGGCGAGACTATCTATATATAGGGGCTACAAAAAGTATACAGAACCATTGTGCTAGCAAAGGCAGAGCGGGACTCCTTTTTAGGACGGACTTCTCCTGTCAGCCTTAGATGGCTGTTACAGCTTATTTGAGGGCTTGAACGAACGAAAAAATATCGGATAAAACGATCAGCGGTGTAAAGACTATGATATGTTAAAAATAACGCTACCGAAGACATACAGGAGACTCAATTTTTTGTCGAACGACACGTTGTTTAACGATGTCATTATGGTATTGGTAAAATAAAGAGGTTAACACTATAAACAATAAGGGTGCGACCAAACCGCCGCGTATACGCAGTGACGTGTCGTATGCGTCACGTTTTCTCACTGTTTCTTCATACATTTTGTTGCGATTCCGTACCGTCACCGTTTTTAAGCGGCGCGGCGGTGTGGTCGCACCCTTAAGCCATAGTTCTTAATCTTTTTAGCAAGGTAGACCTTAAATCAAAGAAAAGATAACTTTAAATCGTGAAATAAAAGATAATTACAATAAAAAGAAAGATGTTACACATTTATGCTAAAAAAGTATTGACTAACTGACGCTCAAATCAAACCATAAATTTAGTACACTTATAAAAGTTTTATACAGGCTTTATCTGCAAAATTTTGTGCCAAAATCGAAGATATAAAGGTGTTATTACACTATATAACTCTTTTATAAGATATGAGCAAACTCTTAAATATCTAAGCAGAACCTAAATACGGGTTAAATGTTTGTTGGCTGGAACGTTGTTTCCACAGTAATTCCCTTCATGATGTAAAGATAAGAAAAAAGGACGGGTTTCTCGAAAGGTCTACGGGATATAGAATTAACTTACGGGGGCGAAGCCGCAGGTGTTAACTATCATCTAAAAAGAGCGTATATCAAAAATAAAGCGATCAAAAACTAGCTACTATCCTGTGTTATAAGGTTCCTTTTCCATTGTCAGTGCTTGTTGACTTACGTATATGATCGGCGTTGGGCGGTCCCGGCCGAGTTATTAATGGTTATTTTGTGTCTCGTTTTAATTTCGAATGTTTATGTGCTGTTCTTCTCTACGATATGATGTATGGTATCTCTGTTGCATACGATACACGTAGTGTGAATATAATCCGGGACAGGCAGGTTTTCAGCTGGCTTTAAAAAGGGAGGCTCTGTTTTTGACGTGTATTTATAAATTTGATATATTACTCGTTCCGCCGAGTGTGAAAACGCATTGATCGACTATTAGCTCTTATTGCTTTTTTGCCGGCGAAGGTTGGGTGGCCAGTACGTTTTTTTTTGGAAAAGCTAATAACTTTAGTAAATTGATACCGCGAATTGCGGCAACCCCAAGCGTCAGGAGTTTTGACAGGCATTTTTAAATTTCTATCTGGTAACCCTGAACGGACGTTCGCCCTAAAAGCTTAAACGAATAATAAGGCATTCTCTTTCTACGCCTATAATGACATTATGTTCGCCTTTGTACATCTGTTTATCTTATTACCTGTATAATTAATGTGTTTTATGTACGGTCGCCCAAATAAGTGGTCTACCACTTTTCATCCATATTCCTATCAAATAAAAATGTCGCTAAAGTCGAACTTTCAAGTTGACAGTCTGTCTTATCGACGTTATATATTGTGACGTGCAAAGGAATTTTAACCTTAGGGTGGTAGACCATATATTTGGCTGATGGTACAACTAGCCTTTGCTCGCGACTTCGTCCGCGTAGAATTAGACTTAAGAACTGATGTTGATGGTAAGTATATTCTGCAATAATTATTTACGTTCTGTCTCTAGGCAGCTACGACTTTTCACATGTTTATCGCAGAAATTCCGGGATTTTACTAAATAAAAAATCAACGGAACGGAACGGAATTTTTCATTAATCCAATCGTGGTCCAACCATTTGGCTTCATGTGGCCGGCAGTGAGAACAGCTTTGACAAACAGATAGTAATAATAGAAGACAAATTCACTAAAGCTTAATACTGTGTACAACATAAAGAAAGAAAAAAAAAAGAAAGAAAAAAGTTTAATTATGACAATCACAACACATCAAATAAAAAATAAATAAAAAAACAGCAGATAAATAAATAAATTGACACAAAATGGTCCCAACTCAGCATTAAAGCAACTATTTACTTCAATAAAAAGTGTCAGTGTCAACATTATCGCTCCCAAACAAGGGGTCGTGCACACAACCACATACAAGGAACAACGAGACGAATTCATCATAAGGCCAGCTTCACACGTCCGGTGATAGCGCACAAAGGCCGGCTGAGAACAATCGCCTACAACGGCTACAATGCCTACAATGTCTGCTCCGTACGTGACCGGGACGCGATAAGATTAGGCGTTAATGAGGCACTGTTTTACGCTATTTCCGATTTATGAAGGACTCGTTTAGCGATTGCAGCCACCCAAGAATGGGAAGGGAAGTTAATGAAATTGCCTTTCTGTTGTTGTAGGTACTAGTCTTTAGAAAACATTTTCAATAAGTGTGCTATTTGTGCAGCAAAATCACGTTAATTTTTAACGTGATTAACGTCTTTTGAACACCGGCTGCACGCACGAAAAAGTGTAACGTTCCGCGTGACGTCAGAGCTAGCAGTTTTCATGTTTGTGTTTCTTTATGACGTTTTCACAATTTTCATAATTTTCGTCCGTAAACCGACTTTACAGACGACCAGGTTTTTTCCATACAAATTTTGTGTGTCAGTATTGTAACGTAGATGTCAAAAAAACAAGAGCATTGGTTATTCTGATTTAGAGTAGGTAACTTACCTACTCCAATTTTAGTAATTTTGAAAAAGTGGATAACGTGAAGAAAGTGATTATTTTAACAGGTACCTACCTGGATTGAGTAGAGAATAATTGTAAAATCTTTTTAATTAATTAATTTATTTATTTATTCGGTTAATTGTACCTATAAGCTTTTTTACTCACTGTACCCGGCCGCTTGACGTGGTCGAAAAACGAACTTACATACGAACACTGTAAGTACGTAAGTATAGTATAGTTCGTAATATAGGTACTTAAGTAAATCAATTAAAAGGTTGATTTAGACGAGGACTATTTTCAGCCGCCTAAATTTCGGCGCCTGAAAAAGGCACCGTATAAACACTTTAGGCGCCATTTTTTCGGCACCATACCGCGAAAAAATGGCGCCGAAAGTGTTTACACGGTGCCTTTTCCAGGCGCCGAAATTTAGGCGCCTGAAAATAGTCCTCGTCTAAATCGACCTAAACATTTTAAGCAAAACCTTGTAAAAAGCGCAAATCAGTGATGCGTGAGAGAAAATACCTACACGTTGCATCGACAAATACAAGATAAGGGCTAGAAAAAGTAAACGTTTTATTGCAAAATTAGTAAGACAAGCCTTATCACTTTCTCCAATTAAATATCCAGATGAAACTTTGTAATTAGCATTTCTACTTTACAACGTATTCAATGAGAAACGCATTGTGTCTGCGTCGGAACAGAAAGTCACATTACACTGAAATACAAAAACGAATAAAACTTGAATACAACTCTTAAGAGAAAAAAAATAAGAGTTCTTTTAGAACTGAACGGTCGCATTGCATGGAACAGGGCGCATTCGTTGCTAGAAAAATTAAATCCAACCTTATTTTGACGACACAGAAGTTATTTTTAAACGGGTTTTTATGGCACATCGCGGTTGTAAAATGCCAATTAGTTTTATATCGCAGCATCCGCTATCGTAACGTAATAATAAAAATGTATGAGAAAATACACATGCCCACAGACGAGAATTACTAGTTACTTTATGGCTTATAATGGGAGTAGTTTTTGCTTCATGCAAAGTTGCAGACTTACCCCCTTATTCATAAACGCACTATAGGCCTCTGTTAACTTAGTAATCTTTTGTCCTTATCTGTCACTTTGACATTTACCTTTCACAGATAAGGACAAACGATTACTAACTTAGCAGAGGCCTATAGTGCGTTTATGAATAAGGAGGTTAGTCTAGTTTTGAAGTGAAAACTTCTTTAAATGCGTTGGGCACTTTTTGGGATGGGTAAAAAATGTTTAACTCGCGTCAGACGTAAGACGGAGGGAGAGTTTAAGTACCAAGATATCAGGATCCTCTAAGAGCTTATTTTGAAATACGAATGAAGCTAGAGTCGCGTTCGATTTTTGAAGTGTACGTTGATTTCATCACTTTAACGTATGTGCGTTTGGTCTAGTGGTATAAGGTGTGTAATAACAATGCGTTCTTTGAGGTGACCGCAGTTCAAATCTGTAGTATTTTATTGTGCGTGTGTGTAGTTTTCACTTCTGCCGTAAGTATTTTTTCTTTTTGCGCGAGTGTGCGCGTGTGTAGTTTTCACTTTTGCCGGCACTCCCGGAGTGCTACGGTGATTTTTTTCTAAGAGATTAAGATAAGGACGTCCCCAATACCGATAGGTACCAATCCCAATATGTTCATAGTTCATAATTCATAATTCATTTATTGCATGAAAACGGGTACAGAAATCCAATAAATCCAATATGCGGGGTCCTAGCTAGCTATTTAGTACCTGCTTCAAAGATATTTCGAGAAGGCTAATAGACGCTACAGGTGGCCGTAGAGCTGGCAGCTTCCTTGTACAGCGTGTTTAGTAGGTATCGCTATCCAAGGTATTGGAAGTGGTGATTTCGTAAACCAGTATGTACTGGAATGTGTGCCTGGGACAGCCCCCTCTGTAACTCTGTAACTGGCGTCACTGAAGTCCGCTGACTGTGATTATCCTGGATCTTATCGTGACACATAAGTAGCTGGAGTGGCGGCCATTTGGCTAGTTAAAATAAGTAACCATGTATGGTATTCTGTTTGTATTTCCGTATCAGCTAGTTCTCTTATTCTTATTCAAAGGAGAGCCGCGACCTTATTTTTTGTGACATAAAGGTAGGGCAAACCTTGGTTAATCAGTGATAGTTGAGTTTTTTGCCAGTATGACATACCCATGGACGTAATACAATAAACAGGACTGAGTACTCTGCAAATTTGTATTTACGAAAATGAACCATATTACAAGGGAAGAAAGTATCTTTTTATGTTGCGCCGTAGACAGAGGCTAAACTGCGCCGAGAGGGATAGCGACAAGGGAGGAGTGTGTCTCGTTCTTTCATCTTGCCAGCCTAAAAAAATGCTTTTGATCAAAAAGTTTGGCTTAAAAAAGACTACGTTGAAACACCATTAAAATATTATTTTCATGTTATTTTAACAGTTTTAAGTTAGCGTACTATAAATTCATTAATTTCGTTGTATTAAATAAATAATAAAAGATATATTTTTGTCTAGTCTGCTTTTTTATTTGTAATGGTAACCCTTCTAACAACTATGTTGACCATGAATTCGTGTATTGTGTCTCCGTTCTGCTGTAAGTACCTACATTATTTTTTGTTGGTTTTACCTTTTTGTTAAATTTATGATATGTTAATTGGCGTTTCTGAGTGAATTCTTTTCTTCTTTCTGCGGTAAAAGAACAGAACAAGTACAACAAGTATAGTTTCACAAACTTTCGCATTTATAATATTAGTAGGAAAGTAGGAGTAGGATTAGTAGGATTTATTTCCATAGCCAATGAAAAACTTCAGTGTTCATAATAAACAATTAGCAGAATGATTGCAGGATCGAATTTTGTTCCACATTGTAAAAATCTTGTCACCCTCTTAGAAAGGGACACACTCCTCCCTACGAACTATCTCGCTCTGCTCGTTTTTCAGCTGCGAGTGCTCAGTCCCGTTTAACGTCCATGGACATACCTACCTAAATTTTTTTTTCTTAATTTTGACGGATGCGTTCGGATACTTGCTGCACGAAAACATGTTGCATGACGTGCCGCCACCTACTGGCAATTGTTACAAGCCGTAAAGATATCGACTATTAGACCATAAAGTAACTATCACCGATTAGCCAAGGTTTGCATCCAAAGGGGAGCCGTGACCTTATTGTTTGTGGCATAAAGGTAAGTAAAGCCCGACCAGGAAAATAAGAACACGCTGTACCACTCTGTCGCAGTGAGCCACCGCTGTACTTTCCAAGGAAACCACTGTGACGTGTATTGTAATATGGTTCTACTGCGTGTTCTTATTTTCCTGGTCGGACTTTATAAAGATATTTTTGACGTCTTGGTAACCTACAGTATGCTTAGTGTAAGTTTTCGATAGGAAAATACGTCTCGATAACATTTGCGTTAAACTGTCAAATACTATGAGAAATTTTAGTTGCCATTTCGATCCGCAAGTGGCGCTGCCAATTTTTCCATAGTAATTGAGACGTTTACGTGAACGCGTTCAAGACGTTTTTATATGCGAAACTTACACTAGAGGCTCAGGTGTAATATATTACATTGACTGTACTTCCGCACGGTCCCAGTAATTATTCCTGCCTGACTTCGCCAGTAATTAAATATGAGCTAACAATTTACAGGTAGGGCGGTGAATAATTGAGTATTTTCGATGGGGTAAACACGGAAACGAGTCGCAAAAAATTAGTCAATTTTTTCGTGTTTTAATAATATCATGGGACAATTTGCACCGAGTTAGCCCCAAAGGAAGCGGAACTTATACTATGGGTACTGAGCAACAGATAAACATAATGATGTAGATAAATAGCTAAGTTCCTAGGTGCTTAAACACAAAAAGAAACACTTAACTTCTTAACTTATAGGTATTCAGCACCATCAAGGTTGTAAATCTTCAAGTAATCTCATAAAAATATGAAATATTATTTATTTATTTTTTGTAATTTGACTGTATTTACGTATTTAGTTTGCATTCTTAGCGTATTATCAATAGTCAGGAAGTTAAAAACGAGCATTGTTATAACGTGTAGAGATAGTCGTTCAAAGAGCTCATAAATTGTCAAGCCGTACATACGTGGTACGTTGCCTCAGCCACGTAGGCGTTAGAGAAAAAAAAAGCGGTTCTATATTCAAAGTTGGTTGATCGGCCAATAGCGAGCGAGGTAGGCGTGGCGGCGGGCTCCGATTGGCTCGCGAGGCGGCTCCGCGGCGCGTAGTGATGGGAAGTAGCTCGATTATAAATAATTTAGTCGAAGGAATCGAAGGCTGAACGGCGATGCCATTTTTATTTTATTTTTATTTTTAATTAATAAAATCATTTAACTGCAGTGATGCAAATGAATGACACTGAAATGAATGGTGTCAATGTAAAAAAAAGGAAGCCTAGGTAAACATTAATTAAATAAGTAACATAATTGTGACAGGGTACACGTTGACTATTCTTGTATAATTGATACCTATTGATTATTAAATTTTTTGCTATAATAATGTTTATTATAAATATCCTGTAAATTATTGTAATATTTTGCAATTATTTCAATTAAATATTCAAGGGATAACGACGTGATAATATGTATGTATGTAAATATTCAATTTTAATGATCGTTGTCTTATGATGAAATACGCACATAAAGCACATCATAGCCTAGAAAATACGCTAATCTACCTATTAAAATTAAGTTAAGTGGTTATTAATAGCCAATAATTGCAACAGGTAGTTTACATGATAAACTAATAGACTACTTACCTACGCATATCTTGTAACCTTAGTGTCATGGTAGGTACTTACAATTCGAAGAGCACACTCATCCTGCTGTTAGCTGGGCGTCTTCAAAATTTGTTCCTACTCAGAATCGAGAACTCTATTAGGTATTAATTCTAATAGGAGAAAAAAAAAGTCCCAAAATTTTGTATAAATAAAATATACCCCCGTGCAATGTTGAATTTTATGTGCAAAGAAGCTTACTTTTTAAGCTTTAATGCCTAAAAATCTGAAAAACCATAGGTGCCCGATTTTTTTGTAAGGGAGTGTATTTCCATTACGCTACCATCCATATAGATTAATTGGTTGCGTAAGTGAATCGAAAAAAAACGGTACACTTTTTTCATCTATTAGAATGAATAGAGCTCTCAATTCTAAGTAGGAATAAAGTAAAAATTTCAAATTTTTAAAGATCGACTAATTCAACAACTTTTTTAAAACGCCCGGCTGGGACACGGTTAGCTATAAGTATAGGTAATATTTTGTTTGCTATTTATGAATAAATTCTGTATAAATAATATTATTATGAATAACGCTACTCTATCTTAAGAGCGCAATAAGTTGGGTTTAGTAGGGTTGAATTCAGAGTACTTATAACGTTAATTTTGCCAACGTAAGTCCATATCTTTGACCGTGCCTTGGCTCGATATAGCAATCAAACTGGAAGTACAAGAGCAGACAGAACAATATCGCGTCTATATGGCTTTGTCAACGCTCCGGAACATGCTAGAACGTTCCAGAGCATTCTGGATCGTTCTAGCCGCATTGCGCCAAGTCGCCCGGTCCGTTTTAGTGCATCGTTTTACGGCCAGCTACGTTTTACGATTCCTATGACGACGGCATTACTTCATTAAGCTGACTGTATTCAAAGTGCACGCTAATTGGACGGTTACATTGATGCACGTTGCACAAACATAATTGTTTGTGTGTGCGGTGCCAATATGTGCAAAGATATTAACCCCCTTATTCATAAACGCTCTATAGGCTTCTGCTAACTTAGTAATTGTTTGTCCTTATCTGTCACTTTGACATTTACCTTTCACAGATAAGGACAAACGATTACTAAGTTAGCAGAGGCCTATAGAGCATTTATGAATAAGGGGGTAAGTATCTAATTTAATACCTAGTCATTTATTCCTTATTTTGGTATTTGGTTAATTTGACATTGACTAAAAGAAAAAGACTATAACATTATATTAATCGCTCACTATAGTTGTTGCTCGTAAATTCCTGTACCTGTAAATTAGTTCAAGTTCTAAACTACCTAATTAATAGCCAAATTCTCAAATTAACGTCTTTGTTATATTAGTGAGAGGATACGAAAATGGATGTATCTACGACTGGGATACTTTTGAAATCACATTAATTAATGATCAGCAAAGAAGTCCAGTGAAAAACATACAATATGTTTTGTGATTTTATTTTAACTGTGCACGCTGATATCGTACTTGTAAACCTTACACACATGTATTAACTTCTTCAAGTTTTTCGCTGAATATAACGTGAAACCAGTCAATTACTTAATTAAATGGTAAAATGCGATACTTATAATGTATTTATGTAAGTACCTATATAACACGGTTAAGAAACCGTTACGATTATTTTAATCGCGTCATTAGAAGCTATTAAATTAATTCAAAGCCGCCATCCAATTTCCGCAATTACACAGCATTTTAGATTGTATAAGTACTTACTTTACGTACCAGTGGGTAGCTTCTGCCTGTGATTTCGCCCCAGTACAATAATTAAGTGAATGATTTTATCGAAACAAAACGTGCTGTCAATTCAGATAACAAATTCAAAAGTCATACAGAGTCACAAATGCCATGTGACATTTATGATAACCTGTCCCATAGAAATTAGGGTAAAATATAATCAACTTTGGTCAAGCAAGAATGATTCAAGAGTTGAGACACCAAGGCGCAACGAGCACATTCTAGGCATTCTAGCACTTGCAGAAAGTCCATACAATTATCAGATCTGTAATGTTTATGGAAGGCCCCTTTCGAAGTCGTTATTAGCTACAAATACGTGTAATTTTGATTAGTTGCAGGTTCTTCTCTTCCTTCGTCCCCCACGGGCACAACCACGCACCTAATAACTAGTAATATCTGGTTATAATCTCAGACTATATGTTAAGACCGTAAAGTTTTAAACATCGTTGACAGAATAGGCATAGGCAGTGCAGTGATGTATTTAAAGGTAATTTTGTGTAAGTGGATAATGCGACTGAAATGTACGCGTAAGCAGCAGCAAATGCCTACGTGTGGTTAGCATATAATTTGATGCATTCATAAGGTAAGCGTTTATTGTAACTAGTCACGGCGTAATACAGCTTTAAAGGGACAAATTGAATTAAGTTCCTGTAATTTCGTATAGTACAATCGTCATCGCATAATTTAATCGACAATTACACGTAGCTTGTCTATCCCTTTCTTAATAAGAATAGAAAAGAAAGATAAAAATGAGCGACACTCAATTTAGTTAAGCAAAAAGTTGCAGATGGCAGCATCGGCGCTTGTAGAACTCCCATTTTTTAATTTCGTTTAAGTCGTTGTCGATGAAAACTGTTTGCGTTCGGACATCACTAAACAATGCTATTTGAATACTTATTTATTATTTTACGAGTTGGAATATAACTATTGTTTATTGAGATGAGTTAGTTATTGTTCCGTTAACGCTATTTGCCGCTTCGAGCACAATGCACACTATTTATATAAAGTTAACGCCAACTATGAGTTATAGCTAGAAACCCTTCATTTATTGAGAAACCATTACTGAGCTGACAACCGTTACAGCCATGTAACAGTGGAAACATTTTAACGCATTTGACATACCTTGAGCACAGAGTAAAAAACCCGCAGACGCGAACGTTCCAACGGAACTGCTACAATAACCTCCTGACGACTGCCGTGCTTCTCATAGGACATAAGAATTTAAAAAATCCGCCACTTTTTCGTCAAATGCCAACACTACGATTCTATTTTGCCGCCCTCTATAGACTCCTAAGGAACTAGTTACGTCTCCTTGAATCCCTCTGACAGCTGTCATTTTTTAAAAATGGCGTTGGAAGGAGGCCGGCCAGCCATGCGCTCGCGCCGAGGTAATTATATCCATGTTCATCTTATCTAATTTTGATTGAAACTATTATACTGATGTTTAAATTTACTAACACAATAATAATTTATAGTTTTTAACTTATAGTTTTGTGAAATTCTCAAAATGATAACAAATGTAATCTTCAAATGTTTTATGTCCTCTGCATAGGACTACCGTCGTTAACAAATGTTTAATAGTAATGAATTCCTATGTCTTTTACATAGAACGTTCCATAACTCGTGTACTTTTTTTGTTATTAATTAGGTACGAGGGCGGTTTGATAAGTACCCGTTTATGGAAAAAATAATCAGTTATTTTTGTACATAATATGCATTTATTTTTCTACATAGTCACCTTTTAACTCTATACATTTGTTCCACCGATATTCCAACCTCAATAAGTCATCCAAAAAGTATGATTCCTGAAAATCGTTAAAATGCTTCATCATTTTATCCAAAGCGTTTACCACTGAGCCATTTTTTCAAATTGGGAAACAAAAAGAAATCGCATGCGGCCAAATCTGGAGAATAGGGGGGGTGAGGCAGCAGTTCGTAGCGTACCTGTGTTAATTTAGCCATCACAACTCTGGACGATGAGCTGGTGCGTTGCCCTGATTAAACGTATTAACGTATTTTTTTCTTTTTTATATGGGGTCGTTTGTCCTTCAACGCAGCGTCAAATTTATCCAATAAATTGGCATAGTACTGCCCTGTTATTGTTTTCCCTTTTTCTAAGTAGTCGATATATATGATACCCTGCGAATCCCAAAAAACGGTCGCCATGACCTTGCCAGCCGATGGGACGGTTTTTGCTTTCTTTGGAGCAGGTTCGCCCGATAAAATCCACTGCTTAGACTGATTTTTCATTTCATTCCGAGGGTGTAGTGGTGTGAACCCACGTTTCGTCTACGGTCACGAAACGACGCAGAAACTCTTTCGGGTTACGTTTGAACACGGCCAAACACTGCTCCGAAGTAGTCAGTCGGTTCCGTTTTTGTTCCTCCGTGAGTAAACGCGGCACCCATCTCGCCGATACCTTCTTCATACCCAATTTTTCTTCCAATATGTTTTGTACCCGCTCGATTGAGACGTTTACAGCATCAACGATATCTCGAAGTTTAATTCAGCGGTCGGCTAAAACGACATTTTCAATTTTTTTTTACCATATCGTCTGTAGTCACCTTAATTGGGCGGCCTGGGCGATCCTCATCAAAGACTGTCGTTATTCCCCGCTTAAACTTGTTAAACCAATATCTGATGGTTGTCATAGAAGGTGCACAGTCACGGTAAACCGCATGCATTCTTACTTTTATTTTATCACACGTTTTTTCTTCCAAAAACAGGAATCGAATTACAGACCGATACTGTTCTTTCTCCATTTAAAAAATTTAAATGTCTCTGTTTCAAATGAGAAAAAAACAAAAGAACGCTGTTTTTTTAATTTTCCGTCTCTGAAAAATGGCTTAAAAGAGTGGTATACATATTTTCGGCCAGTGATATTATAGTATTTTATGCAACAGTTGTATTAGAGGGGTCAAAAAAGGCGAGTGGTGTGGGTTACGATGTGAGCGTAGCGAACATCGTAAGAAATAAACCACGAGCTTTTTTTGACTTGCTAATACAACGTTGCATACAATATTTTTTCTACGACTAAGTAGGTAGGTACTTACTAAATTAGAGTAATACGTTCTCCAAAAATGAATAAGTCCAGTGTTCCAGTCTCCACGCAGAAATTCTCGTACCTAGGTTTTATCATTGCCGAGATTTTCTAGACAACAAATTTTCCATCACTTCCTGGGCCGCTGCGGATATTTCTTCCGGTGTTGAAGTAATTTCGTTTTCATCGATACTTTTTTATGATTATGTTAATGTTACAAAACTTTGTTAAAACTATTGCAATCAAATAACAAATAACAAACAAGACAAGAGCGGGAAACATGAAAACGACTAACGAAAAAATTTGAAGTTTGTTTATAGTAAACTTTGTTTTTAATTAACGTTAACTTTTTTTTTATAGCCTTGCATTCTTGGCGCATTTAGCCAAAACGTTTACCAAATTGCCAGTGACGTTATTAAAAATCTTGTTTGTTATGTTGGCAGCTACGCATTTCGTTCAGAAAGTTCTAGTTCAATAAAAAACCATACGAATGAAATAATTTGTTAAGTTGGTAGCCATGCATTTTCATCGTAAATTTAATGTTGATCCTGTAAAAGTTTTACCTAGATCTGGCAGTCTATGGCTGGCAGAGTTAACGATGGAGCACTTTTAGAGCCATAAGCCAACAAGTGCTTTTAGAGGGAATAGACAATATAGACTTAGCCAAAGTCTTATTATGAGTGTTCTTACAGTGGTGCTCGTGATAACATAAATCACAGATAATAGTACAGGAGTAGGAAAATAAATTTAGAAAACGGTTACTTATCAATCAGCCTAGGTAAATACTTGATCTCGTTACCTACAATGAAAATAATTTATAATTATGTTACTGAAATTTTGATCTCGTACTTTTATTAAAAACACCACCAAAGGGTGTAAATTTAGATGTTGATTATTAAGTTTGATTATGTCTGAGTTAAATTCATACACTATAAGTAAAACTTACTTAATATCTCGTGACTATGAAAAGTTTAAGTGTTTATGATTACAATTATTTTGTGAAAATACTGATTTTTTTTTTTTTTTTAATACTTTATTTAAAATATTACTTCTATCAATAAACGTGTGTTTTATTCGTATGTTTTGAGCATTTCCATCTTAATTTTATCCTTACATCCTGTATGAAGTACATGTGTGTTGGCTTCTGTAGTACTCTACATAGAACATAAAACCTATGTCCTATGAAAAGTACATATAAATATCCTTCACATGTGCTGTATACAGTACATAAAGAAAATCAAGATTTTCCATCTACAGATTTTTTTAAGTATTTTTCCGCGCATACTCATTGCATATGCAACAAACCATGAAAATTTTAGGAAAATATTCCAAAATTTTAGGTTCTGGTCGTCAGGAGGATAAGCAAGACATTCTACCTACTTTACACTCTTTTAAGAGTTGCCTTCAAATTGTTGTTTTTGTCTTTTTCTTTACGTGTGAGGAGTAAAGAAAACCACTCACTTTTGCAAATTTTCGGTGTTTTTGTTGTTATTCGTAATGAGAAAGTCTATATTGATTTAAAAATGCTACATCGTGTTTAAATTAAAGAAAATGTACATTTTAACATTTAAATATTTTCATAAGTCGTTACCGTTTAGGAGCAGTAGGGAATGCAAGCCAAAAAACACAATTCGGTTGAACTTTTTTTAATAACTTCCGAACTTTTGCTGATACCTTAACGACCTACGTTGCAAATGTTGTATAAGAGTTGATAATTCATATTATATATATTTTTTTATTTTTTTTTGGCTCAGCCGTTTAAGAGGATTAGGCTTTAGATTAGAAAGTACCTAATTTACAGCATTTGTAGGCACTAGTCGCCTTAACGTTGAAGGCTTGAATGTGGCAGTAATTTTATACAAGTTTAAGTCTTGTGTTTTTCTCGAATCATGTCTGCTTGAGCTTGTTTAACGTAGTCAAATAAAACGATTTTACTAGAGCAGTGATTGCATGAAGATGCAGTCGGTATGTTGTTTTAGGATTATACTAGCTTCTGCCCGCGACTTCGTCTGCGTAGAAATTATACATAAAAACCTTCGACTTGAATCACTTGCGCGAAAATCGCGTAGTTTTAGGTACTTAGGGACAGACAAACAGACAGCGGAAAGCGACTTTGTTTTATACTATGTAGTGATAAAGAGACATACATACATACTCCGCTCCGGCTAAGGCTAGCTACGGCTAACTAACAATCTATGGATATGACACATTAGAAAAAAAAAAAAAAATATTTAAGGCGACCTCTGCCGGACCGATGGAGTAGCAACGCGCCATCTCCTTTGGCCTCTGGTATTAAGTCTTTGCTACACGAGCGTGACCAACTGTCAGTTCTAACACACTGGCAACACTGAATAGCGTTTTTACTGCCGACGGCACGGTTCGGACAAAGGGACGTCGTAAAAATGAGCTAAGTGTCCCGTGATGCGCGACCTTCTGACTTCTTTATGGTTAGTGTTGTGCCGTGTCGATTATGTTTCTTAATCCTCGTTTACGGTTGTCGATTGCGATGGATTTTTGTTTTTTATTACGTGCTTGATAGCTTATTTGAACACGCTTTTGTTGGGAACGGCGTTCATGTGAAGTAAAATCTCTTTATGTCCCATTTTACAGTGTAGCTGTTGTACCCTATAGTTACTATAGTAATTGTTGTTAAAATGATGAAAATGGAGGTTTACTTGTCTAAAAGTGTGAAATCCAAACACTATAGGTATGTATGATTTTAAAGGGTCAAGCGTGTATTTTTTTGAATCCGTTCCTGAAAATGTATGTATAAGCCATATAAGAACGTTTTCGCGAATTTAACTGAATCGGTGGTCAAACTGGAACTAATGCCGCAATCATACCTATTTAATGCCAATTCACTGGCATCACTTTTCACCAATAGCAACACCACGTGCCGTCACAACGAGTGAGTTGAAGTACATTAAGGGCCTTATTTTTGTATTGTATTGTAAGTGCCGACCGACGGCCGATGGGGTCAGAAGGTTCTCGAATGGCGTCCGCGGACCGGGAGACGAGCTGTTGGTAGGCCTCCAACAAGATGGAGCGACGACCTGATCAGGATCGCGGGATCGCGGTGGATGCGGAAGGCACAGGACCGGTCCGAGTGGAGAGCCTTGGGGGAGGCCTATGTCCAGCAGTGGACGTCTTTCGGCTGATATGATGATGATGATTGTAAGTGCCTGTATCACCAGTCCTTAACTGTCAGTTATCTATGATTCCGTCTCTATTTATTACTACGAAACAGACAGAGACGTCATCATAAATAACTGACAGTTAAGGAGTGGTGAAACAGGCCCTAAGTGTGCGAGGTAAACTCTAAGTGGCGCTATTGAGTAGAATATAAAAATTGACAGCAGCTGTCAACAGATGCTTGATCAGAAACGTATAAGTCAATTAATCACGCTGTGAACAAATTAACTTGTGTGTCGTCGCCTTGTATCGTTCAGTGTTCAAATATATTTACGTTAACTTACTGTAAACATCGTGAAGTGGCCAGAAGTGATGAATGAATGAATTACACTAGAACTGTATTTAGACTGCTTGTGTTTAAGTCGTGAGCTTTGACAATTCGTAAATTATAATCCGTTGTTACTTTATAAACCACTTGCCTACTAATTATTTAAGAAGAAATTATAATAGGCCAAAAATACAACCGAATTGGCGATCTCCTTTTTTGACGTCAGGCATGCCATGCAGCATTAACTTGACTTTCCATAGCGACACCTGACAGCTCAAAAATGATACCAGATGACAAATAAATGCTGCCACCAACAAAAAAGTCTCATTGAATATTAACTTCTGCGTAGTAATCTCAGTATTCTGCTATAAAACAAATCGAGACCATTTTAAAAGTACCTCCTTCAATTTAATACTTACTCCTCGTAGAGATTGAAATGAATCTTGTAGACATATTTCTACGGGATGTACCTTTAATGAGCTCCCAATATAGCCACTCCATGCGTTTAATTAACCGTGGATCATACAAAGCTGTTACAAGTTTTTGTTCGGAATGTAATAGTTAACACGAACCTTTTTATGGACTCTACATTATTTACAATATCAGTAATTTAGCATACAACAAGTATACAAACATTAGGAGAAAAGAAAAAGCTTATAAAAATCACGACGACTTAAAAACATACCGTGCTAGCTAACGTAAAACTTCTGTGTGTCTGGGAGCAAAGAAAAAACAGAATGTACGAGCTGCTTATCTTCTCGCGAAGATGGTAAAAAAAAATCTTTATTTTAGACCAGACTGATCCATAGAATGTTAAAAAATAATAATAATATACCTATAATACTATAATGTTAATGTGTTGTATGGTAAAAGCCCGTCGAGGGAATCGGCAAAAATCTTGAATCATTTTATAGGCGATGATAGCAACCCCTCACTATTTTGATTCCCCTTTCCACCTTTACGCCTACGCTTTAGGTCTTGCGCTGTCCCAAGCTCTGTCTACCACGTATCTAAGGGATAAGGACGTGATAAATACGTTTATATAAATGTACGTATGTAAAACTTCAACATTCTCTCCTTTGTTTCAGCAGTGGCATTAGACACATTGGTGGAAAACTGTCACAAGCTGCTGGAGAAGTTCCACTATAGCTGGGAGATGATGCCGCTTGTGCTGGTCATCCTTAACTATGCCGGGAGCGACCTGGACGAGGCGTCCCGGAAAATTGATGAAGGTAAGCGTTAGATTAAGCTGCCTACTCCGAAGTTTGAAATGTGCCGTTCCACTCATACTTATAGCTATTAATAAAAGAGAGAGGGATGGTAAGATTCGGAGTTACCTTGGGTGGACTTGTAGCTTGTATCCTGGCCAACTTTAAGAGCCTACAGGGTGTAAAAGCTGGTCTTTTGGGTCACGCTTCCTAGGTTATGCGGTAGGTAATGTCGCTAAGATGACATGAACACTGGTTTGTGAATATTCGGAAATGCAGAAAGAAAGTTCTGGATGTTTAACAAGAAATGGAGGGTCATGCTTTGTCGCTCATTGTATCCTGTAGGTTAGGGATGCATTGAGTGATAAATTAGAAAATGACGAGAGCATTCTCTAGTTCACCCGTATCCTGAAAGAGAAGAAAGATAACGATGAGTATCAGCGTATCCGTGGTCTTCGATAAGACTTCAGTTTCTACAGATAGACCAATTGGAGGACAGGTATCTCGTCACCAGCGTAAGGCGTTGGTTGAAATTGGTCTGGTTTAAATGCTGAAGCGACTTTTTCTAGATGTCATTATGTTATGAAGACATGAGACCGGCCAGCGTTCAGGCTTTATTTGTGTAAAGAATAGAATGCCACATATTCCAACGCGCTGGCGATTTCAACATATTTAGAACGTCAAAGAAAATTATATTACATTGCTACGCGATATTTTCGAGACATACCAAAAAATGTACTCTGGCCGCTCTTCTGTCAGCATATTTGTTTAATTTTTGTGTAGTAGAGCAACTTTTAAGTTATCATTTTGATATACCTATTTCCGGTGACCTATTCAATGTTTACTGAAACCTGAAGTGGTTTATGATCTGGTATCAAGCTGCCAAATGTTGATGCACGAATGTAATTTGGGTGCCATATCGTTGCATTGTTACATCAACTTTTTGGCTAGATCTCAACATTATCAAAAATGTAACTTGAAAGTTGTTTTGCCCAAATACTACCTAGACTATCTCATTTCCGCTTATTCCATTCGTTTCAGTAGTCTTAACACGTTCGGAAATGTGACAGTATGGTACATTATTATAGTGTCTAAGAACTGCTAGCGAATTATTTAAAAACTTGAGTTAGAACCTTTTGACATGTTAAATAATTGTACCAAGATTAATGCTGCAGGACTAGTAGGGTACCTACTTATTTATAAAGTCAATTGACTCAATGCAAGACTAATACTAAAAGTACAATAAATACCCTTAAAAGTAAAATTAACGACCCTTAAAATAGAAGTCTTCCCAAGAGGCGAATTAATCCCAATATACCCTAAAAATGTCTTACCCCTAACCTTAATTCTTGTTATAATCCCTCGCTTGATTCCCTTTAAGGCTCGCGACGTCGTCAGCACCTCAAAATTGTTAATCTTCCTGAGCAAATCTTTTTTAATATACCTACTTCACGGTTCACTTTAGTTGTATACGAACTTTTTCAAAGTAATGTCGGTCTGCTCCTATTCTCATATTCTGGCATATTTTCATAGTTTCCTTAATAACCCTTTTTATTCGTTATTCCAGCGACCCGCCCCGGTTTCGCACTGGTGCATGCGCTTATTAACATGTCGTTGCTATAATTATCGACATATTTCGACAAATTAAAAAAAAACCTTGACAAATTATACACTTGAACCTTCATCATCAATCACTCTATTGGTGTAAACAGCATGGCAAAACCATTCCGTAATTTGTGAGTTTACCGCGAATAGACCGACGCGACGGAGACTTTGTTTAATATTATGTACCTAGTGAAACATTCCGGTTTAGTAAACTATTTATTTGACCCATTTTCACGATAAAAAACTAGCGTGTTACTGAAAAGACACTTAGGTTGTATACGATTGAAATTACCATAATTTATGGAAAACTGAAACGAAGCCATAAAACTTCTTCAGCAAACAACCAATTTATTTAAGTCACGAACTTATTTCCTCGTTGTTTTTATTCCTTTATTTTGTCGTAAAATCGAAAAGGCCAGGGCTTTTCTTCGTCGCCAACCAGTAGAGACTTTATTGCTTTGAAAATTATCTAACAAGAATGACAGATACCAATTGGTTGGATACCATTTGGGTACCGTAAGATTTGGTCATTTTGGCCCTGAAGTGGAACTTTGGCCTATGGAATCAACCCGGTCCAGGTTTATGTCCCATCTATCATCGATTTTACGAGCCATCTTAGCAAGTTGCACAACTTACCACCATAACTTGGTCTATTGATTCCTAGGCATTATACGGAGGCTCGACGTTGGTAGTTAGTTGATATTAACCAACATTGAGACACCTGACTCCTTACAGTGCCTATGAGTCAATGGGTCAGGCTTGCAAGGTTTTTGTAATGTTTTATCGGTGGCGCGGTTTTTTTATATGACAAGGAAGGTAAATGAGCGAATCTTACCATAATAATAGTTATCTCGAATCAAAACGCCAAATAGTTTGAGTTCATCGTTGTGGGGAGGTGTACATCCGTGCCCTTTATGTCATAAACATAAATATATGTAACATAAATATGTGTATGTGTATATGTGTGTGTTTATGTCATTTATGTCTTTGTGTGTGTAGTTAATGTTTTATGCACAATAAAGAGTTATACATACATACCTAAACTGAAAAGGTTAGGAACCACTGATCATCTCCAGCCTATATACGTCCCACTGCTGAGCACAGGCCTCCTCTCAGAATGAGAGGGCTTGGGCTATAGTTCCCACGCGGGCCCAGTGCGGATTGGGAACTTCACACACACCATTGAATTGCTTCGAAGTTGTGTGCAGGTTTTCTCACGATGTTTTCCTTCACCGAAAAGCTCATGGTAAATTTCAAATGAGATTCGCACACAAATTCCGAAAAACTCAGAGGTGCGAGCCCGGGATTCGAACCCACGACCCTCTGTTTGAGAGGCCACAGGTCAAACCACTAGGCTACCACTGATCTAATCCATGCTATTACACTAAAACCAACTTGCACAGTCCAGAGTTAAAAAATTAAATCGCTAACTCAGGGTTAGGTTTGACAGTTCCATACATTTAGACACTACTTAGCCCCGGGTTAGCACCTAACACGGGGTTAAGTCGTTTACCCTGGTCCGTGCAAGTGGCCTTTATTGTCGTACGCAGTCGAGTAGGTAATTGACAACAATTCAAATTTGCTAAGGTAGTAAAATGAAAATACCGTTTGTAGATTTTACACTGCTCATTACAGTAAAAATATTTTTGGATTTTTTTATGCAGTAGTTTTTTTTATGTTCAGGAAAAACAGTAAATAAAGTTGGATTGTGAATGTTAGGGATATACTCATAGTGCCGTTAGTCCATTTATTACCGTAGGAATTTAAAAAAATATAGAACTGTCATGGTGTCAATGTCATGTTCATTTTTTATCAGTCCAACGGATTAGGTACTTGATTCTAACGACTCGTTTTCAATTCTCGTAAATGTCGTAATATTTAATTATTGGTTTGATAGACGCTTTAATAACATGAAAGTGGTTGACTGATTAGTGATAGCGGATAGCCGCAATCTGCCCAAAGTCGACGAATTTATCTTGTGTTCATGTGCTTATAGTGCTTATTTTTTCCATTAACGCCGTGTTTCCGCAACTTGGGACGATACAAATTATTAAAGGATCTTGGTGATACTTTCTTGCGGTCGTCATTATATAGAAATAAACTCAAAGCATGCACAGTATTGCAAAGCAGCAAACGCAAAATAACAAATTCGTGAACGAACTACAATGAATGGTTGATAAACAAAGCAAGTGACATGACATGACAGTTCTGTTAATTCTGTTTGCAAGTTACTTTTTTAATTTTATATCATGCTAAGTTCACGACATCAGTATCCCTATCTTTGTATATACGGTCTTTTTAATGACCATTTCTTTAATAAATTATTAACGACGAATTTAAGTAAACCAAAGGAAAACCGAGAAACACGGGTAGTCTAATTTTTAACCAGCTATTATAAACGCGAAAAAAACTTAAATGCTTTTTTTTTGAAATGTTGTCAATTAGGGAAACGTTACAATCAACGCGTTTTCTCAAATCAATCATTTGCGTGCATAAAGCATACCTAAATAGCGTAAAATCGTTTTATATATAATGGTAACGATCGTTAAATAGGTGTTAATAGTTTTAATGATATAAAAGAATGGCAGCAGCATAACAATAACAATTCTGTTCCCATCATTTGTTTAGAAAATTGCAATAAAATTATAATTAAAACAGCGTTTTACTGATTTTTCTAATAGTTATTAAGCCATTGTTTACATTACATCCTAACTGTAATGCAAATGCTATAAATAAAGTAATATTCTTCTTTTGCTTCCAAGCTGGTATGGGAGAAAAAACATAGAATGTACTGCTTCTCTTCCCGTGCAGATGGTAAAAGCCAAGGAATGGACAAGAATAGGTACTTTTTATCCCGGAAAATTGCATAGTTCCCGCGGGATAGCGATAAACATGTCAGGTCGTAGATGCCTAATGTAAATCTGATTCTACGCGGACGAAGTCGCGGGCAGAAGCTAGTAAAGTATATTAGTACTAGTGTTACAATTAATTAATTATTTCGTAGCCGGGTCACCTTTCATATAAGTTTCAACGGGAAGTGGCTCGGTTTCTTTGCCTCCGAGAATATAACAAAGTCGAAAGATAAATCAATTTGCAAAAAAACGGGAACCCAAAACTCTTCCTGCCACGAAGAATTGCAGCGGGTATTTCAGCCAAAAGAGGCACTTGATGTTATTTTATTTTCTTATTGTAACTTTTACTAAATTAAGGAGAAAGTCAATTGAAGTTACCTTATTTTTTTGTATAAATGAGTAATTTTCTAAAAAGGAAAGAGTTTTATTACTTAGTATTAGGGTAAAGATCAAAAGTTGAACCACTGTTAGTGCTGTCATACCAAACGCCTGACTGAAAAATTACGTTGTCACACGAAATTACCTATACTATTATTATGGTTAATTTTCGTGTCATAAAAAAAAAACTTTCATTATATAGGTAATAATTTTAATTTTTGGTCCTTCCATTATCGCAAAGAAATTGTTTCAATTTAAACACTGGCGTGCTATTTGCCGTAATAATTAGCTCAAGAAGCAATGTAAACAGTTGCCGCTCGTCACATCAGCCAACCTGAACATTAACGCCATGAGGCACGCTGGGTCAGATTAGAATTCCCAGAAAGATTCCCGAGTCGTACAAACTTGTTCAAGTTGGTTGTTGCGACCAACTCCCCGCAGCGTTATTCCGGACATCCCACTAACAAGGTGTCGGACATCTTATAATCATCGCCATTAAACGCTCCACTGGCTTCTCAGAGAGAGCTTGGGCTGTAGTTCCCTCGTAGGAGCTCATAGGTGATAAAAATGGTAATATTTCGATTTTTACGAAAGGTTCTAACTCAGTTTTTTTTTCAGCGACATTATAAATGTGTTCAAGATTGCGTTTTGTAACTGGCCAGTGATTTTCGATCACAGTTTTACTTTTTTATAATCATCTAAAACGCAGTCTTTATGCCGCCATGCGATTGTCCCAATTGTGCTGTTTCTATTGTCCGCAGGCAAAGTGATCATCAACGAATACGCGAGGAAACATAATCTGAACATCTTCGACGGTCTAGAGCTAAGGAATTCAACACGCCAGTACGGACTTTAATACAGTAATATTAGTTGTTTCAAAAGCATACGAGAAATTATTAAATAATTAGTTGAAACAGTAGCGTTTACATATAACACAAGAAACACATGAAAAATTACTTATTTTTAAACATACATTTTTCTATGTCATATATTTCTCACACCATGAGACTAAATTAACAATGGATATTGGTTAAACTGAATAATTTGACACACATTCTACGGAAAATAAAAACGGTTTGGTGAACAATTTTTTAATCACAAATATTAAGGAAATCGCCAAAACCAAAAAAAAGCGGAAAAATTCACTTTCTAATCATTTTAAAATACATCTTATTTTACAAAGAGCTACATATTACGCAAAAATCATGCCGATATCATTCTAACCTAAATTCTAGAGTGCCACTGCAGCTGTCAGATGCCCCGATTTTTTTTTCGTGCGTCGGCCGGCGGCGCGTGGCAATGGATTAGCGCCAATCAGCCACTGACAGCCCAAGAGGCTGAGAATCCGGAACCTTTTAGCCACTCGAAACACTTGCGCAATACATAATTGTATTTAATTTTATTATAACACCAAGTACAATAGAAGCAATGGCAACATTTTTATATACATGGTGTACTATTTTTGAAGTACCTAAATATAATTTCGAACAAAATACACCTTTATCATCTTCATCAGGTAACTTTTTTGACGGGATAAATGAACCGAAATTAATCAATTGAAATTGAAATTGCTCGTATTAATTAAAAAATATTCGAAAACTAATTACCAATCATTTTAAATTTACTGTGACTTATTTGCAAGGTTACTTCCCGACGGATACCATGCAATTGTTTTATCAAGTCATCAATTAAGTTACGTTTAGAAACCGACCCTAACGGTATCCAACCGACATAACCTCTTTATTGAACGGCCGCCATAAAATAATATTTGTTTATCGCTCGTTTCTAACTACGATCCTGTCCTCATACAAAATGTCACGATTCATTTTATTACATGTTATTATTAATATCTACACGCGCGGTCTGCTGGCATACCGCCAATCTCTTTGGCACATTGAAATAAAGTATCAAGCCTGTAGTAATTGTAAATAGTTCAACACCCTACTAGAATGTGTCAAGTGCAACCGTAGGGTAACCAATAAATAATGGTACTTTATGTTCGGCTTGTGCTATTGAAAATGAGATCTGACCAACAGCATACTTGGCACTGTTGGACGGACGTGACACATTTTTGAAACGCCCAACTAAATTGACAGTTGATGAATTTTGATGCGTTGTTTTAATTTTAGAATTGTGCCCCTTTTCTTTGAGTGACTATGTTACAGTTAGCACAGCTATGAAATTATGTACTTAATTTGTAATTGTAAATGAGACTACAAAATGATATTCATACTATTATGTAGGTAGATTTAAGGAGCGGTCACGTGACAGGTTGTATTTCTACCTACATTTGGTAGTATGATTTTGTTACATGGCGAATAAACATGTACAATTAATGCAGAGCCTGTTTATTTATTTAAAACATAACATTGGCGACGTGCAAATCGGAAAATGGGTGACAAATCGTGTATCGCAAGCATAGTGTTGCCGGGCAAGTTCACACCGAATAAGGACAACTGGGAAAACTACCGGGAGCAACTGTTCTTCGCGTTGGAGGCGTCGGGCCCATTGGAAAGCGTGCAGAAACGTGCCTTGTTTTTGTCTCAATGCGGCAAGGAAGCGTTTGCATTGATTGTGTCATTGTTGTCGCCGAAAAGGCCAAGTGAAGTCGAATTTGACGAAATAGTTCGAGTGTTGAACAAATTTTTCATACCTACACCGCACCCGATATTAGAAACAGAAAAATTCTACAACAGGAAGCAAAGGAGCAACGAGTCAATCACAAGTTTTGTGGCGGCGTTGCACGACATCAGCTCGCGTTGTAAATTTAGTGATCTAGAACGGCGGGTGGCGGAGCAGATCATACTCGGAGTCCGAGATGCCGGCTTAAAGAAGGAGCTTCTAAAAGTGGACATCAACGAGTTGACATATGATAGAGTGGTTCAACGTGCACTCAACTATGAGGCCATTACCGAGAGTAACGACGAAAATCGTAGATTAGCGAGAACACATTGTGATGTCACTCAGGGTAATTCCAGCTCAATCGCTGACTCGAGTGAGCCGATGGATGTAAACGCTGTTCAAACGAAGCAGTGTGTGCATTGTGCGAAACGACACACAAATCTGCGATGCAAGTTTCGGAACGCAACGTGCTACAAATGTCATAAGAAAGGACATACCAAGGCCGCCTGTGAAGCAATCGTGAACAAAACGGGAAGAACACATGTTAATAAATGTGATGTGTGTTGCTCAGCTTCAGACGGGGAAATAAGCGTCAACGAAGACAGCGCGGAAGACAATCACAGTATCTACGACGGAGTGCACGACGTGTCGAGCGCTAGCGCCGCGCGCGTGCGGCCCGTCATGGTGCAGGTGACGGCCAACGGCGTGCCGCTGGCGATGGAGGTGGACTCCGGCTCCGCGCGCTCCATCCTGCCGCACAGTCTGTACCGGCACTACCGCCGCGCGTTCCCCGGCAAGCTGACGCCGTGCAAGACCAAGTTAGTCACGTGGACAAACGACGTGTTGAATATCATGGGCGAAATGATGGTGGACGTTGTGTACAACGAAAAAAGTGTTAAATTGCCGTTGTTAGTGAGTTGCGGCAAAGGACCGGCTTTACTAGGGCGAGCGTGGTTCGAGCCCTTAGGCATTTCAATTCAAGGCGTGAATTCGGTAACAGAGGAGACAGTGGACTTTGTATCGAGGTTTCCGCAGTTGTTTGACAATAATATGGACAAGTACAGTGGACCGTTAGTGCATATAGACTGCAAGGAAGGAGTGAATCCAGTTTTTTTGCGCTGTCGTCCTGTTCCGTTCCCGTTACGTGAAAAGGTCAATGAACAATTAAACAAGATGGTGGCAGACGGTATTATCACTCCAGTGAAGCACTCGCGGTGGGCGACACCACTGACGATAGTTCCCAAGCCTGATGGATCACTACGACTGTGCGGTGATTACAGGAGTACAGTCAATGCATCGTGCATAACAGATAGCTACCCACTACCGACATCGAATGAAGCCTTTTTTGCCTTGGCCGGAGGAAAATATTTTTCAAAGGTAGATCTCAAGCAGGCTTACAATCAATTGAAAGTGGACGATGAGACAGCAGAGCTTCTCACCCTCAACACACCGTTAGGGTTAATGAGAATGAATCGACTCGCATATGGCGTCAATGCTGCTACAGCAATATTCCAGCGGCTGATGAGTTCACTACTGGCTGGAATACAAGGAGTGGCTTGTCTGCTTGATGACGTGGTAGTCTGCGGCTCAACGTTGCAAGAGCACAATGAGAGACTTTTGCTTGTACTGAAAAGGCTTGAAGACCTTGGACTAAAACTAAATAGAGCAAAATGTAGTTTTTCGTCAAAAAGAGTAACCTTTTTGGGTTACGAGATTGATGGAACTGGGGTGCATCCTTCGAAAGAGAAAATACAAGAGATTTCTGAAAAACCAGCTCCATCAAACAAAAAGTCCCTGAAAGCATTTCTAGGCTTATATAATTTCTATGAGCGATTCCTGAAGGATAAAACGATAGTGTTAGAACCCCTGTACAAATTGCTGAAAGATAATGTAAAATGGCAGTGGGGTAACATTGAGCAAGCTGCTTTTGACAAGGCTAAGTCGCTGCTTACTTCAGACTTGACGCTAGTGCATTACAGCCTGGAGAGAGAACTTTACATGCTGTGTGATGCAAGCGAATATGGAGTCGGAGCAGTATTGGTTCACAAAATGGATGACGGCACAGAAAGGCCAGTCATAATGGGTTCAAGAACTATGCAAACTCATGAACGCCGCTACGCTCAGATCGATAAAGAGGCCTTAGCGATCATGTTTGGCCTGAAGAAATTTAGACAGTATTTGCTGGGAAGAAGGTTTGTAATATATACAGACCACAAGCCTCTTTTGGGAATTTTTGGCCGGAACAAACCAATACCGGAATTGGTTTCTAACAGAATGTTAAGATGGGCATTGACTCTGAACACATTTAACTACGAGCTAAAACACCGTCCTGGGAAAGACATGGGCAATGCCGACAGTCTCAGTCGATGGCCCACTCCACACACTAAAGAGGATCATGAAGATAATGAGCAGGACGTGTTTTTACTGGAACAATCAGATATAGATTCTAAGGCTATAGCAAAAGAAACAGATAAGGATCTGGTGTTGAAAAGAGTCAAATATTATCTTCTACATGGTTGGCCAAACACAACAGAGGACCCTGAAATACTGCCCTACCATAGAAGAAGAGATTACTTGACACTAAACAAGAACTGCATTTTATGGTCTAACAGAGTAGTAATACCCAAAGCTCTACAGGAGAATGTACTACAAAAGCTACATGAAGGCCACTATGGAATGGTACAGACTAAAATGATAGCTAGAGGATACATATGGTACCCTTCTTTGGATAATGACATCGAGGAACTGGTAGCACTGTGTGAGAAATGTCAGTCAGGTAGAAACAACCCCCCAGTTACAGGACATGTTTGGCAGCCAGCTACCAAGCCATGGTCACGAGTCCACATAGATTTCATGGGGCCATTCATGAATAAAACTTTTCTGGTGTTGGTTGATGCCTATAGCAAGTGGCCAGTAATTGAAATAGTGCCTTCCATGTCAAGCAAAACAGTGGTTGACTTGTTAAGAAAAATATTTGCCGACTTTGGGTTACCAGACATAGTGGTGTCTGACAATGGACTGGCATTTACCTCAAAGGAGTTTCAAGACTTTATGTCCAAGAACCGGATTCAACACATCACTGGAGCGCCATATCATCCGGCCACTAATGGGCAAATCGAGAGGACTATACAGACTATAAAATCTAAACTTAAGAAACAGTCCCCTATGACTTGGTCAGAGCGAGTAGCGAAAGTGCTATTTCATATGCGTACTGTACCAAGCACTGTGACGGGTAAGACCCCTGCAGAGATGCTTAGCGGCAGGAAGTTCAGGACTGCCCTCACACCCTTACATCCAGACTCAGACTATACAGAGAAGTCAGAAATTGGAGGGGAAGGGAATCAAGAGAATCTAAAGAAGACATTCAAGACGGGAGATCAAGTTTTATTCAGACTTTATAACATGAACCAGAAGTGGCAGCGCGGGGTTGTAACAGCAGTGGATGGTCCAGCTGTTTATGAAGTAAAGACCGAAGATGGAGCCACACACAGAAGGCATGTGGATCAGCTGCTTAGAACAAGGTTACCTAGAGCTACACCGGATGAGACTCAAAACTATGATAATGTTGATGATTGTGAACCTAACGATAACACGGATGTGACAATACCACCACCAGAAGAGTGGGCGCAAATTATAGGAGTGTAGATGTGATTATGTATAAATTTGTTGATTCTAAATGATGTAATTAAAATACTTAAGGGGAAGGTATTATGTAGGTAGATTTAAGGAGCGGTCACGTGACAGGTTGTATTTCTACCTACATTTGGTAGTATGATTTTGTTACATGGCGAATAAACATGTACAATTAATGCAGAGCCTGTTTATTTATTTAAAACATAACACATACAATTTAGGGTCGGATAAAAAATGAATCATTAAAACTGAATCATAAGTTTCTTGTGACAATATTGGCAGTAATACTAAATAAACAAAAAAATAAATAAACAGTGCAATAAAGAGTTTACATACATACATACATTAACAAAATATACAGTGTACAGTTATATTGACAATCTTATTATATTTGTTTGAAGGAGGTTAATAAAATGGATAGTATCGATTAAAAACAACATCACCAAACCGCTACTACAAAAGTACAAAACAAAAACTTAATGAATTAAAACATAATTACAAAATAATTTCACTTTTGCAACTTACTGACGGCTCTCGAGACGCTTGTGACGGAAAAAAACTTAAGTACGCTAAAAGCTCAAGCTTTTTAAATAACAATTTTGAATACAAACATAACAGACTGTCACGTATAAAATGCTTCTACGTACAATACAATTTTAGAATTTAAATTAGAAATAAATGAGAAAATTTCGTTTTGTTTATTACAAACTGCGTCTGTTAGGTTTTTTTTACACAACACGTTACTGTTTTACAACTTTTTTTTAATAACTTTTATGTTCATTGTTTTCAACTTTTTTTTGCCTTACGTTTAGTTTTAGTCAGTCTTCGCGAATGAAATAAAATGTTTTTGTATTTCAGCTCGATAACGGATCCGGATGAAAAGAGACCCCCGGAGATTCCTACTAAGCAAGTTTCAAAGTAAGCACTTGCACATACTAAAAGTCCAAAAAACTACCAAAAACTCCCAAACACTACAACTATCTACTTAGTCAGTTTTGTTTGCTTCTCAAAATAAGAACACCCTGAAATTGCAACGATGTTTAATTTGACTTAAAATTCACTAGTGATGTGCACAACATCAGATTCTGATTCTGATGAAAGACGTCTCATAAATGTTTTTATACGAAAATGTGTGCAATTATAAAAAGTGGAAGTAAATTCGAATGCAAACGCTTACAGAAATTAATATTAATATAATTATAAACTTAGAATAAAAAGTTTATTTCATACATTTCTCTCATTGTAGCTCTAGCATAAAACATCATACTTAATCAGAATATATAATTATAATACGTTAATCTGAGATAACTCTACTCAGTTAATTGTATCACATGCCAACAACAATAAGTCCGTTTTTTTCTCAAAAGCACGTGGTCGCTGAGGTCAGATTTCACACATAAACAAAACCGTAGTTGTGTGTAAAGTGATGAAGCTAATGAATCGGCACACATGACACATGTTTTACTCTCATCGCATTGAACCTCAAACCGTGACCAGAATCTGTTTACAATCAACATTGTATCCAAAACAACATCGTTGCAACTTCAGCGCTCTCAACACAACACAATGTGCAAAACACATTAACGACAATGTAGGACACACACACAAACAAAATAGTTGCAGTCGATAAAAAAGTGGTTGTCAGCGAATGTGCAAATCAAAGCGTCACTTCACTAACCAGTCGTGATTTCCACTTTACAGTGACCGGACGAAGCTGGAGAAATTCGAAATTTAAAAATTTAAAAAGTGACTTCCAATTTCGAACGTGTAATATAGTGCCAGTGTTTTTATTTTGTTTTTCTTTTGTAGGAAAATGCTGAGCGAAATTAATAATATAAGTGGTGTACTTGCGTCGTCAATGAAGTTGTTTTGCGAATGATACTTTGTTTTACAAGTGATGTGTTGTGCGGACGGTGCGCTGCCGTGTCTACCTGTTTATTATAATCGACGTTGGACAATATTTAGCACAATATCTTGGATCTCATGGTAAGTGCTAGCTATAACTTGTGTATAACGGCGTCTACTGACGGCGTGATATTTCGCTTGCTTCTAATTCTAAACGAGGTGGCTTTGAATTTGTTCTGGAATATTTCAACAGACGACCAGGATAATTGATTCAACATTCATGTATCGGTTTTTCACCGTAATTTTTTATTCAGTAATTTCTTCCCTTTTACACCAACTAATGTATGGGTGAAATGACTCGATTAAAAAAAGAAAAACATTTACAGAATGTTCAGATAAAAACCCAACCGTCTATTGAAGTATAGTAGGCGGCAAATAAGTAAAACGTGGAGGGCATATGCGCAGTATGAAAAACACCATAATTTTCATACTGCACTTATCCCCTCCACGTTTTAATTATTTGCCGCCTACTATATCCCGGATTCATTTCAAGACACAGTGTTATGTATTTAATTTTTTTATAATTTTATCAACGGTTTTTTTTAAAGAGGTCATGCCTTTTGGCCGTTTGGATGCATTATCAGTAATGACTTTTAAAAAGGGTCCAGTTTAGCAACAGGGGCAATTAAAAGTTCGAGCATTTTATTCCGACACGAGCATTTTGTCAGTCTTGTAATTATGCGACCTTTTGCTAAACAGGGCACCGTGCGTAATGTTTCAGTGTTTATTTTTTGGCATTCCTTTTTGTAACCGACGGTTAGACAATTCTAAAGTTGGCTTTATGTGACGTAAGACTTGATCGCACGTCACCGGTTGTCGGTTTGATTTTGACAATGGAGCCGATAAAAAGAACACCTTGTATGCGGCAATTTTGCTATCACATTTATAACCGAACCCCCTCCACTGTCTATGACGTCAAAAATGAACAGTTTTTTTTTTTACACAGATACTTAATGAGGAGGCAAACTAAAAGCTTGAGGCAGATGTCGCCCCAAGCGACTGTACCTTGTTTACGTTTCGTGTCAAATGTCTGGTTGCGATTTTATGAGTTATTTCTGCAATTTAACTGGCAAAATGTACTCTTTTATGACTGTGCGTGAACTTCAAGCTGAGCTTTGGAGGAGACATGCATCGATGGCTGGTAAAAAGGCTGATTTGATAAAAAAGTAACCACTTCAAATTATTTAAGGTTATGTTCCGTATTTCTATTTTAATTTGAATTCTGGAGGCTTATGTGCAGTTCTTTCTTCTAGGTTAGAGGCGTATGATCGGAACCAAAACTTTGGTGCTGAATTAGATGTCCAAAAAGACCTTTTATACACACTCGGATTCTTTGAAAGACGTGAACGCCGATTCACCTATTCCAAACATCAGCAAACAAGAAATACAACAATCGTCTTTGAAATGCAGTGAACACAAACGTGCTGTATCACTTGCTTAAGACTTGCTTGAAAGTTTTTAATACGTAAAGCATTTTCCCATTGTTTTCTGCGCTTTGGGTCATTAGGAAATAGATGAACTCCCCTGTTTTTACAGTTTAGCGCGCTATAGCGGCATCTTTGAATAAAATTCAAAAGTTTAAAACTATTCATAAAAAATGTACTGGATTTGACAGTTCTTATGTCATAACAAGGTACAGTCGCTTATGCGCCATCTGACGGGATAAAATGTCAGTTTTCCTCCCAATTGTAGTGTAGTTTCGTCCAAGTCAGAATAACGTAAAGCGAATTGAGCCCAACAGTCTTTAGGCAGCATGGCTCTAAGCAAAAATTTTACTGCATACAGTGCTTTTATTTTCTTTTTTCATATGACTGTCAGTAGCAAAAGCAAGATTGCCGAGATACCTACATTAAGAAACTAGAGACACCGTATTTATAACCAAAATAAAAAAACAAAATGGTAGCTTTAATTCCGCCGCGTGATTATTTTTTCGTGGCTTAAAACTGTTTTCATTCAAATAAACAACTAAACGTAACGTAACGTAACGCAGTAATAAACGTTTCTCATTTCTAGTGTCCGACCAAAACACGATTTTAAGCCGAAACCGAAACCAAAACCGAAATTTTTGAAGACGTATCATATCAAATAAAATATTCAAAATTACTGTACTAATCGTAAGGAAAAGGTTATTGCAAGGATTTCTTATATGAGAACGGTTACTTTTTTGTTAAACAAAATAAAAAAACTGCATGCATAGGTACAACTGTCGCTGGTCCCAGCTGGGCCGGCCGCCTGTGCATTACCTATACCTACCCGGCCGAGCGTGCCCGAATTAAGCCGAGCGTGCCCGAATTAAACCGAGTGCTCCCGATGCGAGAGCCACGAGAGGCCGTGAAGTAATTTCGGCCCGGCCGAAGGTTTCGGCCCGATTCTGGCCGAAACCGAAACCGAAACCGAAACTTCGGTCGGACACTACTTATTTCCTACTCAGCGCTAGATTCTAACTTCCTTAGCCTAGTGTTGTCTTACACAAAACATCTTTATTTCTATTCTAAATTGTATTCAGATCGTCTAGCCTCACATTGAAGTATTTTATGAAACTCTACGGCACCGCACAAACGAGCAAAACAGAACTCAATAGCATTAGAAATAGAGCCTATATACAGAGATGCATTAGATGTAACCTCGCAAAAAACAAAGCAATCAACACTAATTAGGTACAAACCAAGTGATTATAATTACATGATAATTACGGGCACAAGAGGCATTTCATCTAAGTCCTCTAGGTTGGCAACGCATCTGCAATCCCTCCAGGGTTGTGGGTGTCTATGGGCAGTGGTGATCGCTCACCATCAGGTGAACCACTTGCTCGTTTGCCTTCCTATTTACATAAAAAAAATGCATTCTACTGTATTGTATCACCTTTTATGCATGCCATTGCACGGGTAGCATAAACTCTAGAAAGAGACGGGTATAGTCTTACGCGCCGCTCTTGTCCTTGATGCAGAGTACGGAATTGATAATGCGATGCGCGCCGCTACTAGAGACTCCCTCTTATTCATAAACGCTCTATAGGCCTCTGCTCTGCTAACTTAGTAATGGGTGGATTTTTGACGTTGTAATTTGTGTGCCATGCTAAACGTATTGCACACAAATTACAACGTCAAAAATCCACCCTAATCGTTTGTCCTTATCTGTGAAAGGTAAATGTCAAAGTTTTTATGGCTGGTTACGTCGAAGCCTGCAAATAAAATTTTAGCTAATAACTAACTTAGGTATATAAAAGAAGATATTAAATATCGTAAAGTTTATTCTAACTTTAAGAACGCATAATTAAAAATAAATATACTTTATAGACACACGTTCACGTAAATGTGTTTACTCAACGTTTCAGATAAAAGCTGCTATGAAAATTATTTAAGTTATTATTCTATTTTTAACATAATTCTGGAAATCTATAAAAAAATATTCACTTATGTTTCGATGATTAATTTGTAGTCTCGATACGATTAACAAGTTTACGATTACGTCTGAGTCGTTTTGTAGTCGTATAAGCAGCGGTGGCAGCAATTATACGACCAATTAGCGACATGCAGCGTCGGCTAGCGATATAATTGTAGTTTTTCAACTCTTACAAGATCAATATATAATTAGGCTATGTCGTAAAATTTGGGTGAGCATTAGTAGAATACGAGGTCTGGTTCCTAGCATTTAAAATGATATGTAAGAAAATCACGCAATTTGTATTAATTCGTACCTGGTACTTTAACATACTAAAATTCATAATTACATACAGATAACCGAAAACTAATAATTATTAAGTTCGTCACTAAATTAAAATTTAATTTTTGGGAATTTATAATTAATGTTTTTATCTGTTGCCATAAAACAAGAACTTATCGTGAAGTCTTTCATCATTAACATTCAGCATTTTTTATGCAATTTAATTAAATTGATCAGTACAAAAATCGACATTATTTACGCATGAAAGGGGGTTAAAACTGACTAAATATGTACACACTATTAAACTTATTATATTCACACAATTTTTGGTATCTAATGTAAATAAATGTCTTTTAAAACGTTTACGAGAGAGATTTTTTTAACAATGCGGCCAGGCTTATGCCTAAACCAAGTTTTGTTAGTACAAATGAAAAAGTTTTTCAGCGCGCCGGACGGGACGGAAAAAAATCGATGTTCAGTAGGTATCTGAGCTAACGTTCATCCAAATAAAATCTTTATTTCAGCCGCATAAATGAACATGATTTAAATCCTACATTATCTTTTGCAGCATATCCGTCTATATCTTCCGTAAAATTAATATATTAATATTCAATATGCTTCTTGCTATTTCGTGCGCTCCTTATAAAGAATATCGTGATTTTGCAAATCCCATAAAGAAAGTTCTGTGTTCGTGTTTCCAGAATATTGATATATTCCGATGAGACAACTATAAAACTTTTAAACGTTTTGTAAACCGTTGTAAGTTCAAGTTAAGTACTCGTGTTATGGTTTTAAACAATTTTTAGCGCCTAATTTACCATTAAAGAGCTAGTTTTTGCCGCTATGATCGTATACCTTTTTCTACTTTTAGTTAATTTCATGTAATTACAATACCAAGTAGCATTGTACATTTTATGTTGTAAACATTGCATTTACAACAATATTTTTAAGTCTGCCCCTCCTGTACGAGCCAGTTTGCGGTTTTATAATATGCAATTAGGGATTGTAAAATATGTTAAAAGGAATCCTGTAATAGGTTGCGCAGTAAAAGTCGTATAAACGCTGTTACGACTTGTATCCGAATTCACAGAAATGCAATAACATTTTTGCAATTTATGTTATCGTCGTAACTTTGACGTTTTGTTAGTTTTGGGCGGTTTTGGCATTTGGCATCGCGGACGGACCTAAATCATATTTAAGTGACGCCAGTTTGCGTAATATTTGAGGCTAAATTTAGACAGATTCGTCGTTTCACGGTTTGCTTTTGTCGGTTAGTATGTATTCGTGTTTTAAACTATGTACATGTCTTTAAGTGATTCAATTCCGATTCTTTACCTATCTTTTGACACTTCTAGTATGGATCTGACAGCGATCGATACAACTAAATCTTCAGCCTCATCTACACTTACCATCAGTGAGATAGAGGTTAATAGCTGGTCAGTTTTTAATAATAAAAAAAACTGGTTCGGAACTGAATCACATTAAGACGTCATGGTAAGGTCCCAGTGAAATATACTGAAACCTTTTCTCAGCAAATGTGATAATTACTTCATACACTTGCCAAAGAAATTATTGCAAAATTGTTTAAGAAGTAGTTCCACAGAGGTATGCACGTGATTCAGTTTCTTCGACCGTACGATGGGCACAAAAAAAAATAATGCGGAGATAATGCTATGAGGCATGTCTGGCTAGAGAGAGATTTTGGTTTTGACTTATACAAAATAATATATGAAAGTACCTAGATTCTGCATACACATTGAGATGTAAAACTACCGTTAATTATGTTTTGACTGACGTAGTTACGTTTGTTTACAGTTTTTATTTCATTAGGTTCATTTACTTAGATTGGTACTCGTATATACTAGGTAGAGTAATTTAATTACTAAGTAAATTTATACTAATCATTTTATTTTATAGCCAGCTTTACTTTTAGATGTGCAGGCGACTCAAATTTTACTATCCTTGGTCTAGATAGGTAAGTCGTATCGGCATAGTAAAATAAATTTTTATTTTACAACTCTCAGGTTGCAATGATTTTCATTTCATATTCGCCATCAAAATCCATTTAAATATTCCTCACCAACTATAAACGCGGAAAATTACTAGCTCATAAAATAAATACGTTTATATCTTTCTCATTACACTGTAACTGGCCGCCATGTTGCAGAAATCATTAAAAAGTAACATTTAAAAGACCAATGGGAGCGCTTCTAGCGGCCTACGTCACGCGTCGTAAAACATTCAATTATACCGCCACTATGCAGCTAATGCTGTAAATAAATGATAAACGATACTTTTTACTTAGTGGTTAATTTACTTGTGTTGTTGTTTTAAAAAGACAGCCAAATGTGAGTCGAACCACGCACTGTAGATTCCGTACATATTAAAAGGATATTAAATTTATCTGTATTGATTGTCACGAGCAAAAATAAATCTCAGTTTTTATAACAGATATTCTGCCATGTTTTATTGTTTTTTTTTTTAAAATAAAACGGCATTTTACTCCCATTATAAATGAAAATAGTAATTTTCGGATATTTTTCTTTGCTTGTGTTGTGAGAGACGCATGCCAAATTTACCATGTTTTTGACCTATATTTGGATAAGTTATATCTTCTGATCGCATGAAAACTATAGTTTATTTTTTACTGAAAAAAGTTTCTTGATAGACGAACAGAAAGACAGACAAAGTCACACAGATGCACAATTCCATGATTCCTTATGAGATACGGTAAGAAAGAAAGAAATAAATTTATGATAATTTTATAATAAATTGCGGTGCCCTTACAGGCTAAATGTTTGGAACTTGATAAATTTTAACATCTTTGTCACAACATTTTTATGCAATAAAGTGTCTGAGTTGGAGTTTGAGAAAGAAAGAAAGAAAAAAGTTCATTTATGACAATCACAACACAACAAATTTAATAAACACAACTAAACAACAGATAAATAAATTGTCACAAAATGGTCCTAACTCAGGATTTGCAGCCCTTACAGCCAGCGCTGGTCTTCCGTTGGGACCATAGGGTGATACATACATTGAAAAAAAAAAAGTTATTTATTACATGAGAAATACAACAGTAAAAATAAACACTAAGTAAACATAATAAAATATAATTGGATGTGGTTGCCTGGGCACAAAACAAAATAAGCCTAGACAACCACGGTACCCTAAAATTACTGGATTTAAAAACCCAACCGGTGTGTAATAAAATCTGACAAGTTATATTTCACAGTAAGCCAGTTCCAATTAGGCCCGATTTAAAATTTAATTTGCTACATATTAAATTTGAAAGCTGATTTTAAGATAAAAGTTTCATAATTGTAACACGAAACCACTAGTGCCAGCACGGCTAGCACGCGCGCGAAGAGTGCGCGACACAGCTCGCAGCTAGCCGTGCAGTGCTTTTAATGAGCTAGCATGTGAACTATATTTTAATCGAGAACTTTCGTCAAATAGGCCACCCAGTCGACTATTATCTAAACAAACTTTATGCTTTTGAACCACGGATTAATGTTTGCAATCAGTGTTTGTAATTTTAAACTCACTCGTCCATCCCTAATGTAATACGCCTTTCATCCACTCAAAGGTTGGCTGGAAGAGATCCCTTAAAGGGATAAGTCCATCTTTGTGCATGTATCTCAATTGTATTTGTCTTTTTTATTTTGCACAATAAAGAGTTTACATACATACATTAATAAACATCCTTTGAGACCGCCTATAATGTTCAACTTGATTAATTTTTTATTTTGTATTATAGCGGCCGTAGTGTAATAATAATATAACACTATAGTGAGATAACTCGGCCGTCTAAACAGGGCAACTACGCGGTTCGGTGCAGCTCAGAGTCCCCCTAACGCTAATTTCAGACTGGTCCGTCCGATCTTCGCCGGAGATTCTTCACAACATAGTATAAAACAAAGTCGCTTCCGCTGTCTGTCCCTATGTATGCTTGTCTTTAAAACTACGCACCGGATTTTGATGCAGTTTTTTTTATTTTTAGTGATTCAAGAGGAAGGTCCATAAGTATCTGAGGTAATATTTTGTACATAATTTTGGTGATATTTTATCTCCAGTTCCTTTATTTACGATGAAATAGTTAAGAAATGATGGGCGGACGATATAGCCAAAGTGTGCGGGAAGAACTGGTTGTACAAAGCCCGGGACCGAACCGGATGGCGTGTTGATGAGGAGGCCTATGCCCAACAATGGGTTAATTTAGGCTGAAGAAGAAGAAGAAGAAGTTAAAAAATAAAAAAAAATTGACTTTTTGAGGTTAGAAATTTGTTTACCAAATAGGACAGGTAAGAATGAAAGTGGTATATCTCGCGGGCAGAAGCTAGTTTATGCGCTAGTATACCTATCAGTGGCGTGGCGTCAAGTATATCTGAAGGCAAGCCGTAGGGAACTTAACTAACCTTTTCCTCTAATTCTGCACAATAAATCGCCCAACTGCTTTAAAATAGGCAAGCCGGTGGGAATCGAGTTCTATGGACGCCACGCCACTGATACCTTTGCCGTTATCGACTCGACAAAAAATTGCGAAGTGCGCCCACTATTTGAAATGATTACGCTATTCCTTATGTGACTGAGGGAATTAATGGGGCTCTGTTTAGGCATGGAACCCTAAAAAGACGTGCATTGTTTCAATAGCCGTAATCTATACTTTACTGTTCACAACCGCAAGTTAGATTACCCCTATGGTGTTTAGACTATTACCCCCTTATTCATAAACGCACTATAGGCCTCTGTTAACTTAGGGGAGAGTAGGGTAATGGCGAACGCGGGGTATTTCCGAACGAGGTCGTTTCGATATGACAGAGACAGGTATTCAACCATCTCTCATACCCTTCCGCGAAAGGCCCCTCCACTCAGTATGGGACATGCAGTTGTACAGTTACCACGCACTCTTTGTTCACGGTAAGCAAAACTGAAAATTTCATCGTTATGTCATGTAATTTTTGCGTTTACAAATATTCGCGTTGTGGCTACTGTGTGTGTTGTATAATTCTCTCGTTTTTTTACTGCAATGTGTTAGAATAGAAGATTAGCGCACACCTAACCCCACAAGCGTAACGATACAATAACCTTGAAATTTATTTTTCATTTTAGTATTTGGGCATACGGGGCAATCGCGAACGAATTGGGATGGACAATGACGAACGTTCGCCAATACCCCAAGAACCGGAACAAGCACCAGTACAAAGGGCCAACACTCCATTGAATCAAGTAATACCATTTTCAAACATTGTTTCTGTGACGCAATTACCAAAAAAAAAAACTAGAGTCATTGCTAGTAGCTAGTACTCCAATGAAAGAAGTTTTGGAAAAAAAGAAACAAACGAGAAGATTTACAAAAGACTGCTAATAAAAGTAAGAAGGGAGTAAGGAATTTGAAGAAGTGTGAGAGTAATTTATGAAAAAAGAAGCAATAAAGTCTACTGCTAATAAAGAAAATGATTATTATTGCTAAGTGTGCAATGAAAAGTATACTGATCCGCCAACAGAAGACTAGATCATGTGTTACAAGTGCAAGTCACAGGCACATGAGACACGAAAAATGCACCAGCGGCGAGAGTACATATATCCAGAAAGTTTTTGTGAGATTTATGTTCTTAATTATCAGTTAAGATGTTCTATTCGTGATTACCCCTAGGTGTTCGGAATTACCCCACAGCTTGGTCGGAATTACCCCACGCCTGTCGGGTAAATCCGAACACTAAGGTTTTTGTTTTTGTTCTAAAAGTTGATCTTATTTGAAGATTTTATCACTTTTAATAATGAGAGTCTGTGACTGATTAGATATGCTAAATGATAAGCAATAAACACGTTTTGATTTTTGTACTCTCTTGGTTTTATTCATATTCCTGCTTAGGTGTTCGCAGATACCCTACTCTCCCCTAGTAATCGTTTGTCCTTATCTGTCACTTTGACATTTACCTTTCACAGATAAGGACAAACGATTACTAACTTAGCAGAGGCCTATAGTGCGTTTATGAATAAGGGGGTTACAGTCTGCGGTAGGTTCAACTTACTGAAGATATCCACCATTGATACTACCTATTCACATGTATAAAACATAAAGTCTGAAGACCTGAGAGTGTTCTCGAAAAATCTTAAAAGTTATTTGGCTGCGAGACCCTTCTACAGTCGCGATGACTATTTTGGTAAATTATACGACTAATTATTGCTTTTAAAATGTAATGAAATATGACATGTTCTTCTGAATTTATGTATGAATGCTAATGCTAAGTTTATTTTGTTTTATTTTATTGTACACAATTTTGCATGATAATTGTATCTTTTAAAAGCGAATAAAGAAACTGAACTGAACCGAAATAATAGGAGTTGCTTTTGCGTTCTTTGCAATTTAACAATACAATACAATACAAATACTCTTTATTGAAAACCACAAATCAGTACAAAACAATAAAGTCAAAAAGTCAAAAGTCAAGAGTTTATTTTGCAAATAGGCCGCCAAGGGCTCTTTTACATGTCTTTTTTTTTTATCTACCAGCGCATTCGGAAAGACCATCATTGCCAAGAAGAATGCGCCGCAAGAAACTTGGCAGAAAGACATTTAAGTAAGTAAGGAAGTTAATAGGCGACGGAACTGTAGTTTAGGTACCTTCTAGGTAATAGTACCTACCGACGGCTTCTCTGGTGGCATTTATTGATATGTATTACATAAATAGTCTATTATATTTTAATAACTGTCTGAGTGCCGACACGTGTAGCCGATGACCCTCAATAGACTGTTATCAACGTCTAGCTATCAATGTTTGTATCTACTACATACACCCATTTAGTGTAATACAGGGCCTTACAGCTAAAACCAGGGGCCTTACCATTACGTCTTGATGCGATTCAGTTTAGGTGCGCTCGCTGTCAGATTTATACTAAAAGTGACAGCTAAAACTTGAACTGAGTCGGAATTAGGACGTCATGGTAAGCCCCCTGAGCTAAGTCGTATTTGAATTGCTTTACTACGTCATGGTAAGGCCCCTGCAGACCATATTGCTAAAGCCGGGTACTCGTTTATGAGTTATTCCTTAGTACCTTGCCGTTCCAAAACGCGATTAGCTAAAGTTGGCTCTATACAAGCTCTCTCAGAATTAGAATTGTTCAGCAGATGGTTTGGTAAGTTTGAGTGAACCTCCTACAAAGATTTTTGAAGTAAAAACTTCTTGAGCATTGGGATGGGTAAAAAATGTTAAACTCGCGTCAGGCGTAAGTACCAGGATATCAGATGCTCTAAGAGCTTATTTTGAAATACGAATGAATCGCGTTCGATTTTTGAAGTGTTTTTTTGTCGAGTCGTGGAGCAAATGTACTAGGGCATCAGCACATTGCTAGAGGTCAGTGAATATACTTAGATAAAACGTACGTTTTTTTTGCAAGCGGCCAGTACGTTACGCGAGCGTCATGGAGGTAACAACATTGAAATCTAATCTAAGCTGCTGTTTTTACTTCTGCCGGCACTCCCGGAGTGCTACCCGTCGCTTTTTATTAAATTTTTGATTCATGACGCGGTTCACTTTAAACATCGATTATTGTTGAAACATTTGTCAAGTGATTCAAAAATTCTGAAAAACATTCACAGGGCTACAAACTAACCCATCTTGCTAAATATTCTGGAACAAGTCTGAGAGACCCTGTAGAATTGAACAACGAAGTCACCTTACAGTACAAGAAACACATTAAGAAAAGAATGTTCATTGACATCGATTCGAAACATTTTCAACCACTATTAAAAAATCCTGAAGTACATTTTAATGCTTTTAATTTTTTTATTTTATGTCACATACATATATAATGTGAAGACTGGCGCCTGTCAAGGTCTTCGGTACAGCCATCATCAGAAGTTAATTAACAAAAGTGCTTGAAAAGATCTACACACGACTCTGTTGTCGAGGTATCTTTATGAGCTCCTCGAATGTTCAACAACTTTTGATGCTGACTTGACTGTTACTTGTAAGCGTTGTAAACTCAAAATGTCATAAAACAAAATAATACGTTTATAGTTCCCGATACTAAGACTGTTGATGCAACGTACATTTGACCTTAGATAAATAGTTATTCATTTATTTACAGGAAATAGTTAATTATGTTCATTGTAACCTTTATACGGGGCATATTAACAATACACTAGGTAGTTAATGTTGTGATAATTGATGTTGTTGATGTCGTTAAATAGAAAATGGTCGTCTGACTTGTACATAAAATAGTAATTGTGAAACACCGGATTACTGGCGTATTCATTTATATGATTAACATTAGACCACAGGTATCAAGTATTCCACAGATTACCGTAGAACGGGGTGAGAAGCGATTGCGTGGGGAGAATGGATAGAACTAATATTTTGTGTTATCACTTGCTTAAAATGGCTCAGCTTGCTCTAAAAGTAGTTAAGTTATACTTTTAGACATTTACAGTATTATTATAAAAAAGTTAAACAGACGTTGAACACGTGTCTAAAAAATAATCCATGACAAATGTCATAGACATAAAGTAACACTGATTATTTTTAACTAGCTTCTGCCCGCGACTTCGTCCGCGTAGAATTAGCAATTGACATGTTTATCGCTATCCCTCGAGAACTGTGCAATTTTCCGGGATAAAAAGTAGCCTATGTTTCAATCTAGGGTACCTACCAGCTATCTTCGTTCCAAATTTTATCCAAATCCGTCCAGTCGTTTTAGCGTGAAGAAGGAACAAACATACACACTCACTCACTCACATCGTCACATCGTCACAAACTTTCGCATTTATAATATTAGTAGGATTTTTTCCCTATTCACCCCCTTTTACGGTACGCAAGTATTATGATTTGTATTTAAAAATTAAAATATCTGTGGGTTGTTTATACATGAGTCGGCAATCCGGAGCATTTTTACATTTTAATAATGCTATGCCAGATATTAAACGCTATCAGTCTATCTAGGTACTTCGCAGAAAAATTAACGCTTATTTTATATCAATATCCTTTTCAAACTTTGCCATTAGCGTAGTCCTTAAATGCAAAAACTTGTGCACTAAACATTTTATTATTTAACATTTCTATATCTTTAGTATTGGCTGAGGGCTATTGAATTACAATGTTGCGCGCATAGTTCTCTCTGTCGTTTATAAGGTGTATTTGCAAGCGTTAGAGTGGGAAGGCATGACGATTTTATGACTTGGAAGTCGTGAATATCAGCAAGGTTTTACGAGGTCCATTGCTTATTTTGCCCTGTGACTAATTTTATAATGCTAGCTCGGTGTAGGTGTTCTGGGAAATACTAAAGAGTGCGAAAAAAAAACAATATAAATGCAAGGCGTCTTAAAATTGTTTCAGAATATTTCAGCTGTTGGATTGATGAATTTCAGGATATTTTAACTGTGGCTGACGAAAAGTTTTTGATATTCAAAGTATACGTCAAACAGGTGACTTAAATTTTGAATCGAAAATTACAATAAGAGGCACCGAATTCAAACAAATCAGTAGGTAGCGCATACGATATATGTCTATCGATATTTTTCACTTTTCAGCGGATTTTTAATGGCGGTTTTATTTTCCTAAAAAAATCACGCTTTTTAGTGTTGTTGTGTTTGTTATACACAATTCAGCATTAAAATCTGTTAATGAACAACCAATCATCCCCTGTTTTCCTACTCTTTAGGTTGGATTGTTTTTCCAAATTTATATGGGACCACCCTCGGAATACCCTTTCCAATAAAAAAAAATCTAAATTGGACTAATCTAATGAACAAAAAATATTTACCTTGCTACTCCGCTACTTACGTGCAAGATAGCCAAGTCTGTGCGATTTTTTTTACATTTTACATGCAATCCCTTCCCTCCATTACTGCCAAAAGTAAACCTAAAACATGTACTATGTGTCGGACTACGTATTCTGTAAAAACTTACGCGGCTAATTGAGGACTCAACTTTTTTTTTCGTTGGTTCATAATGAACTCTTATAGATTTGATACTGCTACTAAACGACAAATAAAGACACTGAATTATACAGTATATTTTAATTGAAATAGGTGCAGTATTTGTTAACAGTTTATTGACATGTTATATTGAGAACCTACCATAGTAAAAACAAAAACATGCGCGGCTCTGGCATTCTTAAGGTCCGACCAAACCGCCGCGTATACGCAGTGACGTGTCGTATGCGTCACGTTTTCTCACCGTTTCTTCATATGTACATTTTGTTGCGATTCCGTAACGTCACCGTTTTTTAAGCGGCGGTGTGGTCGCACCCTGATGGTGTCATTATTAGCTGGTATTCCGGTGTAATTACTCTAAACATATATATAAGAAAGGGAGTTGACTGACTGACATATCAATTATCAACAGTTCAGACTAAGACTAGGAGAATTATTATGAAAATCGCGGTAGTTTAAAACATTATATTGTAAACCGATACAAGTGAAAATCGCGGTAGTTTAAAACATAAGACTAGGAGGTTAAAATGTTGCCCAGAGAACCGTTTTATTATGTAGTCGAGTATTATGGACGAATCTTTAGAAATTGCAACAGGATAGAGAATTATCTACTAGGGCGAAGCCACGGGCATAGCCTAGTCTAACTGGATGGACGTTTGTTTGTTACTCAATCACGCCAAAACGGCCCAACGAATCTGGATGAAATTCGGCACATAGATAGAGAAAAGTCTGGAATAGCACATAGGCTACTTTTTATCCCGAAAAATTACCGCGGGATAGCGATAAACGAATTCTTTGCAGACGAAGTCGCTGGCAACAGCTAGTTATACCATAATAATAGAAGCAATTGTTAGTATTTTTTAGATTAAAGAAAATAAATAGAGAATAAAGTTTAACAATTATGACGTCATTTTATCAAAAAACATACATACATACATACATATCGTCACGCCTCTTTCCCACGGGGGTAGGCAGAGACTACTTTGTTCTACTTTCTACGATCCTGACATACCTCTTTCGCTTCATCAATCTCTTCATACATGCTCGTCGGTTTCTGTTAGGTACTCTTGACCTGCCCTTTTTCCAAAACGTCCCCAATTTGACCGTATCAAAAAACACTTTAAAAAAATCTTAGGTAACTGAAAATTTAAAACCATAACAAAACAAATCACGATATCCCCACGATCCCCACGATACCCAGCATCTTTAACAATTTATCGTTATTTTTCAACCAATTACACGAAATCTCAACTTATGTGTGGTTAAAACAGCATGATAATCCGTTGAGCAGTTTTCGAGTCTATTTCAAACAGACAGACACGTCGGTGGACTTTGTTTTATAATATTTAGTGATTGCGAAGATATTTGCGGTTGCTCACTGCCAAATATATTTGCTTTCCCTCGCTTGTTATCTATTTCCTTATGAACTGACCACACAATACAAAACCAAACAGGGAGTCAGCAACAGTTGTCCTATTTGTCAACTGCAAACTTTTCATTGTGGCTTCCGAAGTTTTCGGAAGCACATTCCTTGGTTAAACATACCTTTTCCTCAAAGAGTAAGGTCCAAACTCACTTGTTTGCGTGAAGTGTGAATCGTTCAAGCGTGATGCCACAATGGTAAAGGAACACAGTAGCTCGTTCCGGGGCAAATAGTGCTGAGAGTTAGTGCCGTATAAAAGTCTTTTGAATGGGCATTGTATTGTCTTTATTGAGACTGGAATAGTTGCTGAATGGGTCTAAGTTGCCCGTTTGGGATTAAGAACGTCATTGTTAGGTTTAAAGGGGCGTCTTTTAGTTAAGTTCGCGGCATTATGCTGTCTCATTTTAGTACTGCAAGTTGTACAGAAAATATAACCTAGAAATATTACGCCTGTCTTATGAAGATGAATGAGCTTCGGTGCTGTGTTTTGACGCGTGGTTCACTGATTGTCACTTTTTATTAATTTCACATGTCAAATTTCATTTATTTCACAGCCTGAGTAGCAAAATACTTAAAAAAAAGCAAATGCTAAATGTAAACCAAATTATTGAAATCTTTTCTAATTCAACTTCTGAAGGACCATTGAAAATAAAACTTGAATGTTGTATACTGTTCCTTAATTAGATGTTTCAAAATTTTGAATTTCACTAGTTTTATCCGAGGCCATTTTGGTACTGCTGGACACAGTCCAACAATCATTTGTTACTTTAAATTGACATTATCGATGAATTAATAACTAAAGAGAAGAGCTTAAATGATAGTCCTCGTCCGCGCGGTGCAGGGGCGCGGGGTGGGACGACCGCGGGGGCGAGAGAGCTGCGGGCGGCAGGCGCACTACCCGCTCGCACCCTTCTCGGTCCCCTTTGTCGTCCTAACGCGCACCTCTGCCGCACGGACGAGGACTCATTTAAGCGGTCGGTCTATAAAACTAACCTAGCACCGTCAGTTATTCAGTCTTCTTCCGTGTACCATCAACCAAATATCTCTACCACCCTAAGGTTAAAATTCCTTTGCACGTCACAATATATAACGTCGATAAGACAGGCTGTCAACTTGAAAGTTCGACTTTAGCGACATTTTCATTTGATAGGAATATGGATGAAAAGTGGTAGAACACTTATTTGGGCGACCGTACCACGAGACCATTGGTATCCTTAATTCATATAAGGGCCGATTTTTCAATCCTCAGATAAGCACTTAACTAACAGATACCCATAGAGTTGTTCGTCGAGTAAGACCTATCTGACGATTGAAAAATCGGCCCTAAATTTTTATTTTTTATTTTTTTTATTATAAACTGACCAGCGATTGGCCTCTATCTCACCTGATGGTAAGTGCAGATGAGGCCGATTAACTAGTAAACTTAACCTACTGTTCTCACAGCCACTGCATGGTGTGAAAACAATCACCGCTTGACAGACCGAACCCTCCGCTCTGTCCGGCTGCGGTCGGAGCTCTCTCTCTGTCTTATTAAGCTGTGTTACTGTTTAATTGTGTTCTGCGGTCCAGTACGATTGAGTTTCGGGTAAACGTGTTTTGTATGGAGTTGTTGTGTTTGGTTTTTGTGGCCTTTTTATTCATTTGTTTACAGTAAGAGTTTTTAATGATTCACGGTTAAGTTCATTCGAAATATTATAAACGGGATGTGAACCGCGATTACCTTTATTGAGCTCCCGATATTTCGATACAGTTGCATGTATCATGATCACGGGTAGACTGATCATGATACATGCAACTGTATCGAAATATCGGGAGCTCAATAAAGGTAATCGCGGTTCACATCCCGTTTATAATATTTCGAATTTGTTTACAGGTTTGGTAGTGGGGTGTCTGATTGGATGAGATTTTGTGACGGATTTAGTTTGATATGCAGCAAGTAAAATCTTCCTTGTAACATATGCCTTCCATGTTAGTCTGGGGGTGAAGACAAAACATAGAATGTATCAGTTGCTTCTCTTCCCGCGCAGATGGTGAAAGCACATCGAGAATCATGTTATAGGCGATGCGGCTAGCAACCCATCCCTATTTTGATTCACTTTAACTACGCAACGGATTTAGATGCAGTTTTTTTTAATAGATAGAGTAATTCGAGAGTAAGGTTTATACGTATGCATGCATAAATAGTAGAGAAACACGGATTGCACCCGTGCGAAGCATTGGCGGGTCGCTAGTTATAATTTTAAAAAATTATGCCACGTCGTGTTTTGTTTTGGTTTAAATAATTAATGAAAGTTTGTTTGCATTGTGTTTGCTTCTTAATTTTGGTTCAGTAATTTTTTTTTTTATATTATTTTGCATTCTCACTGAACTGGCCACGTAGCATTTTTGGTGATTTTTACGATTATTTCACAGAAATTGGATGAAAGTTTAAAAAGTGCGTCTGTAGTGCACTTCGTTTTTAGTGTATTAATGTGTCCAATGCAATGATTAATCGTGATGGACTTTCATTTTCGTATTAAATGGAATAATATATCTCGTTTAATAAGAAAATAAAAGTCCATCACGACCAATTAATGCATTAGACACATTAATACACTAAAAACGAAGTGCACTACAGACGGATATTTGAAACTTTCATTCAGTTTCCGTGAAATAATCGTAAAAAACGCCAAAAATGCGACGTTGCCAGCTCAGTAGGGATAAACGCTCTTAAACCAATAGTGCGAAAGATACAGTAGTGACGTTACTTAATTACTAAGAATATCATCAAACGATCATTAGAATCACTTTCATGTACAACATATTGGATATGATTACTATTTGCACGCGACCAAGCCAGGCACGACTCGACCAAGTATTTCGAAATCATTTCATCAACATTAACTATTTTTATGTATTAGTCTCACGCGCGATACCTCCTAAACGCAAAAAGCACTTGGAATAACGTTGCAAACGAGCAAGTGAGTATTCTGCGGGCTCTATAAATGTCATTGGTCATTATATTCGTTAATCCCTCCGGGGTTGCGGGTGTCTATGGGCAGTGGTGATCGCTTACCATCAGGTGACCCACTTGCTCGTTTGCCTTCCTATTCACAAAAAAAAAAATTTTTTTTTCAATAAGCGAAATACTACAACATGGGACGAGCGCTCCAACAAGGACTACGAACTAATCCGAAACATGTCGGGCATCACTCGAATTTTATACGGGAGTTATCCGTTTGTGTAGGTAATAGTCTTTTTTTCATAACAGATGTAATCATGCATTTTTCACTAATTTTGGAAAAGTTAATGGAATAGTTTAGTTTAAAAAAAAAGTAAATTAAAAAAGGCTCTGTCATCATCATCATCATCATCATGTCAGTAATAAGATTTAAGTGTTTTTTTATTATCAATTTATTTAATCTCTTTATTTCATGAAAAAACAGATAGGTACCTAAATGTAAATACAAAACTAAAATTACTATTAAATTAAAATAACTAAATAAACTTTAAAATCACCCCATCACACAGGCAGCATTCCATTAGTGATTTAGAAAAGCATATATACCTACTTATAGCGTAATAGTTATTTGTGATACAAGGTTTGGTAAATAAGGTTTTACAAATGAGCTGTCCAGTTGATAAACCCGAGCCGTGAGGCGAGGGTTTTCATCGTCACGAGTTTGTAAAACCTTGCCAACCGTGTATCATACGACGTTTTTCAATACATTTGTGAGAAAATAGGCAATTAATAACACAACATTGAAGAATAAATACCTTTCCCGAGATTTTGATGGCAAAAGACTATTTTGCGCGATTTGCGCCTTACTTAAAATATCGGGCGGAGTTAATTCCATGTTATTCTCGACTTCATCACTTGAAGAACTCATTTTGTTTGGTTTTTGTACACTATAATCAACAACACAAAACAACGCAAAGTTTTACAAAAATGGCGCGTCCGTGTACCGTAATGCGCATGCGTAAGTTTTGTTTTTAATTAGGTTAACTAAAATTATCAGGCAAAGGTTCGACGCGGTCAGCCACTGCGATTTTTTCGAATAAATAAAAGGTAGAAATCATTAAAATCTGAGGTAATTAAATTACAGTTTATACTAATTACAATAAATTTTGCAAATTCATTACTTAGTTTTGTATATTTATACATTTTTCTGCGTATAAGTCGATATTTTTTATTTTTGTGATTAAATACTATTTGCTTGTAAACTTTTAAAATGGAAAATTAAAAAAAAACTGTAAAAAAATCGCACTAGTGCGGTAAAATTAACTTACGAGCCATGTATACATCCTTCGTCAGTGAATTTTTCGAGCAATTGTATTGAAAAAAATAGGAATACTAGATAACAATACCCATCTCTATAAAATATATAACATTATTTATATATACCATCTCTTTGATATCAGTAAATATGTCTTCAAATGTCCCCGCAATCTAATTCCTCAAAAACCACTCAACTCGGCAATTTCAAATTTCCCGCGTATAAAAGGGTTATGTAATAAAATTGGAAAAATTTAAAACTTCCATAAAGCCAAGACGATACACGGCTCAGGCCGGGCAGTAAAACCCGCTACGTCTGATATCGCGAAAGCCGGGTATCAAAACTTTTATTGCTGAACCTTTTGTCCCGCTCACTCTAACTCGGTTGTAAAGAGATGACGATCTTTTTCTGGAATTCATTGTCGTTGCCGGTTTTATGTCGTTTGAGCATAGAATATTTTTATTATCCTGGATTGAAAAGTAGTAATCTTGTGCTACTATAATAGATATATACTTAGGTATTTATTATTAATCCGCCTAATATTACAAATGCGAAAGTTTATGACGAGGTGAGTGGGTGAGTGTGTATATTTGTTCCTTCTTCACGCTGAAACGACTCAACGGATTTGGATCAACTTTTGAACGAAGATAACTGGTAGCCTAGATAACATAGGCTACTTTTTATCCCAAAAAATTGCATAGTTCCCGCGGGATAGCGATAAATGTCAAAGGTCGTAGTTGCCTAGAGTCGCAACGTTAATAATTTTTGCAGGATATACTATCAAGGTTGGAAATTTTAAGACTGCTAAAACGCATTCAGTAGACCATTAAAAGCGGAACTGGAAGGAATCGTTTAAGATTGATAGATATAATATATCGATATATCTACGTCCACTATATGAGTCCCTATAAGACTCATTGTAATATAATAAGATAACATTTGGACTAAATAAATGAAATAAACGAAACTGACTTGTTGAGCAGAAAGGTTTTAGAAACCGAACAAAGATCCATATAGGTATTAGACGGAGAGCTAGCTACCGAAATAGGTATACAATTTATAGTGCTACGAAATCCCTCTAATTAGTATGCCCTGCTATCATTATTTATTAATACGAGCGGTGGGTGACTTTGGCACTTTTTCCCCCAATTAAAGCGCCTTGCAATGTTGTATTCGAATTAAATATATGATTAGATATTATATCACACAAAACTCAGAGCTTTATAAATTGCACATTCAATCGCCCCTCAACCACCCCCTTTTGTTGCCCATCCACTCTCACACCCACCACTGAAAAGCTGCCAACGCTCGAATTAATTAATAATGATAGTATGGCATACTAACTAGAAGGATTTCGTTACTCTATAAAATGTATACCTATTTCGGTAGCTAGCTCTTAGATTACATAGGAGAAAATAAACCTATTTTAGGGCGACGAATGAAAAGAGCGAGAGAGAAGTTTGATAGAGAGTAGTGGTGGCAATAACGGCTGTTTTGCAATAATGAATAACAGTGTTGTGTTATTCTTAAATAGCTGTTATTGTAAACTGTTGTCTGTTATCCTGTTATATTGCTGTTTTACAAAACGATAATGAACCTATTATTAAATAATTGTTATATTTATTTCGTCGCGATCGCAGCGTAATAAAAACGTACGGGAACAAAAGTGCGGCAACAGTGCAACAATGAACAACGTTGACAACAGACAATGAATAATGATAACAGGATAGTTGACGATTCGATAATGTGTTGTTCGTTGCGTGCAAATAATGCATTACGTTATCTGCTGTTGTAATAACGACCACCACTAATAGAGAGCCCCTATAGCCACTGCGTCGGGAACCGGAGCAGAGGCGGACCAGCAAAAAGTTGGTGGCTAGACGATTTGGAGCTTTTTGAACCGGATTTGGAAAGCCTTGCAAAAAATAGAAATGGGTGGGAAGAGAAAGTGCCTTTGCCCAGCTGTGGGTAGGCTATAAACAAATACTTATGTAACATCAATATACAAGTCTTAAATTTTGCTCTATTTTATAACCCTCAGACGATAGACCCGTTTAATTTGTGAGGTCGCTTTGAACTACGCCTTGCATGCACACAGTTGCTCACACACAAGAGCAACCCAACTTCGCCAGTTACAAGCACATATGCCGACGCACACTAGGCAGTAGTTTAAACTGATATCAATTTGCAGCTCGCAAAAACCGTCTTCACTTTTTATCTGGTCTCAGATTTAACCAGGATGTCCAATCACAAAATAGGGCACTGAAATATCGTAATCAATAATAAATGAAAACTGTATCTCAAATTACTTACGTCTGAGTAATGAAAAATGCTCCTGTAGCAGAATTTACGCGCAGTTCCTGCAAGCGAATTGTCGTAAATATATTCCGGGCTATAAAACGGAGCGTATTCGGTTATAGGGTTTTTACACCGTGCCTCGTAACTTGCGAGCTACCGGAAGCTATGTCAGCGGGCTGCTTGAGTTAAAGGTATAGCGTAAAATACTGTGTTTTGTACTTACGACAGTACAACTAAATGACGATCTTTACACTTTGCTCCACCATAAACGTTTATTATGGTAGTGGGTCATGGGACATGTTTTGTCAGCTTGTTCCTCTTACATAACCAAGTTACATTAGGTACCAGCTCTGGTTCCTATTACATAACCAGGTTACATTAGGTACCAATTTTGGATGATTGATTTGGATTCATTTAGTTTTAATTTGGATTCATTTAGGTTTAGGGGCCGTCCATTAATCACGTGAGGCTTGAAAGGGTGGGCAGGGGTTTGACAAAAAAAATCACGAAATGTCACAAGGGGGCAGGGGGGTGTAGTAAGATATCACGTGTATTTATATTTTCATTATTTTTTCAAACGCGCGATTTTTAAATCGAAAACGGCGTGTAGTGTGACCTTGATTGACCTTGTGATTGGCTGACAGTTACATGTATTATAGTAAAATGACACAAAAATATATCATGGCATATACTATACCAAATTAATATATAAATTCAACACGTGCGCGCGCAAGACAATTCTAGTTCTAAAAAATTTAAGAATTTTTGTAGATACGAAAAATACACGTGATGCTGGGTGGGGGGGTAGTCTTTAACCTCACCATGTATCACCAAGGGGGAGGAGGGGGGTTAAAAAATGTTAAAATAAAGATCACGTGATTAATGGACGGCCCCTTAGGTGCGGCGGAGTGGCCCAGGGCCAACCCTAACCCGCGAACATGTTTGTTTTATTTTAGAAATAGTCTTTATTTTACCTTAGAACGTCCTAGTAATGTAACTTGGTTATCTACGAAGAACAAGGGGATTTGTCTTTATCTGACACGCCTTTTACCTTAGCGAGGCATATACATTACTTAGCAAAACGAGGTTTTTGAACCTTCTATGAAGAAAGGAATTAGAAGTTCTTCTAATTTAGAACGTAGTAGTCCCATGCGCGGTCGAGGGAATATTTTGCACGGCTAGCATAGATAGGTCTTTCTGGAACGAATAGTAAGAAAAAAACGGATAGTCTATCTCAGTGGTGGGCAAACTTTTTTCATGGCGGGCCAGAAAATCACAGATATATCAAAGAAGGGCCAAAATTATACTAAAATGCAATTTTTTTGACACATGACGCATGAACTACGTGGCTAGTCTAGCTGGCTCCTTTGCCTTCGCATCTATTATTCTATTTTATACAGCAGCACCGTCTAAATATCGTCATCCTGTGCCATAACACTCCAATTCGAAGGAACGCCGGCGGGCCGCATTAAATTCTTTCGCGGGCCGGAGTTGGCCCGCGGGCCGTAGTTTGCCCACCACTGGTCTATCTCGTGCGCGATAAAAGGCCCTTACCATGACGACTTATGCTATTCAATTCCGATTCAGTTTATGCTCACTCGCTGTCAGATCAATACTAACAATGACCTTCTTCTTCTTCTTCTTCTTCTTTTATTTCTGGCGTTACAAGTCGTTATAGCGACTACAACTTCGCCAATGTCAGGGTTAAAAATTTTAATTATAAAATCTTGTGACAAAATGTCGGCAACGTTGTACGGTAACACGGTCAAAGACCCCCATCCCCCCCTGTCGGGCTCTTAGCCAACGGTCAATGATATCCCTCAGATACTGCCAGGAAATCATTAGCCGTTGCCCAGGGTGCACCGGACCAAGCACTGCTCTTCCCCCCGGACGGATCCGAAAACGAACCGCAGCTCTTGTTCACACGTGGAGGTAACCCGACTCGCACCCCAAAATGACCTTACCATGACGTCCTAATTCCGGATCAGTTCAAGTTTTAGCTGTCACTTTTAGTATGAATCTGACAGCAAGCGAACCTAAACTGAATCGCATTAAGACGACATGGTAAGGCCCCTGACTTGAGATCGAGAGACTGAATTGAGTCTGAATTAAGTAAGGCCCTTTCTCGCGCGCTTTTGAGCTAGGCATGCTAGCGTATCGTAACTTCCCATGTTTCCAGAACCATCGTCACAATAGAAAAACAAACATCACTAAACCATATGTCCGGAGTAAACAACTAGATACCGTCTCTATTAGACTCAAGTAAAGCCGGGTACTCATCCTCATCTGCGAGCTGTTAACTGTTGTATAACTGTTTTTATACGTTACAATAACCAAAGACACCAGTGGGAAACTGGCTTTCTGGTCGTGCCAGGCTCGCTAAAGACCGTAGGAGATGCGCGCAATGATTTGCATAACAATTTACTGCATATCTTTCACTTTGCATACTTAACTTAATGTAATGCATAATTTGAACCTGCATAAAACTACAATAAAAACCATGTGCATAAAGTAAAACTGCAAACTTGAAACATAACGGTCAGTCGATCATGTTTTGTAGTTTTATAATGAAAAACTACTGCAATGGTTAGCTTCGTCTTATATATTAAGCAACAACCTGTATTACTGTCGATAATTTGTAAATTCCTGTCTTAAATTTTCAATCAGGATATTTTTATTGTAAACGACTCGAGACATACCCCCTTATTCATAATAGGCTTCTACTAACTTAGCAATCGTTTGTCCTTATCTGTGAAAGGTAAATGTCAAAGTGACAGATAAGGACAAACGATTGCTAAGTTAGCAGAAGCCTATAGACTCTATAGTATAGAGCGTTTATGAATAAGGGGGAAAGATAGAGGCCTTATTGTCCACACTTCCGTTCGAAATCGCTTTCACCGTTTCCTTCCATCATACGGTGTAAGATGGTGATAGAAAGGGATGGTAAATGCGAAAGTGTCTTCGAAGATTAGGAGAGATTAGGTTGTATTTCCGACGCGAGAACTTTAGGACTTCACACACACTATTGATCTGCTTTGCAGGTATATTCAGCTCTCGACACGGCGTTTTCCTTTCAGACTTCACACGTATGTCGATTTCGCACGTAAATTGTGACAATCTATAGCTCCATTATATACAGCATATAGTTTATATAGCATTATATTAGCATATAGTTCTTCCATGCTGGTCTGGGAGTAAAGAAAAAACATAGAATGTACCAGTTGCTTCTCTCTCCGCGCAGGTAAAAGCCCATCGAGGGTATGGGCGAAAATCTTAGGAATCATGTTATAGGCGATGTGGCTAGCAACCTATCACTATTTTAATACTCCTTTCCACTTATACGCCCATAATCATGCAAAACTTGGCCTTTAGGTCTTGTTACCTTAGGCACTGTCCACCCCGTAAGGGATAAAGACGTGATTTATGTATATATTTAGACTTTACAATGTTACAATCTATTGACCGTGCGGTATCCGGTTTTTGATATAACGGACTCTAGATATATACAAACATACACTTGAAAAACAAGAGCCTCCTTCTGGCGCAATCGGGTAACAAACGTCACGAACGCGTTCACGTAAACGTCTCAATTATTATGGGAAAATTGCAGCAGAAACGTTTATTGGTTTTTTTACCTTTGTAGTTCACAAACATAAAGGGTCCACCACTTGCGGATCGAAACGGCAACAAACTGTTCTAACATTTGACACTATTAGGTTATTCGACTTATTTTTTAACTGAAAACTTACACTAAGCATACTAGAGGAGAGGTCATAATAGGTTGGTATTAACCATTATTTTACACAGCAATGCGTCAAAGTCAATGCAAGTTCGGTTTTCGTCAGGCAAGGCACTTTAATTAAACTAAAGCGAACGTCACAATCGTTAAATGTAGACGGGGCCATTGTAAATTCCACCAACGTTTCAGTTTCATGGCTTTAGTTAGAAAACCCCGTCCAACTTTTATGGGCAATTTCGGTTCAGACGTTTTGCTATATTACCAATGCTTTTAAGGTGTGCGCCGGTAAACATATGTGCTATTTTATGAGCTGCTTTATGGAATATGTAGTAATGTATGCTTAACGTTAGCTTGGTTATTAAACCTGCTATTTATCTTCGTGTCAGATGAGACTTGTCTTAATTTGTGATGTTTTGAGCACGGGATGGGGTGTAAATCTTACAGCCTGTGTTGAGAGTAAGTGTTCATTTATTTTCAGCCTTTGTAGGCCTGTTCGGAGTGTAAATTTTAAAATGATTTAAGTAAGTTTAAATCATGTTTCGTATTTATTTATCCCGGCCGGGGAATAATGGCGCAACCGTAGCTATGATTTACTGGTTTATAGGTGAACTTAATACCATAAACTATACGCAAACGTCGAAATAATTAGTATGACGTTGATTAAGTTAAGAGCGTTTATCCCTACTGAACTGGCAACGTCACATTTTTGGTGTTTTTTATTTACGATTATTTCACGGGAATTGAATGTTTCAATTTTGTACAATAGTGTGTAGTATATGCTCTATTTCTTTCTGTGTCTTTCAAAAGAGAGTAAAATGTCTTCTTTCTTTCTTTTAGTAAGTAAAAAAGTTTTATTCAAAGAAAAACAAATAATAACAAAAAAAAAAAACAGTCTGAACTTAAAAATAACTTAAACCTACTTACCTAAAACTAATAATAAATTAAAGATAAAAAATTTCTCCCAAATCGCCGCCAATAGGGAGGGTGCCCAGAAGGCTGGCAGCATTGCCACGTTGTATGGCAATGCTTATTCGCTGAGCGAAATATTGACCAGCCCTCTGGTCTCGGGAGGCCTCTATAAGGCGCGCCGAGATATCTTTATACATCCGGCGCGCGCTTGGCCCCCATGGCCCCAAAGTTTCGACTCCAAACGCCTCAAATATATAGCTAGCTCCAAGCGAGCTATACTTTCGGCGTTTGAAGTCTTCCGCCGAGGCCGCAGCAGAGCCTACAACATTTTGGGTCCTTGGAAGATGGGTCGGAGCAAGAGTATCAACACACGTTGCATCCCAGACTAAGGGCCGACCCATCCGCCAAGGAACCAGTGTCAGACCGTCGGGCCGTTTGCCATCATCTCTAGTCAAACCGTTAGGTTCTAACACGGCTGGCACTTTAATACTGACAAGGGCCCTACGGATGACGTCATTAATGTTGGCATGACGGGGTATACGACCAGCGCTTCTTTTAGTTCACTTCGTTTTTAGTGTATTAATGTGTCCATCACGTTTGATCATTGCATTGTACACATTAATACGCTAAAAACGAAGTGCACACTACAGACGCACATTTGAAACTTTCTTTCAATGTCTGTAAAATAATCGTAAAAAATCGCCAAAAACGCGACGTTGCCAGCTCAGTAGGGATGCAGTCTCTTAAATAATGTCGAGAAAAACTTAAAACGGAGTCGAAACCGGTTATAACGTGATGTAAACTATTGTTTTTTACGTGGCTAAGGATTATGCGCATGAGTGAGCTTTCACACTTAATTAAGGCGTAGGTACTGGGATTTAGAAACATGCAGTGCTGCACTGACGAGCAAAAACAACGGGACACTTTTAGGGTTAATTTTGAAAACAGTGTATCCAAGATGTCAGAGATTTTTTCCGGAATATACCTATATTTCAGCAGGCGGTTAGGTCAGTATGATTAAACAGCCCTGTAAGTGTTTTTCAAGATTTTTGTATCAAGTTGCCAAATGTTTCCATACATTGATCTCTCTTCTTTCTTTTTGCTTTGCCTAGTTTAATGGGGACTATCGTTTTTTTTTGGTCACCAATTGGCAACACTGTTGACTAAGGTCCAAAGGTATAGCTGTCAAAGGTGACTATAAAATCTTGAATCTCATTAAGTTTATCATCATATCGAGTAGCTATGCCGCAATGTTGTGCAGTTCCGTTTTGTCCGGAAAAAAATCGCTTTCAAAGCGTTGACATTCATCGCCAAATAATCCAACTGTAAGAGCCACTGTAAATTGACTCTTCGCAAAAAAGGAATACTAAATCGTCAACGTAGAATGACGGTGGAACGTTAAAAATACTAACTAGCGCTGAAGTTGCTAAGTAATCAAAACTTATTAATTACTGCGCTATAAATGGCGCCTGAGAACGAGTGCTATAAAATAACTTTGAACTATAAAACCTTTTTAACGTCACGTGGCTTCGGATTAGACGAGAAAGCATCTGTCCCGGTTGGTTTGTTATTCATTTTTTTAACACTTCATTTAACAAACCTTTTGTCTGCTAATATATTAATTTTTCGAAGAAGAAACTATCCTTTTGTAATGCGCGTTTTTTCTTACCTTTATGAGTTGGGAAATAAAATTATAACACTAGGCCAAACGCTATGTGCGAAGTTAAAGCGACGAAATCAACACACACTTCAAAAATCAACGCGACTCTAGCTTCATTCGCATTTCAAAATAAGCTCTTAGAGGATCCTGATATCCTGGTACTTAAACTCTCCTTCCGTTTTACGCCTGACGCGAGCTTAACATTTTTCACCCATCCCAAAAAGCGCTCAACGCCGCTACATAAGTTTTCAATTCAAAAATTTAGATTGCCAATTAGGCTAAGCGCGCAATGCGGTGCGGTCAGTTGCGGTTTGCTTCCGCAAAAATCTGTAGTATATGAACCACAGTGGAGGTTCGCACACTGCGGTTGCAGTTTTTGTACCGCATGCTGCAGCTAAAAAAGTATGGAAGAAGTATGGAAGGTGTATCACTGAAAGATATAAGGGAACGTGCTGGTGTAAAGAGGATATATAGTAACTAGGATAGAAAAAGGTATGCTAAGTTGGTTTGCTCACGTAGAGAGGATGTATGAAAGAAGATTAACTGAACAGATTTATATGGGGAGTGTGAATGAGTGCGTTGGAAGGGGAAGGCCTAGACGGACGTTCCGTGATCAAATTAAGGACGTTTTGGGAAAAGGTCAGGTCAAGAGTGCCCGAAACCGACGAGCATGTATGAAGAGATTGATGAATGTGGATGAAGCGAAAGAGGTGTGTCCCGTGATCCCGATCGTAGCAAGTATAACAAAGTAGTCTCTGCCTACCCCTGTGGGAAAGAGACGTACGGTATGAATGTATGTATGTGGCTAAAAAATCTGTGATTTGTTACAAATTTGTTGCGGTGCAAGCCGCAACCGCAACTCGCCGCACCGCATTGCGCGCTTAGCCTTAATTAATGAGCCACGAAATGATGCGTCTAAAGTCGTTGTCAATTGAAATTGCGAACAATTTAAATAAACCTAATGAAATATCCATATTCTAGCACTTGTTTATTGTTTTAATGGTTCAGGATAATGTTGTGGGAAATATTGATCAAATAACACACGGATTAAGCAGTATTTGATGAGGGAAAATGGAAATTAAAGACATTTTAAATACAAGGTTTGATTGCATAGTTAGCAAGTTCTATTGACGGCGACTTTACTCTGTCAGACGTTAAATATTTAAGTTGACATCGTTGTTCCAAAACCGTTACAATTTTAAAATAAGAATACAACGCCTCAGCTTTGAAACTGCCAGTGCATTACATTTTTTTTGAAGATTTTATGGCCTGGATGCTAGGTCCTTTAAGCCAAGTTTATATATTTTGAAAGCACTTGATTTAGAAGAGAAAAAGTAATAGGTATAGCTTAAATTTGCTCACGAAATATCACACTAAATTTTACCACTGTAGTTTGGGAGCGTTCAAGTATTACGTAACGCAATTTGGGGGGGGCGGAGGGGTCTCGTAAAACGTTACGATGCGTTACAGGGGCGGGAGGGGGTCTTTCTTACAACACGTTACGTAACATTATTTCTTTTTTTATATACTCTCTTAACATGAATAAGTGAAAATTCACTTATTGCAAGTGAAAACCGAACCAAACGGTTATTAAAAATGATCATATGAGAGTTACGTAACGTTTAGAGAGGGGGGTGGGGGGGTACAGAAAAACGTTACGGAGCGTTACAGTGGGGGGAGGAGGGTCAAAAATCTTCAAAAATTGCGTTACGTAATACTTGAACGCTCCCTTTGTCCAATAAAAAGTTGCCAGGTGGCGGTCTAAATAGAATTCAGGCGTGAATAATGAATAATTCTAATTCTCACGTGAAACTTACAATTCAGATCGCAGTCGCGTGCAACACTATTTTGAACCTGAAATGTAGGTCACTGCTTATTTTATATAATAAATTCATTACCTACAGTATAATTGAATCAAATTATAAAGAAAACCATTTTTTTTTCATCTCCAAATGTTTTTTCAATCTAACTAATATTATAAATGCGAAAGTATGGATGGATGGATGGATGTATGTTTGTTTGTTACTCAATCACGCCAGAACGGCCCAACGGATCTGGATGAAATTCGGCACATAGATAGAGAAAAGTCTGGAATAGCACATAGGCTACTTTTTATCCCGGAAAATTGCGTAGTTCCCGCGGGATAGCGATCAACGAAATCTTTGCAGACGAAGTCGCTGGCAACAGCTAGTTTACTATAAAATGTGATCTCGATGGGCTTTTCCCATCTGCTCGGGAAGAGAAGCGACTGGTACATTCTATGTTTTTTCTTTATTCCCAGACCAGCATGGACGATTTTTTTTTGCTTTTTAAAGTTTAAAATGAAACATAAGACTCTCGTGGTCCGTTTCACACAACTTTTTTTGAAACAAGATTTAACGACATCGGATATCAAAATAAGTTGGCGGTCTGGACGCGGGCCGCGGTCTGCCATTTGGTGACCCCTGCTTTAGATTTAACAATGGTTTATTAGGACACTAGCTGTTGCCCGCGACTTCGTCTGCAAAGAATTCGTTTATCGCAATCCCGCGGGAATTTTCCGGGATAAAAAGTAGCCTATGATCCAGATTCGTTTGGTCGTTCTGGCGTGTTTGAGTACTTAACAAACAAACATCCATCCATCCATCCATACTTTCGCATTTATAATATTAGTTAGATTCAGATTATACCACGGCTACGCGACATGTAGGTCAAGAACCTTAGATACCATCCATCCAAACTTTCGCATTTATAATATTAGTTAGATTAGATTAATGGTACTTAGGCATATTATTGATAAGACACCATTAATCACGATTTAATGGTGTTCCTGTGTGTTTATTTATTTAATAGTTTTTGCTTGTGACCTCGTCCGCGCAGAGTTAAATATAGCCTACTATGTTAATCAGGGGTAATGTAGGATTCTAATGGTGAAAGAATTTTCCAAATCGGCCCACTAGTTTGTTACTTCTTCACGCGCGAACTGCTGGATAAAATTTTGAAGAGATAGCTGGTACCCTAGATTAACACATAGGCTACTTTTTATCCCGAAAAATTGCATAGTTCCCGCGGGATAGCGATAAACATGTCAAAGGCTGCCTAGAGTCGCAACGTTAATTGTTATTGCAGAATATACCATCAACATCAGTTACTATGCCTAATTGACAACATTTCATTTTTATAACACCTGAAGATGTATATATGGTTCGAAAGCATTTTGCCTCCTGATCACTGCAATATGTTTATATAATTTTAATATCGCTTATTATAAAAAATAAAAATTAATTAAAAATATGTCCTAATTTTACCAAAACTACCACAGGATAGGTGAATCACCTTTGCCTTTTTCACGAGAAAAAATAAGCGACCATAAATTTGGATATGACAACTTCAAAGTACAAGGGGGGCAACTCTGAAATTCTATTTTTGAAATTCGTTGAATACCTTCTCTCTCACTCTCAAGTTAATGACTATATTAGTATGAGCGGAACAGCACGAAGCGAACCTCGAAAATCGAATATCGGATAATAAGGCCTGACATTGACAATTTGAAATTGACGTCAGATTTTTTTCTATACAGAAAAGACAAAAGGATAAGTGTCTATTCTGTGATAGTATCGGAGTTACGCCCTTTTAGAATAAGCAAAAATTAATAAATTAATTATAAATTAAATACAAACCCTAGCGAAAAAATTAAACTGTCAGCATGTTCATCTTTTCAAACAGAATACAGAGAACCATTAAAATTATAGGCTCAGAAATATGAAATGTTGTCAATTCTGCGCGGACGTAGTCGCGGGCAGAAGCTAGTCCGTAATAAAGAGTTACTATACAATTCTATGGTAAGCGTGGTCCACATAACGCAGAAAATATACCTTATGTTTATTACCCGTGAAGTATTTAGTAACTTAACTCACATGTTTATTTAAATTAGTATTATGCTGAATACATAATAGCTGCTAATCGGCTAATAATTACATGTAGGTGTTCTCGATGAATCTTTAATGACATTATATATAGACGACAAACTCATTGCCATAATTATGCCCATAACCTTTACCGAAAGGTTCATGTCCTCACTCCCGTAATGTAGTGCAACTGTACTAGTTCTTTTGACATTGACGTCAGTCGACCAAGAAACTCCTTTACTCTAAGCCTAAGGTTTGTCATTTGGCTAGAAACTTGAAAGACTATTTTGAAAGAAAGCAAGAAAAAGTTTATTTATGTCAATCACAAAAAAAGAGAAAAAAAAGAGGAAAAAAGAAAAAAAAAGAAAAAAGGGAAAAAGTTTAAAATAAGCGAAGCGGAGCGGAGTGTGTAAGTTTAGTGCATGGAGAGGAAAAAGTTTATTTATGGCAATCACAAAAGTAGTAGTAGTAGTAGTAGTAGATTTTTTATTTTTATTCTCGTTACATGCCTTGTCAACCGTTCGAAGGGCTGGAAGAGATCCTTTTAATGTAATGTCTTGTGTTTTGTGTACAATGAAGAGTTATACACACATATATAATTTATTATTGTTTGTTGGAACTGTCCTAAAAAAGGCATTATTGATTCTCTGTCGTTTGCCATAACTCTTTCTTTTTTAAACGGTTGAATGTTCAGGATATTAAAAACCGGCCAAGTGCGAGTCGGACTCGCGCACGTAGGATTCCATACCATTATCTATAAAAACGGCAAAAAAATCATGTCTGTCGTCTGTTGTATGGGAGCCCCCCTTACATATTTATTTTATTTTGTTTTTAGTATTTGTTGTTATAGCGGCAACAGAAATACATCATCTGTAAAATTTTAACTGTCTAGCTATCACGGTTCATGAGATACAGCCTGGTGACAAAAGGACGGACGGACGAAGTCTTAGTAATAGGGTCCCGTTTTACCCTTTGGGTACGGAACCCTAAAAACTAACCTACCTTATATCGGCGAGTACCTATAGGTTGCTCCGTTCCTTTGCCATCTGTACTCGTTCTCCTCTTTTTGTTGTGTTCATTCAAAGCTAATTAATAAAATTCCAGTGAACAGTTTTTTAAGGCGCTGTCAACAGCAAATGACCTTGAGCAGCGCCACTCTTCACACATACGGTTCGCGTGCCTGTGAGTGAAAGAGAAGAAACTATTCCGGCAGCTTGGCGCGCGTCTAAAATCTTGCAAATAAGACACAAATAAGAAGAAATAAAAAAAAGTATGGATTATTTGTGAAATGTGACTCGTTAGCCGTGTAGGTATGAATATGTTGACTTCATGTTTTTAATTGCAGACCCATACGTCGAAAACATAAAGACATAGAACCGTTTAATGATGATTTTAAGACCAATCTTTGCAATTATTTTCTATCGAGCCGATTTTGTTCAATTATGTATCGAGTCCGTCTAGCGTGTTTGAAATATGATGAAAATTAACATTATATTTTTTTTGTATTTTTTTTGTGTGTAGTTTTTCTTAAAAAAGTGCTTAAATAACATCAATTTCAACAAAATTAGGTGTTGTCAGCCTCTTAATATGTACATCAGCAATTTTACGATTACATAAACAGTGGTGCGTGCGGAATGCGTAACGATGCATCTGTTGTGTTGGCAGTCTGGAATTAGTACCAGTGTTGCCAACACAGAGCACGCGGGCTGTGTCGCACATGAGATAGACTACCCTTGTTCCTTGGTTCTAGAAAGAGACGGCTAGTTAACTCGCGCGCGTCATGACTATCTTACGCCCAAACAACTCAATCGCTAAGGCTGCATTCGACCAAAGTTTTTATTCAAGGAATAACACTTACTGTCGGGTACTAATGTCAAAATAGTATGGCGTTTTTACATTAGTACCTATCCGAGGGTGTGTTATTCCTGGAATAAAAACTTTGGTCGAATCCAGCCGTAGTCGCTATAACTCGCTAAATGAGGCGCTAGTTTAGAAAAGTGCTAAAATAAGTAGGTACAATTCTTGCAATATTAAAAAAAATACAAGACTGAGTGAAGGCCTGTGCCCAGCAGTGGGACGTATATAGGCTGGATGTGATGATAATGATGACAAAATTAAAGTTTTAGTGTATTGTTGGTTTATAGCAATTTAGAGCTTAACTACCTTTAAAGTGAATTAGATAAGTTAGCTACCTGCTTCAAAAACTTAAGTTTTTTTTTCAAGTTCATTAAAACCACTATCCACTGATTTTGAAAATGTAAAAAATTAAGTGGCTCTAAAATTCGCCAGTTGCTAAAAGAACTTTTTGTCGCCAGGACTTAAGCAAAATTCGCCATTAATTACACATCGCTAAATTGGCAACACTGATTCGTAATTTCGTACTCGTATCATCGCGCGGAAATACATTGTGCGCATCGGCCTTGACCGCCAGCTGACTGCGCTTGCGCATATAGATCAAACCACACTCCGCACTCGTAAACTGTATGGATGCACTATTTGAATTCATATTTAATTTCTTTTTAACGATTTATTCATAAACTCATCAGTTCTGTACACTACGTACAAAAGGTCGTTTACTTAAGTTCTTCACCTTCTATACCATATTTCCGACAAACTAGCGACGTCTACAAAGCCTCTAGTTACTTTGTGATGTGACACAGAAACCGTCTCGAATGCGTTCGCATAAACGTCTCAATTACTATGGAAAACCGTCAAATGACAAAACTAGTCCAACTAATATTATAAATGCGAAAGTTTGAGAGAATGGATGGATGGATTGATGGATGTGATGTGTGATGATGTTAGTATGTTCCTTCTTCACACTGAAACGACAGGTCAGATTTTGATAAAATTTGGAACGGAGATAGCTGGTACCCTAGATTGAAACATAGGCTACTTTTTATCCCGGAAAATTGCACAGTTCCCGCGGGATAGCGATAAACATGTCAAAGGTCGTAGCTGCTTAGAGTTGCGACGATTGCAGAATATACTATCAACATCATTTCTTAAATCTAATTCTACGCAGACGAAGTCGCGGGCAGAAGCTAGTCTTCTATGTATGTCACTACACTTGCATAACTTGCATTTGAGATTTTCTGACAACGCAAAACTTACACCGACTTTTTTTTTTATGCGAATAGGAAGGCAAACGAGCAAGATGGTCACCTGATGGTAAGCGATCACCACTGCCCATAGACACCCGCAACCCCGGAGGGATTGCAGATGCGTTGCCAACCTAGAGGGCTAAGATGAAATGCCTCTTGTGCCCGTAATTTCCCCGGTGGCCCGGACTGCTCTATCTTATAATCATTTATTTTTATTAGTATAATCTTCGTTGCCGCATACAAGCCCCACATCCACACGATATCATTCCAAACAACTTTGCACAGTAATTAATCCCAGTGTCATTCAATGCACCTCTAATCTTGTGTTGACCGCGCTGTCTCCCTCTGGCCCGTTGGCGCGGCGTATCGCCATCCCTCTCCCGCCACGTGGAAGCAATGATGCAAATGTAATTTCCTACATTGACGCGCGCGTTCAGCATTGTATAAATGCATTTTGATATCAGTTTTATTGCAATTGTAGCTCTATATTTAGTTTTTTTTGCTTGTTTCTGTTGCCTATCCATTGTTTTAAAAAACGACCGTGAACTGAGTAAGGCATTGAAAGAATATCGTTACCTACATTAAAAACATAAATGTGCAAAAAACCGGCCAAGTGCGAGTCGGACTCGCGCACGAAGGATCCCGTACCAGAAAAAAGGCTAAAAGCTGGTGCCATTAAACACTTCTTTTGTTTTATTGAGTTTAAATTCCGTCGTCAACATTTTGACTACTCTGTTGTATGGGAGCCCCCTTAATTATTACCTATTATTATTTTGATTTTAGTATTTGTTGTTATAGCCACAATAAAAATACATAATTTGTGCAAATTTCAACTGTCTAGCTGTTACGGTTCTTGAGATCTAGCTCGGCGAGTGGTAGCCATGAAAAAGGGCTAAAATATCACGTTTTTTGTATGGGAGCCCCCTTTAATTATTGTTATTATTTTGTTTTTAGTATTTGTTGTTATAGCGACAACAGAAATACACAATCTGTGAAAATTTCAACTGTCTAGCTATTACGGTTCTTGAGATACAGCCTGGTGACAGACGGACGGACGAACAGCGAAGTCTTAGTAATAGGGTCCCGTTTTTACCCTTAGGGTACGGAACCCTAAAAATGCCCAAGTTCACCTTGCGACTAAAAGTAATTGGTGTTTGTAAATCTGTCAAGTTAGGCAATAACAGCAGTCGAAGCAATACTTGAAACATTTCATGTAATGTAATTTGCGCTGTTTACGTGTTGTAAACGTCATGACTAATTTGTCCTTGGGTATCTGCTCTTGCTGCGTCTGCCAACGGCCAAGTCATATTTTTAACAGTTAATTTACATTTTATTACATGTTATGCTTTAGTGGGATTGATTTGACTGCCAATAAAGTGCCGCTTCTTCAGATACAATTTTACGTTTCACAGAACTTGGCCTACATTTTATATTTACATCTTTGGTGATATTTTAGTGTACTTCTCTGTGGCTGGAGAGAAATTTAGATTCTCAGATTAACAACAAATACCAATACACTTTATAACAGCACAAATCAGTACAAAACAATACAGAAGCAAAGAACAAAGATATTAACAACATTCTACTGTAACTGTTGTAAATAGTATGTTTCATACATTTTAATGGCCGCTTACAACTCGACCTTTTGCTTGCCCGGTGCAAACAATTACGCTTTCCGGATTTACGAGTAGGCCTATCTGTACAGTCGGCATCAGATACATCGGAGCAAAATATCTTCACGTTACCGGCCCGTAAGTAATTAGCAGTTTACCGCCCGCTATGCAAGCGCAAATTTCCACTTCCTGACCAGAAGGCTTATTGTCTAACTCGCTCGCAGTCGCCATCGTGTTCATTTTGACAGTTCATGTATGGGCTGACAGTTGGCATTGGAATCAGCTAGCTGTCACATTCATACAAGAACTGTCAAAATGAACACGATGGCGATTGCGAGCGAGTTAGACAATAAGCCTACGGAAGACGTAAAATTGTGTATAGGTACACACCTCGGGCGAAAAAGAAAAGAAAGCCTTTGGCTCATGCGACCAGTTCCTGCGATCTGAGACATTGTTTTACCAACCTCTGGGTGTATAATGTACTTTAAATCAGCTCCACTTCATCGTTCTCACCATGACCTATTTGTTCTGAGGTGTTGAATTCTTAAACCATAACATTAAATTAAACGAAGCGCCATTATTTTAACTTTCTTACGCAGCCGTGTGCGATAAGTAGGTTTTTTATGTATACTAGCTGGATCCCGCACGTATAGATCACGCTTGTGCTGAGCGTACAAGAGTGAGAGTAATCTACAAGAAGTCTGCGCATGTATAAATTACATTATTTTAGTCACGTGTAAGATTATTGTCGTAACTGCATTTAAGGTTTTATCACCCGAAATAAATATTTACTCAACTTAAATTAACAAAACTGAGACGTACTCGTATAGAATCCGATAGATCACACTACCAATCCATTTTATAAATAAACAAGTCCCAATATAATAATCCTACTTAATCTAACTAATATTCTAAATCTAAGTACCTATGTTATATTATACCTTTGTTATATTGGACCAGCGAGAAGTTTAATTATTCTTACTATATCTAGAAAGGACGGATCACTGATATTTTATTCTACGTTTTAATCGCATTTATAAAAGGTTCGGTTTCGACCGATACTATAATCAAAACCAAACTTTCAGCTTCGCTCGGACACTAATTGGAACGGAGAATAGCTTCATAGTCAGGTTCGCTAACCACTAGGCTATTCTGACGTCAAATGTGAACATACACTCGATTGGCAGAACGGACGTGTTTAGATAATCAATTGGTGTAACTGCCCCATTATATTTATTTATTATATTTATTTAGAGATTGATGAATGTGGATGAAGCGAAAGAGGTATGTTAGAATCGTAGCAAGTGGAACTATGGGGTGCTACAGACGCTACAAGGAAACAAGCACTCCACAATAAAAGTATATCACTATATTAAGAAGAAATCAAGAAAGAATAATTTACACAAGTAGGAAATGGCTAGAAACACAGGAAAATAAGAAAGCTAGAATAAAATAGTATAGAATAATAGTAAGGATGACAGAACATTAAGAAAGACATATTCGACAGTTCTATTTGAATCCGCACATGCGCACTCTTCCTTTGAGATCGGAAGTCTTCGGCTGGCACTCGGAAAAGCTCGGCTTTGTCAACGTAATAGTTTTCCTCAATAAAATCTAGCTAAATAATAAAATAGCAAGTAGCTAATATGTACAGTCGCCACAGAACAAAGTAGTCTCTGCCTACCCCAATGGGAAAGAGGCGTGACTGTATGTATGTATGTATGTGTATATTTATTTATTTTAACACCTAGACAGCCCCGACATATGATGGCGACTGTATACTAAGCGTCTGTTTAGTGGTGATAAAGCCGTGTAATAATTTAACTAGTAATAAAAAACAGGAAAACGTAGAAGTATGTTCCTAAACGCATATACATAATTATCAATTCTTGTGTCGGCTCAGCTCTATTATTTTATTGTTATGTTCATTATGTACTTAACAGTAGCATATCCTTGACAGCTGTAACAGCGTTTTGAATAAACATGAATAAAAAATACTTGTCATAATCTGGATTTTTCACACATTTCCAGTAGACGATTGACTTGAATTTTCGTCTGACTGTGAAAGTATACTGTCGACAAAACGTACCGTCAGAAATAAAAGCATATGATTAACTATTTCTTTTTGCAAAAAACAATTATCATACTTTATATCCAAGCCAGGGCAGGGGTTTACAACCTGTTAATGTATATATTACAAGTATTGCAAACCTATTTGTAGATAGAGTGGATATCATAAGTTATCAAGTTTATTCTCGCAACATTGTAAGCTGCGCACCTACTAGTTGAATACTGGTCCTTGTTTTTGCAGCGATTTATATTTTATTATAAATTGACCAAGGTTGGTTACGACTGTCATTTACGCACTTTATTTGAATGGAATGAAGGAGGATTTCTTGAAATTACACATTTGTATTAATCTTATTTAGGGTGACCAATAATATTCAGATTTGTGCGGACACATACCACGGAATCTCGTCGTGGACTCTATTTGAGCTATTTCTTGCGGAAATAGTTATGCATTCCTTATTTGCGAACTAGAACTCCCAATTGAAAACTAGACCCGACTAAATATAAAATACTAGCTGTTGCCAGCGACTTCGTCTGCATAGAATTCGTTTATCGTTATCCCGCGGGAACTACGCAATTTTCCGGGATAAAAAGTAGCCTATGTGCTATTCCAGACTTTTCTCTATCTGTGTGCCGAATTTCATCTAGATCCGTTGGGCCGTTCTGGCGTGATTGAGTAACAAACAAACATCCATCCATCCATCCATCCATACTTTCGCATTTGGGTATGGCCGCCAAAAATTGTACGGTAACGGTCGTGAAGGTAACACACGTGAAATTTGTAAAGCCCAGAGTACATGACAGAGATTTCTATCATCATCATCAACATCATCAGCCCGAAGACGTCCAACTGCTGAACAAAGGCCTCCGAAATAAATGGAAAGGATGTTCAGTCATTGCAATAATAATGTTCACATCATTATCATCATCAGCCTATACAATGCTCGTTTTAAATTGAAATAATAATAGCATATAATAATATTAGGAGTACAATAGTGCACACTCAGCTTAATAACAGATCACGAATGTTACGTAACGCATATAGTAACAAATGGTATCATTCGTGAATCAAAAATGCTGTGGACATAACATTAAACAATTTACATTCGGTGAGTTTTGAAGTTAAAAAGCACTGAATAACTCTATTCGTTAAAGGAATAGTCAACTCTACAGTTTATAATTATGCATCAACTTGTGTTCTTACTATGGATATTTACTGCCCAAAACGTAAAATAATAATGGAACAAAAACGCTGGCCAGGTTGTTGTTTCATTCTGTCTTAAACGAAATGGCGGATTACTTCCGTAGTTGGACAACCTGTAGTGTGGGTGTTGCCGGACCCAATGAATGTATTTGCGGCCCTGGATTCTCGTTATTTTCACAGTAACATGATAACATACGTGAAGTAACGCACGGGAACGAAAAGTGAGACAAATGTTTGACGTTACTTTTAACACACTTTATTGCGCTATTTTATTAAAATAATCCAATAGGAATATAGCAAATTTAGTGAAGAACGTTAGCCATTCCGAATTTATAGATTTGCGAATGAAATTGTATATATTTTCTGACTTCGATCTGTGCGATGTCGCAGTGGGACACATAATTTTTGTATGAACGCGAAAATGAACCCTTTGTATATTGTTGTATTAAAATTAACAGGAAACGTTAATCTACTTAAATTAAATTTATATATGTATAAAAAGAACTGCAAATCAGATAAACCTTTAAAATTCATTATAAAACAAAAACACATGAAAGTTATAATAATTTAAGTGAGTGGGACACTGACTTTTTCTCAAATGTACAATTTTTGGCGGCCATACCCATTTATAATATTAGTTAGATAACTTGTATTGTTTAAGTGTTTAATTTTCCAATTGTTCAACTTTAAATATAAATAAGTAACACAAATACCAAAGATGTCCCCTTTTAAATCACCGCTATGTCCGTCCACCCAACCTCTGTACAAATGGGCTATTTTCATTTTCTTTTAAAGCATAGATAGATAGATAAATAGTTTTATTTGTCACCTTTTAAAAAATACAATACATTTAAATCTCAAACATAAGTAATTCACAAAAGGATCCCATAAGCAAGGCAAACGAGCAAGTGGGATACCTGGACAGGTGGTAAGCAAGCACCACCCATGGACACCCACAACACTAGAGATTGCAGATCTCCAGCCCGGCTTGCTCCTTAATTTTTCCGAGAGCTGGTTACCCTACAACTTAGAGTATATGTGTATACTTTGCGTCGCTGGATTATCTTCACGGTGAGCTTTATAGATGAGCGTAGCCGTATGTCTTAGCTGTCAAGTGTAACCATGTATTCAGTTGTTGATGGGACGCAGACGGTTTAACGGAACATATATGTCCGTCGCGCAACGCATACGATTTATCGCTTGCGCCATCTTTGGAACTATGCTGTGGTTCCGTCTAGACTAGGCATGTGATTTATTAAACCCTAAAACTGTGGCAATTTTTTTTAAAGCGATCGTTTCACTTTTGCGAAGACAACGCTGATGATCTAATTTTCATATCTGTGTTTTTTGTTGTTTCTTTTCTATAAAACTGTGTGTATGCTCTTAAATATTTGTGTCTTGTAAAATGAATAAATGTCTTCTTTCTTTTTTAATAATCTAACTGGATTTCTGTAAATACAAAAACTTTATTAGCATTTTACAAAGGTTCTCGTAATATAGACATTTACAAAAGGTGTTTCCATATAACTTGCCTTCTTATTAACCTATGGGGCACTTCGAGTTGGTCTAGAAATTTGAAATTTGTTATGAAAGTACCTATCTCTTATAGCACTAATTAAATACATCTAAATATTTAACTTTGAGTCAGTTCAGTATGGTGACATTGGTGACCCGCGGAAAGTTTTTTTTTTTTTTCTATTTTTGTGTGAAAATCTTAATTTTCGCTGAAAAATTTGCGCTGATATGGTATAAGTCGAAAAAGACTGGTGTTGCCACAATTAGATAGCCCTTATTACCACTTTATGGCAATAAGTCTTGTAAACTTTTAAATATTTCATGAACAAATGAATGACAGCTGATCTTTAACTTAGTATTTACATTTAAGCAAAAAATAATGAGGCATGTATTGTATGATGATTACTTCCTGAGCTCTAGTTAGTCCTACTAGTATTATAAATGCGAATCCGTATATACGATGTATATACGGATGTACTATTAGCTTTTGCCCGCGACTTCGTCCGCGTAGACTTCATTTATTGACAAAAGTCACATATTGCTATGTGTATTTGAACAGGCACTTAACACCCTTATTCTGACATTTAATTGTTTTTTTTTTATATAATAAGCGATATTAAATCCCGTGGGAATTTTGAAAATCCCTCCTTAGTGCACCTCTATGATACTGAAGCAATATTTAAATACGTTGCGACTCTAGGCAGCTCCGATTTTCGACATTTTCATCGCTATCCCGCGGGAACTATGCAATTTTCCGGGATAAAAAATAGCTTATAACCTGCCCGGTGATTTTCTCAACAGATTAGTAAAGTTTCCAACAAAATCCGTTCAGCCGTTTTCACGTGATGCGCGCACAAATATACAGACAAACAGACAAAAATTCTAAAACTGTCGAAACGTGTTCCCCAGTATTATTTTTTTTTAATAATTTCCATGTACAGACTTTCGACCCTGTTCAGCTTTATTATTATGATGTATGAAAATGGTTGCAATTTTTATCCCGTACACGCACGCAACTTTTAAGTCGCTCCTGCAAATATAAAACAACAAAAATCGTGGTTTTAAACTAAATTGCCTAATTGTAGTAGTATTTCTGTAATAACACGATTTGCGGTCAGGAATGGCGTTTACACGCAGTCTTTATGTTATTAACTTGAGAGTTGCCAGCTTGAAAAAACCCGGAATACTCGGGAAAATATCCCTGAACCGTAGATATATATGTCGAATCAGAGGCACAGCGTGGGCATTTTCAGATACATCTTCCATCCTCGGTAGTCGTAGCGGTAGCGAAAACAAATAAAATTCTGTTTGTATCCAACGCTATATTACCTACAATTTGAAATAACTAAATCACAACACTTTGTCAACAAATGTCACTAACACTCAGCTTGACTTTAACAATACTGTTAATTGGACAAACCGGTAGGGTAGGTTCAGTCCACAAATCTCGTCATTCGCGCTTTTCATTTCAAGTCAACAAAATAAAACTCACTTAACCTCAAAATAAAATTTCCTTCCCGCTCAAGTCCTACGGGCAGACTCCCAGAGACTCCCAGTCTCTTACTCAGACTGCTTTAACCACCGAGCGCCGCCATGACAGTCTGCTTTACCGACTCTACCCAGGCGTAACGCCCGCGTTTTCTCAACAACAGTTTAGAATTTGTCCGACAGATGGCGTTTAAGGTACAAGCTGCAACTCATTGAACAGATAGTATTAATTGTAATGTCAATACAATAAAATTATCTCTGCTTCAGTTAATCTCCGACATATATATATTACTTCGTAAAGATAGGCCCAACGCTCACGAGTAATTCGTCCAATGCGGTGGTCCTAAAAGATCACCGTGCCTTAGTCTGTGACAGGACCCGTATCGTTCAGCTGTCAGAGTGTGTCAGAGAAAATGCCCAATTGCGCAGTAAGCGAATTGTTCGGACGGACGTATCTTGACTTTTGATATCATATGTCTAAACTGAATCCCCCAATTAAGTTCTTAACTTCCACATTAAAAAGAAAATTCATTATAAGAGCGTTTCTAAAAAAGTTTGTACATTTGTCGTTCGTAGGTGTCCTGTGCAGATTTATTATTTTCTTTAATCACCAGGCCACTGTGTATTTTATTTGAGTTATTGAGCATAAAATTCGTTTCATTATCTTAAATATAAATTAACTGTCTTAAATGTATATGTATTTGATCATTTAAAAAATATTTTTTTAAAATTATCGTTCAGTAAAGTTTGTATGAAAAGGTAAATGTCCCATTGTAAATTTCGAACCTAAAATATCGATTTTTGAAATCAGTTTTAGGTTCTCAATTCCGTGGTGTGTTTTATTAACTTATTATAGGCTCAAGCAATTCATTTCTACATTGTTTTCATATCCTTGTCTAAGAAATAATATTTAAAATTAACGATTAAAGTTTGTCCTAGAAAAAGTTCCAATTTTGATTCCAGTTTTTGTTACCGCATTTTCGTCCCAAAAGGTATTTCTTACAAAAAATTGTAGATTCTTTATAGGATGCTGGTAACACTAGCATCATATAGCCACCTTAATAATAAACAGTCACCTTTCAAAAATCAAAACTGCGAGTTGATAAAGTGCGTCGATGGTCAAACCTGAAATAAAAGTCCTCCTTTGTTACTGGAAAAACCTGGGTAAATTTTGTTTTTTTATTACTTTGAACTAAATTCTATTTATAAACACTTTATCAAGATTCATATTCTTAAATTCTTCGTTCAAATAGTACGATATATTTGGTTTCACGAATTTTTTAAATGTGCCGGGCACCATATTTTCCACCATTGGTTACTTCCTTTTTTGTTACTTTTTAATGGTAACGTATGGCTAGGAAATGGGAGTAACAAAAAAGAATTCCTAAGGCAGAGTGTAGACTATTGGAAAATGACTTTATTTATATACATGAGAGGTATTTTTATTTTTATTTGACAGTATTTGTGTATTTATTTAACGTAGATATTTAATATAAACGTAGATATCAAAAATTTATGGTATTTAATCACTCTATCTTTTAAAAAATGTATGTAGTGATTATAATATTGAAACCTGACTAATGAATACTGTGCCTAAGAGTTCCTAATTTGTTACCAATGTTCCTCTTATTGTTACTGTCCCGTAAAAAAATACGAAGTTTTGTTGATTTTTGTTTATATTTGTTAAAATATATATATTTTTAATATTCCAGACGAATATTTAGCAATTTAATTATGATAATTTCCAAAAATTATTAACGTAACTTTATAAATAAGCATTATATTGTAAAATTTCAGGGTACGTTTGACCAAATGGTAACAAAAAGGAGTTAATATCTTTATTATTTTGTGATTACCTTAAAAGAGTAAAGAATTAGCATTAAAAACGTACACAGTTTTATTATTGCTACCTTATTTCTTCAATAAAACCAACTAAATAATGTGTGTGGTTTCTATTTACTTAATTGAATCTTAGTAACAAAATAGGAATTATCGACTGCCCCGACTCAGTAGATTTAACTTTACAGCTTATTTTGTAGTTCGAATCTCTAAAAAAATACATTATCTAGAATCTTTAAGAACCAGGTAATAATATGCGCTTAAAATAATATCGAAAAGTATTAATTTCAAATTAGCCTATGCTGTCCGCCAAATGTACAAACTTTTTTGGAAACGCTCATAATTGCACTCATTGCTCACTCTTTGTCGGTCCCTCGTTTAATGCTCCTCTCATCCACTCAATGGTTGACTGGTAGAGATCCCTTATAGTGATAAGTTCGCCTTTTGTAAGTACCTAAGTAAGGAAATGCTTTATTGTACAAATATAAAGAAACAAACACAAATCACAAAAAAATATTATAAACGGGATATGAACCGCGATTACTGAGCACCCGATATTTCGACGCAGTTGCATGCATCATGATCACGGGTAAGCTGAAGAAATATCGGGTGCTCAATAAAGGTAATCGCGGTTCATATCCCGCTTATAATATTTCGAATTAACTTCACCGTGAATCATTGAAAACTCTTATTGCAAAACAATACATTACATATATGTACAAAGGCGAACACATTAAGCGAGGGACCGACAAACAGCGAGTTTAAAATATTCATATAGTAAAATTGTGCATATATTTGGCATATATTTAATGCTTTTTTTTGTGATTTGTGTCTGTATATTTGTACCTACAATAAAGCATTTATTTACTTACTTACTTAATTGCTGCTAAATGTTACTCTCTCTCTGTCTATCTCTAACTCTCTCTCATTTCTCATTGCAAATGAAACTCAACACGTAGTGGTGACCACGTCATAAAATAATTGTCCCCAAAAAATCCTATCTTCAATTATTTACCCGCACAACTGAGGTGAATTTCTTGGCAACACTGAGGTCAGTTAATTTCCAGTAGCAAAAAAAAATAAAAAAAAATTGCCAGTCCTTTTTTGCGTTAAAATTGTGCAAATTATAGGCATCACGTCAAAGACAAGCTGTTTCTCCCATACAATGTTGCCATGTTCAATTGATTGCAAAAAACGGCCAAGTGCGTGTCGTGTACCTCCGCCTCGCTCGCTAATCCTGCCGATAAGTAGCAACGCTTAAGCTGCTGTGTTCAGACGAGGAGAATAAGCCGGTGAAATAACTAGCATAAGTATTGAGGTATTATGTCTTGCTCCTCTAGACTGTCAACGGATCTGTAATCCTATGATGGTATTGTTATTGTGGGTAAAGCTGAGGGCTTTACTGAGTCTATTACTACGAAAAAAAAACAACTATCTTCACTGAGGGCTGTATTGAGACTGTCAAACAAACTAACAACAAAAACAAGAAGAATTCTAAAATTGAAACATTCAAAACATTTACCACCAAGAGAAACAACTGGTACATTCTAAATTTTTTTTTACTGCAAGACCAGCGTGGAAGAACTATAAGATAATCAAGGTATGTCCACCTAGCCTTGTAATTCCCGCCATTTTTTTTAACAAAATATAGTGCTTAAGACACAGACGAGAGTGACCTGCAGTTTTGTAATTTTGGAGATTATTTCAGTAGATATTATTTAAGTTCGTTTTCATTGAAAATGTATTTCGTGTAGTACATTCGGCAGCTATTCTTCCTATCGATTTGTTCTTTATAAAGTACGCGAGGACTCACGAGACTATCGTGTCATAGTAAATGCACAATGTACATGTACACATGTCACTTTGCATGTGTAAATAAATTATTCGTTTGACGTTATTTGCATTAAAAGAAATGACTGATGCATTAAGATAATTATGCCACAATTGTGTAGTAATAATAATGAATAGATTGTCAATGTTCAAATGATTGACGCTTTACCATTACCATGGATATCCATTACCTCATTTAAATAACATAATCTAATCATTTATTATGTCATCTCGTAGATTACTTTTTTAATTTTCTCTCGCATACAGCTTTAACCGCTTCTTACGCGTTTGACATGACATAAGAAAACTACATTAGTTATTGATCGAATTATGCAAATTTTATCGATAGATCTTTAGTTCTATAAACTCTTCCCATTGCAAAAATAATAGGTAGATATATTGAAAGATTAAAAAAAATTGGTTGCCTGTAAAGTCGGTATACGGGCGAAAGTTTTACGTGACAACGACTTTGAGTGGTAAAATAATTTTAATGTGAATATTCATTCGTATAGTAGGAAGAAGGATGAAATAATAGTAGGGTAGACCGGGGGCAATAGTACCACGGGTCAATAGTAACATCGTCGATATTTCTAACCCTATAACATTCTAAGCATCACTGTGTACGTGCGTACGTGCGTTGAGTGTGTCCCGACCTGCCCACCAGTCGGCGGCGCAGTACCGTGCAGAACGAACATGATAGACAACTATTTTTGTTTTCGCACAATCAAAGTAAATAATTCCGTTGATTGTTTTGGCTTATAGTTTCCCCAATATAGCTGTTAGTCTAATATTTTTACTCAATTATGATGCCACGGTTATCAATGCTTGAATCAAGTAATGGTTTGGTTATCAGGTAATAAGAACGGCTGAGATATTTGAATGTAAGTAATTTGAAATGCTTTGAGGGCAATAGTACCAGCACAGTCGGGGTCAAATGTAACGTTACATTTGACCCCGTGGTACAAATGACCCTAAATATTTTTTTTATATTATCAAATTTAACTGACGTTTTAAGGTGAATGTAATGTTTAATTAGTTACTTCCATTTTCTACATTTTTATCATATATTATGAGCCACTTTTGAAGTTGCTATAGTATTGTGATTTTACACTGTAAAGTATTTTTAAATTCGTGGAATGGGGTTCATTGTACCAGGGGTCAATTGTAACTGTATGCAATTTTGCGATACTAGTTTTGTACTGAATTTTATTGGTTTACGTAGTTTTACAGGCCAGAAAATTATGCCTAGAAAATTTATAAGCCGTGTTATTTCATAAAAACGATTCATTTAATTGTAGAAACTGAGATAACTTGAATATAAATTTCTTAGACTTGAGTAATTATATTTTTATTGAAAATGTAGATCCTCATTGCTGATACTGGTACAACTGATCAGACTGATTAAGTTCAAGAAATAAATATTGAAATTGTTAAGATTTTGTTATAAATGTATGTTTTATTCACTTCGGAAATTGTGGTACAAATGACCCGTAGTAGGGGTCAATAGTAGCAGTGGAAATCACTGAACAAAAACTCGATTATACGCTAAACTGTTATGGTCTAGTAAAAAATAATACCAAAAACGTATAAACAATGAACCTGGCATGTCATACGTTGATGTAGTTTTTCTTAGAAATGTTCAGATTCTGTGCTATGCGCCGTTATTTGCAAAGTGTTACTATTGCCCCCGGTCTACCCTAACAATTTAAAACATTTATTTATACAAAGAATTATATTTAACACTAACTGTGCTCGAGTGGAAGGGACGCGTGCCTTTCACTTTTTATGTCTGTCTCTCTCGCTCTTAGGCGGGCTAACCATGCCCGAGTGGAAGGGACGCGTGCCTCTCACTCGCTCTCATTGTGAGCGCATAACGTGAGCGGAGCGTAACGCAGTTTCTTGAAGTGTCACCCGGCAAACCAATTTATAAGACCTTGTCACGTCAAAAAAACAAGGATTGAGTCGCACTACCCTTCCGGCAGATCAGAGTTTTTGTAAGTACATATTTCTTAGACATCACAATGAAACGTAGTATAAGATTTAATGTCTACTTTAAATGTCTCTTAACTCTAGGACTAAGTATGCTTAAACAATTAAAATTTCAAATTAATCTGACCACCGGGAACGGATCTAAATTAAGCCTCCAATATTTGAAGCAAACAATTAAATATTACGAAGTGAATCCAACTAAAAGCTCATTAATAAAAACGAAGTCGCATTCCGAATTTCATCTTACACGGAGCTTCAAAAAGCAGATATTCCATTCCACGTTTAAATTTCAAAGCGCTGGTTCCGTGCTGACGACTCTCATGTTTTTTTTTTCTTTTTAGCCGCGTTGCTGTTACATTCTAAGCGGCCAATGCCAAGGTCCTGCAACAAAGTTGCAGAGTGTTGCCCTACTGAACGAGTTATTCAATGAGGTTGCGTGGATGGATTGCGAAGGCCATCTGTGTCATGCTGCTCTTATCTTTCATTAAGCTTTAGAATGGGATGACATGATTAGGTGTGACCACCTGAGCCATAAGTGCAATTTTGCAGCTTTTGTCATGGCTGTTTTTTTTTTTATTTCATGTCTTGCCTTCAATATAAAACGATAAGGGTCAGTTTAGAGGGCCTATATTTAATTGGCGCAGTTTTTGTTTAGCCGAATTCAGCGCCATTTATCATTCAACACGAGTTTTCAAAGCTATTATATATGATGCTGTTGGAGTCATGTTTTTTGTTTGGTCATTATGGTTTATCTCGGATCACACTTAAATTTTGGCAAAGCCTCATTATTTCACAAAGCGCTCGATACTATTGCTGAGAAATGGATAGCCTAATTAAGTTTCTTACGGTTCAGAGAATGATAACACGAGCTGAAATTAAGGTGCTAAGTTAAGTGCGCAACCAAGAATAAATCGCATTTTGCGCACTTTTACGGAACTTTAACTAGGATTTAACAAACCAATCAATACAACATGTTTTAAAAAAATGCAAATAATTCATGAGCGAAAGAAAAAACAAGTTAAAATATTATCGCGTCGATATTTTACCATGACGTTTAAATGTGGAGCTGTAACCGTTTTTCTGTAAAAAATGGTTTGGGACACGTTGGAAAGGTTAAAGAGGGGAAGGCGGGAGAGATTGGTAACCGGCGTTTAAGGAATCAGCGAGGTTAGAAACAGAAGAAAACAAAGTTTACCAAAAACTAATACCTACAATTTGTTAACTCATTTTACATGACTAGACTTCAATATATAGAATAGATAGCAAAGTAAAGTTCTAGTATCATCAACCCATAAGAGTGAGTGTGTGTGTGTTATCGTAAGACCATTTTTTTTCTGTTTACCAATCGATGGATGTATAAGAGTGGCCACACATTCAAGTATGAGAGCCGAAGGTCTTTTCAAATAATGTCTCACTGTGTGTGGCCGCTATCCTCAGCAGTGAGGAAACGAGGAAGTAAACTGGACTTACACGTGGCAGACGTAGCGTAAGCCTCTAGTTTTTAACCGACTTCAAAAAAGGAGGAGGTTCTCAATTCGGTTATGTATTTTTTTTTTCTGTGTAGAAGTGGTCGAAACAGTTCAGCATGCTTAGTGTAAGTTTTCGGTAACAGAACACGTCTCGACCGCGTTTGCGTTAAAATGTGAAATACTATGAGAATAGTTTGTTGCGATCCGCAAGTGGCGCTACCAATTTTTCCATAGTAATTGAGACGTTTACGTGAACGCGTTCGAGACGTTTGTTCGTGTGAAAACTTACACTAGAGGCTCTGACTCCGTCGTTGTGTAGTATTCAAATCGATCAACTCACGCGCATCCGAGTGTTCACTGTGTCAAGGTCACGTACAATGTTGCCGTTTGTTGCTCTGATGCATGCGGCCGCGTGGCAATTGTTTACAGCATTTTTTAAGCTTCTGATCAGCTACAGTAAAGCCTAGTAAAGCCGAATTTACATTATGCAACTAATTTCGTGCAACTACATCGCTCGGCCGATAACCTAACGCTTCAAAAGTGATTAATCAAACGCCGCAGTGTAATGCTAGTAGCAATTAAATTCGGCATAAGTAGGTACACTGTCTTAAAGCTGAAGAGGGTCGAAAGTCTGCACATGGAAGATATAAAAAAAATTGGCTGGGGATACCTACTTAAAATTTAGAATTTAGAAACAGTTTTTAGAATTTTTGTCTGTTTGTCTGTATATTTTACGTACAATAACACATACATACAAAACGGCTGAACGGATTTTAATGCAAACTTTATTAATCTGTCAAGAAAATCTCGGCCAGGCCTTTACTTGCTTTGGACATAAACCGTGGTTTGCTACGTTCTTGCCATTTCCAATCGACGATCATCCGTTTCTTATCGGAGCTGAATTTTCGAGATCGCATATTTCTTTTGGCATAAATATGTTATCAATTATGAAAGAATGGCGGCTCGTTAAAGATACTTAAACACGATAATAGGCTGAGGATCTTCGAAAACATTATGTTATGTACAGTCGGCCACAGTAGGTATAAATTATAAACAATAAACATATAACAGAACTTTCTTTGACCGATCATCGGAGTGTCGACATCCGCTGACGAAAGAATTATAAAATAGAAATATTATTATGTCTCGAAGAAAGATGAAAAGCGTGTCCGGAATATTTTTGTGGTTACGTATTAATTTCATTTTGGTTACTTTTTCGTTGATTATAGTTTTGTGTTGTTGTTTTTTTCACGTTAACTGCATGAATAGAAAAGACTTGATGGGAGCTTGGCCGTTTGGCATAACTTGGCCTCACTATATCTCGGAGTAGCGGAGTAGAGTTGTCCTTTTTTAAAAAACGGCCGTTGTGGTCATAATTATGATGGTAAAATAACAACACACTCTTAAGACAACAAGGTTGATGATAGGTCAGAGCCCAATATTACTTTATTTGTGAAAAAATGGCACGTCCACCAAAAAAGGTTCGCCACCCCTGGTGTAGATGATCCAGATGACAGGTTTTATACAGAGTGTATCAGATAGCCCCTAACAATAATCAACTGGGGTATATAACCATAGCCATAGAAGCTAAAAAAATATTTAAACAAAAATTGGAGTATTTTTTTTTTATGTTTTCTACAGGAATGATTACAGTTACCATTCCTATAGAAAATATAAAAAAAAAACTCCAATTTTTTTTAGCTTCTGTAGCTATGGTTATATACCCCAGTTGATTATTTTTAGGGGGTATCTGATACATCCTGTACTACCACATGATCATCGTGCAAGCTATCTCGTATAAATATACATTACTGATTATATTTGCATAATCTAAGTGATGTAGATAAACTTTTATTTAATTAAATTCAGTCATTTAATTCGTTTGGATGGCGCATTAATTCTTACCAGCAGATAAAAGACTCTGAGAGCCAGTTTACGCTGCATAAATTAAAAATATCAGGCAGTAAATAGGTACTGACTGTTTCGATAATTTATTTGTCTTTAATCTATACATATAATAAAATTGTAACAGGTCGATGTCTGTACATAGGAGATATTAAAGAAAAAATAAACTAAGGGGTCTCTATAAGCGCCATAGAAGCCAAAAAGGCAATTTTTAAAATTTTTGTCTGTCTGTCTGTCTGTATGTTTGTTACCGCGCTACGCAAAAACTACTGCACCAAACTGAATGCGGTTTTTTTTATTGTATTGCTGGAGGTCTAACTTAAACTCCCATGTCGCGTTTTTTTTCAAAATTCCACCTAGAAGTCGAGATATAAAACAAAAAGGGGGGGTCCACCAAAAATATTTTTTGATATATTATTTATTGGGATACTAAATGAAAGAGGAAGAAGTCCTGAGTTCAAAATTTAGTAAATGTAATATATTATAATAATACTAAGCAAAGAATAATAATAAAGTTTACTAGGGGTTAATTAGTTCCGCTATTCGTTAATATTCGCTACGCTATATGAATGAAATTATTCGTACCTACCTAGGAAGTATCTATTTTCAAGGTTCCTTAAAGGAAAAAAGGAACCCAGAATCACTTAGTTGTCCGTCTGTCCATCCGTCCTTCTGTCTGTCAAGTTCCTTTTCCTCGGGAACGCGTATAGGTATAAAGTTGAAATTAATAAAATAACCGATACAGTAGATCTGCGGTCCCTTAGAGTTGTGAAAAAATCAACCCTCAAATCTATACAATCACAAGGTATAGTCATTAGAAAGGGTGTTTCCATACAAATCGCCGTGCTCTCAAAAAATATTGGGTAGGTAGGTACTTCCAGTTGTCTTAGAAATTTGAAATTTTGTATGATGGTGGGCCATAGGTTTCAATGTCATTTTATATGACCTCACACTGCCTACATTTTGCTTAAGAGTAGGGCTCTGCTAACACTGGATATCATTACTCACTTGCCGAATTTATACGGAGCCGTAGGTGCGCGAGTCCGACTCGCAATTAGCCGGTTTTCACAAAAAAAAAAATGTTTTACAATAATCCCTATGCGAAAGTAAATTTGTTTTTCTGTTTGTCTGTTACGCTTTCATGCCTAAACCACTGAACCGATTTTATGAAATTTGGTACTACAGAGATAAAATTGACCTAGAGAAACGGAGGAACTTTATTTTTAGACTTTTTATTAGACACAAAAATAAATAATATGTGTTTCAGCAGTTTAAAGAAGACCTGTGGAGGGGGTAAAATTGGGTTGACAGTTAATAATGGTAGGTAGTAGCTATCGTTTGCAGGAACCTTTTTTTTTAATATCTTTAGGGCATGAAATGGCGTTAATGTCACTTAGAAAACTAACAAATCTTAAAAATAAGTAGGTACTTACTTGATGTATGAATATTTTATTTTATATTAGCCTAATTGTGTGGCCCACTGCTGGGCAAAGGCCTCCCCTTATGTAAAAGTGCGTCTGTCTTTTGCCTTCTTCGCGCTTAAGCCGATGAAAACAACAAACGAAATTTGGGATGGATATTGTTATGGTCCCGGGGAAGGGAATAGAATAGTTTTTGATTGCAGAAATTGTCAAAGATATGAATAGGGGAGTGAAATTTACTACGAAGATGCAATACCCTAAGGGTAATTATATTTAATTTGTGCTCTAATTGAATGTTTGCCTACTACCTACTAAGAATAAGCTACCCAAAATACTAATTCTACGCAAACGAAGTCGCGGGCAAAAGCTAGTACTGAATAAGGTAATGAATTAGTATGGACAACTATTGGTGCCGTGAATGACATTTTTATCTCAAGCCATGGCACTTATCTGAGCCTCTAGTGTAAGTTTTTGCATATAAAAAGTCTTGTACGCGTTCACGTAAACATGTCATTTAGGTACTATGAAAAAATTGGCAGCGCCACTTGCAGATCGAAACGGCAATAAACAGTTTGCTTAGTGTAAGTTTTCGGTCACAGAACCACAGAATATATAATAGTACTAACGTACAGAATGGCCACGCTCCGCCCTGCACCGATTCGAGTTACCCCACCCCTCAAGCGCAGTCTGCCGGAAAGCTGCTGGCAACTAGTAGGGCTCGCAACGCGATGTATGTCGGCCGCACGTCACAAGTTCGGGAACCTATCCTACCTACTTCATTTTATAAAACATTAGAAAATTAATGCTTTCTGAAATTATCGCGATTAATACATGAAATAACTACAGAATCATTCTCTTAAGTTTGTTGTCGTACATCTATTGTAATTTAAAATAATAATGCTTAAATACACAGACAGACACATTAGTAAGTTTAAATAAATAGATAACGATTAGGTACATTTATTTGCACACATCTAAGCCAAATCTTCATTATAAGTACCTATATTTATGTCATTGGTAGTACTTATAGTAGGTACTAGGTTTTTGCGATAGACAGCCCTGTGTATCTTACGCACACATTGACGCGTGTACAGACGACGTCGTGCTTGTGTTCATTTCAGAACGCGGATTTTGTACGTCGTGGCCGCCGTGTGACAGAACACGTCTCGACCGCGTTTGCGTTAAAATGACAAATAATACTATGAGAAAAGTTTGTTGCCGTTTCGATCCGCAAGTAATTAATTGAGTAAAGCAAAGTAATTGAGACGTTTACGTGAACGCGTTCGAGACGTTTGTTCGTGTGAAAACTTACACTAGAGGCTGAAACTAGCGTAGCACTCCATTTAGCGACTATAAACAGTGATAACAGGGGCCTTAATATTAGGTTTGATGAGGATTCCGCCATTACCGCTTCCGCTTCCTCATAATGGGGAAGTTCCGCAATATTTTGAGTTCCTCTACCACTACTGTTTCCACAACCACATAAACGTAATTAAAAAATCCTCTTCCTCTTCCGCTTCCTATTAAATTTAGAAGACATTTAGAGAAATGTTCATTTCATCGTTCAATGTTTATTCACTCGTGCTTATAAAGGTTAAAACTCGTTTTGTAATGCATTTTCATTTTAGTTTAATCATCCTACTAATATTATAAATGCGAAAGTTTGTGAGTGACGATGTGACGACGTGACGACGTGAGTGAGTGTGTATGTTTGTGCCTTCTTCACGCTGAAACGACTTGACGGATTTGGATAAAATTTGGAAAGAAGATAGCTGGTATCCTAGATTAAAACATAGGCTACTTTTTATCCCGGAAAATTGTATAGTTCCCGCGGGATAGCGATAAACATATCAATTGCTAATTCTACGCGGACGAAGTCGCGGGCAGAAGCTAGTAATTAATAAAGTTTTGTTTCTTTTGGTTCTCCCCTACTTATTTCTTTTTAAGGTGTATCCATATTAACATCTACAAGACACAACTACATGACATTAATGACGTAAAAATAGCCCACCCCGCCGATCTCTGATACAAAGTGTCGTAGAACTACCTCCATTTGTTTACACCGTCTTATATTTAATCCGGAATATATTGAGAATATTTTTAAATGAGAGACAAAATGAGAGAGGCCCGGTTGCGTTGGTACGGACATGTCATGAGACGCGAGGTTGACCACATGACGAAACGAGTACTCGCCAAGGAAGAGGGAAAGCGAGGCCGAGGACTACCACCTATGACCTGGACACAGACCATAAAGAACGACCTAAAGATCACCAATACGGCATCGGAGACAACCCACGACCGTTTGATGTGGCGCAGAAATACTAGGAGGGCTGACCCCAAATAAAAATGGGATAAAAGCCCTGGCTTTTAGAAGAAGAGATATTGAGAATATTTTTAATCGGTTTATTTTCCAACAAATGTTAAGCAATGCTTAGCAATGTTACAAAAAAAGTGAGTCACAAAATGTGACATTTGTTGTTTTTTTTTTCGAACGAGTTGATTTAAGCCTCTGATAGCCTTTACAGCTTATCAGAGGCGGCGCAAAATGCCAAACAGACCGCTCAGAATAAAAATTGGGTCAAGAGCGAGTCGACTCGCGCGCTGTGGGTTCCGTACATACCGACACGATTGAAGCCATTATTTTAACCAGGAGCCTATGCCCTGACGTCTTAAAGCGATTCAATTCAGACTCAGTTCAGGTTTTGGCTGTCATTTTTAGTATGGATCTGACAGCGAGCGAACCTAAACTGAATCGGGATTGAATCGGATGGTAAGTCCCTGGTCAAATTTCAATATAAAACTGCCGTGAGATTCAAACTCTTAACTTAACGGACACTAATCGAAGTCAAAACTCTCTGTGATCCATTACGTCACAATTTTAGTCAGATTTCATTACTTAATTAATTACTTAATACAGTATCAAATCTATTTATTTCAGTCTTTTCATTTGATATATCACATCTCAGTTAGCTAAGTTTTTTTGTTTTGTTTTTCTTATTTCTTCCCCAAAAGTGACTCTTTTTAAAATACCTAATTCTTATTTATTTCGTAACACTTCTGCTTCTGCGCTAGAGTCACGTCACAGAAACCGCGTCACAGAACTGTCAAATTTCAACTCAAAATTTGGCAGATTTGGAGCAAATTCGTTCCGCCGTCACAGACGGATAGGACGGACGTATACAAGTCCTATAAGAATCCATTAAAGGTTCCATTTTTTTTGAACCCCTGAACCCCAAAAAACGCTTATTAATTGTTTATTAATTTATATTTGCGTGACCGGTGTTGAACGAATTTAAAACATATTTAAAAGAGATTATAATAACTTGTAGGGATAATTTCAGAATCCTACTAATATTATAAATGCGAAAGTTTGTGAGTGACGATGTGACGATGTGACGATGTGAGTGAGTGTGTATGTTTGTTCCTTCTTCACGCTAAAACGACGGGACGGATTTGGATAGCTGATACCCTAGATTAAAACATAGGCTACTTTTTATCCCGAAAAATTGTATAGTTCCCGCGGGATAGCGATAAACATACCAATTGCTAATTCTACGCGGACGAAGTCGCGGGCAGAAGCTAGTGCATCATAAATTAAGCAACCATTTCTTTCACATCGCCGCAAAACAAAACACGCTGTATATTAACAAAGTTATCAATTATAAACTGTAACATTGTACGTATCTCGACTAATTATTGTAATTAATAAGTTTATCTGAACAGTGAGTCCTATGTTTAATACTCGTAAATAGGTTAGAGTGTGTTGACGTCTTTAACTCGATAATGATTATACACAATACGCCTTGTGCTTTTTATTTTAATATCTATTGAAACTGAGGATCGACAAGTCGGTATTAAATCGATTTATATTGTAACTAGCTGTTGACAGCGACTTCGTCTGCAAAGAATTCGTTTATCGCTATCCCGCGGGATTTTCCGGGATAAAAAGTAGCCTATGTGCTATTCTAGACTCTATCTATGCGACTCTATCTATGTGCCGAATGTCATCCAGATTTGTTGGGCCGTTCTGGCGTGATTGAGTAACAAACAAACACAAACTATCCATCCATCCATACTTTCGTATTTATAATATTAGTTAGATTAGATTTTTTGCACTGTTAGTTTTATTATAGAATTTACCGTATTTTTTAGATTAAATAATTCGTTTTCGGTCCTTGGTTTGTGGCAGAATATCAGTGTTTTGCTCCTACGAGCAATGTTGACCACTGAGCCATGGCCCTTTTGCACTGCTGCAACGCACACAACAAAATACTTAAGTTAAGTCTAATGTGTATTTTTTTGTTTTTGCTTTCTATTGTTTTTTAACTTGATTGTGTGTATTGTAGCATCAAATAAACGATCTATGTATCTATTAGCCTTTGCGCGTGAGTTTTTCTGCGCATAATTTTTAGAGCGCTTTGCGGGAACTGCGCAATTTCCCAAACATAAAATCTGGTGAGATATCAAGCATGATCCTTTACCATTTCGGTTGTTGTGATGCTAATTGCATACAATGAGTGATTGTGCGGGAATTTAGATAAAATTGGTTTGTTTATTTATTTATTTATAAGCCTTTTTATTCCGAATTCGATACAATTTCAGTAAGTACATGTTGTTGTTGTTATTGTCGTTTATTTATTAAATTGTCGCGTAATTCGGCATGCCTTGTGGCATAGACCTCCTCCGTGTATTGGAGGGTTTGGGCTATAGCTCCCACGCGCGCCCAGTGCGGATTGGGAACTTAACACACACCATTGAATTTCTTCGCAGATGTGTGCAGGTTTCCTCACGATTTTTTCCTTCACCGAAAAGCTCATGGCAAATTACAAATGTAATTTTCGCACATAAATTCCGAAAAACTTAGAGGTGCGAGCCCGGGATTTGAACCCACGACGCACGAGAGGCCACAGGTCAAACCACTAGGCTACCATGGCTTTTTTGGTTGTTTACAAAAATGTTAAAATGGATTAGAATGGAGAATAATATGTTGCAAAATTTCATTTACCATTCTATGTATATTCACGATCAAAAATAACTGGTCGCTTTTGACATAATTTGGTTGATTTGGTCACGTAGAGAGGATGGATGAAAGTAAACTAACTAAACAGTAGGCTTATTTTCTAATTCTTCTTCTTCTTCTTTTTATTTGTGGCGTTACAAGTCGTTATAGCGACGTTAACTTCGCCAATGTCAGGGTAAAATTTTCTTAAAATAAAATCTTGTGACAAAATGTCGGCAACGTTGTACAGTCACCCACCCGCATAAATAAGTGATCACTTTTGTACCTTGTCACTTTAAAGTCATGTTTGAAAAACCATACGAAATCATGTTACGACTGAAAGCGACAAGGAACAAAAATGATCACTTATTTATGCTGGTGACTGTACGGTAACACGGTCAAAGACCCCCCTCCCCCCCTGTCAGGCTCTTAGCCAACGGTCAATGATATCCCTCAGATACTGCCAGGAAATCATTAGCCGTTGCACAGGGTGCACCGGACCAAGCACTGCTCTTCCCCCCGGACGGATCCAGAAACGAACCGCAGCTCTTGGCCACACGTGGAGGTAACCCGACACGCACCCCTATTGTCTAACTCGCTCGCAATCGCCATCCTGTTCATTTTGACAGTTCTTGTATGAATGTGACAGCTAGCTGATTCCGAATTTCCGATGCCAATTGTCAGCCCCCACACATGAACTGTCAAAATGAACACGATGGCGAATGCGAGCGAGTTAGACAATAAGCCTGCAGATCTATATGGGGAGTGTGAATGGTTGCGATGGAAGGGGAAGGCCTAGACGGACGTTCCTGGACCAAATAAGAGACGTTTTGAAAAAAGGGCAGGTCAGGAGTACCCGAAACCGGCGAGCATGTATGAAGAGAGCGTGGATGAAGCGAAAGGTATGTCGGAATCGTAGCAAATGGAACAAAGTAGTCTACCTACCCCTGTTGGAAAGAGGCGTTACTGTATGTACGTATGGTATGATATGAAAAGTGAGCTGTTATTTTCGTCATTATAGATATTTACTCCATGCTTTTAGGAGATTTCCATATTATTAATATCGCTAATCTCAAAATAGTATCGCAGAGACATCTCACTCGTTACACCAATTCTTCAAAAATGAATCATATCAGTCCGTTCTTATGGTCGACATTAGAATAACATAGAAATGGGTTCATAGAACCTTGTGACTGCAAGTGCCTACTGAGCCAATTATGTAAGGCTGAAGTAATAAGGTAAAATGCATTTTGAGCTTTAAGTAGTTCGTATTGGAGTGTGTTTTGAGTGAATGGGTTTGTGAATATTCCTAGAATTTAAGTGTCAGTTGTAATTTATTTGTCACATGTAAGGTTACCTTTACCGTTGTTACAATATATTATTAAATTGAATACGACTTTAATCCTAATATATACCTACCTTGTGCTCCCACACGAAGGTTATAAGATCCTGCTAATCTAACTTCTAACTAATATTATAAATGCGAAAGTATTGATGGATGGATGGATGGATGTTTGTTTGTTACTCAATCACGCCAAAACGGCCCAATGGAACTGGATGAAATTTGGCACATAGTTAGAGAAAAGTCTGGAATAGCACATAGGCTACTTTTTATCCCGGAAAATTGCGTAGTTCCCGCGGGATAGCGATAAACGAATTCTTTGCAGACGAAGTCGCTGGCAACAGCTAGTATTATAAATGCAAAAGTTTGTGACGATGGATGGATTGATGGATGTGAAGATGTGGGTAAGTAATACGAGATATAACAACTTATTATCTAATGTTCATAATATATACGCTCACTTTATATAAACTCGTTTAGTATAACGTTTACTGGATATAATGAACGAAAATTATAATCTTAAAATATCTAATTTTGTAAGGTATAACGTTGTTTATATATAATATCAATTGAAATAACGATCAAAGCATATAATGTTCATAACAGCTAACATCAAAAAGCATAATGCACAGTTGTTTATTGAATTTGCTATGTGGTTAGGGGGTTTTCTAGGTGGTTATAAAAAAATAACTAACACCTTTGAACCTAACATATCCGAGTCGCTTTCGGTCCGTACCGTCTTGCTCGCTCGCTTCGCTCGCTCGCTGAAAATTAAACAACGTCTTGTAGCTGTTTCAGTTAGGTTAAATGTTTGTTATGTTAAAAGAATTTAGTCCATATAAATCTTATACAAATTGAAGTTATATAAAAATAACGTTATATAATTTAAGCCTTATACGTTAAAAAATTATACTTTTTGCTGTTATAGCTGACGTTCATTATATCTTGTGAACGTTATTATTATGAAATTAGATATTTTGTAGTTATATCTCGTGGGACGCACCCGAAGATGTGTGTGTGTATGTTTGTTCCTTCATCACGCTGAAACGACCGGATGGATTTGAATATAATTGGCACGGAGATAGTTAGCAAACCCTCCTCTGCTTCCACATAAGTTATTCGTACACCACACAAACTTAATACAAAACACATAAAAACTCTCACGCGTTTCAAACCATGGGGTCAATCCTCAAGATACGACCTATAGATGAGATGTCTCTTTCACTCCAGCATCTCAAACTATAGTATTTATGAGATGAAATGTAAATTTCAAGGTTAACTTGAGTCCTTCTCAGAGTGTGAATGATTAGTGTTGATTAATTGAAACAGTTTTGCATCTTGACAATGGACTCCATTACCACCACCATAACCTTACTTTTGACTAATAATATCATTATCACAGTATCTGCAATTATGATTAATGATGCTATTAATTACTGCTTAAGCCACAGTCAGACGTTCAATGTTAAACTAATTCTTTTTGAACTAAATTCCAATCCATTTTTACGACTGTAAACAAACCATCATCATCTTCCGTTGTAATTTTTTTCTTATTCTTCATGGTTTTGTAATTGTTTTATGAAATAAATCATTTTCATTTTCTATTTCATTTTTATTCCTAGCGTTTTTTCCCGGCCTCAGTGAGCTTTGACAACCTTAACTGTAAACAAACCAATTCCATCTAAATTCATACACAATCACTCATTGTATACGATTAGCATCACATCAACCAAAATGGTAAAGAACCATACAGTACCTAACCGTTCATAAAAATTGCACTTTGGTGTTTGAAAAGAGACAATTGGCGTCACGTAAGTTAGAGCGAGACAACGCTCTACGAAGCCGAAAGAAGGCTAAGGCCTTCGATGTTAGGTAGCCTTCTGAACGAAGGAAGAAGCCGTGGTTGACCTGTGGCCTCTCAAGCAGAGCGTCGTGGGTTCAAATCCCGGGCTCGCTCCTCTGAGTTTTTCGGAATTTATGTGCGAAAATTACATTTGTAGTTTGCCATGAGCTTTTCGGTGAAGGGAAACATCGTGAGGTAACCTGCACACATCTGCGAAGAAATTCAATGGTGTGTGTTAAGTTCCCAATCCGCACTGGGCGCGCGTGGGAACTATAGCCCAAACCCTCCAATACACGGAGGAGGGCTATGCCATGAGGCACGCCGAATTACGCAACAATTTAATAAATAAACGACAATTACAACAACAACATGTACTTACTGAAATTGTAGCGAATTCGGAATAAAAAGGCTTATATAAAAAAAAAAGCCTTCTGGACCTAACCTAATCCTCCTATACCTTGCACGTTACAGTAACCAAAAACGCTAGTGGGACGCGGCTCGCAATCCTGCGGCTAATTTTAGACATCTAACGCGTTTGCGTTTAAGTATCAAATTCTAGCTGTTGCCCGCGACTTCGTCTGCAAAGAACTCGTTTATCGCTATCCCGCGAAAATAATTTTCCGGGATAAAAAGTAGCCTATGTTTTATTCTAGGGTAAGCTATCTCCGTTCGTTTGATCCAAATCCGTCCATTGCTTCAGCGTCAAGAAGTTACAAACACACTCACGCACGTCCTCACAAACTTTCGCATTAATTAGTAGGGTGTAGTGACTAAGTATGTGTGTATTAAATTTGTTGTTCGAACGTGCCAGCTGGCGCTGCCAACTTGCCCATTGTAATTGAAACGTTAGCGCGAACGTGTTCCAGACGTTTGTTGTGATAAAAAATACAACAAAATCGTTCTATTTACTGAAGTAGACTCGATACATCTATTACAAGCTTTTGATTTAGTTTCATCTGTCCCGTTGTCTGTGATCAAATCTTGCGAGTCAATGTGGACCCACTCCTGGGCAGATTAAAAAATTGATGTAGTCCCGTTTTGATCTACCATTCCGGCCTAATAATAGGAATAAACGGACAGAAAAATCCGTTAATTCCCACTAATAAGACTTAGGGCCTGTTTTACCACTCTTATGTTCCTGATATCTTAAATGTCAGTTATCTATGATGACCTCTCTATTTATTACTAAGAAAAGATAGAGACGTCATCTTACTAATATAGCTAAACGGAATTTCATCCCCGTTCTGTCCTATACTATTAGGAAGAAATGGCCAAAAATGTTATGGCATACGACACGAAAGTCAAATGACAACACAATGATCTAAAAATGATCAATGATCTGAGGCCTTACCATGACGTCTTAATGCGTATCTTCAGGTTCGCGCGCTGTCAGATTCATACTAAAAGTGACAGCTAAAACTTGAACTGAGTCGGAATTAGGACGTCATGGTAAGGCTGAATGAAATTTTTAGGTTAGGTTATTTAAAAGTCTTTTCAAATGCCTTCTTTGTAAGTACACGCCCAAACGCTACCCAAGATAATTAATATACCTATCGAACACTACCCAGATTACCTTGATACATAATGAATGATTAATTGGTGGTCATAAAACAGGGAGTGAATGGTGGAAGTGAGTGGTTATTGGGAGGTCAGATAATGAAAGAATGGTTGACGCCATTGAGGTATTTTCGCTTTTAATTCAATATAATTCGGCGCTGAAATGACTAAAGACAAAGACAAAGACATACATTTAAATTTTCATATGAATTATTATTGCTCTATAACTATTTTACACGTCGATAGCGACAGAATATGAGAAGCATGTTATATCTTAAGAACTGTTTAATATATTCTTTGTAAATTAATAAATTATCATAAATTATCATTTCTTAGCTTAGATCCAGTGTAAGTTTTCGCCTATAAAAACGTCTCGAACGTATGCTTAGTGTAACTTTTCGGTCACAAACACCGTCTCGAAAGCGTTTGCGTTATAATGTCAAATACTATGAGAACAGTTTGTTGCCGTTTCAATCCGCAAGTGGCGCTGCCAAATTTTCCATAGAAATCGAGACGTTTACGTGAACGCGTTCGAGACGTTTGTTTGTGTGAAAACTTACACTAGAGACATTAATGTACACACACTAGAGGTTACACTAGAGGTTATGCTAGAAGCTTTGACTGTCATTCCACCGTCACCACCTCAACAGTTGACAGTGCACGACCGTTCGTTTCTCGTGAAACTTCTTACCACGCACGGTTAAACCCTGGAATCAACTAGCGGTACAATACAATACAATACAAATACTCTTTATTGAACACCATAAATCAGTATAAAACAATACAGAAACAAAGAACAAAGTATACAATAGGCGGTCTTATCGCTTAGTAGCGATCTCTAGCGGTATTAATTTTTCCGGACCGGTACAACTTAGGGATCTTCAAAAAACGAGCCTATTATTTCCTCGCTTAGATCTGTTTAGTTTATCTTCTTTCTAGTTTATTTACTTGATTTTTATATTTATTTTTACGGTTTTACACCCTTATTCATAAACGCTCTAAAGGCTTCTGCTAACTTAGCAATCGTTTGTCCTTATCTGTGAAAGGTAAATGTCAAAGTGACAGATAAGGATAAACGATTGTAATGTTAAGTTAGCAGAAGCCTATTTAGAGCGTTTAGGTATGAATCCCGTTACCCGTTACGTTTAAAATTCGCTTAGTAAAAAAGTCACGTGACCGGTACAGATAAAAAAAATTGAAGACTTACAAGTACTCACCTGCTAGCTATGGGTGGTGTAGGGGTGAAGCACGCATCACAGTATGATGAGGATCTGGGTTCATTTCCCGGCCATAGCTTCACTTTCGGATTTTTCTGTACCTAGTTGCTTCTCGTCCCGCGCAGATGGTACAAGCCCATCGAGGGAATTGAGTGAAAATCTTAGGAATCATGTTGTAGGCGATGCGGCTAGAAACCCATCTCTATTTTGATTCCCCTTTCCACCTATACGCCTACAATCATGCTAAACATGGCTTTTAGGTCTGATACCTTTGGCTCTTTTTCCCCTTACAGGATATAGTGATTTGTATAAGTATATCGATTACGAACTAATTAGTTATTAAGTATCAAAGACAGATCTGTCACCGGTTAATTTAGCCGCGGAACCCGCGGTGTATTTAATCAATGCAATAAAACGGTTCGCGATTCTATTATCGTATCACGTGGACCAATTTAACTTGGCCCATCGGTTTAATAGGTCGTATCTAATGAAGAAACATTTTAAAATAAGCCTCTTGCTAATTGTAATCGTATTTGTTATCGGTCGTGAATAGAAATTTGTTTTTACTCTGTACGGTCGCCCAAATAAGTGGTCTACCACTTTTCATACAACTTCCTATCAAATGAAAATGTCGCTAAAGTCGAACTTTCAAGTTGACAGCCTGTCTTATCGACGTTATATATTGTGACGTACAAAGGAATTTTAACCTTATGGGGGTTGACCACATATTTGGCTGATGGTACCTCTAGCATAAACAATTGTACGTGACTAAATTCAAAAATTTGTAAATGTATTTTGATATGTTTAAGTTTACTTAGTCTTCTGGTCACCCTACTTTTTTTTTTGGATAAACAGTTAAACACGTTATTAAGATTATTCAATTCATACTCTTTGTATTTGCTGGCTGGAAACATTAACCCCCTTATTCATAACTTAACAATCATTTGTCCTTATCTGTGTAAGATAAAATGTCAAAGTGACAGTGACAGATAAGGACAAACGATTGCTAAGTTAGCAGAAGCCTATATAGAGCATTTATGAATAAAGGGGAAGAAAGATTACGATGCCAATTACAAATCTCATAAGTCTAAACTACCTACAGATGTCCTGCAAACTCCTTTCCCATCGTATCATCTTGGAAATGTTCGTATTTGTTCGTATTCATAAACGCTCTATAGGCTTCTGCTAACTTAGCAATCGTTTGTCCTTATCTGTGAAAGGTAAATGTCAAAGTGACAGATACAAACAAACATTACAAACGATTACTAAATTAGCAGAAGCCTTTAGAGCGTTTATGAATAAGGGAGATAGACACGTAGGTTGTATTTATATTTAGAGCGTTTATGAATAAGGGAGATAGACACGTAGGTTGTATTTATATTTAGAGCGTTTATGAATAAGGGGGATAGACACGTAGGTTGTATTTATATTTAGAGCGTTTATGAATAAGGGAGATAGACACGTAGGTTGTATTTATGTTTAGAGCGTTTATGAATAAGGGAGATAGACACGTAGGTTGTATTTATATTTAGAGCGTTTATGAATAAGGGGGATAGACACGTAGGTTGTATTTATATTTAGAGCGTTTATGAATAAGGGATATAGACACGTAGGTTGTATTTATATTTAGAGCGTTTATGAATAAGGGAGATAGACACGTAGGTTGTATTTATATTTAGAGCGTTTATGAATAAGGGCAATAGACACGTAGGTTGTATTTATATTTAGAGCGTTTATGAATCAGGGAGATAGACACGTAGGTTGTATTTATATTTAGAGCGTTTATGAATAAGGGAGATAGACACGTAGGTTGTATTTATATTTAGAGCGTTTATGAATAAGGGAGATAGACACGTAGCCATCATTCGGGAGTAATCGGATGTTCACGATGGGAAAGGTTTTTGCACGACATCAGGGTGCTACCATGACATCTTGATGCGATTCAATTGCTATTCAGAGGTTCGCTCGCTGTCAGATCCATAATAAAAGTGACAGCTAAAAACTGAACTGAGTCGGTATAGAATCGCATTAAGACGTCATGGTAAGGCCCATGTAATTACATTAATCAACAGATACAGAACTAGTTTTTCAGAATAGGGTGACCATACGATTGGTAATTTTTACTATTTAATGTTTTTTTTTTTATATTAGGGAACAATTCACACAAATTGACCTAGTCCCAAAGTAAGCGCTAGTAAGGTTTGTGTTAAAGGTACTAGACAACTTCTAAACGACACTGAAAATTAGAACACATAGAAAAATCCGAAAAGTAAAGCTATGGCCGGGAATCGAACCCGGGTCCTCGTCATTCCGTGACGCGTGCTATACCCCTACACCACCCATGGCAGGTACTAGACAACGATATACATACTTACATAGATAGAAACATCCATAACTCAGGAACAAATAATCGTGCTCATCACACAAATATATGGCCCTTACCAGTAGGCTTATTATCTAACTCGCTCGCAATCGCCATCGTGTTCATTTCGACAATTGGCATCGGAATCAGCTAGCTGTCACATTCATACAAGAACTGTCAAAATGAACACGATGGCGATTGCGAGCGAGTTAGACAATAAGCCTACAGGATTCGAACTCAGGACGCTTGCTTCGCAGGCAGGGTCACTACCAACTAGGCCAACCGCGTCGTCGATTAATATCAACAAAGTTTAATTGTTAACTTCAAGAGCTAGTGCTGTGCTAGTGCTCTGAATATGCCTTGAGATTGTCTCAATTGTAGGATTTGTAGCTGACAAATATATAAGTGAAAACTCAATTCAGCTAGCCCGACGTGTCAATCTAAAATGGTCGCGTCAATAAATCACTACACACATATAAGTAGCCGCACGTGGTTCGTGCGCAGTGCTATGACTATGACTTGGCAGACTATACCATTAACACTACACTGTACTTCAGTGTACACCTAGTCTTATTAGAAGGCGATAGCGTTGGAATGTGAACTCTAAAACGGTAGTCAAAGGTTGTTCATTGATTGTACTGTTTATGTTTACATGTGTGGGTGACTGATATACAGATACACTTGCAAGAAGATGGCGGTTCTTAGATTTGAGCGCTAAAAAGACTGAGATAAAGTGGCTTTAAGAGTGCGTATAGTTTAATGGTGTGTGTGGGTGACCAATAAAAATAGATACGGTTTGATATCGCCATTAGGTCGTATATTTAAATATGCGACATTGCAACTATGTTGCGACTGCGCTGTACGTTCGTTGAGTTTATTGCTTTCGCTTCCTTATTCCTATAATAATAACGTTAGAGGTATTTTGTATTGGAAACGTCTGCTTAAGCCAGTAACCGGTCCCTTTATTGTTTTAATGCAGCTATTGAATTCAATAACGCGGTGTAAAAGCTATGTTCACGTATGTTGATTCGGGTTTATCTTGGTGTCTCTCTTACTCTTATGGGTTTGTTACTAGAATCGGTCGAGTGAGCGAGACAAGACAAACCCGAATGCCATTCCCAGAGATCACTGACTGTACTTTATAATGCACTAGCGACCCTCCCCGGCTTCGCATGGGTGCAATCAATGTTTCTCTACTATATTATGCAACTATGATACATACAAACCTTTTCCCTTGAATCACTTTCTGTGTTGCGTAGTTAGAAAGATCTAAGCATACAAAGGGATAGACAAACAGCGGAAAGCGACTTTCAATATGAAACTAGCGTGAGACTCAATCATAATTACAAAAACAAATATCTGACGTATAAAAGTCGAGCATATGTTTCGGACTAATTCGTAGTCCTTCCTCATAGAGCGCTCGCCCCGGGGCGGCAGCGAAACGAACACGTTCATCGAGCATTACTCGACTTTTATACGTGAGTTATCCGTTTTTGTAATTATGAACCTAGTGATTTCCAAACTTAGATTATAAAATACAGGACATCTTAAAATTTCCGGAATATTTCAGCAAAGTTGAATTACTTTGAGTAAATAGCCCTGTAAAGCTTTTTCAGGATTTAATAATCATAGTTGGCAAGTTTTTCAATACCTACTTATCCAAGTCCCGGCCGTATGGCAACCTTCAACGACCGGGATCACGGCCAAAGTAGACTATCCCACGCGCGATTAGAACTTCATTCTGGATACATTTGTCACAGTCGCGGATACTGCAGAGCCTCTAGTGTAAGTTTTCGCATATTTATAAAAACGTCTCGAACGCGTTCACGTAAACGTCTCAATTACTATGGAAAATTTGGCAGCGCCACTTGCGGATCGAAACGACAACAAACTGTCTCATAGTATTTGACATTTTATCGCAAACGCTTTCGAGACGGTGTTCTGTGACCGAAAACTTACACTGCATACAGGCTTATTACGTAACTCGCTCGCGATTGTAATCGTGTTCAAGTTGACGCTTCTTGTATGGGCTGACAATTGGCATCGGAATCAGTTAGCTGTCACATTCATACAAGAACTGTCAATTTGAACACGATGGTGATTGCGAGCGAGTTAGACAATAAGCCAGATAGTACAGCAGTGTTGCCAACCCAAAAGGCTAAAAAACAGCAGCTCACCAATAAAATAACAGTATTTTAAGTAAATAAGGATTCATACTTTTCCTCATAATAATTAAATCAATCATATATAATTAGTTACCAGAACTCACACGTATAATCGTTTTATTATAATATTGATCACAAAATAAGAAAACAAAAATCAAAGTAGTTTTATTTGTGTTTTTGCAAAGTAAAATTATTTTCCACTTTCCTCTTGCCTCATCTTCAGTATTTTCAGACTCACTTTCCTTCTTAAAATCATACATATTTTATAGTTGAATAGGTGGCGCTGGACGCTAATTGAAAAACAGTAACAATAAGGAATGAAACCGAAAACAACGGCATACATACAGCAAATCTACTGTTAAAACAGTAGGGCTGGCAACACTGCAGTACAGCGACTAGCTTATTTGACATTCCAATTCCTATAATAGCACCGTTAGTGATATTTTGTATTAGAAACATCTGCTTAAGTCAGATAACCGGACCGTTTGTTGTTTAGTGCAGCTTTAGCATTCAAGAACGGGGTGTAAAAGACATTATCATATATTTCACAGCGAATTGGCACAGAACTAATACTAAAGTACAAACGACGCGTCGCTTTGATTTTGTTGTGATGAAAGAATTACGCTCTTTGAAATTGGTTTGGATAAACGATGGGGTTTAAAAGTCATAATGATGTTAAAATTGTGTGATCATAATAATGCAGTACCTATTTAAAATCCAGTCTTAGAATGCTATTCGGATTTGTCTTACTGCCTCCCTCATTCGGCCGATTCAATTTTCATTGATAAGAAATTTACCTTTAGTACCTACACCTACCTTTATAGAGCCAGATTTCTGTCACTTTCCAATCACCAACGATGCTCTATGCCCTTGTGACGGAACCAGCCTTCAATCAATTGATCATCTCCTAAAACACTGCCCAAAATTTTCTTCGCAACGACTAAATCATGAAATCATCTGTAGCAACTTTAGAATAGACCCGTACATCTCTTAACAGAACTCATCTCAAAAGAAACGACGTTATCATCTTTCGAAAAATTCACTGGCATAATAATCAATAGTCTTAAAAAGTTCAACGGCACATAGTACGCACCTATATTTTAATATTAGTACCAAGCGAGCATTACAATCGTCTTCACAAAATCATTATCAATCCTCATGTCACTCATATAAACATTACATAACATCACCGACCTTAAGTCATATTAGTTTATTTTAATTACAGCACTAACATCCTTGTCCATTAGTTCATGGAATCGCAGTCGCCCCTACCTCTCGCGAGGACTGCGATTTGTTCATCATCGTACAAAAAAAAAAAAATTGGTTGCCTGTAAAGTCGGTATACGGGCGAAAGTTTTACGTGACAACGACTTTGAGTGGTAAAATAATTTTAATGTGAATATTCATTCGTATAGTAGGAAGAAGGACGTGTAAACTTGTATGCAGGCGCCTAAGCGAAATAGAAGCGCAAGACATGAACCGGTGTGTATGCCTATCTCTCTCACTCTCTCTCTCTCGCTCTGTCTCTCTCGCTCTTAGGCGGGCTAACTGTGCTCGAGTGGAAGGGACGCGTGCCTTTCACTTTTTATGTCTGTCTCTCTCGCTCTTAGGCGGGCTAACCATGCCCGCGTGCCTCTCACTCGCTCTCATTGTGAGCGCATAACGTGAGCGGAGCGTAACGCAGTTTCTTGAAGTGTCACCCGGCAAACCAATTTATAAGACGTTGTCACGTCAAAAACCTACCTTTCTATTCAGAAGCTATACTTCATTTAATTTAGAATGAGAAACCACAACAACATTATATTGCGGTTCGTGAACTATAATCTCTTTAAAATTTGTCCTAGACTAGAATAACAATTGACGACACGCAAATAAAGTGACATTGACTCCCAGACTATTGTACTGGGACCTTACTTATCTTAATGCGTTTCAGTTTAGGTTCGCTCGCTGTCAGATTCATACTAAAAGTGACAGCTACAACTTGAACTGAGTCGGAATTAGGACGTCATGGTAAGGCCCCTGTACTATTTGCTAGGTAAGAAATAGTTGACCAGAGCAATATAATGTAAATCTAAATTACATGAAGTTTAGTTAGAAATCAACGGATAGTGTATTACTGTTTATTTGAATAAATATGATCGGACCAGTATTTGCTTCTGATAACTGAAAAAGCTATGACATATGGCTATGATTCACGTAGAAGATAAGAAAGAAAAAATACTATCAGCATTGTTCATTATTGTGGACTTCCGCAAAGTGACGTCGGATTTAATTAATTAGTTAAAAAGTATCACGTAAAATTAACTAGTGCCTACGCCAAATCTTGGGATTAGATTGACAAAGCGGACCCCAGCCCAGGCGCACTGAGCCGTGGCAAATGCCGGGAAAAAACGCTAGGAAGATGACTCTATAGGCATTAAGAGAAGTTAACCTAGCCTACATAGTTAATAGCTTTTCAAATATTCTAGCGCTACCTACATTCGACTCACCCTATCCCTGGTTAGAATACCTAACCTAGATTAATTTTACAACACCATGTATATTATGCGTTTGCGCAGAGGACAGCCGATGTCAGTCAAAGAATCAAACCCATCTATAATAAATATAACTTAATGCCATAACCATTAGAGCTACACTGAAACATTAGCACAGGCATTTGCACCTCTTAATTATTAACACTGGCAAAGCGAACTTGTTAATATTGATTTTAATTACCGACCGAAACAAACAAAATTTCACCTTAACTCAATAGTTTAAGGTTAGGTTTTGTTTGCGTGCGAAATAGAACTTTGCGATAGTTAATAATGCTAAGCGAATTTGATTGCTGGATGTTCCTAATTTAATATATTTTGGAATCGTGCTTTGATTGTTGGAGTCCTGACGACTTGTCGTGTTGTCGGTACCAGATAATGGACGGCAATGTGTCGTGTCGGATGCGACTGGCCCTAGTATAGCATTTTAGTACCTTGTGGCATTAACATAACAATGAGCCACGGTAGGAAATCGAAAAAGGAATGAAAGCGACAAGGTGCTGGGTTTTTAACATATTTATTGTGTTCTCTGTACGTGTATGTCTTTTATTATTTGGAGAACGAACGAAATTGTCTCATTTTAGTATGTAATTTAAAGAACAAAAACTTACTTAGTTTACAATATTTTTGGGTGATAGGACCTCCACTCCAACAAGGTCCGTCCGGATCGCCACCACGGTTTTACTCGCTTACCCTGCCGCCAAGCAGCAGTGCTTGCATTGCTGTTTTCCAGCTTGGAGAGTAAAACAACCGGCGGTGAAATTACTGGCACGGGAGGTATTCTGTCTTAGCCCCTTAAGCTGGCGATGGAGTTGTGATTCTCTAATAGTGTTGCGGGAGTCCATGGGTGGTGGTGCTTACTTACCATCAGGTGACCCACTTGCTCGTTTTCCCTCCTTGTGCAGTTCATTACACCTCGGGTGGTGATACATAGAATGTCTCAGACGGCAGGAACTTGTAGCACGAGCCAAAGGCGAGGGTGATAAACATGCGACCTGAGGCTTTCTTTATCACCGCCTGAGGTGTGTACACAATTTTACGTCTTCCCCTGGCCAGGACGTGGAAATTTGTGGGCGGTTATACTTCATTTAATTTAGGATTAGAAACCACAACATTATATTGCGGTTCGTGAACTGTAATCTCTTAACAATTTGTACTAGAGTAACAATTGGCGACACGCAAACAAAGTGACATTAAAACAATTTTATTTAGCGGCTGCCAAACTATTGCACTGTACTATTTGCTAGGTAAGAAATAGTTGACCAGACGCAATATCATGCTATTGTGGTATCTCATTCTAAATCAAATGAAGTATAGCGGGCGATTAACTGGTACTTACGGCCCGGGTTGACGTAAAAAAAATTAACGACTCCAATGCCGTTGTGAATAGGGTGACGACACTAAAGTCTATTTATTCATACTAGATACTAAAATGACATTACCTGTGTTGCCTGTTTTTTGCAGTTTAAAAATAGTGATGTGCCACCACTATCGAAAGTTAACGATAAATTACATTTAGTAGATTTTTGTATCTACAGGGTGTATCAGACACCCCCTAACAATAATCCACTGGGGTATATAACTGGGGCAAATTAATCAATTTTTTTTAAATATTTTTTTTAGCATCTATAGCTATGGTTATATACCCCAGTGAATTAGTGTTAGGGGGTGTCTGATACACCCTGTATAAGCTAGTGTAATAAACTAATAAAACTTTAGATTTGCTTGATTATGATAATCGTATGTTTTTCTTAAAATATAACATGACCAAACCTCTTGTATCCAGACCACAAACACTGTCGATGGTTTCGAGCTTTCGACTACACCACTAAACAATAAAAACTGATCATTATTTCACAATTTGACATTTGCAATTGTCAATTCAGTATCTAGTATGAATAAATAGACTATAGGCAAAGGACCCAATAAACAGACACAACTCAACTCTTATTTAAAAGAAACGAAGGGATAGTAATTTTATTGTTTAATGTTTGCTTCTTCCAGCCCACTGGGTAATTCACCAATGGCGGCTCTACGAGCGATCACTCTGCTCGCTGCTCGAGCTGCAAGCGCGGAAGGACTCGTTCGGCTCGTGCTGCTCGCCCCGGTACGTGCTTGCGCGGGAGTACGCGCCGCTGTTGCCGCTGCCACTGCCTCTGCCGCGGACGCCGCCGCCTGCGCACTTGTAGCGGCAACCCGCGCCGCAACAGGTACGTGCGATGCTATATTTATTTAGTTATACCTTTTTTATGCAAAATATCTGGGGCGGAACACGCTACTTAGCGGAATTAATTAGGCTTATTGTCTAACTCGCTCGTAATCGCCATCGTGTTCATTTTGACAGTTCATGTATGGGCTGACTATTGGCATCGGAATCAGCTAGCTGTCACATTCATACAAGAACTGTCAAAATGAACACGATGGTGATTGTGAGAGAGTTTGACAATATAAGCCTACGGATCTGTTGGTCGAAACTACAAGATATGAAAAGTCTCAACGTCTTTTCTCTTTCACCCACGTCTTTCTTCTGTATTGTGAAAACTTATGTACAATACGCATGATAGCTTCGAAGTCCCGTTGAAAAAGTTGAAAAACACAAGTCGATACTTTTTCCCGTTAAACATTGATTACGAATCGTTACTACGATGCTTACGGTGCTTACGGCTAAACTTCATTTAATTTAGGATGAGAAATTACAACAAAATTGTATTGCGGCTCGTGAACTGTAACCTCTTTACAATTTGTACTAGAGTAACAATTGACGACACGCAAATAAAGTGACATTAAAACAATTTCATTTTGCGGCTGCCAAACTATTGCACTGTACTATTTTCTTGGTAACAAATAGTTGACCAGACGCAATATAATGTTATTGTGGTTTCTCATTCTAATTAAATGAAGTTACAACAATCATGGGTCGTCAGAAAGTGCAGTGTTTTTCGCTCAAAATCCAATATTTTAAGTCGATTAACTGAGGTCCGCAGCAATAGAACTAAACTTACGTCGTCAAAGTTAAGAGGATTGCTCGTTTTACTTGTTGCGCTTACGTTAGTATACGATACTGCTATACCATTGTATAGCAGGGTCAAGGAAATTTTCATACTAACGTCCCTATCTTAAGTTCCGCCGGGTTGCCTGCAAGCTGTAACAGTAACTATTGCACACTGTTGAGTTTTAGTTATCTATGATGACGTCTCTGTCTGTTTCGTAGTAATAAATAGAGAAGGAATTATAGATAACTGACACTTTAGACAACTGGAACTTAACTGGAACGCCACGTCCACACTAAGGCTTTTCTTTTCATGAAAAACAGTTTAATGGTTTCCTTTTTATTTGGAGTCGGTTTAACTTTTATTAAAACTAAACTTTTGACTTGTATATTTAATAGTCCCATAGCATTGTTGCATTTTTTTGGCATCACATAACAGTTTCCGAGCAGTAATCATTTAATGGCAAAGCAATACCAACTGGGGGTCGTAACCGAACACACCCCAGTCGAAACGCTATCTTAAACTAGCCTCATTCGTTTTATAACCTACAATGGACGTAAGTGGCCAACACCGTCTAGTCAAAAGGACGTATGAGCCAACGAAACAGTCGGCCACATACGCTGTTTTAACGCACGTCAGTTTAGCCGTATAAGAGCTTTTACAACCCATCTCTAGCTCCATGGTGGCCTGATGCCGCTATTAAAAGGTTGTTAAATCGAATACACAATCTCTGATTGCGGACGTTTAGAAGAATAGCTTTGTATTCGCTGTGACCTTTCTTTATTCTTGCCTATAAAGTCTGCAATTTTGTTTAGTGTCTAAACACTAGGCATCTGTAGGCTTATTGTCTAACTCGCTCGCGATCGCCATCGTGTTCATTTTGACAGTTCATGTATGAATGTGACAGCTAGCTGATTCCGATGCCAATTGTCAGCCCATACATGAACTGTCAAAATGAACACGATGGCGATTGCGAGCGAGTTAGACAATAAGCGGGTGGATTTTTGACGTTGTAATTTGTGTGCCATGCTAAACGTATTGCACACAAATTACAACGTCAAAAATCCACCCAAGCCTACTGTGACTCAGTCTGTTAAGCTGGGTATCTTGTTATTTGACGGACAAACGTATGACAAATGTACCGTTTAACAAAAAAAAAAAATTGATAACCGTTTAACACCGTAGACTTTAAAAAAACTAAACATTTTTGCGTGGCTCACATTAGATTATGTTTGTTTTATAACGTTTCCAAAACGTTAATTAATATGTTAGCAAAAAATAAAGGGTTATCAATGAATCTGAAAAAAGCGTAACAAATTGTTGCCATATTTAAGTAGTTTACATCAAAAATATAATTATTGCGAAATAAGTAGGCTTATTGTAACTAGAAATACTTTTTATATGAAAATATGACATAATTGCGAGCGATAATGGGAGTCATTATAGCTTATAGCGTCCTAAAATATCGTAAGCACTTACTTACTTAATTAACAAACATTTAACTCGTACCATAAAATGATACCCATGGGCAACATGCGCCATTAAAAAAAGCGCAATAAAAATATAATTATATTACTTGCAGCGGATATTAACATAAATTCGTAAGTATTTATTGCAACGAAAAAAATGTGTTGTAATGGTGGTATGTCTTAATGAAACAGCTGATGATGTACGACTAGTTTATTGACTTGGATCTCTGTTCGATGTACCCACATTATGGTATTTACAAGTCTACCTACTACATCTCCCTTCTTAACATAACATAATAATAATACATTTGTTAATTACATGCCAAATAAACAATAAAGTTACTTCTTGTTTAAAGTATAATATACTTAATCAAAATATTTAATTTAGCATAATAATGTAGTATTTAAGTTTTCTTTAGACTTGCATAATTTCATATTAACACATATATACTTATTTACCTTTATTTCTATAAGGAATTAAATTGAAGTTAAATTATTTACTTAATAAATAATATACTTATAACATTGACAACAATTCAATTGTATTAAAATAAGTGTTACCCTATTGTGTATGGATGGTAACGGAAGAGTCTTATGTTACACACATACTTAAGGCAGAATATAATCATTAAGTTATGAGTGTATTAATAAAAGTAACATGCACATGCCTACACAATTGCACACATTTTTTTTTTTTTTTTTTTTTCTTTTTTTTTTTTAACATATATTTTTCTTATCTTATGTAATGTTATTTAGAAGCGCTGGGGCGGTCGCACTACTCTGCCACTACGAGTAACAAATGGTGTAGTGGAATCATAAGTTTTCGCGACCGATGGGTTCGCCGCGCCGCCGGTGTGTGCGCGCGGACCCTCAAACTGCTCCCAGTCTAGATAACCACGGTTGCTGTCTCGTTTATTAGAATTGCCTTTGGTTTTCAATATTTGCTGACGGTTTCTTCTGTAAACACCGCCGTTTTCAGTTCGCAACCAGTACGATCGACCGTCTTGAGCCTGTTTTACTATTTCTGATTTTACCCATACGTTATTTTGTCTAACTCTTACTATGTCATTGGGCTTTAAATTCGGTAATGATTTCGTGCCGCGATCGTAGTAGGTTTTATATTTTTCAATCCTTGCAGATCTCTCATTTTCAATCTGACGACCGTCAATCGGACGGGGTTGTAACGTTTTGTCAGCCGCTGGTAGCCGTGTTCGGAGGCTTCGACTCATTAGTAACTGAGCAGGAGAATGACTTTCACCTGTCACTGGCGAGTTTCGAAAATTAAGTAACGCTAAAAGCCAATCTTCGCCATTTTCAAGTGCTTTAATCATTATGTTCTTAATTGTGCGTACATTGCGTTCTGCGAGACCGTTAGATCGCGGGTATAGCGGTGAACTGGTCACGTGATTTACTTCCCATAGTCTACAAAAGGTTTTAAACTCCCCAGACGTGAATTGAGTGCCATTGTCGGTCACAAGCTTTTTTGGTATTCCAAACCGACTAAATATATCCTTAAATTCTTTAATGACTGTGTTACTTTGTAAATTTATTAATTGTGCAACTTCTACAAATTTCGAATAATAGTCAACGACAAGCAAGTACTGTTTGCTGTTAAACTCGAATATATCAGCAGCTACAACTTCCCACGGCAGCTGCGGGACCGCGTGCGGCTGCAGCGGCTCGCGCGGGCTGGCGGCGCGGTGGCGCTGGCACGCCTCGCACGCCTGCACGGCGCGAGCGATGTCGGCCGCCATGCCTGGCCACCACATCACCCCGCGCGCACGCCGCTGGCACTTGTCTACTCCCAAGTGCCCCTCATGAACGCGCCGCACCATCTCACTACGAAGTGATGTCGGAATTATTACTCGTTCATTTCGGAGCAAAACCCCATTCACTTCATGAATTTCGTCGCGTACGTCCCAGTACGGTTTTGCGATGCTGTCAAGATCGTTTTTAATATTGGGCCACCCCCTGTAGTAGTATTCACAGACTGCCTTCAACACCGTGTCTCTCGTGGTCTCATCTTTTATCTTGCTGAGCATCTCCGGCGACGCCTCGATATTTTCGATCAGCATGTTTACGTGCACTACGACGTCCTTGAGCACTTCACTCCCCGTGCCCGCCTCGCTGGGCGCTCGCGACAGCGTGTCTGCGATGTACATCTCCTTTCCTGGTTTATAGTGCAAATCGATATTGTAGTGTTGCAGCTTTAACAGCATCCGCTGTAGACGAGCTGGCGTCTCATTAAGAGGTTTTTTCATAATGGCTTCTAGTGGCTTATGGTCACTTTCCACTGTGATCTTACTATGACCGTATATGTACTGGTGGAAACGAGTACAGCCGAACACCACCGCTAGAAGCTCCTTTTCTATTTGGGCCCAGCGTGTTTCAGCAGGAGTGAGCGTGCGCGCCGCATACGCCACCGGCCGCCCGCCCTGCATGAGACACGCGCCCAGACCCAGCCCCGAGGCGTCAACAGACACACATACTGGCTCATGTGCCGAGTAATATTTTAACACCGGGGCACTACTAATTTTTGATTTTAATTTGTTAAACGCGTTACTGTGTACGTGTAACCATTCGAATTGAACATTTTTTCCAAGCAACTTTCGCAACGGGGCTGATAACTCTGAATAATTAGGTATAAATCTCGACAGGTAGTTAGTGACCCCCAGAAACCGCTCAAGATCTTTTTTATCCGCCGGTTGCGGCAGGTCCAATATCGCTTTTACCCTACTCTGATCGGGTTTCATACCACTCGCGTTAAAACTGTGACCTAGAAATGTGATTTGTGACGCTCCAAACACACATTTATTTCTGTTAAATTTAACACCACAGGAAAAAGCTTTTTCCATCACAACTTTTAATCTATCATCATGTTCCTTTTTAGTTTTACCCCAGATCAAAAGGTCATCGCAGTACACTTCTACTCCTTCCATTTTAAATATTTTATGCATCTCATTGTGAAAAATCTCAGGCGCACAATTGATCCCAAACGGCATACGTAAAAACCTAAATCTACCCTCAGGCGTAGAAAAAGTACATAATTTTGAACTGTCATCATCCAACCGTAGCATCCAAAATCCATTTTTTGCATCACATTTGGAGAAGAATTTAGCTCCTGACAAATTGCTCGCAATCTCATCGAGAGTTGGTAGCAAAAAGTGACTACGCTTCACCGCTTTATTTAGATGCTTTGGATCCAAACAAATGCGTAATTTTTTATCCGGTTTTTCTACCACCACAATATTAGAAACCCAGTCAGTGGGGCCGTCCTCTCTTACTATCACTCCCAGCTTTACCATGTTATCAAGTTCCTCTTTAAGACGAGGGCGCAGTTTTAAAGGTATTTTTCGAGAATTGTTCACCACCGGCGGCACTGACTTGTCAACCTCTATTTTACAAACCGTTGGTAAACAACCGATGCCATCAAAAACAGATTCATTTATTGTTACATTGTTAATTTCTGAATGTTTTTTCCTAACTGTTCGCGCTAAAAGCTTTAAATCAACACATGCCTTTAAACCAAGTAAATTGTTACAATTTACGTCTAAAACATAAATTTTTTGTACAGTTTTAATCTTATTAAAATCCATTAATGCATTAAAATAGCCGACAACAGGTAACTGCTTCCTACTTATTTCTCTCAACACAGTGTTACATTTCACCAGTCTTTTCTTATCAAAACCCAATTTTGTAAAGGAACTTAATGACATTACTGTAGCGTCTGCCCCGCTGTCCAGTTTAAATTTAACATTTACCCCATCAACATTAACACTTTCCATCCAAGACTCTGTGCCCTCTGACGCATCGATATTGATATTGTATAAGATCAGCTCACCGAACTCGTCGCAGTCCACCTCACCGTCATCCAGATTACCGTCGTCGTTATCCACCAGCTCTTGCACTTGCGAGAACCGTGCACGGCAACATTTCGCAAAATGACCCACTTTATCGCACCGATAACACTTCACTCCGGACGCCGGGCAACGATCACTCACACTATGTCTTAAATCACATTTAGCGCACCCGTTATTTGCATAATATTGCCGCGAAGATGACTGTGGCGGCGCGCGCCGAGCCCGTCCACCGGCCAGACGCGCGCGGCCGCGGGCCGCTGGCGGCGATGCGCGCGCGCTGCCTCCTTGCCGCAGCCGCTCAACCAAGGCAACGCCGCTCGCGCCCGCGCCGTGCTGCGCGCTACAGCCGGCCGCTTGCTGGCCCGCTCGCTCCGCCGCTCGACACCACGATACCGCATCATCCAAACTTAACGATGATTTTGCCAATAATCGTTCTCGCATTTGATTATCTTTCAACCCACGAATAAGTTGCGTTAATATAAGACTTTTCTTCAAACTACCGAATTCACAGCTTTTACTATTTATTTTTAAGTTACCCAAGAATTTGTCAAATGTTAGTTCATTCTGGTAGGTTTCAAAAAACATGTGCCTTTCATAGTTAATATTCCTTTGCGGATCACAGTAGTCGTTAAATTTGTTGCACAGGCTAGTAAAACTCGATTGGTCGGTTTGCGATAAATCCAATTCCTCAAAAATTTCTCTGCCGTATTTTCCTATGACATGCATAAAAAGGGCGCATTTTTCTTTGCTGGAAACTTCATCTTTAGCCGAAGCAACTAAAAAATAATCAAACGCCATTTTCCATTCACGCCAGTTAGCCGCCATGTTGCCTTCCCGCTGTAACGGCGCCGGCTGTTGTATCGCGGCGTACACTCCACTACCGTTTTCACCACTTTTATCCGGCATTATGATTCGCTCATTTATTACGCAAACTTAATTACTCCGTTAATCACTATTTATTTATATTATGTGACCCCACACCTGACACCATGTAATGGTGGTATGTCTTAATGAAACAGCTGATGATGTACGACTAGTTTATTGACTTGGATCTCTGTTCGATGTACCCACATTATGGTATTTACAAGTCTACCTACTACAGTTCTCGCTTGATGTGATGTCGTAAAAAAACTATAAACCTGAAGATTGCCCGCGACAAATTTATCTGCCGAAACGTTTTAAAAACATCAAATCTGCATTAAAACAAAGTTCTGTAGTCACAAATATGTCAATTGGATAGCAGTACCCGGATGACCGATCTTTGCTCGGTATTTGTTTTTTTGTAGGTACGTTTTCTAAAAACTAACCCTAGCTAGATCGATTTATCGCCTCCGAAAACCTCTGCACACCAAATTACATGAAACCATTGTAGCCGTTTTGGACATTCAGATTATACATATACATACATAAATATGTATTATGATTCCACTATAATAATTGTCCCTCATTAAAAAGACCAATTGAAAAAAAATTGAGGACAAATTTGATAATGAGATTTGAATATTAACAAAATTGCTTCTAATAAAAAGCAAATTAGTCAAGAAAATATCACTTCTTTTATACCACGGAAAATTGTCTGTTGTATATTTAAACGTAGCAAAATATCTCGCATCGACAAGCAAGACTTACTACCGGGTGATACTGCAGGCAGTAAAAACGGTGCAATATATAGCTATCTCGCATTTTCACACCCATAAAACCAGGTGCGAAAGGGACGGCGCGCTTTTACGACCACCCCGTCGCAACAAAAAGTTTTTTTTTTAACGACCAACTCGTAAATTACGTAGTCTACCGACTTTTTTAAGCTTTTTCGCGATGCATTGGTTTTAGTAATCATTTTATGCAGTTCCTATCTTTACGATGTTGAAGAAAGCTCTACCTTTGATGAAATGTGTTTTTAAACGTTTATTCATTACGATTTAAGGAAATAAAATGTGTTAGAGTTCATAGGTAATGGGGTGGGTCCGAGAACTCGAGGGATGGGATAATATCGACCACTTTTGAACCTCCATGTACCACCATTGTAATATTTATGTATGGTACCTACAGTACATCACTAGATTTATGATGTTCTGTTTATTGACGTTTTAATTTTATTGAACAGGGGAAAACGGAAACTTTTTGAGATTCAGCAGATTTTTTTAAACAGTTTCTAACCCACAGGATTTGTACCATTTTCCAGGATAGAAGTATCCTGTGATAATGCATGTTATAAACTGTCAGTGCGCCAAATTTGGTCAAAATTCGCTCTCACAAACTTTCGCATTTCAGATTTTTACTATAAGTAAGAAAAGTTAACAAACAACAAGTTCGTATGTACATAATATATGCATATGCAAACTTTACAGTACAAGAAGTCAAAAACAAACACAACTGACGAACAGATTCACTTTTAACTGAAAGACGTTACAAATTAAAATTATTACACTTCAAATTCCTTTGCGGATATTAACAGTAACTATGTGTTTAGCTGACGACCTACCACAAGCAGGGACCCATTTTAAAAATGGAACACCGGTCGGAGACGCTCGTAAAACGAACCTCTGAGTGATGTGACATCACAGACGGCGAGATAAATTATCGATTTTCGCGTTCAAGGGCAAGGGGGTGAAGAGATTGCTGTCACGCTTCCTAAGAGAGGAATCGTTACGCTCGGCCACACGTGAAGGTTGTCTGACACGCATTCCCAAAATATAATATTGTGAAAATCAGTGACATGACGTCACAGTACATACATACATACTAAAATCACGTCTTTATCCCTTACGGGGTAGACAGAGCCTAAGGTAACAAGACCTAAAGGCGACTTTTGGCATAATTGTGAGCATATAGGTGGAAAGTGGAATCAAAATAGTGCTGAGTTGCTAGCCGCATCGCCTATAAAATGATTCCTAAGATTGACGTACAGAAATGAGGATCTTCTCAATCGTAACGGACTACAAAAGTAACAGAAAGCAACTCGAAGTGCTATGGGAACAGTGCTCAAAGTTTGCCACTAGAACCAAAGTCATCGACAGTGCATTGTAGATGTCGTGCCTATGGGCTGGACCTAGACCATAGCCTAGAAAACCAATGGCGAATAGCACGCGAATGTTTCCGAATGGAATATCGCGGATCGGGAAATGCGGCGAAGGTCAGCCCACCGCAAGAGACTAATGCCAAGCCAAACGTCACGTTTGTTCGCAGACGGCAACGCGTGCGACTGCTCCTTGCAAGTCTTTGAGGGAGGGCTATAAATTTTATGATCGACAAAAATACCTCAACTTACTTGACTTGAAACTTATAATCATGCAAGTCCGTATCGGATTGTAGTGTGCCACACACACTCTCCCAGTATGTTACTATATAAGCGTAAGTCTATAGTATAATAAAGGACAGTATTAACTCTGAACTCGGCATTATCAGTCACCTCTCAACGCCCATCCTCACATGGCGATCCTGCCAGTGCGGCCTTGGCGCTGCACTGGCGGCGCGCCGCGCCACCGGATTAAAATTAATTAAAAAGACAATAAATATTTAAGAAGAACAAAGTGAAGTGGGAAGTGACAAGTGAAATAGACACTATATAAAAATTAATTAGAACTATAATAATATTACTACAATAATACTTATAAAGATTAAATAATAATAATACTTACTATATTATATGAAAATACAATTATACAAAAGGAAGAAACTGATGTTAAAAAATACTGAAAAAACACAGAAACATGAAGAATGAAATAAAAGAAGACGAAAATGAAAAACAAGAAATTTGAAAAAAAAAAAATTGTAAGAAAACATAGAGGTTAAAGAAAGCTGCCGGGAGAAGTTGGAGCCCTGAAAATAAGAGGAGGAAAGCATCAAGATGCTGCAGGGTAGTAGATGGTGTCATGGATGAGAGAGGTGATGGAGTCGTGAGAGGAGCAGCAGGGAGTTGATGGTGTCGTTTTGGTTTGGATGAGTATGCAGCAGGGTGATAGAAGGTGGACATGATGGACCAGGACTATAACAACAGAAAAGAGTTTAGGTTTTTTTGACTTAAAATTAATCATTTTTTTAATAAATAACCGTTATGACTTTTTTTTTGTATTTATAGTTATGTAGGTGCCGCTTGTTGACGAGGTAATAGTTTTAATTATATTTTTTTAGAAGTAAATTAAAAGTTATGGTAAATTGAGATTTTGATGAAATTTTAATGATACAAGAACGCAATTGTTATTTGAATATTAATTTTGAGAATAATAAGTAATTTTGATTCACGACGCAAATTTAAATGATTACCTGATTTTTTTTTATTATTGATATTTTACTAAATTATACTAAACTTGCTTTCTAAAAATAGGCAGTCATTGTTCATAGTAACAGTCATAAGTAGGATGATCTCATACAGGTCATCAGAAAAGGATTGGTATGCCGTGTCTGTTATTACAGATCAAATTTCTTTAGGTAAGACAGTTACTGTGCACTCTTTAAACGACATTAATATTATTGAGTAATTAAAATGGTTTAGAATTATTTTGAATGATCGGAAGTAGATGTTAGATATTATGGAGTTTTTGTGATTTTTTTTTTTTATAGAAAGTTTGAAGATGTACCTTGGAAACGATAGTATGAAAGCTGGATTTTATGGATTGTTTTTTTAATGATTTCCTTTATTTTGCAGAAATTTTGATAAAACACAAATTGTCCCTTTTATTTAACTGCAGATGAATAAGAAGGATGATTCGAAAATAATTTGTCATTGCCGTTGGACTGATCATCCAGCTGTCATTTCAAATTATTAGTTAGTACAAGTAAATTTTTTAGAGTCAGACAATAAAAATAGGTCAATTTTAAAATGTAGTCAGTCAAATTTATAAAGATTTTATATTTAAAGATTATAGTTAACGGAGAGATTAGGATTTTAATGAATGCAGATTAAATGATTTGATTGTGGATTAAATGGAAATGTTACTATTTTGGATTGGATTGTGAAGAGTGAATTATGCGTAGAGTTAGACAGGAAAAGTTTAAGTATGGCAAGGTATAGTTTATGAATGAGAATTTATGTAATGGGTTGTGTGAGAATAATACTAGGAAAATATCAGTCGTTATCAACAGTATAGCACGAGATGCGCTGTTGAGCGAGCTGGTAGCAAGGTGCACCCAGGATACAGGGCAGGTAGGAAATCCTTGAACTTCGACCATGAGGCGGTCGAGCTATCACTCGTGGGGACTCTTGGACACAAGGAATGCAAATTAAGTATGGAAGTGTTAAATGAACTGCCTGTGTATTATATATAAATGGTTTAATGTATGTGCGCGCACGAAAGTAAATAAAAAAAAACCTGTATCCTGAATAAATAAATAAATTATGTGAAAGAAGGTCGGCCGACCATATAAATAATATGTTTAGTGTGCACCATGCCAAAAAGTGAAGCCAAAGTTGCTCACTAAGGAGAAGTATTATTGAAGAAAGATAAAGAAATTATAAAAGTAGAAGTGTATAAAAGAATAGATTAAAAGAAAGGCCACTAAGTACTGAGAAGATATATTAAATAAAAGACTCTGAAGTTAAGAAGATAGGAAATACAGTAATATATTAAGCAAAATTTTAAACAAATATTGTACATTACTAAAAGATTAAAGATATTTTTTACAAGAGTGACACATGATACAAACTAAATAACGAAACAACTGCATCTTGTATTACCTACTTTTGTTTTGTATCTCGTCAACAAAGCGTGCAAATTTAGACATAAGCAAATAATTGTTAGTACTTAGTAAGTTTATACTTAAGTTTTTTTTTTTTAAATTGTGTACCTATTTTTTTTCTTTTTCAAGGGGGGAGGTGTAGTGTGCCACACACACTCTCCCAGTATGTTACTATATAAGCGTAAGTCTATAGTATAATAAAGGACAGTATTAACTCTGAACTCGGCATTATCAGTCACCTCTCAACGCCCATCCTCACAGGATTACGCTTAAAAGGTGGCTGTAGAAATGAAGTTAACATGTTTTCCACAATGCCACTTAGCTCAACTTCAGTTTCGTAGGGTAATCATCTTCTTTACACTACAGTTTTTGACGATAACTCTGAAACTAAGAGACTTGCATTCTCCATAGATTGATATCCGTTGAAAGTATTTATTATGCATTACTTTTATCTTTTGAACGGTTTTTTGAGGGGGACAGTTATAACAACTTGTAGATTACATCTCATGTATGAATAGATACAGAAATATGTAGCGATTAAGAAAAGACATCTTTAATTCATTAAAAGGTGTTATTTTTGCCATTCGTTTCCTAAAAGTAGTTGTAATTGAATACTTACGAGTGTAATTCATTGCTCTACTGTGTTCATATTAAATTTAATTTCAAATTTTCTATTCCGCTTTTCATATTACTCAAAACAACTAGACGTAAATCAAAAAGTAATGGCATTAAATTTGATCGGTTACTAAATAAATAAAGCCGTAATACTTGCCAAACGATGCGATATATTAATGTTATGGAATAATATTCTAGACTTGCTAATTTTGTACCTTAACCTAACAGGTTAACGAGTTGTGTTTGATCCCGTGTACCTTGTGTCGTGCAGGGAATGTATAATGCTTGTTGAAAACTATACACGACAATTGTGCACGTTAATTGAAAACGTAATGGTTCAACTAAGCGTCTTTAAAACAATTAAATTTGCTTATCGTACGTGTATTCCACGGTCTTTTTTATTATATTATCGTAAATGGACTTTTTTTTAACAAAAATGCATAAGTAGACAAGCCATAGATGCTGTGAATTGCCGCTAACAGCACTTAATATTTTATAACAAATACATTAGAATAAATGTTAGTTTTTATTTTGCGTTATCGGCAGTTTATTTTATACATCAGCGTAAAGTGAACCGCGTGGGATTCAGTGCAAACATACTCTGACACACTGATTAAACTATTTAAATAATTTTATATTGACACCCTTAATGCAAAATACATGTAACATTTACATCAAGAATATTGACACGCTATGTTTCGACGAGAAACCTTCTTTATGACTAGTCAAGTAACGTTATTACCCTGAGAAACCACCTGTTTTACTGAAGATAAACTATTCATTCACTGACAAAAGCGAAATGCGGTATTAGCAAAGCAATTACCGCAAATAATACAGCGTTTTAACGTCTCAACTCTACACTGAGAGTATCGACACCGCCATTTCCCGACAATACCTGTCGCATCACTGTTTGACGCGTCTCGTCGTCTGCCGATCGTAAAACTTTTCGCGCGTAAACGTCACGATTGATACAGGCTAGCAGCTGCAGCGCTGTCCAGCGCCCTCTTACGGTCGGATCGTCTAATAACAATGTTGATTTACCGCTGCCCGTGCATTCAATACTCGGGTCGGTAACCTGCGAAATTAGAGACGCGATTGGGAATGCGTGAACTTTTGAAATTGGAACGTTTTTGTTGCCGCCACGACGTTAAATTTGTTTGTTGACAATGAATGTTGCTGCGCAAAAAACAAAAGCGGTCTTTGTCTGAGATTTAAATTTAAAGCGCTTGGTCTTCGTCGTATCTTTGGAAGATACAATATTGGCATCCTTTTGGCGGCTGCGGGCGAATAATGGACTGAACACAGGAATAAAAATTCCTTCCAATTTTCTTTTAATACGTCGTAGGAAAGAAAGTCGATATTGGGTTACGTACTTTGTTAGTGTGTCAGTTAATGGATTAATTAAACTTAATCTTTAGGATAAAAAGTAGTGTGATTCGTCGCGGTAATTTCGAAATTTGAATAAAACAGATCTGTCAATTGACTGCCAGCTTTGTGCAACCTAAAATAATTATTGCGAATGCAATTATTTTAAGCCTGAAACTTGTTGCTGTTAATTAAAATGTGCAGGGACGTATCTGATCGGCGAGGGTGGTGTTATTTAACGTTTTGCCGCCAAATGATCAATTATGGCGGAACCACATTATTAACACCCGACGTGACCCGACGCGACCCGACGCGTGTTGAGTCGAATCAAATTGTATTATTTTCTATGACCAGAACCACACTGTCAACATCCGACGCGACGCCACGAGCACACACGCCACCCGACCCAGACGGGCCAGATCGACGTGTCAACGATGGTGGGGGTAAACACCCCACCCGACGCGAGTGTGGTTCTGGACAACACCCGATGCCACGCGTCAGTTGTTCGAGAACATTCGCAGAATGTATACACGTGTTTGTGAACTACACACTTCCACAGCTGTCAGCTAAAGAAATTGCTAGCGTGTCGTGGCATCGGGTGTTGGTTATGTGCACGGTGCACGTCGGGTGTCGACACGTCGGGTCGCGTCGCGTGTTAATAATGTGGTTCCGCCTTTATGGTTGCAGTTGCCAGATGCGGAATAAAAACGCAGACCGGCGTAAGGAACATTACCCATACAGCCAAGTCTTACACAAGCAGATTTTTTTTCCGATGGCCGAGGGTAGGCATAGTATTCACAGCCTATTTAGCGAAATACGACGTATAAATAAATAAAAAATAAATAAAAAACTTTTTATTTTATGTATGGATAGCTCAATTGTTTTACTTGTAAAATTTTGTTTTAATTTTAAGTAGTTTTATTTATTATTGATGGCGGTAAGGCGTTCTGTATAAAAGTCGGCTTGTGCCACTCTGCTAATACTAATTAGTAGATTTCCTATTAATTATTTAAAAGCGGGTACCTAATGAAAGGTCAAGATAAGGGCATAGAGGAATTACCCTACAGAGTAGTATTACGGATTACGGGCAGTCAAATTCAGCGCACGGTACCTACAACGTAATACAAGCACCAGTTTTTCACAATAAAATGAACTAATTGTACATTTTTCCACTTATTGTCGGTCGTTTGATGTTTTTTTAAGTGTATTTTAAATCCTACTAATATTATAAATGCGAAAGTTTGTGAGTGACGATGTGACGATGTGAGTGTGTATGTTTGTTCCTTCTTCACGCTAAAACGACTGGACGGATTTCGATAAAATTTGGAACGAAGATAGCTGGCACCCTAGATTAAAACATAGGCTACTTTTTATCCCGGAAAATATCATAGTACCCGGGGGATAGTCATAAATATGTCAATTGCTAATTCTACGCAGACGAAGTCGCGGGCAGAAGCTAGTAAATAATAAAGAACAGTCGAGGGCATAAATATCGATACAGCCATCATGTCAAATTTATGTGTCATCGGCCTTAATTATTGGTTTACTAGCTGTTGACCGCGACTTCGTCTGCAAAGAATTCGTTTATCGCTATTCCGCGGGAACTACGAAATTTTCCGGGATAGAGTGAAGCCTATGTGTTATTCCAGACCGTAATCTATATTTGTTCCAAATTTCATCCAGATCCGTCAAGCCGTTCTGACGTGAAAAAGTAACAAACATCCATCCTCACAAACTTTCGCATTTGTAATATTAGTGGGAAGGCATAAAGGTAGGTATAGATGTTTTTGACGTTTTAATAACGTACATATATTTGGCCATTTTGACTGTATATTTGCACTCTATACGTTAATTTCTCTAAGGAGCGATACACACGGCAGGCCACACGGAATGCGCCGCGGCGTCAGCAGATCAAATATTTATCTGATCGTGTCCATGTGGCTTTACATTTATGTCGGTATGGTTGTACGACAAGTTAATTAGAGGCTAACATGCTGGCCAAAACATCGTAATTGCGATGTAGGTATACATACACGAATCACGTCTATATTCCTTACGGGGTAGACAGAGCGTAGTGTAACAAGACTCAAAAGGCTAGCCGCGTTTCCGTTTGCAAGATTCCCTCGATGGGCTTTTCCAGCTAGTGTAATGTAACTAGGATGGATGGATGGATGTTTGTTTGTTACTCAATCACGCCAGAACGGCCCAACGAACCTGGATGGAATTCGGCGCATGGATAGAGAAAAGTCTGGAATAGCACATAAGCTACTTTTTAGCCCGGAAAATTCCCGCGGGATAGCGATAAACGAATACTTTGCAGACGAAGTCGCAGTTAACAGCTAGGCAACAATTATAAATGCGAAAGTTTGTGAGGATTGGTGTATGGTGTTATAAATCAATGAACGGCTGCACGCACGAAAAAGTGTCATGTTCCGCGTGACGTCAGCGCTGGCAGTTTTCATCAATGTTTCTTTATGACGTTATCGCGTAAAACTATCGTAAGTAAACCGACTTTACAGATACTACAAGTTTTTCATCATCTTCCTAGCGTTTTTTCCCGACATTTTTCACGGCTCAGTGAGCCTGGGGTCCGCTTTTAATTACAACCTTATCCCAAGATTTGGCGTAGGCACTAGTTTTACAGAAGCGACGGCCATCTGACCTTCCAATCCAACCCAGAAGGGTAACTAAGCCTTATTGGGATTGGTCCGGTTTTGATGTTTTCCTTCACCGAGAAGCTCATGGTAAATTTCAAATTATTCGCACATAAATTCCGAAAAACTCAGAGGTGCGAGCCCGCGGGATTCGAACCCGCGACCCTCTGCTTGAGAGGCCACAGCAATATAATCACTACCACAGGTCAAACTACTAGGCTACCACGGCTTTTACACTAAAGGGTTTTACTCGAAAAAGTGCGTAGTTCCCGCGGGATAGTGATAAACTTTACAGACGAAGCTGCGGGCATTAGCTAAACTACTGAAGTGAATAAGGATGTATAAGCTACTTGAAGTTGTAAAGGGGTTATTATGTAACGACAGCCACCGTACAGCTAACTGTGTTTAGTGTTTAAACACATCGCGCTTTGAATTTTGTCGCACTCGATAGACCGCATGCGCTATAAACTGACATCTGTCAAAGGCCTATTAGGGATGGCACAAAACGCCTGTTTCACCACTTTATAAGTACCAGTTATCTTAAGTTTATTATTACTAGAGACCGGATTATATGCATTTGCATTTTTGCATATGCATTTGCATATTTGCATATGCATTTGCATATTTGCATATGTATTTGCATATTTAAGCCATTTTCAGCGGTTATAGCATACTTTACCTAATATCTACTTATGATGCATGTTATCGGTAAATTTTCAATATTTTTCCGAGTGCAGTGCACTCAACCTGCGTTCCGAAATGCGGAAGAGACAGCAGAGCGTCGCGCTCGCCTGCTGCAAAGTCGTCTTACCAACATATTATGCATATAAATTTAGTTTAGCTTTTTATTTATTTATAGTTCCGAAAAAAAACAGTGTCTTCGTGGATAGCTGTCCCTCCTAGAACATTTACATATGACGAAAATGTTTTATATTGTCAAGATTGCGAGAAAAAATCCTGAAATTTATAATTTAATTTTGCATATTTTGCATATTTCGTGCATATTCTGGCAATTTTCGTGCATATTTCTGCCATTTATCATGCCTATTTGCATGCATAGGTATAACAAGCTTTTTATGTTGCATATAATCCGGTCTCTAATTATTACATTTGAGATTTACCATGAGCTTTCCGGTGAGGGAAAACATCGCGAGGATACCTGCACACATCTGCGAATTCAATGGTGTGTTAAGTTCCCAATCCGCACTGGGCCCGCGTGGGAACTATAGCCCAAGCCCTCTCATTCTGACAGGAGGCCTGTGTAGCAGTGGGATGTATATAGGCTGGAGATGATGACGTCTCTGTCTGTTTCGTAGTAATATATAGAGACGGAATCATAACTGACACTTAGGATAACTGAAACTTTACAGGCCCTTAGTCTTCGATCAATAATACTCGTATAGTCTGTTCAAATCCATTTTAACACATTTGTAAACAAACCCTTTACGCCCACATGCTCAACGTACTATCGGTCGGAGTTCTTCCATTCTGGTCTGGTAAAAAAAAAACAGAAATTATCAGTTGCTACTCTTCCTGCGCAGTTGGTAAAAGCCCATCGATCGGGGCAAAAATCTTAGGAATCATGTTATAGACGGTGCGGCTAGCCACCCATCACTATTTTGATTCCCCTTTCTACCTACGCCCACAATCATGCTAAACGGGGCCTTTAGGTCTTGTTACCTTGGGCTCTGTCTACCCCGTAAGGGAATATCGCTTTTACGTAGCATGTTGATGTAGGATACAAATATTTCTTGAGCGCTTCTATGTCCTTTGGATTGTAGGAAGCCTTCAACGACAAGCACGCTTTCGATTTTTCTTACTAATCTCTTATTGCATCTCTTTCTTACTAGGGCAGTTGGAAAAGGACACGCTGAGCAACAAAGTAACCCGCGGCCACTCGTATCTGTCACATAGTATAATTTGTAAAGGCTGTTTTAATAGACTTTAATTAATAAACTTCTCTAAACGGACATGTTTCACGATGATTTACGAGATATAAGACATATAAACGCTTCTAACCCAGTAACAGTGATTCTATTTTTTTCGTCACACTTGCTCGTAAAGGGTGTTATAACACGCGTGCTTATAGAGCCGTAGTGGCTGATTTACCTCCCGCGGGAATTTCAAATATTTTACTCCCGAGGGAGTTATATTTGTATGAATTTTCATAATTCCCTCGGGAGGAAAAGTTTAGTTTTACAATTAAGAGTACGTCATTTCAGACTAAGGAGGTTTCAGATCAGCCAGATTTATTTAATATTTTCGAGTAATGTGGTGGTTCTGAGCCCAATTTTAGCATATTTTTTTTGGATTCAAAATGGCGGACGATATTTTCACACTATTGGTACATAAATGTTGATGAGTGTCGTTTGCGGGTAATTTTGTGATTTTGAGTTTATTTTTTTGATATATTTTTTTATTTCCTCGCAAATGTGATGAAAAACATTGTGTGTATCACGGGCAGTAAGGGGATTACAAACTCGAGTCATTAAAAGCCCTCCGCCTTCGGCGTCGGGCTTCTAATAGACTCTCGTTAGCAATCCCCTTCTTACCGCCCTCGGCGCACAATGTACTATTACCCCCTTATTCATAACCGCTCTATAGGCTTCTGCTGACTTAATTTTCGTTTGTCCTTATCTGTGAAAGGTAAATGTCAAAGTGACAGATAAGGACAAACGATTGCGAAGTTAGCAGAAGCCTATAGAGCGTTTATGAATAAGGGGGTTAATTTATTTGACAGTTGTCGTGTTCTGAATAAACATAAATGAAAATTAATGTTGTTAAGATCAAGAGCGAGTGCAACAGCTGCATCTAGCATCTCTGTCTAAACTACTCGCTCTCACCCCCAAAAATTTACTTTTTCATTCATTTTTATTCGAAACACGGCAACTGTCAAATACATTAAAAAAACTAAAAACATTTTACCGATCACAATGTTGAAATGAAATCTTTTGTTTGTCAAAACAACTCCTGCCTTTACTAGTTAAATTTGACCTACTTCGTGGTCGAATCTGGTCCACTTTTTGGTCGGATTCACTTGTAATTTAGTGCACATAATAGGATGGATTATACTGGTTAAAGTCGCGGGTTCACGGTGGATACAAGCCGCTTCCGAGGCAACTGGAGGTCGATGGGGGAGGCCTATGTCCAACAGTGGACGTCCAACGGCTGATATGATGATGATGATGATAAATAAGATGGACGACAATTCAAGTACATTCAACAAAAAAAAAACAATCGGCAGAAACGCGTCTTATTAAAAATGGGACAGATATTTTTAAATAGAAGTCTAGTAGTTTAATCGTTATGTTATGACTGTAGGAAATAGAGTAACGGAACGCAAGACGATCGGGTAAAACGGAACGCAAGTATGTGTGAAGGATGGAGAGAGGTGTGAGAGAGACAGGGAGAACAGATTCAACGGCGAACGATGAAAGTACGAAATGCGTGTGTAAAAAACATATTAATAAGAATTTGGAGTTTAAATAATAAAACCAGTTATATAACGAGGTTTTTTTAGTGAGGCCAGATAGAGTCCCTCATGACTATGGATGGCCTTAAATTTTGTTAAGGTACCTATTCGCGCAACCGATACGTTAAGTGACATCAAAGGTGCAATTATTAGAAGCACAACAAGCAACCCTATCTGAAGTTTTATTACAATTAGCAAGAAAAGCAATCTCGAGAGGCAGAGCCATACTCGGCGCGGTTAGACAGATAAATTCAAATGCGCCAACAATATTTTATGGCTTATTTTAGGTACGTTTTACGACCTAAGACGGGAACGGCTGGATGAGCGTCTGGCTAGATTTTATGACATCTAGCGACTAGTTCAAGAATGTACCAGACATGAATCGGTAATATGATGCTGTATTAATGCTGCTTTTAGAGCCGCAAAGTAGCCAGAAGCGTGTTTAGCTAACTTTTATATTACTCAACTTTAGTCTGTGCTACTTGAACTTACTAGAAAGTGATGTCTGTTTGGTACGTGTTAACCGTCGCACTTCTTAGTGAAGAAGCGTGGGTCGTGTAAGATGGACAATACTTACAAGCCAAACTCTATTCTATCCACATTACTGCGTATAAAATTCATAATTATTCACTTTAGATAAAAATTCGTACCAGTGTACCTACCTTAAAAAATATTTAGTTTCTTTAGTCGTTAGCTGTTTTTCCAAGCCTTTGAAAAATATACAATTGTCTAACGTGCAATTTATTTTGAAACTACGTAAGATTCATGAATATCATAGTAGTAGCCTTATAGATATGAAGATCACTATCAATTCTTCCATACTTCACTTTTTGATGTAATTAATAGAAACCGAGTTATGATTTTTTTTCTCCAAAAAAAACTTTAAACGTCTCTCCTGTAAAATTTGCAAAATGCACGTTAGTCAATTAGTCGTTCCAGCGTCGATATAATCGTCTTTAAAATTATATTAAAACACGTGTTAACACATGCTTACCAGCTGATCATGTGTGCCAAGATCTTGTAAAATGTAATAACGAGGCAATAAGGTAGATCCAACATAATATTATAAATGAATAAATAATATAAATAAATATGGTGGGACAAATTACACCAATTGCCTAGTTCCAAACAAAGCAAAGCTTTAATTTACTTATTACTTTTTCTTCCACGCTTGTCTGGAAGTAAAGAAAAAACATAGAATGTACCAGTTGCTTCTCTTCCCGCTCAGATGGTAAAAGCCCATCGAAGGAATGGGCGAAAATGTGGGAATTATGTTATAGGCGATCCATCAATATTTTGTATCCCCCTTTCTACCTATAAACTCAAAAATGGCGGTGATCGCTTACCATCAGGTGGCCCGCATGCTCGTTTCCTCCCTTTTTCCATAAAAAAGAAACCCTTCTTATAGTATATCTATAGGAACCGCTTCATATATGCATATCTTGTCACTTCTGTAATATAAAATATCAGTAACTTAAAGTAAAACGTTATATCCAACTGATGATGACTTAAAGTGTCTGTCTTCTAACTCTTAATAATCGCTTGCTAATTATGTTAACTTGACATTCATTTTCTTTATTTGTCATTATTATTTGCCAGACACAAATAAAACATGTTTTTATTACAACATTTGCATTTGTTTATCAGTCGAACCATTTGGTTACCGACCCATCTTGGAGCGTTCTCACAGTAAACGGTAACATGATTTTTCTTATGAATTCATCGTAACGTCACCATGACTTATATTGTGAGAAGGTTCCGCAGTAGGTCAGGAATCATTTGTTTGATGGTACAAGGAGGATAATATTGGTCATGATAATTTTGATTACACTTTCAACCTCGCCCACAGTATCTTGCTAAACGTGGCCTGTAGGTCTTGTTACCTTAGGCTCTGTGTGCCCTGTAAAGGACAAAGACGTGATTTGTGTATAATGATGTGTATATAATTTAAATAATTCTACACTAATACCTTAGGCTCTGTCTATCCCGTAATGGATAAAGTGTATTTATGCAATAAAATAAATATTACGGAACAATTAACACGAATTGACCTAGTCCCAAAAGTAAGCGCTGGTAAGGCTTGTGTTATGGGTACTAGGCAACGATATACATACTTATATAGAGAAATACATACTTATATAGATAGGAACATCCATAACTCATCACACAAATATATGTCCTTACCAGGATTCGAACCCAGGACGCTTGCTTTGCAGGCAGGGTCACTACCAACTAGGCCAACCGCGTCGTTATCCGCGCAATCCGTGAGCTCCTTCGAGTTTCGGGCTTTCGGGTACCATCGGCCAATTCAAGCATCAAACCCATAAGTGTGAGTAAGACAGCGAAACAGATCCGAACGTCTTAAATTCGTACTGCCCGCCACCTCTTTGTTGTGACCTCACTCGTAAAAAATACCTAATGCGATCCTAAGGTTAGCGTATGTTATATTCTTATTTCATTTACTTCGCGCGACTTGCCATTTTTATGGGGGTGGTTTACGATCCCCCCCAGATCGCGGTTATGTACGCCATATTTAACCGGGTAGTAGTTTACACGTTATATCTCGTTAATTTTAAATTGCGTTTGTAATACGGTCGATTTTTGTCGTGCCATCCACATTGCATCTATTTTCTTTCAATCAACCTGCTAAGTTTGTGGTTGTTTTAAAACCACTTAGGTAGTACCTAGTTTCTTTGATTTGGTTTGACAAGAAAAATATTGAATTTAACTTAAAGTTTCCTACATCTCAATGAGATGGTCTTACTCACTTCAAATTTATAAATTATTAAAAAAAATGTTTAGAAAATATAAAAAAATCAAATGCGGCCTCGGGATTTGAACTTGGTCACTAACTATTCAGTTCTTTGAGTCATAACCACTGAGCCACATTAGTGGTCACGTGACTGCTCGAAATGGTCGATTGGTTTTTACAACTTTTTTCATTTGACACTAGCTACTCACACTATTGTAAAATGCATCGAAATTTACTGCATCGTACTGCAATTTAGGTATGATAAATGCACACCTTTTTGTAATTTGCGCACACAATTTATCCATATCTAACTATCCTCCAAAAACCGCATTAAAATTAAGCCTGTGGACGAAACGCAGCTGCACGCAAGATTTGTATGGAAGAGCAACCCCCTTAAGTTAACTTTTACCAACGATTTTGACATAATATTTCATAGGTACTTCAATACATAGTATAAAACAAAGTCGCTTTCCGCTCTGCCCCTCTGTAAGCTTAGGTCTTTAAAACTACACAACGGATTTTGATGCGGTTTTTTTAATAGATAGAGTGATTCAAGAGGAAGGATTATGTGTATAATAAATGCATAATATAGTAGAGATACACTGATTGCACCCGTGAAATGCCGGGCGGGTAGCTAGTGGTAAATAAAATAATAAAAACGGTCAATAACCAGATTGTTAAATTTAAGGCTTTATATGACTCGACCTTGAATAGGTTTCATTCTTAGAGTTATAAGTGTGTTGTTGTCACTACACTTTACGATCTGTCTAGAACCTTCAAACGACATACCGTCTTGAGATAAACATACGCTTGTTTGTTCAATATTATAGTTATACGTAAGTGTATCAAAATGTTTTTATTAGCTTAAAAATACTAAGTAACTACTTAAGTACCATACCTGACCCACTGAGGAACTCCACAGTAAATTCGCTTTAGCAAACACTCGTTAATTCTGGATTTTGGATGATATTTCAGTTTATTTTGCCACAAATTAACCCTGGGTTAGCAGTTTGATGTTAATCTCAATACTTAATATGAAGCTGGGTATCTAAAAGGTATAGTAAGTAATATTAAGTACAAGCTGTTGCCAGCGACTTCGTCTGCAAAGAATTCGTTTGTCGCTATCCCGCGGCAACTACGCAATGTTCCGGAATAAAAAGTGGCCTATGTGCTATTCCAGACTTTTCTCTATCTATGTGCCAAATTTCATCCAGATCCGTTGGGCCGTTCTGGCGTGATCGAGTAACAAACAAACATCCATCCACCCATACTTTCGCATTTATAATATTAGTTAGATTTCATCGTATTTATCCATAGTAGCGTAGAACTAATTTTATAGCTGTAATATAAGAGTAGTACAAAAGTGCCTAAACACTAGACTTCATTTGTCCAGTCGTCTGCCGAATTTCTTTGCTTTTACGAGCAGTCAATAAAATGCAGAATGTTCTGCTAAGATAAGCGAATATTTTGAGTGTTATTTTGTATACATAAACTTTGGACAAAGCACTGTTCGCTTCGTATCAATAAAAATATTATTTTATTGTTACTATTAGTGCTTGTATATAAAAAAAAAAAAATCTTTTAGTGATTTCTCTTCATTTTCGAAGTCTAGCCACGAAGACGATGCGATGTCGGATAGAGTTTAGTTTTTAAAGTTTTACTCATGATCGATAGTCGATATCAATTCAATAGGCATAGTTGCGCAAAATTGAAGAATTGTGTCCATTCCTTTGTTTTTACTTGATTTCTTTGATACCCTTATTCATATCACACAATTAAAGGAATTTCACATCGATAGGTACTTTGTAGGCTAAAAGATATGAGGGACTGTCAATAAACTACGTCACACATTTAGGAAAGGGGAAGTGGGGGGCAGAGGTAGCATTACCATACTGAGAAAATAATTTCGATTTTCATAGTATGTAACGGTCAACATGACAGCTATGTAAAATGGCCCCATGGAGTGAAACTGCTTTTTTCTAGTGTAAAAGGGGTTAAACCTATAATCGTTATGAAGAAAAGTCCTAATTGTACGAGCCTTGATATGCTCAATGCACCTTTCGATGATGATACATAGCTGTTCGCTAAAATGATATACGCGCGTAATTGATTGAAGTTTATTGATAACGTGTGAGTCGTTACATTGATTGCTTAAGCCTAACTTAACTTATAATAAAGGTCCGCGTAACAAAGGGGCCGCGGCGGCGGTGTACGATGTATTCTCTTTTTCACTAGGACCACATGGATGGCGCTAAGTTGAAACGTTTGTCATTTTGATCTCTAACAACATAACTTACGATTCTCAGTGCCATGTGTTCTCATGGCTTATTATTGCATTTTGTATTCAGATACAAGTCCTTAGTGTCTCTTTGACGCAAGTTCCCAACAAATGTCCCGAAAGTATTACGTAAAGTGTCAAACACTTCGAGACCTGGGGCCTTACCATGACGTCTTAATGCGATTTAGTTTAGGTTCGCTCGCTGTCAGATTCTTACTAAAAGCGACAGTTAAAACTTGAACTGAGTCGGAATTAGGACGTCATGGTAAGGCCCCAGTTTGTAGCGAATAGGTGTCGTGTCACTAGGGGCGCTGCCGATGAGCCCATAGTAATATCGAAGTTCGATAACTTAGAATATTTAACCTTAGTCTAATTAATGTTATACAATCCAGTTATATAAATCAGAGGTTATCAGTAATGTGTAACACAAATTGTATCAATTTAGGTTAATATCTTGTTACTAATTAACTTATTCCATTATTATACCCGCATGTTTTTAGTACACAACACCGCGAAGGAGGCTAAAACGTTGAAGTAATTAAAAACAAAAAAAAAAATACGCGTTTAAGTCCCGGTAGTAATATGTACTTTAAATAAATATGAGTGAAAATCGCGGTAGCTTAAAACATTATACCGCGAAGGTGGTTAAATAAATGTCTCAGATCGCAGGATTTGTTGCACGAGTCAAAGGCGAGGGCGATAAACATGCGACCGGAGGCTTTTTTTATCAGTTTATGTGTGTCCAAACGAGACAGTACAGCAAAAATAACGGCTCGCTTTTCATACAAATTTGTATATTAAAAAAAAAAAGACTATAATAAAGTGACCCGTTATTTTATATATGGGGGGATAAAATAAGCATTCGCTCGTATGGTCTTACTCGACCTTAACAAAACGAACAAGTCGTATTAAGTCGTATAGTCGGTTAAAAAGTGAATTGAATTTGCGCAAGCATATATACTCATTCATTTTGTAATTTTTTTGACGCTCCGCTATCGGAGCCGTTTCAAAAAAGGCATTCGCGACTAGCCATATAGGGAGCGCGTGCGCAACATTGTTGCAAACTACCGCCCTGGCCAAGGCAAAAGCTGCAGCGTCAAAATAATTCGCTTTCCAAGAAAGGATGTAGAATCGATTTAAACTTTCGCCATTTTTACACATTGTTATAAGAAAATCGGTATTTAATCACGTAAATAAAATTAATTTTTGTAAATACCTCGACGTTTCGGACGCGACGCGACACGGACGCGTGATTAGGTCCCGTTTTTCTTATAATAAGGATGTAGGATAGTTTTTATCTCAAAAAATTGCACGCGTGATAGGTAGTAATAAGCGGATTCTTTGCAGACGAAACTCGCGGGCAAACTTACATACGTCCACATCGTCACGCTTCTTTCCCATCCTTACATACCTTTATCGCTTCATCCACATTCATCTATATCTTCATATACATGCTCGTCAGCTTAGATTCTCTTGACCTGACCTTTTGTCGCGGCAACATCTAATGATATCTGAGGAGATAATACTCCGAAATAGAATTAGTGAATGTGGAGTGGAGGCCCAGAGTGGGACAACGAAATGTGAGCAGGCAATCGATGCGTTGGACCGATGACCTTGTCAAAGTGGCAGGGAGAGATTGGATGCGAAAGGCGCAAGATCGTAACGAGTGGCGTGTATTATAAAAGACCTACACTCAGCATTGGGTGGATTATGGTTGAGGAAGAGAGAAGAAGAGAGAATTAGTTAACGGTTTAATGCAATGAAAAACGAATACAACAATGATAAGCAGAAGTTGAATCTAAAACAAAGGTGGCGCCACAAGTGCCCAAACTGGAACTAAATCAGAAACGTGACGATTATGTTTACAATCTTCGATCAATATCTGAGTTCCATTGGAACGTGTGATATTGTTGTCCAGTTTATGAACTTTATTCGTTAGTTCCTCGTCGTCTATTAAATTAGGGTAGTCTTCGGAAGCCTTCATTGTCTTTTTGCCCAACAGATGGCCCCACAAAAGATGTCGAACGAATGCCGCTTATTGTTTGCACAGCTGTGGTTATGTAGGTAATTGTTTATTCATATAATACTTTTAAGTAAGTGCAGGCGCGTGTATGTCTTTGGGTACATTACGACCGACAACAAGAAAAGAACAACAAGAATTGACTACAAAAGCTACCGCTGACTCTGTCACAGAAAATAAAAATAAATAAATTTATCATGGAACTGACTACTCTAGTTTTAATAGTCCCAAGCTTGTACAATACCCGAAAGAAAATAAAGATTGCACTTCGGTCTTTGGAAAGAGACAATTAGCGTCACATAAGTTAGAGCGTGACAACACTACAAAGCCGAAATTAGCCGAGAAGACCGATGAATCTTTTCGGAAACTAGGCAACGGAAAAACAGTTAAATACACATACAATAATACATATCCATGACTCGGGTACAAACATTCATATTTCAATTCAAACTATCAATAGAGAAAGTATATATTTGGCGGCAACTCTACCGAATGCCCGGTGCTCCATTAGGACGATTGGGCGAACACCAACGCCTTTGACTCGTACCCGAAAAACGACAGCAGTCCAAACTGAGGCGAGCCCTGGCAGGCGGCAGCAATGCCAACCGAACACGTTATGCACACATGGATTTTTATTATTTATTTTCACTTCCTTTTTAGGGTTCCGTAAATATAAAAAAGGAACCCTTATCACTTCCCTGTCCGCCTGTCTGTCAAGACCTTTTTTAACCAGTAACGCGCAGTATAAAGTTGAAATTAATACCAAATATTGAGGTTTGCGGTTCCTTGGAGCTGTCAAAAAAACAACCCTCCCAAATCTACAAAATCAAAAAGTATGGATTTTCGTCGCGTTTACCATACATTCGCAAAAATAAACAAAACTTGTGAGGTAAATTCCAGTTGTCCTAATCCTTCCTTCCTCGTCCTTTTAATAGGTAGGTTATTAGGTACTAATTTTAAACTTAAAGCTCAATGAAATAAATCTAAAAATCTAATTTAAAATGAGCTCAAACTGCTTTTATTTTCCTTAAGAGCAGGGCCCTGCGAACAGTGGATTTTATGTTCACTTGCCGAATTTGTACGGAATCCTCCATGCCACTCGCACTTGCACTTAGCCGGTTTTTTAATTTGTGTTTTAGTCGTGAGTGGATCTGGCGACATTTTGCACGATAAATTTTTAAGACGAGTTTTGCTGACTCTACCAACGCCTTCAACATCTTAATATCTTGATGTTGTCCCGCGTATTATTCGCAAAATTGGGATAAATATAAAGTACAGAGGATTTAACCAATAGAGTTGAAATATCATTCAATTTGTGTATGAAAATTTCACCTGTCTAGCTATCACGGTTCCTGAGATACGGCTTGGCGACAGACGAACGGACAGACAGACAGATGGACAGCGAAATCTTAGTAATAGGGTCCCGTTTTTACCCTTTGGGTACGGAACCCTAAAATACCAAGCCAATGTGCCGATCGTTCTACTCTGTTAAATTGGCGGCCAAAGGTCAAGCAAGACACAAGAGTTGTACAAACACTCTATTTTATCTATCTTTTGTATCTATAATATTCGCAGTCGTCGCGTGGCATAGTGATTGAACAACAAATGTATATGATCACAGTTCTGGTAACTTAAATGCCTTTGATCCATGTTGGAGTTATAAACGACAAGGAAGGAAAACGAGCTAGTGGTCCACCACCACCAATGGACAGACACTTAGGGCCACTTGCACGGACCAGGATTAACGACTTAACCCCGTGTCAGATGCTAACCCGGGGCTAAGTAGTGTGAAAATGCATGGAGCTGTCAAACCTAACCCCGAGTTAGCGACTTAATATTTTAAGTCTGGACTGTGCAAGTGGGCCTTACAATACTAGAGGACTCTTTAGTAAATTTTCTGTGGTAGCCATTGAGCTACATTGAAAGTCATCATCATCATCATCAGCCTATGTTCGTCCACTGCTGGACATAGGCCTCTCCCATGGCACGCCACTGAGCACGATCCTCGGCCACTCTCATCCAGCTCTTGCCAGCGGCCTTGCGAAGATCCTCGCTCCACCGAGTCTGAGGACGTCCTACGCTACGTTTTCCGATCCGTGGTCTCCACTCAAGAACTCGTCTACCCCAACGGTTATCGGTTCTTCGGGTTAGATGACCGGCCCATTGCCACATCAGCGTGCTAATGCGATGAGCTATGTCGATAACTTTGGTTCTCTGTCGGATCACTTCGTTACGAATTCGATCTTTTAGAGCAGTAGTTCCCAAAGTGGTCCAGGTGGACCCCCAGGGGTCCACGGAAGACTCGACGGGGGTCTACGTTGGGCGTGACCAAAAATGGGGGTCCACAATCGCAAGCGGGGGTGCATGAAAATTGAATAAAATTTGTGAGAATTGATTGGTTCTTGTGCTGTGAGTCATTGTAGATTTCAAGAAAGTAAAGTAGGATGGAGTCACTCGCAGCACAAAAATATAATATAATTGAAAATTTGTTTAGTCGACTTTATTTTCAAATAATTAACCTTATCAAGCAATCAATTCTAACCAATTTTTTCGAAAACTGTTAATTTATCGTTGAAACTCAGCAACAACGCAAGGTTCCATAGATTATAGAGCTGATCTTAATTTTTTTTTCGAGATTTAGTTTAGAAATTAGTGGTAATGTAGCTGCAGGGGGTCCACCGGATCCAGCAAAATTTTGAAAGTGGTCTATGGAACAAAAGAGTTTGGGAACCTCTGTTTTAGAGAAACTCCGAGCATAGCCCTTTCCATAGCTCGCTGAGCAACTTTAAATTTAAAGTAGTGACGCGTTAATGTCTCCTGTCGCTTGGTCCACACCGGTTCGGTGGAGGTATGTGTTGGCAACAGGTGCCCGCTGTTCCTACTTAGTATACCGGTTAATTCCGTTATTTATAGGATCAAACATCCAACGGTTTACCCTGGGATCAATCCGGAAGAATGTATTAACAACTAGCTGTTGCCAGCGACTTCGTCTGCAAAGAATTCGTTTATCGCTATCCCGCGGGAATATTCCGGGATAAAAAGTAGCCTATGTGCTATTCCAGACTTTTCTCTATCTCTCTCTCTCTCTCTCTCTCTCCAGCCTATATACGTCCCACTGCTGGACACAGGCCTCCTCTCAGAATGAGAGGGCTTGGGCTATAGTTCCCACGCGGGCCCATTGCGGATTGGGAACTTCACACACACCATTGAATTCCTTCGCAGTTGTGTGCAGGTTTCCTCACGATGTTTTCCTTCACCGAAAAGCTCATGGTAAATTTCAAATGAGATATCGCACATAAATTCCGAAAAACTCAGAGGTGCGAGCCCGGGATTGGAACCCACGACCCTCTGCTTGAGAGGCCACATGTCAAACCATTAGGCTACCACGGCTTTCTCTATATATGTGCCTAATTTCATCCAGATTTGTTGGGCCGTTCTGGCGTGATTGAGTAACAAACAAAATCCATCCATCCATCCATACTTTCGCATTTATAATATTAGTTAGATTAAAAATTAAATTACGTTAACCGGCGTGACTTTAGAGGTGTTTAAAATGTGCGGCGGCAAAGAGGCGACATAATATTGAATCAAGAATTACGTAAACCTTTTAGAGGAATGTTCCAATCATACTAAACACTGCTATTTCTGGAATAATTCTGGCAATGAAAGCAATAACCATCGCGCTCGGTACAACATTTAGGAATGATCCCTAAAGAGTTTGAAATGAGTTAGTCTTGTAATATTTTGTATTGATGATTTGGTGTGAAATTCTTTCAAGTTGCTTATTGACGTGTGTTTGTCGAAAAAAGTGACATCATCACTCTATTGGGCAATTTATCTTTCTTTAATTCGCTCAAAATGTTTCATTCCATCATTAAACTACTGACAAGTCTGACACCTAATAAAGCTTCGATTAAGTTTTCATTGACATGGATATAAATAAATGCTGCCTTAGCGTTCCTAAACTGGTTGATTTACTACCGCTTAGTGACTTCAAAGTAGCTTTAATATCTTAATAATTGCGTCTGCGCAGGTTGTGATCAAAGCTCGTTCGTCTTACATTATTAATAACTTGAACTCTATTTCAGCTCAACAGTACTTGAGTTCAGTCTCTGGTGTAAGTTTTCACGCAAAAAAACTACTCGAACTCGTGGTTTCAATTACTATGGAGAAATTGGCAGCGCTAGCGGTACGCAACTGTAACCGCTCTACGTCGTATTATATTGTTTGGTCTAATATAATGTTTGATCAAATGATCGTTTGGATTAAATTGAATTTAAACTGAAGTCATCGAATTTTATGGAAAATTATAAAATGGACAGAACCTAAGCTATGCTAGCCTATGTAAAACATTTTCCGTAATATTTCCAGTTACCGCTGACACTTTTGATCAAACGATCTTTCGACCTAACAGTACGTTAGACCGTTAATACGTTAGTATTATGGTCGAATAATACTTAGGTCTACGTACTGTTTGGTCGAATTAAGGTCGAATATTGTTTGGTCGAAAAATTATTCGACCATAATACGACCAAACGAACGGGTAACAACAGTAGATAACAAAATAGCCTCAAATGCATTCGAGACGTTTGTTGCGATAAAAACTTACACTAAGCGCTCTGTTTATTAATACGATCCTTATAATACGCTATTTATAAACCGCAAAATCGGTTTCGACGCATATCGCTACCAATATCTTACTCGCTAATTCAACAAAGCAGTTTTGTTTGCGCTGTTCTAGAGTGAAGAGTAGGTAAGACAGCCGGCGAAATTACTGACACGTCAGGTGTTCTGTATTGGCTCTTTAGACTGACATCACATCTGCGATAGTCTAGTTTTTTAGTCTATGTATGTGCATGTACATACATACATACCGTCATGCGTCTTTCACACAGGGGTAAGCAGAGACTAATTTGTTCCACTTGCTACGATCCTGACATACCTTTCGCTTCATCCACATTCATCAATCTCTTCATGTGTGTGGTGTACGTTTGTTCATTATGTCTTTCGCACACAAGGCTTCGTAAATCTTCGATACTCGATGATTTTATTAGGTTTAGACTACCCACTGATACGATGATGGACGAAAACATTGTGACGAAACCGGCACACGTCAGCGAAGCATCCGCTTTGGACCCACGTGGGAACTACAGCCCAAGCCCTCTCATTCTGAGAGGAGGCCTGTACCTAGCAGTGGAACGTAGGCTGGAAATGAGGAAGATTAAGCGACTACAGCAAGATTCGTACACAGGCACAGATGTCGGCGACGCATGCCTATGGACGAACCTTAATGACTAGTCGTATAAAGATCGTCAGGTTACAGTCGACGCCAAAGATACCTTTACACTTTAGTGCCTTGTCGCTCTAAGCACTTTGACAACTTCATAGACACCAAACCTGATGTTACAACGACACGGCACTAAAGTGTAAAGATATCTTTGAAGTCGACTGCACCTAAGATTTTCGTAGCCTTGTTTAAGAAAGGAGGTGACTCATTTGCTCGTTTTTCCTCCTGTTTCATAAAAATCCATAGGTAAACGTAAACATACACAAAACAACTGCGCATTTCGTCTGAAACTTAAAATATCCCGTACAGCCGAGCTGAGGAACGTAAAGCTCGTCTCGTCGGGCTCCCATCCAGTTTTACTGCTCAAACTTTGATTGAATTGTTTCCTGATAAACTGGACTGACTGTACGCTATCCGTTTTAAACCCGCCCTAAACTACTGGAACCCTGGTACTTGGAACTTGATGCAATAATACATCAGCAGAAGCTAAACTTTTTTAACAACTAGTATCCAACACTATCAAACATGAGTCAGGTAAAAACGTGTTGAACACAAATACAATCACAGTTTGCAAGTAATAGTTTGTAAACAGCCCACCATCTTACTCGCTAATCCTGCCGCTAAGCAGCAGTGCTTGCACTGCTGTGTTCCGGTGTGGAGAGTAAGACAGCCGGGGAAATTACGGGCACAAGAGGCATTTCATCTAAGTCCTCTAGGTTGGCAACGCATCTGCAAACCCTCCGGGGTTGCGGGTGTCTATGGGCAGTGGTGATCGCTTACCATCAGGTGACCCACTTGCTCGTTTGCCTTCCTATTGACATAAAAAAAAAAAAAAAAGTTGGTTAGGTTGGTTCTCATCCGTGCTACTCTGAGAAAAAAAAAACAGACTATCCAGTTGCTTCTCTTCCCGCGCAAATGGTAAAAACCCCTCGAGGGAATCGGTGAAAAACTTAGGGTGCGACCAAACCACCGCGTAAACGCAGTGACGTGTCGTATGCGTCACGTTTTCTCACCGTTTCTTCATACATTTTGTTGCGATTCCGTAACGTCACCGTTTTTTAAGCGGCGGTGTGGTCGCACCCTTAAGAGTTATGTTATACGCGATGCGGCTCAGCAAAAAAACTAAATTTTGATTCCACTGTCCGCCTATATGCCCAGTCATGCTAAATGGCCTTTAGGTCTTGTTACTGTCGCGAACTGTTTATTGTTTGATACTTTTTCTATTATATTTTTTTTAAAAACGGTAACGTTACGGAATCGCAACAAAATGTATGAACGCATACGACACGTCACTGCGTATACGCGGCGGTTTGGTCGCTCCCTAATTTATCATACAGTCCTCATCGCCGTACGTTTCAGTTACCTTAGGCTCTGATAGATAGATAGATAGATACCATTAAATTAAATATCTAATATGAAAAGCAAGATACGAAATACAGCTGCTGTAAATTTCAGTCAATGTTAAAATCCAAACTTAGCGTAAAATTTTACAGAGTTGCTTTAACCGTAATCGAAGTTTATGACCCACATTTGATAGAAAACCTATTTATTTACAATTTTTTATTTTTTATTTTTTTGTCTATCATGGATAAAGACGTGATTTATGTATTACTAGCTGTTGCCAGCGACTTCGTCTGCAAAGAATTCGTTTATCGCTATCCCGCGGGAACTACGCAATTTTCCGGAATAAAAAGTAGCCTATGTGTTATTCCAGACTTTTCTCTATCTATGTGCCGAATTTCATCCAGATTCGTTGGACCGTTCTGGCGTGATTGAGTAACAAACAAACATCCATCCATCCATCCATCCATCCATACTTTCGCATTCAAAATATTAGTTAGATGTATGTCGGAACACACTAAACGATCAGCCTGATCAAACGATCTCTGTTAACAGTATCATGCCTCACGCTTCTTCGGCTAATCAAAAACCCACATCACGTGTAAGATATTAAAAGAAATTGAATGTCAATCAAAATGGGATAATAAGCGGGAAGCGTAATTGTGTGCATGCTTTTTGTCCGCGCGTCCTGAATGCCTACACATACGCAGCATACCGTGCATTGGTAGTCTGGCAGCTAAAGTCACTGCGGTAGAACGACACATCAAAATGACATTTTACGAAATGAATGATCGTGCTAATATTATAAATGCGAAAGTTTGTGACGGTGTGAGTGAGTGTGTATGTTTGTTCCTTCTTCACGCTAAAACAACTGGATGGATTTGGATAACATTTGGAACGAAGATAGCCGGTACCATAGATTAAAACAAAGGCTAGTTTTTATCCCGGAAAATTGCATATTTCCCACGGTCTAGCGATAAACATTATCAAAGGCGAAGCTGGCTAATGTAAGTCTGATTTTACGTAGACGAAGTTGCGGGCAGAAGCTAGAACCATATATTATACTAGCTTTTGCCCGCGACTTCGTCCGCGCAGAATCATAATTTGCGCTAAGACTTTTTCCTCTCTCCCATCGAAAATGTACAAAACCAGTCAAATGGAAGTCGTACACCAAACTTTAGCACGAAAGATTTCGTACTACCTACCTACCTCAACAAAATCAACCAGTTTCTTGCATGGACCCACTTCCATTATTTTTTATCCCATCCTTTTGTTCTGTGGGAAATTCGGAAAATCTAATTTTATGACACCTACGTGATCATCAAAGAGCATGTCTACTAAATACGAAGTTTATATTTTCTATACGGTCCTTTTATTCCGTGGGAATATTGGAAAATCCCTTTGATCATCAAGGAATGTCTGCCAAATACAAAGAAACTAATAGCAAGTCAGTAAAGTTACTCTTTTTTCTCATACCACAGGAAATTCCAGAAATCAGTTTTCAGATATCATAATTATCTACTGGTAGGTATGCCAAATTTAAAGATTCTGGTAATAATATTTAAGGAAATAAGAACATTTCAAAGTAATAATATAAATCCCTTTTTTCTCCCTATCCCGTGAGAATTTTGAAAAGTCTTTAAATTGATTTTCAGCAGTTATGATTACCTACTTGTATGCCAAATTTCATGACTAATAGGTAATTATAGTTATGGAGATAGGCTCCCTTTTCAGTGGACTTATAAACCCCATTTATTCCCAATCCCATGGGAGTTTTAAAAAATCCAGTGCACGTCTATGATATTGAATCAATATTTATTTACGTCGTGACTCTAGCAAGCTGCGATTTTTGACATGTTCATCGCTATCCCGCGGGAACTATGCAATTTTCCGGGATAAAAAGTAGCCTATAACCTGCTAACTTATTACGTAACTCGCTCGCAATCGCCATCGTGTTCATTTTGACAGTTCTTGTATGAATGTGACAGCTAGCTGATTCCGATGCCGAGTGTCAGCCCATACATGAACTGTCAAAATGAAGACGATTGTGATCGCGAGCGAGTTACATAATAAGCTATCGGTGATTTCCTCAACAGATTAGTAAGATTGGCATCAAAATCCGTTCAGCCGTTTTCACGTGATGCGCTCACAAATATACACGTGTTCTGTTATCGATTCTAAGTATCCCCAGAAAACATCTTCCATGTACAGACTTTGGACCCTCTTTAGCGTTATTAATTATGTATGTATTGTATAGATATATTACACCATTCTCTTGAAACATTTTACCTACTAAAAAAGTAGATCAAGCATACATAGGGACAGACAGACAGCGGAAAGCAACTTTGTTATATAGTATTTTAGTGATTACAAAAATCTTATTGTCAGTCCTGTTAGAAAGGCGCACGCGCCTCCATACTATCTCGGTCAGGTCGTTTTTCAGCTGCGAGTACTCGGTCCTGTTTAAAAATATTACGTCAATGGATTGCGATTTCAAACATGACTGTGTCAAAATAAAATGTATTTTTAATCAAAAGCACTAAGGAGTATTGATATCAACTTCGAAGCAAATCGCCCCCAAAATAACTTTCTACCCCTTTTAAACCCCGTCAGGGGATGAATATCAAGAAAATACGAAACACGTGTTCTATCAATTCTGTTAAAGAATGTTTTTGCAAAATTTGAAGTAGATCGGACCAAGGAATCACTTCGCCCCATACAAACTTTGGACCCCCATTTAACCCCTTTAGGGGTCGAATTTCCAAAAATCCTTCCTTAGTGGATGCCTACATTGTATAAGGTATCTGTGTGCAAAATTTCAAGTCTCTAGGTCCAGTGGTTTGGGCTGTGCGATGATCAATTAATGAGTGAGTCAGGACTTTGCCTTTTATATATATAGATTTAATTTATGATCACAATGTCTAAATGTAAAATGTTCACTAGTGCTTGACTAAGTCACGTAATTAAAGGTTTGATTAAAGAAAACTCTATTCATGATAAAAAATTGTGTACTGTTACAAAATTACAGCTCAAATTAAATTGCGTTCAGTTGAAAAGACATCTAGAGCTGTAATTTTCTTCTACTCTACCCTTATTTTAAATTCAGCATAATTCATCACTTTCAACTGGTACTTTAGAGTGTGTAAATATGTAAACTATTTATTTCACATAAAATCAAAAAATAAATAATAACACAACAGCAAATAGAAAGAAATAAAAAAGCGACGTCAAAACTACTCGGTCGGTTTCCTGCCTATGAAGGAAATGTAGTAATTTTTAAATATTACGCATATTAATTGAAAATGTCTAGAGAACTTTACTCGCCTTATTACACCATTTAATCATACATAGAATCAATCCTAACGTAAATCAACGATGCAACGCAAGATAGTTACTCCAGGCAATATGTCATTGGCTGTACTATAATTCATACCATGATTATGGCGAATCGAACAATTTTAAACTTTACCTACCACCTTTAAAGTTTGTTTTTGTAGCAACGACGGCGTTTTGTTTTTTTTCGTACAACGGAACACAAAAGTGTTAAAAGTGTTTTCGGTTTTATAGCTGCGCGGAATATGTTTTGTTGCGAAAGTTGTGAAATATTTGCGTGTTTTAAGAAAGCTCGCATTGTAGTGTAGAGTTGAATGGTGGGATTAAAAATATGATGGGGCGTGTGTGCGAACAAATAAGCTTTAAGTGGTAATAGGGTTACCAGAAATCAAATTCGGAATCATCATCGTCATCATCAGGAGAATGTTCACTATAGAACAGGAACAGACTCCCCGTTAAAACGCCACAATGAACGACAACTTGCCACCTGCGCCCATCAGTTTCCAGTAATTTACATTATTCTGATAGGAACTGTCTTGATTTTTTTTTTAAGAAAGGTGGTGCATAAAAGTTGGAAAACCCCCGATCGACTGGGATGCCTGCTAGTACTGCGTATTCCGGTTCGTGGTCGTCAGCTCGTCACTATATTAGAAAACATGTTATAGGCAATGCGGCTAGCAACCCATCGCTATTTTGATTCCCCTTTCAACTTGTACGCCTACAATCACGCTAAACGTGGCTTTTAGGACTTGTTACCTTAGGCTCTTTCTACTCCGTATGGGATGAAGACGTGATCTTAAAATACCTGTCAGAATTCTTGATTGGGAATAAAATTCGTAACGCTCGAGTCCTGGTTGGGGGGGTTTTGGAGACAGGGATAGCCGCCCCCGGTTATAATTTACAAAAGTTTGTTAACTGTTAAAAGAAGTACACAACAAGGGTTTGATCTCCTGTGTATAAATGCCAATGATATAGAAGAAACATTAGAAAAAAAATCCGTAGGTACCATCTGGTAATTTGGTAACCCTATGTCGTACGGAAAAGTTGCCGTGTGCTGTCTAACTTATTGGAGCAATGTGGATTCCTATTAGTGTCCGACCGAAACACGATTTTTAGCCGAAACCGAAACCGAAACCGAATATTCGGTATTTTTCTGGTTTCGGCCGAAACCGAAACCGAAATTATTGAAGACGTATCATATCAAACAAAATATTCAAGATTACTGTAAAAATCGTAATTAAAAGGTTATTGCAAGGATTTCTTATATGAGAACAGTTACTTTTTTAGTTGTACAAAATGAAAAAACTGCATGCATACTACTGTCGCTGGTCCCAGCTGGGCCGGCCGCCGATGCATTACCTATACCCACCCGGCCGAGCGTGCCCGAAGCCGAGCGCTCCCGATGCGAGAGCCGCGAGAGGCCGCGAAGTAATTTCGGCCCGGCCGAAGGTTTCGGCCGGATTCTGGCCGAAACCGAAACTTCGGCCGAAATCACTTTTTTGGCCGAAATTGGCCGAAACCGAAACCGAAACCGAAACTTCGGTCGGACACTAATTCCTATTTGTGTCAGCGCATTTTGAAGTCAAATATATCCTGCTGCTGCTGCTGGCTAGAAGAGATCCCTTCTTAGGGATATGTTCGCCTTTGTAATATTTTCTGTGTATTTCTGTATTTTTAAAATTTTATTTGCAATAAAGAGTTTACATACATATATCCATGACAATTGGTATCTTAATAGTCTAAGAGCTAGCTCTCAAAATAGGTATACAATTTATAGAGCAACGAAATCACTCTAGTTAGAGAATGTAGAAATAGTAACTAGTAACCAGGCATAATGGTGACAATAATTTCGGTTAAAAATTAAATCCTAAATAAAAGAAAGATTCACGTTTGTTTTACGAATTTCTGATTACAATATAACACTAAGTAAGAATTTTTCTGTACTTATACTACTCCAAAGCCACCGCGTGGTATTCGTTCATTATTCACTGTCACGGTTATGCTCGTGACTGTACATCATATTAATCATTCTAAGTAGCGAACAGATTATTCGGAAGCTTACTGATGACATGCGCGGGCGCCGCTAAGCGGGCAAGTTGATTTATTGCTCGAGTATGATGTTTTTTTGTTTTATTGAATTAAATTCGCTGGTCGAAAGGGCGATATTGTAATCGACACGCCTTGATAAACTAGAGCAATGTTTATGATAAATGTGTGTAGAATGGTACAGTTTATTTTTATTTGACGGTTATTTGCAACTTTGTTGGTATCCTCCGGGAATTTTGCACGTTTTCGGGATGAAAATTACCTTATTACAATCTTTTTACGCTCTATTGGGACTTTCACTATCAGAGCCTCTAGTGTAAGTTTTCGCGTATAAAAACGTCTCGAACGCGTTCACGTAAACGTCTCAAAAGTCTCAATTACTATGGAATAATTGGCAGCGCCACTTGCGGATTGAAACGGCAACAAACTGTTCTCATAGTATTTGACGTTTTAACGCGAACGTGTTCGAGACGTATTTTGTCACCGAAAACTTACACTAAGCATACTGGAATTTTAAACTCACTCTTTGCCGGTCCCTCGTTTAATGCTCCTCTCATCTACTCAAAGGTTAACTGGTAGAGATCCCTTATACGGATAAGTTCGCCTTTGTGCATATATTATTGTTATTTGTATTATTTTGTGAATTGTATCTGTCTCTTTATCGTACAATAAAGCATTACGACGCAAGTGTTTGCGACACTTCTATATGAATAAAAGGCACTTTATGATTTTATAACTATATTAATAAGGACACGGATTTAGCAACGTACAACGGTTGACAGAAGAGAGAGTGTTGCAAGGCGAGAGTGTTGTGTTTTATACAGCAAGAGAGGGCAATAATTACAAATTTGACGTCGATGTCCGTTTGTTATCTCGTTGTGACATTTTTTGCAAAAAGAACGAGCGCTTAATACAAATTGTAAACAGATTACAGTTCACGAGCCGCAATATAATGTCGTTCTGGTTTGTCATTAAATTAAATGAAGTATAGCGGAGTAGCAAGATAAATGCTTTTTGTTCATCAATATGAACTTCTGCAAAGTATCGCCTGAGCCTGGTTCACTATCCTTTGATCAAAAATAGACCTCCAAAATATCAGATTTGCCACTTTTTAACCGCTTTTGTGGTAACGGAGTACCAAGGTAACTGTTTTTGTTCAAGGTAAAGGTAAGTTTCCGTACAGAATTTAGAGGCCACATACATACGGAATTTTCATACGGTTTCCGTACGGAATGACGTCAGCGAACGGGACATCGCTATATAACGGAACGGGACAGGGCTACGAATTGACGTCATTCCGTACGGAAACCGTATGAAAATTCCGTATGTGGCCGGCCTTAATAAGTTTGGTTTATTACCAAAATAAACTTAGCTAGTATACTTCATTTAATTTAGAATGAGAAACCACAACAACATTATATTGCGGCTCGTAAACTGTAATCTAATAACAATTTATACTAGAGTAACAATTGTCGACACGCAAATAAAAGTGACATTAAAACAATTTTATTTTGCGGCTGCCAAACTATTGCACTGTACTATTTGCTAGGTAAGAAATAGTTGACCAGACGCAATATAATGTTATTGTGGTTTCTCATTCTAAATTAAATGAAGTATAGTTAGCACCGTGAAATTCGCAGAACACAACGATTTCATATTAAAAGAGGAATTGAATATAAATTTAAACACATTTAACGTCTGCAGGAAGCGATACGTTTCTGTGAATTACGATGCAATTCATTTTATTTCTATGTAGTGCGGTTAATATGACATGAGCATTAAGGCCAAATTGTGCCAGCGTTTCACTTGGCGCATTGGTTGAATTTACGCGAGTGAGAGAGGTGTATATATCGTCAGCATGAGCGACAGAGATGACAATAGCGCAAAGACACGCAACAAAGTGCAGGTGTAGTATTCAATCATAATTAACAATGTCTCAAATAGATTATTGCTTGGTGGTTTTTGCAATAAATGAATACAGTAACTTGGCTTTCAGATTATTGGCGGGAGAACGACTACTGCAAAGTTTTTAGGGTTCCGTACCTCAAAAAGAAAAAACGGAACCCTTATAGGATAGGATCACTTAGTAGTCCGTCCGTCCGTCTGTCAAGACCCTTTTTTGTTTTGAACACACTTTTTCAGAATTAAGTTTAAATTAAAAGTAATACATACATACATAAATCGCGTCTTCATCCCTTTCGGGGTAGACAGAGGCTAAGGTATACCTTAGGCCTCGCTTAGCATGGATGTGGACATGTAGGTGGCAAGGGCATCAAAATAGTAAGTAATGGGTTGCTAGCCGCATCGCCTATAACATGATTCCTAAGATGTTCGCCCTCGATGGCCTTTTACCATCTGCGCGGGAAGAGAAGCAACTGGTACATTCTATGTTATTTATTTGCTCCCAGACCACAGCATGAAAGTAGTCGCGATACATACGTATGTATCGCGTCACGTATCGATAGTATTGTACAGAAAATTACGGAAACTATTGATAGTATCGATACTATAAACGGAACAATCGATTGTTCAATATGTAATATTGTTAAGCAATTGTAGGTTAGGTACTATCGATAGTATATTCGATGTCAAAGATCAATACTAACGATACTATCGATAATTTTGTAGTCTAACAAAAATATCGATAGTATTTATAACTGTCGATACTATTGTCTTTGGTCAAACAATCGATAGTCTACCAAAACACCATCGATAGTGGAATATCGAGCGGCAACACTAATTCTCACGCCGCGTCTTAACTCACAAAAAGTACAATCATAATTTATTTTTACACCACATTCGACATAGCAAAGGTGTGACAAGGCGAAGGGCTAACAACATTATTATAAAATACTTTTGTCACAATTTGCCGAACCACGTCAGACAAGAAAGTAAGGTGATGATCCACAAAGACGCGAGCCGCCATTGTTTTTCTGCGGCAGCCATTAAACGGGAATCATCGCTCAATGGTTTTTAATTCAGCTACTCGTGGCTGAGAAGAATAAACAGCCAGTCAAGTGCGAGTGTTGCGTTCCGCTCCACGCTATAATGTGGTTTTTCTCGGACATAATAATATTTGCTAGACTGTACTAAACTAATATCTTACTAATATTATAAATGCGAAAGTATGGATGGATGGATGGTTGTTTGTTTGTTACTCAATCACGCCAGAACGGCCCAACGGATCTGGATGAAATTCGGCACATAGATAGAGAAAAGTCTGGAATAGCACATAGGCTACTGTTTATCCCGGAAAATTGCGTAGTTCCCGCGGGATAGCGATAAACGAATTCTTTGCAGACGAAGTCGCTGGCAACAGCTAGTTTAAGATATAATCTTTTATCTGATTGTCATATAGTGCTCTAGTTCAGTGGGATATAGTGTTTTTATTAACTATCGGCGAAATTTTTGGTTTGCAGTAATCTTGAAGGCACAATAAAATTTTACGTCTAAGTATTAACATTAAAACCATGCTCAAGCTGTTTCTAACGTGAGTTGTAATAAGCACTTATATTTTGTAAGTATATGCATAGTCACAGGTATACCTTAAATTTAAAATGAAATATAAATATCTCTTTAACATCAGCAACTTCATCTTTTATTTTCAATCGTGACATCTGTACTATTATCTTCATTTAACTATCCTAAGATAGGTATTAAATCTCAGTCTTTCATCGCCGTATGAAACACAAAGCGTGAGACTTGATCTCCTTAAACCTTCAAAGGAAACATTGTGTTCAGTTTATAGTTTAATTTAATAGGTAAGTAACACGCGTAACCATTTGTAATCATTCTCGAGTCGAACATTAAAAATAAATTACATTTACACATATTTACGACCCCAAGAAAACTTTTGGTTTCTCATTGCTAAGATTTAAAGTCGATATTTGTAAATTCCGGCTCTACACTTATGAATTTTTACAGCTCCGAAATTAGGCGCGACGTCATAAAAGTCGGTGCCTATGTCGGTTTAAAAAAAAAACAAAATTGACAGCTGCCGGGGTGGCGGGAAACGAGTTAAGTTGTTTATGCGGAAAGTTTTAAATATTACTCAATATGGTGGTAATAAATAAAATTGATTTATTTTTTGCAAAAAGTGTTTAAAATTCTAGCATCTTTTTGTACTTAAGTACTTATTTTTATAAACGTTAACAGCCTTCTCGTGGAAAAATTTCAGTTTTTTTTTTAGATCAGAGAATGTAACTAAAAGGCAACATTGTTTACTACTAACATACTATGGACCTCAAAGTTGTAAAAAGGAAATTGGAAACGGTCGTGTTTAAAATTCTTTTCAGGACTATTGAACACCTTAGATTAGAGAATTTAGACAGTCTCCTTAATTATCTGAGTTAAACACAAGCGATTCTCTATTGTTTTCCTTCCGCGCTTAACCTTTTAAATTTATATTCAGCCAGTCTTAAATGTAGAATAAGCAAATGTTGCTGCAAACCTTTCTTAAATCTGTCATTTTTTTTAATTATAACATTTTGTAAGGTGTCATACCTACCATACATAAATAAGCTAACAATACCAAAAGGCCACGTTTAGCATGATTGTGGGTGTATAGGTGGAAAGGGAAAACCAAAATAGTGATTGGTTGTATTAGGTATTACAGTACCTAGTAATAAATGCTTTATCGTACAAATGTAAAGAAACAGACACAAATCACATGAAAAAAACCGGCCAAGTGCGAGTCGGACTCGCGCACCGAGAGTTCCGTCAAAAATTTACGGTTTTCGCAATTTTTCCTTTATCTGTGCTATGAGACGTTGCTTCGTAACCAAATTTCAAGGTTTTGAGCTCACGGGAAGTAGGTTTTGATTCCCTTGAGAGTTTCGAAAATTTGCGGAAATTTGCGGCATAAACGGCTGTATCTTTTGATTGCGTTGACTTAGAAGTTTGATTTTTTCACAGCTCCAAGGGACAGTAGATTTGAGTACTTATTTGATTTAAATTTCAGCTTGATACCTCCACGCGTTCCTGAGAGAAAGGGTCTTGACAGACGGACTGACAGACAACAAAGTGATCCTATAAGGGTTCCGCTTTTTTCCTTTTGAGGTGCGGAACCCTAAAAACATAAAATATATGCTCAAAGGCGAACTTATCCTCATGGTAGAGTATCAGTACTAAATTTACCTTACATAACATAAAAAAATACTAATCTAGAACATGCTCATTTATCGGTAAAAAATTAACAAAGGTGGCATATAACAGAACACTCGTAATGATGTATGTATTAATTACAAGTAAAAGAAACTGAATAAATAGGACACAATCTTTTATTATCTGTGGCCTCTCTGTGGCCTCGGAGGTCTGTGGCTGTTATGTTAGTGAGCAGTATTTTATTTATTTATTTATTTAATGCTGAATGTATGGTTGTTGGTTCAGTTTTGACACAATAAGATACATTTGTGGCAACCCGCAACTAATTGATGCAGAATTGCAGAACCTTGAATCAACGTTAACGCACCAAGCGACAATTATTATCACGAGTGATGTTGATGTATGATTAACGTAACTGACGTGTCTGAGAGCCGCATAATGTTTTTTTTTTCAGTGCTAACGAACTTTTTTCTGTACTGCCAGTAGCATGCAAGAGGTTAATTGTTTTTTTTTTAATTTTAAAACTGACTCCATACATTCACATTAGTCCATTGATACGGCAATATGGAATTAAACAAGTCAATCAATAGTCAATACATTACACTAACTCATATTGTTGGTCACATCAGCAAACCTGAGACCACCATGACGTCCTAATTCCGACTCAGTTCAGTAGTAGTAGTAGTAGTAGTAGTAATTTATTTTGCTTAAAACATGGTACAAAAGATGGTCAGTATAAATAATGGAACACACATTTCACCAGCAGCTGGCATGCAAAAACAACACTGGCAGAAGAAAAATAAAATCATAAGTACCTAATCTCTTCATATTTGTAAACCATAGTGTCAAGAATCCACCATTAGTTCTCATATAAACAGGATACCAATTACACACAATCAAAATATAATCAAACTAAATCAGGTTTTAGCTGTCACTTTTAGTATGAATCTGACAGCGAGCGAACCTAAACTGAGTCGCATTAAGACGTCATGGTAAGGCCCCTGAACAGCATCAACGCGCCGACTTACGATGCTTTAGCGGATTGGTTGGACCTATGGCTTCTCTAGCAGAGGGTCGTGAGTTCAAACCTGTTTTTCGGAATTTATGTACGAAATTTTAACACGTTTTTTTTGGTGAATGATAACTTGCGAAGCAATTACTTGGTACCGTGTGGGAACTATAGCCCAAGTCCTCTCTGTCTGAGAAGAGGCCTCTGCCCAGCAGTGGTAGGTACTTATTTAGATTGGTGATGATACTATGACGTTTTGTCACCGCTAAATTTATTTCATTCAGGTCGTACGAAATAATCTGTTTATTTGTGTTTGTGCTGGGTTTTGTTTTGGTGTGTGTAAGAATGTAATAAATTTTCGTGAATGAATGAAGACTATGTGTATCGTGTAACCCCCCTTTCCTCCCCTTAAAAAAAGGTCCCCTTTAAATAATGTAGAGCAAAGATAAAAAAAGGAAAAACGACTGGCTGGCTACAACACAATGAATCTTTCTTAAAAACAACATGATAAACAAAACAGAAAAAAGGTAGAGACATATACAGAAAATTACTATGCAATAGACTACGCTACGCTAAGAAAAAAAGCATAGAATGTACCAGTTGCTTCTCTTCCCGCCCAGATGGTAAAAGCTCATCGAGGGTATGGGCGATAATCTTAGGAATCATCTTGGCGATGCGGCTAGCAACCCAACACAATTTGGATTCCCCTTTCCACCTATACGCCCACAATCATGCTAAACGTGGCCTTTAGGTCTTTACCTTAGGCTCTGTCTACACCGTAAGGGATAAAGACGTGATGTATGGTAAGTAATAGACAGCCTGGCTTAGCGCAAGTAAGCGTCAAAAATGCTTTTTGCATTCGGTAGATTAAATACGAAAAAAATATGATTATGACACATTTTATGAAACAAGTTCTTTTATCATGTGACCCTTCTCGCTCGACATAATCATTACAAGCACAAAGCTATTAGTTTATAATTTACGATCGGCGACTATTCTGTAGCAGTCGTTATATCACGTGCGCGCTCGTAAACGGGGTTGTCAAAATGTCGAGCAGTTAAAAGTATCGAATGGTTTTATTTGTATTCGCGGGTGGCGAACTGGAGGTAGAACTAATATTCGGCCGCCCGTAAATTCAATTTGACAACTTTGTAACTGACCACTGTCGGATTATCTTGACGCATTCGCGACACTCAATAGGTATGCTTAGTGTAAGTTTCCGTCACAAAATAAGAAAGCTTCGAACGCGTTTGCGTTAAAATGTCAAATATGTACTAAGTACGAGAATTATAGTTGCCGTTTCGATCCGCAAGTGGCGCTGTCAATTTTTTTCACATTTTGTTGCGTGGTAAAAGAAAACTATTTAAAAAGGTACTGGAGGTCTACTCTGAATTAATTTCTAAATTAATTAAAAAAGTGACGGGTAGCCGGGAGTGCCGGCAGAAGTTTAGATTAGATTTTAACGTTGTAACCTACATGATGCTCAATACGCGTACCGTACTGGCCGCTTACAAAAAAAAAAGTACGTATTGTCTATATTGACAGACCTCTAACAATGTGCTGATGCCCTAGTACTTTTGCTCCACGACTCAACAAAAAAACACTTCAAAAACCGAACGCGATTCATTCGTATTTCAAATTAAGCTCTTAGTGGATCTGATATCCTGGTACTTAAACTCTCCCTATGTCTTACGCCTGACGTTTTCACTTCAAAAACTACGTTCGTTTAGTGACTTTAGCATAATTTTATAGCAATTTATCTTTTTCAAGAAACACACTTACCTTTGTACCTAACCAATGGAAGCCAATCTTTCGTTCCCAGTCTCGCAAAAAATCGCTAAATACACTATAAAGATTTTTACTATAAAGTCAATAAATCTCGATTGCGAGATGCCTTGTAACTACATTCGATTGTCCCTACAATCTCACGATAAAGATTAATGGTTACAGTAGGCCCACCCTTTCTCAGTCGACCTAATAAAAGTTCCAACAGCTACTTAATAAAATAAAACGCAACAGGCGGTCTCACGTATTCAGCGAAGCAATAATTTGAGTTATTAGAATTAGTACCGAAAGTGGAATCGTTAAAATTAACGAGCAAAGCCGGGTCAAACCGGGTTATAGTCACTGTCTGAGATGTCGTTTGCCGAAAGCTGCGAGACGAGTTGTCTTAATGGGCTTACTTAACATATGCTTTGAATGGGCTACGAATGGGCTAGGCGACGTAAATGATGCTTAAGTAAATGACGTTGTATGTAGTGGTTAGATCAGAACTGATATGGGACTTAAATCATTTTTTTTAAATCAATTTGTCTATTCGCGCACATTAGGTACTCACACATACAGGTGTCTAACACCTTAGCGTAATGCTGTGCCATCGACCGTTTCACTTTTGCGAAGACACACACACATACATTGCTGATCTATTTTCATGTATGTGTTTTATGTTTCATTTTTGTACAATTGTCTGTGTTTTATTTCTGTCTTTCAAAAGAGAATAAATGTCTCCTTTCTTTCTTTCTCTTTTTGCGTCGGGGGGTCAATAAATAAAATAAAAAACGAAAACTACGACGAACCTAAGCCTTAATCCAGTGTTGCCATGTCGCGTTATGAAATCGCCGTACCGTTTATTAAAGCTGCGTCTACATTGTCGTAAACACACGCTGCGTCCGGATGTGGGGAGCAAACACTAATTTAAATCAGCGAAAATCGACAGCGTAAGGGCGCGTACGCACTTAACAATGTTTCAGAATGATTATTTTACTTTACTTCAGTCAGTCTTATTAGGGAACAATTCTCAGACATATAAGTGCCGGCACGTAAGTCTAGCGAGGACTTTGTGTGCGCAGAAGTATAAAATACGGTATCCGTGGGTGCACAGATCCCCTTCACGTGACTCGTCATCGCTAGACTTACGTGCCAGCACGTATACCTCTTGTATAAAGAAATAATAATATAGGTACCAAGTTTACTATCAGTAGCCCGCGACTTCGTCTGCAAAAGAATTCATTTGCTACACGGGAACGCCCCAATTTTCCGGGATAAAAAGTAGGGGAGAGTGGGGCTGAAAGTGCCGATTGTCAAAATAATTGTTGTGATAGAAAATTTAGCTATGAAAATAGTGTAAATATTGTGTGGCTTGTGCATATATTTAAAGAATAATTATTGATGTTTCTGAATAGTGATATTGTTTAGTGCATCGTTAAACAGTTTTCCTACTAAAACATTTTTCATGGGTACCTATCGATCGGAACGGAACAACTAACACACGCTGAAAGAGTGTTTTTAGTCCCTCAAAATATGTGATTATTTTTTATGTTAACAAAAAAAATCGAAGACAAAAATACAATTTTTTGCGGGGTAAGTTGTTCCGTCGATTTCGTTTTTTCTTCCCTAACTACTATTCTACCATAATGGAAGCAACTGAAACGGCTCTTACAGCGATATAGTGCCATAACGTTTCACGACAAACATTACACAATCGCTCGGTTTTTTAATTGCGTTTCTATTCTCATCGGAACAACTTACCCCCGGCACTTTCAGCCCCGCTCTCCCCTAGTAGCAATTTCATCCAACAAACTTTCGCATTTATAATATGTATTAGTCATCATCATCATGTCCTCCTTGACGTAACTGTCATTGGCTAACTTTGCTGGCTCCAGAGAGAGCGAGAATGGCTGGCGAAACCAAATTTTGGTTTTAAAGGTGCGATTGCATAATATTAAAAAACAAACTGTCAAATCCAAACTGTCTCCAACTTATTTCTCTGACTTATTGGTTGTCAGCGATAAGACCGCCTATTGTGTTTTTTTTTTTATTTATTTTTATGTGAATAGGAAGGCAAACGAGCAAGTGGGTCATCTGATGGTAAGCGATCACCACTGCCCATAGACACCAGCAACCCCGGAGGGATTGCAGATGCGTTGCCAACCTAGAGGGCTAAGATGAAATGCCTCTTGTGCCCGTAATTTCCCTGGCTGTCTTACTCTCTAGTGCAAGCACTGCTGCTTAGCGGCAGGATCAGCGAGTAAGATGGTGGTAGCTATCCGGACGGACCATGCACAAGGCCCTACCACTCGCAAACTATTTGTTCTTTAAGAGTTTTTAATGATTCACGGTTAAGTTCATTCGAAATATTATAAACGGGATGTGAACCGCGATTACCTTTATTGAGCTCCCGATATTTCGATACAGTTGCATGTATCATGATCACGGGTAGACTGAAGAAATTGCGGGTGGATGTTATTGTTGGGTAGACCGAGCTCTGTCTACCCTCATTCTTGCGCGTCGACTGCGTGCACTCTCGTTACCACTGGAACCGTTCTCACTCGAAACTCTATATAACTATTTGTTCTTTGTTTCTGTATTGTTTTGTACTGATTTGTGGTGTTCAATAAAGAGTATTTTGTATTGTATTGTATTGTATTGTATCAGTAGGATGTCAGTGTGCACTCGCCCTAACAGCCAACCAATACCCCCAAGCTCTGTGATTGTTTGAGAAACAACAGCTTTGGTTCGGTCACGCGCGCGTGATCTTAAAGTAAACACTCTAACGCATGAACAAAAGAAATTTGTCATTGCGCTGCTTTCGGTTTAAAACAGCCTCTACAGCACCCGGCTATAAAGATTGCACTTCGGTCTTTGGAAAGAGACAATGTGCGTCATGTAAGAGGGAGACAACGCTCTACGAAGCCGAAGTAAGCCGAGAAGACAGTTTGTATCGCCGGGCACTGTATTCGGGTTTAGCACGCGAGCGACCGAGCGTAAATTGCTATTCGGCGTCGCCAAAAATGTCAGTTCGCCGAACATCACTACACACTATAAAACAAAGTCGCTTTCCGCTGTCTATCTGTCCCTATACCTTTTTCATTCTTACCTGTCCTATTTGGTAAACAAAATTCTAACCTCAATATGCAATTTTTTTGTAAAGAATAAGGTGTATTATGTTATCATATAAACCTGAGGTAATATTTTGTACCTACATATATTTTTTTTTAACGATGAAATAGTTAAAAAATAACAAAAATGAGACGTTTGGAGGTTAGAATTTTGTTTACCTAATAGGACGGGTAAGAATGAAAATGGTATATGTATGCATATAGTAGAGAGACACTGATTGCACCCGTGCAAAGCCGGGGCGGGTCGCTAGTAACCGATCTAGTTATTCGGGATTGTCAACAATCTGTCAAAATGCCACAGGATAAAAGAGGGGTTCTGAGCGCATATCCTGTGGAATCTACATATAACGAGCCATCTAATAATTATTTATTCAGTGTGATCACATCAAACTCCTGATATAATAATCTTGCAGTATGGAATTTATGTGTGGAGAGTCCGTTCGGATCGCTACTATATTCACAATCCTGCCGCCAAGCTTGCTTGCGCTGGTATGTTCCGGAGGCAGTGTGAGGTTCATCTCATATTGGTTACCTGAGCCTCTAGTGTAAGTTTTCTTATATAAAAACGTCTCGAACGCGTTCACGTAAACGTCCCAATTACTATGGAAAAATTGGCAGCGCCACTTGCGGATCGAGACGGCAACAAACTGTTCTCATAGTATTTGACAGTTTAACGCAAACGTGATCGAGACGTATTTTGTGACCGAAAACTTACACTAAGCATACTGTATTAACAGACGGACATAAGAAAAAGATTATTTCAATTAGTTGCGCTATTATTAAGAGCTACCTGTAGACCAAAATTCGAATTTATAGGACAACTATACTTTTGTTGACAATTGCAATTTGTATTAATAGAAACAGCATTTCTAATTGGTGTATCTTTTGTTTGCGAAGACTTAGAGGGTTAGGATTCATCTTTTCACAGCTCCAAGCCGCAGACCTCAGTAATTGGTATTTTTTATTTCATTTTTATATCTACCGTTCCTGAGAAAGAGGGTCTTGACAGACAGACAGACGGACGGGCAACAAAGTGATAATAGAAGGGTTCCGTTTTTTCCTTTTGAGGCACGGAACCCTAAAAAGAAAAAAACACTAAGTCTCGCCATTTCTTTCTGTCAAACGGCAAAGGTTGAAGATAGAAAGGGACGGGGAATGCTATTAGGCGCTCACGTCAGACAAAAGCCTTAGGTTCAAGAAGGTAGTTCAAAAACCTCCACTTAACAGATCATTGCGAAGTCACTGAAATTGTTTGTATCATTTTTTAACCGACTTTAAAAATGGAGGAGGTAGCGCACACCGAAATACATTTTGATTTTGACGACCGGGATAGCCTAGTTCTTGAATATAAAGCTTTAGGTTCCGGGTTCAGTTCCCAATGAAAGATATCTATCGCTCAATACAAATTAATGAGAATAAAATAATCTCTAAACCTAATGACAGATACATATTTCTATGAAAAATACGAATGTTTATTCTCGAGTCTTGGATGTTCATTTATTTAAAATCTGAGAGACTTCATAAACTCAGACTTGGCGGGCCATTTTGAATCAGCAGGCTTATTACGTAAATAAATAAAATAATAAATATCATGGGACAAATTAAACCAATTGGCCAAGTCCCAAACTAAGCAGAGCTTTTGCTATCGGTACCAGGCAACGGATAAACATACTTATATGTATAATGTAGATAAATACATACGTAGGTTTATAATTCGCTCGCAATCGCCATCGTGTTCATTTTGACAGTTCTTGTATGAATGTGACAGCTGGCTGATTCCGATGCCAATTGTCATCCCTTATGAACTGTCAAAATGAACACGATTGAGATCGCGAGCGAGTTACGTGATAATCCTGCTGCAAATCAAATGGTAAAATTTCTTCGCACCACCAAGCACGGCAACCGTTTAGGGATTACAATACTGACAATAATTACATTATTAACGTGTTGTGAAGTTAACAATAAGCATGCGATTGAATGATACATTCAGACACATTTTGTGGTTCCGTGATCCTAACACGGTAAATTACGTGGGCGTGGTAAGCCGATATCGCGCGTTAAATATTAACTGGCCACAAGCCACAACAAATTTAAACCATATTTATCACAGTAATGCTGCTCTTGAGCCCACTAAACTTGCAAGAGAATATAAAAGCATAGAGCAAATAACCTAATCCAATCTAAACAACAAAGGTACAATTTATGTGAAACTTCGTCCCCTTGCAAAATCGGGCACTTAAGATTTTTCCGATTTTTAGGCATTAAAGCTTAGAAAGTAAGCTATGCATAAAAAATAAAAAAACCATGGGTGCCCTTTTTTGCAAGGGGGTGTAGCTTCTTTCTTGCGACTTCGTCTGCGTAGAATGATACATATAAAGCACTCTTGAATCACTCTATCTATTTAAAAAAAACCGCATCTAAATCCGTTGCGTAGGTAGTTTTAAAGATCTAAGCATACATAGGGACAGGCAGACAGCGGAAAGCGACTTAGTTTTGTAGGTACTGTGTGTTGATAAATTTACGCCAAGCTGAAATTGGCGATTGGAACGGGGACGAAGCCGCGGCCAACAGCTAGTTCTTTAATAAGGGCAGGCGCTCCCCTGGCAAGCTTCAGCGTCACCCCCCCCTATTACCATAATTACCTATTACCATTTGCTCGTTTGCCTTCCTATTCACATAAAAAAAAAAAAAAAAAAAAGCGCCTCAATCCTTCAGGTAGTACTTTGGCAACTCATGCTCTAAAGCAGTGGTTCCTGACTTTTTCAGTTCCGTTACGACCTGCTCGTAGCTACGAGCAAATTTTACCCCTCCCCATTTCGGGTAAAACACTTTCGCCGTTCGAGACAACAACCACGTGAAAAACCAATTTTACCCCGACGGGGTAATTACCTGCAGGTTAGGGGAACACGAGCTCTTAAAGCGTTACTCAGTGCAAGCATGAGTTCCAGTTTTGACCACCATCCCAGTTTAGTTTGTGGCGCTGCGCTCGCATGCTCGGCAAATACAAACATGGTTCATTACAAAAAACGTTGGCTACACTTTTAATTACCAACGAGTATGTTCTCACTCCTTATTGGTCAAACGGAAATAAGAATGAGCCAATTAAAAGCGTTGCAGGGATTTAATGTGCAAAAAGTTAAATAGGTATTTATTTAATTAGTTAAACGCTTATTAATAAACACGGAGTAATTACCGGTACAGAGCCTTTTGAACCTTCATATCTCAATAGTAAGCCATAAGCTTTCGGTGAAGGAAAAAAAAGCGACGGATAGCACTCCGGGTGTGCCGGCAGAAGTGAAAACAGCAGCTTAGATTTTAATATTGTAACCTCCATGATGCTCAAAACGCGTACCGTACTGGCCGCTTACAAAAAAAAAACGTACGCATATTGACAGACCTCTAACAATGCGCTGATGCCTTAGTACTTTTGCTCCACGACTCAACAAAAAAAACACTTGAAAAATAGAACGCGATTCATAAGCCCTTAGAGGATCTGATATCCTGGTACTTAAACTCTCCCTCCGTCTTACGCCTGACGTGAGTTTAACATTTTTTACCCATGCCAAAAAGTGTCCAACGCCGGGCGCTAAAGCAGTTTTCACTTCAAAAATGTAGGAAACCTGGATACATCTGCGAAGTTATGTAATGGCGTGTGTTAACTTAACACTGTTAGGTTTTTAATCCGCACTGGGCCCGGAAACTACAGTCTAAGCCCTCTCACTCTGAGAGGAAGCCTATGCCCAGTCCACCTGTGGGACGTAGTAAACTAACAAAAGAAACTAAAGAGACATTTTTTTTTTAATGCTGGTTTTAATCAATTTTAACCTAGTAAAGCGCTTACCAAAAAAACTGTCGTCTAGGGAAGTGCAAAATTTTATCGATACTTTACTCGAAAATGAATATAAAGCGTTATCGTAAAACCTCAACACGGTTGGTATTAATTTGTAGCACTGGCCACTTGCCGCTGCCGAAATGCCATAAAAATACAAGGGGATTTAGGAGCAATTCCATTTTACGGCTAAATAAGTATGGGAGCGGAAATGTGGCTTAAAGATTGACGTTTGTTTTTAAAGCAACCACTCAACAAACGTGGAGTATGATATTAGATAGAGCTACCTAAATAAAAAAAAACCCGACGAAGCCGAGGGTTACGTACAAATTCGGCAAGTGAATATCAATCCTGTGTTAGCACAGCCATGTCTCCGAAGCTAAATGTAGGCAATGTGAGGTTATTTTATATTGGTTATTTGCATAGATAGACAGACAAACATAAATAAAGTATTTTTAGACTTATTTCATTAGTCTTACCCACTTACTTGTCTTACTTAATTCATACCGAATTTCAAATTTCTAGCACGTCTATGTGATTTAATTCCGATTGAGTTTAGGTTCGCTCGGTGTCAATATACTAAAATTACAGCTAAAACCAGAACTGAGTAGGAATTGTATCACAATTAGTCATGGTAAGGCCCCTGCCCTCTCGAAATGAAAAAGGTAAAGGTAAAAATACTCGTCTTTCCAACTGCTCTTATTAAGCAGTATTGTTAGGGATTTATGTTCTTACTACGAGGGACTATAAAACTTGGGTCAGTACGATTTAGTTCAAGTCTGAGTACTAGCTCGTAAATTTAGCAGTTGGGTATTACGCCTCCCGACTAGGGCTGGCTGGTATCGATAATTATTTGTCGGTATCGATAGTTATTCTGGCCGCGACTTCGCCTGCGTATTATATATAAACCTTCCTCTCGAATCACTGTATCTATCAAAAAAACTGCATCAAAATCCGTTGCGTAGTTTTAAAGATCTAAGCATACATAGAGACAGACAGACAGTGGAAAGCGACTGTTTTTTACTATGTAGTGATATACATTGAAACTTTGTTGAATTTATTTCAGGTTACATAGATACGTAAATCACGTTTTTATCTCTTTGCTTAGTACCTTACGGCATAGTAAATGCTATTTTCAATATAAGTAAATGAATCATGACAGTTTAAATATGAAACTACCATGAGACTCAATCATAATTACAAAAACGGATAGCTCACGCATAAAAGCCGACGTGAGTTATCCGTTTTTGCAACTATGAATTATGACCGTATTTATAATGATTTAATTGTATGATTTTAAGTTGTTACATAAAATATGTGTCATTGCATTTTAAATATTATTTAGTTAAATTAATAATTATGACAGCTAGCTGTTACGTTCCAGTAAAATGTGCAGTTTATTGTTATGTATTTAGTTTTTATACCGACTGGACACGGGTCATTACGATGCTCGTTGTTATTCTAAATGAAAATTACTATATGCCCGTTTTCACAGACAAAGTTTCAGTGACGTCATACGCCGCTTTATAGCGACCGCTACTATTCTTCGATTTTTTTTTTATTTAGAAAGAAGGTAAACCATTTTGGCATGTCTTTTTAATGAAAAACAGTTTAAAAAAAAATAACAGCAAGTTTAAATTTAAAATCCCTGGAATATTGTCATTGTTTTGATATGGTTTTATTTTTGCCAGTTACTAGGTAATTTTTAAAAAGTAGTTTTCAATAAAAAGACATGCCAAAATTGGCATTGTTCATTTTTTTTTGTATGCTCTAATTCGAAAACCATTTGGAGGAAAACCATCAAATAACCGATTTATCTTGTCCGATTTCAAAAATACTTTACGATTGCAGATATTTTTGTAAAAGTACTTTTGACCTTTGTTTGATCTAACGACCGGGTTTTTAGTCAGAATCGGGCATTAAATGTTTGCCACAAAAATGGAAAAAAAAAGGTTTATCTACGCCACTACGGTATCTGTCACGCTGTCACTGTCACATCTAACTTAACCTGCAAACATTACAAATAAAAGCAAATTCAAAGTATAAAACTGTAACAAACAATGGATATTTATAAAAAAATGTTTTGTTCCGGGATGCAACAATGACTCGAACTGTAGCCCCAACAAAATCATTGTGAAAATCAGAGAAAATTTGCGGAACGAATGGTGTATGCAAGCTAATGTGGAATATTTCAATGTTTACACGATGTATTGTTGCGAAGACCACTTTAATGTAAGTAGGAGTCAGGAAAGATGTGCAGGGGTGAAACCAAAAAGCAAAAACAGCACGGAAAACAATAATAACACCAACGAACGGAAATAAATCGAACACGCGAATATTGTTATTGATTTTGACGTTAAATTCACACACACATTCACAGATCTATGACGTTGACAATGTTGACATATAGACAAAACCATAGACAAAACTGTTTTTTTTTATATTTCTGTACGAAGGCGATTGGGATCCTGTCTTAATTAACAAATTATCAAACAGCGAAAAAATATTTATTATTAATAAACAAACTACGTAGAAGCATAATATTCAAATTAGTTCCTTGAAATAGTCCATTATATCAAATAAAGGTGTTAAAAGCACAGCTTAAAAAAAATGAACAATGCCAATTGTTTACCTTCTTTCTAATGCAAAAAAAATCGATGTATAGCAAATGAAATGTAACTAGATTTTTTGGAACCGTAAATGCTCATTACTGCACACATTAGAATGTTATCGATACTTTTATCGATAACGGCACATCACAAATATTGTAGACCAATCTAGTGCGGTTTATTAGGTCTATTTTAACTTCTAGCTGAGTTGACACGACATCAAAGCATACGCCAGGCGTCTAGGTCATAAAGAACAATCTAGACAAAGGTATTCGTTCCTGTTTTTTTCGTATCATCGCAATTGCGACTTTGTTGCACGCTGATAAGGCTTAATTTTGCGAGAGAATGGCATGGAAGATTTTTTTTTTATTAACAGTACTTTTACAAAGGCTTCTTAAAATTGTTGCTGGCTACTTCATGAGGCCAGCGAGGGAATGGGTTAACATCTTAGGAATCATGGTATAGGCGATGCGGCTAGCAACCCATCACTATTTTGATTCCCCTTTCCATCTATACGCCTACAATCATACTAAACGTGGCCGTTAGGTCTTGTTACCTTAGGAAATGAAATGTTTTTTTTTTTATTTTTTTTTATTTATTTTTAGGATCCGTCTACTCCGTAAGGGATAAAGACGTGATTTATATGTATGTATGAAAGTGTTATAAAACTACTAGCTGTTGCCCGCGACTTCGTCTGCAAAGAATTCGTTTATAGCTATCCCGCGGGAATTTTCCGGGACAAAAAGTAGCCACAAGGCCACCTAAATCTACGTCGATTGGCTTCATATTAACTATCCAAGGGTGCGACCACACCGCCGCTTAAAAAACGGTGACGTTACGGAATCGCAACAAAATGTATGAAGAAACGGTGAGAAACGTGACGCATACGACACGTCACTGCGTATACGCGGCGGTTTGGTCGCACCCTAATTGTCACGAATTCACGAACGCACGTACGCGCGAGCGTACGTATACACTGATGAGTATATTTATTCATTGGAACATACAATTTTTTATCATCGACCATTATTTTGACAGATGTGATTTTAAAAATCGGCCCCCAGAATTGATTTATAAAATCAAGCGAATGCTAATTAACTAATTAAAGCACTTCCCAAATTGGGTTTCGTTCGGCGTAACCCTTAATCGGTATGAATAATTAGCGAAGGATAATAAAAAACCGCTTTTAGCCCGTCTCGCTGGACATGGAGGAACTATCCAGATAGAGTGGCAATACCGGCTGTGCTCTGCGACACATTACTTAATGATTTATTACTTACTTTACTACCATATTTATTATAGAAAGAAAGAAGAAAGAAAAAATGTTTATTTGTGACAATCACAAACAACAAATGAATAAACACTATTAAAACGACAGATAAATAAATTGACACAAAATGGTCCCAACTCAGCATTTGCTGGCCTTACAGCCATTGGTGATACATATATTGAAAAAAAAAAATATGTAAACACAGTTTTTGTACGATTGTTATACCTTTTTTTTTACATGGTGCTACTCACATTAGTACAATGTTGATTAAATGAGTTGTATTAAAACCGTGTTTAATAAAATTGTTATACAATGTAATGATTTTAACGAGTTTCAACAGTTTGTACAATTTCAATTGGTTTAAATGTCAAAGAATTGTACGTCTATATTTCTACTTCTGTTTAGTTGTATTTGAATTATTTTTGGAATATTTCAGCAGCTGGTTGGGCTACTTTAACTGAATGTTTTTTTAAGTTTTTTTTTTACTGAAATTTTCGAATATTCCCAAAATAGTTGCTTGCTTGAATTTCTAGCCAAATAGAATGCAGTAATCGCCAACAATTGTGGAACCTTTTTTGTTTAATTATATGACGTTTCGACTCTATTGGTTAGTTCCTCTATGCGCCATAAACCGCCGTCGGAGAAAGTGCCAATCGTTAAAACTAAGAAAATAAAAACAGTTCTGAATAGTAATAAGTTTGCGTAAGGGCTGGAATTGCTATTAAAGTTAATTTACAGTACCGTCGGATGGTACAGAGACTTATAATAAGTTACAGGCTAATTTCGGCTTCGTAGAGCGTTGTTTCACTCTAACTTACGTGACGCCAATTATATTGTCTCTTTCCAAAGACCGAATGCAATCTTTATAGCCGGGTACTGTATGCTTGCTCTGCGTCCTGTAGTAACTTTTCTATTTCCCGGGATAATATTCTCTATACTACTAATATTATAAATGCGGAAGTTTGTGAGGACGGATGGATGTGACGATGTGAGTGTGTATGTTTGTTCCTTCTTCACGCTGAAACGACTAGACGGATTTGGATAAAATTTGGAACGGAGATAGCTGGTAGGTGGGCGTTTTCAAAAAAAGTTGTTCAATTACTCAATTATTCAGAATTTGAAAATTATACGTTATTCCTACTTAGAATTGAGAGCTCTATTCATTCTAATAGGTGAAAAAGTGTCACGTTTTTTTTTTCGAGTCACTTACAGGTGGCGGCACGGAAGTCGAACGTGTACGCCCGCCCGCGACACCCGCACTCCCCCGCGACTCCCCCGCGATACCTTATTTTCGACTACCCCCATAGAATAGATAATAACAGGGTAGAACGGAATCTCTTTTGAACGCGTCCAAAACGCCGCCATTTATATACCTACTTCCCCTTCAGTCGTTACACCCCTCTCTCGTCCAGGCGTATTGCTAGGGTTGCTTACCTTTAAATATTATACTTACGTCTAAAGATAATATCACTAAAATATAAGTTTTTATTTACTTTAAAATCATTATTATATTCTAGTTTTACAAAATATGAAATTTATAAATCATTAGGTACGTACCTACATATTATAGTTCTAAGTAAGAAGTCATTACAAGTGCCATACCAAATGAAGCCATTTAAGATGATTTAAGTAAGTATTACTTACCGACAAAAATAAAATAAAATACATACATCACGTAAAACTAGTAGTAGTTTAAGTGCCAAACGCGCGTGCGGCGGCGCCGGCCGTGGCACCCTGACTGAGTCGCTCGCTTAGCGAGTACTGTAATATCGTGACCTTGTGTCCGGCCGGAGCGGAAGATTCCGTTCTACTGTTTTCTTACTTATTCTATGCTACCCCGCATCAACGGTCATCGCTAGACTTACGTGCCGGCACTTGTACGCGACCACTCCCAATTAATTTATATGGATGGTAGCGTAATGGAAACCAATCCCAAAAAGTGCTCGGCGCCGCTAAAGAAATCTCACTTCAAAAACTCTATGATGCTGAGACTCTTTGTCTATGTATTCTTTGAACCTAAAAGGCACAGTATCTGAATCACTATCAGTATCATTTATTCCATAACAAAATACATTGTGTCGGACATCAATATACACTACCATTACACTAGGGATTGCAATCCGGATAATCTGAAATAACCGGATAAATCCGGATTTTTGTCGCCTTTTATAAATTCGGATTTTTAGCATTAAAATCCGGTTTTTTCGGATTTCAATTACAGTTGACAAAGTTGACATTTAACCAGAATTTCCTATTGAATTTCGTTTTATTTCATTCATTCATGCGTTCGTTTCGTTCCCCGCCACGTGGCATATCTATCCCTCTCCCCTCCGCGCTTTGCTGGCTACCTCCTACCTAGCTTTTGATCTAGCTAGTCGGCCGGTCCGGTAGTACTGTACTGCAGACACAGCAGTACTGGACTGATTAAACGCGGATTATAAAGATTTTTGCAGTTTTATTTTATATATACATACATACATACATACATACATATCGTCACGCCTCTTTCCCACAGGGGTAGGCAGAGACTACTTTGTTCCACTTGCTACGATCCTGACATACCTCTTTCGCTTCATCCACATTCATCAATCTCTTCATACATGTCTCTTTATATATTCTTAGGGAAATTCTAAAAACAATAAAATTGAACACCATTAGGTTTTCAATAAACATGTAATTACATGAAAATTTCAACATATTAATAAAAATCCGAAAAACCGGATAATCCGGATTTGTACAAGTTGATAATTTTAAAATCCGGATTTGAGAAAAAAACGGATTTTGCAATCCCTAAACACAAAACACAGAAGGATGATATAGTTAAAGTAATAGTTAAATTAAGGAAACTGTCGCATGTTCCGTTCACTAATAAACACCGCACCCACTTACTATAACTACTTACTGCGAGACGGTTCCTCGAAAATAGTTAATAACTCAATACGCAAATGTTATTAGAATTCGAGCAATTCGAAAATGCTTCGTCGAATTGTTGCTGTTTGTTTTAGTTGGAAATTTAAAAATGGAATGTGTTGTTTTGTTTTGTTTGGGGTGGGGTCGAGTTTGGCAAACGGGTGGTAAAAATGTGAAATAGTGGCAAAAATTACCGGAATCTATGACTATATTCGAATAAAATTATTATTACTAAACTAATATTCATTAATTTTGAAAGGAACCAACTTTGAGACGTCTAGCTAGCTAGAAGTTTTTTTTTACATTAAATAGGCTTACGTTTGACCTCAATCCCGCCTGATGGAAGGCTCGCGATTGCGGCTGCGCAGAATTAAGGGCCCCTACACACTAGCGAGTTGTCGCGCGATTTGCTCGATATTAAAAAAAAAACTACAGTCGGTCCCAATCCCAACACGTTCGATATGAAGTAATGCGTTTGTCAAAATTGTTGGCATTTGACACTTTTTTTTTTTTTTTTTTTTTAATTTATTAAGAAACAAACAGTCATACATAATCAAGCGATGGTAATTAGATGTATAACAAATAGACCTATAGTTTCCTTAAAGAATAAGTTAAAGAAAACGTAGCCAATATGCAAAGCATTATAAATACATTAAATATAATAATATAACTTAAATTGTCACAAGGTCGAATAAGTAATCTCGACTGATTTGAGGTCAAATCAACTTGTTTTGTTTTCCAGAGATGTTCGAAATAAATGCCATAATATGAAAATAATAGTGTCAAATTCGATGTTGTTCTTTTAGGCTGGTCATAATATGGTATTTTTGAACACTTTCTATAGAGTTTATGATATGTCTTTAAAAAGCGAGCGTTCCTGTTTTTGAGCAACGCACCTGTAATTCCCCAAGTCTTGCAGGTGTCCCTGGGCGATGGTGATCACTTTCCATCAGGTGACCCGCCTGCTCGTTTGCCCCCTCTTATATATTTTAAACATGCTTGTAATAAATCTGGCGTTCTGCTTGCATAATCTGCCAAACGATCTGTGAGTCAAGAAATGCGAGTATGGAATGCAATCTCGACTCAAAATCTCGATCTCGATATCTCGAAGGTATTTTCGATTCTGCGAGATTCCCCATAAAGAAGACAATATCGTTTTAGCAATTTTTAATCCTGTGTACTATGAGCAACTATGTTTAAATAGATTAAAAAAAGTGTTCTTTTCTGGTTATTATTTTGGCAGTCCTAAGAAATCATTAATTACTGAACAAAAAATATGTACTTTCAATCAACTATTTAAACCGTTTCAGTGGTTCACAACATTTTTTTTAAGTTTAAAATTGTTGATGGTTTATAATCTTTGAATCGTAATATAATAAAAAATATATTCCTAATACAAACTATATATTTACTTGAATCTAGCGCTCCCAAATGAATACGCTTTGTCTTAAAAATACCGTCTTACTCATTTCAAAATTGTTGTTTCCTTTGGTGTAGGCTCTCTTACCATCAGACCTAAACAAAACCGTCACAATGCGAAATACGCACACATTGCTTTGTGAACTAATGAGACTATCCCTTCGAGGTAAACAATTACCTTTTTTGGCAACCACTGCTATAAGTTGGTAATTTTTCGGCTAATTAAAGACAACAAATAATTCCGAAACTAATCTAACCACGGCTTATTTGTGGGTCGTAAAACATCCAAAATTAACATTCGTTCTTCTAAATCAGCAGTTTTATGATCGCCAGCGACAATTTCGCGATTCTGCGAACTTCAGGATTATGTTAGGGTTTTTATTTGTTATCATAAAATTATAAAATTCGCCAAAGCTTCTTTGTCGGAGGTTTTTTTAATGGGAATATACTTGAATGACTTCCGTGTAATGTTTTCGATTAAAACAGTAATAATGTTGATATGCGGATTTGAGGAATTGCTTCTAAGCTGCTGTTTCTTCTGTCGGCACTCCCGGAGTGCTACCCGTGGCTTTTAAAAAACATTAACGTTATATTTTAAAAAGCGTTAGATATTATCGTTTTAATGTAAAATGCAACAAAGGATGACTTAGTATTATTGAAAATGAATACGTGAGATCGATACATTGATTATAGTCGTACTAAAACCCATAACATTCTCGCGTTTAGCCTCACGTTACCTGATTATTGTAAATCTTGAGGTTATTATTAAACATAAGTTAGCTGTTATTTGAGAAACATCGGCCAATATTACTAGTGGACAATCGGGGATTGTTGAAACATGGTAACACTGAATGCTATTGTAGCCGAGACCTAAGTGGAACAATGATTGTACTATATTAAGACACTATTTACACATTCTTGGAAAATCTGACGACTTGTTTGTGTTAGAGGTACGAGCTCGTCCAAAAATCATATGATCATATTTGGCCTTTGACACCCAAAGTCATATTTGGTGATTATAACGCTACCCTCTCCCCCCATTCAAGATCACGTGTATTTTTCGCACTTAGTATGAATAATTACTAATAATAAATTGTTATTAATTACTAGCTTCTGCCCGCGACTTCGTCTGCGTAGAATTTCCGGTATAAAAAGTAGCCTATGTTTTAATCTAGGGTACCAGCTATATTCTTTCCAAATTTCATCCAAATCCGTCCAGTCGTTTTAGCGTGAAGAAGGAACAAACATACACACTCACTCACTCACTCACTCACATCGTCACAACGTCACATCGTCACAAACTTTCGCATTTATAATATTAGTAGGATTTAACTAGTTAATTAAAAAAGCAGCAATAACTTGATTTATTTCGTTATTTTTTTACTTTGCTGCTGTGTAAAAATATTACACGTGAACTGCCCCCCCCCCCCCCCCCCCCCCATGAACGATCACATGATTTCTGGACGAGCTCTACTCTATAAAAGACGTCAATTCGGACCGGCTTTAATTAAGTTCATTTGAACTGAACAGCGATTACATTTTAATAATAATAATTTTTTTTTTTTTTTTTTTTTGTTTTTAAACAAGCTTTATCGTTGTTGTTGGCTGTACTTTTTCTTTTCTGTGCTTCATTGCATTGTCATCCATCTTGTATTTTTGTATACCATTCAAGTCGTTCAGTCAACTTTAAGTGACTTAAGATTTGACCTTAACAACACATTCAATACCTACAAATTTAATGAATGATGCAAGTCGACTATAAACTGTTTTTTCGCTGACTTTACTTACAAACTTACATTGTCATTCATCCTACATTTAAAATGTTTAATTAATCGGACCACCAGAACTGGGTCAAATTTTATATGCAAATTTCGAACATAATTCCTGAAAAGTTGGCGGTTTTATCATAATTTTAATTGGATAAACTAACATTGACATATTTTGTCGTTTTTTTTTCTTTTTTTGTTATACGATAAGTAAAATGGCCAGTTAGAACAACAAAAGATGCACAACCCAACCCGTACGCTCATGCAGATTCTCTACATAATGTAGTATTTATTGGATATTATTTTGTGTTACTATACAAAAACAAATTAACTTTAAGTAAAGCGTAACGAGCAATACCACTAGTTAATTTATAATAAGCGAACCGTATTTCACGGAAGAGTTAACTTGCGAATAATCCATAGTAAAAATGTTGACGACCCCTGCCCTGCATAACGCTTAGTGTAGCTCGTAAACTAAGGACATAACGGCAATAAAGGACTATTATTGCTACACCATAATAGTAAATTACCGACCGACTATATTGTATGTACCATTTACGTACAACGCAAAGTTGAATTTTGCGCAGCGATGATAAGACGCATTTTGCGATGCGTATAATTTTATCACTTAAATGTACGATGAAGTTAGAATTTACTATAATTGGTACAAATCTTACTGTGGATCTTAAATATAAATTTTAAAGGCACTTTTTTGACGTAACTTTCTATTTTTATTAACATTGCTGTTTGGGAACCATAAATATGTTGTTTACAACCATTTTCATTGTTAATAATTTTCTGTTTCAATATTGTAATCTGGCAACACTGATTGTCTGTGGCAATAACAGTAGCGAGGTGAGTCTAAACTCACGACAAATTATTGTTCTGCATTTATTACCTAGTTTGTGACTGCATCATAATGAACGTCATTATAATACTTAGGAATGTTAGTTTGCAAAACGACCGAAAGGGAATGTCATAATAAGAGAATAAGACCATACGAATGTTTTAATACCTAATTATAAAACTACGTTTAATTTCTTACACAAGTGCGATATTGAATCGACAGCTAGATGGACGATTATTATCGTCAAAAGTAAAAAAAAAATATCATCATGAGTCTATATTATGGGTCGCGTAGCTCGCGAATCTGCCGCGACCGCCGCGAGCAAAATATCTCGTGTACACTAGGGTTTTTGGTTACTGTACGTACGACAGATACGGTTACAGATCGCAGATGTATACCCGGCTTTAGAAGACACAGTCCATCGTTTCCATCACGTACCCTAACCTAACACCTAATAGACGACCGAATACCCTAGTGGTTAGAGAACCTGACTACGAAGCTTGAGATCCTGGGTTCGATCCCCGGTCGAGGCAAATAAATATGAAAAATACGAATGTTTTTTTTAAGTCTTGGATGTATGATATGTATTTATCTATATCAGTATGTCTATCCGTTGTCTAGCACTCATATTACAAGCTTTGCTTTGTTTGGGACTAGGTCAATGTCTCATTTGTCCCAAGATATAAAAAATACTAGTTCTAAATAAACGGAATTATTATTAACATTATTGGATTATTTCGTAGGTGTATGCAAATTTCCTCGGTATTTTTCTTTGCCGAAAAGCTCAAATATAACTCTATATAAAAAATGAAGCGCGAATGCGAGCCCGAGAACACACGAACTTTTGCTTGTAGTCTAAGAGCTAGCTACCGAATTCACTGAAAAAAATATTTAAGCAAACTACTTCGGCTATTTTATCAATAACCATAATTCGGTAAGGCTTTATTAAAGTTAATTTGATTTAACAAACAGGTTTACCTATAAAGAACAAAACATAACCAAAGACTTTGGTAAGATATTGCCTTAGTTATGTAGTCACTTTTTTTAAGTTACAGGCTGACGAAAGTTCGGTTTCATTTAGCAAATTATTTTTTTCAGTGAAATAGAAATAGGTACATACAATTTATAGAGCAACGAAATCCCTCTAGTTAATATGCCATACTATCATCATTAATTAATTCGAGCACCTGGCAAAATTCAGCGGGGGTTAGTATGGCATACTAACTAGAGGGATTTCGTTGCTCTATAAATTGTAATCTGCGCAGTCCTCAACTCTCTCTCTCTTGCTCTACGTTTGGCCGGTCGTTCTTTAAGGCTGCGAAGAATGGACCATTAAGGAAGACTCCGAAAGCGTCTTGAGGCTTTTGAAATGTGGACATACCGTCGAATGCTTCGGATAAAGTGGACGGATGGAGTCACAAACCTGGAGGTCCTAAGACGAATGGCGAAAGAACGGCTTGTTCGAACCATCAAGCAGCGCAAGGTTGCATATTTGGGTCATGTCACGCCATGATAGATACCAGTTGCTGCGCACCGTCATGATGGGGAAAATACAAGGGAAAAGGAAGGTGGGAAGAAGAAACTGTCTTGGCTAAGAAACATCAGAGAATGGACCGGTATAAAAACCATAGAGCAACTCTTTGCGCTGGCTATGGATGGGGATAAGTTAAAATTCATAAACGCTCTATAGCCTTCTGCTAACTTAGTAATCGTTTGTCCTTATCTGTCACTTTGACATTTACCTTTCACAGATAAGGACAAACGATTGCTAATTTAGTAGAAGCCTATAGTGTGTAAGGGGGTAAGAGTCTGACTGCCAACCTTCAGTGATGGAGAGGCACATGAAGAAGATGATAAATTGTATACCTATTTCGGTAGCTAGCTCTCCGGCTATTGATCAAACCACTAGGCTACTATGGCTTTATGTCACAGCAAAAATCAATAATCGATAATAAAGTACTTAATAAAGAATTATCCAGCCCACTGCACCTATAAAATGTAACAGATAATCTATTGAACCTCAAGCCATTATTCATAAGCTAAATTGAATACAGCTCGGTGGCGCTCTGACTCGATTTAAGTATATCCATTTCGGAATAGTTGCAAACTGGACTTTATCAACTTTATATTGGGTTCAAATTTGAATTGTAAAGCAAGAGGGTTAAGCGGTTTTATAACTGAAGCCTGAACGGCGTCTGCGCACATTTTAAGTGAGAAGGAACATAATGACGAACAATTTACTAAACGGTCTCACAATTATTATACTAGCTTCAGCCCGTGACGTTGCGTAGAATTAGCATTGGCATTTTTATCGCTATCCCGCGGGAACTAAGCAATTTTCCGGGATAAATATTACCCTATAACCTGGCCGGGGATTTTCTTGACAGATAAGTAGAGTTTGCATTAAAATCCGTTCAGCCGTTTTCACGTGATGCGCTCGCAAATATACAGACAAACGGATAAACAGACAAAAATTCTAAAAACTTGGAACGTGTTCTGTTATCGATTCTAAGTATCCCCAGCCAATTTTTTTTATACTTCTATGTACATACTTTCGACCCTCTTCAGCTTAATCATATGTATTGGAAAGTAATTAGGTGCAGTAGTTATGTAATTAAAACAGAACAATTAAAAATATTAAAAACCCCTATGCATTAATCGAGTGCTCAATCCGTAAATTAAAATCATATTTCAATTGCCAAAAATGCCTTACATCACTTTGGAAAAGAGCTAATATTCTTCAAATTACTGGATCGATTTTTACCAAACGTGGCTTAGAACCACCGCAAGGAAACTGGCTTTCGAATGAGCTAATAACCACCCTCTTTTTGCGTCGGTGGTTAAACAACTAATGCCACTGAGGCGTTTACCGGTAACTCACGTTTTGGCGACATCGGTTCTGATTGCAATCGGCGTACGCCACTTCCACCTTGATTAATTCCGCCTTACTAACCTATTGTAAGTAGTAGTCATTGACTTATCTTAAGTCAATGGTAGTAGTAGGTGCAGTGCACTAAAAAAGCTAAAAAGAGCAAACTTTACTTAATAAAATTGCATTTAGTTTTCGGAAAAATTGTAAAATTTACGACCGCCCGCGCAAGCATTGACTTTGAGGGTCTAAGTTTTTAACGCTGGCTTTTACGAGCTTTCGCATTGTTATTAGTTATACAATGACATAAAGTGCAAGTCCAACTTTTGACGGTAAAATCGAGGAAGTGAAATGCGCGGGCAGACAGCCTTAAAAAAAACTCGTAACTTGTCAAACGAAGTAGCACAAATATGTGGTTGGTGTCTTGCGGGAACTTAAATTTTACGGGGTAGTCGGAGCCTCGGATAACATGACGTAGAGTTGGGGAATTTCTGAAATAGGGTAAAATTCTTGTAAAATTACGTTTTTTTTCTCGGATTTTAGAAATGTTTGCATAGATCTACTCACAATCGATAGCACTAGCGATTCTATATAGGGGAAAAAAGTGTCCCAAGATCACTTTTGTTACTTTTCATACATTAATGTTTGAAGGTAGCAAAGACGACACAAATTTTTGTAGCAAAAACTGGGGACATTATTTTTACACCATTATAAATCAATTGATCAATTGATCCTGACCAAACCCATGCAAAAACTTCTAAAATCGGAGAAAAAAAACATAATAAACATAATTGTACCCTATTTCTGAAATTCCCCAAACACCACGTTTAGTGATGTAGTGTGTGTGTGTGTGTGTGTGTGTGTGTGTGTGTGTGTGAGAGAGAGAGAGAGAGAGACATCTATTTACACACATTCGATACACGTAGATTTAAAATGTGAAGAAATACAATATACTTAAGGATAGTACCGACATTGTGTAAAATGGGTTGTGGGTTGTGAGTGCATAGGTTAAATTAGAGAACACAGAAAAATCCGACAATTAAAGCTATGGCTGTATCGAACCCGGATCCTCGTCATTCTGTGATGCATGCGTTTTATCTACGCATACATAGGGACAGACAGGAAAGCGACTTTGTGTTATACTATACTCAGCGGCATATTTAGCGGAACACAAAAAAAAGTTAGCGAAAGCATACTGAATGCTTGACCAGAAAAAAATCAAAATAGTTTTACCTACACTTTTTTTGCGTTCCGCTAAATTAATATGCCGCTGAGTGTATGTTGTGATGTTGCGAAAGTTTGTGAGCGAGGATTAGAAGATGTGTATGTTGTCGTAACTGACTATACTTCATTTAATTTAGAATGAGAAACCACAATAACATTATATTGCGTCTGGCCAACTATTTCTTACCTAGCAAATAGTACATGGCAATAGTAAAGCAGCCGCAAAATAAAATTGTTTTTATGTCACTTTATTTGCGTGTCGTCAATTGTTACTCTAGTACAAATTGTAAAGAGATTACAGTTCACGAGCCGCAATACAATGTTGTTGTGGTTTCTCATTCTAAATTAAATGAAGTATAGAGTCGCAACGTTAATAATTATTGCAGAATATACCAGCAACATCAGTTCTTAAGTATATTTCTACGCATACAAAGCCGCGGGCAGACTAGTAGTCTATATTCAAACAAGCATCTCGAAACCGTCCTCAATAGTTCTATGTTTTATCCCCGGTGTTATCCAAATTGATTCTTAACCTAGAACTCATAGACTACTATTTTGTTTGCCACAATGAAATGCAAATAGTAATTTATGTCGTGTGGTCGTGGCTTGTTGCGGGGGACAATTGCAGACGGTTTAAAAGCCAGAGCCAGACTCAAAAAAGGAATTGACAACATTTCATATTTCTGAGCCTATAATTTTAATGGTTCTCTGTATTTTGTTTGAAAAGATGAACATGCTAACAGTTTAATTTTTTCGCTAGGGCTTGTATTTAATTTATAATTAATTTATTAATTTGTGCTTATTCTAAAAGGGCGTAACTCCGATACTATCAGCCCATGGTGGGGCAGTACTGCGACAGATCACAGGGGGGATAGTTTTTCCGGAACTCTGGAAGAGCTTGGCCTCAATGTGCTCAATCACGGGGAAACTCCAACCTTCGACACGATCAGGGGGGGGAAGCGCTACTCTAGTCATGTGGATGTGACAGCCTGCTCCACAAACCTGCTGAACTTGGTGGACGACTGGAAGGTAGAAGAGGGACTGACAAGCTCGGACCATAACGGCATAACATTTAAGCTTTCACTCAAGCCTAGTAGGGGTACACAGGTAAATAGAACTACAAGAAAATTTAATACAAAAAAGGCAAATTGGGCTGAATTTCATGAGAAATTCACCCAATTTACAATAGAACATAACTTGAACACGGAAGAAATAACAAAAATTAATAATATAGATCAATTAGAAAAAGCAATAGAAACATACACAAAAATAATAGAGAATACCTGTAATATATCAATGCCAAAAAAGAAAAGTAGTGAAAGAATCTCTATGCCGTGGTGGTCCGAGAGGTTAGCGGTGCTGAAGAGTGAAGTCGCCACCAGACGACGCAGAATAAAGTGGGCAGCGCCGATACGTCGTGAGAAGGTTGTCGAGGAGTACTTGCAGCACAAGGAGCTTTACGAGGCGGAGGCGGCCAAAGCTCAGATAGACTCCTGGAAAGACTTTTGCCAGAAACAGGACAGGGAAGGGGTGTGGGTAGCTGTGGTAGTTTTGGTAAAATTAGGACAAATTTTTAATTAATTTTTATTTTTTATCATAAGCGATATTAAAATTATATAAACATATTACAGTGATCAGGAGGCAAAATGCTTTCGAACCACATATACATTTTCAGGTGTTATAAAAATGGAATGTTGTCAATTAGACTTTGTTTCATACAAGCTATTAATCTTGGCAACATCTGGCAGTGTTACCAGTTTTTATTTAACATAACCTTTTTAATAAGCCTTTAAGGAGGTTCCCGGCGCTTTTTGAGAAAAACAAAACTATATACCAGTGTTAGCAGAGCCCTGCTCCAAAGGAAAATTGTACACAGCGTGCGGTCACTTTATATTGGTCATAGATACATTATTCTGGTTTTTAGTATTTGTTGTTATAGCGCCACCAGAAATACATCATAGAATATTTCAAGCGTGTTCCTGTTGTCGCTATTAATATCGAGCAAAAACCGCAAAAAACACGTTTATGGTATAGGAGCCCCCCTTAAATATTAATTTTATTCTGTTTTTAGTATTTGTTGTTATAGCGGCAATAGAAATACATAAACTGTAAAAAATTCAACTGTCTAGCTATCACGGCTCAAAAGACATGAGATACAGCCTGGTGACAGACGGACGGACGTACAGCGAAGTCTTAGTAGGTAATAGGGTTCTGTTTTTACCCTTTGGGTACGGAACCCTAAAAATAAGTAAGTATCAGTACAGACGGACAACAAAACCCTAAAATTCTTCCCAATAAGAAACACAAAAACATAAAAAAAATCTAACCCAAAAAACTATAAAATAAACGGTTATTAGCCAAACGTCAAGGAACGGGCGGCTGGAAGAACATTAGTGCGGGGAGCGCCTTCATCGTGACCGCATTCACCCCTGAAAAAGATCATCCGATTAGAGTGAAACTAGTCGGATAGGTAGTCCTCGACTTATGTAGGTACTGGCGACCCGCCCCGGCTTCGCACGGGTGCAATGTAGTTAGTTTTGAACAAACATTTTGTATGATTACCTGTCTGTCTATACATGTTTAAATATCAAATAACAATTTTTTGTTTATTGAATATTAGAATTTATAATTAGAAACCTTTTTTTGGTGTCTTTCAAAAGAGAATAAATGTCTTGTTTCTTTCTTTCTTTATCTGAAATTGGAATTGAAATTTTCGAATTCTGTTTCAAAATAGTTCAGTATGCTTAGTGTAGGTTTTCGGTAACAAAATACGTCTCGAATGCGTTTGCGTTAAAATGTCAAATACTATGGGAACAGTTTGTTGCCGTTTCGATCCGCAAGTGGCGCTGCCAATTTTTCCATAGTAATTGAGACGTTTACGTGAACGCGTTCGAGGCGTTTTTATATGCGAAAACTAACACTAGAGACTCAGGGTTCCGATTTGAACGCACATACAAACGTCGAAATTAAAATATTTTTTGAAATCGTTTGAAAATACTCAAGTATACAGGATTATTTACTATAAATATTGGAAAAACAAAATCGGGAATCTGTGTCTACTCTGATCGCAGAGGCTTGATAATTACCTACTTACTTACTTTATACGTTTAAGATTTTAGAACAAGATAACACTTGCAGACCATGTTGCCTTCAATACTTAAATTAAATGTTCGAACATTTAACCAATACAGTTTCAAAGCCCTACTAATATTATAAATGCGGTAGTAAACTCTGTCTGTCTTTTACGCTTTCACCCCTAAACCACTGAACCGATATGAAGTAGGCCGAATTATGATGATGTGATTACTGGACGAGCCCATAGTGAATCAATACTCACTTGGTTTTTGTTATAAAAAGTGTAGTTACAATGGTTTTGCTTCAAATCACTACATACTATAAAACAAAGTCGCTTTCTGTGTCCCTATGTCCCTATGTCCCTATGTATGCTTAAATCTTTAAAACTACGCAATAGATTTTGATGCGGTTTTTTTAATAGATAGGGTGAATCAAGAGTAAGGTTTATATTATGTATAATACATGCATAATATACCGTGCGAAGCCGGGGCGGGTCGCTAGTATGGAATAAATTAAACACTTTATTTGTGGGATTGGTACGTTATTAGCGACAAATAGTTAATTAGTTTCAGAATTGCATGTACATATTATTATATTACCGCTCTGTTCATTACTTCTTAAGGCGACTTGTGCCTTCAAATACTGTAAGGGTGCGACCACACCGCCGCTTTAAAAACGGTGACGTTACGGAATCGCAACAAAATGTATGAAGAAACGGTGAGAAAACGTGACGCGTACGACACGTCACTGCGTATACGCGGCGGTTTGGTCGCACCCTAAATTAGGTACTTTCTTAAACGGCTGAGCCAAAAATTTTGAAAAAAATATATAATATGAATTATCAACTCTTATACAACATTTGCAACGCAGGTCGTTTAGGTAAAATTTCGGTATTTAAATAAAGTTCAACCGACAGGTGTTTTTTGGCTTGCATTCCCTACTGCTCCTAAACGGTAACGACTTATGAAAATATTTAAATGTTAACAAATAAAGAATCCGATGTACTTTAAACACAACGTAGCATTTGTAAATCAATAGACTTTCTCATCACTAATAACAACAGAAACACCGAAAATTTGCAAAAGTGTGTGATTTTCTTTACTCCTCACACGCAAAGAAAAAGACAAAGACAACATTTTGAAGACACTAGTCGCCTTAAGCCTGAACTTAAGATAGATATACATATGAAATACAATTAATACTACTAATATTATAAATGCAAAAGTTTGTGACGATGGGAGTTAGTGTGTATGTTTCTTCCTTCATCACGCTGAAACGACTGGACGGATTTATATACGATTTGGAACGAGGATAGCTGGTACCTCAGATTAAAACATAGGCTACGTTTTATCTCGGAAAACTGCATAGTTCCGGCGGGATAGCGATAAACATGTCAAAGGTCGTAGCTGCCTAGAGTCGCAACGTAAATAATTATTGCAAAAAATACTCGTAACTATCAACATCAGTACTTCAATCTAATTTTACGTGGACGAAGTCACGGGCTGAAGCTAGTTTTTAATAAAAACCAAAAAACAAAATATGTGTTTGTGTCATGTAGACGATAAAGGAAAAACAATTGGGAAAAAAAATATGTTAGTATGGTGTAAGTCGATAAAGACTGATGTGTTGCCACAATTACATAGCTCTTATTACCACTCTAATTAGTTATTTCCTCTATGGCACAAATAGACATAAAACATGGACTAATTAGAATGGAAATGGAACCAATTGTTTTTCCTTTAATTGATTGAATCAGGGTTCGTTGCGGTGGTCCTTATCGATGAACAGAACCAATGTTCGTGCAGTGGAGGGTTCTTTTATTTATTTTTTAAATATTAACTTTTAACCGACGCAAAAGAGTTTTATAAGTTTGCCCCCTGTTTTAGTACATTTGTCTGTCTGTGGCACCATAGCTCTTAAACAGAACCGATTTGGGTGCCGTTATTTTAAGTTTCCCTCGGCTCCGCGCAGAATACGCTTATCGCTATCCCGCGGGAACTATGCGATTTTCCGGAATAAAAACTATCCCATGTCCATCCTGGGGATTAAAACTATCTGTGTACCAGTCATTAAAATCGGGTACGTGGTTTAGACGTGAAAGCGTAACAGACAGTAACTTTCCCATTTATAATATTAGTAGGGAATATGGATTCAAGTGAGCAAAGCCGCGGGAAAAGCTAGTAATGCATTCTATATTTGATTGCCACGTCAAATTGACGTCAGTATAACTTCGTCACGCAATAACTGCCTAAGATTGCGAAGCAAGAGCCAGTGACGGATTACAATTTTTTTTTTTATTAATTGATTATTTTCCATACTCTAATCCTGCCGCCAAGCTGTGCTTTTGCTGCTGTGTTCCGGCGTGGAGAGTGAAGCCAGTGAAATTACTGGCATAATGTTAGGAAACTATCTATCTAGAGATGGTGCGTATTTACGTTACCAGGTTTTGATACCAGGTATTTCCTTGCAAGTATACTAACCAGGTACCGACCCGATATACTTACAAGACTTGAAAGTATTTTTTTATTAAAGTATACTGTCCCTTCAAAGTAAGTACTACTACGTCAAACTCGAACATCGAACGAATCGAATGTAATTTGTTGGACATCAAAATGCAAAATTATATCTTATTTTCATACACATAAGGTTCAGATTGTACTTATACGTGAAATAAAATACTTTCAAAGTATTTTACGTCTTGATTGGAATATTTTAACAAGGTTTAAACTTGCAATGAAGCAAGTATTCGACTCGTTGCGTTGGACAAAAAATACTTTGAAAGTATTTTGATACCTGGTTTCTGCACCTGGTATGAGAAGGTGGACGTATTTTTAAGCCTATGTTTTAATCTGGACTACCAGTTATCTCTGTTCCAAATTTTATCCAAATCCGTCCAGTCGTTTAAGCGTGAAGAAGGAACAGGTTTGTCGGCTGAACATATTTCTCTCTCCCTCTGTGTGTGTCTCGCTCTCAAAATATTGGCGCTGAACCACGGATTTCGAGCGGGAAAAGTGCCTACATTTTAAATTATCGTTTGGTCTGCTTGCAAAAGCGGGTCAATGTTTTTTATTTTTTTTATTTAGACTATGTTGACCTCGCTAGGGACACCGGGACAGACTGCCTGGAATCGGGACTTATGGTCACGTTAGTAAAAGTTCCCACGCCGGCCACTAATGGGCCGGCTTGGTGGTATGTAGCATACAAACAATAATTTCAATTTAACATCCTACTAATATTATAAATGCGAAAGTTGTGACGATGTGAGTGAGTGTGTATGTTTGTTCCTTCTTCACGCTAAAACGACTGGACGGATTTGGATAAAATTTGGAACGAAGATAGCTGGTACCCTAGATTAAAACATAGGCTACATTTTATCCCGAAAAATTGTGTAGTTCCCGCGGGATAGCGATAAACATATCAATTGCTAATTCTACGCGGACGAAGTCGCGGGCAGAAGCTAGCGTCTAATAAGGTGAGGTAGCGTCCGAAAGTCAAAATGACTATTAACGTCTATATAGGATATATAAACTTTGCATACAACCTATAAACTAAGTTAATGTATCTTTAGGATAACGTATGGAGCGGCGCGATCGTTTGTCGACCAAGCTCCTTAAATTAAATAATTATAAATGACTATAATTATAATTGACTATGGAAGAGATCCCTTTTAAGGGATAAGTTCGCCTTTGTACATCTATTTGTCTCATTATCTGTAAAATTAATGTGTTTTATGTACAATAAAGAGTTATACATACATACATACATACTATTCCCCTTATTCATAAGCGCTCTATAAGTTTCTACTAACTTAGCAATCGTTTGTCCTTATCTGTGAAAGGTAAATGTCACAGTGACAGATAAGGACAAACGATTGCTAATTTAGAAGCCTATAGAGCGTTTATGAATAATTGTGTATGACGTGATGTATGAAAGCCCTCTTTGAAATGTAAAAACGTTCATAAGTTTCTGTTATAAAATACTAGGTGTTGCCAGCGACTTCGTCTGCAAAGAATTCGTTTATCACTATCCCGCGGGAACTACGCAATTTTCCGGGATAAAAAGTAGCCTATGTGCTATTCCAGACTTTTCTCTATCTGTGTGCCGAATTTCATCCAGATCCGTTGGGCCGTTCTGGCGTGATTGAGTAACAAACAAACATCCATCCATCCATCCATACTTTCGCATTTATAATATTAGAGATTTTTTAATTTTATAAAATATTTTTTTAATAGTAACATTGCTGAGTTGTCATCGATCCTGTACGGTCAACAACGTTAATTGTTGAGCCACTATTGGAACGCTGTCATATTGACATTGCGGTTTAGCAAGGTGTTTTAAACACTAACAAGCAATCATCACTAAGACAAAGTTCCATGTATGCTCAACAATATTATTAAAGCAAATATATACTAATACGTAATACCAAATTTTAAGTCAAATCAAATTTTACTTCCCACAAACATTTTGTAGAAGTTTGTAATTTTTTTTAATACTTATACTTAGTAAAGATTTCCATATTTAAGTTGCTATTTTGTCATCTTTTTTTATCCACTTTAACACTGGCATCTTAAACTTAGCTTTTTACTTTAACTCGCCGCTCAAAAAAAGACAAGAAAATTACAGAAACAAAACACGCACGACATTTAAAAATAAGTACTAAACACGTCAAAAAGAACACCGTACACTTACAGTAATATTTAAACCTAATAATAGTACTTTATACCGCCTGAGTCCGTCCCGCGCAACAGGTTTGCAACTTTGTTGCGCCCGCGCATTTAATTACTTTATTGGTTCTTTTTCTTTGCAACGGCACGATCCGGTTTACTATAGTACGGTTATCGGGCATTGGTCTATTGGAATTTAAAAAATCGAGGTGAAGGCCGTCGTGTGCGTCACAATGTAGTTATTAGTCGTGGGATCGTAAGACAATATACGAGATCTCTCAGAATCCATAAGAAGATCTCTAATAAGTTGAAATCTTATTTAAAATTAAGACCATTTTATACCCTTGACGAATATTTTGCTAAAATATTTGACTAATTCATGCAAAATGCTTACTTCGTCTACTATTAGGTATCTACTACATTTAACTCGTCACAATATTGTCGATGTACTTTATTTGTAAATTAGGTATAAGTGTATCTCCTTTGACATATTACAAAATTTGTCATTTTTAATAATTTTTTATTTTTAATAATATTCATGAGAAATTAACTCGGAATGTTTCAGCACGCTGTCTTAGTTTGACTGTAATATATACCTTTGTATAGTATTTTATGCAACCGTTACTAAATGGGGGTCATTAAAACACGAGTGTTTTAAGGCCTAATTATGTACAGTTGCATAATTACATTACTTTATCTACACACACTTTAGCCACTAGAACTACTAATGATGAACAACAAGAACTAATAATGATGAATTATAGTCAATAGATAATACGGAATCTCCGACTAAATGAAGAGTAAAGAAGCGGTTGGGCACAGGCCTCCTCTCATAAAAAAAGGCTTGGGCTATAGTTCCTTTTCTACTTTATATTCGTTAATTCTAAAGAGCAAAGAAATAGCTAAACAATTTTTAACCTACTTAAGCAACATAAGCAATTCTAATAACACTCCAAGAAGTATATTCAATTTAAGTTGTAATGGCTACCTAAAAACAACCGAATTGGGAACTAACATTTTTGCTCTTTCGTTGTCCATAGCGACCCGAGGCAACATGCCCGTCTCCATTAAACGCACGCCTCAGACTGAAGCGCCTTTGAGCACTCCAAAAAGACCGATAAAATAATGGCTCAGCTCGAGGCGCCGAATTTGCCTCGGGTCGCGGCACAGCCTCGGAGCGAGGCAGCCGCTCAGTCCGAGGCTGCCTCAAGTGGATACGCGGCTTTTGAAGTCGGTTAAAAATGTATAGTTTGCAGGTATCGAAACATGTTGACCACTGCGCCGTTTACTTCGCAACGAGCCAAGTCTCACGAACCTGACTGTATTAACTTTGGAATCGTTCGTAAACGGGGAGCCGGTAAAAAAAATGGCCAAGTGCGAATCGGACCCGTACAGTCGAGTTCTCCAATACAGTCAACCGACCTATAGACCTTATTTTCAGTTACATAAAGTAAGTTAAGGTATTTTTATTCTTACCTGTCCTATTTGGTAAACAAAATTCTAACCTCATTGTGTAAATTTTTGTAAAGAATAAGGTGTATTATGTTATCATCTAACTAATATTATAAATGCGAAAGTATGGATGGATGGATGTATGGATGGATGGATGTATGGATGGATGGATAGATGTTTGTTTGTTACTCAATCACGCCAGAACGGCCCAACGGATCCGGATGAAATTCGGCACATAGATAGAGAAAACTCTGGAATAGCACATAGGCTACTTTTTATCCCGGAAAATTGCGTAGTTTCCGCGGGATAGCGATAAACGAATTCTTTGCAGACGAAGTCGCTGGCAACAGCTAGTTATCAAATAAAGCTGAGGCAATATTTTGTACATAATTTTGCTGATATTTTATCTCCAGTTCCTTTATTTACGATGAAATAGTAAAAAAATAACAAAAACGCGACGTTTTGAGGTTAGAATTTTGTTTACCAAATAGAACAGGTCAGAATGAAAATACCTTAGATGATTTAGTTAGACTATAAACGACAGGAATTACAATTGCCATTATTAAGATAATAGCAAAGAAAATAACACGTTACTTAGTTTGATCCTGGTATTTTTTAAGTTCGCTTATTTTTATTGTTCGTTGTTTTGTTACACGTATAGCGGCTACCGATTACGGTTCGAATAATACAGTTCTCGAAGAAACAGACAGGTGGGTTGGTAGACAAATTGACAGACGGACGGATGGTTTATTGGTTGAAGAAACTGACTGCGACACTTACGGTCTCGGGTTCGATCTTGGGCCAAGGCAGATATTGTATGTGAAATAAAAGTCGTGTTTGGAGCCTTATTGATACCCGTTTCAACTTTAGGGTATGGAACCCTATTTCCGTACTACGAATGTGAGTGTGTTTATGTCTATACGCGGCTAAACTACTGAACGCTGGTGCCTGACCTCCCTTGGGGCACAATGGCCGTGGTAAAAAAGGCAGACGCAATGTTTAAAGGGTTTAAAGGGCTGTGCAAACGCAGAAACAAGGTGAATTTGAACCTTCAGTTAAAAAAGTCTAACTAAATATTTTATTGAATCAGGCGTTGCTTTTTTGCGTACTTGGGTCGGCCGAGCGGGCGTAGACCAGTTGGCCGCCCTAGGTACCGTTGGGGCGACTTGGTCCAAAGGGATCTCTCGGATCTCGGGGCCGATGGCTGGCGAGAGCTGGCCCAGGATCGCAAGGCGTGGAGAAGTCTGGTGTCGGAGGCCAAGATCCACTTCGGGTCACTGCGCCCAGCCAGTAAGTAAGTAGTAAGGCGTTACTTTGCGGAGGTCCATTTCAATGAACACAAAATATTTACCTTGCTACTCCGCTACTTACGTGCAAGATAACCAAGCCTGTGCGAAATATATACGTTTTGCATGCAAGCCCTCCCACCACTACTGCCACACAAAACGCACACAAATCCCACAAACTTAATTAATCCTATCAGCACACAAACACTGACGCGCGTTTCGATCCCTCTACGGGATCATTCTTAGTGTTTGTGTGGTGTTAGGATTAATTAAGTTTGTGGGATTTGTGTGCGTTTTGTGTGGCAGTAGTGGTGGGAGGGCTTGCATGCAAAACGTATATGTCGGATAATGAACATTGGTTCATACAGGAGCTTCGTTGTGAATCCATCCAGATTGGCAATAGTACATGTGAAACGCCAGTGTTGCCATATGCGGCGCGCTAGACAGGGTCTGAGGTTGTTGCGCGGGAAAACGACTGTCATTTGTTAGTATAAAAAGAAATGGACGCGCAGGAAGTGACCTCGGGAACTGTCCCGCGTTTCTTAATTGAAAACTAGGCTTGCATGCATGCAAAACGTATATATTTCGCACAGGCTTGGTTATCTTGCACGTAAGTAGCGGAATAGCAAGGTAAATATTTTGTGTTCATTTAAGTCTAACTAAAACTTCACTTAAAGTTGAAAGTGTTGAAACAAACCATTTAGTGCTCATGATAATGCAAATTTTCCGAGTGTAGTTAAATTTTTGAAATATTAAATAAATAAATATTTTGGGACAATGACACCAATTGACCTAGCCCCAAACTAAGCAAAGCTTGTGATATGGGCGCTAGACAACGGATAAACATACTTATATAGATAAATACATACTTAAATACATTTTAACATCCAAGACTCGAGAACATTCGTGTTTTCATACAAATATCTGCCCCGACCGGGGATCGAACCCGGGACCTCAAGCTTCATAGTTAGGTTCTCTAACCACTAGGCCATTCGGTTCGTCAATATTATCTTTAAGCTGACTGTACATTTTGTTGACTGTACTTTTAATGTCATCATACATGGTGTATACCAAATTTCAAGCCAATTGAGTCAAATTTGTCTTGTAAGATTTGACCCAAAAAACAGACATTGCAAGATAAATTGAAGCTTGTAGAAAATATATTGATTTTCATAGCTTGTCAGGCTCTAAAATCACTGATTGCAATTTATCTTCTCATACATAATATTGCCTGCAACTAACTGACTGTATCGAGATTATTTTCCAATCCTAATAACAAACAAACTATACCAACGTATTCCTGTTAGACGATAGGAAACCTTATAACCAATGGTTACGATTCCCATTTGAATGTCCAACTCTTAATGCTATTACGTTTTGTATTTCACTCTTCTATATCACGCGCACATCAACTGTAAGTCAAACACTATAAAACGACATAAGTAAGACATGATCTTATAAAAAGATTTAACTTTGCCTTAAATGTGTAAGTATTATATTGATTGCTTAGATTAAGAGATTTTTTGACGCGTTGGAGAGAATAGACATGACTCGATAAGGCACTAGCCTAATGAATCAGAACTTGGTATAGAACAGAAATGGAATGGAATCCTTTGAATTATGAATATTTTTTCATACATACTCAACAAATTGATAGTCATTCTTATCAATTTTTCTTTGCTCCCAGATTAGCATGTGTCTCTTCCTAGAACGAACAATAAGAAAAATATTGATTGATTATCTTGCGCACGACTCGGCTCTCGCGCTCCCTCGTGCTAGTACCTATGTTGATATAGGGATTGAAAACGTAAACAATACCATGTTTCAGAGGCATTCGGAAATATGTTCAGAGGCCTTACCATGATCTCTTAATTCCGACTCAGTTCAGGTTCCAGTTGTCATTTTTAGTATGTACAGCTTACGGCAAACTTCTTGAGCAAGAGCGACGTGGAAGGGGTAAGTTCGCGAATGTACTTTTATACCAAAGGGACGCTAAATTCACTACTGATTAGTGTCCGACCGAAGTTTCGGTTTCGGTTTCGGCCAATTTCGGCCAAAAAAGTGATTTCGGCCGAAGTTTCGGTTTCGGCCAGAATCCGGCCGAAACCTTCGGCCGGGCCGAAATCACTTCGCGGCCTCTCGCGGCTCTCGCATCGGGAGCGCTCGCTCGGCCGGGTATGTATAGGTAATACATCGGCGGCCGGCCCAGCTGGGACCAGCGACAGTAGTATGCATGCAGGTTCTTTTATTTTGTTTAACAAAAATAGTAACTGTTCTCATATAAGAAATCCTTTTAATAACCTTTTAATTACGATTTGTACAGTAATTTTGAATATATTGTTTGATATGATACGTCTTCAAAAATTTCGGTTTCGGTTTCGGCCGAAATCGGAAAAAACCGAATATTCGGTTTCGGTTTCGGTTTCGGCTAAAAATGTGTTTCGGACGGACACTACTTCTGATTCAAGGTCAGGCTTCAGATGTTTGCCGGCAACTGTATGCATCTGACAGCAAGCGTAAACTGAATCGCATTAAGACGTCATGGTAACCCGCCTGAAAGTCGCAATGGCTGTAGCTCACAGATCACAGACACAAGTTTAGATTTTCGAGATACCTATTCGTATCGCATCGGTGGGCAAAGCAATACTGCAAAAACACTTCACGACGGCTCGCTTTCGCCCGGATAATGTTAAAAATCTCGAGTTTAATTGATCTTAGACAAATAGTGAAATTGTTTCACAATCATTTGCAAAGAAATCCGCGTCATTTTACTACTTCGTATGTCCGAGTTGCAGTTTAAATTATAACAATACTTAAATAAAACATTAAAAAAGCCCCCCGCTAAAACTGCTGGAGCGATTTTTATCAAACATGGCTAAGAACCGCGGCAAGAAAACTGGCATTCGAATAAAAAAAAAGTCATCATCATGTCAAATATAAAACGACGCGGTTGGCCTAGTTGGTAGTGACCCTGCCTGCGAAGCAAGCGTCCCGGGTTCGAATCCTGGTAAGGGCATATATTTGTGTGATGAGCACGAATATTTGTTCCTGAGTTATGGATGTTTCTGTTTATATAAGTATGTATTTCTGTATATAAGTATGTATATCGTTGTCTAGTACCCATAACACAAGCCTTACTAGCGCTTACTTTGGGACTAGGTCAATTTGTGTGAATTGTTCCCAAATATTATTATTATTATTATTATAAATATAACTCCCCTCTTTTTGTATCGGGGGTTAAAAATAAAACGCAAACATCTCGGACGGATTGCATTAACAAGGCAAACTTGTAAACTAAACCACAGTATTAAGCCTGTACCGGTTTATTTTGTAAATGGTACTGGACACCAAAAAAATCCTACTAATATCCTACTAATATTATAAATGCGAAAGTTTGTGAGTGACGATGTGATTGAGTGTGTATGTTTGTTTCCTTTTTTACGCTAAAACGACTGGTACCCTAGATTAAAACATAGGCTACTTTTTATGCCGGAAAATTGTATAGTTCCCGCGGATAGCGATAAACAAATCAATTACTAATTCTACGCGGACGAAGTCGCGGGCAGAAGCTAGTATTTCTATATTTATTAGCAAAAATTTACAACTTCACAGTAATAACTAATGCACTCCATGTCCTAAATCAAATCTATATCTGGTTTTATACCGCCCGCACGCAAAGCATTTTCAGGACTCCTAAGGGCCTATTTCACCACTATCTGTTAAGTTCGAGTCATCCTAAATGTCAGTTATTACTACGAAACAGACAGAGACGTCGTCATAGATAAGTAGATAACTAACACTGAAAATAACTGGAACTTATCAGAGAGTAAGAGAGAGAGAGAGAGAGAGAAACATTTATGAAATGAAATGAAATGAAATTGAAATGATTATTGTTTATTCGTCATCATAGGTATTTGAAAAAATGTTAGTAAAAGTATTGAGGTAACATCTATGATCTGCCTTTTTGGCGTACGAATTGTTAGTGAGTTTAGTCACGATTTTTTTCAGTTACTTATTAATTAGTTATTGATAATAATATTGATAGATTATATTACAGCGTAAGTCAAAAAGAAAAAAAAAACCATGCATTATTCTATTCATTGTACAATTCAATTATAAATGTATAGTAGCGTCATTTAAATAGACTATAACATTATAATAAGATTTTCACATAGTACTAATTTAAAAAGCATACATTTAAACTTATGAATATTAGTATTTTGCCTGCTTTTACTGACATACAACACTGGTTTCCTATGTCGTAGGCTTTCCCGTACTGCTTTTTTCATGCGAAACATATCAGAGTTACACTTAACAAATACACAACACTCAAAAATGTATTTATTTACACACATTCGATACCCTTAGATTTAAAACATGAAGAAATACAATATACTCAAGGATAGTACCGATATGGTGTAGAATGGGCCCCACTCAGCATAATGAGGCGGCAAGCCGCAACGCTGTTTTCCAGTGGGCCCCAGATAAAATTAAAAACTAAACACATAATCAAACACACACACACTGCTGACAAATATACGGAAGTATGTATGGTGAAACAGGCGCTAATATCTTTTACATTTGACTTAGTACCAGAAAAACTGGTACATTCATCACCTCACTACGAAGTCGTTTTAGTTTGCATACCTAACGAACGTGCGAAAGATTTACGATTTAAATTTTTATTTTATTTTCGTCACGCAATGTATTAGTGATCAATCCATCAATTGGCGGCATCTCCGGGACATTAATGGTCTAATGCTTTGGCCGGAGTTCAGATAGGGTGCCACACCCACCTGATCAGCGAAAGATCAAGCGACTGCTCTAGATCTCGAGACACTTACGGCGAGAGTTGTCTTTAGTTTATATTTGACGATCGGATAGCCTAGTGGTTAGTGACCCTGACTATGAAGCTAGAGGTCCCGGGTTCGAATCCCAGTAGGGGCTGACATTTGTATGATGAATACGAATGTTTGTGCCCGAGTCATGGATGTTGTATTTATTTATCTGCATTATATAAGTACGTTTATCCGTTGCCTGGTACTCATAGTACAAGCTTAGCTTAGTTTTATTGGGGCTAGATCAATTGGTGTAAGTGTATTTAATAATTAAAAATGATTCTATATTAATACTGTTTTTATTCAGCTTAGAAGTTCAAGATTGTATAATACACTAGCGACCCCTATATTATGCATGTATTATACATAATAAACCTTCCTCTTGATTCACTCTATCTATTAAAAAACCGCATCAAAATCCGTTGCGTAGTTTTAAAGATTTAAGCATACATAGGGACATAGGCCGCTGGTCAAGTAATGCCCTTAAGAAACACTTGTTTCTTTTGATTCCTTTTAAATTTCAAAATCAACTTAATACTAACAGTATTACTTGCTAGTTAGTTGGTTTGTAGGTTTGTAGGTAGGTATATACAAACTTTTGTACATACAAACTCACCTTCTTACAGTACGTATAGCACGCCGTCTCCTTTTGTAAGTGCTTCGTGCTAAGGAGCAACGAACGAGTCGGATTTCATACGAGTCTGTGGAATTTGCGTTGCTTCAACTCTTTCTAGGGCTAGAATGCGTTCGCGTTTAAATGTCAAGTACCAAGCGTACCAAAAAAAAAGTACCGAGTGTACCGAAAGTACCGAAACAGTGTACCAAAAGTGTGTGTACAATACAATGCAATACAATACAAATACTCTTTATTGAACGCCACAAATCAGTACAAAACAAGTAGTGTATAGTGTGTGTAAGTGTAGAAAAATGCCGCAAAACTGACAAAAATCCGATTATGGAAATTTGAGTGCTGGTGATTTTGATTCAGAAAAACCGGGATTTCAGATTCGAATCATAAAAAAATCTGAATTCGATTTTTCCGTGTTCGAAGTTAATCTCCCACCACGTTACTAACAACCACATTAACCGTAAAACCAACTTTGGCGTACATTTTACAAACCAATGCAATAAACATTAAAATCGTCGGTTATAGTTAAAATTATTGTTAAAGTAACTTGAAGCAAGTCACAATAAAGCCGGGTATTCATCTGTGAGCTGTAACCCCCGTTGCTCGTTACAGTAACCAAAAACCCTAGTGTGTATGTGACGTTCCGCTCGCGGCAGGCTCGCGAGCCACTTTCACACTAGAGTTCTCACTGTAAAGTACAACAGTAACGATTATAGGTACCAGATGAGCACCCGGCTTAAGTGGCTCAATTTAGCCTCGAGTCTCATTTCGATGTTTTTTATTTCGTTTGACAGGCATCAGCTAGTAAAGTCGTTTAAGTCGTAAGCAAGCATTTAAGCGAAACACCTTTAACATAACTGTTATAACTTGCAACGTGCTATTATCGTAATTAAATGTAATGTGGTATTAATCGAGTTGCGTGCCGCTCTCACACAAGCGCAGGCAGTCACGCACACATACTTACCTACATTGATACACAACCGGGTAATCAAACATCGAACTCCAAAAGCCACGTCAGAAGTAGGGTAATGGTACCAGTGTCGGACACTTTAATCTGACAAGCGCCAGTAATTGACACTTTATTCTTCATTTAAAGATATGGTTACAAAATGTCTGCTGCGAAATAAATTACTATCCTTTCGTTTCTTTGAAATAAGAGTTATTGTACATTATTGGGTCCTTGTTGTGCCATCACCAGGGATGGGACCCCATTTTGAAATACCGGTTAAATATCGTTTAGAAAAATGGTACCTATATTACGTTCATTGGATTAACCGGTTAACGGAGTTAACTAACTTAAAAATATTAAAGCAAGTTCGGTGACCAAAACACAACAAAACAACTCTATAACACAGCTCTATTATGACCGAAACACCTTTTGCATGTCAATTAAAATAAATATATAATGGGCTATGGGCTAAGTGATGACATCAAATACCTTCAGGAATTTTTAAGCGAAAACTTAAGGCTTCGCTAGTGTTAAAGAGTTTCTACTCAGTTGCCGAATACTTTCTTCCTGTGATCAATAATTATTTAGGAGACATTTATCAATAATAAATTAGGTGATATTTGATTATTATTATAATGTAAAATTTTGAAATTACTTGAAAGTTGTGACATTTTGCATGACAGATGCTGGTGAAATATGTGACCCATTATCGTATTCTAACACCTTTTGTACCATACTTCAAGCGAAATAAAGTTATTTGTATTTGTGTTTGACCGGTTAACAAAGAACGAAATTTTGGAGCTCGCGCTCACCGATACGAAACCGGTTTTATTCATACAACGCCGCCTCCACCGCATCGCACGCGCTGAGTCACGCCGCGTTGCTCTTTCTATCTCTTTCCTGCGTGCGCTGACTACAGAGAATGTTTGAAAAGACATGACAAGAGATGGGTTTTAACTTTAACCCAAGTTATCCGGTTAATTTCGCTCAAAAAACCTGAATTGGTTAAAAAACCGTTAACCCAAACCGTATAAACTACAATCCATTTCGGTTTCTGACATTCACCCCAAACCGGTTAATTAAAAAAAACCGGTCTCCGATCCCTGGCCGTTACCCTATTTATAACAAATTCAACAATTCTGGGACCAATTCAAAAAGTTTATTTTGCAAATAGGCCGCCAAGAGCTCTTTTACATGTCTTTTTTTGAAACTACCAGTTCTACCAATGGGACAGTTGGGACACCTTGGGTTACAAAATAGTGTGCATGTATTTAATCTATTTTTTTTCTCTTTCCAGTCGGCGCCAGACCCCGCCAACCCATCGACTTCGGCCCGGGAGTCCTCCGACTAGACCCGGGTTCGAATACCGACGCGAGTGGGAAGATATTCCGGACTTTACCTAGTTATATATGTAAAGCTATATAATAACTTACGTGTTAACAAGCATATACTATGTACATTAATTTTATCCTGACGACGCATGTAAAATTTGATATATCTTTATAATCGAGCGTTCGGTCCCTTTTTGAATGTACCTACCTACTAGCTGCACTATATGACACTATTATTGTAAAACCATCATAATAGAATGGGAAATAAGTCGGATTTCTTATAAAATACGACCCGTTTTTATGGGTCCAGCTAAAGTGTACATATATCTGATCACCCGATGTGCTCAAAAATATTTGAACTCAGTGGCGCGCAGGGGGTTGGCGAGCAGGGGGGTGGCGAGCAGAGGGGGTCGCCAGAGTAGGGAGCGGCAAGGCCTCTACCTGGATTGCACGGTCACATCGTCTAAGGGAAGACGGGCCTAGCCCGAACTCTCCTTGGCGCGGTCCTGGCGGAAGCCGGGGCCACCGGGGGGCGTTTGTGGTGAAACCTCGTGGCATTCCACTGCGTCCCCATCACACTGTGTGCTTATTGTCTAACTCGCTCGCAATCGCCATCGTGTTCATTTTGACAGTTCATGTATGGGCTGACAATTGGCATCGGAATCAGCTAGCTGTCACATTCATACAAGAACTGAAAATGAACACGATGGCGATTGCGAGCGAATTAGACAATAAGCCTACTGGACTGAGGGCAATGCTTCGGAGGGGAGTCCTACGTATCCCTAGGCATCCCCTAGGGCGTCCATAAAGCTAGACTTCCGAGCAAAGCGGCTCTGGCGTCGCTACTGCGACTGTGACGCTGCGCTCGGAAGTTCCTTCATACATTTTCATACAGCATAATACTATCGCACTGTCGCAGCGACAGTCACTGCGTCAGTGACGCCAGAGCCGCTTTGCTCGGAAGTATAGCTCAAAGATTACTTCTCCGTTAAAAAAAAAGGTAGCGGGAGGGTGACGCAACATAATTTATATTGCCTACCTTTAGGCCCATTTTTAGACACATGCAAGAATTGCATGCAAGCTTCATTACATTGCGGGTTGCCGGGGTAAACCGAATTCAACCGATCTGTCAAACTTCGCAATGTAACTAAAATGGCATACATTTCTTGCATGTGTCTAAATGGGCCTTTAGGAACCCCCCACAACACGCCTTAGAACACCGCATGACAGTGCCAGTGACAGTTAAAGTCATGTTCACATATTTTTGAGTACCTTCGACACAATCTAATACCACTGGGTCTCTTGAAATGGAAATTCCAGCAGGCGGTTGGGTTACTTTAACGAAATAGTCCTGTGAGTATTTTTGAAACATACGTCAACTGGGGTGACTTTGTTAATTTTGGGGCTACTTTGATCGTTTTAAAATTGCTATAAAATCGATATTATCCATATCCGGTGAATGTTTGGCATGTAAACGCAAAGGCGATCGACGTAGCCATTGATTGGAAGCAGCAAACGCAAATAAAAAATAATTGTTTTGTTATTAAAACTATTTTTTAAAGTCACCCCGTAAATCAAAGTCACCCCAGTTGACTGTAGTTGACAAATTCCATACATTGACCGATCTTCAAAGTGAACCGCGCGCATTTTAAATGAAAAACCTTTATTCAATTGAACTGACTCAACCATTTCACCCCTATTTCGCCAACACGACAATTGTCGGGGACGAGTGACAATTCTCTTTGTGACAAACTCGACGAGAATCTACCTTATGTAATTAACTGGGACCTTTCGTTCTTTCTTTATATCTATATCATCTATAAGCGGTGTTCATGTAGATTACTAGATAACTACCCTAAGACGTAGAAGCCCTTCCCGTTCATTATTTTGTAACGTACAAAAGGCAACACAAAAAACTGTAATTTGTATTGTAAATTGGAAGTCAACATGTTTTACAAGTTTGAGTGATGTTGCGTAAGTGAGCTACAAACTGTCAGTATGCTTAGTGTAAGTTCTCGGTCACAGTATGCTTAGTGTTGGTTTTCCGTCACAAAATACGTCTCGAATGCGTTTGCGTTAAAATGTCAAATACTATGAGACAGTTTGTTGCCGTTTCTATCCGCAAGTGGCGCTACCTATTTTTCCATAGTTATTGTGACGTTTACGTCAACGTGTTCGTGACGTTTTTATATGCGAAAACTTCACTAGAGGCTCAGTATGCTTAGTGTAAGTTTTCGGTCACAGAACACGTCTCGACCGCGTTTGCGTTAAAATGTCGAATACTATGGGAACAGTTTGTTTCCGTTTTGATCCGCAAGTGGCGGTGCCAATTTTTCCATAGTAATTGAGACGTTTACGTGAACGCATTCGAGATGTTTGCTCGTGTGAAAACTTACACTAGAGGCTCAGAACACGTCTCGACCGCGTTTGCGTTAAAATGACAAATACTAGGAAAACAGTTTGTTGCCGTTTCGATCCGCAAGTGGCGCTGCATATTACTCCATAGTAATTGGGACGTTTACGTGAACGCGTTCGAGACGTTTGTATATGCGGAAACTTACACTAGAAGCTCAGTTTTTGACACAAAAACTGTATACAGTGCTTCTAGTATGTATTTGACAGTTGCTGTGTTTCGAATAAACATGAATGAAAAAGTACAATAGAGTGATACTCAACGCAGCTGTAATGTTGCACTTGCTCGATCTTAACAACATTATTTTTCGTTCATGTTTATTCAGGACACGGCAACTGTCAAATACATTAATTAGAACACCCAGACCTATAGGCTTATTGTCTAACTCGCTCGCAATCGCCATCGTGCTCATTTTGACAGTTCTTGTATGAATGTGACAGCTAGCTGATACCGATGCCAATTGTCAGCCCATACATGAACTGTTGAAATGAAGGCGATAGCGATTGCGAGCGAGTTATACAATAAGCCTACTGTAAATCTTAGGCCGTCCTGTTACCGTCTTGATATCGCATATACCTACAACACAATATTTTGTATCCTAATACCCTTATTTTTCGGGACTAGTGAACCTTAATAACGTACCTACATTGGGATTTTCTACATCATCATCATCTACAGTCTGTATACGTCCCACTGCTGGGCACAGGCCTCCTCTCAGAATGAGATGGATGAAGTGATACCAAATATTGTGAAACTTCTCTCATTTTATTCAGGGAAACATCATTTTGTTTATGACAGTAACAATTAATGATAAACTGTTAATTGACTACTGCATCATATCAGCCATAGGAAGTCCACTTCAAAAACCCACAGTCGAATTGGGAAATGAGATTTTTTAACCAAAATGGTCAAAAACGGTTGGCCAAACGTAAAGTTTGTGAAATGATACTTAAAATGTTGGCTAGTGAAACTGGGATGCCCACTAGTTCGTCTGTCTGGCCTCTCTAACACAAAAAAAAAACTTGATTCCGTACCGTGAACCGGGGTAGCATTGATTTCAGGGCTAACTTTGATAGTTTTAAAATTGCTATAAAATCGATAGGTAAATATTGTCTATGCGGTGAATGTTTGGCATGTAGACGAAAAGACGATCGATGAAGGCGTCGATTGGAAGCTGTAAACGCAAGTAAAAATTAAAGATTTCGTCATAACGGCTATACTCATCTTCCTAGCGTTTTTCCCGGCATTTGCCACGGCTCAGCGAACCTGGGGTCCGCTTTGACAACCTAATCTCAAGATAAATCTCAATGTAAATTCGCACATAAATTCCAAAAAACTCTCGGTGCGAGCCCGCGACCCTCTGCTTGAGAGGCCACAGATCAAACCAGTAGGCTACCACGGCTTTATATCGTAACAACTAATACTGACTAGCAAAAAAAAAGGGTAGCTTTTCATAAACTTAAATCTGCAAATCAAAGGCAACCTTAAGGAAACGTTCAAAGTTCCGGAGTGGTTATAACCGCCGCTTAGAGGCCACGATGTCCCGTTAGGGTTGTTCAAAGGCTAGTCACGTAACACCCTCTGCTATATACGTTATATAATGGCTGCTTGGGGTTGGATAAGGCGGGGCGCTACCGGCGCCGCCCTCTGTACATTAGTTAAATGGGTCACCGGATAACCGACGCACTCAGAGTTACATAACGTTAATAGATAGAACGTAACAATGGAAATTTTTAATTAACGGTATTTAATCTTTTTGTCTGACCGGAGTGATGTGTACGTATTAGGTACTTTGGGAAAAGAAAAGTTGAAATCTTTGAGGGTGCATTGATTAGGGGAAAGTTGACTTTGAAAGATAAAAAGCAAAAGCGCGGAAAAATAAAGTTCTTTAAGTGAAATAACGCCACAGTAAATAATACCGCCCATTGAAATAAGCGATTTTTTTAACAATTTATCTGAAACGCTGTACCATCAGCCAAATATGTGGTCTACCACCCTAAGGTTAAAATTCCTTTGCACGTCACAATATAATAACGTCGATAAGACTTTAGCGACATTTTAATTTGATAGGAATATGGATGAAAAGTGGTAGATCACTTATTTGGGCGACCGTACCTACCTAAGTATAGAGCGGTAGTTAGAAATAAAATGGCCGTACCACCAAAAACGTAAGCCGTCTTTGACTCGATTTGTTTCCAAGTGGCGCCATCTCTGATATGAATTCAAAACTTCCTCATACACACCCATTTAGGCGCTCATTTTGCTTCGCAATACTAATTAGTAATCTTGGCCGTAAAGTTAGTCAGACGTAACCGCAGTTAGTTCAATGGGGCGTGGTTAATTGCTTCGGTACATAAATCAAATTACTTACGAACACAGTCCATGAGTTTCTAGAACAACATTCGGGTTTCGGGTAGCATCTGCCGATTCAAGTATCAAATCAATAAGAGTGAGTGAGACAACAATACAGATCCGAAGTTCTTTTTTAATACCTAATATCACACTGGGCCCCGATTTTTGAAAGCACATCACTCGAAAGTGGTATAAATCTGTCTGTATCTTGAAAACTATGGCTCTAATCAAATTTTTGACTAGTCCACATGATTAATGTCAGCCGTAGGTATCTTCTAAGCTACTCGTGTTTGAAATTCACCACAATGTTTCACCACTTTCGAGTGGTATTTTCACACATGTGCTTTCAAAAATCGGGCCCCTGGACTTTGTTGCTGATGTAAAGGAACGGACAGATGTGCTCAAAAAAAGCATGCTCATAAACTTGCTTAAAATTGCTAATTAGTGTTAGGTAGTTGATTAATAAAAGCGGTTAATTCCATAACACAAAATGAGGGTTAGACATTACTATCGTGTTCATGTCCAAGGTAATAATGTAATGAAACATACTCAGACCAAATAAGGCGTGGTTTTACTTGTCCTAGGAAACGCATAAAGTTACAATCACACTGTTATTGTCGCCTAATGTTTGAAAATATTGTTCGTCTTTTCTAAATAATAAAGTGTAAAGGTATAAGGAACATCACTAATTGATACATCAAAGTTTGTTAAATTCAAAATCATTCCATCCATTTGTATTGTCCGTCGACTATTTGTAATAATGTGATAGTTTGTTGATTTAAATCACGGAATTGAAAATAATACCAAATTTATGTAGTTTGTCTTGTAATTTAGGAGTTTTGAATGGATTTTTGTATTAATGTGTTAAAATGTTGCCTAGTCAAAAAAACCGCTTTTAATTTAAATTAAAAGGCTTATTCTAAAGCGATCCATTACCAGTGGTTTTAGTAAAACTGGCCAGTGATATTTTTTATTTTTTTTATAAGTAGACCGTCCAGTGATCGCCTTCCAAAGGTTTCCAAATCAAAAACAAAAGAAAAACTTCTGGAAATACGAATTTATACGTTTTTATCTAATCTAATTACTTACATTAAAACATCAACAAAATACCAACACTTTTCATCACTCCAAAACTTTTTAATAGATGACGTTAGCGTCACATAACAAGTTAATCTGTACTTCTTCCACTACTATACAGATCTATGTAGCCGGCGTTGTTTTTTTTGTTGGACACTGTATTTCGATACTGTACTATTACTTTATTCCTCTACTTAATAAGTACCTTGTAATGCTAAACAAGTTTTACAGTGAATCTATGCTATAAATGACGCCTGGTTGACAACATTTCAGAAAAAAATATGCTGATTTGTTGCTGGAATGTTGGGAAACAGGCGTAATCCTAAATATTGAAATCTGACGTCGAGGGTATACTATGACCTTATGTAAATATCCTGTATATATATCTAGTAGGTATTTAAATAGGTGATCTGGATGGGACAGCTGTTTTTTTGTTATTATCAGTAGATGTAAGAACTGAACTCTAGTTTTATCCAATTCTAGTTTTAGATGTAAAATCGTGAATGGAATCCTAGTAATTTTAAGGTCTTCGATAGTTAGAGTTAATGTTATAATAGCGACGTTGTCACTTTTAGACCATTTACGCTACCAAATTTGGCATATGGGCGATAACTTACACTAATCTTATAAAAAAATAAGGAAAAATTATCCGCCATATTTGATTTAGGATGATCATAACTTAGCATAAAATAAAATAATATATTCAAAGTTATGGCAGAGTTATCGTCCAGTGACCAAATCACCAGTTTTAGTGGTAATTTATTATTGTTTCTCATTAAATGATTAATAATAAAGTTCCGGCCAAAATTCGTGACGTCACAAAACTATGTGATACTGTGACTAGAAAAAAAATCTCCTTTGTCCATTCTTAAGTCCATTAGGGTTTAAAACTAATTTTACGCTAACTTTAAAAAAGCCAAAGTTTCTTAATACCTAGCTGCTTTTCTTTAGATGCGGGCGAGGAAAATAAGTGTCAACGTCAACCACCATTAGTAAAAAAAAATCTCTATTGCAGGTGACCAGTGTTTGTTGTAGAATTCAAAAGATAGATGGCGTTACTAGGTCGAACTTTTGAGATGCGCTTGTTGACCTTGTTTTTCTGCTCGTGTTTACGAAGAGCAAAAATATCGTCCGTAGTTTCAGGTGCTTTCCCTCAAGTTACACTAAAAATCTTCTTGTAAATTATATTTAAATAAGTCAGTAGTGTAGCACATAATTCAATTGTAAGCGAAAGTCCATCACAGTAGTGTTTATAATTTAAATTGATAGATTTAAGTTAGATTTAAATGAAGGGTAATGGAAGTGACAGTGGCGATGCGAGAGAACTTTAAATTTTGTACATAGGTGCCTATTACCTTTTATGTATAAAGAATTGTATCTACTTACTTATCCTTTCTTGCGTAAAAAAGAGAGATGTAAAATAAGATCGAGCACACGCAAATACTAATCGAAAGTTATAATTTTTACTTCATAATCGACTCGTATTACAAACGCAGCGTACTTTTTCCATCATTTTTAGGTATTTCGAGTTTTCGATCTTATAAATCGATCCCATGGCCCTGAAGTTTGATTTCACCGTGGGAGCGAGATGTGACGTTGAATTCTGTGCATGAATGACAGAGAATGCAATACCGAGAGTGAATCTCCGCTTACATTCTCTGAAGTCCTTGCAACCGCAGTAAGTGAACAAAAAGTTCGAAACTTTCTTTTTAAACCGTGTTCTTCAAAGTATGAATGACTGCAAGTACTAAATTGCTGCTCGCTCGATGTTATCATACTTACAAAAAAATTACTTGTAAACGTTACCACGGTTATGCTCTGTGTGAAAAACGTGAACATGAATGAAATGTCGAATTAATTGAAATACACCTGTAGGTATTTTCGGTAAATTATTCCTCTGGTATTAGGTACAAAAATGTGAAAATGTCATTAATCTGTTTTCTCTTATAAAATAAAACGATTTTTTTTTCGTTAATGCCGTTGTTTTCTTCTTTCTCATCATAAATTATTTACCTGTGCAATACATTGAAGTCGTAGAGGCGAGGAATGAGCTAGCGCCATCTAGCAATTACTAGTTAAAACGTTATGTTAGCCATCAAGCTCACAAGACAACAGCCGGCCGACTGGCTCATTTTTCATTGATGCTTTACATAAATTGTTTCGGTATTTTCCGCTAGATGTCGCTACGACCAACGTAAACATATTGATATTAATTCTTAAGCAAAAGCTTATACGTATAAAAAAAAATTGAAATTGATAAAAATAGATATTTCTACATACTTTCATATAATTTGTAACATAGGTACCTTGATATAAAAATAGAAGTGAAATTTTATTTTAGTTACTACGGGAAAACGCCTCTGAACTGTTATAGCATTTGAGTGTTGCTACAGTTATAACTTTAACTACATTTCTGGTATAACACAACTCAATTACGAACCATATTACTTTGCCATTTTTTTGTATCAAAAATTCACAAGGATATTTTTGGGTAAGTATGTGATAAAAAACGAAGAAAATGCTTCACTTTCTTCGTGTTATTTTATTTTGCGGAACTAAAGCAACCAAGTTGAAAGCAACCTTATTCTAACAAAGCATTAAAATTGACAGGCCCAAGGGATGTTTCCTGTTTTGTTATTGTGTTTCTCTTTCAGTACTTTTGCATACAAATTTGTATTTTATTTTGCCAATGATTACAACACTCGTTACTAATGTCAATGTCAATGTCACTGTACGTGTGTGTACGAACCTGTCACTGTCAAGGTGTCAAGTCAAGTCAACTAGCCGATCGACTTCTCGTTTTTCGTTCTCGATCTCGAACTCGTAAATTAATATTTTTAGTATCACGCTATCTATAAAAAAATCTTACATTTTGTATATTACAAAAGAAATGCAAAACAAGACTTGAAGACGCCTCACATTACTAGGTCGCACCTACAATAGTCTTCGACTCCTGCTGCATAATAATCTCGCAACAATCATCGCAATATCATGACCACTCAAGAGCACGGTAATTCCATATCAAAATACGAGGCTTTCATCAACGACGTGCTGAAAGAAGACTTGAAAAAGATCGAGTTTCGGTTACAACAAGTCAATTCCGAAATTACCGACCTGGTGCAGCAAAAACACACTCTAAAAGTGGTAACTTCAAAAGAAATGCATCCCGACGGTTTCAAAACGCAACTGAACATAGGCTGCAACTTTTTCATGGAAGCCTCAGTCCCGGATACTTCAACTATGCTAATTAATGTAGGCTTAAATCATTTCTTAGAATTTACGGTGGAAGAGGCTAATAAATACTTGGATTTGAGGATAGCTGCTTTTGAAAAGAAAGCAGAGGAACTAAGAGATCAAAGTGCCAAAACTAAGGCGCATATTAAACTTATGTTGTTTGGTATTAGTGAGCTGCAAGACAAACAGTTGGGCATAAAAACATGATATCTGTATGTGGTGTCTTTTCAAGCATATTGTATATAAGAACATCTTCATAATCAAAACATTTTTACCGTGAACCGAATGGTAAATACATTACCTTGCTACTCCGCTACTCATGTGCAAGATAGAAGGATGAAAGGATAGGAGGCTGGGATGGTATGGAAAAACATACACTATGACTACAACCTCTTTAATCCGAACCCCAAAAATCCATTCGGACCAGTAGAGTGTTCTGATTATACCTAGTATACAGAGAATTTATAGGGTATTTTTATGGAATAAAACCAACATTATTGTGTAATTAAATGTGTATTTATCTGTAAACATAACATTTATTATACCTTCTTAAAGAAATCCAATATTTTATTTTGTCGAGTAGTATTATGACAAATAAAAAGCTTTTATCGTAGTACTGTGGTAGTCAACCTTTTGGCAGGCCAGGGCCACATGGCAAAACTACACTAAAGGTGCCGCACTTGTGAGAGGAGTGAGCAGAGCACTTGCCACACTTGTGAGGGCAGGATCTCAAATAAAGTGAATGGTCTGATTCTTAAATCCTAATGTCTCTGTTCTTAAATCCTAATGTCTCTGTTCTCTATTATTATTCTATTCTCCCTTAATGGCGGCCGTAAGGCTTGGGCCAGTGTCAGTTTAAACGACAAGTGTGCGGTTGATTCTGTCCATGTCAACTAGTAAGCAAGGAAATCATTTTGTACTTAATTAAACCCCTTTTCGGATAAAGTGCTGATGTGAAGTCACCCTAGGACAGTGTTCTCTATATGGAAATGCGTTTCCATAGTTTAGGGTACATCCTACAATATATATGACAGGGTTGTGACCGATGTGAAACATACATGTAGTAGATATATTACTTTTTGAGTAAACAAGTGTCATTAAACATGTTTTACTATGCAAGTTAAAAAAAATTAAGTCAAAGTAATAACATTTTCTATTGGATTAACCAGACTTAAAAATACCAAGTAAGGCCCCCTGATTTTATTAACTCTTGCATTATTCAATAAATTAGTAATCAGCGCTTAAGGACTGCCATAATGCCTACATCATCTTGAAGGTATGTCAGCAGGAAACCTGCTTTTAGGCAAATTAGTGTTCAATCTTTAAACCCTAAGGAGACTGAGGGTTCATTTGAATTTTTAATATGCTCGAGATGCAGGGGTGGCTATTAAAGTATTAACCAACTGATTGGAAACAACTTGAATTAGCATTTCTGTAATAGGCAATAAGCCGCAGTAGGTGAAGAAACCTAATAAATAATAAAAGTTACATTTTTGAAGTTTATATACTTCATTTAATTACCAAACCACGCCACGATACATTATGAATCAAAACATATTTTTTTCAAGTTCACTGAGCCGGTAGTTAGTTCACGCGATTGTTGACAGATGGCGCTTATATAAATAGTAGTGCCGCCATCTGTGCTGTACCGCGTGAACTTCTACGTGTATAGTTTTTCTTTCAACTGCCGCCGGCCGCCGTATTGTTGGTCGGTAGTCGTTTTAAACTCTACCATCTTTCAAAATGCGAAATAAGTTGCTTCTTTTCTTACATTTTATTTAATAGTGGGATGATATTTTGTTATGGAAATAGAACAAAACATGCATAGGTAGGTAAGTATACAGACCTATAATTACTACTCTATTCTATTTTGACTAGTTGACAAGGTCGTCGGTTTCCAAAAATCGAGTCCCTAACTAAGGCTAAGCCAGGTAAAAAACAATTAAATTAAAAAAATTAAAAACCCCCCACGGGTAAATTTAATCGCCAGCTAATATTCTTCAAACTGCTTTACTAATTTTCACCACCAAATAATGAAGACGTGAAATTGTGTACACATCTCGGGCGGTGATAAAGAAAGCCTCAAGTTCTATGTTTATCGCCCACGTCTTTGGCTCTTTGGTGGTGTTATGTAGGTACCATCAGCACACGGCGGCCACGACGTACAAAATCCGCGTTCTGAAATGAACACAGGCACGACGTCGTCTGTACACGCGTCAATGTGTGCGTAAGATACACAGGGCTGTCTATCGCAAAAACCTAGTACTATAAGTACTACCAATGACATAAATATACTAAAGATATGGCTTAGATGTGTAGGTGATAGAGAGATTGACGCTGTTTCAAAGAAACGCGACCATCAAATGGTCGATGCTCTGAGAAGAGCAGTTTGTTGCAATCTTCAAGATCAGCTTCTTCATCAAGCCTCGAAGCAATCTTCGTTCGTTCGCCGCAAGTACATCGAAGTCCGGAGCAACGTGTTCACTCTTCAACAGCCGCGCGTAGAAAAGGAACTAGACATGGGGGTTAAATAACGTCACGGTGACAAAGTCACCGTGACTCGCCTTCAAAACGTGTCACCGTGACTTTTCACAAAATAACAACGTTACAAAATCACATACGTTCCTTACTGTTCCTTCCTAGCGCCTTGCGCAAGCAGGGACGAGACGCGATGCAGTGACAGTGACTAACTGTGACGTGACTCGGCTCTGCTCGGCTCTAATCGGGCTTAGTCGGGAGTGTTCGGATTCGGAACTTCGTGGCGAACATCGGATGATGCCTGCTGCCTGAGAGCGAGTGAGACAGCGATAAAATTATGAATGCTGGCTCACTCATTCGTGTCAGAGTTGTTTTAATAAAGCATAATCGTAGAAAAGGATGTATGTATGTATGTATGTATGTATGTATGTATGTATAACTCTTTATTGTACATAAAACACATGAAAAAGATGAAAACCGTCCATAATGATGATGATGATGATGATGATGGTTATGATGATGATGATTATGACGATGATGATTATGATGATGATAATGGCGATGATGATGATGATGATGACATGATGATGATTGTGATGATTATGATGACTGAACTAATTTCCCAAATGTATTTATTTTTTACTTATAATGTGCGACAGTTCTAAGCCTATAAAAGTGTAAAGGTTATTTTGGATCAATTACTTGTGTGATAACGGTGTGACAAAATCACGTCATAATAGCACTGCGACAATATCATATGGTGATATGAGTAACCGGCGTGACAAAATCACGATGAAATAACAGTGTGACAAAAATAACGTTGACACAAATATCATGCAGTGACACGAGTAACAGGCGTGACAAAGTCACGGTGACTTTTCACTGTGACTTTTTTGGAACGGGATCGTCAGTCACTGATATCAAAATGTAACGCTTTTCCCCATGTCTAAAAGGAACGATTTTTCGCTGCGTCCTATTTTATAGTCGAGCCGCGAGCGCCGCATGAGAGCGAGCGCGAGAGCGAGACAGCCGCGCCGAATTTATCTCTCGCACATTGCCGCCACCGTATTGGCCCGTTGCAACTCGTGCGAGATGCGCGCTACTAGCTAATAAGTGTGCCATGTAAATATTCCTTAGTCGTAAGTTTTTTGTAAATAAAATTCATTCATCTTCTCCTTCTACAATATACAACTTAAATAGGAAATTTTATTTAACGTTGTCCAACCTAACTGGACCTATACCCTATTCTTCTTAAAGATGTGTGCAAATAAATGTACTTAATCGTTATCTATTTATTTAAACTTACTTAAAATGTGTCTGTCTGTGTATTTAAGCATTATTATTTTCAATTACAATAGATGTACGACGACAAACTTAAGCGAATGATTCTGTAGTTATTTCATGTATTAATCGCGATAATTTCAGAAAGCATTAATTTTCTAATGTTTTATAAAAATGAAGTAGGTAGGATAGGTTCCCGAACTTGTGACGTGCGGCCGACATACATCGTAGAGATGGTGCGTATTTACGTTACCAGGTTTTGATACCAGGTATTTCCTTGCAAGTATACCAACCAGGTACGACCCGAAATACTTGCAAGACTTGAAAGTATATTCCCATTAAAGTATACTGTCCCTTCAAAGTAAGTACTACTACGTCGAACTCGTACGTCAAACGAATCGAATGTATTTTTCTTGGAACTTGTCTCGCTCGTCGCTCTTCGGTGCTATTCGGCTGGGCTCGGCGCGTGCGCCGTGCGATGGCGAAGCAATGTATATCGGTCTCGCCTCGCTCGGTGTTTTCAACTTGATTAGTTTGGAAAGTAAACCTTAATTGTATGAAAAATAGGGTACAATAATGCATTTCGTTCATGTTGCTTGACCTTGAATCATTCAAGTTGTAATTGCATTAAGATTGCATTAAAATTCGTACAGCTTTACTGGAAGGATTACAAGGTACATATTTGCGTGTACGTTCGGCATTTTTAATCTTGCACAGTTTTGAAGTAAAAGTTCTTGTATTTCTGAATTTGTTTGTTTACGTTGTGCTTGCGCTCGATTATCATCGCAAATAATCGCAATTAGTTGTTCTTAAACTGTGTGTGTGTGTGTGTGTGTTTTAAGTATATTGTGTTGTAATAAATTTATTGTGTTTAAATATGGCACCGAAAAAAAGTGTGGCGTGGGACCATTTTATAGATAAAGGGAATAATATTGGGGAGTGCAAAATGTGTAAGGCAAAATTGTCATTTAAATCGGGAGTATCCAATCTGACAAAACATATACAGCGAAAACATCTCACCGTTAATTTAGTAGCCCGGGCGGGTGGCCGTTAATTTGGCGATAAGGAACAGAAGCCTATGCGAACTGTAAAGCAAGTACTTAAACCTCAAAATTTCAAAATGCAAAATTATATCTTGTATTCATACACATAAGGTTCAGAGTATGCTTATACGTGAAATAAAATACTTTCAAAGTATTTTACGTCTTGATTGGAATATTTTGAATCTTATCTGTATAACAACAAAGTTTAAACTTGCAAGTCGAATACTTGCTTCCTTGCAACTTGCAAGGAAGCAAGTATTCGAGTCGTCGTTACGTTGGGAAGAAAATACCTTGAAAGTATTTTGATACCTGGTTTCTGCACCTGGTATGAGAAGGTGGACGTACTTTTAAGCCCTGGTACGCGATATAGCAAGTATAACCCATCCCTAATACATCGCGTCGCGAGCCCTACTAGTTGCCAGCAGCTTTCCGGCAGACTGCGCTTGAGGGGTGGGATAACTCGAATAGGTGCGGGGCGGAGCGTGGCCATTCTGTACGTTAGTACTATTATATATTCTGTGCCATCAGCCAAATATGTGGTCTACCACCCTAAGGTTAAAATTCCTTTGCACTTCACAATATTATTATAACGTCGATAAGACAGGCTGTCAACTTGAAAGTTCGACTTTAACGACATTTTCATTTGATAGGAAGTTGGATGAAAAGTGGTAGAACACTTATTTGGGCGACCGTACCTACTATATTCCGACCGCTTAACTGAGTCCTCGCCCGCGCGGCACAGGGGCGCGGGGTAGGACGACAAAGGGGGCCGAGAGAGGTGCGGGCGGCAGGCGCACTACCCGCCCGCACCGCTCTCGGTCCCCTTTGTCGTCCTACCCCGCCCCTGTGCCCGCGCGGGCAAGGACTCAGTTAGCTGTCGGTCTGTACATATAAGGCTACGGATGTAAGTAACGTGGTGGGTAAGCGGGGAACACCCAAATACTCCGAAACATTTTATTCCGGATTTACTAATTCCGATTTTTAAAACTCCGAATTTCATAATTCCTAAGAAATAAAATTCCGATTACTAAAACACACGAAATTTATTTAACCGAATTTCAAAATTCCGATTGTATATTATTCCGATTTTTATAACTCCGAATAATGAAATGCCCGAGGTGTCATTGGCGGGAAAAACAAAATTCCGATTATTAATTTTCCGATACTTCATTACTAATTCGGAAATCTGATATTCGGGATAATGAAATTCGTGTTTTCAATAATCGGAATTTTGTTTATTTAGAATTGGATTAATTTAGGTTTAGGTGCGGCGGGGGTGGCCCTTGGTCCACCCCTTAGCCGCGAACATGTTTGTTTTAACTCCAATAATATTCGGAGTTTTGAAAATCGGTATTTTAGTAATCGGAATTCATATTTTTGATATTTCGGATTATTATTCATTCGGTCTTCTTATTGTTCGATGAATTGACATTCGGAATTTTGAAAATTGTGATTGTGAACGTTAGGCATTTTGAAATTTCGGATTCATAAAAATCGGAATATTTATGTACTTAGTGTACCCGGGTAAGGGAAAGGTGATTAAATAAAAGGCATAATCAAATAAAAGCTTAGCTTTATTACTCGTTATATCGACGAAGAAACATCCCTCACTGCTATCAACAGGTCATCATGCCGAATTGCTCGATACTTTCACCGTTACTTACATAATTTTGATCAACAGATTTTGTTCAGCCAATTTAAATTACCAATAACATCGTGCGATGTGTTCCACTGAGGGTAGAACGAATTTAGACTTTCAATTAGTTACAATAAAACTCCATTCACGATATCTCTAAATACACCGAACAGTGGTTAGTTCCTAACACTCAACGGACAACTGACAAGACACGCCTTTTATAACTTATAAGCATTATGACAATGTGATATTATATTAATGTATAAGTATTGTATTAAGAACCGTTATAATTAATGCGTAGTTAGGTTAGGTTTGCTTCGTTACATTAGGTAGATGTCCGAGGCCCACAGATTACAATAGTGCCCAGCAGCCATTCTGAGACAAATACCGAGGAATCGCTTTACATTCTTAAATCGCTTTTAAATTTATCTTTTTTACATCCAGAACCATATAAACATCTTTAAGTTATTTATAATATTTGTTTTATCTATGGCACGCGCGCCGCCGCCCCGCCCGCCCGGTCAACTTTTTTTATTTACAAATGGTTAATGCCCCTAAACGTTTAATATCCGACGCTATTCTTAAAATTAAATACAAAAAACGCATGACATTCTAAATTTACCTAACTCCCCGTCTTGTCATCGCTATAATTTATGAATTTTTTGACCATTACACCCACTTTAGAAATATTCAATACAAAAATACTCTTTTTGAATAAAATTTTATACACGACCACGGAGCGGGTGCGGCGCCGGCGCGGGCGCCTCCAAAGAAAAGCTTTGAGCCTCGTAACCTTAACATCATGAAATTTGTACTAAATATATCAGATCAAGCGGACGCGAACCCTTTACTTAGCCGCAATGCGAGGATGCCGAAAGAACGCCTAAACACTAGTCAAATTACATTTTTTTCTCGGCGCGAGGCAGCGGCCGGCGTGACCATCCAGCCACTCGCGCCCTACTAAATAAATTTCGTTTTTTTTAAATTTTGTAACTAATTTTATCACTGGAGTCCGCGTCCGCTCGCCGCGTTTACACTTACCCGCCGTCACCGGCACAACGGAACGACATAAACGTACGCACAAACATAAACAACTGAACGTGTATCGCTGTTAATGAAGACCACAAGGATATTGAAAATACTTTTTTTTCATTTACTCGTATTTAAATTTAATCTCATTACAAAAATTAGCTCTGCTTACGACGACTCAGATTGTTAATGTAATAATTATTGTTAGGAATCGCGCACACTGCTCGCTTATTCCTAAGCGCCGGCAGTATTACCAAAACGTCCTAATAGTAATCCGTGCTCAACTTTGAAAACGTTTTGTTACAAACGAACGACTTACTTTATCACCTAATTTTCAGCATTTTTCTTATTGATTTGTTCAAGTATAGAAAAGTTGATACAACTATTTGGTACATCTAAATGTTTACTAACTTCCAAAAATGAAATGCTACATACAATAGAGTCTATTACAATTTTCGAAAATTTAGGAACCATAATACCCAAACGTGAAACCAAATACATTCTATATTGTTTTTTTATTAATAATTAATTTTGAAAATAATTACAATACATATATCTTTCGCAATGATAGTTGAAACACTTCGTAGACGGCACCGGAGCTACGGAAGTGTAACTCAAACATTCCTTACAATTCACCAAACAGAAATAACACTATCTCTATATTACAAAGCATTCAAACCGAACGTAGCCGAAAGGGCAATTTTCAATAAATCTACGTACATTATAGATACAAACATGAGTTTTAAAGTCAACACCGAATTTTGTACTTTTTCTGTGGGACATAACCCAACATCACTGTGGACTAATATTTCGATGTTTCAAGCTTGAGTCTTTACACTAATTTAGAAAAGTCAACCAATAACTTACAAATAATCCGAACGTCGGTCGGCCATGCTCCCTCGCATGTCATCCATTGTGGTCTCAGCTGCACAGTGAATCGCTCAAGTAAAAAATCCGGAAAATAATGTCGCTTAAGTAAAACAATGTCGCTTAAACAATATTGCTTAAAACCAATGTCGCTTAAAACTGTTACACATTCTTGGGTTCCTTACTGGTCTGAAAATATATCCTAAAGTTCACGGCTCCTATTTGCAAATTGCGGTATGTCGTGAATACTGTTTGTGGGAAATGAATACGATCTATTGTAATATGTGTTGTGTAGCCTGCATTAACATTCTATTAGATATGAGAGTCTATGGAGAGATCGGAATAACGGATCATTACTTACTACAAGGAATCAAAGGTACTCCAGGGCTGTCAGTTTAGAGCTAAAAAGTTAAAATCTAATCGTAGTTCGCTAACTTTAATCTAATTTAACGGGTGTAGGGTCCGTAAACGTAATCAATTCCATGCTTCAATTCTTGCTGTTGCCTTCCAGCCTTTCGTAATCTTCTTAGCTCTAAATTGCCATGATCTATGGTAGAACGGAATATACACCGTGTAACAAAAACTTAACGTAACAGGGATGTGATGTTCAAGCCCTGCGGCGACTGTGTAGTGAAGTCATCGGGGAACTAAATCCGGGCTATTGCAGGGAATTGGTGGGTGGTGGGAACCACTCCGGGGTCGATCGGTTGTAAAACAAAACACTGCAGTCTGGATGTTAAGTAACACTAATCTAGGCGAGCTAATCATAGGTAACGGAAAGCTGAGGTAAGTTAAAGGTACTCGTAATCAATCTCGTTGATCGTCTTCTGTCACTTTTGTTCTCCCCCGCGCTTCATTCTTACCTCGCTCAAACAAGTACGTTATAATTTTGGAACAAGACAATCCGTTATTAGATGGTGCTAATTTACTTAATTAACTTGATTTAAAAACTGGTTTGTTTTCATTTGGTTTAGAACAGAAACATAGAAGTCACTGTTGTGCTACGGGGGTAGCTCGGCGTACGTGTAAAATTGGTTCCATTCATTCCAGTTCCATTATCAGCTTTTTGTCTATCGGTTTATCCGAAAACGTAATTTACTAGTAGGTATAATAAAGATGCAAAACTGACCTCAGTATGTCCGTGTCCGATGATACGTAACCGCCTACTGTTAGGTCAGACTAAGACGCCAATCGACCCGAAGTGGCAGGGAAAAATTTGGAAATCATAACCGTTTCACCTAACTGGAGGAGGCTGCTTATTCTGTGTCAATGTCTTAAACTATCCGTCTCTCTCACCTAACCTGAACGCTATTCTAACACACCAGTCGACGCCTGGTCCATCCTAAACTGAGGTAAGTATTCTTATATTATTGTAATAGTTCAAATGGTTACAAATAAAACGATAACAAACTTGTAATATCAAATGAAAAATGCTTACACCTGCTTAGCTAGGCCGGCCGCCTGCTTTACTCTGAATACAAACCTGAACCAAAGATGGAATAACATTTTGTACAATCGCAAAACAAAACGATTCATCTGTTTCTATTGTGGCTTAATAAAACTCCGTTAGCTAAGACAGTACTTGATACTCTGTATTAAAACTATCGTATTATGTACACGTTGCTATATCTCTGTACATCTCATGTATATCTATGGAAAGCGTTAAATTAATTGTTTTCTGTGGAACTGAGGATGTCAAATTAAACGTGTCCTGTTGTAGAGTGGACGGCCGGCGACTACTTGTTATAACAAATACATCGAGACGTGCGAGTCGTGGCGTCTCGGCGCCAAGGAGGGAGGGGGGGAGACGAGTCGCCGCTTCGGGGGCCTCGCTTCGGCGCCGAGACGCCGAGTCCCCGCGCTACATATATCTACGAATCAAACTAATTAATCTTCTATAGTATAATAGTGTATGTATACTGTTCGTAGTGAACTGGGCTAGAGGCGGCGCGGGCGCCGCGCGCCGGCTTAGGGTGGGCGGCAGGTTCTATTGAGGGCCCTTTTGAATTAATTTTATTACTTTTTTCTCGTAAAAAATCAACATTTTTGAAGGCACTTCTGATCGGACGAGGTGGCCCAGTGCGTTTTAGTGGGTGACGGTTGTCGAAATGTCGTTTTTTAAGTGGATTTTTTGAACTGTCGCGTTTTCAGAAGTAATAAGTGAAGTCGATACATGTAACATAAAAATTAGGAAAGACTTTCTCAAAATCGGAGACAGTTATTTGTGCAACCAAAACAGTCAAATCAGATTAAGAAAAATCTTTGAAAGGTTCTGCAAAGGTCAATTTTAAATACGATTTGTTACGATTAGTAAAAACCATAAATAAAATTATGGTAACTACCTACCTACCAATATATCTAGGACCTCTAAAGTCATATAGATTGTAGACCAATTCAAAAATTTTTCTCAAGGCGACTGTGAATTAACTACATATCTGCTGTCGCTTAGTATCTTTTTACTTCTGTCAACGCTATATTTACTGATGAGGGTTTGGTCTATTAGTGTGTTGCCTTCAACTATTGCTTCTGTTTAGGTGTGGGTCAAATGTCTATGTGTGAGTGAGAGCCCACGCGAGACGCCCGCCTGCGGAGAGTGTAAGTCATCCATCGACTAAAAACCCTAAATGTTATAAAGAACATTGTTGTACTAGCCTTGCGTTTACTGCAAAACATAAAACTCCATTCTTATTGAATTATATAGGCATGGGTAACCCGTTCAATTCAATGCATCTATAAAATCACTAAATTGTTTCTGAAACGTGGGTTTGGTCTCGCAAGATGTCGCTTAACCCTTTTTGTACCGATTTGCGTAAGCGACATCCGGCTATAAAACAAAACATGCCCACCATTAGTGTGTGATGTGCAGCGAATGATTTAAGTGGAAATAAACGCAAGGTTACCACAGAATTCAGAAACTTAAAGATACCTGACCTACGACATTAATATTCCAGTGTACTGTAGTTATATATAGACTTTGATTAGCATATTTGAGTGCCGAGGGGATGACGTAGCTCTCCGCAATTGCCTTAACCTAGCCCATGTTTTGGAAAAGTATTATTTTACTAACAAATATAAACTTAACCCTATGTCCAATCGGACAACTGAATATTTCACCAGGATCGGTCCAAAATGTCATAAATTCAACCAAGGATGCTGACATTAACGAAAACGCAAGATGTTGAATCATTATTTGAATTTCACTGACTGTATTTATTACCTGTTAAATCTGCACGAACTCAAAACCGGCTATCAGTATAAAAATATCGTTAAATATTATTTTATTTGTGGATCGAAAAATAACCCTGCTCTATTGTACTAAAGTCTATGGTTAACTTTAATTACTCCTAAAATAATAAATCAGAGGTAAAAGTCTGAAGATTTCTGCCGAGGCGAGTCAACAACGCAACGAAACAACTGGAACATGCTCCGAGGGAAGGAAACAAGGTTGAAAAACAAAAAAAAAACAAAATCAAAACTTAAGCAATTAATATATTAATCGTTTTTTTCCTTAAATCAATAAATGATTTTTAAGATAATATACACAACTATAAAACCATTTTAAGATAATACTTAATAATAATATAATAATAATTATATATAGCGAAATATATTATGTGCACAAATAAAATTCTAGGTGACTTAAATTTTCTCTTACTCGTTATAACCTAATGAATTTTCTATCCGAGCGCGAGCGCCCTTTCCGTCCAACGTACTTCAATAATTTAATTTAACTTTTTTTATTAATAATTTTGATTCTGAAGGCCTAAATGCGAGTGTCGTAAAATTTTGGTGTGCGAAACTTTGCCGAAAAGTATTGCGTTCGTCGTTTGTTTTTTTGGTTTATTCTAGTTGTTCGAGAAAGTTCGGCGACTTGAAGTACTCTGGTACGGGGTCGTCCATTCTGGATATGACCTTGTAGATGGATTTCTTCCAGCTCTGCTCTGTGTCCTTGCCGCCCTGGATGGCGCGGAAGAACTCGCGGAGGGTTTGCTCAACCACGTATCTGAAGTTCGACGGAACCTGGAAACAAAAGACGGTGCATTTTAGAACCATGGTCGGTAGTCTAGCTTCACTGTTGTATGTACAGTTTCTGGAGCTTACACCATTTTTGTCTCAGAAGATAAGTCAAATTACACTAAGCGCCTTAGACTTAGTTGGTTTAAAGTAAATAGTTAAATGTTAGCCAAGTAGACGTCAGTTGAATACAGAAGAAAAATCAATCTGAATACAGCCTTTAGAAGACTTAGTTGTGTAAGTGTAAAAATGCTAAAAGCTAAAATATAAAAAGTCTCTTACAACTTGTACCTCAATATGGTTATTCCGATTGTAATGCAAGTTGAGGACTCGGTACAGCTCAGAGTCACCAGCCACGTGGATATCCTCAGCCGTCTTCAGACCCTCGCTGATCGCTTGCCGAGCATACTTCTCCATTTGGATGTAGTAGAACTCTCTGCAAAGAGAAACAACGGCGGTTAGTACAAAATGGCTTGGCCAAAAGAAACAAAGGCGGTTCGACTTAAATAACACTGGCTGAAATTCGAATCGTCAACAAAAATGACAAAAGACGATCGTTGGTTTCAAATAGGAATTCAACTGTTAAAACAAAAGAATCTAGTTGCAACAGTTAATCTATACATAGAGCGACTAACTTCTCAACTTGCTAACGTACCTACATAATTTTATTATGTACGTATATTATTATGAGAAGTCTATCAAAATCGTAACTGTTGTCCCTTTACGTTTAAAAACCGGCGAGAACAGCACAAACAATTTCCTAATTCGAAAACGGAGAGAAAGCGGACTGGAGACAAAAAAACGGCCAATTTCGAAATTGATTCCGACGCATACCAAACTCAACGTTGACTTACACTATTCGAAAAAGCGCCGACAGTCAAGCATGTAACAATGACAACATGACGAACAGAGCCTAATGAAGAACGACGAAATCATAAGTTGATATATCCGTGTGTATTCGTGACACTTTAGGCACAATGCAAATAAAAAGCCACTAGAGCCGGAGGGCGGGAAAGGATTTGATTAGCCAGTTTTGCTCGCTGCTTCGTTCACTTCGCTCACTTCGCTATCTTCGCTTCGCTTACAAGAGCCGGATCGAGAGTCTCGCGAGGCTAATTACTTACGAGTTGGCATTCAGCTAATTCACAGTTTTTTTTTTTCAGTTTTGAGTGACATGATGCGTCGCTTTTTTCCGTGTAGGCGAGGGTTTTAATTGATTTAGTTTTTGTTATTTATTTTTAGGAATGTGTTGTGTAGTGAATTATTTGTGACATAAATGCGGAATGCCGTTTCATTGGCCAGCTATAGTTATCAAAGTAAATTATTGTATGATCTATTAGCACTGTGTAGCAGACATGTTACATTTTTTTTAACGGTTTGTTTAATGAATAAATAAAAGTAATAATGGAGGCTGCGCGGTATTAAAAAATATTGCGGAAACTGTGCAACTTTAAGCACGTATAATTAATGAATCATTTCACACTTTAGCCACCCACAAATAAAAGCAATCAATTGTAGCGGCTGAATCAGCCAATCGTCGACTCACGTGTTTCGAGTTTCGATCTCAAGTCGATGGCCACTCGAGCCTCTCTCTCGCACTCGTATCATTTTTTAATTGGCACTCGCGACGGCATGCGCTAATTGACTAAATGAAGTGTCTAAATAATTAGATGTCTTTTTGGCTGGCGGGGGGGGGGTACTCTAGTTTGCACCTTATTAAATTAGTGTCAGCCATCGCCGAGTTCTAGATTTGAAAATCGTAGCTTGATCGCAGAACTTGCTCCTTTCTTTTGTTTTTATTCGGAAAATGAAATAGTTTTACAGTAAGTACATATTTGAATTTGGAAGTAATTAATTTACCGCATTCAAATATCGTTTTTTTTAACCCATATTGTTTTACAGCCAGCTTCATTTTAGTATATTCCTTAATAAATGTTTGTTCAGAAGTCTTACTCATATCGTGACAAATATTGTTAGTGTCATGGTCATGTGTAAATAGATTTCGATATTTTATTATAAGTGTGCACAGATGTGACTCCATTTATTGATTCAGATCAACACATGGCAACATTCAAGTGGAATTTTAAGTGTCAAGTCATAATGGGAGTAAAATATGATTTTAGTACGCAGATAACAGTGCCTCGTGACTTTTGAGACTGTAAAGTTGCTTTTATTTTCATTTATAGCTTGTAGATATCGATGACGAAGGATGACGATTTTTTTTTGTCTTTACCAGCTGCATGTCTGTCTGTTCTGTAATCAAATCTTGCGATTGAAATTTGACCTAGATACTTCTAGTGATTGACTTGAAAGGTACCATATTTTATATAAAATGACTGACAAAGCAAGTACCTACATACACTAGCTAGACGAACAGTAGGTAAGCAAAAATAACAAAATCTTTTTCTTTCTTACGTAACATTTTGGCCTAACTTTCTAGTCGCCAGGATAAAAATGTAAATTGAAGATAATAATCGTAAGCAATTTGTAAGCGGCCGGCGTTTTTACCCCCATGCGATATGCGGGCGAGTGAAAGAAATGTCACCAATTTTATTGGCACTTGAGTACCTACTATACGGGGTCTGAGTGGAATAAACCTTTTTCAGGTTACTTGGTTATGCGAAACCGTTCTTTTTTTGAATAGGGTTGAAAAGTAACGGAAAAAGTTACTAACTGGTAAATTTTTTTATAAATTGCTTACTCACACGAGTCATATTAGGTAGATACACAATTTCATAGTGAAAAAATAGAAAGAAAGAAAGAAAACATTTACTCATGATAACTTTACAAAGACAAAAGAAGAAAAGAAGCAAAAAAAAACATAAGAACATGCATCATGAAATACTTGGTTAAATTGTGCCAAGTCAACGCCAAAGAGAAATCGCATTGAACAAAAACCGTTACGTTCAGAATCAGCTGTTCGTTTTGCAATGCACCGATTTAAATTCAACGAACTTTTGCAAAGATCGAGCTTGACTGAAATAAACTCTATCGTAACTGAAATAAAATTAATTTTACATTGATCCGGCACACTAAGTCAAGTCAAATAAAACGAGACGATTGTCAAAATGCGTATAGTTTTGCTAGACAAAATTGTATCCTAGAGTCATATGCTCAAAATTGAAAATAAGTTCACAGCATGAGAATAGAAAAAAAATCTTCTTAAAGAAAACGCATCTTGCGACTACCTGAGTTTTAACGTCTTGGGATTCATTGTTAGCACTGGCAGTTTGCAAAAAAAGCCGTTCAATAAATTAAAAATAAAACTGCTCTTAGACGACGAGTGTTGCGTTCTTGTCGAATTCTACATTTGAAATCTCCTCCGAGGAAATCTCCCATTGCGCGTAAAAATTCAATGTTTTACCTCCTTATATTTTTTAAATGAGAGTAAAGTTGAAATTGTTGGTTGGCCAGCGTTAAAACGAAAGTTTGTTTGTAATTATTAAAATTGTTTTAGGAGAGATTGAGCTATGTAGGTACTTGAAATTCTGTTTTTAAATTTAAAGATGGCGCACCATAGCCATTTTATCAAATCAAATTCCATTTGCAAATTTTATACAGTTTATCTTTATTTTATAGGCAAGAACGGATTCAAGTAAGTATTTTTTAAATACAATTGGCAAACCGGGAACAATCTGGGGTAAGTCTTGTGGTCCCCCTCAAGACAACATTCGATTCCCGTGTGAACGCTGCTTATACTAACCATAGACTTAAGAAAGTTAAAGGTAGTATGTAGAGGTTGTTTTTTTTTAAAGTGAGTATACTAAATACAGCCGCTATTATGAACAAAAAAATAATGGTAAGGTTTTGCCTCAAATATAAAATGAAGTTATTAAATTAAAGTCTCCATGCCAAAAGATGACTTGAACTTGGAGTTCTTTGTGTGGGAGTCCGACTCGCACTTGACTGATTTTTAAATTAAATTATTTTGGCTGGATATGTTTATTTTGGTTAGCTTAGCTTTATAAATACCGTAGTACGGAGTTTTGGTTACACGCTGTATAAATAATTACATATGTTTAGTCATCAATAAGTGTGTTTATTGTTTACACAAATAGCTTAGTAGAGCTCAAACTACAATTACGATAGACAGACTCTATGGCCGTTCGCCAAGGTAATTAGAAGGTATTTACATAATAAATACCTACATTTCAACTACACACATCAAAAATGTCTTTTGACAGATTTTTTGACAGAATTTGACAGATCTTTTGACGTGGTAGTAATAATATGCCTACATTGACATTTTCAAAATTGACTATGGAAAAAATATCCCTAGACATTTTTTGACTTGTTCACCGTTAATTTTAAAAATATTTATTTTGTAACGTTCTTTTTAATTTTTACCTTGCCATATCTACAGCATTCTTAGCTCCCATCCAAGACGCTAGGGGGACATTGTCAAAGTTTTTTTTTTCCTCCATTGTTGACTTGCATGCGAACATTATGGATGAAACCAGATTTCTTGCCGTTGACGAAAACAATTGACGCAACCACGACCTTAATTGTTTGGAATAGAATTGCTATTTGCGAGACAAAATTACTTGGGTATATTTTAGTGTATATACAACTTTGTTGTACTGTGATAGAGTCGATATTGTTTAATTTTTAATATGTCTTCAAAGGTTGCTTGATGAGAAGTTCGGTAAGTTAATCTTACAATCTTATACAGATACGAAGTTAATACGATCATAGTAGTTTGTTATTTGTAGTTTGATCATTAGGTATCATTTTATTTTACAATTTTTTTATTTAACTTGTAATGTAAGCATTTTTGTCCGGGTGGAATCTTGCGACTCAATCTTGAAGTAGGGTTCTCTATTGATTTGCCGAAAATTTTATTGCCGAATTTCACTTCCCAACCAACGTTTGGCCGAATTTAATTTTGCCGAATCATCATAATGGCAACTTGTTACAATGATTAGTTTCATTTTCCAAACTCACGATTGCCAACTCAACGTTTTTTTTCACATGGTCACTTATTAAAATGTCATTTTTTATATAGCCAAATGGTACTACATAACCATTAATAAAAAATAAGACATTCTAAGGTAAGTAAAATAAAGACTACCTATTTATAAATTAAAATAAACATGTTCGCGGCTAAGGGGTGGCCCAAGGGCCACCCCGCCGCACCTAAACCTAAATTAATCCAAATTAATCATTATAGTTTTTCGGCCTAGTGTAACCTTTGCCATGTGAAAGATATTCCAAAAGTTAAAAATCAAAATGATATTCGTCTTCATGGAAATTCGGCCAAATGAGAGGTTGGCATATAAAAATTTGCCAATTGTCAGTTGTCAAAGTGAACATTCGGTGAAATGTTGGTTGCCAAATGAAATTTGATCAAATAAAATTCGGCGAAAAGGCAGAACACCTTGAAGTAGATATCTTCGATTGAGCTGAAATTTTACATACTTGATTAAATCAGATGACAATACAATAATCTGGTCGTGGAGTGATGACCCAGCCAGGATAGTCTCCGCAGGAGGGAAACTCCTCAACGGTTGGTCTGATTGACTTGAAATTTGGTGCACATTATGTAGGACGGATGAAAATGCAAGTACAGTTAGCAAAAAATACTTGTATTAAAAATTTAATTAAAAAATTAATTAAATTTTTCCAGAATGTTTCAGCAGGGTGGCGTTAGTTGCATTAGTAGAATACAAGAATAGCAAATTAAAGTAAGTTCTATAAGCAACACCAACCTTGCTCCAAAGTAGTTGAAAAATAGAATGGCTGAGCATTTTGACGTCATAGTACGCGCATGCGGGCTACCGCTATGTGTGTCGCGATAAAAGTACGGTTCTTAGATCATATTGACTAGATTGACTACTTGCCGACTAGACGAGGGAACCGATTATTCGGCATTATTTGTAGTCGGCGAATAGTCGGTGACTACTCGGCAAAAAATGACGGCTATTTTTGTTATTTATTTTTTAAAAACGCATAAATAAAACCACGGTGACTAAATCATACGTCTTCTAAAGCAATGGTTGTAAGCAAGGTAGAAAATTACTTGGATTTTTTTTCAAAAACACGGTAAGTTGAAATCAAGCGAATCGAGCGTTGGTAGCGTAGCGAGTGCTATCAAGTAGCCGAAGTCGGGCAATTTCATTTTCATTTCTAAAAATGACACCTAGCTATATCAATGTATCGCCCCCTGCATACCAAATTTCATGAAAATCGTTAAATATATATTATTGACTTGCTCGTTTAAAGGTATTAGATTTATTTGTGGTTAAATATAATTGTTTCATCCGTCTATAAGTATAACTTACGTAACCTTGACTAATAACAACTTTTAAGAACACGTAACTACTTTTCCCAAGAGTCATAATGACTTCATTTTCATAATTGCATTTTATAATGTTTCCACATCTCGAAATTCCCCATATAACCTTATTATACAAAGAAAAACAATGCATTAAAGTCACTCGAAACAAACGACAGTAAACTTTATTCCTGAAATCGTAAGGTGTTCGAAATTCGCAAAATTTTCGTGGTTGTTAACGTACACAAGGAAGAACCATGATAATACACGGGTGGTTTACGCAAAATTGCGTTTTATCAGAACGGCATAAGGACTTCGAGAGAGTAGTCTTTGAATTTTATCCGCAGGAAAAACTTTACTTAGTTCTTTCCTTATAAATTATCAAAGTCCAGTTGTAATTAATCATTTAATTATAAGGAAAGACACTACGGGTGCTGTAAGTACTACTTGTAATTATAAGAATTTTATTATAATAAAAATCAAGCAATATTATACTTATTTTCCTATCGCACTCAGAAAATTCAATTGATACGCAATTTCCCATAGACAATAAGTACTTATGTAGTTTACATGGATTTTTCGGTCCCAAAAACCGCTATTACTTATAGCGAATTTTACAGAAATATTTAGAGCTGGTTTGGAGATTATATAACATACCTACATACAACTAATTTTATTGCCCGTTTAACTAATTAATTAGTTGCTAAATAGGTACCTACTTATACTTTGCTACACCGTGAAAAAATTACTTGCATAGCACAATAAAATTTTACTTCCGCAAACTAACGCGTGTTATACAACTATATTAAACAACATATAGAAACTATCTACCACGCGTTGTACAGATATATAGGAACCCAAACAAAACCCTAAAAAAACCCTCATCAACCACTTTCGCATTCAAAACAGCGTAAGTGCAAACAATTCCAAAATACACCTTCAGTTTAGGCACGGAATAGTTTCCACAACTTTCGAATTTCAAATTTCGAAACACTCATTTCGATCGTTCCGAAATACAATGGTTATTAAAACGTGCACCTGTGTGTGTAAAGGTGGTTGTGTGTGTGAGTGGACCGTCCGGCTTTCGAGATGTACGGGAGAGTGCGTTGATGACTGCTAACGATAGAGTAATGTGAATGATGCCTCTGTATTTAGTTTTTTTTTAATTTCTTTATTTATAAGCTTAGATCATTTAAATGAACATGCCAGCTCCAAAGGCCTATTAAAAAAAAACAACAACTACAAAATAACAAGTTATGATGCAACTGAAAAAAAGTTTTCGTTTCTATGTAATGTATATCAAGATTACTAAAACGTATTGTATTTTCAAAAAGGTGACAAGGAAATCTATCTATCTTTTTATCTAGGTTTCTTAGGGCCGCTTGCCCGGTTTGGGGTTAAAATAAAACATTATGCCCCCTTATTCATAATCGCTCTATAGGCTTCTACTAACTTAACAATCGTTTGTCCTTATCTGTGAAAGGTAAATGTCAAAGTGACAGATAAGGACAAACGATTACTAAGTTAAGAAGCCTATAGAGCGTTTATGAATAAGGGAGTGGGGGTGCGAGTCGGGTTACCTTCGCGTGTGGTCAAGAGCTGCGGTTCGTTTTTGGATCCGTCCGAGGGGAAGAGCAGTGCTTGGTCCGGTGCACCCTGGGCTTCGGTTAATGATTTCCTGGCGGTCTCCGTGGGATATCATTGTCCGTTGGCTAAGAGCCCGACAGGGGGGGAGGGGGTCGTTTGACCGTGTTCTACCGTACAACGTTGCCGACATTTTTATGTCACAAGATTTTTGAATACTGTATTTTTTACTTTGACATTGGCGAAATCATCGCATCGATCGATGGGGCCATATTATTAAAAGAAGAAGAAGAATAAGGGAGTAAATCGTTAAACGTTTAGGTATGACTGTTCCATATGTTTTGGCGCAACTTAACCTTGGGTTAGACGTTAACTTGGAGTCATTCAGTTTATACTGGCCCGCATAAGTCTGCCTTCGGAATAAACCATCATAATCTTCTCTGAACATGTGAAAAACTGAAAGAGGGAAAATAAAACTTTTCCTGCTGCCAGTTGCTACAAAGTTTAAGGTAATTAAGCAATTGATTTAAATAGGTATAAATAATATTTAGCTTGAAATTAGCGTTTGAGAGACCAGGAAAAGGGAAAATGTCTTTAAAAGGATAATTTGACTGCCGACGCATGATAACAAACGGAATCGTTTACAAGTTAGTTCCACACTAAAAGGATAGCTGTCTGGCATTGTCCAAAATTCGTTAACGCAAACAAAGCTACAGCAAAGTTCCCGTCAAACCGTCAACGCAAGCAGCCGAATCAACGTCAATAAAAACTCCGCGTAGTTCCGAACAAACTACGAAATATTTTTCAGCGGCGCCGTTATTAAAGAACTTAATTTCGGTAACTTTTGATCTCTGCGTTCTGTTTATACTCTGTGCGGAAAGTTGCACGGCGCGGCGCACACACGCAGGGCGCGCACACATGCACAGTAAAAGCGAGTAAACTAATACCGGCCGGATTAATGCTTCAGTTAGTGAAAAAACTTCTTTTTTTTTCAGACTGCATCGTCCGGCCCAGGGGTGGACTAAGGCGCGGGCTTTTATTATTTTATTAACGCAAACTTTATAGAGACAGTGCCGTTTTTGTTTTTTTTTTACATGTCATTATGGGCATGTTTTTTTAACTTTATTAAAAAAAGACGAAGCGGATTGTTTCGAGTTTAAACCTCTGAAGGACGTTGTGATAATGTGACTGTGTCTTGTAATTCCTGTTGCTAATTAAGCCAAAATTGTATGTCATTTCCATTGTAAACCGCAAGTTATTTAATCGTAAAATACCTACGCGACAAGCCAATATTAATAAAATGAGAACAAATTACGTTACGTTGTAATACAGTCATGTAATGCAAAATTCAAGTATGTACCTACTAAAAGAATTAATTGAAAATGTAATGATACGTAAAAAATTGTACATACGTACGTCTTTATCTCTTATGGGATAGACAGAGCCTGTAACAAGACCTAAAGGCCACGCTTACCATGATTGTGGGCGTACGGAAACGGGAATCAAAATAGTGATGGGTTGCTATCCGCATCGCCTATAACGTGTTCCTAAACCAGCATGCAAGGAAAAAAAAACATTTTATAAAGCAGAAAACATTACTGACCTACTTGTTGGCTTGTCGGATGCCTTTTGCTTTCTTATCGGTGTACAGTTTTTCGTAAGTCGGTTAATGCGGGTAGTTTGCATATTCTAAGCAAAGCGAATTCAAATATACTCACGAACAGAAATAACGGGTCATGCTCCATACAAATTTGTATGAAAAGCAACCCATTGTTTTTGCTCGCGAGTATATTTTTAAACAACAATAAATGAACGCGCGTGCCATAAACCGAAAGTTCTGATAGCGGTACATTAATGATGTCAGATAGGAAAATAAGTCAAAAAAACACATACAAGCTAAAATTATCGTATGTACTTAATACCTAACTCTATTATTATAATGTTTTCGTCACTAATTCCCCATTTTTTTTTTCAAAAAAATATACATGAACTAAAACCATTTACCGTACTCTGCTAAAGTACCTAAAAACCGTAATAAAGACATTTTTTTTTAATTTTGATAGAAAGGCTTTTTTTTGTATTTTTCGGACCAACGGAAAATAACACCTGATTCAATCAGTTATCTAAATATACTCAATGATCATTAATATTTTCACCGCCAAGCAACTCGTCAACTTTATCTTGTCATATGTACTGTATTTTACACTGCATGTACTGACTTCATATTCAAGTCAAATGGCGGCGAAAAGGTAAAAAAAACTCGCTGCCTGATTCCGTCCCTGCCTCCCCCCCGCACTGACCCGCTGTCTTGCGCCCGCTTCAAAAGTTCAGCCCGTTCGAGTGCCGAGATTTTATTACCCCAACTAGCGGTATTAAACGAAAAAGGGGTAAAAAGGGAACCTTTACCCTTTAGGACCAAAGCTGACCATTAACGGTTGCGCGGATTCTGTATTAGTCAACTTATTATGAGACAGTTTCGAGGGCCCTTCAAAACGTTTCATCTTTATATGGACTAATTAGACGTTTAATGTTCGTGTGTTATCTGTGGAATAAATGTTTTTAAAAACGAGCACAAAATTCTCTTACTGCGAAACATGATTCAAAAACAAACGAAGAGGAATTCGAAATTCAATTCGAATTAAAACGCCACGTTTTTTTTTTCATAAACTAATCGCGCCTCGTTTTCATTACAAATTATTTCGTGCCAGTGTCATAAAAGCGTTCCATTTCACGCACTAGTGTAAAGGCATGTAGACACGAGCGTTAATTAATTACGTCTTAGGGTGGGCCAGGAGACATTTACTTGTGGCACTTGAAATGATTTCCCATGTGAGTACGCCTATGCCGTGCCTTTTTACCTGCCTGACGTGTGATTCCTTACGACTTGACGTCATAAAATAATTACACTAGCTAGCTGTGGACAAGCGCTACTTTTTTATTCCTTTTAAACGTCACCTCTCTCACAAAAATTACGATATATGTCTTTACTTGTCATCGAAACATTTGTTTGTTTGTAAAACATAGATCAATCATAGGTTTAGTTTAGAGTCAGTATAACATACCTACAACAACAATACATTTAATATTGTATTTCATCCATTGGTGTCGTGACTGTCTGTGCCATTTCACAACACGCGCGTGCTTTCTTAAAAAAATCTTATGTGTATCAAGTGGTTTGTATAGCTTAGGAATACAGTTTATTAAGTAAAAAATATCCAAGGCAAAACATTGTCACTATCAAAAAGGAAACCAAACCGCATTAAAATAATAATAACCGTCTTCAACCAATTTAAATGGAGCCCTCGATACTTAAAAGAACAAACGAACGATGCAAGGATACTGTTGTCGTACAGATCTCCAGTGATTGGTCAGTTTTCTGTGCCATAGATAAGAATGACTTCCGTTACGGTCACTTCAGCGGACAACAAGGATAAAATAACTCTGATAATGACTGTAAATACCAAGAAAATATAAAACAATGTTTTTACACTGAATAGAGTTGTCTAAGGCAATTCAAAAGTAAGCATGACTTACTTTATTGCCATAAAAAGACACCATATTATAGATCGAATTTTAATATCCACAATAACAGTAGTTTTCTAATCATACATAAAAACGTTTGCTCACAAATAATGGTACATAATTTACTTTCAATACTGTCGCCGTGGCATTATATTCCAACACGCCTTAGCCACGTTCAGTCGAAAACTCGCGTGACGTTCCCGCCCAAAATTCGTGTGTTCATTAGAACAATATTAAGTTTTTTAACGTACACCACAACAACACTAATGAAAGACTCGCCCGCTCCTTCGAGACTAGAGCAAGGCGCGGCGATGCACGATAAACAACTCAAGGGTATTTTCATGTGTTCCATATTTAAAATAGCGATGCTTTTTACGGCCAGTGTCTTTTACTTTTTCGTTTAGAAGTTGCTTGCCTTTGTTATTTTTATGACCAGTAGCATTTTAATTTTGCAAAATAATTTAAATATCAGTGAATTTTCTTATTGCCATTGCTGTCGATTGATAAATAAAATATAATATAAAAGATTGATGCTCGCTCTACGCTGACTAGGTATTTATTGTCGGTTTTTTTCTGATTATGATTCATTTTTCGATGTTTACTTAGGTAAGGGGATTTTACAGCCAAGAAGAAACAAACAATAATCACTCGATTTCTTGTGGTATGGCAAACTTTTCCTTTAACTTAAAGCTGAATTTCTCTAACAGCTCAAATGCATAACGTGCAATCGTAAAGTCATCGTTGCAAGTGAAGAACTGTATGTGTGTATTATACCTATAATGATGGCACAATGGCGCCCGTAAGTAAGTAAGGTACTTTAAGTTGATTGCTAACGCGGGGTGTGGTAATTAAAAACGTAATGCCCCATCGAAGAAAAGATAAGCCCGGAAGAAACCGCCACTTTTCTAATTACGTTTTCATTAGCTGATGAAAATGACTGCACATATATTTTATGTTTGCGGTTGATAAAGCACTTTTACTTACCGGTAATACCCCGGATAGCATTTACTACCTATATTAAAATAAAGTAACGCTTTTTTTATCCTGTAAAGGACAAGGTATGTCCATCCGTGCCAACATAGCGACAAAAAGATCGGAGACGGAAAACCGAGGCTGCGTTTAAATTTAGAACGTGACGCACTGGCCACTCAGATACTAAATTTGAAAAGAAGAAATGTGATTGAAGAAAAGTTTTTTTTTTAAATAGAAATGACGAACGCGTTCGAATACGGTAAACATGCTTCTTGATTAAGGCGATAAGTAAACCGCGCCTAGCCTTTTTAATTATATTATTAACGGCAAAGGCCGGTGAAAGGTTAATATTTTATAATGGCGTATCGCAATGATTATGTAAATATGCAGCCACGCCTCTCACCTATTAGACCAAGTTCGCGTGCGTTCAAACTCTAATTCGGAAGTAAAAAGGAATTTAGTACCGAGGTGTGACGTTCCTCACACGTTGGCCAACCGAATGGAATTCTTTCGCGCTTAACCAAATTAGTGCTGTGACTGTTCAACTGTTTTCAATACCTTTGTTGTTCACGTCATATTTTTAAATAACTATGGAACTATTTTAATAAAAAATTACACTTTCTATAACATGAGATCAGATCAATTGCTAGTTAGTTTACCGTAAAAAAAAACGAATACTTGGAAGCTTAACAGACGTCTATAAATAAAGGAGTTTATTCTATATGCGCTATCAACTACGATTGCGTATACGAGAATCGCGCTCGAAAATTCGTAGAAAAAAGTACTGGGCACTTCCAACTAAAAAAAATAAGAAACCACAAATTCGTATAGCACAGGAGCGCTTTCGTCGCCACTCTGTAATTTAATTAGTACATCTGACTTAAAGCCCTGTTAATAAGAAGTGTCAACTGGTGAGTAATTAGCAGATTTGAAGGAAAACTACTCATAAGCTTCCTTGGTGGTATTAATTACGGGAGTAACAGCGTGGTGTGAAAACGGACCACTTTGCGCCCTCGGCCTTATTAAAATGTTAACATAAAAAGACTAGCTCCCGGTCTAAATAGGCGCGTGTGAGTGTATACATGTCTTTACGTATGTATGTGTATTAGCCACCCAATTAAAATTAAGAGGCGCGACTCTAGTTTACTTGACGATGTAAAAAACTGCAAGGTTTTTGTGCTTTCTAGGCTAAACGGGCACACGCGAAAAATTTTGTAAGTTAAAAAAATCTAATGCAACAGTTTCAGCAAATACGAGGGTACTTGGGAACCATAACTAAACTAAGAACTCGATTAGTTTAAACTACCAACCTAACAGAGCAAATGACGAACGGCTCCGCTGTCGGTATGACCTAAGCCTAAGCCGATTTAAACTTGGAACTAAAAATCTTCAAGGCAATAGAAAATGAATTCAATCCAGCCAGTTACCAGTGAAATGTTTTTTTTTTCGAGTATATAATATACTCGATTGGTAACAATCAATTGCAGTGTTTTTGAACTCGATCATGAACCAAAGAATAGTATGCTTCACTATGAGTTAAATAAAAAAAAACACTTAACAATTTAAGAATCGTAGAGCATATACAAAATGTTTTTTAAAATTAGTTCTGCACATCCGGAGATTATGTCATAGAAACACACAAACAGTAGACGTTTACGTGTGTGCTATATGAGTAATAAAGGGCCAGGAACCACTCCTAAGCAGAAAAACTTTTAACAACATGTAGATGCTACTCTATGGCGTGGCTTTAGATTAAAATAAAAATATTTTTAAAGTAATTGAACTAAATGCGGAGCATTAAGTAAGGATTAAATAGGCGTGTGGGAATTGCGACGTTAGCCTGGCAACATTGAGAGTCCTTAGAAAAATAAATCTCAGTTTAACGAAAATTACTGGTAATATATTACTGGTAACACTGCGTGATTATTTTACATGTCGCGTAGCTAGTTTAATCTGTGGCTAAAAATACCTAACTGATTTTTTTATATCCTACAACAGCAAGGTTCGACAACGGCTGAACCAATTTGTTTTTTTTTAAAGTTCTTACGTGAAAGTTAAAGGGAAGAATCTTATGCAGCATGCTTTCTTCCACGGGGGCCGCGTGAATACGAGTAAGTTAGACTTTAAGGTAGAACATATTAAGATAGAGGTAATATATTCCAGGATAATGTAATAAGTCACGTAATAGATATATTTAATTACATACCTAAATTAAACGTTTTATCCTTGCGCAGGACCACAAGTTATTATCAATTTTAAATGCGTCACCTTTTAAAAACCTCTCCTATAATTATCCATTATTCGCGTACAGTATTATGTCGTTATAACGCTCAGAAAAAGGCAAACGTATATGGTAACATTCTACCAAATAAGGCACATTTAAATAAGTAAATTGTTTATGATTCAACTGAATTTCCCCATCGAGAAACAATCGTGCCCATTTTACGATACGGTCGTCATGTAATTAAAAAAATAATTTAAGTTGCCTTCCTATTCGCATAAAAAAAAAGTATTTAAAATTGAAAAACTTGGATCGAGTTAATTTCGAACAATTCCACAAATTTAATTATACATATAACGAAACGTGTCATCTTTTTTAAAACATCTCCACACGGGGCAAGTAAACAAGCCACTTATTTAATACGCAGCTAACTTGCCAGTTGCCACCAATCGTGTGAGCACGTCTAAGTGGTTTGCATGAAAAAAAGATTAATTGGAGAGCCTTAACTGTACCTGCGGGCAAGTAACTAGGCAGTAGGCAGTACAAGTACTTGAGCGGGTCGGCCTAGACCACTCTGCCACTTAATTAAGTGAAATAACTTAAACGAGTCCCTAATTAGTGCTATCGTGCTAATTCAACGAGCTACTCTTTGTTGGGCTTCTTTGAGTTTGCGCGCCAAAAGAATTTGTCTTTGCTTACTTTACAGTCTTTGCAGACTTGCAAAGGATGTTTGTTTCCTCCCTAGAGACTTTTGACGGCTGAGAAAAGTTCGTGTTGCGGTTACGGCTGCTTTGCTTTGAAGCTTACATTCTTAGCATTCTAAGGGGTTGACGCTTTCAGCAAATAAATGCGAAAGAACCTGCCCATTAGAACGGTTGCTGGTTTAATGTCGCCTGTTGACTTAGAGAAGCTTTGAAGTCTTAGTTTTGGAAGTGAACCGCGAAAGAAGTCTTTTTTACGCGGAAAAACATTTTTTAAGAGGCATACGCGACGCGACGACGCCTCTCTCGGTAAGACGTTTAAAAAGCCACTTGCTCTAGCGCTCTTCACATAACCTACACTCGTTAACAAGTGGACAGTCTCGTGTGTGGAGGGCTTAATTTTTTCTGTCAACGGTTCGAAACGCGGGAAAATTGAAATTGGAACTCATTTGTTTTTTTATAGACGCGGAATAGTTTTAATGGCCAGTTATCGATTTATTGTTCTTATCGATTTAAAGGCTATCGTAAAGTTTGACTTTAGTAATCGTGTTTTAGATTAGAATGCAGTTAATTTGCGTTAGAAAGGCTCATTATATATAACGATTAGTTTTAAAATTGTACGATATCGGAAAACATAATAATTTATGATAAACAATGTCCTTATCAACTTAATACAAGAACGCAACAGTCATTACATAAATAATGTAACAATTGAAATAAAAGACAAAATTGTTTTTTTTTTTAATCTTATAAAGTCTAAGGGCGCATCCATAATGAGACCATCACATCGATTTTATAAAATACCAAGGAAAAAAGGGACTTGCACTTGGACTTAGTCCATTAATGGACATTGTCCACTAATGGCCGTGTTGTGGACGGAAACCGGCCATTTCCTTCGCGATAAACATCTCTGAAAGAACTGAAAGGGCGAGGGTAATTTCACAATCGCGTAATTACAAGCCGAGGTGTCCGGTGCGAAGTTTACCCCGCGATGGGGTAATTTTAAATTTATGGCAACATCGATCAGCTGCATACAGGGTGGTGTTTGTTAATATTTCATAAGGCTCTTAGATTGTAAAGTTATACGTATTGTAAGGAAATTTAACCTAAAATGTCTAATTTAGTTTAATGTTGTTTAAAAGTTGTTAATTGCAATCAGTCGATCTAGATACTTAGTAAAATGCTCTAAAAAAGCACAAGGGTGGCAAACCTTCTTTCAGGACCGTGTAATAACAAGTAAGTTTTTCATTACGCTTATCTCCAGATATCGAAGCACTTATGATAAAAGCTTATGAAAACCTTTTAGCAAGTTCCGTTTATCACACTTAGATATAATACTGGCTTGAGATAGCTGAGAGCTTTAATATCGTTGGTGATAATGATAACGGAGCTTTCAAGTGTTTGTAGGCAAAGCTTGATAAGACCTGAAAAGACTACGGATCAATACGAGCTCCTATGATAACGTGCTGCTTTCAGCCCTTGGTATATAATGTACTTATAGTACAAATAAAATGTGTTACCGAGCTTCGGTCGGCGTCTTTCGACAATATTACTAGCATATTATGGTAAAAATTGGTACCATAAAATTGCTAGTTTTCAGAGCGTCTAAAATGCTTTTATTTAATGATGAAGTGGCTTTAAATTTTATATATTTTTTATGCGATAAATAAATGTTCCATATTTGCGATATGAAAAAAAATCTATTCAATTGGCATGCTGGCAAAAAACCTTCACACTTTATAGTAGTATAAATTTAAAAAAAATTGCAACGAGGCTGTTTCCAAATTTGAAATACGAAATTGACCGTTAATGTTGTGAAAAGCAAATACTTGCTAGTGATGTACCGTTGTTGATTTATCGTGTCCGCTTTATCGTGTTTACGAACATCGATACGTAAAGAAGGGTGACTTTATCATAAGCACGCGCCTGGCAGGTGCCTGTTATCGTACCAAGATAACGAGAAAATTGCCTCAGCCAATCAATACTTCGTAGGGATTTTTCCGCTATTTAGTCATACAAACAAGCAAGTGCATAAATTGTTTGTATTGGAGCTATGACGGGAACATGGTAATTGGCTGAATATTTTTATACCTTATTACAACATTATGTTACAGCGGTTTAAGATCCACTGCTTACTACAGCTCTAGCAAGCCGAGTCCAATTTTCGAAATTGGAATCGAAACTTTATAATCGTTGTGTAGCTGGCCAGCATTCTTTATAAAAAAACATGATTTAATTTTTAAGTTTCGAACGATGTATCCTTAGCTTGGGCATTAATAAATCATTCTCTAAGTACTAAATGTTTGGGTACCATCTTCAAGTAAAATTCACATGTATTTTATAGCTGTAAATGCAATTTATTCTAATATACACATTTCTTATGTGATTTGTAGTAATTCTTTCATAAAATGTTCCGTTAGACTTCCTTGGGGTTCAGTAAAAACGCTGAAGACCGTTGCGCGTTGCTACGATTTAAAACAAAGCGTTATTTTCTCGTAGCCGCTACGAAGTGCTACGGATGTCTACGAAGATACGAAACTGCTACGAGTGCTACGACAACTTCAAGATTGTTTAAGAATAATTAAAATTTAACAATTTATTGCAGAATTTTTTTTATTCAACGCGGGCGTATTATTTTATTATGACGTCTAATACCTTCTAATTACAGAAGACGCTTAAATTTCCTTCGCTAATAATTTGTTTACACGAAACCCCAGGGGTGGCACCCTACTGTATTTGTAAACAGGAAATAGTGAATTGACAACCCTAGCATTATTATTAGATTGTCACACTAACTGGGTAGAGATTGCGAATAATCAATCGATTTACCCCATTTAATGGGAATTTATTACCACGGTAACATTGCGTTTGAAATTATGGTCCGGCATTCGATTTTAGGTCTTAAGGTAGAGTGATAGAGTTTTTCTTTTTTCGGATAACGTAGCCAGATTCAATTGACTTAAGTTTGTAATCGGAAGAAATGCCGTTAACTAATGAGTTAGGTTTTAAAGTAGTAATAGCCAATCAGGATCGATTATCTCTTCCTCATAATAAAATTTTCACTAACTGCCCGCCTGTGATTGGTTGAAATTATCACGTCTTCCCAACATAAGCAAAACATATCCTTTTAGTCTTAATTACATTGTAATAGAATCCAATCTCACTTGATCCGAGAGGTCGAAACGGACGCTTTAAAATTTGAATTCCGAACGATATCTTCGTCCGCTCCGGAGTTATTTTCCTTTTCGATAGCGAATATTCGCTAGCTCTTCCTGTTTTTCGACTTGATAATAAAGTGACTAAGTTCGATAAAATAGGTACTACCTACTTGTTTATGAAATATGATTGTGGATTTAATTATGTAAGTATACTTATCTGTGTCTAATTCTAAACACCTATAATTAAGTTTTATTATTTTTGACGATTACTGTTTTTTTGGATAACGCATTTTTATTTTTAAGTTGATTTTTTTATGTTTCTTGATTAACTTGCTAGAGTAATGATAATTTTGAACTTAGAATGTTATGTCAAACCTTTGTCGTGAAATAGAATAACTGTACGCTAATTAAGAATTTTAATATTGTGTTTGAAACTACTGCCTACAAAAAAATACACTTCCTTAAAAACCTTTCACCAAACATTGCTATAAATCCCTGAAAAAATATAATCTTTACTTTTGCGACATATCGGCAAAAGAGAGTTTTATTGCAAAAATAACGACGAAAAAAAAAATTTTTTTCACTCACCTAAAGTTGGAGAACCATTTGACTAGTTGAGCCGTGTTGTTCTTGTTGAACTTGATGTCCGGGAAGTACATTTTGAGCACCGCTGAACTCGGGTACCGAACCCAGAAGAACATCAGCTTCGCCTTGCGCAGGTGCATCGGAGTCAGGGTTGAAGAGTGCAGCGGAGTTAAGGGCTTTAGGAGGTATAGCTTAACTTACTTACACACTAACATTCATACAGCTACGATTGCAAGACAAAAAGGGTTCGTATTGTATTCTTTTTAGGGTTTCGTTCTTAAAGGGTAAAAATGGGACCTTATTACTAAGACTCCATTGTCCGTCTGTCTGTCTGTCACTACGCTGTATCTCATGAACCGTGATAGCTTGACAGTTGATTTTTTTCAGTTTTGGAAATAAATGTATGTTATGTGGTTATGTATGATCAGATTAATACGTGAAAAAAAAATGCTTTTGTCTAACACAGTTTTCGTCAATAAACAAGTCTGTTAATTAGTGTATCTGATGTAATGAAGTTTGATAAGCAAATAAATATGTAGGTACTTGATTAAATTAATGTAGGCAACCTTTTAGTAACGCGCTATTATTAAAAGTTAATTGCAAATCAGTTGACGTTTTAACAAAGTTGGCCTTCGGGTTAAGCAGCAAGTTATCGTGTCGATAATACTAACGAACTTTTAAGACAGGAAACAGCATTTAAAAATGATTACGCAAGAACTGGCAACGCGCAAAAAAAGAATTCGAGATTCAAACTTGTCGAATTGGAACAAAAAATTTTGCATTTGTTTTTAAACGACGTTCCAAATTCTAAAAATGGTATGGTCATTTCAGCAGCGAGTTACAAAAAGAAAACGAAATAATTGTTGTTTTTAGCCAGTTACAGATTGCATTATTAGGTTTCATAGCAGTAGTTTTGTTTTATTATTGTGTGTACGTGGTTTTCTTTACAAAGCAAAGGTTTAAATCTGATTAAATAGCCTATCCAGCATTACGTCGCAGGTGGAAGCACTAGAAAGACGTAATCCATTAGCATCTAATCTTATAAATGCCTTAGCCGATATCTACTATACGACCAGTGAAGGATAGATATTTCCTAGTGATTTTTAGCCGTGCAAGTAAAAAATGTAACGTATAAATTTCTTAGTGGTTTGAGCATACTATTTAAGGACGATATTGTGTCCTTGTCAGGTAGCTTATTGAAGACGTCGGTTATTTTCACTTTCTTAGAATTTGTGATCATTAGGTACTTGAGTTTCCCCAAGATTTTCTTTTCCTAGTTTTGCTTTGACGTCAAAAGTTTCGAGTGCTTAACCTTAAATTGATACTGAACGAATTAAATCGTGTGGGAATCGTCGACCGCAGCAGTTGTGGGGTTACAGAGGTCGGCCGGCTAAGTCGGAAGCACAGGTCAAATAACTCGTAGAAAGATATGTGATACTTTCCTATTGTGGAATCAAATTAAGCCACGATTTCTTTATAAAAGAAAATTAACTATTGAACTATGCCTACCCAAATTTAGTTTTTTTCTAAATAGTAGGTATTAGTAAGATGAATTTATTTTATCCTATCGTTGGGGATTCATACTTGAAACGTGACCTGTAGGAAAACGGGCCGGGGTTAAGAAACCACAAGCGTTCGCTATCGGTGACATAATTAGCTTGGTACGCGTGTAATCAGGAGGAAAACAGTTAGCATACCTATTGCACGGATCCGAAACGCGTTATCGAGTTAACGAAGCGAATCAATTGTCATAATAACGTTATTTATTCGTCGGGAACAACTATCGTTTTCGCTAGCCCCCGTTTGGCGTCGGACATCGCGTCGCGTTCTCATATTTAAAAAGTGGGTGCTAGAAATATGTAGGTACTTTAAATTCGCATTTGGTGTTTTTGTGACTAATGATTCGTTTCGTTAAGAATGAGAGTTTGGCTGTAAAGTGTAAGAAAGATAATGTGAGTATACTGTTCTATTTAAAAAGGATATAGTAGGCTGTACTCCGTCGTAAGGCAGGTCCGTGGAGTTGCAGTCTGAGTGCGGGTCCTGAGCGTCCATGTGCGGGTGGTGCGGCATCGAGAGGTGATGCGGCACGTGCGCGTGGTGGTGCCGCAGGTAGTCCGGCGAGGAGTGGTGTGCGGCAGCCAGCAGCGCGGGGTGCAGCAAGGCTGGCGCATGCGGCAGGGGAGGGGAGTCCCTCTCGGGAGCCGGCGGGGAACGCGCCAAGCCTCCACCCGCGCCAAAGAACGGCGAGTAGGGTGAGAACACCTGGCTCTCATGCAACGACGGGTTCGGTATCGCTACAGAAGTCGGCAGCGCCATACCGCCGTGATAAGGCCGCGGGGAAGGCGACTCCGGGAATTTGCTCTCCGGCGAGTGCCCCACGCCCTCCCCCAGGATCCGGCTGACTGTGCGCGGCGTGATCCGCGTGTCAGTGACCTTGTGGCGCTTCTTCTTGGGTGTCACCACCAGGCTCAGCGCCTCGTTCTGCTCCGGGTTTGGCTCGCGCTCGAAGTGGCCGTTCATTGGGCCGTACATCGGCGCGAGCGGCTTCGGCGGCGTCTGGAACAGGCCTGTCGGATGGCGGACGTGAGAGTGGCCCAGGCCCGCCTCGCCGTGCAGCGGGAACGCCGCGCCGCCCGGCGCGCGGGACCCGTTTATTTGACTCATAAGCATCGGGTTATGTGACAGGAAGGGCACGCCGTTCGGCGGCTGATGGTGGACGGGTTGGTTACCTGGCATCGGGCCGGTCGGCCTCTCCGGCGGCTTCAGCTGCGGCGACTTCCGTTCGATCAACCGCGTCGCTCGCATCAGGTCCTTGTTGAGCTGGTCAGCGGCCGCCGCCGCCGCCTCCGTCTGCTTGCCCATCACCCGGCGCTGGTGCACGAAGCGTGTCACGATGGAGTCGATGAGGCTCGCGAGGGATGCCGAGATCTCGTTCTTGAGGACCTCGGCGAACCCTTCCAGGTCGGCACCGGTGACGGAGCCCACGGAACCAGCGTTGCTGCGGATCGCGTCCAGCCGCTCGGCGAGCTCTGAGGAGTGGGGTGGCTTGGGCGTCTGGCCGAGCTGCCGCTGCTGAGGCGAGTGCTGGTTCGACTGCGGCCTCTGCTGCTGAAGGTTTTGTTGTTCAGCCGCTTCTTTCATACGGGCTTCTTGTTCCATGAACAGTTTCTGGCTAACGTTAAGGTACATGGCCGCGGCGTTGTTGAGGTGCTGGTGCGGGTGAGGGTGAAGGTGATCACCAGGAGGTAGATGCGGCAGCAGCGGCAGCGCGCCGTTGAACCCGGGCGGCAGGTGCGGGTGCGCCGCGTGCGCGTGCATCTTCGCCGACATCATCTTGCTCATCACCTGCGACAGCATGTTGGGCGGCGCAGTCGTCGGGATCGGCGGCGCAATCTCCTTCACCGGAGATGGCGGCTCCGACTTGGGCACCGGGTCCTCGATATGTTCCACGTCACTGGAAGCACCATCGTTGTCGATCGTCTCCGAATCTTGTCCCATTCTGTTGCACAACTGCACGTATTTCTCTTGCATCTCGGCGAGTTGCTCCTGCATGGTTCTCAGTTGGGATTTTAAAGCGTTCTTTTCTACTAACTTTTGTTGTATGGGTGGCCGGTCACCGTCGTCGTCGGAGTCGTCGGTGACGGTCTGCGCGCTGCTGCCGTGGCTGGTTCCGTAGCGCTCGGCCGCACCGTCGTGCTGCTGTGGGTGGTAGAGCTTGCGTTTCTTGCAGCCGTTCACTTGGGGTTGCGGTGCGGGGCTGGCACGCATGGTTGACACAATGTTCTCAACACGGGCACGTTTCACATCCTGCGGGCGCGGCGAGGCGCGCTGCGCGTCGCTGTCGCGGTCCTCGGGCTCGGACTTGGGCGCGAGCAGCGGCTCGGCCGGCGTCGGCGCGGGCGGCGGCGACGCACGCGAATTACCAGCACTGTCTAACGCGAGCAGCGCCTCGTCGAGATCCGTCCGGGAATCTCGCGACGTGGGTCGCTCAGGCGAGCGTTTTTCACTTTTCGGTTCATCGTTGTTATTGTTAGCTATCACGTTGTTATTGTCCGGTGAGAGCCGCATGAGCTCCTTGGAGCGGGACTGCAGGATGTCGCGGAGCACGCGGTGCGCGATGCCTCCGGAGGCGTTTTCGTCGCCGGCATCGTCCTGCTTCGGCGGGCGGCCGAGGAGTTCGTTAAGCATCTCGGCCTGCGCGTAGCCGGGACCGAAGAGGCCGAAGTGTTGGCGGCCCTCGAAGATGGCGCCGTAAATGCCGCCACTCATTTGTACGGAGCGCGCGGGCGCAGGTCCGTTCGTCGCGAGAGTCGAGTAAGAATTGCGCGGCTCGCCGGCGTCCACGCGCTGTCTGGCGCGCTTCTGTTTCTTTAGAAGTTTATCGGAACAGGGCGCGTGTGAGTCGGCCTCCTCCTCCGATGACATCATAGGCGAAGCGGGCCGCGATTGGCCGGACGGGCGGCGGGCTGGGCCCCCCCGCGCTACGAGCGCCGCATTGCCCGTGCTGTAACAGAGAGGGGAGCAATCACACACCTGCCGGGCGGCTGCGCGCGCGGCGCCCGCATTGCAAGCGACGCGCGCGCAGAGACCTTACAACACGAATGACTTAAGACTAAGTTAATAAGAAATTGACTTGCAATAATTCTTGAGCGAAAGAAAATTATCGGATGAAATATCTCTAAGCAGCAAACCATCTTGTACAAGAAAAAAATAATAAATGTATACTTTATTTATTGTATTAAATTTGATGACAAATTACGTATAAAGTAAAAAAATTACGAAACTAATCTAAGCAACGTTCCAGTATCGAAATTGCCACCATTACAAATCGATGCTATCTCTCAAATATTAATATAACCGTAATATCAATGACACGAGTCTTACACCGATTAGTCGAATATAGAACGAAAGATTCAACCTTTCGTAGATGTTATCATTACACAATATCGATAAACGACAACATTCTACTATCGTAAACTCGAATTGTCTAATGACCGTAAATACGTAGTACCTAGTACCTACATGAAGAACACACATAAAACCAACAAGTAGGTACATTTTAACACGTGCGCGTGTGTGTGTAAGATAAAATTAATTATACCGCCACATCGTCTAAATCACAGTATATTTAGATGTAGATATGTATGAACGGACACACCTAACAAAAGCTGTATGTAACGGAATTAATTCCTTTTGGAGCGTGACTCCGTTTCAGGTGGACAATGTAAAAATGACAGAAATAATTCTGTGAGACACGCGGAATTGCGCGGTTCCATTGCAAGCCACGGCACGGGAATAAAGTGCCTAACTAGACTGCGTAAGTCTTATAAGAATTATACGTGCCGGTACGTAAGTCTAGCGATGACGAGTCACGTGGAGGGGATCGGGCACCCACGGATACCGTAAATTATACTTCTGCGCATACAAGGACATCGCTAGACTTACGTGCCGGCACTTGTAGTAAGCGCGATGTTTGCGAAGTTAGAGACGTTTGTTTTTATGGACTGCGTAAATTTGTAACATGTTATTAAAGCCCCTACTAAGATTGAGGCTTTCTATTGGTATGCTCGGGGAGTTGCATTATGTGTAAGGTTTATTTGGTAAGTACCTAAGCAAGTAGATACCTAAGTATTCCTTGTGGGTAACACTGACGTAGATATTATTCAAGGATAGTAAGCTACGAGCAACATGTACTGCACACGTATTTTAGTTGCAACCAACCCATATATAGCTTAGAAAACTATCTTTATTTTAGTTTTTTATTTATTAGTTTAATCGTAATACTACGGAAATCATCCCATATTGCCATGGAAGTATGCATGGGTCACATCTTGTTAAATAACTGGTTATATTTGACACACTTCTAATACTTAAATTTACCTGAAATTTAGTATACATATATAAAATGCATGACAATGCAAGTACAGCCAACAAAAAGTCAGGAAAAAAATCTGTCAATTCGGTTTACGGACGATAGTTTTACGTGATAATGATAACGTCATAAATAAACATTGATGATGTCGCTCAAAAATGAATGACTATTAGTGTGAGCGGAAGCCGAAACGAACTTCGAAAATCGAATTTCGGAGTACAAGACTAGGTTTTACCGCGACACAGCGGGCACTCGTTCATCTCGCGTCTCTAGCAACATCCGGCCGCAATTTGGATCACAATGAGATGGTATCAATAGGCACTGCTTCCGATGGCGTGACCAGCCACTTGCGACCACCGTCACGGCTCGCCTGCTTGTGCTGCCGTGACGCACCACGGTCGGCCGTTATGGAAACGTCCGAGCGTCACAAAAAAAGAAACGTGTGTCTCGGGACGCCCGACAGAAGTGATAACTTAAACTAATCTAAGTTACTAACAGTATATCGCAATGCGCACACTAAACATTGAGTAGAGAGAGGGGGAAGCGACTGTCCGGAATATGACTAGCGCTGTGGGTTAGAGTGAGAGAGAAAGAGCCTGCCTACCACTGCCGTATGCGTCAGAGAAAGGGAAGCCAGACTGGCGCCGTAACGCGTTACGTTACGAAGCGCTTCACCCTGCTATAAGAAGTTATCCGTTCAAAAATAACGCGATCGATTACTAAGTTTCACGAGATAATGCTGCTTCCTTCGACTTGGGTTATTTGGACACGGACGCAGAGTGTGGGTGATGTTTGGAACGCAAAAGGAACACTTTAAAATTAAAACTCACACTATTGTCGCTATAAAACCAGCCAGAGCCAGATATGTTTTACGATACAAAAAACGTTTTAACGTAAACGTCACAATTACTGTGGAAATATTAGCAGCGCTACGACACGTGATGACCACAAACTAGTCGCATAGCATTTAACAATTCAACGCGAATGCGTTCGAGACGCTGCGACAAAACACTTACACTGGAGGTTATAATCTTAAAATACCTAACATTAATCACAACATGGGAACCGCGTGGGAACTATAGCCCAAGCCCTCTCATTCTGAGAGGAGGCCTGTGTCCAGCAGTGGGACGTGTATAGGCTGGAGAGAGAGAGAGAGAATCACAACATTTTTTCCCTCAAGTCATATAAAATATGGTGATCGGGGCATAGTGCAAATCAGGTATACGTATTTGGTATTTGTGTTTCCCGTAATGCAAAAATTGGGTAGTTACTCGTATTGTTTGTTCCACTGAGTCACAAGATTTAGTGTTAACGCGGTTACCGTCACTTTGTTACCGCAACGTACGTATCTAATTAAGATAGCCAGGAAAACTTTATTTAATTAGTGCATAAGTACCTACATTTTGTAAATACACCAATGATGCATAATGCCTTTTTATGTCATTGAAGCAAGAGGAAGATACCTTAAATGGCTTAACTTAAAAGAGAACAAAAACAGGTTTTTCCCAATTTTTTGGATTAACCGATTTTGAACCGATCTGGTTTTCCTGCAGTTATGAATTTAGTTATTAATTTACTGAAGTTAAGTTAAGTGTATTTAAAGCTGAACCTAAGCTGAGCGTCCTCTCTGTCTGTATGTCTGTTAAAAAGCTATATCTTTAGAACTGTCACGGGCAGATACCCGCAATTTGGTCGGCGCTATGCAGCATTTATAAACACAAAATATTTTTGAAAAAAAGTATGTAAGTAAGGATTCGTGTTTTTTTCGATAAGTATATTAGTAGCGAATTCTTCTTGTGCCAGCCCCACTCGTATTTTAACTTAAACATTTTCTTTCTCCGTTGATTGTGTCAACAGTGTCAAGAACGTTGGTTTTTAATTTTAGAAAAATCTAGCACTTCCCAAAATGCCTAATTTCACCAATTCACCTAACAATTCTCACACTCACACACACAAGCAAGACCATGCTCAGCCGCTCAACCCGCGCCTTACCGCTTAATGAATAGAGTTCAGAATCGTCGCAATTTTTTTTGCTGCTTGTAATGACTTGTACTAGTGGTACTAGCTGTAATTTGTGGTCATTTCGAGATTTGAACAAATGACAGTCGGTCAAGCGGTTCCCATTGTTCCGGTACTTCCGGGCCTTTATACCGAAGTTTCTATTAAGGTCGATGGACTATGATTTTCAGTTGCGAAAGATATTTAAAATATGTACTTAAATATTACCTGAAAACAACTTATTTTTTTATCAAACTGATTGACTGGAACAATGGTTTGGTGAAAATTGTTCCCCAAATTATCATTTGGGCAAATAACCATTAGCTTCTGCCCGCGACTTCGTCTGCGTAGAATTATACATATAAAACTTTCCCTTGAATCACTCTATCTATTAAAAAAAAAAACAACAAAATCCGTTGCGTAGATCTAAGCATACATAGAGACATACAGGCAGCGGAAAGCGACTTTGTTTTATACTATGTGATTAAAAGTTATATTTACAACCTTGCTGCTTTTGTTTTTAACATACTAATAACAGAAAAAAGCTTAAAATTGTTGTCTTGTAACCACAGCAAAACAATTATCTTATTCCATAATTACAACATGTCGACAGTTCCCACCCCTTCAAGCAATGTATCGCAATGAATTTCTGAATTCCGGTAATTTGACGTCATGAATAAACAATGTTGAGACCCCAATTTGTAGTTTTAGGGTTCCGTGCCTAATAATTGGCCAATATAACCCTATTTGGGGGTAGTAGGACAAGAGGCGGACTGCCAAAAAACAACACTAACTGTTAGAAATAAACTTGAAGTACCTATATGCATGTCCACACTCCACAGTTACACAAAAATACCGTCTGGGGGGGGGGGGGGGGGGGGCAAGTGCCCCTTGCCCCCCCCCCCTAAATCCGGCCCTAGCTACAATCATCATACTCACTAATTCTGCTGCCAAGCACAGTCAGTGAAAATGGCACAGAGGCTTTTTTTTTTTTTTTTTTGCGCTAATAGGGCTTATGCTATGGATACTAGACAACGATATACATACTTACTTAAATAGATAAAGCCATGAAAAAACATGAATATTCCCTATGGTTGGAAGTGTTGGGAAAAGTCAAGCTGCCTGGTATACAAATTCTAATTCTGCGCGGACGAAGTCGCGGGCAACAGCTAGTATAATTGTAGATAACTTATCTTCTATCTCCTCCATAAGTTAATCGTACTACCTACATTACACTCTGTGTAAGTAAAAGAAGTAAAACTCTAAATAACGTTAAGACAGAATTGTAAAGCGGACTCCACACTGCAGGCATGTCGCTATGACCTGTTGAGTTTCACCCATATCGCACCGCTAGTGCTGTTCAAGCTGCTATCGATAGTATCGATATTTTAACCCCAAAATATTGCATTGCAAAAGCAGTACTCGTGATACTTAGGTTTATAATGAATGATTGTATAATGCGTGAATTAGGTAGAGGTAAAATTGGAAAATTACAAAAAATGCGTTTTTGTTTACAGATACCTATTCGCTATTATTAACATGACTTTGCAGTTATTTTTGGAAATTTTCACAAGTATTTTAATGTAACTGTTATATCGAAAATAAGGAAGTTATCCGGTTTAAATATTGCAAGTGAATTTTTATTCAGTTCCCGTGGTCGCAAAGAATTGAAATTTTGTAGGTATATGGGATGGGGATCAGATGACAATGCCAATATAATGTTCAAAAAAAATCGTCAAAAATTGTTTATTTATTTTATAAATTATCTACTTATTTCCCCGGTGTTATTTGTTGGCAAAATCAATTAATTTTTCATTCAAATGACGAAAACTACTTCTTAAAAAATCTTCCATTTTTCACTAAACCAATATGGCGTCAGCACAAAACAAATGACTTCACTAGTACTTACCTAACCCCTGTGCGTTTAGCGTGACCGCCGTCGTTTTTACGGAAACGCTTCTTTTCCGGCGTCCGGTTTCCCATAGTGAAACGATTTGCCAGGTGCTTACGATATACCGATTAAAAGAACACGTATTACGAGAAATAGTAAATTAGAAATGAGGATTTATGCATTGGCAACAAAAAAAAACAAATGAGCCACAAGTTGAGAAAAGAAAAAAAAGAAGAGTTGTAAGTTGTTGTTTGTTGTTGTTAGTTGTTAAGAGAAGTTGAGTAAAGAGTTATTGTATTGTAATGTTGAGATAGAATAAACACTGGCTGCTTTTTGCTTTTTTTTTTAATTATTGTTTTAATAGCGCGCGGTATTGAGAATCGATTTAAATAGGCCTTTCGTAACACTGGCATATTCCAATTTTATTCAGAAAAAAACTTCATCGTGTCCTCAGTCTTCAGAAGAGGAAATGAAGATTGAGGAGTAATGCTATTTCAGCATCATCGTACTCGTATTAGTCGGAAGACATAGGCCTGACGATGATACAAACGGAAGAAATATTAGTACCTTCTTAGTGAAGCCATTTGAAACCTTCTTCAAATACAAAATTTGCATTGTTATCCTACTAATATTATAAATGCGAAAGTTTGTGACGATATGAGTGAGTCAGTGTGTATGTTTGTTCCTTCTTCACGCTGAAACAACTGGACGGATTTGAATAAAATTTGGAATGTCGATAGCTGGCATCCTAGATTGAAACATAGGCTACTTTTTATCCCAGAAAATTGCATAGTTCCTGCGGGATAGCGAAAGTCGTAACTGTGAGTCGCGACGTAAATAATTATTGCAGAACGCGGACAAAGTCGCGGGCAGAAGCTAGTTACTTATAAATACGATTTTTGTTCGCTACCTTGATTATTATTAACCTTCTCAGAAGAATTTCAGAGAGCATTTGTTTCCACCAGTAAAAACACCAGTCTCCTGTCTGCCTAAGTACCTATTTAAGCAATGTCCATGTTTCGTGCGAAGCAGAGCTGCAAAAAGTCCGTTTGCAACCCTTAAGTGACCAAACAATTTGCTATAATAAGAATAATGCCACATGGTCAAAGGGGAGTGCAGGAATGCGTGGGAACCACCCTTGTCCATGTTTCCGTACCCGTGACTTATGGTTACATACCATATGGCGCACGAGCAACGAAGATAATTATCTCTGTGTAATTTACTTGCAGGGGTCTTACCCAGCAGTGGGAGTTGGGAATAATAGCTAGCATGTCGCGTACGCTAGGCCGTAGCGGTATACGTGCCGGCACGTAAGTCTAGCGCTGACGAGTCACGTGGAGGGGATCTGCGCACCCACGGACACCGTATTTTATACTTCTGCGCATACAAGGTCAGCGCTAGACTTACGTGCCGGCACCTATACTCATCTGTGAGCTGGGGACTTACCATGACGTCTTAATGAAATTCAATTCTAGCTACGTTTTAGCTGTCATTTTTGATCCTTCTAGTATGGATCTGACAGGGAGCGATCCAACTTTGGTTCGGAGCTGAATCGTATTAAGACGTCATAAAGCCCCTGTAACCATAACTGCTGAACGTTACAGTAAACAAAAACTTTAGTGTGGGGCGTGGCGTCCACACTGGGGTTTTTATTTTTGTACCTATTGGCTTATGATGCATGTCAGCAAACTTCACGTGAACCTGTGATGTATTTGAATTTCTATTGAGATCAAATCTTACCCCCTTATTCATATATCGCTATAAAGGCTTCTGCTAACTAAGTAATAGTTTGTCCTTATCTGTCACTTTGACATTTACCTTTCACAGATAAGGACAAACGATTATACTTTTCAGGCCTATTTCACGACTCTCTGCTCAGTTCTTGATACTACATATATATCCCTTTATCCCCTACAGAGTAAACAGAACTTGAGATGGCATACCGCCGAAAAACGGCGTTTCCAACGTCTTTCCTGGGCAGATGATAAAAGCCCATCGAGGGAATAAAATCTTAGGAATCATGTTTTATTTAATCGGGTTAGAGCAAAAAAAAAGAGTCACTTTTTATAGAACTTTTTAAGAAAACTAAGAAAAGTTATAGATATTTTTGCTCGTGAGCGTAGTATATAGGCGATACGGCTACCCATCACCTTCCACTTATACGTCACAATCATGTTATGCGGTGGCCTTTGGCCCCTGATACGGGCTCTGTCTACCCCGCATAGGATAAAGACGTGATTTATGTATGTATGTTACGTATGTATGTACTTTGTGTTTCAATTTAAGTAAAATTTTATTCAAATTCATGCTTTTTGTAGAGCACAATAATATCTCCTTTGTTTTAACCCTTTAGGTAGCAAAGTACCTATTAAATTTTTAATAAGCTGAAGTCCGCAGTACAATAATAGCGTACAGGCATGCTAGATTTGGACCGATAGCGGTTGCCGCCAAGAATCGAACGTGACAGTTGTAAACCAAAATGGCGGCTGTCATGGCGGCGAAGGCTGAAACATAAATAATGAGCAATCGTGTAGGCATTGGAATGATTGCCTTGTACGTTTGATATGATCTTTTAGCTGCACAGACACACGAATCAAAGTTTTACAATTTAATATCAAACATTTCCATTACAATAAGTAACATATCCGTCGTGTACAACAATACTCTGCTTTTTTAACGCGCTTTTAAATATTGGTTGTCGAATTTAACAAATTCTCTAGTCGTATTGAAATGGTAACGATAGGTACACGTAGGATGTAGATCTGAGCCTCTAGTGTAAGTTTTCACACGAACAAACGTCTCGAACGTGCTCACGTAATCGTCTCAATTACCATGGAAAAATTGGCAGCGCCACTTGCGGATCGAAACGGCAACAAACTATTCTCATAGTATTTGACATTTTAACGCGAACGCCAGTGTTGCCAGATCTACTGATTTAGCAGTAGATCTACCTGATTTTATAAAAATCTACTGATCTACTGCTGGGAACGTTATTATTTAAGAAATCTACCTGCTTTTTCCAAATCAGATCGGATCATGTAGTTTTTGTTGTCGTATCGTGTCATCTGGCCTTTATAACACGACATTAAGGTTTTGTGAATTTGTGGTTTTTTTATCTGTAGTCCTGAGGCCGCTCTGACATGACAGGGCGAGACAGAGACACTCCGAACCATGCGTGCCGTCCTCTATAACTTTAATAACTATATTGTAAGTGCGACGGGGGATAGCTCGCACCACAGAATACATACATAATAATAATAGTAGTACAAGCTACTACAGCAAACAAAAAAAAAAAGGAAATCATTGACTAGAGTAACTTATGTAAGTACAGTAGGTAAATGTTTACATGAATATGTGTATTTATATGTTCTAATGTATTATATTACACTTATAATGCAAGCTAAATTCTATTTAACCCCTTGTGGGTATTAATTTTATAATCTACTGATTTTTTCCTCTATCTACTGCTAAAATTTTAATTTTTCTACTGAATACTTCAGATTCCATCTGGCAACACTGGCAAACGCGGTCGAGACGTGTTCTGTGACCGAAAACTGACACTAAGCAAAGTGATTGCAGCAAATGACAAGGAAACAATTAGGTAAGCGGATATTTTGATTTTATTAACAATGCGAGCAAATCGAAAGGATAACAAAGTTGTATGCAAAGTGACCCTTTATTTTTGCTCGTGAGTATATATCTAAAAATGAATGTTGCTAACTCGAGCTCCGCTGGACCAATTTGGCTATTTTTTTTCATAATAATGTTCTAAGGTCCACGGAATGTTTTTATGGAAAAACATAAAAAATCAGCTATATACTCGTATATAGTAAAAAATAAAAAACGGAACGGCGGCAATTCCGCGGGGAACAGCTAGTAAATGATAATATTTCTATTGACCTTAAATTATCACAATATCATCGAATTTACAAATGAAATAACTTTCAAATCAACGCAACATTGGAAGAAAGTTAAAATTGACTTTATATTTGTTTACGAATAACTAGGCAAAGCCAGTAAAATTACGTCATAATGCTTTAAAAATAAAAATAAACATTGCAGGTATTACAATAAATACGAATCAAACATTTACCTACTTAAGTAGCAATCATTAATCACCTTAACCACACTTAATGCATCCATAATTAAAATAAAAAATCACCTGTTAACGTCTTACCACCAAAGTATGCTGAGTTAAAAAAAATTACGTGATTTAATAATACAGAGAAAGGAAGGAACGATTCTCTTAAGAGGGTGCATCCGTGGCTGAGCTCGCAACGTCGCATTTTTTGTGATTTTTTGCGATTATTTCACAGAAATTGAATGAAAGTATCAAATATTCGTCTGTAGTGCACTTCGTTTTTAGTGTATTAATGTGTCTAATGCAATAATTCATCGTGATGGACTTTTATTTTCTTATTAAACGAGATATTGTATTTTATCCCTTTAAAACGAAAATAAAAGTTCATCACCATTAATCATTGCATTGGACGCATTAATACACTAAAAACGAAGTGCACTACAGACGGATATTTGATACTTTCATTCAATTTCTGTGAAATAATCGCAAAAAATCACCAAAAATGCGATGTTGCGAGCTCAGCACGGATGCACCCTCTTAATTTGAAGAAACTTTCGGTGTCAATTAAATCTTCGCAATTATAGACCGACCGCTTAAATGAGTCCTCGCCTGCGCGGCGCAGGGGCGCGGGGTGACGACAAAGGGGGCTGAGAGAGGTGCGGGCGGCAGGCGCACTACCCGCCCGCACCCCTCTCGGTCCCCTTTGTCGTGCCACCCCGCGCCCTTGTGCCACGTGGGCGTGGACTCAAAGCGGTCGGTCTAAAGCAGTGTTGTTATGGATATCCATATCCGTAACCGAAACTATCGGATATCCTAAATAAAAAAATATCCGTAACCGTAACCGAATCCGAAATAAAAGTTTTGGATAGTTTCGGATAGGGCGGAGTCTAACTAAATACTACAACTCGTACTAATTAACTGTGCACTCTCCTGGAATGCGACACCTGTCCCGCTACCTAATGACGTCACAGCGCGAGGTGCACAGCTAATTCGTACGGGTTATACCTACTTTATAGTAAATATGACACGTCGTGACAAGTTTTTGTTTTTGCCCGTCCGGCAACTTTAGAGCAGTGTTATCCATATCCGTAACCGAAACTATCGGATAATCCGAAATAATTTAATATCTATAACCGTAACCGAAACCGATATTATATTTTACCAATATCCATATCCATATCCGGATCCGAAATTATATATCCATAACATCCCTGGTCTAAAGACGAATGTGTGCGGTCAGTGAAACAATCGAAAACTACCAACAAGAAATCAAAGTATAAATGACATGTTCCCGAATATTTGGTGTCGCTTGTCCAACCCAATGTTTATGGTAGTGTTTAACAATTTTGACAGCTTCATTATACCTAAATCAATAATACCAACAAAAAGCAGCCAGTAAAGGGTGAAGCCAAGCAATCAGTATGCATAAGTTATGAGCTCCCAATAGCGTGCCTCCGAAGCCATTACTATGGTTCTATGAAAAAGAACATTTCAGCTTATCGGCGAGTATCGCCAGAATAAAAACTGGAGATAAGATCGCTTAGGGATGGGAGAGTTGCTTAGGTGTGTATCGATATCGATAAAGAGACAATAAAATTAGTGCCTCTAGTGTAAGTTTTGATTATGCAATAATTTTGCTACCGTGGCATTGCCGCTAGTAGCGCTGACAAATTTTTCATGGCACTTTTTAATTCCAGCATTGCTTCAAGTTTTTCTCTGATTAAAAGAGAACTTGTCGCTGTGCTTGATATACTTTTGCTATATATTTTTGCCAGCAACACCTTGCTGGTCACTCATATAAATAACATACACACATTAAATAAAAATAGAGCAACGATGATTTTCAGTTGATTGCTAAATTTATTCCGCTTACTATTTTTTTTTCAAGGAAATGTGATTTATTTCAACACAGATTGATTACCTCTATGAACCAGTACGTGGTTAAAAATAGATGGACAAAATATTAAACTGAATTACGTTTTGCTTAAAATTTTTACTTTTTGCTCGGTTTATTTCCGTTTCATTTTGACGAATGCATTTAATAGTATAAATTAGGTCCTAATAGAATGAGTTTTACCTCGACACAGAAAGTACGCTTTTTAACAACACAGCTATCTAGAACAAATTGGGGAAACTAGTATGGGTGACTATCCTACATTCAACAATGTACACCCTCTTTTAAAATTGTACCGGGTTATTTTGACTAAATAGTACTGTGTAAATGTTATACAGCATCATAGTTAACAAAATGTTTCTATGCATCGATGTTCAAAGTGAATCAACCACTAAAACTAAATTTTCGATAAAAAAAAACTCTTGGCAGCGGCGTTCAGTCGAACTACCACAACCGCCTGCTGAAATATTATACAACAATTTTAAGAGCTCTTGCATATTGTGTCACTTATCGTCGCACCATATCGCACACAAAACCATCGATATTCCCTAACAATCGCACATCACTACGTCCAACGATGGAAGACAGGCACTTATTAGCCGTCATTATCTGCTATCGCAGGACATATGGCCAATATTGCCCACGACATTGCCGTCATGCGACCACGCTACAACTTATAATTACAGTGGACTAGATACTAGCCCAATGGTGGGCACACGGCATGGCATGCTGAACGAATAGATAGCATATACTAACTTTGTTATTAGGGCGTCTGAAATATGCTCTGTATAATTAAAACGTCTTGAATTTACGCGATTATTTTGTATTTATGGACCTTCACTTGTTATGTCAGACCCTCTTGTTCTGCCTGTTCTTTTTTTTCATTTTTTTTTCTATAAAATTTTGTAAGTGTTATGCTCTTATAATTGTGTGTCATGCAAAAAGGAATAAATGACTTCTATCTTTATTTTTTACAGAAATTAAAGCGCCTATTTAGTCGTAATCAGGTTAATAAATAAATAAATAAAAACATTTCCACAGTTCAACATTTTATTTATTTATTTATTTATTTTCGGAGAACCAACAGCTATAAATTACAGAGTAGACTTCGACCCCCACTAAATCGAGATTTAACTTTTTTCAGCGATATCGAATTTAGCAATTCGAATTTCATTCACTCCCTGATGATGTGGTGAAATAAAGAATGTCTCAGATCGCAGGAACTTGTCGCACGAGCCAAAGGCGAGAGCGGTAAACATGCGACCTGAGACTTTATCACCGCCCGAGGTGTATACACAATTTACTTCTCCTGGCCACGAAATGGAAGTTTCCGCTCAAAATAAAAAAGGTCAGAAATGTAACGTCTACGACACTGCGTATACACAGCGGTGTGTCCGGACCTTAAAACTAAGAGTCGTAAAACTAACTTTATCTGAGCCTCTAGTGTAAGTTTTCTCATATAAAAACGTCTCGAGCGCGTTCACGTAAACGTCTCAATTACTATGAAAAAATTGGCAGCGCCACTTGCGGATCGAAACGGCAACAAACTGAGCCTCTAGTGTAAGTTTTAGGCACGACAAACATCTCGAACGCGTTCACGTAAACGTCTCAATTACTATGGAATAATTGGCAGCGCCACTTGCGGATCGAAACGGCAACAAACTGTTCTCATAGTGTTTGACATTTTGACGCAAACGCGTTCGAGACGTATTTTGTCACCGAAAACCTACACTAAGCATACTGTACATATTGAATTCTAATTTCTGATTGTAATTATCTGAATTCAATATGGCTATCATAAAGTTGCGAAACACGCGTCGTTGTTCTTATCGTTTGTCTGTCCTGCACAGAAAAATGATAAAATATATCTGGTTACAATTTAATATTGTTCACGTGTGGGGCAAGGCATATGCTGCTGCGGGTTTACTAGACATACATACATAGATCACGTCTTTATCCCTTACGGGGTAGACAGGGCTTGAGCTTGAATATATATTTATCATTTATTTATTTAATTTCGACATATGCAAGCCATATATGATATACTAGCTGTTGCCTGCGACTTCGTCTGCAAAGAATTCGTTTATCGCTATCCTGCGGGAATTTTCCGGGATAAAAAGCCTATGTGCTATTCCAGACTTTTCTGTATCTACGTGCCAAATTTCATCCAGATCCGTTGGGTCGTTCTGGCGTGATTGAGTAACAAACAATACTACATCCATCCATCCATACTTTTGCATTTATAATATTAGTTAGATTAGAAGTGGCGGCCGGAAACTGGACCCTCACTGCCCAGAACAGGGAGAAATGGAGGAAATTGAAGGAGGCCTACACCAATTCATTGGTTGAAGAGGGCTAGGAAAGAAGAAGAAGAAGAAGAGAGATTTTGGCATTATGTGTATGTATGTAAATTTGCCCCATTTCTATTGGTTGCATTGGCTTGAAATTTGGCACAAACATGAAAAATGGGAGTCACCAAAATCACAAGCAGCCACAAACGTTTTTGTATACAAAAACGTTCGAAGTTAACGATCGTCTTTTTGTCCTGGCGGTTGTCACTTGCCCCACCACGTGACAACAACTCAACACCACATCTGTTGGTTTCTTATCAGAGAGAAACAAACTATATTGTGAAGGAAAACATGTTTATCTCACAGTTCAGTTAGTCACGTTTCCGTCCGAGTTCAAATTTAACCGTACCATTAGGGGATTGAAATAAAGACTTTTTTTAAGTTTTAACAGTCCTTCGCAGATAATGTACACGAATGTCATTATCGGTCGTTAGTTTTATTTTTATTTATATTGCCACCACTAAAGATTGTTTATTTATTTGGGGTTGTCCTTTACAAACGATTGTTTTTTTTATGTTAACGACATAGTAATTAAATGGTAAACGGACACCAGCACTGTTTGTCTGTTTAGCGTTGTCTTGTCAATATTTTGTTGTTATTTCAGTAGACTGTGATTACGGGAGGATTTATGCCTGCATTGAGACATTATAAATACGCTCATAAAAAAGCCATGGGATCAAATTAATACATAATTAATAAGTAGATATAGCTACACAAACGGATAACTCACGTATAAAAGTCGAGTGAGGTTGACTCTCACGCTAGTTTCATGTTGAAAATAAGTAGGTACCTACTTAGCTAAAAAATATTTATTTATTTTATTTTATTTTCCCTTCTCCTAAATTAGAAGTAGGTACAGCAATAAATAAGTAATTACCTATAATTAATGAACTTACTACTACTAATAAAATAAAGAGGTAAACGTTGTTTGTTTATAAATGTAAATTCTTCTGAACAGTTTCCAAAAATGGCTTGGTTGAGTTTACATAGGCTACAATTATATTCTGGTGATGTGAACAGTACCTCCGGGATTAAAATCGAAATTTCAAGCAACAGCTATTTGCTAATAACCTGAGGCCTTACCATGACGTCTTAATGCGATTCAGTTTAGGTTCGCTCGCTGTCAGATTCACACTAAAAGTAACAGCTAAAACTTGAACTGAGTCGGAATTAGGACGTCATGGTAAGGCCCCAGAGTATTCTTTTTTCAAATGGATTTTTTTATTTGCATAAATAAGTACGATAAGGCATGGGCTTTGGATAGCTGGTTCTCACACTAAATCTAAAAAGGATACACATCCCGAAATCTACTAATACAAAACGTCTAATGCGACTCAATTGTCCAAATGGCTACATCCTAGCGGACAGTCAAAACATCCCCAACCCATTACCTCTTGTACTTACACTTCCATATCTGACGGACAACAAATTGGTTCTTCCTCTCAAACAATGAAAGCTGGGGACACATGAGGCGACACGACACGACAATAAAGTATCTAATAAAACGTGCTTTCTTTACATTGCTTTGACATTTGCTTTTCGACCACAATCACGCCTGATCGTACTAAGCGAAGATAAAGCCTAAGTCGGAGCATACGAGTCTTATGAAGATGGTGAGATAGTAACGTTCAGGGAATATAGAAGCAGGCAGGGAATTCCACTCCATAGCTGTGACGGTGATGAAAGACGAGTGACACCGCTTATGTTTTGTGATATAAAATATAATGTAATCGAAACGATTGTTAAGGAATGTCTGCTAAATTTCAAGTCTTTATATCCAATTTCTAAACGACACTGAAAATTAGAACACATAGAAAAATCCGAAAAGTAAAGCTATGGCCAGGAATCGAACCCGGGTCCTCGTCATTCCGTGACGCGTGCTATACCCCTACACCACCCATAGCGGGTGAGTAAGCTTCCGAATTTTTCTATCTGTTACCAACTGTCACGTGACCTTGTTACTATGCGAATATTTGTCGCTAAGCGTCATCTGTTTGAATGATGTGTCTGTACGACACAATTAAAAACTCCCGTGGAACATGTACTGCTCACCAGGGACGAGAGAAGGCGCTGTTTTTCAAATGATAGGAAATATCAAATTAATCAAGAAATTTACTTCTTGATTTTTAATGTTTACTTTTTACGTTTTACAGTTAGAAATTTAATTTCTAAACGACACTGAAAATTAGAACACATATAAAATATCCAATCGGTCAGTCACATTATTCTTTTGTATACTTCTTCTTTTTCGCTTTAGTAAAAAAGTAAACAATTTTAACATGCCCTTCGCAGTCAATCAATCACAAAACATTCCATGAAAAATATGCCTATTTAGACTCAATTGGTGTTTGAGGTGTAAATAATATAAATAGGTAATTATCACCTTGCGGTACTACGCAGGGAAAATCAGCAAAAAGTGGTGTTTTTAAGTGGTGGCAAAATCCCGTTTTTGTGGTTGAGCGTGCGTGCTGTAGGTATATGCACCATTCTGTGTAAACGACGGTCAATGGCCATGAATGAACCCATGGAAAACATAAACCAGGCGCAGTTTGCAGTTTATAAACTGCTGCGCATCGCCTATAACATGATTGCTGTTTTTTGTCCATTCGATGGCTTTTTGCTATCAGCGTGAGAAGAGAAGCAACTGGTACATTCTATGGTTTTTCTTGGCTCCCAGCCGAGAGCAGCATAGAAGAACCTTGCCTACCTTATTGTATTAATAAAGTAAGGTGTTGACTAGGTGACTAATATTGAAGATGCTTGAGAGAAACACCTAATCAACTCTTAAATAAGTATATTTCAGGTTGTTCATGAAGAATTGGTATATTATTGACATTACGAAGAAAAAATTGGAAGAGTAAAAGTATGTCAATTTATTCAAAAAATGAAGGTTTCGCGCCAACCGGTATTGTCCCAGGTCCGGCGCTTCATGTAGGTTGTAACATAAGGTTTTAATCTCTCGCTTGTGGGTACCGTACCTAATCGCAGAGATTGACTAGAGTACTGTCGGTAAGCGGTGCGCGTGCAAGATTGTTTCCTCGTTAACCGTCCAATTGAGCAGGCGGTTCCGCTCCTTGCGGAACCCTTAATGGCTCAATTGGTCCCCCCAACCTGCGATGGTTGCGATACTCCGCTCAATTGTTTCTTTTAACAAGTGTGGATAGGAGTGACAGCGATTCGAAATAGGTACCAAATTTAGGGCATGTTTCACTCTCTGGCCATTTCAACAACGCGACAATTGACAATAAACCATAAACAATAAAAAGAGTAAAAAAGATCTAAAAAGGTGCAGTCTTGCACACATTGCCTTTCAAATTATCACACATTTGACAAATTGTCGAGTTTGTGAAACAGAGGCTTGGTCTTATCTCTGAAGTAACAAATTCGAAGTTGGTATTGGCTGGTCCCCTTACATCAATATGTGTTAATGAAAGTGTGAGAGGGACGGTATAATACGAATTTCGAATTTCAAATTTGGAGTAGCCTTTTAAATTTAGTAGTAGGATGTAAATAACTTCATTGAAACTCTGGACCTCTCATAGGCTTTTTATTATTGATATCAGTGGATCAGAATATATGGATCAGAATATATCAACCGCTTATGTCCTGAAACAAGAGATTTTAAAAAAAGTTATCGTGCAACGTTGTAGTAATTGCCATGGATTTGTAAACTTTTAACGGAGTTCAGTAAAATCCAGAAAATTCCACTGCCACAGGTAAACGGATCAAAACTCGTGGGTACTTATGTTACTAAATTGCAAGAGAGCTTAATATTTGTCTCGGTTTATCTTACCATCAAAGCTATTAGGCAAGCTTGGCAAGATCTAGCGCAAGTTTTAATAGTTCTACGTATAGCAACGGTTACGTAACAATACTAAGCGGAGAGTTTGAACGAGATCTTGAGGCCAAAAAGACTTCTGGCTAGCGGCCAAAGTCGCCAAATTCAGTCTTTGTAGGTACACGAGACACATGATTACACGATCACGTATTTTGGATAAGCATAGTGATTAAAAGAAAAGAAAAAAACCATAGAAAAATGGAAACGAAACAAGCAAAGCCACAATTTAATTAGGTATCTAAAATGAAACATGTCCCCGAGAACGGTACCCTGGGGCAAGGCCCGAAGAATTGCTAGTGACAGTGGGTAGGACCCTGGATGGAGCCGGAAGGTTTTCGAGTGACGACCACGTATTGGAAGATGCAGCCTTGGAAGGCCACACAAGGTGACCTGTTGATCTGGCGTAGGTCGTGGGAGTCTGTTGGATGAGGGCTAGACCGGTCTTTATGGTACTCTTTGGGAGAGACCTATATTCAGCAGTGGACGTCTTTTCGCTGATGATGTTTTTTTATATGATAAGAGGCAAACGAGCCGAACTAGAGAGGATAACAATGGGCGTTAAGAGTGTGCTGCCAGCCCTTTAAGAAAAGAAATGGCTTGTATAGCGATCCTAGCGCCACCTAGTTGTCGATTACATAACTACTACGACGCACGAGTCTAGCGCCAGTTCTAATGACAGTTGTCACGTCGTTCTACATCCCGCTAACGAAGTTTCTGACCACGGATTCATAATTACAACTTCCAACTCTCTTCCGTCGGGCTTCGGTCCCCAGGCATAACATCTGCCTGGAGAGAGATCTCTCTATTGTGCCTTGTGCCACTCCCCAGTGGCTCGTTTTGTGAAAATGCCTAAGTTGTACCGGCGCGGAAATATGGTGGCGCTAGCTGATTCCATGGTCTAACCGTGCGTGGTGAAGTGATGATGGTAGGAAGACGTAGTCCGTATTTTTCTAAAGGGCCGTGTGTCTCCAGATTATGTATGGCCCGGCTCACATGCATATGGAACGCTACAAGTTCCACTGCAGTTTTAATGGCTGTTGTTGCTAAGTGTAATATCTGGCAATAACTGCGTCGTCTGCCGGCTTACGGTCGCCCAACTTGTTGGACGATAAGTCGGGCGATTTATCGGATAAAGGGCTTACCTAAGACTGCATTTGTTTACTGTGTTTAATACAATACGAATAGTTACGAGACACCTTTGATTGTTCACATCATTATGTCTATACTATACTCGAACATGGGATCGAGCTGGTGTGGGAGCGAAGAAAAAGCATAGAATGTTCCAGATGCTTTTCTTTTCGCGCCCATCGAGGGAATGGGCGAAAATCTCCTTTATTCCATCCAGTCCTACCATTAGTTCGATAGTCGATTAGGAATCATGTTACAGGCGATGTGGCTAGCAACCCATCACTATTTTGATTCCCATTTTCCACTTATACGTCCACAATCATGCTGAACGTGGTCATTATGTCTTGTTACCTCACGCTGTCTACCCCGAAAGGGATAAAGACGTGATTTATGTATGTATGTATGTATTTGTGAACAAGGGATCTCGTCCTTAAAAGCCGCCGTCCTCAAGCAAGAGGGCATGGGTTCGAATCCCGAGCTCGCACCTCTGAGTTTTTCGTAATTTATGTGAAATATCTCATTTGAAATTTGCATCAACAATTAAATTTACAAAGTAGTCTCTGCCTACCCCTGTGGGAAAGAGGCGTGACGGTATGTATGTATGTATGAAATTTACCATGAGCTTTTCGGTGAAGGAAAACATCGTAAGGAAACCTGCACACAACTGTGAAGCAATTCATTAGTGTGTGAAGTAACTGCATAATTATTAAACTGTTATTTTATTTCCTTTTCAGTTAAATGTTATTTAATTGAGTTTATTAAAGGATTACGTAATGGATTCGTTTTTAAGCTTATAACGTTGTTTCATTGTTTCATAATTTGATGAGTTTTTGTGAGAGTTAATAAAAAAATAAAGAAAATTATTCCCCCCTAGTCTAAGAATTTTTCCTGAATGTTTGATAGAACCTATAAAAGTTTCAAGATTCAAAGCGGACGGCATCAAATGAATGACTTCATTTCGAATTTAAAATTACGATGGAAAAGCTTTACGTGTTCAATTAAACTATTTCCTTCTGAAATATTCCAGAACAATTTTATATCATCTTGTATACTTAAATGAACGGAAAAATTAAGTCACGCACGGAACTCGCAACGCGCGAGTCCAATTCACACTTGGCTGTTTTGTTACTGCAATCCCTTTGTCTTTCCAACATCTCTTGGAGAAACAAATTGGTTCAACAAACCTTAACGAGCTAAATTGCTCGCGAGCATAAATTTTCTTTGAAAAACCGAATGAATTCGCGTCGCACCTAGCTTAGTTAATTTGTATGAATTTGTCAACGGAAGTCGTTACTTGTCGGCCGATTAGTCGACCGACCGTTCGGGTCGTGTCAAGGACGCCTTAGTATTATTATCTAGGTTTATTTAGGTTACATTTTGGAAACAGCAGAGCCGCGGCAAAATTGGTCGCTAATTGCTCGGACGGTGCAACATCGTCTACGTAAAGTAGCCTTACAATCCCAAATTCGATTTTCGAAGGTCGTTTCTCGCCATCCCGTTCACACTAATAGTCATTCGTTTGAGAGTGAGAGGGAGGGCAGAATCCATACTGTTGGGTTTTGTTCTTTTAACCTTGAAGTCAATCATTACTTGGCCCTTACGTTCATAGGCTATAATAAGGAGTCAGGGGTCTTGGCAAATGTCTTTGCGTTGACAACAACAGTAGTAGTAGAGTCGTAGACACCAACAAATCTGACTTAGTATAATATCTACGAGTCGACTTCTACAGTCTTCCGACAGATGTTTGTTTAGAAAATCACGTATCTGATTCCTCTCTGTCTCTTTCTTTCTTAAGCCAATAATTTCAGAATTTCTTTAAACCATGCCTTACTTCACTTAGATACTTACGGTTTTTTATTTTACTTATACATTTTTGTCAAATAAACTTTCTGACAATAACATTTTGATTAACCATCACCTCGAGCTGTTATTTCGATGAAAATATAGCCATAGTATATCTTTTATAGCATCGTATGTAAACAGACCGCGCGTTAATTGGTAAAAAGGAAATATCCTTAATGAGTAATTAAGGCAAGAACAAGCGAACTAGTTTACTGTTGGCTAACTCATTCTATTTATGTTTTGGCATGAATACATTAATGAAAATAAAAACATATGTTTGTATTCATTAAGGTATCGACCTTGCTTCAATTGCACGTGCAAGATCTACGTCTGTGCTATGTATCCGATCATTTGACTGATAAAACGTTTGACAAATAGTATCATTTAGGGAATTTCAACAAAAACAGTTTAAAAATCAACAGCAGTACTGATTTTTATGAGGAATAATTTGTTCTCTGCTCAATTTTGGTACTTTGTGTAGAGTACCTAAGGGAAATTTATTCACATACCACCGTAGAACCCTATCGCAATAAGGAAACATAACACTCGAGTTTGAGTGACGGCGGCTTGTCAATTACGACAGGGTTCTACGGTGTTACGTGAATACATTTCCCTCACTGTATATCGTCGCTTCGGAGGTAAAGATACTAAAGCGACACTTTGGGCCAAATTGAGTTATATATACCATCGGAATCAGCAAATTTTTCTGCGTCGATCTATCTGGGTTTCAGGACGATCGGAGGACTTTTTTGGCGCTTTAGTCCCTGAAAAATCTGTGAAATTTGGGACACTAATTACTAATCCGACGCTTAAATTGAGTGTTTTCTCTTTAGTGCTTTTACCTGTTTTAGTTTCTATACCATGTATATTGTTAAGTCATTTGTAGTTTTTCACCGTTAAATACATTTGGCGTTTTAGTACTCTGTGCATATTAAGAAATTTGATTCTTCGTCGCTTTAGTTAATTGTTCCGTTATATTTTGAAGTTTTGGATGCTTTTAGTATTATGGTTAAACTGATAAGAATATATTTAAGTCGTTTGAGTATTTAGTACAAAACAGTTAACATAATTTGTGGTGTATTAGCGTTATTACAACGTATTTTCAACGTATTACAATGATATTTTCATACAAATTGTAGATATTATGCCAAAGCAATCTGGACTTAAATCGTAGGAATTTAAGTTACAATCACTTTACCAAAGATACTAATGCGCGGCGAGCTTTTTATCACTTTTCCTGTCCCCCTCTCCCTCGCACTGTTGCGAGTGGTGAGCGCTCGCGCTCGCTTACTGTTAGTCCGTTCCAACCACTGAACGTGTTGCTGCGCGCGCCTCTTTTGTTAATAATCAATAAAATAATAGAGCAACATGCTGACAAAACAGACAGACAAAACGTGAAATACCTAAGTGATCGTGATTACTATATGGTGAGAATTATATGGATTGGAAATAGGATCTGATATACAAACATACATACAGTCACGCCTCTTTCCCATAGGGGTAGGCAGAGACTACTTTGTTCCACTTGCTACGATTTTGACATACCTCTTTCGCTTCATCTACATTCATCAATCTCTTCATATATGCTCGTATGTTCCGAGTACTCTTGACCTGTCATTTTTTCAAAACGTCTCCTGTTTGGTACAGCAACGTCCGTCTAGCCCTTCCCCTCCCAACGCAACCATTCACAGTCCCCATATATATCTGTTTAGTTAGTCTACTTTCATCCCCTCTCTATGTGACTAAACCAACTACCTCAGCATACTTCTTTCTATCCAAGTCACTATATCTTCTTTCACACCAGCACATTCCCTTATCACACTATTCGTTATTCTGTCTTTCAGTGTCACCCCTTCCATATACTTCTTAACGCTGTCATTTCTGCTGCATTATTCTACTTTAAAGAAAGAAAGAAGACACTTTTTCCTTTCATGCTTCTTTTGCCATACCCAACTATCGCTGCCGTACATTAGTGTTGGGACGACCACCCCTCTGTGAACAGCCAGACGCGCCTTGACCATGTTTCCTGCATTCACTCTTCTTTCAATATCACTTTCACACTTTCCATCTTTCGTAAACGCCGAGCCCAGATATACAAACTCTTTTATCTGTTCTACTTTCTCACCCGCAATCATGATCTCACATTCTGTCATACCATCGTCTTTTTCGAACACCATAATTTTCGTCTTGCTTACATTAACTTTCATAGCTTTCCTTTCCAATGCCCCACATAAAATGTTAGCCATCGTTTGCAACTCCTCCTCCGACGATGCCAACAACACTTGGATGGTTAATTCACTCATTCTTGATCCACAGTCATTCTCTTTCAAATCATTCAGGCACGTATCCATGAATAGGTTGAACAGCCACAATGACGCAACACATCCTTGTCCAACACCTTTTTCGATGCTAAACCATTCAGTGTTCGCCCGTTTATCCTCACACAAGCACTAGAATCCTCATAGCGAGATTTTAGTGCTCGTATCAGATTACTATTCACCCCATGCATGGATAACGCTGACTCATTCCTCATCAGCCTGTCATACGCCTTCTTCAAGTCAACGAATAAGCAGTATATTTTGTGGCCTTTAGCCATATAGTTTTCGGTTATATCACAGAATAAATAATAGTATACGCCGCAAGAAAAAGACTTGATCCGTGCATCCCATTCGCCTTCTAAAACCCGCTTGTACATCCCTTAATTTTCTTATCGGTCTCTTTCATAAGTCTTTCAATCAGTATCTTCGCACACAGTTTGCCGACGACGCTGAGAAGGCTTATTCCGCGGTAATTTTTGCAGTCCAGTTGTGACCCCTTTCCCTTGTACAGCGGCACAATCACGGCCCTACACCAATCCTCCGGCACCCGACCGTTCGTCCAACACAAGTTGAGAAGGTGGCACAACTGACTAACCAGTAAATACCACGCCTTCACCGGCTCTCAGCATTTCGACCGACACCCTATCATATCCCGCAGACTTTCCTAACTTCATTCTTTTCATAGCGTTCACAATTTCATCCATACCTATATCATTTTCCTGACTTCTTTCTTTCATCTCTCCGGCATGAGCCGGTACTTGGACTGATTCTTCTGCTCTTTCAAACAAACTTTCAAAATATTTCCATCTTTTTAGCACACACTCTTCTCCTTTTATAACACTCCCATCCTGGCTTCTGATTTCACTCAGCTTCGAGGCTGTGTTTTTGCCACAGGCTGTCTTTATAGACTTCTTAATATTTGCCCGGAAGTCATCAGCAAGCCTCCTGTCAAAACTATCTTTATGTTCTTTCCTCTTCTTCGTCGTCTTTACTAATCCTTTCACTTTTTTGTATTGATCTTTCGCTTTACATACTTCTTCATCCGTCACCTTTTGCATTCTTCGATTAGCCTTTTTTGCTAACCAATCCAACCATGCCTTCTTCTTTTCTAAAATTACCTGTTGTATTTCAGCATCCATCTAAACGTTCCTCTTCTTTCTCCCTTTTCACCTTTTGCACACCCCGCACACTTTAGTAGCAACATTCACAACTCCTTCCTTAAATGCCGTCCACACCTTTTCTATCTCATCTACATCCCGAAATCGATCCTTTAATTCATCCTTTTACTTTTCTCTTACATTCTCGTCTTGCAGATTATCTAGTTTTATTCGCTCTAGGACACTTAGTGGGTTCTCTGACCCGGTGCAGCCATCGTTTGAACTGACCACTAATTCGGCATATCACCAGGTGGCGGTCTGTATGGATGCCGACTCCGCGGTATGCGCGAGTGTCCCTGAGTTTCATTCTCAATCTTTCATCCACGATCACGAAATCAATCATACTCTTCGCACTTCCATTTTCTCTTGTGTACATATGGATCTTTTTATGTGCAAACATTGTGTTTGTCACACAAAGATTCCACTCCAAACACACTTCAAGTATACTTTTCCCGTTTTCATTCACTCGTTCATCACCAAACTCACCAAGCACTCTTTCATACCCGTCACGCTTTTTACCTACCCATCCATTAAAATCACGTAGCATGATAATCCCCTCGTTCTCCTTGCATTTAGGTACTCAAAATTTCTTTCACACCATCCCAAAACTTGTCTCTTTCAGTTTTGTCTTTTATAGACCCACTCGCTCCGACATCCGTCGGTGCATATTATGTATACACCGAGAATGAAGATACGAGTGAGTCCAACTTTCAGCCTCACCCAGACAAGCCTGGGACTCACACACTCAAACTCAATCACTTACTCAGCCACTCTTGCGGAAAGTATGACATCAACTCCCTGACAGCCTCGATTGGCACCGGACCAATATGGCCTGTAGGGTTCATGTTCGATGGTGTCACATCCTTTCCGCTTGGTCTCATTCACACATAAAACATCAATATGATCCATCATCTGACACACCTCGTCTATTTTATCCTGCATTCCTCCTCTAACATTCAAAGTAGCGAAGCGGCTCTCCCTAGCCCACTTCTCGCCCCCGTAGTGAACGGGACGTGACGGGTTGCGAACCTCGTCGCCGCCATTCTGGACATCAATTTTATTTATAAATTGAACCATTTCGTTCCCACGAGCAGCCAGGGAATGGATGTCTGTCCTGGCAGAGCCCCGCATTCCAGGATAAGGCAAGCCTTTGACTGGGATCGCCTTGTCCCCAAGGCTATTTGGCACTAGTTTTTTGGCATTAGTATATTGTATTTCAAAACATTCAACTTGCAAGTCTACTAAGTATTTGTAATGTTGTATGATTATCATTTAATCAGCGCTTAAGCATTATGCAATTGTAAAATAGTTTGATTTTTGGTGAATAAGCATTAAACACAGTTTGATAAGAAATTGACTAGCGCCATTAAGTAAATTGAAGATATAAAAACTAAGATAAATAACCCGTTAGTCATCTGAAATTATGACATATTAAACCACTTCTTACGTTTAGTCCTTTTACCTTATTGCGTTGTCTCAAAAAGTTGAAGACGAATGACTAAAGCGCCACCTATCTCCTGAACTATTGTACTTAGGTCAAAATTATAGACTTCAGTTCATAGTATGCTAAATTAGCTTTCATACAGTCTTAGAAATTCTAGAATGTGTTCACAAGGAAACGAGTTATGAATTTTTTTTGTTAAAAAAAAACTTTAAATCGCTCTCCTGTAAAGTTGGTCAAATGTCGCTTTAGTATCTTTACCTCCGAAGCGACGATATGTAACAAAACCAACAGCAAAAATTACTATGTAAAATTGAGGACACTCCTTCTCATGTACGACGAACTTTATTCTTGACCCTGAGCAGAAATAACCCAATTTCCAAAATATAAGTTTTTTTTTTTAGCATGTATGAAGAGATTGATGAATGTGAATGAAGCGAAAGAGGTATGTCAGGATCGTAGCAAGTGGAACAAAGTAGTCTCTGCCTACCCCTGTGGGAAAGAGGCGTGACGATATGTATGTATGTATGTATGTAAGTTTTTTTTTATTTATTCCCCTTTTGACAACCAATTAGTTCGACAACCCTTACCTCTAGGGTAGAAGCTCGCGGCAGGCTCGCCACGACCATGTCATCCACGTAACGTACACTACAACAGTTACGGTTAAAGCTCGCAGATGAGTACCCAGCTTAGCCTAGCCAAATTTATCCAAGATAATTATACACTTGCGCTTGCGCCGCAATTAACGCGCTAAGTAGGAAGCGCGAGAGGATGTCCCGATATGGATTTAACCTTTGCCACATCCGCCATCTTTGACGCAACTCGTAACTCTCACTAATTAATTGACCTATATTTTAATTGAAGTGTTAAGTGTTTTGTAAGTGTCACTATCCTATCGTTAGTCGAGACTTGGGACGGAGTTGAGTCATAGTGTAGTTAGTACTAGCTTTAAAACCGGCCAAGCGTGAGTTAGACTCCAAAGTCACCAATTAGAAAGAGATATCCGATATGGCATGTGACGTCATTTGTCAAAACGCTCATAAACGTTTATCTAGAAAGAGATAGAGACAAATCTTTGATAGCTTACCTTATCTCGGTTGTTTTTTTAGTTTTAAGAAAAATATTTTTCTGCGATGGATTCGCTTATCAGTATCCCGCGGGAAATATGCTATTTTCCGGGATAAAACTATCCTATGTCCTTTCCCGGGACTATAACTATCTCTGTACCAAATTCCAATAAAATCGGTTTAGCCGTTTTTCCATGAAAGAGCAACAAACATCCAAACATCGAAACTTACAAACATTCACCTTTATAATATCAGTAAGATAAAAAACGACAACTTTTTAACGTCAATCTTGTTTCAAACGAAAAATGCTAGGTCACCGTCACGGCTCCACACACGGTGCTGTCATAATTATCGTCATATTTCTACCAATTCACAAAAAAAACCTTCACAAATTATATACCGAACCTTTCGCATGAATCACTGTATCTATTGGCGAAGACCGCCTTAAAATTAGTTCAGGTGCTTTCGAGTTTACCGTGAACACAGACGCGGATGGCTTTGTTTAATATGTAGTGAAACCTCATACCAATTTTCTACAATATCGTCGACATAAACGTCTCAACTTCAGGGGTCCACTTAAATGTCTTTTAAGCAACAACACTAATACAAGTCTCGCCAAGACAATCGTCCGCTTTAATCTAAGTGGGCAACTCTGTACAACTTGGGTTCAACTTTAACTTACCCTGGGGCTAAGAACCTTGCATAATGTTATGATAAGCGTTCTAAGTTTTGTTACTTAAGATATGAAGCTAGGCTTGGGTAATGGGGAAACTATTTCACAAAGTCAAAAGCCCGATAATATCAGGCAATGACCCTTACATCATTGATCCTGAGAAAATTACACTGACGACCAAAAATAACAGGTCACTTTTCATACAAAGTTCTAAGAAAAGCTACCCCTTATTTTGGTCGTGAGTATATTTCTTAATGCGATAGATTTCGCGGATATATAGCTCTAGATAGGGAGATGTGGAGGTCGAAAGGGGAGACCTTTGCCCAGCAGTGGGACACAAAATTCAAAAACTTTATTTTCCAAATATAGGCCGCCAAGGGCTCTTTTACATATATATTTTTTTGAAACTACCATTCGCGATTTCGGAAATACCATCATTGCCAAGAAGAATGCGCCGCAAGAAACTTGGCAGTCATTTTTTCAATATAAAAAATGTACAACAATAGGTATAAGTACTTAAATTACATTTAATTTATAATCACTACATAGTATAAAACAAAGTTGCTTTCTCTGTCCCTATGTCCCTATGTCCCTATGTATGCTTAAATCTTTAAAACTACGCAACGGATTTTGATGCGGTTTTTTTTAATAGATAGAGTGAATCAAGAGGAAGGTTTATATGCATAATACATGCATAATATACCGTGCGAAGCCGGGGCGGGTCGCTAGTACATTTATAAAAGGGATGTATAAGGTCTTCAAGTTAAGCAGGTACCTTAAATTATACTAGTCTACTATAGTAGAGCTGTATAAAGTCTCTACTGGGGCTTTACCATGACGTCTTAATTCCGGCTCAGTTCAGGTTTTAGTATGGATCTGACAGCGAGCGAACCTAAACTGAGTCGTATTAAGACGGCATGGTAAGACCCCTGGTCGATCGTCGATCAAGTAAATACGACAGTATAGTACACTTCGCACTATTTCTCATAACTCTTATACTAAGCTGTATTAGGTCACCGTCATTTAAAAAATATTCATTATTATGTATTGTTTAAACCACAATATTTAGTGAAAAGATAGACTTTAAAAATGACCGTTAATCATTATTTTGTATTCACGTGAATTTCCTGTTTTTGTAAACATTATATATATAACTAGCTGTTGCCCGCGACTTCGTCTGCAAAGAATTTGTTTAGCGCTATCCCGCGGTAACTACGCAATTTTCCGGGATAAAAAGTAGCCTATGTGTTATTCCAGACTATAAAATATCTCTGTTTCAGATTTCGTCCAGGTACGGCGTGAAATCATGATCTTTTATTAAAGCAATTTAAAAAAATCATGCAAATTCCCTATTGAAGTATATGTAAAACGCATTTTCCGTGATTAAAACACTAAACTCTTGTAGAGTATAAGTGCAGTAGATAAGAACACTTTTATCTTACCACGCGATCTCTAAACACAGCTTAGATCAGCGTGGCTACTTTGAAAAATAACCGCGCGTTTACTAGTTCAACCGTGCACCGAGGCAAAATAGAATATCGTAAAATTAATTGCATCATCAGCAGTTACTATGCACAGGCTCATATAAAATAAAGAACCCTGCTGCCCCGCAACCACAGGAAGGCTACCACTGCTGACTTAAAACAGCAAAGATGACACGTAGCGAAGAGAAATCACTATTTTTATTCCTCTCCCCACCTATACGCCCAAATTCATGCTAAACATGGCCTTCAGGTCTTGTGTTACCTTAGGCTCTGTCTACCCCGTAAAGGATAAAGACGTGATTTATGTATGTATATAAGATAAGACGTTAATTTAATATCATTATGTCTGTTCCAGTTTGTCAATTTGTTACATAATCTACATTTTTTTTACGTAGATAAGTACAACTTAGGCTGCATATAAATAAAATACAGCAACATAACTTTGCGAGAGCACCGCACTGTTCATTATATGGAATCTTAGACTGGACTGTTTTTATGCAAATGAATTAGCTGTTAATTACTAATCTGCGTTAACAGTTAACACTTACCCCTTGCAACTTCAAATTAGGCTTTTGATTGCTAACGCTTAGCGAATAGGATTCCGCATACGGATAAGAAGTCTGTCTGCTGTGTGTTTATTTGTTTGTACCTATAATATCTGTATCTGGGCTCGCACCTCTGACTTTTTCGGAATTTATGTGCGAAATTACATTTGCAATTTACCATGAGCTTTTCGGTGAAGGAAAACATTGTGAGAAAACCTGACCAATCCCAGTAAGGCTTAGTTACCCTTCTGGGTTAGAACGTCAGATGGCAGTCGCTTCTGTAAAAACTAGTGCCTATATACGGCAAATCTTGGGATTAGGTTGTCAAATCGGACACCAGGCTCACTGAGCCGTGGCGCAAATGCCGGGAAAAAAGGCTAGGAAGATGATAACCTACAATATATGTAAAAAAAAGTCCCTGTGTGTCATAATGTGTATTGGTCATAATTATTCGTTAGTATATTTTGTATAACACATAACTGCATTTTTTCAAAAATGGAAATGTCATCATCAGATTGCAATAGGTTAGGTTAATTTACTTTATTATCAATCTTAAGAGGCTGACAACACCTAATTTTGTTGAAATTGATGTTATTTAAACACTTTTTTAAGAAAAACTGCACACAAAAAAAATACAAAAAAAATATAATGTAAATTTTCATCATATTTCAAACATGCTAGACGAGCTCGATACATAATTGAACAAAATCGGCTCGATAGAAAATAATTGCAAAGATTGGTCTTAAAATCATCATTAAACGGTTCTATGTCTTTATTTTTTCGAGGTATGGGTCTGCAATTAAAAACATAAAGTCAACATATTCATACCCAAACGGCTAACGAGTCATATTTCACAAATAATCCATACTTTTGTTTATTTCTTATGATTTGTGTCTTATTTGCTAGATTTTAGACGCGCGCCAAGCTGCCGGAATAGTTTCATCTCTTTCACTAACAGGCACGTGAACCGTATGTGTGAAGAGTGGTGCTGCTCCAGGTCATTTGCTGTTGACAGCGCCTTAAAAAGTGTCACGATGTTTTTTCACATAAAATAAATAGCAAGAGCAAATATCAAATGTAATTTCGCATATAAATTCCGAAAAAACTCGAGGTGCGAGCCCGGGATTCAAACCCACGACCCTAGCTAGCAAGGCTTTTTACAATGCACCTTAGATTATTTTTACGTAATTAAGTCCTGGAAGTTTAGTAATTATGATGATCCGAGACGTCATCAAATGAAGTAGGTACAGTGCATTCAATGCAACTGCATTAAGCCTCATAAAGATGCATCTCAAGAAACTGCAAGACGTAGACGGCGCAGGGCGGAATTCAGTTCATTACCGCCTTGCGCTAGTGATGGGACCACGCTGATATCGATAAAAATATTTATTGTAAAGTTGCATTTTTTGATCGAAATAATTTTTGGGATCAACTCGTTGATATTGAAGTGTTTTTCATTCAATTTACTTCAGATTTGAGTTAAGTACATTGGAACCAGACTCTTTGATTGATACTGTAACAATTGAGTACATTAATTTGATTTTATTGTATTTTACTAAAGAAACTTTATCAAGTACCTACCAGCTTTTCCCGGCGACTTTGTATGTGGAGAATACTTCAATCGCGCGCCTGCGGGTACTATGAAAACCATCCTATATCCTTCCCAGGGTCCCTATCTCCATACCAAATTTTATCACGATTGATTGAATAGTTTACGCGTTATCGTAACGAACGAAGTAACATTCGCATTTATAATATTAGTTAAGATTCTAAGACAGTGTTTAATAATTGTTAATCATTTTCCACTAAAGAAAGAACCGTAGCAAAAAAACGGGCACCCATGGTTTTTGCATTTTATGTGTATAAAAGCTTACTTTCTAAGCTTTAATGTCTAAAAATCTGAAATTTTTAATGTCTAGTAAATCTTTTTGCGAAGGGGTGTATATAGGTACCGTTAAAAGCCTTCAAGCAACAACACAATATAAAAACGTATATACACGGTATACGAGCCTCCATAAAACATCGAACCAAATAAAAAAGCGCAGATTAAAAATCCGAAGCTAGACTCACTCGAACTATCACTGCTGTAGCGGAACAAACTACCGCCAAGTGTGTCGATTTCCAGCGTCCTCGAGTGGAGAAAAAAAATATTCTCGAGGCGCAAGTTCAGGGGGAAACCCCACTGGGTGGACCTCCTTAACTGTTGGCGGACAAAAAGAATGAATGGATCCGCCCCTTAACGAATACACCGAGCGGCATAATTCATACTTAAGACTGCGAGTTGACATGGACTTGCTTTTTTTTAATTTGCGATTTTGGAGCGGTATTTGGGACAAGTGAACGATTTGGTTGTGCTGTTGTTTTGGATTATTATGACATGTTTATAAATACAATGCGTTTCTTGTTTAACTTTTTAATTATACCTAATGGTAATTGGATAAATAAGTGATTTTTTTCTCTGTAAGATGTCGAAATACTTAACCTTAAGTGTAGTTCGAAATCAGTTACCTACCTACACTTAATACGTTAAATTTTTTATAACTTTTTTAGCTTCGTCCAGAACTAACTTAACGTATCAACAAATCCCTACTTCCTATGATACGATGGACTTATAATTCTGTGTTAACCATTTACAAGAAAGGAGTTTTTTTTTAAACGCATAGACTAAACATCTCTAGGTACAGTCGTACCGATAAAATTTCATTACGCACTTCGCCAGTCTGTGTTTGCAGTAAGTACTTCAAACTGCAACTGCCAAAGTCTACGTATGTGGTTAACATTCCTTAATACCAGACCGAAACAAATGAGCAAGTAAATCAAGTTATTATAGCAATTAATATCGAAGTTTTTTTTATTAATCTGTCCTCCTTTCCAAAATTAATGAGAAAAAATACACAGACAGGCAGATAAATATGCTAAGCAATTTTTAAATGTTTGTCAACTTTTCTAATACCACTGTAAGTAGGTATTTATTCTTAAAATATCTTTAATGCAGATTTTTTTCTTTTTATCGATACAAAAAAAAATTAACACTTGTAGAAATATAGCTCAAAACAGCGTATCCAAAAACCACGCAAACATCTAGACTAGACTAAATCAAATTACGTCTACGCATTTCCTTGCAGCGATGGCTTGGCTGCAGCCAAGATGCGTTCGCTACGTATAATTTTTGCTCTTTCAACCACCCACCCCCCTTTTTTACCCTTCCGTCTGTCAATCTTACCGGGAAAGCCGTATTACGGGGTTCAGTAGTGGGCATACAGTTTTATTTGTCGGTTTTTTTAGGGATGGGTCGGTGTTATCGATAATAAGAGAAAAATTATATTTACGAGTTTTTGTTGGATTTAATTTGTTATGAACACTTTTTAGGCCTGGGGCTGATCTGACACTTCTAGGTATGATTGGTAAATAGAATTGAGTTTAACTACAAGGTTAACTTTGCTTAATTAATCGAAATTTTTGAATTGGTAGCCTCCTTCCTGAATTTAAAGACAAGTGTCGAATTTATTGCGTACTCGAACATGTTACAATTACACTGACGAGCAAAAATGTATTATTTATTATTTTTGCTACTCAGTATATTTTATTCACACGAATGTACACTTTAAGACAGGAAACTAATTCAAGAAGATGTTAATAAAATTTAATTCAAAATCGATTGAGTAACTTCATAATTGTAAAACGAACCCTCTTCGACTTGAACTTTTTTTCTCGTGGTTTCACAATTTTAATAGGACTGGAGTCTCAGAATCGATGATTCCCGCGGGCTGCGATAGTTTACTGAGCGGTTTTGTACGCTTAATGAACTTTCTTTTTTTGCTTAAGTACTGGTTTAATTACTTTTTAGAGGTAGAAATATAGTGTATGTAAATCTTTTTGCTTGCCAGGCTTTAGCGAAATATTCTCTACTTAACTACATATGATTCGAAATATTATAAACGGGATGTGAACCGCGATTAACTTTATTGAGCTCCCGATATTTCGATGCAATATCGTTTATAATATTTCGAATAAACTTAACCGTGAATCATTAAAAACTCTTACATATATGATGTTTGTGAAAGACGCTAGGTTAGGTATGCCCTGGGTTTGCCCAACAAGGTTTGGAAAAACTATTTTTTATACTTAGTTCTTTATCCCGTTTTTACTCAGGGAATAAAAAAGTAAATTCGAAAGCTTACTCACCTGCTATGGGTGGTGTAGCGGTATAGCACGCATCACGGAATTATGAGGATCCGGGTTCGATTCCCGGCCATAGCTTTACTTTTTGGATTTTTCTGTGTTCTAATTTGAAAACTAGATCGTTAGAACTAAATAGTATAATGAACAAAACTAAAAGTTTGACATAAAACTACTGCGAGATACAGATATCATTTTATTCAGTGTGAAACGGTTAGTTTGTCAGGTTGGATTTCCCCGCGAGCTAACCTTGAGCAGTAGCCTTGAACTGTTTAGAGATTGGTTCGAAACGAGTCGGCATACTTCGACTACAAAGATGTTACAATTTTTTTTTTTTTAATTTCGTCCTCATTGTGCACAATTTCTACTATGATGTAACTTATAAATTCTTATAAGTCAAGGTGGTGACTACCCCCTCTCCCCCCTTAGGTACTAATCGCCGTATTGTGGTGGTTGTGACGTCACCGACCAGACGAACCAGGGGGAAGAAATAAAAAAAATACCCTTAACTTGCATACACGCGCAAGTAGATGCGCATGTCGCGGATAAACTGGGAAAAGTTATGAATAATAAGGAAAGAAAAAAATATGGATCTTCGCGAAGTAACGCGTGATACAACGAATTATTTTTAATCACATTGAGTTTTTTGGCAGCGCACTGATAAAAGCAGGTTTTTCTCCTTTTTTATTTTTTCTCTTCGTTTTTTTTTAACCACGTTACTTGTACTTACGTTGCGAATGGCAATTAACAAAAAATAAGATGCGATAGTCAACAAAAATCTGTACTAAGTTTTACTTTTCTTTAGAAAAGGCATTATCCAATATCCAATTAAACCTTTAAAAAGTAAATAAACAACCATGTTTTAACAGTATTGATACTATGTTTTTTTTTCATGACTTGTGTTGAAGTATTACACCACTCGTCCTTTTGTGTCACCACAGATGTAATATTAAGTTGTACCTAATTTTATTCTAAGGTGGGACTTTTGGAACTTAAACAAAATATTTTTCTTTCTTTCAAAGTCAAAGTCAAAGTATTATTTATATTTTTTTTTTCGGTGTTATATATTTTTTTCTTTAATAAATTTTCTGAAGCTTACACTAAACATATATCTGTCTAGAAGTGCCTATTTTCCCAAAATATTGTAGGAATTTCCAGTTATTTTCCGTACTGTCCATTCACACTTTCACCGCAACAACCCTCAAGATGCACCAAAGGCATCCACTACGCTATACAAACTTGCGACAGATAAAGGGCCTCAAGTACCCCCCAAAAGGGGTAAGACACCCCCCAAGTGGAGTTTTCAAAGCGACGATGGATTCGAACTAACGATTCTGGGGATGTTTTTCGTTTAAAATTTTCAGGTATTTTTTGTTAACGCAAGTTTTAAGTTGTTTTTTTTTTTCGTTTTTTTTTTTCGTTTAAATTAGCAGTGGCTCCTCTCAAATCTACAATTTATCATTTTACTAGTTTAAATTTGCAACATTATAAATAAATAAAAAATAAAAATAAAATATTAGTTTATTTACTAAAAAGTTTCACAGAATTAAACATGTTACCTATGACCTTCACACTAGGCTGAGCCTGTCTCGTGAGGTCCATTCGTTACAGTTACTTGTTAACATTGATGGTCCAACACTGTTCCCATGCAAGATGGCGACTACATAGGTGAATAAAACTAGGATTCCTAAATGTGGGATGGCCGTTCCAGTAATAAAAAAATAAAAACATAAAATAGGCGAATATACTTAAACTAATAAATGACAAATAGGCCAGTGAAATCCCACACAAGTACAATTACAGAACTGCTACTGGACATTGCAATTTCACATAGTGAGCGAGCTCATGTGTAATTGAGTGAGTACGTGAGTATACGTGTGTGCGTGTATAGTGTTTAAGGGTAGGATGAGTTAATATAAGCATATGAAGTCAACATTGCTTGGAAACCTTTAGTACTTTTTCAGCTTCATCATAGTTAAGCGTCAGCATCCAGCCTAACACTCTTCCCTTGGCCTCGGAAACCGAGCAGCGCCCAAGATCACACACTCTACTTACCTTATTATATGTGTGTGGGTAAAGAAAATCAGGGAATCTTTTTGCAAAAGCAGTTCTCGTGCGAGGAGTTGACAGCTTAAAAACTCGTTTTTTTAGCATGTCCCCGTAGTCCTTATGGTTAATCACCTTTCGATGCATCAAAGCCACTATCCTCGCTATTGCCAGCTTGCGCACGCTAAGTACACCTATATCCCTGTAGACAGCCGCAGTAGGATAAAGTCTTGGCTTCCTCAAAATCACCTTTAGGATGTACCTTTGAGCTCTCTCCAAGGCCATTAAGATCGAACTACTGGCACCTCCCCATATGGTTATGCAATATGTCAGTATCGACTGACATAAGGCAATGTACACCACTTTGAGAACACAGATGTCCGCAGAATTTCTAAGTAGTTTCATAATGTATACCATTTTGCGAACCCGTGCCGACAGCGCTTCTATATGTTTCCCGAAGTTAAGTTTTTCGTCAAGGGTGATGCCCAGATATTTTATACTAGCAGCGCGGTCAATAATGCTGCAATTGCATGGAGTAAGCAGAGCGCCATCCGTCACTACCCTGAGGCCACAACATGGAGAATGAAGTTTGATCACCGGTTGAACTGTAGGTGTTGAGGTAATCGTTTTGTGGAAACACATGAACTTGGTTTTTGATGCGTTTAGAGTTAGAAGGTTACTTGCCAGCCAACCGGCAATTGTCACCATCCCTTCCTGGGCAGATTCAACACACTGTGCCCATGTATTTCCATGAAACAAGACTACTGTGTCGTCTGCATAACAAATGATCTCTGCCCCGGCAATAGGTAGATATGCCATATCATTTAAATAAATTATAAACAGGGTAGGCCCGAGGATACTTCCCTGTGGAACCCCAAAATTGACCGATTTTGCTGCACTGAACGTGACATCATGCTTGGAACACTGTTGCCTATTGGTCAAGTAACTTCGAAACCATGAGTGGGCTGCACCTCTGATACCCAACAGCTCAAGCTTCCGAAGCAAGATGGGAATTGACACTGAATCAAAGGCCTTAGCCAGGTCCAAAAATACTCCAATGCTCGCAAGACCCCCATCTAGGTGTGAGGAAATAAGTCTGGTCAGGAGAGAGACGGCCTCCTCAGTGGATTTCCCTCGTCTAAAGCCAAACTGTCTCTCCGATAGAAGTCCTTCCGTCTCAAGGAAGTTTACCAATCTCCTATTCACAAGCTTTTCCAGAATTTTGGAGAGACTGGAGAGAAGTGAGATTGGTCGATAGTTACTAGCGCAATCTTTAGCTCCTCCTTTATATATTGGAGTGACGGCTGCGGTCTTCCAGGTTTCCGGGAAGCATCCAGTCTCCAAGCTGAGGTTGCAGATGACTGTCAAAGGTTTGACGATTGAGGTCATTGCAAGTTTCAAAAGTCGATTGCTAATTCCGTCCATGCCCGGGGAGCTATTCACTTTAAGATTACCAATAATACTTTCTATTTCCTGAGCGTCAGTGGGCGCCATGAAGAAGGAGCTTGAAGGAGATTTTGGTACATGTGCCTGAGAGGCTAACATGTCTTCAGTTACCTGGGATTGAGAGAGTAGTTTACTAGCTAGCGTCTGGCCAACTGTCGAGAAATACTCATTGAGGTGGTCCAGAGACTCCTGTACCGATGGCTTGATCGACGTGAAACTCGGCGTTTCCTTACCCTGTCGGATCTGTGCAATGTTTTTAATAGTCGCCCAAAGCCTTTTTGGATCGTTTTTACTTTCAGCAAGTTGCTTACTTTCATACTCAGTTTTAAGTTTACGAATTAGTTTAATGTAAAAATTTCTATAACGTGAAAATATAAGTTTAGTAGTAAGGTCACTTGGGTTTTTACGGCATTTCATATGCAGTTTATCCTTATGTTTTGCGCATCTAATTAATCCAGGGGTTATCCAAGGCTTGATGTTAAATTTAGAGCGACTTACAGATTTTTTCTTGGTGTGTTTGTGAGCTAAAGTAGTTATAATTGAGGTGAAATTATCAGCGGCTTTAGAGGCGCTAGTTTCATTCATAACTATATCCCAGTTTACCCCCTCCAGCTCCTCACTCAGTGCACTGTAGTCCACCCTGTCAATAATTCTCTGTCTAGGAGTCTTGCCTGAATTTGAAGACACACCAAGGATAACCATATCGTGATCCGTAATGTCGGATGCACAAACCAGGCCGACCATTTCTTTCTTAGACCTTACGAGTATGTGATCCAGGCATGCGTTACCTCTGGTAGGTCTGTTCACGGCTGGTCTGAGCCCCAGACTGGCCACCAGACACAGGTACTCGGATGCGGGAGGGGTATTGGTTTTCAAAGTATCTATGTTCATATCTCCAGTAACAATCAGTAGTTCACAAGAGGATCCAATATTTCTGATGAGCGATTCAAGCGATGTCAAAAAAGGACAAAGGTCTGTCACTGAGGGGGAACGGTACAGGGCAACCACAGTAAAACTGTGTGGTACATTTATCACAAGACAATCAGCATCCTGAAATTGAGGCTCGCTAACTTGGGCATTCCAGATGTTTCGCACATAAACGACCACACCACTCGCCTGATTACCAATATGTTTAGTTCGGTAAGAGGTGTAGCCGTCTATACTTTCGATCACAGATCCATCCCTTAACCAGCACTCGGTCAAAATTATAATGTCAAACAGCATACCAAAGCGCCCGAGAGTAACCAGAAGCTTTGTAAAGTTTTGCTGCAGGCTTCTTATATTGAAAGTTAGTGTTTTAAGTTTGTATTTAGGAGAAATACTATGTTGGCAAAGCTCCGGAGCGTCCACCGTACGGCAAATAATCGCTAAAGATTGATCGATATCATCAGCTACATCTAGGTCGGCGCTGGCGGCGGCCTCTTAGTAGCACCCTTCGAGAATTGCCGCTCAGTGGACGACTCTTCGGAGCCCAAAGAATACTGAAATAAATTAGATGAGTAAGTGAGAGTGAGTAGATATGAGTGAGTAGTGAGTGTGTGTGTGTAAAATTGCAAATACCGATGTTCAGTGATATAATTTATTTGTATTAAACAGTTTTTTTGGTTTCTTCTAGATTTAAGAAAGCTTAAAGACGAAGTTAGTAATAACATATAAAACAGAAAAAATGTTACGAAGTTTAAGCTAACGCCACTATGCAATAGTTTCCGATTCCTCGTTATCGTCGGCGTGAGCTTCAGTGTCACCGTTGCTCTCCGGCCCGAACACGACGTCCAAGGTATCCAGACTAATAATAGGGATTGCATCGACTCCATCACGTTTGCGAGTGTAGATAACGCCATATTTCGTCCAGCAGTATTTGAAATTTCCTTGACTGGCTCTTTGCCTGGCCAGACGAAACAACTGGCGATTTTCACGTGTTAAGCGTTCGTTTATGTAGATCTTCTGAGGTGGGCACTCAGGAACAAGGGTCGATGAATCGAGATTACGCCTTGTTCTTGCACTAGTTAGAAAGTCGTCTCGCACCTTTCCACGTGTGAAGCGTACAACAACCGGACGAGGTTTAGGGCCACCCTCAGAGACATCTTGTTTTTGTCGGGGGCCCGCTCTCATGACATGGTCTATATCGGTTATTTGTCATTGACCAACCACTGATTGGTGGATTGAAACAATGTTGCCAGCTTAGACTTGTAAAATTTTAAATATTGCGAATCCATTTTATCTGTAAATTTTATTTTTACTACCCAAAAAAAAAACATTCGTGAGATATTTCTTATGATTTTAGTTTTAACCTTTTTCTAACCTCACTTCCGTCTAAATATAAACAAACTCCTTATCACAGACATAACATTATTTTAGTGCGTACCTAATAATGATAACAAAATTATTTAACTCCATTCGTGTTTTTCTTATTTTAATTCGCATCTGTCTCGCGCCGCGGAGCTCCTACTTCAACGTGGTTTTGGTCTTTCGAACCTGATTCTACATTCACCTAACGTTTTTTTGCTCGTGAGTATAGTAGAGATACGAAAGGCTGCCTAAAATACTTCTTGGGTTTAAGCAATTAGGTATTTAAGAAGTAAAACAGGCACTATTGTTTGTAATCACATCAAATTGCGCGGAAGGTGGACGCTCTGTTTCCCACAGTGAGATATTGTGTTACTGTCCGTATTGTCCCTTTGTCCTTTTCTAAATCTTACTGCGGTATAAGGAGTCGTTTTCAGGTACAGTCGGGACCAAAAGTAGTTGATTTTTTTTTCGTGATTATACAAGGTTTCTTCCATGCTGGTTTGGGAGTAGAGAAAAACAAAATGTACCTGTTGCTTCTTCCCGCGCAGGTGGTAAAAGTCCATCGAGGCGAAAATCTTATGAATCACGTTATAGGCAATGCGACTAGCATCACTCTTTTGATTCCTTTTTCCACCTATACGCCCACAATCACGCTAAACGTGGCCTTTAGGTCTTGTTACCTTAGCTTCTGTCTACCCCGTCACGGAGATACGGCGACGTGATTTGTGTGTACGACGTAGTTAAAGTTAAACTAGCGTATCTCAAGTTTCGCACTCACCCTTTTTTTCGTTTATCTCTTTTAAAATCTACAATATAATTTTTATTTTTATCTACCTACTTCATTTTAATAAACTGTATGTTTTAATTTTCATACGCTTGAGTTGCTCTTGCAATTTTTAATTTTTATTTTAAACAAACTCCGTCCGCGCAGAATTTTCTTATCGCTATCCCGCGGGAACTATGCGATATTCCGGGATAAAAACTATCCTATATCCTTTTCCGGGACTGTAACTATCACTATGCTAAATTTCAATAAAATCCGTTAAGCCGTTTTGCCATGAAAGAGCAACAAACACCCAAACATCAAGTAAGATGAAAATTATGGGACAAAAAGGGACCCGCTGCAATATTTTCCTTTATATCTACCTACGTCATTATTAAAAAACTATATGTTTTAATTTTTATACGCGTGAGATGGTCTTGCAATTTTTTTTTTAAATTGACATCTACTTTTTGTTCCGTCCTAGAAAAAGGACGCGTCTCCATTTCTAAGGGCGAGTGTACACCGCTCGGTTACCGCGTGAACTTGATACATGACATTGTGAACCCTTTTCACGCACCTTGCGATCTCCTTTGTTGTTACGCTTTCTTAGTTCTTTATTTAGGCTAAAAATATCTTTTACGTTGTTTGTCTCCCGCCGGTTTAAACCGTTTGTTGTTCGCTTAATTTTTGTTATTGTTTTCGTGGAATATTCTGATTCGTTCTCTTGTTTATTCAGCGCCAAAAAATATGGCCCTGTCTCCATACAAAATAAGCTACGAATATCCCATATTGTATACTATTGTTGGCCACATTTTTTGCCACTGATTATCTAGGTATTTCTGATAAAATGCTATGCGGCTACTTCTATGCCATAACACAAGTATGTATTTCTCTATGTAAGTATGTATATCGTTGTCTAGTACCCATAACACAAGCCTTACTAGCGCTTACTTTGGGACTAGGTCAATTTGTGTGAATTGTTCCCTAATTTTTATATTTATTTATACCTATTTATTTATATTCTATTTATATTTATTTATATTTTTATTTATATTTAAGGCGATTAGTCGATTAGTCAATAGACTCAAAAAAAATCTAGTATATATTATATAGTGGTAAACGAGCAAGTGACCACACCCATGGACGCCTGCAACAGCGAAGAAGGAAAAACTCATGTGCCAAGGAATTTCACCGGTTATCTTACTCTCCACGCTGGAACACAGCAGAGTAAGCGCTGCTGCTTAGAATTAGTGAGTAAGACAGTGGTAACCAGACTGACCTTGCGTTAGATCCTGCCACACGCAGACAGAAATCATATTTTTAAACCAATAATTTATCTACGAACGTGGTTATCTTAGGAATCATGTTATAGGCGATGCGGCTAGCAACCCATCACTATTTTAGTTCTCCTTTCCACCTCATCATCATCATCATCATCAGTCTGAAGACGTCCACTATTGAACAAAGGCCTCCCCCTTCTCTCTCTCTCTCCAGCCTATATACGTCCCACTGCTGGGCACAGGCCTTCTCTCAGAATGAGAGGGCTTGGGCTATAGTTCCCACGCCCGCCCAGTGCGGATTGGAAACTTCACACTCACCATTGAATTGCTTCGCGTTGTGTGCAGGTTTCCTCACGATGTTTTCCATCACCGAAAAGCTCATGGTAAATTTCAAATGAGATATCGCACATAAATCCCGAAAAACTCAGAGGTGCGAGCCCGGGATTCGAACCCACGGCCCTCTGCTTGAGAGGCCACAGGTGAAACCACTAGGCTACCATGGCCTCCCCCTTAGCACACCATAATGAACGACAACTCGCCACCTGCATCCACCGGTTTCCCACAACTTTCACGATGTCGTCAGTCCACCTAGTGGGAGGCCTGCCAAAACTACGTCTTCCTTTCCACCTATACGTCTACAATTTTGTTAAGCGTGGCCTGTAGGTCTTGTTACCTAAAGCTCTGACTACCCCCTCTAGTATATATGTAGACGTGATTTGTCTGTATATACGTAGTTAAAGTTAAACTAGCGTATCTCAAGTTTCCGAAGGGAGTTTTAAGAGGGGTTTTAATGAATAATTAATGCACACACCTCCGCCAATTATTAAGGAAAGCAATTAGGGTTTGTTTACCGCACGGCTATCGGGAATGACGTACATCTACGTGGATTATTTTTGCACAAGTTTTACCTTGGTGCTGGTGAGAAATTATCAAATTATCACCGAATTAAAAATAATTAGCCGCTCGTGACTTCATAGACAAATGGAACTGTAGGCTTATTGTCTAACTCGCTCGCATTCGCCATCGTTTTCATTTGACAGTTCATGTATGGGCTGACAATTGGCATCGGAATCAGCTAGCTGCCACATTGATACAAGAACTGTCAAAATGAACACGATGGCGATAGCGAGCAAGTTAGACAATAAGCCTACTGAGTAATTTACAGGGATAATTGGTATGCTAATTCGGATTATAAACAATGTACAGTATTGTAACATTACTAACATTTAAAAAGGCCTTTAATAATAATAACAATCATTTATTTCGAACAAAATGTCCACAGATGGTTAGTAGCATTACAAATTAGTTAGGTACCTATAAACTATGTTACTAACAATCTAACTACTATTATAAATGCGAAAGTATGGATGGATGGATGGATGGATAGATGGATGGATGGATGGGTGTTTGTTTGTTACTCAATCACGCCAGAACGGCCCAACGGATCTGGATGAAATTCGGCACATAGATAGAGAAAAGTCTGGAATAGCATATAGGCTACTTTTTATCCCGGAAAATTGCGTAGTTCCCGGGGGGTAGCGATAAACGAATTCTTTGCAGACGAAGTCGCTTGCAACAGCTAGTAAAATATCATAATTTCGAAATCCATCAATTATAGAATTAAAACATTTAAACAACATCAAATAAATTAAATTACAAAATCAAATCTCATTAAAATTAAAAAAAAAATATGTTCTATTGAACGAAGGCCTCGGTCCTCTCTCCGGTGGTATTGACGATGATTATGAAAGGCAACTCCTGTTGTAAGTGTCTACTCGCAGCAAATTCTAAATTTTGTTTATACCGTTTGAGACCTCAGCCATCTTTAAGTATAACAAAAAGTTCTACGAACCCTGAAACCGCATCATTAGCCCTTCTCAGAAACACCTGAACAAATACAAATTCTCTCACGAAAGGGAAAATACTATATTACCAGACATAAATTTAACTTCAATTTGTAGAGCCAGCGTTTTGGAAAAAGGCCAGGGGCCGTACCATGACGTCTTAATGCGTTTCAGTTTAGGTTTGCTCGCTGTCAGATTCATACTAAAAGTGACAGCTAAAACTTGAACTGCGTCGGAATTAGGACGTCATGGTAAGGCCCCAGGTCAAGAGTACCCGAAACCAACGAGCATGTATGAAGAGATTGATGAATGTGGATGAAGCAAAAGAGGTATGGCAGGATCGTAGCAAGTGGAACAAAGCAGTCTCTGCCTACCCCTGTGGGAAAGAGGCGTGACGATAATGTATGTATGTATGTAGAGCCAGTCCTCACTGTTGTAACAAGCTATTTATGTATGTAAGTATGTCCGGGTGGAATCTTGCACTCAATTTTGAAGAAAGAAATGAAAAAAAAATGTGACATTATTATAGCATAAATTACAAAAAAAAAGTAAATACAAATGAGAACATACATCACGAAATGGTCCCACCTCAGCATAATGCTGGCCTTACAGCCAGCGCTGGTCTTCCGTTGGGACCATCAAGCAGGTATCTTCAACCGATTGAGCTGACATTTGTCATACTTGAGTAAGTCGGATGACAATACAATAATCTGGTGGTGATTTGGTGACCCATGATCGTCTCCGCATGAGGGAACTCTTCAACGGTTGGTCCGATTGACTTGAAATTTGGTACACATTATGTAGGACGGATGACAATGCAAGTACATTCAACAAAAAAGCTTGTGTTGAAAATTAAAATTTTGATAGAATTATTTTTGGTTAATGTAACTTGCAATAGTTACGGTTACAGGTCGCAGTTACGGTCGTTAATCCTGCCGCTAAGCAGTGCTTGCGGTGCTGTATTCCGGCTTCAAGAGTAAGACAACTGGTGAAATTACTGGAACTTATTACTCCAACTTAGAATACCTACAAGCTTGCAACGCATCTGCAATCCTCTGGTGGGGTGCTTACTTACTATCACGTGAACCCTTGCTCGTTTGACACACTCAGACATAATACATATAATACATCAAAACCGATCGGCTGCCACGGTTTTTTTCCTTACAATAAATATACTATGCTATGCTACCTATTAATAAAATATTATTACGTGTTATTTTTAGTTCTTTCACCGGGAGTTAACCTTGTGAAAGTACAAGATCATTTCTTTGTTTTGTTCTATTTTTGGCCTGTCCTTTGGTCCTGCGTCTCCCCAATCTTAGTGGGGGTAGAGTGGGCAAGAATGGACATCGGAACAAGTATTTATACGATGGATTTGAATGTCTGGAGCCATTTTGTGTCGAGATTCCGAGATGTCAGCTGTTTTTAAGTGAGTAAACAAAAGTTATTTTTTTAACTTCATTTTATCAAACAATCAGATTTTATCAAAAAAATACTTTTATCCCAAAGAATGGTCTGACTAATTGTAATATTTTATTACCTTTAATCTAATATATATTACCTACAGATAATTATTTTGTAATAATTTTTCAAGTAAATTTTTTATCGAATTTATTTGCGTCAAAATATATCTGACTAATTTGCTAATCAGTTAAATCGATGCAAAATACCCATGACAAAACAACTCTTTTATAACGTCATTTGCACCTAACTTTTTTTTTAAATCATACCCCATTATGACCATGATTTGATTACACGCCGGCAGCGCGCGCGCAACGGTACGGCGCGCACCGGAAGCCGGACCGGACGCCGAGATTGTGGCCCGAGCCCCTGATTCCTTCCGGTGATCGCGCTTTTGAATTATGAACGTAAGTTGAAGGAGATAGGTGAGTTGTTTTTTTATGGCTTAGCTGCCAGTAACAATTGTTTTTTTTTTAGCTTTTTTGTTTTAAAAAGATTGTGGTTAACCTGCCAGTGATGTTTCAATTTACCGATAACAGAATTTTGGTGCTTGTTGAAAACGGTCCATGCGTAGAATAAGATAATAAACAATTGATTTGGGTATTTTATTTAATATCTTTGTTGAATCAACGTGTAAGTAGACATGATATATTTACACCGCTTTCACGTCATATCGTCTTTTACTGGATTTGTTGCGTGACTTCAGCACAATCAATAAATTTTTACCAAAATCTTTGGAGTCGCGGAACCTTATAACTTGATCCATGTGTGGGTCGTCGCTCCCCGATCTTCGGCTCGGAACGGTGCCGATGATCTTTTTATTGACGCCGCGTCGCCTGCGCATGACTCATTCGTGCGAACTGGGAAATGTCGCTTGAAAAGTTGCTAAAAAGGCCTATAGATGCTACAGATACAGCTACAGCTCTACTTCTGGAATTAAAATTCCAGCATCCAAAAATGTTTTATCAATAAACTTAACTACGCTATACAAAACTGAAAAAAAGCCGGAGCAAAAGGGTACTTAACTTGTTTTCCTTTTTAAAGTATGTACTTATTGTATATACCTATGTGTATACAAGACATTTCTTGTTTAAATGCGAATACCGTATGAAATATTATATTTGCGGTCACATGTAAGGTTAGCATCGTTTTACCTTGTCTATCGGCATTGCTTATGTCATAAAACCGTAAATTATTTGCATATAATTTAACATTTTAACGATAAAACGTTTAAAAACATGTTTACCTTTAAAAACACTAAAGTGTAGGTGAAAATATTAAGCAAATGACCTGAGCCTCTAGTGTAAGTTTCCGCATATAAAAAAACGTCTCCAACGCGTTCACGTAAACGTCTCAATTACTATGGAATAATATGCAGCACCACTTGCGGATCGAAACGGCAACAAACTGTTCTCATAGTATTTGACATTTTAACGCAAACGCGTTCGAGAGGTATTTTGTGACAGAAAACCTGCACTAAGCATACAGTTTATTGCCGTTTTGATCCGCAAGTGGCGCTGCCAATTATTCCATAGTAATTGAGATATTTACGTGAACGCGTTCGAGACGTTTTTATATGCGAAAACTTACACTAGAGGCTCTGTTGTATGTGCGAGTACCTAATGTGTAAGTAATGTGTGCGATTAGAAAGATTTAAAATTAGAAAAATGACTCCCATATCAGTCCCATATCAGTTCTGTACATACATTATACTTCATTTACTTAACTTTAGTTTTCACTTTAATAATAATAATAATCATTTATTTGCATTAAATGTGTTGTGGTGTGGTGTGGAGAGTGTACCTGTTTTCCACTACTCGACTTCACTATATTGCGGAAATAGCAAAGTAGTTAGACATAATCTCTCCAGGCAGATGTTATGCTTATATAACGTTTATGCACCTGAAGAAAAAAATGCAACAATTTTATTAAATATCTCACTCTTTAACCCCCCTTTCGCCTTAGTGCATATATTTAATATATTTTTTTATGATTTAGCCTAGTGGTTAGAACCACTTGGCTATCCGGTCATCACTTACGCCAAGCATAATGAAAGCGGTTGAAACCGCCCCAAGATATTTGTTTGAGTAAGTAAAGGACGGCCAGCCACCTGTCTCGGTTCTCACGGCGCATGCGCGCTTCACACGCGCTCGTCTTACGCTTCCTTCCGGCCGGCGCCGGCGCACGCTGCGATCGGATACACTACACAATGGGCACTGATTTTACCAATAGCTAATGTCGCCGCGCCCGTTGAAGATTAAAAAAACTTAGTCTACACAAATGGAAATTGTGGAAAGTTGAAAAGCGGCTAGTCGTATACGTTTTGGTATTTCTTAATTAATAATTTTGATATTTTATCAAAAGTTATCCTGTTAATCTGGGATGCGTTTTGTACCCAAAAAGATAGCAGATTTATGTTTCTTTCTTATTGCGACTATTATACAAAGGTATTGATTGATAATGATTACTTTACTTGAAGTGAAGTAAATCATGCATCACCCTTGCGGTGATTCACTACTACACTTTCTGTGGCCCGTTGAAGCTACAAGTTACTATTTTAGTCTTAACTACAGCAACATTGGTCAAATCCCGACCACTGATTGGTTGATTGGGCCAATGTTGCCAGTTTCTTGTAAAATTTTAACTGGAAGCTTCGAGAAATGGGCCACAACTGGCACTACCCGTGCAATTCGACCGAGCTAAGTTAGCACCTTGCTGGAACGCGGCGTCCCGCCCGCTTCCCCGCTTACTTTCCCGCGATCGCCCTGTCGCATCTGTGCGGTTAGCATCTTTATCGCCGATACGCGTCTGACGAATTTTTGTCTCTTATTTGCAGAATTTTGAATTTTTGAACTGGGGCCTTACCATGACGTCTTAATGCGATTCAATTCTGACTCAGGTCAGGTTTTAGCTGTCATTTTTAGTATAGTTGCCGGTAAACATCTTGAGCATGACCTTGAATTCGTAGAAGTGAATTTAGCGTCTCTTTGGTATAAAAGTACCTGCGCGAACTTACCCCTTCCACGTTCTTGCTCAAGATGTTTGCCGGCAACTATATGGATCTGACATCAAACGAACCTAAACTGATCGGAATCAAATCGCAAAGTACGAGAAGTAGCAACAGTGAGAACTGGCATGAAAGACGTCAGAATAGTACAGGCCTCGACGAAACGTCGAGGGTAGGATGGAAAAAAAAAAGAATCGCAATAAGACATCATGGTAACCCCCCTGTTCTTGCTAAAAGTCGAGGTGCTAACTTAGCTCTATCGAGTAGTATCCGAGCGTACCGTTCTTAGGTCCTAGCGATTGTAAGTGACACCATGGCTCATTATCGTTTGCCGCACGGGCGCCTGGGAACAGAGCCGGCCGCAAAGGGCCCTAACCCTAAAGTGAGGACATGGTACTGAGGAAGGAAGCTATAAGTGGATAAAGTGTTGAGAGGGAAGGTGGTGAGTGTATTTAAGGTTCGTGTGTATTGAAGTTGTGGGAACATTGACAAGTTTGAGGACTTACTTTGACCATGCGAGCACGAAGCGCGCGAAGTCACCGTTTGAAATTGGCAAAAAAAAAACTAGAGCCGCCTTAAATTCGCTACTTTAGACATGTCAATTTAAAATTATTTTTCGGTGAGTGCGGTACTTATTTATATGTTGAAGTCGGTGCCTTTTTTATTTAGATAGATAGATAGATTATAACGATAAATCTGGAGAAAAAAAGCCAAGTCTTACCATACCACGTCCGAAACAATACACTGTCCGTATTTAATAAATAAAAATATTTTTTTTGGATTCTTACAGTGTTAAACTTTTATGCCACTTTTCCTTAGTCCTTTTGAAATCTATAAAAACCGCAAGCCGCAAGGAGCGTTTGCTTTGTATCCGCGCTATTCTTTTGTCTTACTCAATCTTACTCTATTGTATGATGCCTTTGTCTTATCCCGGTCTTAGGTCACGGGATGTTGTTTGTCCGGGGTGTTCCCGTGGGAAAAGGTCCAGGATATCGAGTGTCCTTTAGTTTGTTTTGAGATTTGAAAAAAATGCCGTCTTTGGACGCTTTGAAGGTAGGAAGTAACTGTGGAATTACAAGACAATCTTTGCGACTGTTGTTAAAAAAAAAACAAAAAAAGCATTTAATGTACTTACATTTTTCTTTTAAATTTTTAGTTCAAAGCTTTTGACGCATTTTGAACAATAATGTAGGCATAGAATTTGATAACTATCTTGAAAGTCAAACAAATGCAACAACCTGCAGTTTGACATTTTATTTGACATTTTATTTGTCGTTTTTATTGTTGGATTTCTATTTTTTTTTATTTAATTATTTTAATATTCCTTGTTATGTTATTATTTTATTTACAATTCACGATCTACCTATTTGTGACTTTCTTATGTTTTGACATAAAAATATATGTAATTGACAAATAGAAATAAATTAAACTAATCTAATCTAATCTGCTGATATATTCCTAAACAATTATAAGAGACCTTTGTATAATGCATGACAAATCAAAACTAAACTATATTTTTAATACAGTGTCTTGTTCGTTCCCATCTTTAATTAACGGATCGCAATGACGCACGTGTGGACACGCCCTAATGACAACTTAGCACGCAACGCCTAATCTTCGTACATCTTTTTGCATTTATTATATTCACGACTGGTTTGATGGGGACTTGGGGAGGGTAATCTTTGGTGTATAATTAAAGTTTTAAAAGATAAATTGAATAATATTTATTTTTATGCTCACAACATCATTAAAACAACGGTCAAAGGAAAATATCCTACTAATATGTATCATAAATACGAAAGTTTGTGACGATGCGAGTGAGTGTGTATGTTTGTTCCTTCTTCATGCTGAAACAACTGGACGGATTTGAATAAAATTTGGAATCAAGATAGCTGGTATCCTAATTAACACATAAACTACATTTTATCCCGGAAAATTGCAAAGTTCCCCCGGGATAGCGATAAACATGTGAAAGGTCGTAGCTGGCTAGAGTTGCTTTGTAAATAATTATTCTAGAATGCACTCAATAAAATTCTACGCGGACGAAGTCGCGGGCAGAAGCTAGTATGAAATAAAGCAGGTTTTTGAAAAACTGAAAAATTAAAAAAACATTTTTTTCTGTATGAACTTACTTAAAGCCACAATAGATATAACAAAAACCCGGACATATCAAAATTTAATTACAGTCCATGATAAATATCGGCGTAGACCTTTCTTACAAGAAGCTACGGTACCTATTTTTTTTATCGAGAGGCTTAAGCGCCTCGATAAAACAGATTCCCGTCTAAACCTCACCTTGCCAATAATGCTACTAATGCTGTGTTGTGATTGTCATAAATAAAACTCTTTTCTTTCTTTTTTTCTAATGTCCATAACCTCATAAGGTAACCGACGGCCTCAGTTTTAGCACTAATTACGTAACGGCCCCGCAAGCTGTCGGGCTCGTGGCGTACCGTTCCCCATCTGGCGTAACTCCGTGGTGTGGACGCAGCATAACGGACGTTTTTGACAGGTCAAAGACAATATAGAGGAGTGGGTGTCACTTTTTTTAATTTCAAATAGCCGCAGGTTTTTTTTTTATTTTATTGTTTTACGGCTTGCAAGCTGTGGATGAGACTGGCTGGCAAAATGGCGTGAGAATACTGAGAATGAAGAGGTCTTAGTACTCCAATTGGATATGGGCTGATTGGATTGTTTGGCTGAAGAGGTAATTGGCTTGGTGTGACATAAGATTTTGCGGAGTTCACTTATTCACTTATGTTAATTGATTAAATCACGATTTAAATGATGACTGCAATATTCTTATAGATTGGCTGACGAAAAGAAAGTATCATTTACTTACCTACGTTATGTATATTTCTGTTTATTCTTGCTCATTGCTCAAATAAAATGAACGATTTTTTTTATTCTGGTTTTGCCTCGTCACTATTAATTAAATCATAGAAATTACTTTATTTTGTGCACACGAAAAATACAGACGCAGCATGTTTAGGGTGTGTAAAGGGGTGAAATAATTCCTTAACATTTGATTCATTAATTGAAATTAACATTTCACCTTTCGTGTCAGGATTTATTGTCTAGTAGGATTGAGTAAGCAGACATGACTGTACTTTTTCGTTTTTTTTTTCAATAGACTGTACAAACTTATTCCCATGCAATAGAGCTGCAAAGGCAATTAAAAAAAATGGTTGTCTGTGCCCGATAGTCTCAACGCCCTATCCAATTAAACGTCTTAAAGGAAACCATTGATTGTTCCAAATTCGAATTTCAAATTGCCCGTCATGCTGGCCGAAAAGGAACCGTGAATTGACAAGTTTGAATTCCGAAGAAGGTTGATTGAGTTTTTGTGGCGCACTTCCGGGTCCGAATTTGAAATTTAGAACTACGCTTGAACGGTTTGAAATTGATATTAGTGTCTTAGGTTGGTATTACAACGTCTGTCGTCCGGTTGACTAGCGACGCGTGCGTCGATAATTGCTTCATTTGTAGTCATTTGCGTTCGGATATGAGTGATCGAGTCCTTTTATGGTATTTCGCTGAGGTGTTCTGCTCTAGTGGTAAAACGTAATATAATCATGCACTACTTAATTTCTTTCCTAATGAGAACGCCGCATTCGTTGGATCGAACGAGCACAAAATTCATCATAAACGAATTATAGCCACGCTTAAATAAGCCTCGCTTACTCAAACAAAACGCCGACCAATCACGATTTTGTGAATTCAAAATTTGTTAAAGCCCAAAGGTACTACAGAAAACCAATACCGTGGATACGCGCTAAAACGCACAGGGCAAGCTAGAATGTGTGTTGCACACAGGCGCATGCACCCACACAATGCGATATTGCCAATGGGCTAGTCGAATGTATTTGCCGCTCGGTGGTATGGGTAAGGGGGGTAAAATGCGTTTTTGTGCACCCGCCTTAGCCCGCGCTGTATATAAAAGTGCGTAACCCCTAATCCTATATTTTCTCAATGATAAAATTTTATATATTTTTAGCAGACTTCGTCGATCGACGCTTTAGCCACAGTCGAGTGAGTGTGCTCACACCGCTGTTCACAGTTCTTTCACTTCGAACCGACCGGACGGAAAACTACATGAAAGGTGGTTACTTTGTAACTAAGAAAAAAAGGGGGATGCAAAAGGCCGGATTCGGCGCGGTTTTGCAATCAGCGCGGATTTTTCAAGCCACCTTAACGTTACCTAACATTATAAAACTTCTTTTTACACTGCATTGTTTAAATGAATTTTGTTTGAAATTTTATTAGGTGCTTTATGCGGAATTAACAGTTCGTCGCGCCGGTCTAAGTAATTAACCGCAACACTAATCTAATTTAAAATGACTAACCGACGCCGGTAAAACGCGTGTTACCTATGTACAATCAATTTATTTGGACCATTCCGTACCCCCGCTGGTCCGGCAGACACGAGCTCCGAACAAAGCATAGCAATGTCCACTCCTCTTACGAATACGAATTTTCACACACACACACACGCCTCCGCTACAGTTTTACCGCACACTCGTGTGTAAAATTTATGGTGCACACTTTTGCAGTGCGACTATACTAGCCAACAGACGTGGGGGGGCGACGGTCAGCCATTTCGTATCGACGAGATTTATAACCTCTCTGCTAGCTAGCAAGACCTGCATTTGACACTGAGGACTTTATTTCGTGCCAGCATCATCGTTGAATTTTGAATCGATATTCGAAATTCGAACGGTCAAGGTAATAACCGTTGGGGGTATTATTTGTAAATGTGTGGGGGGAGGAGCGTGGGGTCAGTCTGTTTGTCTGTTGCCGCGTTTTCCTATTCAACGAGCGAGTTTTCTGAGTCCATAGCGCTTCCGCCTCCCTCTCCCCCCATTGGGCAGACTCGCTGTTTTTATTAAAGGAATTATGGCGCTCCGGATAAGTACTGGCTACTTATATTGATTAGACGGCTTATAAGCGGATCATGTGGATTGGGATCGATGTGCACTAGCTTGGATGCTGTAGTTGTAAAGGCTTATTGGGTCTGTTGTATTTACCAAGCTGCAGCAGGAACTGAAAGTAACGAACAAGAAGTAAACGTTGTTAATAATATAAACAATGGGGAAGTGGTCCACTTGATTAAAAGAAAACATCGCAGTCCATAGACAACCCTAAAACCATAGGTTTATCGATGCATTTCCGATTTACATCAATAAGCTGAAATGCCTCTCGTGCCCTAATTTCCCCAACTGTCTTATGTATTGGATAATCAAAAATTATGATCAGTTTCGTTGCTTACAATGTTCACCTACGAGTATAATCCAAGTTAAAGTCAAAACTTCGATACCCTGGCCAAAATCGATCCAAAAACCGAGCAAGACCGATCGAACGATTAATGCTCACTTGGGGGCGTTCCCTGATCAGAAACTCACATAACGGACACGTCAAGTCTTATCGAGCCATAGATAGTAGACGAACCGAACGTATTCAAAATTCGAACGTTCCGTGCCTTACACTGATCGGATTAAAAATATTGACGTTCGTGGAAGTTTGATTTAAATTAGCTGCCAGTACTTTTGGGTTGGTTAATTTTGGAAGTTTTTAAATTCCTAGTTTAAATGTAAAGGAAATATACCTACGGAAGAGGCTAACGTATAAGTTTGTTTACTAGGTACCTATATTAATGGCGGCCAGTATTTTGATGTTTATTTTTGGAAGGTGAAACTTTTTCGCGACAATGAAACGGCTCGAACTAGAAATAATCACGTTCTTTTTGCGATTTATTAACTGCGCAAGAAAGCGAATTAGAAAGTTATGTATTTAGAAGCAAGAGGCAAGGTGTGATAGTATTTTTTTAACATAAAGAAAATCATATTTAATATCCCTAACAAAGGAAATGTACACTAACCATCCAATGCGACGAGCCAGCAAACTCGACTGTCAACTGTCTGCATAGTGCCGAACTGGAATCTAAAATTTAACCCTCCGCTGCCGCGTGGGGTTAAAAAGACATACCTATAAAGTCAACACGTATCGCAGTCGGTTTGCCGCGAAAATTCGCTGTTCAAATATTCACAACTTTACCGAACGGGGCGGCGCGTAATGAAAAAACGAGCGCGTTTGCGTTCCCGTATAAAGAGTATATCTATACGTTTCGATAGAAAACCGAGTGAAGATTGGGTTAGCAAAACGTAACGCATGTAGGTAATATTTTGATTTAGTACGCGTTGCACCAGTTATTTAGACCACAACCGACGATTTTGACATATATTTGACAAAAAACCTAATAAATTTAATTTCTAAACGACACTGAAAATTAGAATACATAGAAAAATCCGAAAAGTAAAGCTATGGCCGGGAATCGAATCCGGGTCCTCGTCAAAAAAACCGTAAAAGTAGGTAACATAAAAAATCAAGAAGTAAATTTCTTGATTCATTTGATATTTCCTTATAAATTTCAAAATCGTCGGCCATAGTTAATGTTATTGTTAATGTCTGGTGCAACTCACACAGAGTAAGGTCGAGTAGGTTACGTTCACTAAATATACTAACGAGCAAAGAAAAGTCTCGCTTTTTATAGAACTTTGTATGAAAAGTGACCCGTTATTTTTGCTAGTCAGTGTAGATATATAACAAGATGAAAATGGAGTAGAAAATTAGACAGCCTCATGTATTTCAGTTATTTCCTCATTGGCTGCTAGCTTCCGCTCGTGGGTTAACCTCATGAAATAAATTCTGTATCCCGTGGGATTGTCAAAAAATCCTTATGATTAGTCAGTCAGTCAGGTTCCTTATTATATGGTTACTAGTTACTAGCTTCTGCCTGCGACTTCGTCCGCGTAGAATTCGCAAATGATATGTTTATCGCTATCCCGCGGGAACTATACAATTTTCCGGGATAAAAAGTAGCCTATGTTTTAATCTAGGGTACCAGCTATCTTCGTACCAAATTTTATCCAAATCCGTCCAGTCGTTTTAGCGTGAAAAAGGAACAAACATACACACACATCGTTACATCGTCACATCGTCACAAACTTTCGCATTTATAATATTAGTAGGAAGTAGGATTCGGGGACAAGAAACTAAGTATTCCTAATCTCGAGCACGATGTTGTATTTGTTTTTATTAACATGCCTAGACGTTTGTCATCTCACTCACACTTAGGCAACAGATTCCTATACAAACACCAGGTTTTTAAACACACACACACACACACCCACACATGACGTCGGTACGTTTGTCTGATTATTTGAAAATGCCTGCGTCGTCCGCCCCGGCTCGCCGCAGACAAAATACCCCAATACCCTTTATTCAGCTAAAAATGTCCGAAACCGGTGCGAACTGGATAGGCTCCGATGCAAAGCGGTAAAAAACTGGATTGAACCGCCCTAAAGTAGATTTCAGCTTCCTGTTAATGTTACTATTGAATTATAATATTCGAACTACTTCCTACTTTTTGACAATATTGGAACGTTGCTTTATAAACACGTTTGCAAAAAAAAAACGGGCACCCGAAACTTTCATGCAACGAAGAATTGCAGCAGTCATTTCAGCCAGAGGAGGCCATATTCAATATGATTTTTTTTTACTTTATCGTTTGTAACTTTAACTTTTACTAAATAAAGGAGAAAGTCAATTGAAGTTACTATATTTTTTTCACAAAATGAGTGATTGCCTAAAAAAAGAAAATAAAACAGATGTGCCCGTTTTTTTAAAGGACTTATTTTTTCTATTTTATATGGATTAAACTTACCATTAATATATTTTTTGAGACTTATCCAGACCAAAATGTGCCCGTGGCCTCCGATGGATCTGAAAAACGGAGAAAAGTATGTGTTAATATTTTTTTTCTATACAGTGAAAGACACTAACTAAAAAATCAAAAAAAAAAATCGCAACAAAAAAAAAAAAAAACAAAAAAAACTTTGAATCAAAAAAATGTGTTATTATTTTGTCTTTACTGAGAGCCTCAAGACGCCAAAACCTTTAAAAGCCTACATTACAATATAATACGTGTTTAAACGGTAACCTATGCCAATCCAACTCGCACTTCACCATTAAACCAACTTGGCTAGCACTACATCTCAAGCTGTCACCAAGTATATTTTTTGGCCAGCAGGGGGCAAGGATGCGGGCTGGCCAATTTGGCCCAAGTAGCCAATTCCATTGTGAGGAACGCTCCTTACCCGCATGGCCGAAATAAATATTAATGTCGCGTTCGAGTGTTAATGTAATGGATTTGGTTCGGCTTTTGAAGATTTTTCTAAGCATATCGTCTCCGTATAGCGAAAAGTCACCAAATCGCAAAATTGCCAAATTTAAAATTAAATTAAAAATAATAAAAAAGAAAAAAAAATTGGTAATTTTGCGATTTGGTGACTTTTCGTTCTACGGAGACGATATAATCCTACTAATATTATAAATGCGAAAGTTTGTGAGGATGGATGGATAGATGGATGTGACGATGTGAGTGTGTATATTTGTTCCTTTTTCACATTAAAACGACTAGATGGATTTGGATAAAATTTGGAACGGAGATAGCTGGTACCCTAGATTATCACATAGGCTACTTTTTTCCCGAAAAATTGCATAGTTCCCGCGGGATAGCGATAAATTGAATTGATAATTCTACGCAGACGAAGTCGTGGGCAGAAGCTAGTAAATAATATAATAAAGCTAAAGAGATTCGACAGTCTAAATAGTTAGAATTTATAACAGAACACATTCCAAAATCCAATCCAATTCCTGTATATTTGGCGGGTGGTAGGGCCTTGTGCAAGGTCCGTCCGGATCGCTACCACCATCTTACTCGCTAATCCTGCCGCTAAGCAGCAGTGCTTGCAGTGTGGTCTTCCGGTGTGGAGAGTAAGACAGCCGGGGAAATTACGGGCACAAGAGGCATTTCATCTAAGTCCTCTAGGTTGGCAACGCATCTGCAATCCCTCCGGGGTTGCGGGTGTCTATGGGCAGTGGTGATCGCTTACCATCAGGTGACCCACTTACTCGTTTGCCTTCCTATTCACATAAAAAAAAAAATTGAGAAAAACGTCGCGTTGTCAGTTCCAAAAAACTCTTTTTCTATTTTTCAAAGAACCTACTTACTTTACTTTAACGTAAAAACTTATTTCTGGGGCTTATAAATGTGTGGATAACCCTCTGCGCGCGAGTTCGACTCACACATTCCCGATTTTTTTCCAAGTGCATTTGCACAGCGCAAATTCACAGCGAATCCACTCCACAGCAAAATGCAATCCAATAAATCAGAGGGCCAACTAAAAACGCTACTTACAAATTACTTCCGGCGCGCCAAGGGCCTCCTTTATTCCCTAACCTCTAAACTACGGGTAATTTACAAAAAGTTACAAAAGGTCAATGGGATATGCCCACGCACCTGGTCAGAAACATCTTTCGATACTTAAGCTGTGCTTTTGTTGTATTGACATAATTTTTATTGATATCTTTTATGATGTAAGACGGTGAAGTGAAGGATCAAGGTGTGATCAAGGCTGGAGATGGTGATGAACTTGTTATTTGTTACATTTGTTTTATACTAGCTTCTGCCCGCGACTTCTTCCGCGTAAAATTAGCAATTGACATGTTTCCCGCTGTCCCGCGGGAACTATGCAATTTTCCGGGATAAAAAGTAGCCTATGTTTCAATCTAGGATACCCGCTATCTCCGTTCCAAATTTTATCCAAATCCGTTCAGTCGTTTCAGCGTGAAGAAGAAACAAACATACACACTCACTCACATCGTCACTCACAAACTTTCGCATTTATAATATTAGTAGGATACTTATGTTGTTTGTTCATGATTACAGCTTCCAAACTGATCAATTGCTTCCCTTCGAGTACCTCCGCAGAAGGTAAAAGGTACAAAGTCATCGAGGGAATGGGTGAAACCCTAGAAACCATGTTATTGGCGATGGGGCTAGCAACCCATCACTATTTTGATTATTTGCTCACAGACCAGCATAAAAGGTACAAACAGATACTTTATAGGGTTCCGTACCCAAAGGGTAAAAACGGAAACCCTATTCGTGTGGCTCCGCTGTCCGTCCGTCTGTCACCAGGCTGTATCTTATGAACCGTGATAGCTAGACAGTTGAAATTTTCACAGATGATGTATTTCTGTTGCCGCTTTAACAACAAATACTAAACACCAGAATAATGTATGTATGTCTGTATATATCAGTGGCCAATATAAAGTGACCCCACACTGCGTACATTTTGCTTTGGATCTATAAAATGTTAGTCAAGTCCTGTCAAAATGCTCTAAGTATAAAATTAATCTCCCATCTTAACCATACGGGTGCAAGATCCAATAATCTTGGGCGAGGCAAAAAACGGCGTAAAAACAAAACACTGCGCACGCGCCGCCCGCGGGTGGCCCACACGTGGCGGCCCCTATAGATCGATATCGACTATTGACTAGTGTTGTGCGGTATCGATAAAGGGTGAGACGGCTGCGCAAGGAGCTAAGAGTAGGTACGTCTGATAAGAAGAGTTTGTTTTTTTTTTGGAAAATGTTTGAGAATTGTTTTAGAATAATTCAGCAGGTGGTTAGATTAACTGACAAAGGTGTTCCCTTGTAACCACTTAACAGGCCGCGTCGTGTGATTATCAGTTAGGATAGGACACCTATTCGAGTTCAATATGTTTGAACCTACGATGATCGCCCATTCGTGTTCTATTAGGACGATGCCGTAGATATCTGCTTCAAAATTGAGTCGTAAGATTCCCCCCGAACAAACATACTTAAGGCGCTGTCAACAGCAAATGACCTGGAGCAGCACCACTCTTCACACATACGGTTCACGTGCCTGTTAGTGAAAGACAAGAAACTATTCCGGCAGCTTGGCGCGCGTCTAAAATCTTGCAAATAAGACACAAATCATAAGAAATAAACAAAAGTATGGATTATTTGTGAAATATGACTCGTTAGCCGTTTGGGTATGAATATGTTGACTTTATGTTTTTAATTGCAGACCCATACGTCGAAAAAATAAAGACATAGAACCGTTTAATGATGATTTTAAGATCAATCTTTGCAATTATTTTCTATCGAGCCGATTTTGTTCAATTATGTATCGAGCCCGTCTAGCGTGTTTGAAATATGATGAAAATTTACATTATATTTTTTTTGTATTTTTTTTGTGTGCAGTTTTTCTTAAAAAAGTGTTTAAATAACATCAATTTCAACAAAATTAGGTGTTGTCAGCCTCTTAACATACATTGCAAGTCAAATAATAGCTTGTTAAAAGGGATTCAAACACCTGGCGACTTCCTTATTATGACTACCGTATCAGTTTACAAGAAGGGTTGAACACTATAATTTTGGTTAAGTCGTTCTGCATTTGAATGCCGAAAGGCAATTGCTATGACTCAGGAGTCTGTGTCAGTTTGTTGCTTCTCAGATTGGTTCCATCCGGTTGCTCACAAAAAGAAATATGAATAAATATGGCACTATGAGTCAAGTGCTTCTGTTCACTATGGTTATGTCGAAATTTAGACTAATTTAGAAATTTAGGTACCGGGGGCTTAGCATGACGTCTTGATGCGACTCCATCCCGACTCAGTTCAGGTTTTAGCTGTCATTTTTAAGGATCTGACAGCGAGCGAACCTAAACTGAATCGGAATTGGATACGACGTCATGGTAAAGCCCCTGTTTTTTATACATTTAAAAAACAGGGGCTATGGTTATATACCCCAGTGGATTATTGTACACCCCCTAACAATAATCCACTGGGGTATATAACCATAGCTATAGAAGCTAAAAAAAATATTAAAAAAAAATTGGAGTAATTTTTTTTTATATTTTCTATAGGAATGATTACAGTTAATACTACCATTCCTATAGAAAATATTAAAAAAAAAAAATACTCCAATTTTTTTATATTTTTTTTAGCATCTATAGCTATGGTTATATACCCCAGTGGATTATTGTTAGGGGGTGTCTGATACACCCTGTATGACAAAATAGGTAAACGAACAAGTGGTACCTTTTGGTAAGAATGGGAGCGTTAAGATAGTAGTTGTAAGGGTGGATATATAAATAAATAAAAAAAAAAAAAATAAGAGTCGTTGCCGGGCTTTAATAAAAGAATAGGCTCACCCATCTGAATATTCCGGAATACCTAATTCTAAGAGACATTGTGATATTGTCGAAAGACTGCAACGAAAAATCATAGACGTATAGCTACCATAAATGTCAACTGTGAACAAATTCGCGTCTACTGTTCTGAAGCTTCCTAGAGAAGCGATGCGGTAGGTAGGTGTCGAGTTACACGCGTCGCTTAAGGCCCCTTGCAAGACGTCACACACAGGAACTGACGTAAGATTGTGTGTAGCACACAGTTGATGTTACAGTATACTATGTATGTATGTGTGTGTATTTATGTAATCTCTTTATTGTGCAAAATAAACAAGACAAATACAAAATGAAATGACTAAAAAATTATGACTGTGATTTAAATGAAAGACGGAGACAGTACCTATTGTTTCAGTATTTTTATTTAGCTGAGGCCCACTTAACAAAGTGAAAATAATCCGCGAGCTTTGAATGCTATTTAGGTTTTTTTGCTATCTCACTCATTCTTATGGGTTCACACTTGAATCTGTGTGTGTTTGGAGGGTTTTTCAGGAGTTAAGGTAGTTCTTTCTTGGGTTTCGTAGACATGTTTTCGTAGACATTTACAGTTAAAGTGTATTTAGTGTTGTTGTTTTTTGTGTTTAGTCTTTAAATTTATCTGGGTCCCACTGAAAAACAGCGTTGCGGTCTGCCGCAACATTATGCTGAGTGGGGCCCATTTTACACCATATCGGTACTATTCTTAAGTATATTGTATTTCTTATATTTTTAAATCTACGTGTATCGAATGTGTGTAAATAAATGTTTCTCTCTCTCTCTCTCTCTCTCTCTCTCTCTCTTAAAATCGTTTTAAAGCTTGACGTATTGCTTTTAAGCTGTTAAGTTTGTGCTTGATTTTAACACTAAGTAGCATTTCACATCTTAATCTTGAAAAAAAAATGTACGTCGATATTACCATGCACTGTGACCCCAGAACAGTGTCTTTAAAAGAGAGTTCAATCCAATTCAAAAAATCCAATAAAACTTTTGACATAACGCTCATAACTGACTGTTCTAACTCTATGCACTGTTTTCTTGAATGAACACACACATTCTTGGTTATGCGTCCACCGTCTTCAAGTGTGCGTGTGAATGAACGTACGTCACAGGCTTACGGTGCTGCAGACACATCAACGTAGTAAGATTGTTGACAAATATTGAATATGCGGAGGGAGTGATGCTTCTGTTGATATTGTGTTGTGGCTATAGTTCGTCAATTAACGTGAATATACTTAGCGGCATATTTAGCGGAACACAAAAAAAAGTTAGCAAAACGCATAAGTACTTAATGCTTGACCAGAAAAAAGTAAAAAATAAAATAAAAATAGTTACCTACACTTTTTTTTGTGTTCCGCTAAATATGCTGCTGAGTGTAGTAAGTTGAACACTCGCTTATACGAAGTAAATTATTCTTAGATATTGTACAAGGTGTTTTAAAATTGTTTTGGAATATTTTAGCGGGTGGTTGAACCTTCTTTAATATTAAGATTTTTTATTTTAATTTTTGAAAAAAATAAAAATAAAATAACAAAATCAAAATTTATTACCCAACACTCCTTTAACGCACTTACCACCAATGGCACCAATGTATGGAAACTTTTGTCAAGTACGAAAAAATCCTTAATAAAAATTACAGGGATACTCAGACAAACTGACACTAATCACATGCTAAATATTCTTAATTAATTTTGAGACAGTGTATACTTTTAATTACATTTTATTTTCCCACCTTAAAACCTACCGGTCTATCCAAGCTTTAAAGTTGCGCTGCGTTTCATACAAACAATCCTCATACATGTAATCGACATTATCAAAAATATCGCCATCATCTCCACAGTTCAACGCTTCTAGAACAATTGAACTTGAAAAACTGTCCGTCATTTCCGAATTTTAATGATTCCCATTAATGACGGGGGCATTGGACCCTGTGCCAAAACCATATCAAAGGAAACCCACCTTTCCATACTTAAATTTAGACCATAAAGTTCATACTATGGTTGTTAAGAGGGGTGTAGGCAGGTGTTAGGGCCAGATGTCTTGAAATTGCTACGGTGCCATACGGCTCCTAGTAGGGACTAGGGACGCCCTTAGCATTGTTGGCGTGTGCCATAGTTTAATTTTATGCCTGATTACCTGTATTAATTATTTGAGATGGGCATTAGGAATGGAAGAAGTTATTGGGATAAATTGAGTTATTTAATGATGTTCGTCAGTTGCCTTCTGTTAGTGAGGGAATTGTTATGATGTGTGTTACTTATTTTTCTAGTAGGTAGTTATTAAAAAAAAATAAGAAAAGGAAAATGAAAAATTATAATATGCTTGTGATCAAGCATCTTGATTTAGGTACTTTATATTGCTATGTATATGACAAGTTATTCGGAATTCTTAGTTTCAACATGAAAGTACCGTGAGACTCACACATAATTACAACACACTGGATAACTCACGTATAAAAGCCGAAGTATTGCTCCGATAATTGTTTCGGACTATTCCGTAATCCTTCATCAGAGAGCGCTTCTTCATCAGAAAGAGATTCTTAGTTTGTTTAGGATCATTACGATCAGAATATTATACCTACTCAAGGAAAATATCTGTTTTAGCAAATTACTAGCCAGGGTTAGCTGATTTTAGCTTTATAATAATAAAAGCGAATACAATTCGGAAGTGAATCACGGAAGTCACGTAATTGAATAATTATAATCTGTCGTAGGCCTCTTAACAGTTAACCACCGTCGGTTCCAAATTTAAATTTAAAAAACGTGACGAAAAAAAAACTGCGAACATACGACGCTAAAAAAAGGCTGGCCGCAAATAAAAAGTAATACGTCCTTTTAGTCGCACATTGTCTTTGGTTCCATACGTTCTGTCAGAGAGAGGTAATCAAAGGTAGACAAAGGCTATCTGGCTTTTTGAGCCGAGTCCTTTGCCTCTCTTGTTACATATCGTTGTAATTGGCTTTCGATTTAAGGACGCTAACGGTTTTTAGAATAGAAACCCCAATGCTAAGGGATTTGTAGTATTGTAGTTAAGATAGTATTTCTAATTTCTATTTTTTTTTCTCTTCCTGCATCTACATAGAACAATACATAACCGATATCGACTCATTCACAAAAAGAAGAATAACTTTCCAACCTTACGCTGCTAAAAATCTTACTGGCACGTTAGAAACCACATAAAAACAAACTTCGCGATCCAAATTCCAAATTTCAAATCCAACCGCCAAAGCGCGTCGCGTCGCACGCGCACGAAAGGTGCGAGGGGGGCGAGCCTCCCCTATTATCTTTACATTCAAGTCTGTTTGCAAGATAAAGGCCAAGGGGAACAGGGGGTGAGTTTCTTTATTCTTCACCCGGATTTATTATTATTTTTTAGATATTATTACTATGATTGTCGAGTCGCGTGCGCATATGTCCTGCCACCCTAATGCAATGGTTTTGTGTTTTTTTTTGTTCGAGGATTATTTGAAGGTTACATTAGTGGTTGGCGGATTTGGTATTATTATTTATGTACGAGTAGATACTATAAAACGTTTAATTTGCGCGTTGTTGAATTTCTATTGTAACAAAAGATATTAATCGCCATAGTCTTTCTTGTACTAAAGGGTTACAACTTAGCACAGTTCTATAAAGTACCTATGCACTAAAATATTTGTTTTGTAGTGTAAAACATGTTTATTTATTTAATTGAAAATATAAAGATCGAATTGGATTTTGCGGTGAATGAAAAAAACAAATTTAAAATAAAGTGTATCCGGTTCGTATTTTTTACCTGAACATCTATTCGGCGTTCAAAAGGTTTAAATTTCTTTAACTGAATGCGTTTAAGACGGCAAAATGAGCCTTTATAACTTTCCAAGTTTACCACGTTACTTTAGCAGCTATTAAAACTTTATATCAAGTGCCATAAAGCACAGTTTCTCTAAATTTTAAAACGTCTTAAGTTTTATAAAGTACGGGACATCCGTACAGCTGATCTTACGCTCAACGTAGTAAAACGTTCTAAACTTCAAAATTGAATTCTAACTCAGCTTCATAAGACACCAAATTACTTGAAGACATTTTTAAGAATGGGCTAAGGCCTTTACGGTTCTTACGATATTGAGTCATATTCTTTCTACTTTTAAATTATATTTCGTTTAAATATGGAAGGCACGTGTTAAAGCCCCATTACACATGATGTTTGATCCGGTGTAGAGCGGATCTAATGTCTATGGTTTCAAAACATGGTGCTTAAGACAATCCGACGACGCCAGGTGTTTGTCGGCTTTTTATGCCCTTTTTTGATACTTTGAAACCATAATTGCCGTGTCAGAGCTTATTGTATATCCTTTCTTATAGGATAAGTTACATAGTCTAGAAGAAGTTAAAAAAAAATCATAACAATCGTCAGGAGAATTTCTCTTCTACGGTTTTATAACATATTTTTACACGTATCCAACTCCCACAGTTTTTGTTTTCTTTTTTGTGAATGTACACTTTTTGGCCAACCTGTACATCTTCCTATCCAGCCAGTAACTTTTTAACCAATCACTTCCGCACTATAAAAAAAAAGAGAACTCGAAAATCGAATGCCATCGATCCAAAATGGCGGTAATCCTTGCCCCTCTCTCTTTACCTTTGACCCGGCAGCTGCAAAGATGGCGGGGTGCGTGCGCGCACGATCGATACGAGCTTCGAGATCGACGGAAAGCTTCGAGGGTGCTGAGCTTTTGAGTGGATTGCTGTTGTATAGGTGGCCAGTGCTTCGTAACAAAATAGGATGCAATTAAGCTTTCCCTGAATAATGAATCAAAAAATTGGTTATTTCATTTAATGGATACATCTTAGTTACTGAATACTCTGAATAGTTAATTATAATGCAGGCTATATACGTCCCATAGCTGGGCACAGGTCTCCACTCAGAATAAAAGGGCTTGGGCTGTAAATAGTTCCTTGGGAACTTTCACAGGTGTAGGTACAGTCTGTGAGTCTGTGAGCATTCTGGTTTGTCTTGCCGTCTCACTCACTCGGCTGATTCAAGTACCAAACCCATAAGAGTGAATGAAACAGCGAGACAAACCCAAATGGCATTTTAAGAGCTCACGGATTGTATACAGGTTTCCTTACGGTGTTTTCTTTCATCGAAAAGCTCGGTAAATTTCAAATGCAATTTCGCACGTACGAAAAGCTCGTTATCGTAGTTGTAAAAAAAAGATACGAAAACACCTTGCTTCATATGTCAAATTCATAAGCATACCAATTCAGAGCCATTAACTTTTTATTAAAAAAAAAAACAGCGCTCTATGGTCGGAAGCTGCAAAACGCATCTGCGACGCGTGCGCAGTTTTAGCGAAAGATGCGAATGATCGATGGCTGTCTGTTTGTTTGAATATCGAATTTCGATTTTTTTTTCTATTAATAGTCTTCGGATTCAGTAGTCGCTAATATTGTTTGTTGATGTTTTTGTTGGACAGCTTGACTTTTGCATTTTGAAGTTTTTTAACATGTTTTTATATGCATTGCCCGCGATTAAGAATTTTGTGTAAAATATGTTTTGATAAGTATGTATGTATGTATATTCATATTCATATTCATATCCTAACGCTTTAACTCTCTTTTGTATAACTCTTTATTGTACATAAAACACAAAGTATAAGTAGGTATTAATAAGTAAAAGTAAAGTATGTATTAGTAAGTGTAAGTATTTGAATCATAAATATATCATCGTAAACATACTGTTTGGCCATTGAACAATATAGTCATTCTTTAGCGATAAAAAAATTAAAAAACTTATGACAAAGAATTTATTTAAACCAACAAATCTAAAATTACAACACATAAAATTAACATCGAAATCTAAAATTATCCTATTTAAAATAATAATACATACAATAAACATAATTACGCATAAACATAATATGTACACAGATCTTATTACTGCAGCCACTAGATTGATGCCGTTGTATTTTTCTGACATTAACTTTAACATAGTAATAGTATCAGTACAATTGTAACATAAAAAAACAATTTACTTAACAATTTTGTTGACATACATCCAATGATATCATGCATCATTATTATTTTCCTTAATTTTTATTTAAATATTTTTAATTTTCAAATAGACAATGTAGCCGTTGCCACGTTGCAATTTCTCATATCCTCGGTGCCTTAAAGAAATGACAGCACCAAAAAAAACCTGAAGACGCTCCACTTCAACATTCGCACCTTTCACCCAAAGAGTTCCTATTGTGCGTCTCCACCTTGCCAACACATGCCGCCCGTATGTCTTAGTGCCATTTTTTGCCAATCCGTTGACGATTGAACTCTTGCTATAAAAGAAATTGGGGCATTGAATTGATTGCAAAAAAAAAATGGGATGCGATATATCCTACTAATATTATAAATGCGAAAGTTTGTGAGTGACGATGTGACGATGTGAGTGTGTATGTTTGATCCTTCTTCACGCTAAAACGGCTGGACGGATTTGGATAAAATTTGGAACGAAGATAGCTGGTACCCTGGATTAAAGCATAGGCTACTTTTTATCCCGGGAAATTGTATAGTTCCCGCGGGATAGCGATAAACATATCAATTGCTAATTCTACGCTGACGAAGTCGCGGGCAGAAGCTAGTTTTATTATAAGATCCAGTAAACTGCATAGGGCAAACCTTGGCTAATCGGTGATATGAAGTAATTCGGTGATACCTAAGTTACTTTATGGTCTAATAGCGGAATTACTCGATATCTTTACGTCTTGTAACAATTTCCAATAGGTGGCGGCACTATCATTCAACATGCTATCGTGCAGTAAGTATTCGAAAGAATCCGTCAGAATTAAGAAAAAATTTTTTTTGTCATATTGGCAGAAAACCTAACTATCACCGATTAACCAAGGTTGGCCCAACATACAAAAACACGTTTATATCCCTTACGGGGTAAACAGAGGCTAAGCTAACAAGACCTAAAGGCCACGTATACATGGAATGGGCAATCAAAATAGTCATGTTTTGCTACCCGCCTATAACAATTATACCTAATATTTACGCTCATTCCCTTGATGGGCTTTTACCATATACACAGGAAGAGAACCAACAACAATTCTATGTTTTTTCTTTACTCCCAGACCAGAATAGAAGCAAATAACTAGAAGCATTCTATTTCATCTGTAAAATGCTTTTAATCAAAACAGTCGAGTTACGCTAGTCTCCCGAGCGTCGCGAGTGCTTTCCAAATGAGATTAATTAAGAGAATCACAGCCGAGTATCAGTGTACAGTCCGAGAACTCTTAGAATGCCATTCGGGTTTGTATCGCTTTCTCACTCACTCTTCTGGGTTTGATACTTAAATCAGCCGATGTAACAAGCTCGTATGCCCCAATCGAACGTCAGCTTCCAAGATTAGCGAGGGACCCATTGTAATCGCCCTTTAGTGCATCGATCGGGGCCCTTCTTTGGGCCCCATTGATTGAGAAAGGGGTCCCACCTTTCGGCGCACGCGCCGGCAGATGCTATGGTTTGTAGCTCATTGAAGTGACACCTTGTGATAACTGTGCAGTATCCTGGGTGAAAGTAATATTCATAATTTGTGTATAGGGTGGTATCTATGGATAACAGTTTTATGTCGACACCTAAGCTCGTGAACGAGTAAAGACGTTAGCTTACCTATTACAACTCATTGGAATCGGACTATCATGACATATACATACGTAAATCACATCTTTATGCCTTACGGGGTAGACAGAGCCTAAGGTACGCATTTTAATTTTGTAAATTAATTTACTCAAAACAGTAGTAATAATATTACTAAGATTATTTTATAATAAATTGCTGTGCCATTACGGAGTAAATATTTGTAACTGTATAACATAACTACTTAGATGATCTTTTTCACATAGCATTTAAATGTAATAAACATTTAGTAAATAGTTAGAGTGAGTTTAAAATAAATTAATAAATTAAGTAAGTACCTACTACATTTTTCTACGCAGACTAAATTGCAAACGGAATGTAGGAAAACGAGAAAAAATATTTTTTTTAAGTTAATAAAACTTCAAGCTCATTACAAGCAATTGTACACTTAATTATATGTGTGTATAATACTTATTGTATGGTCCAATATTGCGAGTCAATGAAATTCTACTTTCTGTCTTGAAACTTGGTATTTGTATGTACTTATAAATTGTATGACGAAGCAATTAGAGCTTAGACTTTTATAGGAAAAGCGTATCTTTTTAAAGGTACTATTTCTTTGCACCGATTCGCCCAAAACTGGTCTCTTCCCACTTGTTCCATTATCAGTTCCATTGATGGTACTACTTGGATAGTGTGATGGTACTAGTGGGAACACACCCTTAAACTACCCGCGTTGGACGCCCAACCCTACCATCTGGGTTGTGACATTTGGCGGACCCTTAAACGCTGAATAAGGGCTTTATAATTGGTTCCGTGGTCGGGCATGAATATTTAAATTTATTGTTTTTTATTGACACACTAAAGTATTTTATCGGTTTTTTTTTTATTATATGAATAGGAAGGCAAACGAGCCATATATAACGGCAATTACCTATAAATGAAAAATAATTGAGTTCACAAAATCAAAACAACTCTAATCAAAGACTTTGACTTGTCTTTGACAGAGTAATAATGTTGCCATATTAAAACTTTAAAAAAATCCAGGTCACGCTTTCGTTTGCCAAACTCTATCCTAGTAATCATTGAATATATTGCAGTTGCACTTTCTAGTGTCAATGTTTGATCGAACGATATCATCAATTCATTTAACGTCCAATTGGAATTACGGTAATACCTAGTTTACGGTGAACTGCATGAAAATATACGTGACATAATGTCGCACAGCCGTAGCTATCTTGCACGTGTGGCTGATAATATCAAAAACACTATAAAACGACTGATGAACATCGATATGGCCGGTTGTCAATTAAACCAGTTACTCTATCAGGCTGCAGTCAGGCTGTCAGCGGTAGCGGGAGCGAGAGCGAATTCATAACAATACAATACTATACAATACCGCTATAGGTGAAAAACTTAAGTAAATTACCTGTAGTAGTGTATTGGAACGTCAATGTGTCTGTTCGCACACATTACCTACTCACACATTTGCGGAGATCCATTTCAATCAACAGAAATTTTTGCCTTGCTACTCTACTACTCAAGTAGCGGAGTAGCAAGGTAAATATTTTTGTGTCTTTTTTATACCCTTGTCAAAATCGCATTATGTTTGTTCTGATTCTAGAAAAACGAAAACTACGTGAAATTATCGTAATTGTCATTTCTCAATACGTTTTAGTATAAAACTTGGTATCTAAACCCCTTATTCATAAACGTACGTCCTTATCTGTGAAACGTAAATGTCAATGTGACAGATAAGGACAAACGATTGCTAAATTAGTAGAAGCCTATGAAGCGTTTATGAATAAGGGTGGCTTTTAATGATATTTTTAATAGTATCTCATTCATAAACAACTCAACTTCACCGTTCACCCACAGACTCACTAAAACCAGCCAACGTCAATACAAAACACCAGCAAATATTTCCACCGTCCCCGCAGGAAGCGCTCGCACGCGCCACAAAGACACCGGATAACATATAATTACGCTATCGCCCTGGATCTTGTCATACGACACGAAGAAACTGGCAAGTGTGAGCCACTTGCCGCTTCCTCTGCGTTTCAATGGAAATTGGCACAGGTTCTGAACGTTTTTATTTGTGTTTTACATGGAGGGTGTTTGTACGGAAGTAAAATTAAAATCATGATCTTGCGTAGGTAAATAAATATTTATATATTGCTTCTTGAAACGAAAAATGAGACGCTTTTTTTTCGTTTTTCGATTGCAATATTCAATACCGACTTAGTTCACGTTTTAGCTGTAGTTTTTAGTATGGATCTGATAGCAAGCAAAACTAAACTGAATCGGGATTGAATCCCAGACGTCATGGTAAGGCCCCTGGTCATTGTTAACCTTACTAATATCGTGAAGTAAACAAATGTATGTATAAAATCCGAGTACTGCTCTACATGTTGCGGCCTAGTCCGTAGAACTTCATCTAGGAGCGTTTGCCTCTACGGCACCAAAACAAACATACTCAGAGTCAGAACAGTGCTGAGACCTTATCATGACGTCCTAATCCGACTCAGTTCAAGTTTTAGCTGTCACTTTTAGTATGAATCTGACAGGGAGTGAACCTAAACTGAATCGCATTAAGACGTCATGGTAAGGCCCCTGGACTTTGATTCGTGAATGATCCATTTAATGATATATTTGATCCATCTTACTCGCTAATCCTGCCGCTAAGCAGCAGTGCTTGTACTGCTGTGTTCCGGTGTGGAGAGTAAGACAGCCGGGGAAATGACAGGCACAAGAGGCATTTCATCTTAGCCCTCTAGGTTGGCAACGCATCTGAATCCCTCCGGGGTTGCGGGTGTCTATGGGCAGTGGTGATCGCTTACCATCAGGTGACCCACTTGCTCGTTTGCCTTCCTATTCGCATAAAAAAAAAACAATTTGATCGGACGGTTTTTAAAAGACTCAAATTAGTGTTTATTTTAAAGTAAAATATATACAGGGTGTATCAGATAGCCCCTAACAATAATCAACTGGGGTATATAACCATAGCTATAAAAGCTAAAAAAAAAAAAAAAAATGGAGTTAATTTTTTTTTATGTTTTCTATAGGAATGATTGCAGTTAATACTACCATTCGTATAGAAAATATAAAAAAAATTACTCCATTTTTTTTTAATATTTTTTTAGCTTCTATAGCTATGGTTATATACCCCAGTTGATTATTGTTAGGGGCTATCTGATACACCCTGTTCTTGTCGGACTTATTTTATACCTCCCACAATATCAAACAACTAACAATATGGATCTTAATTAGCCCTCAACTCGCATCTACGTGCCTACTTGACCGGGCGCCCGTGTGGCCTACCGTGACAACCGGAACCGCCGACATGCTCTTGCGCACTTCCTGTGCTCTATGGTGGAGCAATGGAAGCTATAGAGGTGACATCTAGTATATCACTGCAACATTTAGTCAAACGTCACCTATTTTAAATCAATAGGCTTGAGATTTGGTTTGTAGTGAATTTTGATGAAACTATTACTTTTTGTGTTTTTGTAGCATTTTTTTTAACTTTTCTTTTCTATTTATCTTTTATTGTTTAGTAGTTACATATTTACTGGCGCAAATAGTGACGCAATGTAATCTTCTATCTGGTACCTGCTAACCCTCATTTCATAAGAAAATATCGATAGAATCAAATATCTATAAAACTAAATAATGGTAATCCTTAATTTAGAACTAGCTTAAATATAACTTGCGTCACATTATCAAAATTCTTCTAAAGATCTTCAAAAAAAGACTATTCTTAGATATTGGTATTGTCAACTTATCTAAGTTGTTATGATCTGAGGCTTAATTGTCTAACTCGCTCGCAATCGCCATCGTGTTCATTTTGACAGTTCGTATATGAATGTGACAGCTGGCTTATTCCGATGCCAATTGTCAGCCCATACATGAACTGTCAAAATGAACACGATGGCGATTGCGAGCGAGTTAGACAATAAGCCTACTGAACTCAATTAGTTGACACACTGGTTACTAACAATCTTTTGCGTGTCTACGAATTAAATCCGTTTATTCATCCTCTGCATTCAAGCCCTTCTATATATTCTATCATCTATGTCCTACAGCCATTCGCTTCCGCTGCCGCTCCTCCCATGACCACGCCTTCAGGTGGTCAACGCGTAATTTTTCCAAAAAATATATTGAAAAACTGTATTTTTCCACAATTTTTTACGAGTCTGTCAATATTTTAAATAAACGTTCGGAAAGCAAGTATTTGGAATTCACTATTTTTTCGTCATCAAATAGAAAAAGGCTTAATTGGTTACAGGACGAACGCGACGTTGAAAATAATTTTTTTCTTTGTAGATTTAAATGACCGTTATAGACTTTGTCGAATCAAAAATATTACACGAATTTTGTACAAAAAAGTCATATAAAAAGTCGACAAAAACAGCGAACAGTCACGAAAATATTTCCCCCCCATTACTATAAAAAATTATACTGACTGACAACATTGTCTTGATTTAAAAAAAAACGCATCTATAACTTGCAACTGGCAGCTCATAGTTTCCGAACACAAAAAGCATTCCATTCCGTATTTGAATTTCAGCTCCCACAGACTGTGTTTTAGGGCTGACAATGCAGAGGTCGTTAACGTATCACCGAATAGGAGGAATCGTCACGGAAACTGAACACTGATCGTTAGTCATCACAAGGAGATCCGTACTGACAGTTTCAGTCAAGCATTTTTAGGTATTGTGGGACTAGTGTTTACGGCGACCTTTGTCGACTTGGTAAGTACAGAGTCCTTCTAAGTAAGGCAAGGTCCTTTTAAGGTGTAGAGATGTCTAATTTCAATCTGCTCACACTTATAGTCATTAATAGGTGAGTGATAGGGACAGTTTTTATATCAGCTTAAAATTTTGAATCTCGAACTAGCTCTCTCTCCGAGGCCAAAGACGTAGGTACACGTATCAAATTATATAAAATTGACAAGCATTAAACCGTTTTCTCAGAAATTTACTGACCTAGAGTGCAAAAGATAGTTTAGAATCCGCTACCGCCACAATATTATCGCTAAGTAAGCGGCTCATAATCTCCTTCACAATTTTAAACTCTCATTTCAAACCCGAGTTTTCTCTCGCTAATTAACTCAGAATATCATAGACAAAATAGGTTAAACAAGGAGGTTGCTAATGTCTTTTGTGCGCTCGAGCCTCAACTGTGAGCTCTAACGTAGCTTGGCCGCCACTGGAGTTAGTGTTGCCAATGTTGTGCAAAAAAAACGTAGAAAAAAAACGTTTGTGCTCACAAACCGAACGTTAATGACGCTACAATTAAATTTGTTCTAGCAGATCTTACTGTTTCTGTTTAGCAATTTCTAATATTTTTTATGTCTATCGGACTAAATTTATTTCTCTAAACTGTCCAGTGATTTTGAAAGAGTGATAGTTCAATTGAAATATTCATAAAATAAACTACAACAGAATTATGACTTTTATTCACAATACTTATTCCATACGTATACGTTTTCCGGCGTTTTCAAGATCGCATCTGGCAACACGGGCCGCAGCACTAATACCGCATCTGCTCGGTAATGAGCTACTCAAGTACGCCCTAACTTGTTTACATTGTTTCTTTATTGTGTTTTTTTCCAGCGTTTCCTCTTTTTTCGCGGTAATAAAACGAAATCCCGCTTTGTCTTTGCGCGATATATTTTTAATTAGTGCTTTGAGCGTGCGTGGAAGATTTGGCTGTTTGTCTTTCAATATAAGATGGCGGCTGTGCGCGAGTGTTTTGTTTGGCAGTCGGAGTTTGCATTCTATTTTTAAAATTTGGAGTAGAAAGAGTTTGGTGAAAATTTGGCACTGGCAGGTGAGAGTTTCACGCCCGTAAAAAAGTTTGTGACATTCAGCCTTCTACGAAATTGAACTATTGGCCCATATATCCAAACGTATAAATGAGCTTTTATTTTAAAAAGATTGGATTCTAAGTGGCCAGTTTTACCTCAGTTTATTAATACACACTTTTATACGAATATAGCTTATGTAGAGGATGGATGAGTTTGACAATTTCTACTTTTTTTATCAGGCTGTTATGTTATCAAAAGACAAAGAACATCTGGACAGTCAGCCACGCACCAGTTTCCAATTGCGTGGTACAGTCAGCAAAACAAAGCGGCTAATCATCGCGCGTGGCCTCGTTCCGCACAATGTCTCTCCGCTGATTAAGAGGATTGTCTCCAAGCGCTCGTCTTTGCTGGCTCTACGTAGTGACGTCACCGATGGGACAGTCAATATCGGTACTGTAACCGTAACATTATGGTACCATAAATACCTATCTTGACTTTAGTTTTTGACCCCCTACGCAAAAAGAGGGGTGTTGCGTTTGACGTCGTCGTCGGTGTGTCTGTCTGTTGCATCATAGCTCTCAAACAGATGGCCTGATTTTGATGCGGTTTTCTCATTCGAAAGAAAGTTTCCTTGCGGTGGTTTTGAGCCATGTTTGGTAAAAATCGGCTTAACAGTTTGAAGAGTATCAGCTCTTTTCCAAAATGATGGTGAATGATTTAAGGTATAAAATTTAATGAACACCCGTCTTTTTGCACCGAGAAATCTTTTACATCTTAAATAACAACAAGTACTCCTGTTGTATACTTTGTTCTTTGTTTCTGTATTGTGTTGTACTGATTTGTGGTGTTCAATAAACAGTATTTGAATTGTTGTATTGTATTGTACTCACAGCGACAAGTATTTCAAAGAAGTATTTATACCAGTGACAAGTTTATGATACTGGTGAACTCGAAAATATCCGCAAGCTCATCCCATCTCTATCACACACGGTATAATGCAAACGAAACTTTTCCCAGCGCGTTTTTGTCTCTATTATACAGGCTTTTGTTTCCGTTTTTATGATCTTGTAATGTACTGTATTGTGTTCGTATTTGCTTTTTGTGCTTAGCTTTGAATTTTTTGACACGTACCGTTTTTGTCTTTGGTAGTATTAGTAGTTGTAGTTTCGTATTTTTTTACATATACTAGCTGTTACTCGCGTATTTCGTTTGCACAAAATCATAAATCAAATAAGCTGCCAAGGGCTCTTTTACGTGTCTTTTTTTAAACTACCAGCGCATTCGGAAAGACCATCATTACCAAAAAGAATGCGTTGGAATAAACTAGGCAGAAAGTAATTTTTTCCAATTTTATTTAATTTACAACAATACTTAACTTATAATACATTTACCAAAGGGATGTAGAATATCCCCAAGTAAAGTAATTACCAGTGGCGTGGCTTCAAGTATATCAGAAGGCAAGCCGAAGGGAACTTAACTAGCCTTTTCCTCTAATTCTGCACAATAAATTGCTCAACTGCCTTAAAATAGGCAAGCCAGTGGGAATCGAGTTTTATGGACGCTTCGTCACTGGTAAGTACCTACCTCAAATTATATTAGTATATGGTAGAGCTGTATAAAATTTCTACTGGCGATACGCTTATCAATGTGTGCGTGTAATAGATTCGAAACTTTCGGACGATTATCTAACATACAAGTAAAAAAATTAAAGGGGCGAAAGTGAAAAGAAACGTTCAAAAATTGATTTAGCGTTGAAGAAAAAAAAATACTTTCACCGGAAATCGTGATAGAATCTTATTAATAAAATGATTATTTTCTCAGATAATTTTAATACAAGTCGGTTGAAGATTACATTTTTTACCGCGTCTTTGCCCGCTTTTTTTGAATACTTATGAATGCAGCTACCTTTAGCCGGGAAGTCATCTACGAGCTGTAAAAGTAAATGTTGCTGTGTAGGGAATTTACCTAGTTACTGGACCTACCGTGGGTCCCACTGTAAAACAGCGTTGCTGCTTGCCGCAACATTATGCTGAGTGGCCCATTTTACACCATATCGGTAATATTCTTAAGTGTATTATATTTATTTATTTATTAGTGTAACTTTAATATTCACAAAACACTGTCGATAAAATACTAAAACTAGGTAATAAAAATTATAAATAAAAAAAACTTTCTAAGATATCCGAGGAGGCAAATCGACCGGTGACCAGAAGGCAGGCAGCTATTTCAGTCAGCGCCTGAGCTTGCCATTCAAAGCGGTAACGCTGCCTGCCTCCTGGGAACCATGCTTAAGAGGCTGACAACACCAAATTTTGTTGAAATTGATGTTATTTAAGCACTTTTTTAAGAAAAACTACACACAAAAAAAATACAAAAAAAATATAATGTAAATTTTCATCATATTTCAAACACGCTAGACGGGCTCGATACATAATTGAACAAAATCGGCTCGATAGAAAATAATTGCAAAGATTGGTCTTAAAATCATCATTAAACGGTTCTATGTCTTTATTTTTTCGACGTATGGGTCTGCAATTAAAAACATAAAGTCAACATATTCATACCTACACGGCTAACGAGTCATATTTCACAAATAATCCATACTTTTTTTTATTTCTTCTTATTTGTGTCTTATTTGCAAGATTTTAGACGCGCGCCAAGCTGCCGGAATAGTTTCTTCTCTTTCACTCACAGGCACGCGAACCGTATGTGTGAAGAGTGGCGCTGCTCAAGGTCATTTGCTGTTGACAGCGCCTTAAGTATATTGTATTTCTTCATATTTTAAATCTACGTGTATCGAATGTATGTAAATAGATGTTTCTCTCGCTCTCGCTCTCTCTCTCTCTCTCTACTATAATATGCAATATTTTTACGGTTGCACTTTCCACAGAAAAAGGCAAAGAAACGAATACATTCAAGCACAAAATGGACTTTGAAAGGCGTCGGCCTCTCGGATTATGTTGTTACGTGACAATGATTTACGATGAAATGGAGGAGAGTGAACTTTGCACGGAGAAGATGTGTGTCGCACAGACGCAGCCATTTTCCAAAAATGAAAACCGTTTAGGTAAGCTACAACGCGCGGCTAATAAATTGACAAGTATAACGTGTTTACAATAATCTCAAACGCTCCCTTGATCTCGAGGGAAGAAATCTTGAGATTTGAGGGCAAGAGGATTACTTACCCCCGTCTTAGGGTTGCCACTTGCTTAGAAATTTAATCTAACTAATATTATAAATGCGAAAGTACGGATGGATGGATGTTTGTTTGTTACTCAATCACGCCAGAACGGCCCAATGATCTGGATGAAATTCGGCACATAGATAGAGAAAAGTCTGGAATAGCACATAGGGTACTTTTTATCCCGGAAAATTCCCGCGGGATAGCGATAAACGAATTCTTTGCAGACGAAGTCGCAGGCAACAGCTAGTAAGTTTATATTTTTCGTTGCCTGTTTACACTCCGTGAAAGTTATAATCTGACCTGTGACATCTTAAGTGTCAGTTATCTATGATTCCGTCTCTATTTATTACGACGAAACAGACGTCATCATAGATAACTGACACTTACGCTAACTGGAACTTAACAGAGAGTGGTGAAACAGGCCCTAAATCACTTAATAATAATAAATTCTAAACCAACAACTTAACAGGTAACTCTTGTTACGCTAACATTATTAGAACATAAATCGTCGTACTCAATCAGTAGTGTCCACACTGTCAGCGGTAGCGTGAGCGTTTCCTGTCGGGACAGCCCTAGCGTCCCCTAACGTCTTAACCGCTTAGGACTGTAAACAGTTTGTCAGCGATTACCCACTGTTGTGTGGCTCCAGTGTTAGCGGAGAACTCATAGCTTTTTTTGATGCTATGTGGCTAGAACGTTAGGGTTCTAGCAATTGCGTATATGAGTCCTGAGAGTGTTAGTAATTTTAAATGGAACAATTAGTTGAATATATGTAGAGTCGACAGGTTGTGTTTAAAGACTGAAAAGTACTTAGAAAGTACGAAAAAAAAAACTAAAACTGATTAGCACAATGTACCTAATATCCCTCGTTTTTTGTTTCTGTATTGTTTTGTACCGATTTGTTGTGTTCAATACAGAGTATTTGTATTGTATTGTTCAGCGGATGCGATGGAACTTACAGTTATTGATATAGCCAAGATTGAAAGACTACACTTCTGTTTAAGAAGCAAACGAAACAGTTGGAAACGTGACAATACTTGCAGAAAGAAAATAGAGTGTAGAGTGTAGATATTTATACTTATAACAGTACCGAGACAAACAGATATGACATTTAGCAGACATAATCTTAAGTAGGTATCATAATAATCTTAAGAAGATGACGGGATGACTTGGACGCATGTCAAGTAGAGTGGCCCTCGACCAGGACGAGTGGCGGAAAAAAGGGGAGGCCTTTGCGCAGCAGTGGGACACTCTATTAGGCTAATAAAATAAAAAAATAAAAAAAATAACCTGCGAGTTTCATTACATTGTCAGACCGTAATGCGAACAGGTTACAAGATTTCTCTTTCAAGTACACACTGGTTTGTCGCTACCACTGAATCCCCGCCCTATAACTTAAGTGGGCCTTTTCCGCCCCGGCGAGCGTGACACACACCATCTTAAGGCAATCGAGGGAGACCTGTGTAAACTGTGGTTTACATTTATTTCATTACACTTTACACGTCTAGTTAGGGGGGAATACACCTTTTCTTTTATACATCTGCGTCTTTTCTTATTGTTACGAACTGATTGTCTCTTGTCTTCAAATCTAGAGCGAATGGGTTATTATAATTATTATTTTACTACTGGGCCCCGTTTCTCGAAGCTTATTAGACTAATAATATTTGTGTTTTGTTTCATTTTTTCGTTTAATTTACGATACAAAACACTAATATTATTGGTCTTAATAAGCTTCGAGAAACGGGGCCCTGGGCACACTGGGTATAGGTTCTCCACATAAAGTCGAATATTTGGTTTCTCACTGGTTTCTTAAAATTAAAAAAAAAACCGAATTGTATGGGTTAGTAGTTATCTATTGTAAAATTAGTTTTTGGCAAAAGAAAACGTTATTAATGCAAAAAAATTTCGGCAAATGCACTTTTTGTTGAGTAAACTCGAACGTCATCTACGTCGTTGTCATTGTTTGTTGTCTTCATCGTCCTTGTCGTCATTGTCTTAATTGTCATCGTCATCAGTCTATAAACGTCCACCCTTTCATTCTGCTTTATATTGCCTCAGTAACTGCAACCACTACGAGTAGTATCTTTCACTTGTAATATCTTGCAGAAACTTAAAAATCTATCAATTAAAAATCTATTTATAAATGAATTTAAACCGTTTGTGGTAGCATATGTCGAGCGCTTGCGCACCGTGAAATCGCGCCTCGATGATCTATGGGAGAGGGCGGGGAGATGATCTATAGAGGAGAGCGAGGAGATTGCGACTTAATATCGAATAAAATGATTCGTATGAGTATATTTTTTTTATCGAGCTTAGGTAGGTACTTTAGGTTGTGTTAAGTTTGTTATTAAAGTGTTGTGAAATAAAGTGTTCGTCGTAACGCCAGTGACAAAAAATATATACTTAGTCGAAAATAAAATCTGATTAAAAATAAATTGCTTAAGCTATGAAGGTTATCCACCATAGAAAGAGAAACACACGGAAGCTTCAAAAACCCCAACTGTCATATCTTTGTTTGATAGCAAACACGGCCATATGCGCAGGCGACGGTAAAGGGGCAATGAACTCTATTATTACCTGAATCCATGAAAAAGGTGCTTTCTTTGTTGTAGTGTAGGTTGTATTCGAATCTAAATGAATGGTTGGGCGGTGGTCAGTTTTGTTTCTTACAGTTGTCTCAACCAAAGAGTTTGTTCTGGTATTCAAAAAATACTTTTCACACAAAATCTTTTCAGATCTAAGTATTTTTATTTTTTTATGTGAATAGGAAGGCAAACGAGCAAGTGGGTCACCTGATGGTAAGCGATCACCACTGCCCATAGACACCCGCAACCCCGGAGGGATTGCAGATGCGTTGCCCACCTAGAGGGCTAAGATGAAATGCCTCTTGTGCCCGTAATTTCCCCGGCTGTCTTACTCTCCACACCGGAACACAGCAGTGCAAGCACTGCTGCTTAGCGGCAGGATTAGCGAGTAAGATGGTGGTAGCTATCCTGATGGACCTTGCACAAGGCCCTACCACCCGCCGAAAAAAATGTAATCGCTAACTCGGGGTTAGGTTTGACAGTTCCATACATTTTGACACTACTTAGCCCCGGGTTAGCATCTAACACGGGGTTAAGTCGTTAACCCTGGTCCGTGCAAGTGGCCCTTAGTCGAGTACCTAGAATACAGAAGTGTCTATGCTATGAAAAGGAAGCATAGCATGTAAGTACCTACTTAGCTATTTATGCTAACTAAGCAACACCCGAGAGCAACACATATATACTTTCAACATGAAATTACCGTGAGACCTAATAATAGTTACACAAACGGATAACTCACGTATAAAAGTCGAGTAATGCTCGACATGTGTTGGACTAATTCGTAGTCCTTCCTCAAGGAGCGCTCGCCCAGACGGCAGCGAACGAACACTATGCTGTGTGCTTGTTTCGCTGCCGCCGGAACGAGCGCTCCAGGAGGAAGGACTACGAACTAGTCCGAAACATGTCGAGCATTGCTCGATTTTTATACGCGTGAGTTATCCGTTTGTGTACCTTACTATAACTAACATACATACATATATTAATGATAACTTAAAAGTTAAAAATACACATAATCCGTGTTTTATTTTAACCCGCCGTCTTTGTTCCGTGGCCACTCAATGTAATCAGAGACGAATGACAGACAGACAAACAAAAGAAACCCCACACCGGGCCATCTGGCCGTGTTACTCATCATTTACCCACGAATAAGGCAGATACTGGTCAGAATACATATTTTAAGTGCTTTACTTTACCTACACAAATCATTTGTTATTGTAAAAGTTTTCCCGTACCTATGTCAAAATTCATTTTTATGGTTCCATAATCCTAAAGGAAAAAAGGGACAATAATAAGATCACTTCGATGTCCGTCAGGACCTTTTCTTTGGACCCTCGGTGCGCGTGTCCGATTTGCACTTGGCCAGTTTTAAAAATAACTAACATGGTTTTTATCTTCTTGAAACGCCGTAACGCTTAAACTGTTTGAATTCGCAACCCACACATGGTTAGTTTTATTGATTAATCTTTGTTAGTACAGCAATAACATATAAAAAAACACAACATTTTTATCGAAAAAAAAAAACATTATTAACGTTAACGACTTGTATTAATACAAGTATTACAAGAAATGAATAGGCGCCATGCTTAATTATCCTATAGGAGTGCTAAATTGTAACAACATACCTACTCTTCAAACATACATGCTCATTGTCATAAGTACCAATAACTTTGAATTATTAAAAAAACTGCCAGTACTCGTAATAAAAAACAAAACAGCCTCAAGGAAGCCAAGCGTTCGAATAAAAAAAAAACGAAAAACGGCCAGTGACATTAAAATTGCAGAAAAATAAAAAATTAACCTCTTTTAAAAGCAATCTTGCAGACAGCACGCGCGCAGGACAAAACAATAACCGCCATTAAACTCGAACAAAAGCAAAAGGTAAGGGGCACAATTAAAACAAGAAATAATAAGGAGTTTGCTATAATAAGTATTATCGCGAAAGAGCATAACGACAGCAGGTCCGATTTGTCTACTCGTATTTTTTTTTTTAACTTTGCTACATTTTCTTTTACTTTTACTGAACTTAATTCTGTACAGACCTACAGATGATTTTATTGACATTTGACACTTGCCAAATTGTGCAAAAAAGTGACCGGGCGGATTATAAGGCGACTAGATTCGTTTTTTGTGAAATATTTTATATTTCTGTGGTACATACCAATAAGTATAATATTTACAAGCGCTTTTGCAACTTTGGTTCCTCTTTAAACCTTTTCGACGCCACGACGCATATGTCAGAACCGGGCGCGGGTCAGAATGTATAAAGTTTGAAATGCATAATGGGTTAAAATGTATAATGGTTCAAAATATATAATGCCATTTTCTGTGAAACTACTAGCTAGATGTACTTTTTGGTTAGTGTAATCTATAGAATGGTTTAGGTTAGATTTAGTTTAATTATAACAATTTTGTTAATTTGCAATTTTCTGAGAAAATCGTATTATATATTTTGAACCAATATGTATTTTAACTCATTATACATTTTAAACTTTATGTATTTTAATACGTACCCGTCAGAACCGCAGGTTCAATGCCAACGACCTATATATACGTAACGTCTCTTGTATTTGACGTGGCGTCGAAAATGTTAAAACTAGCCGCAGCTAACTTTTAACACACTGAGGCCCAATTCTTGAAAGCACATGTAAACCACTCGAAAGTGCTTAAAAATTGTGCTGAATTTGAACCTTTGAAGATTAGAAGAAAATGACAGCTCTAATTTTTTGGTTTTTTAATCGCTGCATAAGAATAGATAGACCACTTTTTAATAGGTAATTTAAAATTTTGGTTGTGTATTTTTTAACTTTGTCTGTATATATTACAAATGGTTAATATTAAGAGTGAGTGAGCAAGACAAATCCGGGTGTCGTTCTAGGACACAGACTAGAAAATAATGCCTGCTGTCTCCACACAGCACTGTACGGTAGAGGGGGACGGCACACCTGGCGGCACGCGCCCCTGCGCCGGCGCTTCTGCCCGGAGGTGCGATACCGACAATAATAATAACATGTGTACAAAACAATAATAATAATCGTAAAGTAAGACAAGTAAATAATACCTTATTGTACAAATATAAAGAAACAGATACAATACCCAAAAAAAAATCAACAACAATATATGCACAAAGGCGAACTTATCCCTATAAGGGATCTCTACCAGTCATCACAGAACCCCAATCTCATCATGTCAGCCAAAAGACGTCCACTGCTGGACATAGGCCTCCCCCAAAGCTCTCCACGCAATCTACCACGGCCACGACAATATTCCAGCAACATTCCGATGCTCTTTCCTAACTCATTTCATCACCACCACCACCACCATCATCATCATCATCAAGAACATCATCGACATCGTCATCATCTGCAGCCTACATACATAGGTACGTCCTGTGACAATGTGTAAGTATCCTCTACCCTCATCCTAGTAATATCAAACTACCCTCTATCTCCTGTACTCTACGACAAGCGCCCCGCATCAGTGCCGATATCATCAGTCCGGGCCCGTGACATTGCCACGAACAGTTTGGACACCTGTGTTGCTGGACCGAGCCTCATCAGCCGTGAGTACACCCCGATCCTGTCGTGTACCCTTATTCCACCACACAGTGTCACAGTCCCAATGCTGGCCTCTCCTTTCAGAATGAGAGGACTAAACTTGTGCTGTAGTTTCAATGCAGGTTGAATCTAACTAATATTATAAATGCGAAAGTATGGATGGATGGATGGATGGATGTTTGTTTGTTTGTTACTCAATCACGCCAGAACGGCCCAACGGATCTGGATGAAATTCGGCACATAGATAGAGAAAAGTCTGGAATACTACTTTTTATCCCGGAAAATTGCGTAGTTCCCGCGGGATAGCGATAAACGAATTCCTTGCAGACGAAGTCGCTGGCAACAGCTAGTACTCTATACATTAAACCTATACTAGAGTTAACTAACTGGTATTACTATCATTTCTTCACGATTAACATTCACTAAATAAAATGGAATTATTAACACATTTAATGCTTGAATATTAATGGAACCCGCCACGCGACTTACCCCTGTTGCTCTTGTTATTGGAATCGTGATTAACAACCACTATTTATTATTATAAGTGGTTGATTAGGGGTATTCATACGTATTTACATAAATAGTAAGTATCTTTTATTTCACTTTTTTACTTGTCAAAGATCTATTTCGATGAACTAAAAACATTAGGTACCAATATGTTTTTTTCTTTTATCATACAAAATATTTTTTTTTTAGTTTCTGAGAATTTAGATACTTAAGTAAAGGTTGTATGTACGTCCTGGGTTCGAATCCTGGTAAGGGCATATATTTGTGTGATGAGCACGAATATTTGTTCCTGAGTCATGGATGTTTCTATCAATTTAAGTATGTATTTCTCTATATAAGCATTGTATATCGTTGTCTAGTACCCATAACACAAGCCTTACTAGCGCTTACTTTGGGACTAGGTCAGTTTGTGTGAATTGTTCCCTAATATTTATTATTTATTTGCCTGTTTGTTACCATTTCACGCAACAACTAGGTACTAAACTAATTTTCATTTTGACTCACAGATAATTTGTAACTTGCATTAACTTAGAATAGAATATCGTTTATTACAAAACGCGTGACAGTTTAAAGATAAAAAGCATAACGTTTACTTTCTATCCCGAAAATTCACATATATCCCGCGGGATAGCGACGCCTGAGTAACTCCAGCTCCATAACTAACGCTAGTAAATAAAAAGTATTATTTTAAAATAATGCTTAATCCCTAATCTTCAACCCAAAGTCACCAATTATAATAATAATGACCTATTGCCGTAACAATGCGTCTTGCTCACCAGGTGGCGCCTCGCGCGTGCGCAGATGGCGACTCCCATTGTCATAGCAAGGGGAAGGAAAATGCAATAATAATACAGATTATAATGCACAGAGGAAATGTTTGTTTCTTATACTTAACTGGCTTAAGCCCGCGACTCCGTCTGCGTAGAATTCGCTTGCTATCCCGCGGGAATTATGCGATTTTCCGGGATAAAAATAATCCTATCCATCAGGTGACCGACTGGCTCGTTTGTCTTCCTTGTCGTATAAAAAAACACCGGGTAGCACTCCGGGAGTGCCGGCAGAAGTGAAAACTACACACGCACACTCGCGCAAAAAGTAAAAAAAAGAAAAAAAAAACTTTTTTTTTTGGTACATGAGATTCGAACTGCGGTCACTTGAAAGAACGCACTGTTATTCCACACCTTATACCACTAGGCCAAACGCACATAAGTTAAATCGACGAAATTAACGTACACTTCAAAAATCAAAAGCGACTCAAGCTTCATTCGTATTTCAAAATAAGCTCTTAGTTAGAGGATCCCGGTATCCTGGTACTTAAACTCTCCCTGCGTCTTACGTCTGACGCGAGTTTAACATTTTTTACCCAAACAAGTTTTCACGTCAAAAAAATACAACGAGGAATATATGCCTTTAATAGATCTCAACCGGTCAACCTCTGAGTGGACAAGAAAAACATTTAAGAATCAATAAAGTGCATGCATTAAGTATTTGTTTATTTTTTTGGGAAATCTTCTTGGAAATATTTGATGACTATAGTTAATTAAGCTATACATAGGCCATCTTTTTTTTTTTTTTTTTTTTTTTTTATATGAATAGGAAGGCAATAAGCATCTACAACTTAACAATAAGCCCCTCCTAACTACAGGTGTACCAACCTTAACGTGATAATTCCAGGAAACGGAAATGAGCGGCCAATGGCGGCCGTCATGTTTGGACGGACATACAGACATACATTATATATATGGATCCGGATGTTGTATGTGATTAAAAGCTTTTGCGAGGAAGCTTTTTGGATTGCTATTTACTTATTTTTATTTTACTAGCTGTTGCCTGCGATTTCGTCCGCGCATAATTAAATATAGCTAGGTCTATGACACTTACAAATAATATCTCTATTTGTAAAAAAAAATTGAAATTCGTTTCAGTAGATCAAGAGATTTTTTTTATGCGAATAGGAAGGCAAACGAGCAAGTTGGTCACCCGATGGTAAGCGATCGCCACTGCCCATAGACACCCGCAACCCCGGAGGGATTGCAGATGCGTTGGCAACCTAGAGGACTTAGATGAAATGCCTCTTGTGCCCGTAATTTCCCCGGCTGTCTTACTCTCCACACCGGAACACAGCAGTGCAAGCACTGCTGCTTAGCGGCAGGACCCCCCCCCCCCCCCAACCAGGATTACCCCCTACAACCTCACAAACTCACAAACTTTACCTCTTTACAAGCTTTATATCAACTTGCAACATAGTATGTATGTTTGTCCGGGTGGAATCGTGCGCGATTCAATTGTGAAGCAGATACCGATTTTGCAGACTCGAATAATTATTATTTATTAATATAGAAGTAGGTTAGTACATATATAGACATTGCTCCCACGATATTTTTTTAAACGAAAAAAAAGTAACGGTACTTAAAATTATTACTAAAATTACTGTAGCATACGCTAAACACGCTTTAGTAAAAACTGCGCCAAGACAGCGCCCCACAAAAGAAGCGCGCAAACAATGGCCAAGTTGTCGCAAATTGCTCGCGAGTCGCGAGGCGTCGCAAATTGAATACTGAGGTGCGAGGTGGAACACACGTGATGGCGGTTGGGGCGGTTAAAAAAACGCTGAGGTAATTCAGCGTTTTTTAGCTCCGTACTTACTAAAATGGTTGTTTGTGGTATAAAAACTTTTTGTCTTACCCACGAGTCGTCGAATAAGTAGGCATTGAAGAAATTCACAGTGAGTACCGCCGCTATAATACCTAACAAATACAAAGTAATATTGTAATTAAAAATGATAGAAGGTCCCCCTATAAGAAACGCGTTATTCGTACTTTTTTGCTTGATCTTTCTTTATAAAGTATGTAATTGTTAAGTCAGACAAGCGATGCTGACTCGCACTTGTTCGATTTCCTGTTTTTTTTTTAATTTTATATTTATAGGTATCGGAATTATCTAACTAATATTATAAATGCGAAAGTATGCATGGATGGATGGATGTTTGTTTGTTACTCAATCACGCCAGAACGGCTCAACGGATCTGGATGAAATTCAGCACATAGATAGAAAAAAGTCTGGAATAGCACATAGGCTACTTTTTATCCCGAAAAGTTGCGTAGTTCCCGCGGTATAGCGATAAACGAATTCTTTGCAGACGTAGTCGCTGGCGACAGCTAGTAAAATAATAAGAATCAGTTAAATCACTATTTAACTGACTGGTAAAAGGGTGGATAACAAATCTTGTTGTTTTAAATACCTACATTCTATAATATTTATTTCTCCCGTTGAATTATAGAGACTTACAGAGACAGTGAAATATTATAAGTAAGTATTGTTTTAAAGTTATTCAAGAAATGTCTCTAAATCTAATTACATCACAATGTACCTACGTCATCGCGTACAGATGTCATTATGCGGACTTTCCCAGTCCCAAATATTTTTGAACATTTCCTTCTACCCACGTCGATGGCACCCAATTCATGCGAAAGCGTAGGTTTGTATAATCGTTAGTCTGTGACGCATTTGAGTATCTTCACCTATTTACAGTCGAGGGCATAAATATATATATTTTTTTATATATGAATAGGAAGGCAGACGAGCAAGTGGGTCACCTGATGGTAAGCGATCACCACTGCCCATAGACACCTGCCATCTATACAGGCTGTTAGAAAATCAGATGCGGATATTTTGACGATCGATTGTTCGCATCGATGTTAGTTAGTTTAAAGCATACTTAATTAATTAGTTTCTAATGCAAGGATGATTTTCTTTGGACTGGTAAAGGTAGTTTTTGTTATAAGAAAAACGGGACTTAATCACGTAAATAAAAAGTATTTTTGTAAATACTTCGACGTTTCGTGGTCCTCTCGAGACCATGGATGCGAAGTCGCGGCCAAAACAGCCAGGGTTACTTTCGCATCCTACTATACTATACTACTTATACTATATTATAAATGCGATAGTTTGTGAGTGACCATATGAGTGTGTATGTTTGTTCCTTCTTCACGCTAAAACGACTGGACGGATTTGGATACAATTTGGAACGAAGATAGCTGGTAGGTACCCTAGATTAAAACATAGGCTAATTTTTACTCCGAAAAATTGTATAGTTCCCGCGCGATAGCGACAAACATCTCAATTGCTAATTCTGGGCGGACGAAGTCGCGGGCAGAAGCTAGTTTATAATAATAGTAAAGCAATAGGGCAGTAGGGATAGGCCGCCAAGCAGCAGTGTTTGCGCAGCTCTGTTCCGGCGTATATCAGCTGGTGAAATTACTGGCACATGAGGCATCTGAGTCCTCTAGTTTAGCAACGTATATTTAATTCTAGCGTTGCGGACGTCCGTGGACAGTGGTGATTAGTCCAAGGGTGGTGGAAAAAAGAATGTCTCTGATCGCAGTGGCTCGTGCAATAAACATGCGACCTGAGGCTTTCTTTATCATCACCCGAGTTACGTACACAGTTTTATGTCTTCTCCTGGCCAGGAAGTGATTTACGCTCGCGTAAGATATACGTGCCGGCACGTGTATCTAGCGCTGATGAGTCACGTGGAGGGGATCTGCGCACCAACGGATACAGCATTTTACACTTCTGCGCATACAAGGTCAGCGCTAGACTTACGTGCCGGCACTTATAGGCGACGTAAAAAGCTTTGCGTTTTGTTGCAACCGCGGCCCAGTCCGTACTATTGTGCCCTGTATTATCGCACAAGTGTGAGCACTTATACGCCAACTTAGGCCCGACACTTTCGCGGCGTCACTCGAATAAGCGGCCCATAGTTGCGAAGTTTTCACATTAGCCTCAAATTCCTGAGGCAAAAACGTAATTAACAAAGCGTCTTGGTTAGGAAGAATCTTAAACTTTTGAACCACACGGTAATGTGTGGAGTTTTGGCTGGAGCTCCGATTAAGGCGAAGTGAGGCTGGTTTTCACTACGCCTTGCCACTTCCGAACAACCGAACACAAGCTCATATTAAAAGTGTAAAAGTCTGTAAAAAATCGGTAATGATTGGTGACGAGTCTTTGTTTAGTCGATTATTTGTAGCAAGTTATAATGTTTGCAAAAAAAATCGTTGTGGGGTCCAAATCCAAAAGGTGGACTGTGGCTTTGGCATCATTTACAAGACAACGCTGGCCGCATGCAAATGCACGCCAAATTCTTTTTTCGAAATGTCACCGTCTATTTGCACGTTCTTTATACTGACGTTCTAAAGCGTAGAAATATCTAGTTCACAATTCAAATACATAAAGGCGGCCGCGTTCCGTTCCACGTAATGATCGCTAAGATCCCCGCTCCATCGCTCTCAGTTCTTAATTCGTACGCTCTTAATGAGATCTACCTTCAACGTGTCTGCGTACAATGGATTATGATGCGTGAGGTTTCTTTTTTTTGTTAGACTCCGGCTTCTATTCAGCCAGCGTTTAAAAAGATGGAGTTTAAGTAATGATTCGCGACGCTTGCTTTTAATTTTGTTTAGTGGTTTAGCGACCGCTCGTAAAGTTCTTAACTGACGACTTGAGCCTTACTCAATTAAGATTATTAATTTATCTAAGGCTGTTATGTAAAACTACTTAGGAAGGTAGGTAGGTACAGTCATGGGCATAAAATGTATGTGTTAACAAGACGTCAAAAACATTCACTTTTATGCCAAAAACAATAAGGCCGATAACACATTATGCACACGATTCATTTTACACAATATCGGTACTATTCTTAAGTATGTATGTATGTATGTATAACTCTTGTTGTATGTATGTTGTCTTTCATTGTAAATAAAGATATCTCTCTCTCTCTCTCTCTCTCTCTCTCTCTCTCTCTCTCTCTCTCTCTCTCTCATATATTTGACATGATGGCTGTATCAATATTAATGCCCTCGACTGTACTATTCAAGATTAAAAGGTTTGACTTTGCGCGCATTAAGGTGGGAACATGGCGTCGCGTCGGATGTTCATAGTGTGGTTCTGGTCATAGAAAATAATACAATTTGATTTGACTCAACACGCGTCGCGTTGCATCGGGTCGCGTCGCGTGTTAACAATGGGTTTCCACCTTTACCCACGTGATGAGGTAATTAATTAATAGCAAAAGTTAGACACTATTTAATCTATTTTCTTTTAAGTAAAATCATCATCATCATATCAGCCGAAAGACGTCCACTGCTGGACATAAACTTCCCCCAAGGCTCTCCACTCGGGCCGGTAAGTAAAATGTAAGTAATTATGGAAGCAGGTTAACGAACATAATAGTGGAAAAATACTTCACTTTAGTTCTAAGGTAACATACATACATACATACATATCGTCACGCCTCTTTCCCACAGGGGTAGGCAGAGACTACTTTACTTACTTTGACTATTTTACTTTCTAAGGTAACGATCGTACAGAATCAGGCTAGCCAACATAACAGGCGTGGCATCTTCAGAGTGTTTCACATAATCGTCGCGACGCAAAAGGCCGGTGAAAGAAGCAAAGAGGTCTCTCCATTAGCGGGAGGCTTTTGCGCTATCTTTGGACGAAGGTTCTGGAAATGCTATGGAAGGTAACTTTTGTAAGAAGCTTTTCACGATAATTGTTAGTCTTGTTCTCTTCAAAAGACGTTAGTACGACCTATTACGTCAATTCAAAAGTAATTAGAGATTAATAATAAAATTATGGTATGCTTTTTTCTAGTTTTCGCTTTGTTTATAATATTGATGGACTCCGCATATGATCGCAAAAAATGTAAGCTGTTACTTATGTATGTGGTCACGATCCTTAACAGTGGGAAAGCGAGAGAGATATGCATTTCGTTTAAGGCGCTGTCAACAGCAAATGACCTGGAGCAGCGCCACTCTTCACACATACGGTTCACGTGCCTGTTAGTGAAAGACAAGAAACTATTCCGGCAGCTTGGCGCGCGTCTAAAATCTTGCAAATAAGACACAAATCATAAGAAATAAACAAAAGTATGGATTATTTGTGAAATATGACTCGTTAGCCGTGTAGGTATGAATATGTTGACTTTATTTTTTTAATTGCAGTCCCATACGTCGAAAAAATAAAGACATAGAACCGTTTAATGATGATTTTAAGACCAATCTTTGCAATTATTTTCTATCGAGCCGATTTTGTTCAATTATATATCGAGCCCGTCTAGCGTGTTTGAAATATGATGAAAATTAACATTATATTTTTTTTGTATTTTTTTTGTGTGCAGTTTTTCTTAAAACAGTGTTTAAATAACATCAATTTCAACAAAATTAGGTGTTGTCAGCCTCTTAATGTCTTTCAACTGTGGATACAACTTTAAAGGCTGCAACCGCATTATTAGTTAACTGGAGATACCTATTTCGGTTTTTTTAGAATTAGAAACCACAGTAACATTATATTGCGTCTGGTCAACCATTTCTTACCTAGCAAATAGTACAGTGCAATAGTTTGGCAACCGCAAAATAAAATTGTTTTAATGGGATTCACTTTATTTGAGCGTCGTCAATCGTTACTCTAGTACAAATAGGAAAGAGATTACAGTTCACGAGCCGCAATATAATGTTGTTGTGGCTTCTAATTAAAAAAAAAATCGAAGTATAGGTCTATGATCTACTCGAGCATGTTTTAAGTAGCTCCACAGAATATACAGACAAGTATCGGTTGTTATTACAAAAAAGTTAAACACGTGTCTAAAAATAATCTATTGCAAAATCAACTTTAAATCGATAGATTAATTTTTAGACGCGTTCAACGTTTGTTTAATTTTTTTGTAATAACACCGTATACTTATATTTACTTTTAAGACTTACCTTTTTATTCTCCGGTAGTTTGAGCTGCTGCCTCGCTCTGGTGCCGAGGGATGGTGATCTGGCAACACAGACAACTGTCAGTTCAATGACCATGGTTTTTTTTTTAAATAGGAGTTGGTTTTCGGCAAAGGTCTTAAGCAGTGTTGTTATGGATATCCATTTCCGTAACCGAAACTATCGGATATCCGAAATAAAAAAATATCCGTAACCGTAACCGAATCCGAAATAAAAGTTTTGGATAGTTTCGGAAAGGGCGGAGTCTAACTAAATACTACAACTCGTACGAATCAACTGTGCACTCCGCTGGAATGCGACACCTCTCCCGCTACCTAATGACGTCACAGCACGAGGTGCACAGCGCAATATCCGAAACCGTAACCGAAACTATCGGATAATCCGAAATAATTTAATATCCATAACCGTAACCGAACCGATATTATATTTTACCAATATCCATATCCATATCCGGATCCGAAATTATATATCCATAACATCCCTGGTCTTAAGTAGAAGTCCTAATATGAGTAAGAGTAAAAAAAGAACAAGATAAATCTAAAGCACACTGATATTGCAAGCAATAATTGTAAATGAATAAAAATAATAATTTATTATTAAGTTATTGTCTTCTCCCATGCTGGTCTGGGAGTAAAGAAAAAACATAGAATGTACCAGTTGCTTCTCTTCCCGCGCAGATGGTAAAAGCCCGTCGAGGGAATGGGCGAAAATCTTAATCATGTTAAGGCGATGCGGCTAGCAACCCATCACTATTTCTATTCCCCTTCACATACATACTAATCACGTCTTTATCCCTTACGGGGTAGACAGAGCCTAAGGTAAAAGGCCTTAAAGTTCACGTTCATCACGACTGGGCGCGTAGGTGGAAAGGGGAATCAAAATAGTAATGGGTTGCTAGCCGCATCGCCTTAACATGATTCCTAAGATTTTCGACCATTCTCTCGATAGCTTGTACCATCTGCACGGGAAGAGTAGCAATCACTACATAGTATAAAACAAAGTCGCTTTCTCTGTCCCTATGTCCCTATATCCCTATGTCCCTATGTCCCTATGTATGCTTAAATCTTTAAAACTACGCAACGGATTTTGATGAGGTTTTTTTTAATAGATAGAGTGAATCTAGAGGAAGGTTTATAATGTATAATACATGCATAATATACCGTGCGAAGTCGTCGCGGGTCGCTAGTTGGTACATAAACATGGTACAAAACTCACAGCATGGAAGAAGATTTATGTACGTAGGTATATTTATGTAGATATATTGTTTACGAGACTATTTTTCCATCGTTACGTCATTTGTGGAATTACCTAAAGCAAAATAACAATGTGATACTCGAGGGACACAAATAAATATGTAAACAGATTTATTCTGTCACCATTTTGTTTTGCCAACTCGCGTACAGTTGACCTTTTTCGGATATAATTTCGATGTTTAAACTAGTGTCCGACCGAAGATTCGGTTTCGGTTTCGGTTTCGGCCAATTTTGGCCAAAAATGTGATTTCGGCCAAAGTTTCGGTTTCGGCCAGAATCCGGCCGAAACCTTCGGCCGGGCCGAAATTACTTCGCGGCCTCTCGCGGCTCTCGAGCGCTCGGCTTAATTCGGGCACGCTCGGCCGGGTAGGTATAGGTAATGCACAGGCGGCCGGCCCAGCTGGGACCAGCGACAGTAGTATGCATGCAGTTTTTTATTTTGTTTAGCAAAAAAAAGGAACTGTTCTCATATAAGAAATCCTTGCAATAACCTCTTCCTTACGATTTGCACAGTAATTTTGAATATTTTGTTTGATTATGATAGGTACGTCTTTAAAAATTTCGGTTTCGGTTTCGGTTTCGGCCGAAATCAGAAAAAAACCGAATATTCGGTTTCGGTTTCGGTTTCGGCTAAAAATCGTGTTTCGGTCGGACACTAGTTTAAACCTCATTTATAGAACGACCGCTTAAAAATCGATGCCATGGTTCCTAAGAACAGATCCCTATCTCTTATAGTTTTACCCCCTTATTCATAAACGCTCTGTGGGCTTCTGCTAACTTAGCAATCGTTTGTCCTTATCTGTCACTTTGACATTTACACTGAAAAAAATATTTAACCACACTAATAGGTACTTCGGTTATTTCATCAATAACCATAATTCGGTAAGGCGTTATTAAAATTAATTTGTTTTAACAAACAGGTTTACCCATAAAGAACAAAACATAACTAAAGATTTTGATAAGATATTGCTTTAGTTATGTAGTCACTTTTTAAGTTACAGGTTGACAAAACTTCGGTCTCATTTAGCTACTTAATTATTTTTTTCAGTGTACCTTTCACAGATAAGGACAAACGATTGCTAAATTAGCAGAAGCCTAAGTATAGAGCGTTTATGAATAAGAGGGTTTGACTTGTCCCTGCTGATCCAAACATTAGGATTGATCAAGCCTGCATAGCCTGTATTCGGCCAAATTTGGTATTTGTTATTCTATTATGACATGACTGTATAGGTACCTATAATTTTTGGCGAATGTAAATTCATAATAAAATTATCATTTAGTTGATTCTGCACGTGATAGTGGGCGTTGTCGCTGTGGGCGAGAGGTGGTGACGTCTTGTAAGATTGTGGGCGTGGCAAGACAGTGGGCGGCGCAAGACGGGGGCGGAGCGTTCCGAATAAGCCGATGATTTGTTTGTAAAGTGAAGGGTATTTAGTATCGAAATGTTTGATGTATAAATATTATTACAAGTTCTATTTTTGTATGTAGGTATGTCTATCGCTAGATCGATCTTGTTCAAATATTTATAGGTAAGTAGGTATTTAAATTGTTTTTATCGTGTGTTGTTAATAAGTTAGGTAGGTACCTGGTTGTCACTTTGACATTTGCTAGGTATTTGCCAATTACAAACAAGACATAGGTAGGTAGTTTAAGTTTATAACTTTTCATGAAATTGGTAACAATAGTAAGTTTTAATAGTTTATGATGTTTGTAGTTGTAGAAACTCGTACTACTTTAATAAAAAATATTTTAAGTACTTAATTTCTTAAAAAAAGGAACAGACTGCATAAAAATTGATACATTGCGACACAAAATATGACTGGAAAACAAACATACATAGGTACTACAATACAAGCAATAATATTTTGGCTAGCTATTAAGATAAAGAATTATTAAAAATAAAAATCTTTTTTTGCTTCGTTACGTTTACATTTTAGTTAAGGCACCGCATAATGATACAATAATAACTCCGTAAACAATACATAGTCATTAACACATAATAGTTAGTCATAGTTTGTATCCTACGCCACGCCCACAAAACAGATTCATTCATCAAACGCATCGTATCATTAATAAGCTATCGACCAATAAGACGTCGCGCGGCGTCTTGCCACACCCCCTTTCTTAGAAGTTAGCGCCCCGCCCACCTAACTCTCAAGACGCCCACGTTCGTACGATGTTAGTAATACGTATTTTGTGTAGTCACATGATCTAGCTAGATTCTAGCTCCTAGAAAGAAAGAAAGAAGACATTTATTCATTTTGCAAGACACACAAATATAAGAGCATACACAATTTTATAGAAAAGAAACAACAAAAACAAAAAAAAACACAGACATGAAAATTAGATCATCAGCGTAGCCTAGTAGCCTAGGTATACTGGTTCCTAGACAATTAATGAATTGCCTAATAATTAACGGGAAGTACCTAATCAAAACTAACATCGGTCAGGTTTAACATCGTGACCTACTAGTTTGTCTGGCCTCTCTAACATAAAAAAAAACTTTAAAAAAAATGTGCTAAATTTTAAGTAGCTTAGAAGAAAGTTAGATATCTCATTAATCTTGTGAACTATGTAGGTAGTTAAAAATTTGATTAGAACTTTTTTTTTTAATTTGTCATCCAGCCCGTTTTCATGAGTCTAATTCTGTTCTGTAAAATCTCCAAATAAGTAACCTAATTCAATTTTCTAATGATTTTGTTAGGCATGAAAAAACTTACTTTCTGTTCAGTCTAAAAAACATCTTTCCAAGTGAGTGAACTAGCGCCATCTATTTATTAATATCGACACTAACTCGACTATTATACCGTCCGCAGATAGTCTGCAAACTTTACTGGAATCACAAACTCACGAAGCGAGCGAAAAAACGAAATTAAAATAGGTATTCGATAACCTTTTGTTGTTTTTAGATCATTGTAACAATTTCAATTTTATTCCTAACAAGTTAACAGTTAAAAGAGATACAGTAGCGACATCTATGATATACTGTAAGCAACGGTGTATGCGCGTGCGTCATTGACTACAGCGCCATCTATACGTGCGCGTGTGAACTGCATACTTAGCGGTCGTGACACACGAGTGCGCTATAGTAAGCAATGACTTTGGTTTCACTATTCAACGCTAGATGGCGCGGTCATTTTGGCCGTATTGTAGTTCTCATTTTAGTCGATAGATGTCATGAGATAATCTACTTAATGAGGTCAAATCTTACGAGGGGCTATCGCGTGTGAATTTGCCACTAGAGGCGCTAGTGTCGCGTGAGGTCCAGTAACATTCACTTTTCGCTGGTTTCGGCGGGCTTCGTACCTATACGCCCACAATCTGCTAAGCGTGGCTTTTAGGTCTTGTTACCTTAGGCTCTGTCCACCTCGTAAGGGATAAAGACGGGGTTTATGTAGGTATGTATGTATGTAACAAAAGGGGGATATGATATTATGATAGTATCAATATTTGAAAAATCAAAAATTTCACGACGTTTTTAAACATACATACACATACATAAATCACGTCTATATCCCTTACGGGGGTAGACAGGGCCTGAGGTAACAAGACATAAAAGCCAATTTTTTTTATTCTTTTTTTTAATCTAAATTTTTTACGAGGCTTAAGTGCACCTGTGTGACTATGCCAGCCTCATTGGATGTCTCTTGGTTCAGATTCATCAAACACTCCCCCGCCCACTACCAGATTCTCTGGCAGCAAAGGAGTCAAATTTAGCACTACATTTTTAACGTAATAAAATTCTCTACGCGTTTTAGTTGTCAAGTAGTACGACAAAGCCTCTAGTAAGATTATGGACACGAAAAACGTCTCGAATGCTATAGAAAAATTGGCAGCGCCACTTGCGGATCGAAACGACAACAAACAGTTCTCATAATAGAATAATATAATGTGGTTATGGCATGTTTTGTGATTTTTTGAGAAATAAACAGTTTACTTACCTACTTAATTTTTTTTGCATAATATTTCACATTTTCTGTCCGAAATAAATGGTTTTAATTTTTATTTTTTTATTAACGCAACGTGTTCAAGACGTATTAAGTTCACTAAGCCTTGGATCAAAAAATAAAAACGCCACTCGAGAATGGTGAAAAATTTTACTGCATTAAAATTACGAGTTGTTTAAAAGAAAATTACAGCTCTATATCTATATTCACAGATTTTTATACCACTTTCGAGTGATGTTTAGTAAATTCGAGTATTGCTACAAAACTACATCAGATATATAGTTTTCTTCTAATCTCGTAATCCAAATTCGGCATTTCCCAACACTTTCGAGTAGAATTTTCACATTGTTACTTTCAAAAGTCATTTAAGTAGGTGTACTTGATCTGTGCTAAGCAATCTTGCCGAAACATGCCGCTAATGGCGCTGCCGATATGCCGATTTGACAGATTCTAGTAATAAAACAAAAGCATGTTAAAAAATAAGACGATAACTCGAATACGTTCTTTTATTTTTTGAAGTGAATACAACTTTAGCGGCGCTGATCGCTTTTTGGGATGGGTGAAAAATGATAATTTCGCGACAGACGTAAGAAGGAGGGAGAGTTTAAGTACCAGGATAGCAGGATATCAGGATCTTCTAAGAGATTATTTGAAATACGGATGAATCGGGTTCGATTTTTGAAGTGTTTTTTTTTCTGTCAAACATCAACACAAGCCTCAGAAGCATCTTCTTTGACTGTGTTGTCTGTTATTTTTTTATAAACGAACCAAGTTCAACACAACACAACTTCTATGTTGGTCTGTGAGCAAAGGGAAAACATAGAATGTACCAGTTGCTTCTCGTCCCGCGCAGATGGTAAAAGCCCATCGAGGGAATGGGCGAAACTCTTAGGAATCATGTTATAGGCGATGCGGCTAGCCAACACTATTTTGATTCCCCATTTCCAATTTTCTAACTACTCGCCTACAAGCATGCTAAACGTGTCCTTGTCTTGTTACCTTAGGCTCTGTTTACCCCGTAAGAGATATAGACGTGATTTGTGTATGTAATGTATGTAACCAAGTTAAATCAATTTTATTTTCACTTTCAACAGGCAGCAAAGGTAAGAAAACATCTAAGAGTATAAAAGAAAAATTATGATTAAAAAATTTTTTTTCAATGTTATATATACTTCATTGTACTACATGTCGCTTAGGATTTTTTCCATGGGCAACATGCATTCCAACAAGCCTGTTTTCCTCTATGTCCATCTCTACGTTCAACAATGGATACATTCTCGCTATTTGCTTCAATATCTAAAAACGAAAATTTGGCTTATTTTTATTCATATTTAGTGTTCTAAAACTAGAAATGAATTGTCACATTATTTTTTATAAAATAAAATATAAAACCGGATGACATCCCGCCGGGGTTTCAAAATCTGGTTTCCCTCATTATTTATTTTGGTAGGGTGAATACTGGTTTCCATGCTTCACAATGATAAATATTGTGTTCTAGCAAGAAATAATGGTTCACTTTAATATCTGGTTAACGATATAATTTAAGAAAAGGTTTTAAATAAATAAAATAAAATTCACTCAGAGGTTGTTAAAATACTGACAAATTTCTGCTTAAAAAAAGAAAAAATATCGATACTTAATTGCAAAAACTAGGGTGACCATAACAAAACGGAATCACTACTTATCTGAGAAAAAAAATCAGTAAAAAAATAAAACAAAAGAAACAAAACGAAAACACTTTTATTTGATAAAAAAAAAAAACATAAACGGCAAAATAATTCTTAAATCTAATTTTTGGAAGCCTACTAACAAAATATTCATTAGCATCAGTTTGACTTAACTACTTAAATAAAAAATACCATAAAAAATATCAAAAATCTCATACCAGCAGGTTTCAGAGTAAAATATAATAAACCGACCCGTCGGATTCTGCAAAACGCGAGCTTTTCAGCTCAGTCCGAGCTTTTAAAAGTCGAAGCAAAATCAGGCGAATCAGTTAAAAACATACAAAAATTCGTGCAAAAACAAACTAATCAAAAATCTAAAAATTAAATCACTATAATAAAGCTCTACTTTTAGATAAAATTTAAACACGACAACCTTGGTCCACAGATGATGCAGATTATCACTAAAATGTTCGTACAAATCTTTATCACATAAGTCCCAATATGAACCTTAGCCTAGCAACTTAGTATATTTGTGGCAGTCAATATTTAATTAAAAACTAGATCTTAACACTAATTCAACGCTTAAGTTACGCTAGTCTATTGTTCACTCGAGATCGCGACCGTGCGTTAAGAAAATAAAGTATCAAATAAAAATATTCTCAATAACTGCCAAACGTTAATTCTCTTCACAAATATAACCGACGTAAATATTAAAAATTTTGCAAAAAACTTTTTTTTTTGTTCACCACCAAAAGTGTTAGGGGGAGGTTTAGCCTAAAAATATTTTCGACAAGACGCGGTTAGAATTTTTATTTTGGATTTTGTTTAATTTTTAGATCACAAGAGCACGAGGAACGTATATTGCGTCGCGCGGGCCGGGCGGCCGCCGCGACTCTAGACGGACGACTGAGACGGGGCCGCGGCCGGCCGCGCGCCGCCCGCGCGCCCCCCACCCCCAGCCCGCTCCCCCGAGCGACTTCGTTATGAGCCACTTGTATAGCCGAGCGATTTTTCCGCCTAAGACAAATTAGGCCCGAGCCGCCCCGTCTCGAGCGAGCGCTTGGGCGGCTTCTTACGAGTAAGACGTTCCCGCCTCACGCACGCTTTTATACGATTGGTTTGTCGTTTCGTTCTCAAGTTTTTATTACGCTGCTACACCACTGAGATGAATTCTGAAAACAAAATGTGACGGCATCGAAACGCAAAAAGTTAAATCATTGGCATTCCGATGTCATACTCGGCTGTTTTATTTTTAAATGGCATTTAATCGTCACTCTCGCTTTCGGCGTCGAGGTCGGCTTAATTGTAAATAAAATTCAATCATTCGCAAAAAAAGTCGTAATCACCGACCGACAGCGTCAATGAGTGTACGCACACAGCCGACTCGTATTGTGTGACGTCACGCGTTTCATTGCCAAATTATAGGTGAAAAGCTTAAGTAAATGACCTGGTGTATGTGTGAGTAATGTGTGCGAAGAGACCAATTGACGTATCAGATTCTAAAAATGACTTAAGTCCCATATCGGCTCTGTACACTACTACATACAACAGGCCGTTTACTTAAGTTTTTCACCTATAGTCGCAATGTATTTCACATTTAGTGGATGGTAGTCTTGGGCTTGGGCAAGGTCCGTCAAGGTTTCATTACATTGCGGGTTGCCGAGGTAAGCCGATTTCAACCGATCTGTCAAACTTCGCAATGTAACTAAAATGGCATACAATTCTTCCATGTGTCTAAATGGGCCTACTCGCTAAGCAGTGCTTGCTCTTTGTACTGGCTTAGAGAGTAAGACAGTGAAGTTACCTGCATATGAGGTATTCTATGTTACCCTTAACACTATCTAACCATCAGGTGGTCTATTAGTTTGTTTGCTAACGCATTTCATAACGTAACGACGTGAGAGGCTATAAGTAAGTATTAGTATGGATATTGATTTTATAAACTACATATATGATACGGTACTGTACTGTACCTGCCGTATTATATTCAAAGATCGACTTTTGAGTTTCTAAGTATGCATGCTAACATATTTTATATGAGAAGCAAGGCAGATTGAAAATATTTAACCAAAAAAAAGCGCTTTTTTGTGGCCATTGTTATGTCATATGAGTAGTTTTTTTTTCGAATCAAGTGGCAAAGAAAAAAAATGAGGGGGTGTAAAAAGGTTTCATAGAAAGCTAATTACAAAACTAATTTTGATATTTCATACGAAGGGCCCAATTTTTCAAAGCACATCTATCAAAAATACTCCTTGAAAGTGGTAAAAATCTGTGTATATCTGCAAAAATACGGCAAAATATAAAATTTCAACAACTTGGCAAGATGAATGAGTTGTAATTTTTTTTAACTCTACTCGTATTTCAAATCAATCTCAGTTTTTCGCCACTTTCGAGTAATATTTTTTTTTAATAAGTATTTAAAAATTAGGTTTTTTGTACATACATACATGAATCACGTTTTTATCCCTTACAGAGTCGACAGAGCCTAAGGTAACAAGACCTAAAGGCCACGTTTAGCATGATTGTGGGCGTAAAGGTGGAAAGGGGAACCGAAATAGTGATGAGCTGCATCGCCTATACTATAAAATGATTTTCGCCGATTCCTACGATGGTGTAATTTTTTCCTATTAAAATTTTAACTCAAAAACAATACCTATAATAATATGTATAAGATATTACTATAACAGTCATATTTTGAAATATTCAAACAACAGTGTACTTAAGTGCTTATAACTTATGATTCGATCTTAAATTGTCCTTGTGAGGTAAATTGCAAACTTAATAATTTAAAAAATTAGTAAGAATAAGAACACCTTATACAATATTATTTTAAACATAAAAAAAATTTACTCTACCTTGTCTTTTACGATGGTTACCTAATTTTGAGAAAATTTGCCAAGTCTCATGAAAGTAAGCTCTCTTACAAAAATATTATCGATATCATGGAAGAAAAATTACGCTATCACACATCTACACTCTTTTAATTATTAGCTATTTACATTTCCAGTAAGTTTGACTTACAAATTTTTAATTACGATCTTCCATTTAAAATTATCTAGATTTCTTTTTTCCAGGAACGGTATCTAAAAAACCTGAATTAAAATCACGCGTCACGAAACGACTGTTTAAAAAGTTACTTACAATCAAATCGGATTCTAATTTCGAATTTAAAATTGTGCCTGAAGGACTGCATTCATAATATTTCTTTGCAACCCGGGGTCGTCGCTCCCGCACGGATTTTAACGAGGCTTCGATTTTTAAAAGTGGACACGACGCGGCGATCATTGTCACTCTACATTTTTTTCGTTTCGGACTTAAAGGCGGTTGGAATTTTTATGCCACTGAGTATTATGATTTTAAGATTTTTTTATTAACAAAAAATATTTTAGGAAAATAATATTTGAAAGACACTAAGTCAAATTTTGGTAGTACAATGCAAATACTAAAGCTTGTTAAATTATTTTTCAGAAATGGTTTTTTTTTATTGTCTTAGATTTTTTTGAAATTACTTCCGCGGCAAATGAAAGGTTTCTAGTGCCGAACACGATATACCTCTCCATCTGTCGTTATTTTAAATATAAGTAAACAATAAACTTTTTTTATTTAAAATTTCAATTAATTTCTTAATTAATTCAAACTAAAATTACTATAATTATCACTTAATATTCTAACATTTATTACTTCGAATATTTGTTAAAGTGGCTCTAAATAATTACGATTCTTTCAATACAATTATTTTGTTTAAAAAAAAAAACAAAAACAAGCACCACATCAACACAAAAAAAACAAGTTGATCTTCACAAATCACTACGATTACCTGTTTTCACTAAATCCAAATCTTCATTAGTTCGGTTCGGCGAAACTTTCGCCAATTCGTAACTACCAGCACCAAGACAGTACCAATGTAAACCAACTTAAAAAGCCGCAGTCAGTTCACTTAAAAGTCACTTAAATGCACTAATTAAAAAATGTTAAAAAAAAGATGAGGAACTTAGTACCACTTATGGACTATGCGGCAGAGCCGAATATTTACATTGGAGGAAAAAAAATGAGGTCATTCGGAGGTTACGGGCAGCGCAGCCGGTCGGCTCGAGCCGCGACGGGATGTGGCTCAGAATACCCCCCTCCCTAACCCCCACCACCTCGGAAAACCACGTGCGCGCACCCCCGAGAGGGACACGCTTACATTTTAAGCCGAAGCGCGAGCGGGACAGGCTTATACTTTTTTTAATTTACTATATTCCCGATTTTTATTATTTTTTCGATATTTTATTTTTTAGTTGATGCGCTCACCTGTTGTGCTCACATGATCGACGGGTTTCGATACGCACGCAGTGCTGAATGGGACGTAGTAACAATAAGAATTTGTCCGGATTAGAATGCGTTGCGTACTTACGGGAGTGTCCGCGATAATAAACTTTTGTGGTCGCCGCAAATCAAAAAAACAAATGGAATCTCATTTTTTTACATCAAATTTTACATAGATAGAGATTAAATCTTGTTAAAAATTAAAAATAAAACAAATCACGAACAGTCTAATTAGAAATGGACAGTGCTGCCACTAATTGCGGCGTCGGATAGCAGAACTAATCAGCATTAGCCGGCGCCACGTTCGCGCGGCAATCTCCCGAACTAGCGATGGTTCATTTCAAGCGGATCTTTTATTTTTCCTTTTTATTAATCGTGAAAGTGCAACGTTCACTTCGCTCGGCATTCATCGGCCATTTTCGTTTTCTTTTTCGTTTTCATTGCTTTTTTCGCAGACGTTTTGATCGAGGCGTTGAAATTTTTCACGTTTTTATTACGGCGCTTGAATGAACTGATACGTAAATACTGGCTACTATAAAAACATAAATTGATTCCTCATTTTTGAACATCTAACATTCTTTAGATTCGTAGTTCTAAGCAGCTGATTATGACCTTATTATTGCTTAGTTCCAAATATACTCAAGAGATGGCGCTAGTAGTATCAAAAGATGAAGATTTGCTTGTTTTGTTTGCCCTGTAGCAGATACGGGTATTGTGTGCGTAACGTAATAAGGATAACTGATACATACTATTTTATTTACTACTATACCAATAGCGTAATATTATCTATATCCGTGAAAATATTATGTTGAAATACATTTTAGCAATTGCAGTGAAAATTACTGTTATCTTAGTGATTCGCTAAACTTATTTACATATAATTTTAATAAATAACATCGGAATTGGTTAACTGTTGAATCGATATTCTATACTGATTTTGAAGTCTGTTATAAAAAATTGTATCGCAAAAATTGCCACCTTACCTTGTTTAATAAAATGATAAGACAGGGATCGTAAACCACGGGATTGGTTATTTTTAAGCGCATAAAAGCTTCCGTGTTCACTTTTAATGTTTTCATTTTCATCTTTGCGAAAGTATGGCTGACGTTACTTTGTACTACTAAAAGCAGGAATGTAATAAATATGTTTATAAGAAAAATACTTACTATTTCTGTCATAGATAGATGTCTGAGACATGCTTTGGCAGCATGCGACTCTTTCATTATGATCATAAAAAGAGAGATGGACTAAATATTGTAAGTAGATCTACATGGTTATAATTCCAATGTAATTTTTAATATACCTAAATAATATTTCCCTTTTGATAGATGGGTATTAATTTGATGTGTATTTAATGTATGATTGTTTTGGTTTTGTACTGTATAACTTGCATGGTGTTTTTATCAATAAATAAATATATAAAAGGTTAGGAAATATCAAATGAATTAAGAAATTTTTATTTCTTAATTTTTATGTTTACTTTTTACGGTTTTACCGTTAGAAATTTAATTTCTAAACGACACTGAAAATTAGAACACATAGAAAAATCCGAAAAGTAACCCGGGTAAAGGGACCCGGGTTCGATTCCCGGCCATAGCTTTACTTTTCGGATTTTTCTATGTGTTCTAATTTTCAGTGTCGTTTAGAAATTTAATATAAAAGGTTGTTAAGATCGAGCATAAAATACCAAAAAACATGTCTCTTATAAGAGATTTTCACTTTTTTAATTTTTATTATTTTTTGTCATAAGCAGCCGTACCTTAGCTTAGCACTTAGTGCACTTAGTGCGTTCTGTGAACACTCCAAGTATCTACCTATTACTTGAAATGGTAGATAGACGGACAGACGGACATAGACAGTGGAAATTTAGTAACAGGATCCCCATAAAATTGCCAGTTTTTTTTATCCCCACCGTGCTTCTTCAAGTACGTGTAAAAAATAACTTAATCCAATCCAATTATCATAAACCGGTATAAACCGGTATGAGCCGGTATCTCATTCTTCGCGTAAAGACGCGCTCGTAAAGGCGCCCCTGTTTAACCGAAAAGCGAGTCGTAAAATGTTGTCGATCCCTGCAAATTGCTAACCGGCAGTTCGGTGTACTTGAAGTGCTCTGACATTCGGAAGGCAGGTGCGATAAAAAGATTTACAAAAACATAACCCTGCTTTCTGCCGGCAGTCGGGAAAATATATCGTATTGAAATCCTGAGTATGAGTTGTATTAATAAATAAAAATTGAAGTGAAAACTTCTTTGCGGCGCTGTGCACTTTTTTGGGATGGGTAAAAAATGTTAAACTCGCGTCAGGACACGCGGGACCTGATCGAAAATTCGGAAGACGGAGGCAGAGTAGACCGTCGGCGCGGCGTAGGAGAGGAAGTATCCCCTTCTCTTTCTACCGCGCGGGTCAAGTTTTGACTTCTGCCGGCTCTCCTGGAGTGTAACTCGTTTTTTTTTTTAATAGGATGGTCCGTATCGCACTCAAATAATGTATTGTTCTGTCTATAAGTATAACTAAAAAAAAATATTCAATCTAAGTTTAAGTATTTAATACTAAAATAGCTCTTTTTCATTTAGTAAAATTAATTAATTATGTAATCGATATATTTTAGAAACAAAAATGGCCAACAGAAAATTTTGTTTCAATGAGGATTGGAACTTAAAAGTCATTTAACTTTTAGTCCGATATTATTGACATCATAGTGATGTAATAAGATGTTTTTATCCTATCAGCTTAATGAGACTAAGAAAGATCTACTTTCTACACATTACACCTCTCACGCTCTCAAAGTGCCAACATACAAAAATTTACGACCTATGGACCTGTAATAACTTTTCACACCTTCTCATGTAATGGCACGTAACATAAGAAGCTAACTCCTTTTTTATTGGCACACCTTCAGCATTCGAATTTCGAACAACTTTGAATTTGGAACGTTTTATTGTGGCCAGTGTTCGGTTGAAACGGTTTTGAGCCTTACTTGGCCTAAGTAAGGGTGGAGTTTTATTTGTACCGGCGTAAGATTTGAATGTTGTCAATAAATATAAACTTTTTCATTTGTTTTTCATTGGCGACGCAACTCGTCGCATTGCCCGCGCAAATTTGAAACGTATCGCGTTTTAAGTAAGGTTTTGAATGGTTTGTGACGGTTGTGTCTTTTGTGACATTGTTTTTGGTTATAAATTCAAAGTCTCGTACATTTTGTTTTCGGAATAATTGTCGTTTTTGATGTCTCGGGTTGAAACATTGTACTCTTGTAATGTCAGGGATGAACCTAAAGTCTTTTTACGAGTTTTCTATGAGACCTGGCGGATGGAAGCGAATCGAAGTTTTTATAACGTGTTTTATTTAAAAACGTTGTCGTAAACCTTTTCTTATGGGGAGTAAAGAGGACGGTAATGCGGTTGTTGTTATAGGTAATTCAAATGTCTTAGTAAGGCAAAAGATACTGCAACTTTGATTGTTTAATCCAGTTTGTTACTACGACCAGGTAAATCATCATTTTGAACGACTTTTTGAACCTATAAGTAAGTATAAAACTGTACCGTGAATAATTTATTGACAGGCATCATATCGTTTGAACTACTGCAGCAACTTACTTGATTTTTATAGTTATAAATTGAGTACAGTACGAAGGTGCCCACAGAAGAGATTTTCGATTTTTTTTAAGTGGCAGGCATTAGATAATTTTTATACTTTCGTTATTACTACTTTCTATGAAGCCACGGGTATTTAAGCTAATTCCCTGCAAACAATCAAACGAATAAATAATATTTTGTAAATTTGGACCAAAGGTTGCCGATCACTGCACTTAATACCAAGCTTTGCCCTCTCAATAAGCCAACGTAACGGTCAAACATACATCAAAGTTTCTTGGTAGTAACTTTATTTGAAGAACTTTTTTAATTATTCAAAAGACCAAGGGGTAAAAGGGTGAAACTTATAAATCCTCGAAATAATACCAAAAAGTAGAGAACTTTTTAAAAGTTGCGGTTCTTTTGTTCTACTCAATAAGTACAGCGATCTTAAGTCGAAAGTACTTATTTCCACTTCTGACATAATATTTTGAACTTTGTAACTAGAGCATAAAGTCTATAATAATGTTTGAAAGTATTTTTTTAATTATTGTTTTTTACATAAGTGAGCTTATATGAAAACCATCATAAATATTCCCTATTATTCTAATACATTTTCGACAAAATATGTTAAACACTTAAATAAAAAATGATACTATAGGCCCGCAGCAGAGTGTAATTATTGACACTAAAGTCGTATCGAACGCGTTCAATTCAATATGTCAAATATAAAAAAAAAACTGTTGATTTATTTTAGAGCAGTTTAAATCATTGCACAAGTCCAACACAAACTAACTCTGAAAAAAAAAACAATGCTGTAAAATCAATTTTATTTTTAATTTCGAACGCATTCTGTTGTATCGCCGGCCAGTGTTAGATTCCGAATTCAAATTAACACGTTACTTGTCCAGGGGCGGCCAACCGCAGCCGCAAGGAGCTGTTTAATTGTCGTCTAGATTTACTGCAGCGAAGCGTGTTTAGTTAAGTAATCGATTGATATAAACTCAGGGACATTATTTAGCGGAACACAAAAAAAAAGTTAGCAAAATGCATAGGTAGGTAGTTAATGCTTGACCAGTAACACAGTAGGTAAGAAATAAAAATATAAAAATAGTTACCAACAATTTTTGTGTTCCGCTAATATGTCCCTGGGTGTAGTTAGCTCTAAGTTTTTTTATAATTAATAGTAGAGAACAAGGGTCTGCTCAACAAAGAAATCATAAAACTATTTTTTTCTGTTAAATGTACAAATACATACTTAGGTACTATAATAATATAAAAAAAAAAACTAGTGGAATTAAGCACTGGCAGGGGACATATTTTTAAAAGCACATTATATGTATGAAAAATTTACTCAAAAGTGAAAAATACAGCCCTAATTAATACATAGAATGCAATACACAGATTTTATCACTTTCCCGCATTACTTCCAAGTGGTATGCTTTCAAAAATCTGTCCCCATAACACTTAGGCTCTATTCCACCAATCGTTGTTAATTTCCTGGTATTAAATGTCAAATGTCTATGCCGTCTCTCTCTGTTTCGTAGCAATAAATAGAGACTACATTGGAACAGGCCCTTAGTATTAAAAAATAAGTTTTTCTCCAACTGTAAAGACAAAACACATGCAAATATCAAACCAATACTGACCTGCACGACAACAAGACATTCCATTTCGGTCCAGCCAGGGGCGGCCAACCGCAGCCGCAAGAAGTTTAATTGTCGTCCGGATTTACGAGGCGTGTTTACTTAATTGAAAGTCGACTATAAATTAAGACTATCGACGTCCTGCGGCCGCACCTGATTTATTTAGGCAGCCTAGTGTTTACGCCTTTAGACTCGCTAGATACGAACCATCGAACTAATTGATTCCTGACCCACTGTGGAAACCTTTCATAGTAGGTAAGTAAGTAAGTAAGTAATGCTTTATTGCAGTAAATGTCATAGTGACGCTACATTGACTTGACAAGCAAAATCATGTGACGTTTACTGTGAGAACGTTCTACGGTGGGTTAGGAATCAAATGTTTTATAGAATCAGGCGTTTGCGGAAGTCCATTTCAAAGAAAAAAAAATACCTTGCTACTCCGCTTGTTAAGTAAGGTACGTACTGTGATAACTTGAGTTTGTACATAAAAATCGACTCGCTGGCAGATAATGTAAATATTTATAATTTGGATTTAGAATTTAAATAAAATTGAAAGAAACAAAGTCTTTCTTCAGAGCATTACCTGAACAGCTGCCTCCTAAGGCATGACTGCTAAATCATAGTTCATGAGTTTGAAATAATATATGGTTAACAGCTTAATTATATTTTATTGATAGTTAAAAAGATCTTGGCTCAGAGCGCAAGAACCCGTACTCTCCGCATAAACCCAGGAGTCTTAAATAAGTCAGTGTAGACCCTGGCTTCAACCCTCGGAGTCGGAGCCTTGCAGTACCTTACGTAGGTGCAAGGTACTTAAATAATCTTTGTTCAGAAACCAAATGGTTTGACTGCACCTATATCTATGTACATATACATAAGACACAGAAACAGTTATAGTACGTCAGTGAGCTTTTAGTACTACATTCGGGTTTCGGGTACCATCCGACGATTCAAGTAACTATCAAACCCATACCATAAGAGTTAGCTAAGTTAGTAAGACAACGAGGCGGACCTGACGGTCTTTTTAAATACTATCTCCCTTATTCATAAACGCTCTATAGGCTTCTGCTTACTTAGTAATCGTTTGTCCTTATCTGTCACTTACCTTTCACAGATAAGGACAAACGATTTTTAAGTTAGCAGAAGCCTAAAGAGCGTTTATGAATAAGGGGGTATCGCACTATAAGAGTCGGACTCGCAAAAAAGGTTTCGTACCTCTGCTTTCTTACTACGCACGGCTACGCGGCAGTGTGTCGAGCGTTTTCTTAGTTCATTGCGCGGTCGAGACCCACAACGGATAGAGGTTACCACAGAACAAGCAATGTACAGGGAAAACGAAGGCGCATAATCGTGACCGGCCGAAAGACTCGTTTCTTATATTTGTAAGCTTATCTTCGCCTATATTCTTATATTAGTATTTAAGTTGACTTGGAATCGGTTATTCGCGCCAAAACATCCCCAGTTTTATGGTTGGTGGGGATAAACTGGTCCACGAGTAACTGACGCCAGTACCGCACGGTCATTCCTATTCTAAGCCTCGGGTTGAATACATTTGTAGACGGTAATACTGTTCATTTTGTAAAACCAACTTTGTGGAAATATACTTTCAATTTAAAGATCAAAGGCTGTTTAATTTGCAACAATCGAGTAAAATACTGAGAAAGTGTTCATATTGGGGTCGCCGCAGGTTAGACATTGTAATTTTTTTAATAAAGAAAGTCCGAGAAAAATGTTTTATTTTTCTTTTTTTTAATGGAGTTACCTAGTAGGTAATGAGTTTAATATACAAAAATTACGTCTCTATTTCTTACTATGAAACAGATAGAAACGACTATGATGTATGATAACCGACACTTAAATATAAGGGTCTAACTGAGAGTGGTAAAACAGGCCGTTAACTTAGATAGGATATCTTTAGTGCCCACAAACCAAACCAATCTGAATTTGGTAGGTGTACTCATTAAACTTAATGTCAGTCTCTGAAAAAAGTTCGTTACAATTTTAAATTCAGAAAGAACCGATCAGCACGTAAACAAACGGTGACCTTGACACGTTATGACGTCATCATTGGCCAGTGCATTAACCCGGCCGAATCAATAACTGATTACTTTTTTATTTCGTTTAACGTTTAAAAATAACGCGCTTTTTCCCGCGCCGTAATTGGGTGAAGGTTGAGCGGCAATTGCGCGTGACGTCGCTGGGTTGATTTCATATTTTAAATTTCGAATGATTCGAACGGGATGCGGGGGAAAAAAGATGAGAGTCACCTTGTTCTTGCCAGCCAGTGTTGTCTAACAGTCTTTTAATAACCCATGAACTGGCCTGAAATAGTTAAATCTTTTTTTTTATTCAAGTTCAAAAACTGCACTTAAATTTTTCCACACACTAGCGATTTGACAGATGCCAACCGGGACCAAATTGCATTGCTGTCAATTTGACAGCTTAGATAAAAATGAAAACGTGTTTACATATTTAGGTATCAATTTCGGGATCGCACGTATTAAAATCGTATAAAATATAATAGTGCAATCTGTACCACTTTAATACATAGGTAGGTAGGAGACCGAGTGGCGCCCCCACTTTGACAGAAACAGCTGTGTTTTGTTTACATTTGTGTCCACGATGTTTACCTCGCCGTCAAAACTACTAAAGTACATACCTATCTAGGTAAGGTACCTATTTATTTTATTTTTAGTTTATTTTTTTAATGCTGTTACTTTTATAATGTCAATTTACAAAACTTACCCTAATGAAATCCAAGTAAATTCTTCGTTCCTATAACTATTTGCACCAAAGATTACATTAAACTTAAAAGCACCTAGATCAGACTTGACGTTTCACTTTCCACTTAAATATTGCACTCACCAAAACGCACTTAATAAAAGCACTGGCTGAGTTTAAAAAAAATAATTAAAAAAAGCCACAGCGGTAAAAGAACTGGTTGGTTACAAAAAAATAATACGTGAATTAAAATAATTCCAAATTTGAATTTGGCGGGCCGGCTGCGAACTCCGCTCGCGCGGGCGGCCGAGTAGGAACTCGCCGTCTTGAGGGTGAAAAGACGTTACGTTCCCTGCGATCCCCTTCGGTGCGTTTCAATGGTGATTGCGGTTTGGTGCTTTTAAGTGGCCGGGATGTATTAAATTTAATTTTAAAATAGTTCGCAATAAATTTCATTTCGACCTTTCGTGATAACATACGCCAACAATGTTAAGTTACCCCCTTATTCATAAACGCTCTATAAGCTTCTTCTAACTTAGCAATCGTTTGTCCTTATCTGTGAAACATAAATGTCAAAGTGACAGATAATGACGATTGCTAAGTTAGCCTATAGAAAGTTTATGAATAAGGGGGTTATAATTATAATATATAACGCTGTGTGGATATAGTTAGGTGCGCAAACGGATAACTTACGTATAAAAGTCGAATAATGCTCGACATGTTTCGGACTAATTAGTAGTTCTTCCTCATGGAGCGCTCGCCCCGGCAGCGTGTGGATTTAGTGCTTAAATATAGAAATTGAAAGTTTACTGTTTATACCTTCCTTCAGTTTCAGAACTCTTATGACTTCATTACCATAATAACAATGACGTCGATAACTTCTCCGATAGATTTGAAAAAATCTCTAGGTGTTAAAGTAAGCCTATTTTTAAACTTGTATTTTAAACCTACATACTCTAAAGTTACACATTAATAATCAACCATTTTAGAATAAAATAATTTCAACGAAAGGCGACGGTCACAATATCACATGCGATAAATTCAACCAGTTAGCTTGAAGCAATATTTCGTCATTCAAAAAGGGCTTTTAAGTCGTTTACACTAAAGTGTATCCCCAAGGCCAGGTAGGCCACAAAAAAGTTGTATAGAGGGGTAAGCTTCCTTAGCGATCACTACTGTTGTTCCTAATCATTGTGTACACATAAAAGACGACAATGGGACACAGGGACGAATTTAGACTTTTATTTTTATTTTTTTCAAACATCACGTTTCCATCCCTTACGGGGTAGACAGAGCCTGAGGTAAGACCTAGGGGCCACGTTTAGTAAGATCGTGGGCGTCTACAGATGAAAAGATGATGAGATAAGATGATGCTTTTACCATCCGCGCGAGAAGAGAAGCAACTCGTATATTTTTTTTTCTTTTCTCCCAGACCAACATTGAAGTACAAGTAGGTATACAAGGTTTATTACAATTAAGAGTTACTTGTGGTCAATAAAGCTTGAGCTACTGAACTGAGAACTAAGGTACCTGCGTCAAATTTGTAATTTGTGTAAATTTAACAATGTTAAAGTTTTTTTAACGTTAATGGACTTAAATTTCTAAACGATTCAATATCATAATTACAAAAACGGATAACTCACGTATAAAAGTCGAGAAATGCTCACTTATCACCCCTATTCGGACATTTAATTGTTAATTTTTTTTTATAATAAGCGATATTAAATCCCGTGGGAATTTTGAAAATCCCTCCTTAGTGCTGCACCTCTATGACACTGAAGCAATATTTATATACGTTTTGACTCCAGGCAGCTGCGATTTTCAACATGTTAATCGCTATCCCGCGGGAACTATACAATTTTCCGGGATAAAAAGTAGCGTATAACCTGGCCGGTGATTTTCTCAACAGATTAGTAAAGTTTTCAACAAAATCCGTCCAGCCGTTTTTACGTGATGCACGCACAAATATACAGACAAACAGATAAACAGACAATTTTTTTATCGATTCTAAGTATCCCCAGCCAATTTTTATTTAAATATCTTCTATGTACAGACTTTCGACCCTCTTCAGCTTTGTTATAATATTATGTATAGATAGAAGATAAATAAATAAATTTGTCGGCGCGCAGTCCGGCCCTGCGCTCGGAAGTATTGCACGGTGACTTATTTTAACGGTCATTCTGCCACGCGCCCGCCCTGTTTGCCAACCGCGGCCCGCTAAGCTATTTTTTGACTATGATTAGTTTTTTATGAGACAGCAATATAAGAAAATAATAAAATTGTAATCACATTATTAAAAAATGTGACAAAGTACCAGTATTGCATGTTATAATTATAATATTTTTTGTGGGATAAAATATTTTTACGATACAACGGGCCTACGGGAAAAAAATGCTTTGTTTTTTATGTCATAACATAATCTAGTTTGCTACAATAAACTGATGTTTCTCTACAACCATTCAAAAGTAACTTTCCTGTCGTGATATTTGGTTATCTATTACCTAAGATCTTTTCATTCTTAACTGTCCTATTTGGTAAACAAAATGCTAACCTCAACACGTCTCATCTCATTTTTGTTATTTTCTAACTATTTCATCGTAAATAAATGAACTGGGGATAAAATATCACCAAAACTATGTACTTAAAATATTGCCTCAGGTTTATTTGATAACATAAACACCTTATTCTTTACAAAAATTTGCACATTGAGGTTAGAATTTTGTTTACCAAATAGGACAGTTAAGAATGAAAAGACCTTAAGTATAAACACTTTTGTCACTGAACTTAAAAAAAAAATAGCAAAAAGTAAAGCGACCCGCTCCTTCTTAGCCCCTGCATTTTATACGTTGAACGTTATGCGTCTTCGAAATTCAAAAACACTCGCTCGAGCAAGACGGAGGCCAACGTTTTTTTTTAATTTAATTAGACATTGGATAACAAATTCAATGGCAGATTTTATTCTTACATTTTAAAGTAGAGACTGGAATTCACCAATACACTACATTTTGATATTTTTCCTGTAACTTTACTCTGTTTTATATACAGTCAAGGGCATAAATGTATTATGTACGTTACTTACTAAGACGCCAAAAACATCCATACACCTTTATATATGCCACTTGATATATTTGACATGATAAAAGTTTCGATGTTTATGCCCTCAACTCTACAATTAAGGATTATTATACCTATTGTAAAAATGCTTACATACTTACAGTATTTATATAAAAATAACTGTACATTACTTTTATAATCATTTATATCCTGCTTATTAAGTAATTGGGTTTTTAAGTCACTTTTTTAAAAAGGGTTCTGGTGTTGTCCCCGTACTTCCTTACACACTTTCAAGACATCCTGTCAAATCCTCACTGTAACGGCTCGTGCTCATCATCCATACCAAATCCTACCCTACCATCTTACCTTAAGGTGCAAATCCAAACGCAGAACCAATCGTCTCTTACGTCGTTTTGCAACAATCTTAAACAAGTGAGCATCGCTCGCGAAGATTTTGAGCTGAATAAATTGCTGTTTACTCGCTTGGAGTTAAGGTTGAAATTGTAATGGCGGGCGTTTTTGTAAGCACGCTTACGAAATCGTCTGTTTCCGTTCGCGTGCCTAGCAGTCCTAGCACGCGTCTGCGTACGCCATGTACGCTGTGTCATGCTTGGATTGTTAACGTCAAAAAGGTTAATAAGAGGCACCAACGTAATATAAGTCTTATTCTAAGAATAAATCGTTAATTACTCGAGTTTTAGCCCATTTTACGTTTCACCAATTTTTAACCTAAGAATAAAAAAGACAACTTTTTTTAAATATATTAAACTAACATCCGCGTAGAATTAGACTTAAGAATGTATTATACATACATATAAACCTTCCTCTTGAATCACTCTATAAAAAAGCCACATCAAAATCCATTGCGTAGTTTTAAAGATAAGCATACATAGGGACGGACAGACTGCGGAAAGTGACTTTGTTTTATACTATGTACTTACCTACTTGTAGTGATGGTGATGATGTTTTGAAATGTCACGTCGTCAAGTTGGCATCACATTTGGGTGCGCAACCTATTCATTCCTTTCATTCATTCAACGTCACAGAGTATACGCGAGAGTAAAATATACATGGTCAAATGAAATTGACAACATTTCATTTTTATAACACCTGAAAATGTATATATAATTCGAAAGCATTTGTCCTCCTGATCACTGCAACATGTTTATATAATTTTAATATCGCTTATTATAAAAAATAAAAATTAATTAAAAATATGTCCTAATTTTACCAAAACTACCACAGGATAGGTGAAACGCCTTTGCTTTTTTCACGAGAAAAAATAAGCGAGCATAATTTTGTATTTTTGACAACTTCAAAGTACAAGGGGGGCAACTCTGAAATTCTATTTTCGAAGTTTGTTGCATACCTTCACTCTCACTCTCAAGTTAATGATTATTTGTATGAGCAGAACAGCACGAAGCGAACCTCGAAAATCGAATATTGGAGAATAGGGCCTGACATTGACAATTTGAAATTGACGTCAGTTTTTTTTCTATAGAGAAAAGACAAAGGGATAAGTGTGTATTCTGTGATAGTTTCGGACTTACGCCCTTTTAGAATAAGCACAAATTAATAAATTAATTATAAATTAAATACAAGCCCTAACGAAAAAATTAAACTGTCAGCATGTTCATCTTTTCAAACCCAATACAGAGAACCATTAATATTATAGGCTCAGAAATATGAAATGTTGTCAATTGAAGTTAAATCGAAAACACGAAAATCGATTTTCGAAGTTCATTTCGTGCCGTTTCACTGACACTAATTGTCAATTACTTGAGAGTGAGAGAGACAGTGCAATACGAACTTCGAGAATCGAATTTTGGAGTAGCTTTAAGTTCAGCTATTCAATTTGTCCATTTCATCCCGAGGCCATTAGCGTCTAAGTTAGAGTACAAACTCTAACTTACAAACTACAAAACTTAACTTACAAAAGTTAGTTCTAAATCGACTTACAATGGTTGCTATGTTCGGACTCCATGCTGTCAAGATTAGCAGAAGTTTACGACAAATTGGAACTAAGTTAAATTCAGTAGTAATTAATGTCTTTGCCCGCGAAATGAAACCCCATAAGCCACCTAAATAGGGATCTCATCATCTACTAAAAAACTTTTCACAAATGCATCATTTTACAAACTCTTCATTGAACAACTCTTTAATATCTGATGAACCGTAAACTTTTTTAAAAATCGAAAAATCTTTAGGCGTGGCTCCCATTAGGTTAGGTTAGGTTTGTTTTATATATTTTCCAATTTTTGTAGAAAATAAAAGTTTGTCAAATGATGAGTTTGTGAAATGATGCATTTGTCAAAAGTTGTTTAGCAAATGATGGTAAACCACCTAAATAACCAAGTAGGTATTACGATGTAAACTGTTTCGTAATGGAAATTAAACAAATTGCCATCATCACCAAATGTCAGACAGACGTTTAGAAAATTACTCATTTACGGTTTTTGTCGAACGGCTTAAACTATGAAGACGTCAATACCGAAACTACAATAAATAATGCATTCGTCCTAAACCTTTTGCCATCGGTATAAAGACCAAATTGGAACACACCGTGGGAAAGTGGTTCTTTCTTAAACACCTGTGTTAACATACTAATGAAGACATTTTATCAAACAGATGTTGCCTTGTAATGTCACGATTATTTGTTTTTTTTTTATTGGTTCAGTTTTGTGTCCCATTTCTGTTTAATGTCAAAGTCAAATCGATTTATTGACGAAGGAGTTCAGGGGTTTACCATGTGATTCAATCCGGACTCAGCTCAGGTTTTAGCTGTCATTTTTAGTATGGATCTGACAGCGAGCGAACCTAAACTGAATCAGAATTGAATCTCACTAAGACGTCATGGTAAGATGGCCTTTCAAAATTAAATTTTCGAATTTTATCCATTCTTTTGCCGGCGAAGTCAATAACGACATTAACGACGCATATTTTTAATATTTAAACTTGTCTATCATTTCACATTTATGTTTTCGATGGGATCACCCACCATAGTATCGCATCTTACCACTTTTCACCTCTTTAAAGGATGACTAGCTGTTGCCTGCGACTTCGTCTGCAAAGAATTCGTTTATCGCTATCCCACAGGAATTTTCCGGGATAAAGAGTAGCCTATGTGCTATTCCAGACTGTTCTCTATCTATGTGCCGAATTTCATCCAGATTAGTTGGGCTGTTCTGGCGTGATTGAGTAACAAACAAACATCCATCCATCCATCCATCCATCTATTCATCCATCAATACTTTTTTTTTACGTAGGTACTTAATTAAAACTAAGTAAGTATTCTTAGCTCCCATGTTGGGACTGAAACTATCTCTATACAAAATTCCAATAAAATCGGTTGAGCGGTTAAAGCGTGAAGAGGTAACAGACACACAGACAGACTCACTTTTGCAGTTGTAATAATTAGTACGTATGGATAGTATAGTCACTATAAAATCTACTTTTTTACCAAATATTTGCCTCTCTTACCCAAGGGTTTGCTCAAGGCGTCGTAAATCTCGCCGCTCTTAATTAGGGCTCCGCAGACAAAGGGTCCGTTTACGAGGGAAGAACCCGTAACGATGTGTGCTGACCTCTCTAAACAATCGATCTAATAACACCTGTTTGGAGACGTTTCTTGTTAATTACTGGCTGTTTGAAAAAAGCTTTTAAAAAGAAAAAAGAAGGAACTGTCACATTGCGAGTTGGACTAGTGTAGCAAACTAATATACCGACTAAAGTCGTCGCAAAATAAAAGGCCCGTTTTGACATTTGTCTTCCCGACGTAACTCACGATAAATCGATTCAAGTTTGCATGAGTATTTGATCGATTTAAATATGTATTGTAAAGTGGCATTGGATTAAGTTCTGATAAGAAAATGAATCTTTAGTCAATCATCATTTCATTTAATTTTTTCATTTTTCATTTCATTTCATTTTCTTCAGTTGATGAAGATGAGCCATTCTATTGAAATCAGTGTTGCCATTGTTTACGGCTTTGAGCTCCAAGGTCATAATTTTGAGTAAAGATCACTACACAGCTGGTAAAATTCAGTAATTAATTGGTCTAAATAAAATAAATAAAACCGGCCAAGTGCGAGTCGGCCTTAAAAAAATTATCTAGATCGATTTATTTTTTCCTTAACCGATTATTAATTGTCTGTGGACAATGTGAAAAAATCGTTAAGCACAGCACTTAGCTGAGTGAGCGATACCCATCAATGAAAAATACAATTACCTTCAGAACATTCGATCGGTAAAAAATTGAGAACTTCATGGGCGTGAACTGTCAAAACGGACCTTTTAAATTGTGACGACTTTAGTGCACCAAAAAATAACTCCTAGGTGGAAGTTGCATCAAGAAAATCGCGTCAAAAGTTAACAAACGAACACAAGTTTTTTTATATTTATTTTCTAACGTCCAAAATCAACATTGCCAGTGTTCGAAATTCAAATACTAATGATCGAATTTATGTGTCCAATTTACGCCGCCATGTTTGAAAACGGTTGAATGTATTGAACTGCTAAACGAAAACGCGATTCATTATTCAAAATGACAATAGGAATTGGCGAATAGGCATAGTTTTTTTTTCCAAATATTTATAACTGGCCAGTTTTTTTAGGGTACCCTGGGATTGTCGTATGTGTATTCCTTTTATGATTTTTTAATAAGTTTCTCACATCGGTTTTCTCGTCTAATTTCGGCTTTATAGAGCGTTGTCTCGCCAACATGAACATAATGTATGAAGCCAATTGTCTCTTTCGAAAGGCGCAATTACAATGTTTATGCCCGGGTAATGTATGTTATGGATGTTATATGTATGTATTTAAGTATTTTGTATGTTGTCTGGCACCCATAGGAAAAGCTTTGCTTAGTTCGGGACTGGGTCAATTGATATAAATTGTCTCATGAAGGCAAACGAGCAAGTGCGTCATCTGCATGCTTATTACGTAACTCGCTCGCAATCGCTATCGTGTTCATTGTGACAGTTCTTGTATGAATGTGACAGCTAGCTGATTCCGATGCCAATTGTCAGCCCATACATGAACTGTCAAAATGAACACGATGGCGATCGCGAGCGAGTTACGTAATAAGCCTGCTGATGGTAAATGAGCACCAACACCCATTGACACCCGCAATACTAGGATTGCCGACGCGTTGCCAGCCTAGAAGGCTAATAAATAGAACAGGTATAGTATCTCACGTGCCAGTTACTTCACTGACTGTCCTACTCTCCGCGCCGGAACATAGCAGCGCGAGCACTGCTGCTTGGCAGTGAGACAGTGGAAGCGATCTGAATGGACCGTGCACGAGGTCCTGCCACCCGTCATTTATGTTATTACTAGCTGTTGCCCGCGACTTCGTCTGCAAAGAATTCGTTTATCGCTATCCCGCGGGAACTACGCAATTTTCCGGGATAAAAAGTAGCTTATGTGTTATTCCAAATCATAAACTATGTCTGTTCCAAATTTTATCCAGATCCGTTAAGCCGTACTGGCGTGAAAGAGTAACAAACATCCATACATCCATACATCCATACTTACAAACTTTCGCCTTTATAATAGTAAGTAGGATTGAAGTGGAAACTTCTTTAGTGGCGTTGATTTTTGGGATGGGTAGAAAATGTTAAACTCGCGTCAGGCGTAAGACGGAGGGAGAGTTTAAGTACCAGGATATCAGATCCTCTAAGAGCTTATTTTGAAATACGAATGAAGCTAGTCGCGTTCGATTTTTGAAGTGTACGTTGATTTCGTCGCTGTAACGTATGTACGTTTGGCCTAGTGGTATAAGGTGTGGAATAACAGTGTGTTCTCTCAGATGACCGCAGTTCAAATCTCGTGTATTTTTTTCTTTTTCTTTTTTTTTTTCTTTTTGCGCGAGTGTGCGTGTGTCTAGTTTTCGCTTTTGCCAGCACTCCCGGAGTGCTACCTGGTGTTTTTTTTATTATTATGAGCCTATAGTGTCCCAGTGCTGAGCAAAGGCCTCCCCCCAACGCTTTCACTGCTCCCGTTCTGCTGCGGTAAGTATCCAGTCGTTCAAGAAGGCGTCTAACTCGTCCCGCCATCGCCGTCTAGGTCTACCGGGCCGCCGGTTTGAGTTAGTGGGACTCCACTTGGTGGTTGTCTTGGCCCTTAACTCGTCCAGCATACGGCAAACATGACCCGCCCAGTCCCAATTCAGCTTTGCCGCCTTTTGACCAACGCAACTACTGCCACTATCCTGCCCGGCAGGAGCGCCGGTTGATCGTGCCTAAACTGCGGAGTGTACACCCTCTGTCTGTGACTTGAGCCATGGAGCGCAAGTCAGTTATTTTATTTATTAAAAAGAACCCTCCAGTTGTTTCATCGTTGTCGCCTAATGATGTCTAAAGTGTAAAGAGTTTTGAGTATTGACAAATTGACAGGCCTGGCAGTTGGTGAAATCGTTTCTCGACAAAAACTTTTTAGGGCTACAAAAACTATCAATTACGTTTCTATCCAGTTTTTTGGTAGCCCTGTTTTTGTATGTAACACTTCTTGGGATTGACCGTTTTTTAATTAAAGAAATATCGTTGGGCTTATGCAGTACCTACCTATCAATCAAGCTCTTGATTTTTAAAAACTCATCACTTGAAAATTGCAATGGTACCTAGTGTGAATATGAGAAAATGAAAAAAGAAAGACAAAACTATTCCCAATTTTATTTATGTAGTTATAAGTGCCGACACGTAAGTCTAGGGATGACCTTGTATACGCAGAAGTATAAAATACGGTATCCGTGGGTGCGCAGATCCCCTCCACGTTACTTGTCATCGCTAGACTTACGTGCCGGCACGTATACGCATTTTTACCACTTTGAATGGTGCTTTTATTAGGTTATGTCTACACCGTGGAATATTCTGGAATATTTTTATAACCTTCTATAAAAATTGTACAATATTGTAACTTATTTTCTTAAGACGTTCCCCTTTCTGTCACGCTTATGACCATACAAATTGTTGTCCAGACTTCACAGGTGACTTACCAAAGACCGTTGCATACCGCACGCGCCATAAACCACTCTAACAAGACCCGTCCACAGCGTACAATTGCTACTAGCCCTCTTACCAAAATAGCTCAATGTAAAATGGTTCGACCAGTATATGCAGACATGTTTGCTTGGAACATTTGTTAGTGACGCTCGTAGAAGGGTGAGGTCTGTCTTTAATGGTCGATGTAGATAAGGCGGCCAGGTGCACTATTCCGTAGGAAACAGATGGCGGGCGTCTTAAAGACGTTAAAAAAGGGAGTGATAAAATGATAGCAAGAGAGAGAGAGAGAGAGAGAGAGAGAGAAACATTTATTTCGACACATTCGATACACAAATGCCAGCATCGGCTATGGTCGAATACTAATCTCCTTTTGGCCTGTCCCCTTATCTTCCAAATCCTTCACGGTTGACTCTGTTAGGCTGTGGAATCGGTTACCGACCTCCATCAGGCAGTCTGCCTCCGTGGCGTCGTTCAAGGAGGGCTCGAGGAAGATGTGGCTCACACCATCTCCTTAAATATTGTATATGTGTACTCTTATTCTATGTAGTTTGTATGTACGAATGTATGAACTTAATGAAATGTAGTAGTTTATTTTATGAATTATTTGTTGTACACACATCAAAAAAGCCTTGGAATAATCATTATCCCTAGGCAAATTTGATCTGTTGACTCCGTAGTAATATTCCTATATAGTACGGGTCCTTAACTTAATATACGGTCCCATCCTGAAGAAAGCATGAAACTTGGCATGAATGTAGCTGTCATATGTGCTTCAATGTCGATATGGATTTTTCGTAATTCCAGGCGCTACAGCGTCGTCAAGTTTTTGACCATAACTTCGTCATTTTATATCCGAATTTCAAACTTTGAATTTTAATGTAAAGTTTAATAATTTATTTTTACTATCGTAGTACATTATTTTAGTCTGGAGTCTTTAGTTTTGGTGCAAGAAATAAAAGTCCGTAATATTTTTCCAAGATTATTATATTTCTATTAATAGGTCTTAAACGTAAACATTAATGAAATTACGGTTCAGAGCACAAATATTTATTTAACTAGCTTTCATTTATCAAATTGTATTCGTGCGTAGCATAAGTTCGGAGTAATTTAAAATTTTTCAAAACCCAGCGGCGGCCAATTTGATGACGTCACAACTGGTGACCTTGACACCTCAGAAACTGTCTCCTGGCAGTTTTGGATCTAGATGATATGCCTAGTAACATATAAAAATTTGGTGCGCATACAAGGTCAGATTAGACTTACGTGCCGGCACTTATTAAAAGTATGCTTTTTAATAAAACTTTTAAGTAACATGTACATACTTTGTAAACTATAAGTTCTATCAACATACGTCCAAAGACAATATTGTAGCTAATTTAATAAGGAACATATAGATCTTTGACAGTTTTGAGATAGCTGTACTTACCCGTTTTCATAAAAAAATAATAAAAACAAAAACAAGGACACATTAAACCATATTGCGGTTAGAAGTAGGTAAATGTGCAATGCATACTTAAATAAAAACACGATTTGGCACATAAATTGGGGAAATAAATATTTTTTCGACGTGCTTCCATACCGACATTAAAGCACATAAAATATATGACAGCTACATTCATACCAAGTTTCATGCTTTCTTCAGGATGGGACCATAAAACTGATTTTTGTTAGGACAGGGAGTCGTACTAATATTGAAATTTTCAAAATTGTCTGGGAATAAAAAATATCATACCTAGACATTTTTGATGAGTGTATTTTGAGATGTACGCTTTATTGTGGTTTTCACAATACCTATGGATATTTTAAACTCACTCTTTGTCGGTCCCTCGTTTAATGCTCCTCTCATCTCCTCAAAGGTTAACTGGTAGAGAACCTCATGATACCCCACGATATCCTTATAGGGCCAAGTTCGCCTTTGCGCGTATATTTAATGTAATTTTTTTGTGATTTGTGTATGTTTCTTTATATTTACATTAAAGCATTTATTTACTTTGTTACTTATACTTACTTACAAATGTAGGTAGGTATGTACCCTAGATTAAAACATATGCTACTTTCTATCCCGGAAAGTTGCATAGTTCTCGCGGGATAGCGATAAATATGTCAAAGGTCATAGCTGCGTAAATAGCTAATTGCAGTATGTACTATCAACAGTTCTTAAGTATAATTATACGCGAACGAAGTCGCGGGCAGAAGCTAGTTTTACAATAAATCTCTTAGTGACTTCCTTTGATAGCCATAATGACGGATTACTGAGACAAGGTTGTACTGCGGGTCGGGTTAAGGCGGTTTGTACGTGCTATTGATCTAGACCCTTTGTGATGAAGCAATTTATTAACATAACATACGGGTTACTATGCCTTTCTTTGCTTAATACGCTCTAAGATTGAAGAAACAAAGCTTCTTGATTAAAGTTAAGATCGGATCAAAGATAACTCTAACGTCTTAAGGCTCCGGCACACGGAATTTAACCGTTAATTTGACATTATTTAAAAAATTCATGGTTCAAGCTCAGTCCAAAAATGCTAATAAAAATACAGTAAGATAATACTAATAAGAGCTCATTGGCAAATTAAGGGTGTGCCTCTAATGTAAGTTAACACAAATCCTATCCTACTAATATTATAAATGCGAAAGTTTGTGACGTTATGTGACGATGTGAGTGATTGATGTATGTTTGTACCTTCTTCACGCTGAAACGACTGTATGGATTTCGATCAAATTTTGAACGGAGATAGCTGGTACCCTAGATTAAAACATAGGCTACTTTTTATTCCGGAAAATTGCATAATTCCCGCGGGATAGCGACAGACATGTTAATTGCTACTTCTACGCGGACGAAGTCGCGGGCAGAAGCTAGTAAAGTAATTTATAAATTTAAAATTTAAAAAACCCCCTCGCATTAATCGAGTTAATCATACCTACGCAAATAAAAAAAACGCCTAACTATGTACTTACTTTTACTTGCATTTGGAAAAGATCAAATAGTCTTCCTTAGGTTTTGAAACGAAACAATATAAACACAACACAACATTGGTCAAATCGTGTAAAAAATGTCTCTGTGTCACCGGCTGTATCTCATAAATCGTAATATCTAGGCAGTTGAAATTTTCACAGATGATGTATTTTTGTTGCCGCTATAACAACAAATATTAAAAACAAATATATTTTTTGTCTGTTTATGTAAGTAACCAATATAAAATGATCTCACACTGCCTACATTCTGTTTAAGAGCAGGGCTCTGCTAACAATGGATTGTATATTCACTTGCCGAATTTGTACGGAACCCAAGCGCGAGTCCGACTCGCACTTGGCCGGTTTTATATTTATTTTATTTAAATTGACTTATTTTTCTTTTCGTTCGTTCGCTTTTTAACGTGCCTAATGTTAAATCTTTTAATAGAGTACTCTCAGTGTGTGACGCCCTTAAGTATCTTAAACAGGGCAAGGGCTGTTACCTAATTCTTGTTTAAGATTTGCATAATGAATTTCTTAACCCTTCAGATTTAGACGCTTAAAGGTAAGAACAATGGCACCTGAGAGTGGAAGCTGGTAGCTCGTTAATTTTACTTTGCATTTGCAAGCAACATTTTTAGTAAATTTAACTCTGTTAACTATTTTTAGGGTTCCGTACCCAAAGGGCAAAAATGGGACCCTATTACTAAGACTTCGCTGTCTGTTCGTCCGTCCATCCGTCACCAGGCTGTACCTCAAGAACCGTAATAGCTAGACAGTTGAAATTTTCACAGATTGTGTACATATTTATTTTCTGTTGCCGCTATAACAAACAAATACTAAAAACAAAATAATAATAATAATTAAGGGGGCTCCCACACAAAAAACGTGATATTTTAGCCCTTTTTCATGGCTACACTCGCCGAGCTAGATCTCAAGAACCGTAATAGCTAGACAGTTGAAATTTGCACAGATTATGTATTTTTATTGTGGCTACAACAACAAATACTAAAATCAAAATAATAATAATAATTAAGAGGGGCTCCCATACAACAGAGTAATGGTTGGCGTTTTTTGCTGTAGGTATCTCATGAACCGTAATAGCAAGGAGGTTAAAGCTTTTTCTGGTACGGAACCCTTCGTGCGCGAGTCCGACTCACACTTGGCCGGTTTTCCTATGTTTAACTTTACCTATGTTTTGACCTAAGCTTTGCTATTAACATGTTTTTGTTATGTTTTACAATTTCTGATAATATCAAGTGATGCAACTAAAGCATATTTTTCCAATAAGAATATTCTTTTTTGCATTTGCACTAATTGGAAATCAAAGATTGAAATCAGCGCCATCTGTTAAAAATAAATGAAACTAAGGCCGTGACATGTGCACGTAGTACCATCAAAAGTCATGGCGCCACTGTCTTTGCAAAAGTGTAGTGAACCAGAACACTTAGAGGCGAGTTTTGAAATAACTTTCGGAAATGGCGGATATTTACGTGGATATAGATGTTAGAGGAGTTTTTATTAATTACAATTATTTCTCAAGTAGACTTCTTTATACTAATATATATGTGTCTGTTGTCATTGTCAGTCCGTATGTCTTGTAAGTTTTATAACATAACTTTTAAACCTATGTACCTATGACTAAAAAAAATTATAAAAAAAAATGTGAATTATACCGTACGGTATCATCCGCCATTTTTTAGTATTTATTTGAAACTAGTACTATTTATTTGAAGTGAGATTAAAATAGTTACTGCAAAAGTTGCAAGGAGGTTACATTTTTTACAGATGTTTTATTCTTTTTGCCACAATAATAACAAATACTAAAACTTAAATAAAAATAATATTTAAGGGGGCTTCCATACAATGAAAGTATTTTTTTACCGTTTTTTGCTCGATATTAATAATGGCTATTTTATATTATTTATATTTTTTGGTATCGAACCATGGAGTCCGACTGGCACTTGGCCGGTTTTTGATGTTTTTGTTAGGTACACACTTGATTTTTACTGTTCCGTACACAAAGAGTAAAAATGGGACCCTATTACTAAGACTTCGCTGTCCGTCCGTCCGTCTGTCACCAGGCTGTATCTCAAGAACAATAGTTGTATATTTACTTTAAAAATAAATAGTTAAAATATTTTTTTTGGTACGGAACTCTTCGTGCGCGAGTCAGACTCGCACTTGGCCGGTTTTTTACATATTTTTTGATTGCAATAATCAAAAATAACAAGGGGATGGGATTTTGTTTTAAGTTAAACAAGTAGCAAATAGCACGAGACGTTTTAAGTTTTTGTAAAATATGCTTGTAACTTACGGATAGAGATACGATCACACGTACAGACAGATAGATAAACAAAGTAACTGTATGAAACTATAAGGCTTTCTCTTTTGATATTTTTCTCTAAACAAGATACCCACAAAAATTTAGTAATTTTTTAATAAACAAAATTAAAAAAAAAAATTACATCGTATTTATTTACTAGTGAACAAATAATAAAGACGATTTGTCTGACGATTTTTAATTTCTAAACGACACTGAAAATTAGAACACAGAAAAATCCGAAAAGTAAAGCTATGGCTGGGAATCGAACCCGGGTCCTCGTCATTCCGTGACGCGTGCTATACCCCTACACCACCCATAGCAGGTAAAAGTAAAGCTATGGCCGGGAATCGAACCCCCGACGACTTTTGTTTGACCTTACCAAGTGTTCGTTACAAAACGTTGTTAACCCTTAAACGGGCAAAGTGTGTTTTGCTTGTTGTTTTTTTACAAAATGATGATTATACTTTGGTATTTGGGATGGAAAAGAAATATGATTTTGAAATTTTCAGTTATGTATATATTTTATATGGTTTTCAGTATGTCACTTATAAGTGACATTGCCTATTTATGTGTCTACCCAGAACTGTCACACAGAACGGACATTGCCCCCTTAACGTAATAAAATATTCTTAGGACAACAAACAATCACAACATATTTATGAACATAAACTTCCTTATTTTATAAATGATTACAAAAGTATTGTCATCTTTACCCACTATCGGGTTTCCGCCGCGCGCCGGCATACTTGTACGGCATTGGGGGGTACAACGAAGCCATGGTGTCGGCGCAAGTAGCGTCCCACACCAGCGCACGTCCGTAGGTACCTTCGCGGAATCAATGACATCTCATCCGGGTGCATGCCATCGTTCCGTGAGATCTGGGGCTCCAGAGCAGCAGGAACGTTGGCACTGACGAGCGCCTTTCTGAGGATGTCATTCAGGGCAGCATGACGGGACAGGAGGCCGGCACCCGAGGAGCAAGCGAGTCCGTGGTGGCCGAGGCGATCTACAAGAGGCACAATTGTGGTCCACGCAAACCTCAGCATCAAGTCTTAGACCGACGGCTATACGGAGGGTAATTGGGTCTAAGCATGTGGGAGCCTGGGTTCGGTGAGGAATAGGCATGAAGCCAGTGGCCTGATTCTGGTTTGGAAACCGCCAAAAGTCTGGCGCGGTCTCTACCTGTCGCGGTGTCAATGAGGAAATGAATGCTGTTTTCTGAAGCTATGGAACCCCAGGCCCGTTGAATTTTAGGTCGAGATAGAAAATTTGGGCAGGCATTTGAGGCTTCAACCAAGCACGCAGTCTCACAGTTTGTAGCCGGTGAGGCGTTAAGGATTTTGTCAGAGGTGGTCAGAGGTCAGAGGTGAGGATTGATGCTAAAAACGCCGGTATAGAAATAGGTAGGTACTTGAAATTTTGGCGTGTTCCCAAACCACCACATCTTATTAGATATAGAAGACTCATGTCTTGAGTCCATGCCTGCTCGCTAAAACGGATATTCAAAATCGATTCAATTTGGGATTTTAAGATTAGATCAATAGGTTTTATCAGATGGGGAATTTCCAAACGGGACAGCAGCGGAGCAGGTAAATAAATTTAGGAACAAGTAGGCAGAACTTCAAAACAAACAAAGCAGAGTGACTGCTAATTTTAGTGAGGCGGTCCGAATAATTTTTAAATTTAGTAATTGATTTTCTCAAAAGTGGAGGAATGGCCTCATCGAAAATGGGTGACTCGAGGAGATGAAGACTGTCTTTATTTAGGATTTTAATGTTCGGGCGATGTTGTTTGTCTAAGGGTGGTACAAGCGTAAGAATTTTACTAGATCTCCACCCTTTTACGGCCATTATACTAAAACAATAACATTAATACGAAGTAAAATGTTGTTTACTAGCACTGGACTTTGTCCATTATAAGTGACAACTAACTTTTAAGGCATCACAGGTAAAGTCCGTTATGAATGACAAACGTTAAAATTACAACTTTTAGGGAATATGGGCAAAGTCCGTTATAAATGACAAACAGTAAAATCACAACTCTAAGGTATAACGGGAAAAGTCCGTTTTAAGTGACACTCTGATTATTTCAAACATCAACAAGAAAATACAAGTATTTTTTGAAAAATAACTACTTTATACTATTATTTAACTGTTATTACTTCTCATTTACTCAAAAAAGTAACGTAAAACATAGTAATAGTTACGAATACAACTATTTGATTTTGAGCCCGACACCGTTTCAGCCGTTGCATTTTAACGACTGCTCGCTTTTTGACAACCGTCGCATGCGCACTGCTTCTTGATACGCAAGAAGGAAAAAGATAGCCTAACTAACGTCACGTGGTACTTAAACTGCGCGAGAGTTCGCTCAAATTTGAATTCTGTGAGTTTCATTGGTGTGTCTTTTGAAACGGACAAAATCTATTTAAGGGTTAATTAAACCAAGACCTTAACTCCACGTATTTAAAACCATTTTACAATGTCTCAATATCATGATTATACCTAATAACTACAAAGCCTCAAGAGAAATGATTAAAAAATCCTATTCGTCAAGCAAGTACCTATAAAGAATTAAAATACCATTAAAACAGTGACACTATCCTACCAGCCTAAAGTTTTGCAAGAAATCCCTCAATAATGGCGCAAAGTCTTTTATATTCAGTTTATATCGATAAATCGTAATGCTAGATGCGGCACATATTTTTTTTATACCCAAAATACTATAAAGAAATAATTTAATGAATAGTTTCTTGTTAAGTCTTAGGGCCTGTCTCACCACTCCTTAACTGTCAGTTATCTATGATTCCGTCTCTATCTATTACTACGAAACAGACAGAGACGTCATCATTCTTTTGGCGGTTTAGTGCTGCCATCTATAGTTCTAATGGTGTGTTTGTCAACGCCTCTCTGAGACTTTGGATCGAAGCTCCGTTAAAACGAATACTTAAACGTAACGTATACTAGATGGCGCTGTTTTCAATCAATAGAAATTATTGGAAAGTTGTCTATTTTGCTGTAGTAGTAGCTCCCGTAGCGCCCTCCATTGGCAGTGAGGGAATACCGGTGAGTTTTTAGGGGGACGAAGAGTCCCACATAACTCCCGTGCCATCCACGGCGCGGGAGTATGCGTGCAGCATTTTCCCGCTGGAAAAAAATACCGGATAGGTACTAGGTAGCACTCCGGGAGTGCCGGCAGAAGTGAAAACAGAACTACACACATACACTCGCGCAAAAAGAAAAAAAACTTTTTCTATAGATTCGAACTGCGGTCACTTGAGGGAATGCACTGATATTGCACACCTTATACCACCAGGCCAAACGCACATACGTTAAAGCGACGAAATTAACGTACACTTCAGAAATCGAACGCGACTCTAGCTTCATTCGTATTTCAAAATAAGCTCTTAGAAGATCCTGATATCGTGGTACTTAAACTCTCCCTCCGTCTTACGCCTGACGCGAGTTTAACATTTTTTACCAATCCCAAAAAGCGCTCAACGCCGCTAAACAAGTTTTTACTCCAAAATTACAAGGGTGTTCAATGAAACTAAACCAAACACATTACTACTTGAAGAAGTCACGTATCTATGTTTTTAATATTCTCATTCTCAAGTTTAGTGAAACTGGCGTTTGTGTACACTTTCCATAATAGAGACATTCGTTTTTACGTAGAACAGAACAAACACAGCACAAAAGAGAACAAACAGCGTTTCAATAGATTGAATTAAAAACAATTGACACAGATGCATCTGGAAAATTGTATTAACTTGTCTTACATAACAATAATCGATTATTCAAAAGTAGTCTCTATTACGTCTTAACTTAAAGTAGTAATAGATAAAAGGTGATCATAATATGCAATTGGAGGTTCCAGAAACTTCAATTGATTAGGTTTTATAAATTACTAGCTTCTGCCTGCGACTTCGTCTGCGTAGAATTATACATAGGTCATTGAATTATACAACAACATCAAAATTCATTGCGTAGTTTTAAAGATATAAGCATACATAGGGACGGACAGACAGCGCAAATCGACTTTGTTTAATACTATGTATATAGTGAGGTTTTGTATAAATTATTACCTACATCTTTAGTTTCTTTTTTATACAAACGTTATTTTTTGTTGACTTTTGACAATCGGATAGCCTAAGTACCTAGTTGGTTAGAGAACGTGACTATGAGAAGCTAGCGGTCCCGGGTTCGATCCCTGGTCGGGGCAGAAATTATTTATGAAAAATAAGAATGTTTTTTCTCGGATTTTGGATGTTTATAATGTACCCATAGTATAATCTATGTTTAGTTTGGGACCCAAGTCAATTAGTGTTAAATGTGGCGAGATTTTTATTTCTTTCAAGCTTTGTGAAATTGTTGGATATTGTCATTTTTATTATATATTTTTTTATTTCTCATAATATTCGTGAAAAGCACTACGTTATGTTTCGGCCGATAGCATTATAATAATAATAATAATAGTTATTTATTCAGGCAAAAAAAAAATGTATGTATGTAAACTCTTTATTGCACATAAAATTAAAAAAAAAAAACAGAAATTAAAAAAATATAGATGAACTCGTACTTTCGTGGTCACAGTCTCAGCCCTCGAACTTACTCGTACATCTATAGCTTGCTTGCTTTCTGTCCTCTACTACAATGTATCTTGTGCAAGGTCCGTCTGAATTGCTACCACCATCTTACTCGCTAATCCTGCCGCCAAGCAGCAGTCAGCGAACACTTTGCTTGCGCCGCTGTGTTCCGGCGAGAAGGGTAAGATATATGGTGAAATTACTGCATCTTACGGCATCTTAGCTCTGTAGGCTGGTGACGCGTCTGCAATCCTCTATAGTTGCGGGTGTCATTGGTGGTTGTGACCTTGTGACCCATCACTTGCTCTTTTTACATAATCCTACTATTTATTATAAATGCGAAAGTTTGTGAGTGAGGACGTGAGTTAGTGTGTATGTTTGTCCTTATTCACGCTGAAACGACTGGACGGATTTAAATCAAATTTATAACGGAGATAGCTGGTACTCTAGATTAAAACATAGGCAGATAAATACTTTTGACTGTTTGACTTTTGGCAACTTTTGGCAAATTTTTATCCTGAAAAATTGCATAGTTCCGCGGGATTGCGATAAACATATCAAAAGTCGTAGTTGCCTAGAGTCGCATCGTAAATAATTATTGCAGATAATACTATCAGCATCAGTTTTTAAGTCTTATTCTTCTCGGACGAAGTCGCGGGCAGAAGCCAGTTGTTGTTTAAAAAATAGAAATAGAAATGATAGAACAAAAACACGACGATTGCCAAGTATTGAAGACAAGAGTCTATAATTAATTAGTGCGTGTTACCAGTGACTTAGTTACTTCCTTGACCTTGACTGCTGGCCTTTTGGAGAGGCTCAGAGTCGCTCAACGAGCTATGGAGAGAGCTATGTGCTCGGAGTTTCTTTTCGCTACAGAATCCGGAATACGGAGATTCGCCGAAGAACTAGAGTCACCGACATAGTTCGAAGAGTTGGTATGTACGTTGAAGCGGCAATCGGCCGGCCACAACGCTCATAGAACAGACAACCGTTGGGGGGGAAAAGATCTCGAGTGGCGACCGCGAACCGGAAGACGCAGCGTTAGCAGGCCTTCCACTAGGTGGACCGACGACATCGTGAAAGTTGCGGGAAACCGGTGGATGCAGGTGGCGAGTTGTCCTTCATTATGGTGTGCTAAGGGGGTTCATTATGGCCACAGAATATATAATAGCACTAACGTACAGAATGGCCACGCTCCGCCCCGCACCGATTCGAGTTACCCCACCCCTCAAGCGCAGGCTGCCGGAAAGCTGCTGGCAGTGCTGGCAACTAGTAGGGTGCGCAACGCGATGTATGTCGGCCACACGTCACAAGTTCGGGAACCTATCCTACCTACTTCATTTTATAAAACACTAGCTGTTGCCAGCGACTTCGTCTGCAAAGAATTCTTTTATCGCTATCCCGCGGGAACTGCACAATTTTCCGGGATAAAAAGTAGCCTATATGCTATTCCAGATTTTTCTCTATCTATGTTCCGAATTTCATCCAGATCCGTTGGGCCGTTCTGGCGTGATTGGGTAACAAACAAACAAACATCCATCCATCCATACTTTCGCATTTATAATATTAGTTCGATTAGAAAATTAATGCTTTCTGAAATTATCGCGATTAATACAAGAAATAACTACAGAATCATTCGCTTAAGTTTGTTGTCGTACATCTATTGTAATTGAAAATAATAATGCTCAAATACACAGACAGACACATTTTAAGTAAGTTTAAATAAATAGGTAACGACTAAGTACATTTATTTGCACACATCTAAGCCATATCTTCATTATAAGTACCTATATTTATGTCATTGGTAGTACTTATAGTACTAAGTTTTTGTGATAGACAGCCCTGTGTATTTTACGCACACATTGACGCGTGTACAGACGACGTCGTGCCTGTGTTCATTTCAGAACGCGGATTTTGTACGTCGTGGCCGCCGTGTGATTATGGCGTGCCTTTGTTCAACAGTGGACAGGCTGATGATGATGATGATGATGTGTGGAACTGATCCGAACTGCTGGAATGTTCTGGAAACACTCTGAGAGACCTTGTATTTGACAATTCAGGATGTTATTCTTGTTGGTAAAAAAACCGTGATAGAATGGCAAATTTGTTCGACCTACGTATTATGCCTCTGTCTGTAGTCTGAAATGAAATAAAATGAAAAAAATGAAATGAATTTTTATTTGCATAAACATAGGTATAGGTAGGGTTTCTGTAGCAAATGGTCGTGTTTAAAATTCGGCAAGCAAATAAGAAATCCGGTGTAAGCAGAGCCCTGCTCCTAAACAAAATGTAAACATTGTCAGGTCATTTTTATATTAGTTATTGCGTAGACAGACAAAAATTTGAATTATTAGACTCATTTCATTACTTGTGCTATAAAAGCTACTCTACTCTCATACCACTTTTCAAATTTCTAGGAAAACTGGAAGTAAATAATCCCTTATACTTTGGGAGCAGCGCATAGTATGGAAACATCTTTTCTAAGGAGTGTAATCTTTTGATCGAGTTGACTAATTTTTTCACAGCTCCAAGGGACTTAAGGCGCTGTCAACCCCGTAAGGGATAAGTGATTGATGTATGCATGTGTGCAAATTTAACTAGTATAGTAAGGGATAGGGAAAAAACTGTGGTAGCCTAGTGGTTTGAGCTGGGAACGTCAAGCAGAGGGCTGTGGATTTGAGACCGGGCTCGCACCTCTGAGTTTTTCGGAATTCATGAGCGAAATTACATTTTCTACTCCTGTACTATTATCTGTGATTTATGTTATCACATCATAATAATAATAAGACTTTGGCTAAGTCTATATTATCCTCTAAAAGCTTGGCTTATGGCTCTAAAAGTCTGAAAGCCATAGACTGCCAGATGTAGGTAAAATTTTTACAGGATCAACATTAAATCACCTCTATAAGATGCTCTCAAAATTTTCTCCTTATTGTACCTCTTTCTAATTCCAAATTCTATGTCTATTCTTATACTGTTCAGGCTATACTGTTGTGGAATTCTTTGCCTATAAGCATAAGGTGCGCTAAATCTTTGCCCTTATTTAAAGCTATGTTGAAGGAGCACTATCTGTCGTCCTGTCCATGATTCTTATATGTAGCTGGTTTTCTTTTTAGGCATGTGTGTATGTGTCTATTTATATCTCCATTTATTATAAATGTGTTTCATGTATAATGTATTATGTATTGTATGTGTATTAGTATGTATGTATTTTCACTACTTAGGTATATTAATATGTACTAAATTGCACCACCTGCTCAGATCTGTTCTTTTCTCCGGTCCGTTATGGTTGCCTGGTAGAGATCGCTCTGTAGCGATAAGGCCGCCTATTGTTACCTTATTACTTCTGTATACCTTTTTCTGTTTTGATTGTTATATGTGGTGTTCAATAAAGAGTTATTGTATTGTATTGTATTGTAAATTTACGATGAAAATGCATGGCTACCAACTTAACAAATTATTTCATTCGAATGGTTTTTTTATAGAACTAGAACTTTCTGAACGAAATGCGTAGCTGCCAACATAACAAACAAGATTTTTTAATAACGTCACTGGCAAGTTGGTAAACGTTTTGGCTAAATGCGCCAAGAATGCAAGGCTATAAAAAAAAGTTTACGTTAATTAAAAACAAAGTTTACTATAAACAAACTTCCAATTTTTTCGTTAGTCGTTTTCATGTTTCCCGCTCTTGTCTTGTTTGTTATTTGTTATTATTTGATTGCAATAGTTTTAACAAAGTTTTGTCACGTATCATAAAAAAACATGGATGAAAACGAAATTAACTCAACACCGGAAGAAATATCCGCAGCGGCCCAGGAAGTGATGGAAAATTCGTTGCCTAGAAAATCTCGGCAATGATAAAACCTAGGTACGAGAACCTAGACTAGAAACCTAGAAACCTAGGTACTAGGTACTGCGTGGAGACTGGAACACTGAACTTCTTCATTTTTGGAGAAAGTATTACTCTAATTTAGTAAGTACCTACTTAGTCGTAGAAAAAATATTGTATGCAACGTTGTATTAGCAAGTCAAAAAAGCTCGTGGCGTATTTCTTACGATGTTCGCTACGCTCACATCGTAACCCACACCACTCGCCTTTTTTGACCCCTCTAATACAACTGTTGCATAAAATACTATTGTTTAACGAGCTTTTCCGTGACGGGAAACATCGTAAGGAACTGCACACAATCTGTGAATTACCTAAAGAACATCAACGGAAAAACAAATAATTACAATAAAAAAACAGTCAAAACTTAAAAATAACTTAAACCTACCTAAAACTAATAATAAATATAATAAACCGACGAGCATGTATGAAGAGATTGATGAATGTGGATGAAGCGAAAGAGGTATGTCAGGATCGTAGCAAGTGGAACAAAGTAGTCTCTGCCTACTCCTGTGGGAAAGGCGTGACGGTATGTATGTATGAATGTATGTAAAAAAAATGTCCCAAATCGCCGCCCAGAAGGCACATCAACAGTGTGTGAAATTCCCAATCCGCACTGCGCCCGCGCAGGAACTAATAGCCCAAGCCCTTTCATTGCGGTGCATTAGACGGTCAGAATTATCGTGATAATGATATGTCAATATAGGATTATGGACTTCAAACCAACCGATTCGCTGCGATACCCATCAATACTTCGTTATAGGGATCGTAATATGCGTGGAATACACGATAGTATTGACGGTCTAACTATCCATACCTACTTACTAACTAACCATACTATAACTACTTATCCATACTTACGTAGGTCTCTCTCTCTCCAACCTATATACGTCCCACTGTTGGGCACAGGCCTCCTCTCAGAATGAGAGGGCTTGGGCTATAGTTCACACACACCATTGAATTGCTTACCAGTTGTGTGCAGGTTTCCTCACGATGTTTTCCTTCACCGAAAAGCTCATGGTAAATTTCAAATGAGATATCGCACATAAATTCCGAAAAACTCAGAGGTGCGAGCCCGGGATTCGAACCCGCGACCCTCTGATTGAGAGGCCACAGGTCAAACCACTAGGCTACCACGGCTTACGTAGGTACTTCATTTAATTTAGAATGAGAAACCACAACAACATTATATTGCGGCTCGTGAACTGTAATCTCTTTACAATATGTACTAGAGTAACAATTGACGACACGCAAATAAAGTGACAAAAAAACAATTTTATTTTTCGGCTGCCAAACTATTGCCCTGTACTATTTGCTAGGTAAGAAATAGTTGACCAGTCGCAATATAATGTTATTTTCGTTTCTCATTCTAAATTAAATGAAGTATAGCAAAGATGGGACTACAAGACAATAACGACAACGATTGTAGAATATGTGGCGAAGAGGTTGAAACGATGGAACACAGTCGTAATGGTGTGAAGGTGATGCCCTCGCCAGACTCGCGATGGAATAGTGCGAAGAAGGGGTAATTAAACAAAAGATCCACAGATGGGTCGAAGTGTATCCGGAGGGACCCCTATATTTAAGATAAGATAAAATAAGAATCCATGATTCTGAAAGGAGGCAAGGCCTCTATTCCGTTCCGACCAGCGTATAGCAGAGCCTATAGATTTAATTTGCTATAAACAATTTGGTTTAAACGCGATGAGTTCTAAGCTATTCTATTCGGGGCGCTGCGTCATATTGGGTATGTATTAAAATACATAAAGTTTAAAATGCATAATGGGTTAAAATACATAATGAGATTTTCTGAGAAAGTGACAAATTTGAGGTTTGTTAAAAAACAAACCTAACCTAACCTAAGCCAATCTATAAATTACGATATCAAAATAGTTCATTTAGCTAATAAAATAGTTTCACAGAAAATAACGTTATACCTATATTGTAATTAATTTTAAAGTTTATTTAGTTATTTTAAGTTAATAGTAGTTTTAGTTTTGTATTAACATTTTAAGTAGGTATCTGTTTTTTTATATATTTTGAACCATTACTGTACGTATTGTATTTAAACCTATTATACATTTTAAACTTTATATTGTATTCTGACCCGCACCCGTCATATTGGTTGACGATTGTCAACAGCTGTCCAAGGTGTGCAGAAATAAGTAGGAATACTGATCGCATATCCTATCAAATCTATAACGAGCTATCTAATTATTTATCCAGGCGATCACATCAAACTCATAAAAATTTAAGCCATTATTAAGAAAAACTCAAACCCCCGTGCCTAGTGGGAGGCATACAGGCTAGAGGTGAAGGAAGGGACACCGGGACACATACAAAATACTCGTAACTCATAGGCAATGCGCGCAAGCGTACAAAAATATGTGTAAACGCGTAATATGTTTTCAGGCATTATTGTCTGCGAAAAACAATGTCTCAATCAAACTACAAATTAATACGCATTGTTCTAAATCGCAAGGTAACTTCGGTATTGTTGTCCATTATAACTTTATTTTTCATGCCGTGTCAATATTTGAGTATGGTAGGCACAACGTCAATGGGGTATGGAAATTCGAGTATAAAAAGCCCCAAGTTTTTGGTAGCAGCATCAGTTCGGTTCCAACTCTCAACCATGAGAGCACCAACCTTCGTGATCTTATGCTGCGTTCTGCAGGTGAGTTGTCTACTTCAACATTCATTACTACTGCTTATTTTGTACTATTAACACCACCCAAGTGACATAAATCCTAAGCCTTTTGTTGAAGATATCATTTTGATTTGCTATTAACATTTTAATACTTATTAAAAAATTGACTGAATTTTGGTGATGAATTACGCACATCAACAAAAAAATAAATGTTTCTATTCATATAATTCTACAGCGGCAGTCTTAACCTGACCACGCTTAGAGTATCATCATCATAATCATCTCCAGGCTCCATACGTCCCACTGCTGGGCACAGGCCTCCTCTCAGAATGAGACGGCTTGGAATATAATAATTATTCCCATGCGGGCCCAGTGCGCCAAAAGTATAGTTTTTTTTTTTTTTTTTTTTTTTATTATAAACTGACCAGATTTAATTTATTCTCCGAATTAAATGCTTAGTCAACTCATGCGGTAATCAAATCCCTTGCAGAATAAAATACTCTAACGCTAACCTGTCTTCATCATGTTAAACCATAACTTGAGAGAGTTACCTTTTTTTAATATAATATATGATTTTCATGAAAGAGCCTAATGCAATATAGCTTTCTTCTGGCTAGCCTGGCCGACTTGGTCTAATTTCACTGGGTGAATATGCGACTGGATGTTCATTTGCTGATCTGTTTTTATTTTCTATTTTTTAATATTTTATTTTCTATTATTTGTCCCTGTTTGGCATTATTTCCTGAAAATAATGTTTACACACACCACATTTCGTAATGTCACGTTTCTTTTAGATTTAATTTTTTATGTTATGTTTAGTCCTAGTTTATTCGTGGGCTCGCTGAAAATCAGTGTCGTGGCACTTCCGTGCCGTGACAAACGCTGAGTGTTGTCCTTTTTTTTTGTAACAACTGTATCTAATTTTTACATTGTTAAGTTGTTCAAAAATAAATATTTTCTATTCTTTTTCTATTCTATTCCAATGTCACATTTAATTTTAATTATTATTTTTGCGATGTTTCTGTTTAATTTTTTAACTCGTTCATAAAACCCATTTTATGCACTTGTTGTACAATCTACTATTATTTATTGCCTTCAACCGCAAAGACCACGCGATAAAAGTTCCTTTTTTCTGGATGCAATTTTTTGAAACGATTCTCACCGGTGCCAGTAAAACGAATTCAGCGTCTTAGTTTGAACAACAAAAGACTAGAAAAATCCCGAGTTGGGACCAATTGGTCACAATTTATTTACTTATTTTATTTTGTTTCTACTTATGAGACGAGCATCGCGTTCATCTAATAATTACCAAACTATTTTTACAGTACGCAGTCGCTCAACGTGCCGACGATGTTGACGCTGTTATGAACCAGCTCGAGAGGGGGTATAGCGAAAAAAGCGAAAACGAATCGGACATATTCGAAAACATCAATGGAACCGTATACGAAAAACAAACAACCCGAAAGACGTTCGAAAGAAACAACGCTGTTGCACCAAGCAATGTCTCAGGTGAAGACAAATTGGTGAGAACCTTTGTCATCGAAACTGACGCTTCCGGGCATGAGACAATCTACGAAGAAGATGTCATCATCCACAAAGTGCCAGGCCAAGCTTCGACGTCCACCACCACTGGACGCCGCAGCATTGGTAGTCTTGATGGTCTTGGGCTTGGTGGTCTTGGTGGATCAAGCGCCAGCTCAAGCGCAGGATCACAAGGACAACAAGGCTCATACGGACCAGGATCTTCTAGCGCTGCTGCTGCTTCAGCGCAATCAGGTGGACCTTATGGACAACAAGGACCGCAAGGACCAGCTGGACCACAAGGACCACAAGGACCAGGAGGCCAATATGGACCAGGATCATCAGCTGGTGCCAATACTGCATCTTCATCAGGACCATACGGAACATACGGACCACAAGGACCACAAGGACCACAAGGACCAGCTGGCCCACGAGGACCAGGACCATACGGAACATCCGGACCACAAGGACCACAAGGACCACAAGGACCACAAGGACCAGGAGGCTCATACGGCCCATATGGACCACAAGGACCACAAGGACCACAAGGACCACAAGGACCAGCTGGACCACAAGGACCAGGAGGCCCAGGAGGACCAGGATCTTCAGCTTCTGCTTCCGCTACTGCTACTGTTTCTTCACGACCAGAAGAAATCATCATTATTGAAGAACAACCAGAAGTTACAGTAACCGCTACTGCTAACGCAAACGCTGGACCATACGGACCATACGGACCACAAGGACCAGGAGGCCCATACGGACCTGGATCATCAGCTAGCGCTGCTGCTTCATCGGCATCAGGACCAAACGGACCATACGGACCATACGGACCAGGAGGACCAGGATCAGCAGCTGGCGCTGCTGCTTCATCTTCATCAGGACCAAACGGACCATACGGACCATACGGACCACAAGGACCAGGAGGACCACAAGGACCAGGAGGCCCATACGGACCAGGATCAGCTGCTAGCGCTGCTGCTTCATCGGCATCAGGACCAAACGGAGCATACGGACCAGGAGGACCAGGATCAGCAGCTAGCGCTGCTGCTTCATCATCGGGACCAAACGGACCATACGGACCATACGGACCAGGAGGACCAGGATCAGCAGCTAGCGCTGCTGCTTCATCAGCATCAGGACCAAACGGACCATACGGACCATACGGACCACAAGGACCAGGAGGACCACAAGGATCACAAGGACCACAAGGACCAGCTGGACCACAAGGACCAGGAGGACCAGGAGGACCAGGATCAGCAGCTAGCGCTGCTGCTTCATCGGCATCAGGACCAAACGGACCATACGGACCATACGGACCAGGAGGACCAGGATCAGCAGCTAGCGCTGCTGCTTCATCAGCATCAGGACCAAACGGACCATACGGACCATATGGACCAGGAGGACCAGGATCAGCAGCTGGCGCTGCTGCTTCATCAGCATCAGGACCAAACGGACCATACGGACCATACGGACCACAAGGACCAGCTGGACCACAAGGACCAGGAGGACCAGGAGGATCAGGATCAGCAGCTAGCGCTGCTGCTTCATCGGCATCAGGACCAAACGGACCATACGGACCATACGGACCAGGAGGACCAGGATCAGCAGCTAGCGCTGCTGCTTCATCAGCTTCAGGACCAAACGGACCATACGGACCATACGGACCACAAGGACCAGGAGGACCAGGAGGACCAGGATCAGCAGCTAGCGCTGCTGCTTCATCGGCATCAGGACCAAACGGACCATACGGACCAGGAGGACCAGGATCTGCAGCTAGCGCTGCTGCTTCATCGGCATCAGGACCAAACGGACCATACGGACCATACGGACCAGGAGGACCAGGATCAGCAGCTAGCGCTGCTGCTTCATCAGCTTCAGGACCAAACGGACCATACGGACCATACGGACCACAAGGACCAGGAGGACCAGGAGGACCAGGATCAGCAGCTAGCGCTGCTGCTTCATCGGCATCAGGACCAAACGGACCATACGGACCAGGAGGACCAGGATCTGCAGCTAGCGCTGCTGCTTCATCAGCTTCAGGACCAAACGGACCATACGGACCATACGGACCACAAGGACCAGGAGGATCAGGATCAGCAGCTAGCGCTGCTGCTTCATCGGCATCAGGACCAAACGGACCATACGGACCATACGGACCAGGAGGACCAGGATCAGCAGCTAGCGCTGCTGCTTCATCGGCATCAGGACCAAACGGACCATACGGACCATACGGACCACAAGGACCAGGAGGACCACAAGGACCACAAGGACCAGCTGGACCACAAGGACCAGGAGGACCAGGAGGACCAGGATCAGCAGCTAGTGCTGCTGCTTCATCGGCATCAGGACCAAACGGACCATACGGACCATACGGACCAGGAGGACCAGGATCAGCAGCTAGCGCTGCTGCTTCATCGGCATCAGGACCAAACGGACCATACGGACCATACGGACCAGGAGGACCAGGATCAGCAGCTAGCGCTGCTGCTTCATCAGCATCAGGACCAAACGGACCATACGGACCATACGGACCACAAGGACCAGGAGGACCACAAGGATCACAAGGACCACAAGGACCAGCTGGACCACAAGGACCAGGAGGACCAGGAGGACCAGGATCAGCAGCTAGCGCTGCTGCTTCATCGGCATCAGGACCAAACGGACCATACGGACCATACGGACCAGGAGGACCAGGATCAGCAGCTAGCGCTGCTGCTTCATCAGCTTCAGGACCAAACGGACCATACGGACCATACGGACCACAAGGACCAGGAGGACCACAAGGACCACAAGGACCAGGAGGACCAGGAGGACCAGGATCAGCAGCTAGCGCTGCTGCTTCATCGGCATCAGGACCAAACGGACCATACGGACCAGGAGGACCAGGATCAGCAGCTAGCGCTGCTGCTTCATCGGCATCAGGACCAAACGGACCATACGGACCAGGAGGACCAGGATCAGCAGCTAGCGCTGCTGCTTCATCAGCTTCAGGACCAAACGGACCATATGGACCAAACGGACCATACGGACCATACGGACCACAAGGACCAGGAGGACCAGGATCAGCAGCTAGCGCTGCTGCTTCATCGGCATCAGGACCAAACGGACCATACGGACCATACGGACCAGGAGGACCAGGATCAGCAGCTAGCGCTGCTGCTTCATCAGCTTCAGGACCAAACGGACCATACGGACCATACGGACCACAAGGACCAGGAGGACCACAAGGACCACAAGGACCAGCTGGACCACAAGGACCAGGAGGACCAGGAGGACCAGGATCAGCAGCTAGCGCTGCTGCTTCATCGGCATCAGGACCAAACGGACCATACGGACCAGGAGGACCAGGATCAGCAGCTAGCGCTGCTGCTTCATCAGCTTCAGGACCAAACGGACCATACGGACCATACGGACCACAAGGACCAGGAGGACCACAAGGACCACAAGGACCAGCTGGACCACAAGGACCAGGAGGACCAGGAGGACCAGGATCAGCAGCTAGCGCTGCTGCTTCATCGGCATCAGGACCAAACGGACCATACGGACCAGGAGGACCAGGATCAGCAGCTAGCGCTGCTGCTTCATCGGCATCAGGACCAAACGGACCATACGGACCATACGGACCACAAGGACCAGGAGGACCAGGAGGACCAGGATCAGCAGCTAGCGCTGCTGCTTCATCAGCTTCAGGACCAAACGGACCATACGGACCACAAGGACCAGGAGGACCAGGAGGACCAGGATCAGCAGCTAGCGCTGCTGCTTCATCGGCATCAGGACCAAATGGACCATACGGACCATACGGACCAGGAGGACCAGGATCAGCAGCTAGCGCTGCTGCTTCATCAGCATCAGGACCAAACGGACCATACGGACCATACGGACCATACGGACCAGGAGGACCAGGATCAGCAGCTAGCGCTGCTGCTTCATCAGCTTCAGGACCAAACGGACCATATGGACCATATGGACCAAACGGACCATATGGACCATATGGACCAGGAGGACCAGGATCAGCAGCTGGCGCTGCTGCTTCATCTTCATCAGGACCAAACGGACCATACGGACCATACGGACCACAAGGACCAGGAGGACCACAAGGACCAGGAGGACCAGGATCTTCAGCTGCTGCTTCCGCTACTGCTACTGTTTCTTCACGACCAGAAGAAATCATCATTATTGAAGAACAACCAGAAGTTACAGTAACCGCTACTGCTAACGCAAACGCTGGACCGTACGGACCATACGGACCATACGGACCATACGGACCACAAGGACCAGGAGGACCACAAGGACCACAAGGGCCAGCTGGACCACAAGGACCAGGAGGACCAGGAGGGCCAGGATCAGCAGCTGGCGCTGCTGCTTCATCGGCATCAGGACCAAACGGACCATACGGTCCATACGGACCAGGAGGACCAGGATCAGCAGCTAGCGCTGCTGCTTCATCAGCATCAGGACCAAACGGACCATACGGACCATACGGACCACAAGGACCAGGAGGACCAGGATCAGCAGCTAGCGCTGCTGCTTCATCAGCTTCAGGACCAAACGGACCATACGGACCAGGAGGACCAGGATCAGCAGCTAGCGCTGCTGCTTCATCGGCATCAGGACCAAACGGACCATATGGACCATACGGACCACAAGGACCAGGAGGACCAGGAGGACCAGGATCAGCAGCTAGCGCTGCTGCTTCATCGGCATCAGGACCAAACGGACCATACGGACCAGGAGGACCAGGATCAGCAGCTAGCGCTGCTGCTTCATCGGCATCAGGACCAAACGGACCATACGGACCATACGGACCACAAGGACCAGGAGGACCAGGAGGACCAGGATCAGCAGCTAGCGCTGCTGCTTCATCGGCATCAGGACCAAACGGACCATACGGACCAGGAGGACCAGGATCAGCAGCTAGCGCTGCTGCTTCGTCTTCATCAGGACCAAACGGACCATACGGACCATACGGACCACAAGGACCAGGAGGACCACAAGGACCAGGAGGACCAGGAGGACCAGGATCTGCAGCTAGCACTGCTGCTTCTTCTTCATCAGGACCAAACGGACCATATGGACCAGGAGGACCAGGATCAGCAGCTAGCGCTGCTGCTTCATCTTCATCAGGACCAAACGGACCATACGGACCATACGGACCACAAGGACCAGGAGGACCACAAGGACCACAAGGACCACAAGGACCAGCTGGACCACAAGGACCAGGAGGACCAGGATCTGCAGCTAGCGCTGCTGCTTCATCTTCATCAGGACCAAACGGACCATACGGACCATACGGACCATACGGACCACAAGGACCAGGAGGACCAGGATCAGCAGCTAGTGCTGCTGCTTCATCGGCATCAGGACCAAACGGACCATACGGACCAGGAGGACCAGGATCAGCAGCTAGCGCTGCTGCTTCATCGGCATCAGGACCAAACGGACCATATGGACCATACGGACCAGAAGGACCACAAGGACCACAAGGACCAGGAGGACCAGGATCAGCCGCTAGCGCTGCTGCTTCATCAGCATCTGGACCAAACGGACCATACGGACCATACGGACCAGGAGGACCAGGATCAGCAGCTAGCGCTGCTGCTTCATCTTCATCAGGACCAAACGGACCATACGGACCATACGGACCACAAGGACCAGGAGGACCACAAGGACCAGGAGGACCAGGAGGACCAGGATCTGCAGCTAGCGCTGCTGCTTCATCTTCATCAGGACCAAACGGACCATATGGACCAGGAGGACCAGGATCAGCAGCTAGCGCTGCTGCTTCATCTTCATCAGGACCAAACGGACCATACGGACCATACGGACCACAAGGACCAGGAGGACCACAAGGACCACAAGGACCACAAGGACCAGGAGGACCAGGATCTGCAGCTAGCGCTGCTGCTTCATCTTCATCAGGACCAAACGGACCATACGGACCATACGGACCACAAGGACCAGGAGGACCAGGATCAGCAGCTAGCGCTGCTGCTTCATCGGCATCAGGACCAAACGGACCATACGGACCAGGAGGACCAGGATCAGCAGCTAGCGCTGCTGCTTCATCGGCATCAGGACCAAACGGACCATATGGACCATACGGACCAGAAGGACCACAAGGACCACAAGGACCAGGAGGACCAGGATCAGCAGCTAGCGCTGCTGCTTCATCAGCATCAGGACCAAACGGACCATACGGACCATACGGACCAGGAGGACCAGGATCAGCAGCTAGCGCTGCTGCTTCATCGGCATCAGGACCAAACGGACCATACGGACCATACGGACCAGGAGGACCAGGATCAGCAGCTAGCGCTGCTGCTTCATCAGCATCAGGACCAAACGGACCATACGGACCATACGGACCAGGAGGACCAGGATCAGCAGCTAGCGCTGCTGCTTCATCAGCTTCAGGACCAAACGGACCATATGGACCAAACGGACCATACGGACCATACGGACCACAAGGACCAGGAGGACCAGGATCAGCAGCTAGCGCTGCTGCTTCATCGGCATCAGGACCAAACGGACCATACGGACCATACGGACCAGGAGGACCAGGATCAGCAGCTAGCGCTGCTGCTTCATCAGCTTCAGGACCAAACGGACCATATGGACCAAACGGACCATACGGACCATACGGACCACAAGGACCAGGAGGACCAGGATCAGCAGCTAGCGCTGCTGCTTCATCGGCATCAGGACCAAACGGACCATACGGACCAGGAGGACCAGGAGGACCAGGATCAGCAGCTAGCGCTGCTGCTTCATCGGCATCAGGACCAAACGGACCATACGGACCAGGAGGACCAGGATCAGCAGCTAGCGCTGCTGCTTCATCGGCATCAGGACCAAACGGACCATACGGACCAGGAGGACCAGGAGGACCAGGATCAGCAGCTAGCGCTGCTGCTTCATCAGCTTCAGGACCAAACGGACCATACGGACCATACGGACCACAAGGACCAGGAGGACCACAAGGACCACAAGGACCAGCTGGACCACAAGGACCAGGAGGACCAGGATCAGCAGCTAGCGCAGCTGCTTCATCGGCATCAGGACCAAACGGACCATACGGACCAGGAGGACCAGGATCAGCAGCTAGCGCTGCTGCTTCATCGGCATCAGGACCAAACGGACCATATGGACCATACGGACCAGAAGGACCACAAGGACCACAAGGACCAGGAGGACCAGGAGGACCAGGATCAGCAGCTAGCGCTGCTGCTTCATCAGCATCAGGACCAAACGGACCATACGGACCAGGAGGACCAGGATCAGCAGCTAGCGCTGCTGCTTCATCGGCATCAGGACCAAACGGACCATACGGACCATACGGACCATACGGACCAGGAGGACCAGGATCAGCAGCTAGCGCTGCTGCTTCATCAGCTTCAGGACCAAACGGACCATACGGACCATACGGACCACAAGGACCAGGAGGACCACAAGGACCACAAGGACCAGCTGGACCACAAGGACCAGGAGGACCAGGATCAGCAGCTAGCGCTGCTGCTTCATCGGCATCAGGACCAAACGGACCATACGGACCATACGGACCAGGAGGACCAGGATCAGCAGCTAGTGCTGCTGCTTCATCGGCATCAGGACCAAACGGACCATACGGACCATACGGACCACAAGGACCAGGAGGACCAGGATCAGCAGCTAGCGCTGCTGCTTCTTCGGCATCAGGACCAAACGGACCATACGGACCAGGAGGACCAGGATCAGCAGCTAGCGCTGCTGCTTCATCGGCATCAGGACCAAACGGACCATATGGACCATACGGACCAGAAGGACCAGCTGGACCACAAGGACCAGGAGGACCAGGAGGACCAGGATCAGCAGCTAGCGCTGCTTCTTCATCAGCATCAGGACCAAACGGACCATACGGACCATACGGACCAGGAGGACCAGGATCAGCAGCTAGCGCTGCTGCTTCATCGGCATCAGGACCAAACGGACCATACGGACCACAAGGACCAGGAGGACCAGGAGGACCACAAGGACCAGCTGGACCACAAGGACCAGGAGGACCAGGATCAGCAGCTAGCGCAGCTGCTTCATCGGCATCAGGACCAAACGGACCATACGGACCAGGAGGACCAGGATCAGCAGCTAGCGCTGCTGCTTCATCGGCATCAGGACCAAACGGACCATATGGACCATACGGACCAGAAGGACCACAAGGACCACAAGGACCAGGAGGACCAGGAGGACCAGGATCAGCAGCTAGCGCTGCTGCTTCATCAGCATCAGGACCAAACGGACCATACGGACCAGGAGGACCAGGATCAGCAGCTAGCGCTGCTGCTTCATCGGCATCAGGACCAAACGGACCATACGGACCATACGGACCATACGGACCAGGAGGACCAGGATCAGCAGCTAGCGCTGCTGCTTCATCAGCTTCAGGACCAAACGGACCATACGGACCATACGGACCACAAGGACCAGGAGGACCACAAGGACCACAAGGACCAGCTGGACCACAAGGACCAGGAGGACCAGGATCAGCAGCTAGCGCTGCTGCTTCATCGGCATCAGGACCAAACGGACCATACGGACCATACGGACCAGGAGGACCAGGATCAGCAGCTAGTGCTGCTGCTTCATCGGCATCAGGACCAAACGGACCATACGGACCATACGGACCACAAGGACCAGGAGGACCAGGATCAGCAGCTAGCGCTGCTGCTTCTTCGGCATCAGGACCAAACGGACCATACGGACCAGGAGGACCAGGATCAGCAGCTAGCGCTGCTGCTTCATCGGCATCAGGACCAAACGGACCATATGGACCATACGGACCAGAAGGACCAGCTGGACCACAAGGACCAGGAGGACCAGGAGGACCAGGATCAGCAGCTAGCGCTGCTTCTTCATCAGCATCAGGACCAAACGGACCATACGGACCATACGGACCAGGAGGACCAGGATCAGCAGCTAGCGCTGCTGCTTCATCGGCATCAGGACCAAACGGACCATACGGACCACAAGGACCAGGAGGACCAGGAGGACCAGGATCAGCAGCTAGTGCCGCTGCTTCATCGGCATCAGGACCAAACGGACCATACGGACCATACGGACCACAAGGACCAGGAGGACCAGGAGGACCAGGATCAGCAGCTAGCGCTGCTGCTTCATCGGCATCAGGACCAAACGGACCATACGGACCATACGGACCACAAGGACCAGGAGGACCAGGATCAGCAGCTAGCGCTGCTGCTTCTTCGGCATCAGGACCAAACGGACCATACGGACCATACGGACCACAAGGACCAGGAGGACCAGGATCAGCAGCTAGCGCTGCTGCTTCTTCGGCATCAGGACCAAACGGACCATACGGACCAGGAGGACCAGGATCAGCAGCTAGCGCTGCTGCTTCATCGGCATCAGGACCAAACGGACCATATGGACCATACGGACCAGAAGGACCACAAGGACCACAAGGACCAGCTGGACCACAAGGACCAGGAGGACCAGGAGGACCAGGATCAGCAGCTAGCGCTGCTTCTTCATCAGCATCAGGACCAAACGGACCATACGGACCAGGAGGACCAGGATCAGCAGCTAGCGCTGCTGCTTCATCGGCATCAGGACCAAACGGACCATACGGACCACAAGGACCAGGAGGACCAGGAGGACCAGGATCAGCAGCTAGTGCCGCTGCTTCATCGGCATCAGGACCAAACGGACCATACGGACCATACGGACCACAAGGACCAGGAGGACCAGGAGGACCAGGATCAGCAGCTAGCGCTGCTGCTTCATCAGCTTCAGGACCAAACGGACCATATGGACCAAACGGACCATACGGACCATACGGACCACAAGGACCAGGATCAGCAGCTAGCGCTGCTGCTTCATCGGCATCAGGACCAAACGGACCATATGGACCAAACGGACCATACGGACCATACGGACCACAAGGACCAGGAGGACCAGGATCAGCAGCTAGCGCTGCTGCTTCATCGGCATCGGGACCAAACGGACCATACGGACCATACGGACCACAAGGACCAGGAGGACCACAAGGACCAGGAGGAGCAGGAGGACCAGGATCTTCAGCTGCTGCTTCCGCTACTGCTACTGTTTCTTCACGACCAGAAGAAATAATAATTATTGAAGAACAACCAGAAGTTACAGTAACCGCTACTGCTAACGCAAACGCTGGACCATACGGACCATACGGACCATACGGACCAGGAGGACCAGGATCAGCAGCTAGCGCTGCTGCTTCATCAGCATCAGGACCAAACGGACCATACGGACCATACGGACCACAAGGACAACAAGGACCACAAGGACCACAAGGACCAGCTGGACCACAAGGACCAGGAGGACCAGGATCAGCAGCTGGCGCTGCTGCTTCATCTTCATCAGGACCAAACGGACCATACGGACCATACGGACCACAAGGACCAGGAGGACCAGGATCAGCAGCTAGCGCTGCTGCTTCATCTTCATCAGGACCAAACGGACCATATGGACCAAACGGACCATACGGACCACAAGGACCAGGATCAGCAGCTAGCGCTGCTGCTTCATCGGCATCAGGACCAAACGGACCATACGGACCAGGAGGACCAGGATCAACAGCTAGCGCTGCTGCTTCATCGGCATCAGGACCAAATGGACCATACGGACCATACGGACCACAAGGACCAGGAGGACCACAAGGACCAGGAGGACCACAAGGACCACAAGGACCACAAGGACCAGCTGGACCACAAGGACCAGCTGGACCACAAGGACCAGGAGGACCAGGTGGACCAGGATCAGCAGCTAGCGCTGCTGGTTCATCGGCATCAGGACCAAACGGACCATACGGACCACAAGGACCAGGAGGATCAGGAGGACCAGGATCAGCAGCTAGCGCCGCTGCTTCATCGGCATCAGGACCAAACGGACCATACGGACCATACGGACCACAAGGACCAGGAGGACCAGGAGGACCAGGATCAGCAGCTAGCGCTGCTGCTTCATCAGCATCAGGACCAAACGGACCATACGGACCATACGGACCACAAGGACCAGGAGGACCAGGATCAGCAGCTAGCGCTGCTGCTTCGTCGGCATCGGGACCAAACGGACCATACGGACCAGGAGGACCAGGATCAGCAGCTAGCGCTGCTGCTTCATCGGCATCAGGACCAAACGGACCATACGGACCAGGAGGACCAGGATCAGCAGCTAGCGCTGCTGCTTCATCTTCATCAGGACCAAACGGACCATACGGACCATACGGACCACAAGGACCAGGAGGACCACAAGGACCAGGAGGACCAGGAGGACCAGGATCTGCAGCTAGCGCTGCTGCTTCATCTTCATCAGGACCAAACGGATCATATGGACCAGGAGGACCAGGATCAGCAGCTAGCGCTGCTGCTTCATCTTCATCAGGACCAAACGGACCATACGGACCATACGGACCACAAGGACCAGGAGGACCACAAGGACCACAAGGACCACAAGGACCAGCTGGACCACAAGGACCAGGAGGACCAGGATCTGCAGCTAGCGCTGCTGCTTCATCTTCATCAGGACCAAACGGACCATACGGACCATACGGACCACAAGGACCAGGAGGACCAGGATCAGCAGCTAGCGCTGCTGCTTCATCGGCATCAGGACCAAACGGACCATATGGACCATACGGACCAGGAGGACCAGGATCAGCAGCTAGCGCTGCTGCTTTGTCTTCATCAGGACCAAACGGACCATACGGACCACAAGGACCACAAGGACCACAAGGACCACAAGGACCAGGAGGCCCATACGGACCAGGATCATCGGCCAGCGCTGCTGTTGCGACTTCCTCCGGTCCACAAGGACCAGTTATCATTATTGAAGAAGTGCCAGGATCGTCTGCTTCAGCAAGTGCTTCAGCTAGCGCTGGGTCACAAGGACCTTACGGCCCATACGGTCCACAAGGCTCACAAGGCCCACAAGGACCACAAGGACCAGGAGGATACGGATCAGGATCTTCTGCTGCTTCTTCTGCTGCTTCTGCTGGCTCTGGATACGGCCAAGGCGGAGCCGGTGGACAACCTTGGTACGGAGGCCGCAAGGTCTGCCAACTGTCACGCAGACAATTCGTGGTCAAGGTTGGCACCAGACGTCAACCATGCCTTACTTGCTAGTCCTTAAGTTTCTCATAATCCTTTGTTTTTTTCCGGATACATCTTTATCTTTTTGTTTATTTTAATAAATTCTGGCATCTCATTCGTTAGTTTTTTATTTTTTTTTCAACACAGTTGCTCGTAAATTGAGTCTTATTGCACCGCATTTAAGCTCATAATTCAGCTTATTACGCACAAGTGCTGTAATAATATTACCGCACTAGTGCGGTAATCTAAACTTTTTTTTAATCTCAGCAAACAGTTTATATTCAAGAACAGTTTTTTATTTGTTATAATTAAAGTATTTTTGGTTCAGGATGATACAGTTACATTTGAATTCATGATTTTATATGTTTTTAAAAACAAAATACATAAATTGTCGTCTTTTAAAACAATAATTTAATATATTAATAACATTAGGCTGCACAGCCGTTTTGCCTTTGCCGTTATTGAAACTGCGCGCGCATTGAAAGCGCGGCGCGCGAAAAAAACAAGACCTACGCGCCATTTTCCTTCAATATTTTGTTTTGTTGTCGTTTTCACTCTGTGATTTATTATTGAGTAGTTATCAAAAATGACGACTTCAAATATGGAAGAAGAACAACACGTACTTAGATTTGACCCCGCCGGAAATACTAGTCAAGGCACAAAATGCGAGTGCTAGCCTGCTGCCACCAAAATCTAAAGACAAATACCTAGCGGCCTACGATACCTTCATGAAATGGAAAAGCAGTAAAAATGCGCAGTCATTTTCAGAAGATATGTTTTTGGCCTATTCTAACTTTTTCCAAAACTTTCAAAGGGGTAAATGTACAGCCCAACCCACTGTTTTATACAAATTTGGTGCAATGCCAAGAGAACTCGCAAAGTATTTAGATTTGCCCGAAGCCGACTCCTATACTGGGCACAGTTTTAGGAGAACTTCAGGTACACTGTTAGCTGAATCAGTTGATGTATTGACATTAAAGCGTCATGGAGGATGGCGATCTGACGCAGTCGCCGAGTCTTACGTCGAAGATTCCATTCATAGCAAGACAAAAATTAGTGCTAAAATAACAAGTGCTATTAATTTGGAGCCACAGGTGAAAAAGTTTTGCCCCGAGCCGCAGCCATCTACATCTCGTGACAGTGGTTACTTAGTGCCTTCTGTTCCTACTGATCCCCTGTATTTATGTTCATCTAACTCTAATGAAAACAGTTCATCGTCGCCGACATTTACCCAAGAAAATGAAACTAACGAAAGCGTCAATAATACCAATAGCATAACACAAACAATAAAAATGACAACAAAGACTGTTCTATATCATTTTAAGAATTGCATTTTCACTAATTGTTTTAATTAAAAGTTACTTAATAAATTGGTAACAAATAAATAGATATACATACATATGTGTTTCTTTTCCTCGCAAATGTGTTGAAAAACGTCGTATGAAACGCGTGTGCGTTGGTAATTACACACTCGGCTTTCTTAACCGCGCTCGCGCATGCGCTCGCGCGTACAATAGCGCCTCGTGTGTAATAACCAATATAGCGCACTTGTATCATAATGTACTATTAAACATTGGGATAGATCAGCTCAAGCCCAATTGTCTAAAATGCTGAAAGTCCTCTGAATAAGTACGTTCAAACCCGATAGCTTTATATGACATCAGGTTCAGGACATCATATACAAACATTCCTATAAACAATAGAAATATTATTCATTGAACAATACAAACATTGTGTACTAACAATACAAATATTCATTAAAGAACATTATTTATTAAATCACATACGATTTGACGTTCAAACCAGATAAATCGTTACGACACGAAATACAACCATTCTTTATTGAAAAATAGGTACAAATATTCCTAACTAGCGGTCCGCCCTTACTTCGCACGGGTACACTCGACTCGAGGAGCATAAGGTCTGATGTGAAAATACGACCAAATTGACTTCACAATAAGGTAATGCGCTCTTTCTCCGTCTACCACACACTTATATGTCAATCTCTTTCCGTTGAGGAGATATTTAATTGCATAAGGTCTGATCTGACAACGTTTAGAAATTGCAGAGACGCATTAGGACTAATTTTACCTTACACCTTTATGCATGGACGTCTCAAAGTTTTTCGTTTAGCGTATTTCATCATCAAGGTCTATGCTTCCTAATTTGTTTTCGTTCATGACTGGCGTTAAGTCACAAATGTTGATACAGGATAGATATCTACGTATCACTAGATACGACGTAATGCTTCAAACATTTTAAGTTGTTTAATTTTATACAGTAAAACCTTAATTATGCCTGTAATAACATTAACGTTTGAGAATAATATGAGTACTTTAAGTGCAAATAGAACTAAGCCTTGAACCGAATTTATCATGGGGAGTGCTCTGATGAACTGTTTGAATTGTTGCTTGCGGCTAAATTCCACTTACCGCACTTGGCGGAGCCGTCTGTCCTTCCATCCTCAACATGATGGTTGGCAGTCAAGTATCGTGCGTTTTAAACGCAATTTCTTTCCTCGTACCTACGACGAAGATCTGGAACCAACTTCCTGCTGCAACATTTCCCGAGCGGTACAACTTAGGGATCTTTAAAAAGTGAGCCTTTCTGATCCTGAAAGGATCGGCGACGCGCTTGTGATTCCCCTCGTCTTGCAAGTGTCCCTGGGCGACGGTGATCACTCCCCACCAGGTGACCCGTCTGCTCGTTTGCCCCCTCTTATATAAAAAAAAATTCAAAATTCGTCGTACTGAGAGTCGCGAGATCGGCCCTTTCAGCCGATTCTTCGGCAGTTCTCGAGCAACAACGACCACTATGACGAGGCAGAAGAGTGAAGTCGAGGAAAAATAAACTTTATCGTAACTGTGGCGTATTTTACCTGACTGCGCCAGTAGTGCGTATACTTCACCTTATAAAAATACTTTAGATCATTTTGTGATCGCAACAAAAATTTACCCAAACATTACTCGGCCATAGAAAGCGATTATAAAGGCTCAGTAGGCTTATTGTCTAACTCTAACTCGCTCGCAATCGCCATCGTGTTCATTTTGACAGTTCATGTATGTGCTGACAATTGGCATCGGAATCAGCTAGCTGTCACATTCATACAAGAACTGTCAAAATGAACACGATGGCGATTGCGAGCGAGTTAGACAATAAGCCAGCAGGTCTTATCAAAGTTTGAAATTAAAATAAAAAAAACTCGACTGAATTCATAATATCACAATAATATGTATGTAGGTAGCTAGAGCACAGAGCAACTTAATTATTATAATTACATGAAATAGTAGATGTAAAAGTATGAATCACAGACTTTTGTAGATACAATACAATACAAATACTCTTTATTGAACACCACAAATCAGTACAAAACAATACAGAAACAAAGAACAAAGTATGCAATAGATATTTGATTTATTTAGGATGTCTTATATAAAACCTTTGTCACTTGCTGTATGGTGAATAATATCCGATATAATATTGTCATTTATTTTTATTTTAGTAGCATTAATGTAACATCGCTCATCGAACATCCTGCATTATTCGATAACTGGTTGACGTCTCGACTCGACCCCTTTTTAAAACACGTGCATATCTCACGTAAATTAATACAAATTTATGTGAGAAAAGTTGACCGTTGCCCTTACAAGATGGTCCATTCTGACCTTAGCATTCGGATGTGTATCTCGTGTTTGAGATTTCAAAATTAAATACAGTTAAATACCATTAACACGATTCTGAAAGGTGTCTTATGCGGAAAAGTGGTTTAGCGTAAAAGAAAAAAAATGCAGGATCTTAAGGCATCCTACTGGTCTCTTAGGTCAAAGTGTCGTCTCGTGGTTTTGTTGAAAGTTCTCATGGATCAGCGTGAATTGAAATTGATGGTGTGTCTGGAGTGAAACAGTGTTTTAGTGGTACTTAAGTACTTTACGGGTACCTGCCTAGTGATCAGTGCTGCATTTCTTGAAGGGTGATGCACCTCGCAGTTTTGTAAGGAATTACCTGTATTAAGGAGGTAAGATTTTAATATCTAGTCTAATCTAATACTAATAATCGAGAAATTATTGTGTATTTTGACGACCGGATAGCCTAGTGGTTAGTGACCCTGACTACGAAGCTAGAGGTCCCGGGTTCGAATCCCGGTAGGGGCAGACATTTGTATGATGAATACGAATGTTTGTGCCCGAGCCATGGATATTGTAAGTATTTAAGTATGTATTTACCTACATTATATAAGTATGTTTATCCGTTGCCTGGTACCCATAGTACAAGCCTTGTGCTTAGTTTGGGACTGGGTCAATTGGTGTAATTTGTCTCATGATATTTATTTATTATATTATTATAATGATGTGGAAAGTAATCGGCGCTGCCCATAGACACCCATAACACAGGGCGTTAAGAGCGTGTTGCCGGCCTTTTAAGAAAAGAATACGCTCGTTTTTAGGGTTCCGTAGTAGCCAAATGGCAAAAACAGAACCCTTATAGATTCGTCATGTCTGCCTGTCTGTCCGGAGGTGTCACAGCCACTTTTTTCCGAAACTATAAGAACTATATACTGTTGAAACTTGGTAAGTAGATGTATTCTGTGAACCGCATTATGATTATCACACAAAAATATAAAAAAAACAGTACATTTTGGGGGCTCCCCATACTTAAAACTAAAACTTAACATTTTTCATCAAACCCACACGTGTGGGGTATCTATGGATAGGTGTTCAAAAATTACGTTGAGGTTTCTAGTATCATTTTTTTCTAAACTGAACAGTTTGCGCGAGAGACACTTGCGAAGTGGTAAAATCCCCCCCCCCCCCCCCTGTAACTTCTAAAATAAGAGAATGATAAAACTAAAAATAATATACGATAATATACATTACCATGCAAACTTCCACCGAAAATTTGTTTAAACGAGATCAAGATACGTCATAAATCGTAAACCGCATCAAAGTTACAACGAACTATTTACAAGAACTTTTATAGTATGTTACTTGCTGCTACGGAACAAGGCGCTGTCAACAGCAAATGACCTGGAGCAGCGCCACTCTTCACACATACGGTTCACGTGCCTGTTAGTGAAAGAGAAGAAACTATTCCGGCAGCTTGGCGCGCGTCTAAAATCTTGCAAATAAGACACAAATCATAAGAAATAAACAAAAGTATGGATTATTTGTGAAATATGACTCGTTAGCCGTTTAGGTATGAATATGTTGACTTTATGTTTTTAATTGCAGACCCATACGTCGAAAAAATAAAGACATAGAACCGTTTAATGATGATTTTAAGAACAATCTTTGCAATTATTTTCTATCGAGCCGATTTTGTTCAATTATGTATATCGAGCCCGTCTAGCGTGTTTGAAATATGATGAAAATTAACATTATATTTTTTTTGTATTTTTTTTGTGTGCAGTTTTTCTTAAAAAAGTGTTTAAATAACATCAATTTCAACAAAATTAGGTGTTGTCATCCTCTTAATGGGCAAGTCCGACTTGCACTTGGGCCGCTTTTTTGAAGATCCCTTAGTCGTACCGGTCCGGGAAAATTGGTGACACTAGCTGATTCCAGAGTTTAACCTTATTTGTCACTTTGACATTTAAGGACACCTTTCACAAATAAGGACAAACGATTGCTAAGTTAGTAGAAGCCTATGGAGCGTTTATGAATAAGAGGGTTGGACCACGGTAGTGATTATATTCTCTTTGGGTTGGACTGCCAACTGTAACTAAGAAGTCGCGATACGAACCCCCACTTCCGAATATTGACGCGCCTTATCTTAGTCGTAAGCAAGTAAGTAATCTTTATTTGCAATTAAATATGGTATACAATAGATGTCAAAATGAGATAAAGTTCACATATTTAGTCAATAATATATGACAAGCAAATTAAACATTGTAAATAATTAAAAATAGGAAGCACAAGTCCACAATAAATCTATTAAAATAAAACAAATACAACTGAATCGCAAAACAATAATTGAAAATTAAATTTCAAAATAAAAGAAAATCAATGTCAAGTAAAATTAAAATAAAGTAAGTAGAGCCATGAAACAAATCAATTAATAATCATTATATATATTATATATATATATATATATATATATATATATCACATGTACAGCTTACACCCTCGGTACTCCATAAATTCCTTAACAGAATAGAAGCACCGTTCTTGTAGCCATTTGAGCAATTTATTTCTGAACTCTTTAAATAGCAGATCCTGAAATTGTAGCGTTTTGTTCAATTACTGAAAGAAAAACTGCGCGTCCAATATTTTTTGTAAATAATCTCATCATCCGCCTATTTACGTCCCACTGCTGGGTACAGGCCTTCTCTTAGAAAGAGGGCTTGGGCTTTAGTTCCCACGCGGGCTGACAATATTGAATTGCTTCGCAGATCTGTGCAGGTTTCCTCACGAGGTTTTCCTTTACCGAAAAGCTCATAAATTTCAAATGTACCTAGTATAAAACAAAGTCGTTTTCCGCTGTCTGTCTGTCCCTATGTATGCTTAGATCTTTAAAACTACGCAACGGATTTTGTTACGGTTTTTTGAAGTGAAAACTTCTTTAGCGGCGTTGAGCACTTTTTGGGATGGGTAAAAAATGTTAACTCGCGTCAGGCGTAAGACGGAGGGAGAGTTTAAGTACCAGGATATCAGGATCCTTTAAGAGCTTGATTTAAGAAGAAGAAGAAAAAAAAAGTTTATTCATGACAATCAACAATCAACACATCAAAAAAAAAACACATAAAACAGCAGATAAATAAATAAATTGTCACAAAATGGTCCCAAGCAACTCAGCAGATTTGAAATACGAATGAAGCTAGAGTCGCGTTCGATTTTTGAAGTGTACGTTGATTTCGTCGCTTTAACGTATGTGCGTTTGGCCTAGTAGTATAAGGTGTGGAATAACAGCGTGCTCTCTCAGGTCCGCAGTTCAAATATCGTGTATTTTTTTTTCTTTTTGTCCGAGTATGCGTGTGTGTAGTTTTCACTTCTGCCGTCACTCCCGGAGTGTATTTTTTTAATAGATAGGTAGAGTGATTCGAGAGAAAGGTTTTTATGCACAATTCTACGCAGACGAAGTCGCGGGCAGAAGCTAGTAATGAATATTTCACGCGCTGGAAACGATTATCGATCGAACAAACTAAATGACGTTAGACGGTAAAATCATACAAAAAAGAGGCGGCGATCATCAAGGGGTGGGTATTTTAAATGTTCATTCTCTAACACAATCACAATAGTCAGTACGATGACGCGGGGGGGTTGAAGCTACCCCACTATCACCCGAACTACACGCACACATGCCTACCATCCAACCAAACCAGACCCCACATCAGGTACAAGTGTCAGTACATCGAGGAACCTTAAGCCCTGGCCGCCCTTTCGAATGTCAGCAAAAACTACGTACACACGAATAGAAGTGAGGGGGCAGAACGTGGTAGGCATAAAATTTGAAAATTCACGTAGGCGTTTGTGTTTCTCCCAGAGCCACAAATGAGATGTGGCCAATTGGAACGAATGCACAATTTTGGTCGCAACTTAATCGATATGGATATATACGTACATCCCTTTTATAAAATGTATTAATTGTATTATAGGTAAGTTAAGTAGAATTGAATTTTAGTAAATCTATTTTATTTTCAATAAATGACTTTCTGCCAAGTTTCTTGCGGCGCATTCTTCTTGGCAATGATGGTCTTTCCGAATGTGCTGGTAGATTCAAAAAAAGACATGTAAAAGAGCCCTTGGCGGCCTATTCGCAAAATAAACTTTTGACTTCGACTTTGACTTTGACTGTGGAGAAGCTCTTAGAACACTTCCTAAACAACGGGTCGGTGTAAATGTACGGTTCACGAGTGTCTAACCAGACTTTGGTTGCTCAAGGCCTATACACTGAATAGAAATGCAAATATCACGTTATTACTCTGCTTTATTTTATGAAAGAGGTATGTCAGGATCGTAGCAAGTGGAACAAAGTAGTCTCTGCCTACCCCTGTGGGAAAGAGGCGTGACGATATGTATGTATGTATGTATGTATGTATGTTTATTTTATGTGTAGAAAAGCCCGGTGCTTGCAGATCTGAGGCCGCTCTCAAATTTCGAAACAAAATACTTTTTAAAAAGAATCGAACGAGCGTTAGATTCATGGAACATGGAACTAACTGCAAACCTGCCAGTTCGTAAACCCGCCAGTACATAACTTGCAAGTCCTACCTCTATAGTACATACATATATACACAAATGAAAGAAAGAAAGAAACATTAAATTTATTCGTGATGTAGCATAAATTACAAAAAAACCGGCCAAGTGCGAGTCGGACTCGCGCACCAAGGGTTCCGTACCATTATCTAGAAATATCTATAAATCAGTGTAAGCAGACCCCTGCTACAAAGCAAAATGTACGCAGTGTGGGGTCACTTTATATTGGTCACTGATATATACAGACATACATACATATTTACAGTTTTCGCAATTATTCCTTAATCTGTGCTAGACCTACCTTCATACCAAATTTCAAGATTCTGCGTTCGCGGGAAGTACCCTGTAGGTTTTGATTCCCTTGAGAGTCGAAAATTTGCGGAAATTTGCGGCATAAACGGCAGTATCTTTTGATTGCGTTGGCTTAGAAGTTTGATTTTTTCACAGCTCCAAGGAGCAGTAGACCTGAGCATTTGATATAAATTTCAGCTGGATACCTCCACGCGTTCCTGAGAAAAAGGGTCTTGACAGACGGACGGACGGACGGACGGACAACAAAGTGATCCTATAAGGGTTCCGTTTTTCCTTTTGAGGTACGGAACCCTAAAAAGAAGTAAAAGCATGAGAACATACATCAGGAAATGGTCCCACCTGAGCATAATGCTGGCCTTACAGTCAGCGCTGGTCTTCAAGTCACGTCTTTATCCCTTACGGGGTAGACAGAGCCTAGGGTAACAAGACCTTCAGACCACGTATGTATGTAAAATTACAAAGTGCAAACTCCGTCCAGATCGCTACTACCATCTTAACCGGCCGCCAAGCAGTGCATGCCCTGCTGTGTTGCGGCATGGCGAGTAAGTTAACCCGGTTATCGTTATAGTTATCGATTGTTAGTACTTACTTATTTAAAAAAGTTTTGGCATGTTTTCTTAAATGATCACATGAAAAAAAAAAAAAAATTAAATATATATTTTTTTTTTCTTTAAGGGGGGCTACCATACCACAAACGGTTTTTTTGCGTGTTTTGCTCGTTATTAATAGCGGCAACAGGTTGACGCTTGAAATATTCTAAGATGATGTATTTCCGTTGCCGCTATAACAAAAAGTACTAAAAAGTAGAATTAATGTATGGTTTTCTGTATATATAAGCGACTAATATAAAGCAACCTAATATACTGTATATATATGCGTACATTTTTCTATGCAGCAGGGTTCTATTTACACTGGTTTATAGATATTTATAGATAAATTATATGTATTACGTATAGATTGTACGGAACCTTTCGTGTGCGAGTCCGACTCGCACTTGGGGCCCGATTTTTGAAAGCACATGTGTGAAAATGAAAATACCACTCGAAAGTGGTGAAAAATGCTGAATTTGAAATACGAGTAGCTTAGAGAAGATACCTACGGCTCTCATTAATCATGTGGACTAGTCAAAAATTTGATTAGAAGATATAAACAGATTTATACCACTTTCGAGTGGTACTTTCAGGTAATGTGCTTTGAAAAATCGGGGCCTTGGCCGATTTTTTAAAACTACCAGTGCATTCGGAAAGACCATCATTGCCAAGAAGAATGCGGCGCAAGAAACTTGGCAGATAGTCAGTTTTTCAAAGTAAAATACAATTACTTAACTTCTAATACGAACTACATTAGAATGTAAGTACGTACATAATTAGCTTTAAAATGTACTTATTGTGAAGGTGTCGTTGTAAACAAGACTTTTTTTTTATGTGAATAGGAAGGCAAACGAACAAGTGGGTCACCTGATGGTAAGCGATTACCACTGCCCATAGACACCCGGAACCCCGGAGGGATTGCAGATGCGTTGCCAACCTAGAGGACTTAGATGAAATGCCTCTTGTGCCCGTAATTTCCCCGGCTGTCTTACTCTCCACACCGGAACACAGCAGTGCAAGCACTGCTGCTTAGCGGCAGGATTAGCGAGTAAGATGGTGGTAGCTGGACTTAGAAATTAGACCATTAGCCAGATTTCCGGAAGTGACGTGAAAAAGTATACCTAGTCTAATCTAATCTAACTAATATTATAAATGCGAAAGTATGGACGGATGGATGGATAGATGGATGGATGTTTGTTTGTTACTCAATCACGCCAGAACGGCCCAACGAATCTGGATGAAATTCGGCACATAGATAGAGAAAAGTCTAGAATAGCACATAGGCTACTTTTTATCCCGGAAAATTCCCGCGGGATAGCGATAAGCGAATTCTTTGCAGACGAAGTCGCAGGCAACAGCTAGTTGAACTATATGTACCAATACACAGGACGAAAAACGATACTGCAGAAACGGCATAGTAGCGATTTTTGGCTCAGTTCTCAATATATCACGTCGGACGCAGAGCGTCACGCCGTGTGTGTGACAAGCACGCACACTGGCGCACGCGTCATCGTCAAGAGTATGGTTGGAAGAAAAAAAAGTTGGCTTGTGAAAAAAAAAATTATGTGATTCGATTAGGTGAGGTTCCAAAGGGTGACTCCCTTATTTATAAACGCTCTATAGGCCTCTGCTAACTTAGTAATAAATGTCAATGTGACAGATAAGGACAAACGATTACTATGTTACCAGAGGCCTATAGAGTGTTTATGAATAAGGGGGTAAGACTTTATGCTTAGGTACTTCTACTAATCACTAAACAGTATAAAACAAAGTCACTTTCCGCTATCTATCTGTCTGTCTGTTCGTATGCTTAAATCTTTAAAACTACTACTTCTTTATCATGTAAAAAAATAGCTACTCAACAATACATAAACAGTCCGGGAGCGCTTACAATTTAGAATGCCAGTCGGGTTTGTCTTGTCTCACTCTCTCTTATGGGCTTGACACTCGAATCGGTCAAGTGAGGGAAACAGCAAAACAAACCTGAAGCATTCTAAGAGATCACGGACTGTACCTAGGTTACTAAAATGTTTTAACAAAAGTTTGTTTACATCTAGTTCCCTTTTTATCTGTATAAACGTAACATCTTTACCTTAAGTAGCTTTTTAAATTTTGACTTGACTTGACTTTTTTCTTTTTTTTTTTGCTCGCCGTACCCCCCACCGGGTTTGAGGGGGGTGTGAGGCGTTATTAGTGCGGCCGTGTCGGCCGGCGGGTAGGTTTTCACAATTTTGGGTTCAGCCTGCACAATACGCGTCATTTTCTATGATTAATAGTGCTGTTGTGTTAGTAAGAGTTTGGTTAGTTGCCGAATTCGCGAACTAGCTTCTGCCCGCGACTTCGTCTGCGTAGAATTATACGTATAAACCTTCCTCTTGAATCACTCTGTCTATTAAAATAAACCGCATAAAAATCCGTTGCGTAGTTTTAAAGATATAGGTAAACATAGATAGGGACAGACAAACAGACAGACTGAGAGCGGAAAGCGACTTTGTTTTATTATACTATGTAGTGAATAATAATATATCGAAATAAACATAATTCGTAAAAGAGATTTGATATATATCAAATCTTCAGATTTTATGAGGTATCAAAACAGGCCAATTTATTTATCTCTTACTTTACTTACGTTACTTTATTTAATTAACACTCTGTTATAGATTTTACAGTGTCATTTTTGCTTTAAATGTGAAGTAAAAATCTGGTTTTCATTGTTTTGTTGCGTTGTCATTTAGCGCAGCAAATGAACAAATCTTCTGTATATTTTGTAGTGTTTGCGGAGTTAGTGAATTAATAACACCAACTGACGATCAAAGGGCGTTTACACTATCCTCATTTACCATCTGTATAAACTTTACACTAACCGATCTTAAGATACAGAGTTGGTACATCTTTAAGACATCGAGGTTGATGGTAAATCTAAACTCTAAACTAATAGTATAAAGAGGACAAAAAATGTTTTTACAGAATAAACTCGAAAGCTACTGGACCGATTTAAAAAATTCTATATATTCTAAAACGTTATATTATTCCTAAGTCACATAATATACATAGGTTACATTTCATTTTGCGCAGACGCAGTCGCAGGCAACAGGGTACCTACTCTACACTTTTTTATACTAATATTATAAAGAGGAAAGTATTGATTGTTTGTTTGCATTGAATATGCTCCGAAACTACTGCACCGATTTGAAAAATTATTTCGCCAATAGAATCCTTCATCCCTAAAGAACATACTTTAGGCTATATTTAATTCTGCGCGGACGGAGTCGCGGGTAACAGTTAGTCTAACTAATATTATAAATGCGAAAGTATGGATGGATGGATGGATGGATGTATGTTTGTTTGTTACTCAATCACGCCAGAACGACCCAACAGATCTGGATGAAATTCGGCACATAGATAGAGAAAAGTCTGGAATAGCACATAGGCTACTTTTTATCCCGGAAAATTGCGTAGTTCCCGTGGGATAGCGATAAACGAATTATTTGCAGACGAAGTCGCTGGCAACAGCTAGTAATGTATATAATGTAGTTGCATCTCTGGAACATCACATAGGCTTTTTATTCTGATTTTCCCACGGGATTGGATTTTGCCCGTAATCTTCATGTTGCTTAAATACGGACTACGATACGAATATTATAAAATACAATTTTCATTTTAGAAATCAGTCTCTAGTCAGTCGTCTAGAAATTTTACATACTTATTTTTATATTTGATTGAATTATTACTTTGCGGAGATCCATTTCAATGAACAAAAAAAATTTACTTTGCTACTCCGCTACTCGCGTACAAGATAACCATGGTGCGAAATATGTATTAATACAACATGTGGGATTTACTCATATATGTGTTTTATGTGGCAGTAGTGGAGGGATTGCATGAAAAACATATATTCGCACAGGCTTGGTTATCTTGCACGTGAGTAGCGGAGTAGCAAGGTAAATATTTTTTGTGCATTTACATATTTTTATTGTTAATTTCTTTTGTATAATAGTCTAATGTATAATAGTGACGTCACATCAATTTGATCAAATGCACGAAAAACTGTATCCACATTAGTTTTCAGCTACGTTACCTACACGTACGTGTGGTGCACCAATCATCGGCAGTAGCCATAGGCATGTACAGTTAAACACACAATTTTCCACAAAGCGAACGCGTACACAATACTAAAAACGGTAGGCCTAAAAACGGGCATTTCCAACCACCACCCCTTTTGGGGGGGAACTATCCCCCAGCGACACTTCAGGACCGCGACTTTAGAATATTAATGTTCGTGCTTAATTGAATACTTTTCACTCATCGATTGGATTTTTGAAAATGTAAAACGCAATTGCAAACTGTAAATATGTGCTTGAAAACTAAACGAATAGTTTAGGGTTAGTAAATAACTAAGTATTTATTGTATAACTGTGTACTGTACATAAGGTAACGTAACGTAGGTAACGTAGTAACGTTTCTGAGTTTTCTTTGAAGCCTCCGGCTGATTTTCTCATCTGTATACGTTTCAAGTAGGTATCTTAATGAGTACCTAGTTATTTGTTGTTTTATTGCGTATTTTTTACCCGTTAGTTAGTTATAATAAGGTGTACGATATTTTAAGAATAAAACCAGGCCTTTGTGCCAAAAATATCCGTGTACTTAAAACATTGGAGAATTTATTTCACCCCCCATGATTACATAGATCGACATTACATAGTGGCACCAGAGAACTTGCACAGGAGTTGCCTTTTTGGAGTTGTTCTTAAGTATCTTGTATTTCTTATATTTTTAAATCTACGTGTATCGAATGTGTGTAAATAAATGTTTCTCTCTCTCTCTCTCTCTCTCTCTCTCTCTCTCTTTACTGTCTTTTACACGTAAAATACGCGTGTACGCTCTTCTTATTTGTTACTTCCTAAACTCGTTCCAGTAAAAATCCGTTGCATACATTAATCTGATCATAGGGAAACGCTATTTCATCTCCTGTCATACCTAAGCGTATCGTTTGATGTAGCGCCATCTTCCGTACGAAGCCTGTGTTAGTTTAAAACCTGGATTAACTCGTAAATCTTCGCAGGCACAGACGCTGGTAAAAGCTGTTTACTTTTATTGTATTACTTACTCCTGGTTCAGTTGATTTCTAAAGTCGCACTCAGATTTGAACTCCAAGAATCTCACTTAAACCCTGAGGAAAGCCTATCGCAGAACTAGTTATTCGTAGTATTAGTAGTTAGTAGTTTCGATAGTCATCAACAACTATCGAAAGGAAACATCCAATCATCCAATCAGAAACTTCGAGCAAATTCTAGTCCAGACCTTCCCACTTATCTTAGTTCCGTCCAATTTCCTAACGGCAATTGCATAAAATTACCCCCCGCCCAATGTTATCTTAACAAATTGACGCCAGGCGAGAGAGAGACAAAACAAACGATGTCCAAATTTTACAATTTTGCGCCAGTGTTTAGCTGTTTATGAGGGGGGGGGGACCCCACCCTTCGTTATAGTGGTGAAAGGGGGTGGATGGATAAGGCGAACTGACCAAAACCCCCGTCACTTGAATGTGCTTGGATATATTCGCGACCCTACAAGACTTGCGTGTGTGTGTCGGTCTCCAGTGACGACGCTTAGAAAGCTTTTGTGAAATAATAATAGTGCTTAGTTTGTCTACAGGGTGGACGGGGTGAATATTTTAATCAGAAAACTTGGTGCCGTAAATCTGAATGTTTAATAACGTCGGATAGTTCAGTAATGGATTCATATGGGAATAGCGTTGGTTGCGCGTCGAGTTATCTTGGCATTTCTAGTTTATAGCTAAATAGAACCGCTACTTTCAACGAAATACCTTCATTTTGTTGAAGGATTTTGAGATTGGTGATTTAGGTGGGTGCTAATCATTTTGAGAAAGCATTCGATTGATTGCATCGTCTTTGTTAAGTTTGTTGACAACCAGGGGCCTTACTTTGATGTCTTAATGTGATTCAATACTGATTCAGCTTAGATTCGCTCGCTGTCAGACCCATACTAAAAATGACAGCTAAAATTGATTCGCATTAAGACGTCATGGTAAGGCCTCAGCTCTTAGAAAACCTGATTAAAAAGTTTGAGATCAAGGCAGAAAGAAAGCGATAGAAAGTTTATTAGACTTTGAGTTTATTTGAGTCTCGAAATTTTTTACAGATGTAGTGCAAAGACAAAGTAATGTTGTAGATTAATACCTATAACAGCTAATTTTGAACAATATTCACCTCCTTACTCTTGATTTGTTTCATATAGTACGCGAGAACTGATAGAAAGCGTGTAAAACTGCCGAATCCCGTGAAAAAAGGACTCATTGCGAACAACCGACGTAGCTCTTGGCTCTTTGGCGTGAAACAAATGCCGTCTGTTCGCACCTCTTTTGTTCGGTCTCGAAGCCACACATTCCGGGCTCTAGCAATTTGGTGCTCCAATAAGTAACAATACGGGCTGTAAAAGACATTCCTTGACGTTAGGCCGCGTCATATCGAATGTGTTTAGCCCACGCGGCGACCCTTGGTGGACTCCGCTTTACTCTGGATGATGTGTACTTCGGGTCTATATTCTGTCCCATAAAATTGAAGTTCCGAATGTACGGTTTGCCATTTTCGTTACCTACTCATAAAGTGTTTTATTTCTGAAATACATACACACATACATACCGTCACGCCTCTTTCCCACAGGGGTAGGCAGAGACTACTTTGTTCCACTTGCTACGATCCTGACATACCTCTTTCGCTTCATCCACATTCATCAATCTTGTCATACATGCTCGTCGGTTTCGGGTACTCTTGACCTGGCCTTTTTCCAAAACGTCCCCAATTTGATCACGGAACGTCCGCCTAGGTCTTCCCCTCCCAACGCACCCATTCAGACTCCCCATATAAATCTGTTTAGTTAATCTTCTTTCATCCATCCTCTCTACGTGACCAAACCAACTAAGCATACTCTTTTCTATCCTAGTCACTGTGTCTTCTTTCACACCAGCACGTTCCCTTATCATACTACTAGCTTTTTCCCGCGACTTCGTCCGCGTAGACTTCATTTATTGACAAATAGCTTTTGGCCACGGCTTCGCTTGTGTGTACCAGGAGTATTTCAATCCCGTTTTTTTCCCGTTCCCGTAAGAATTTCGTGAAATGCAAATCCAAATAACCCACTTGCCAAATTTCAGCTTTCTACGACCAGTAAAATGAAAAATCCCGTTTTTTCCCGTTCCCGTGGGAATTTAGGAAATTCCTCTCTTAATGCTTCTTTATACTCTCCAAACAAACTAAATGCCGAATTTCAGCGTTCTACAACCAGTAAAACGAAAAGTTCCGTTTTCCCGTTCTCGTGAGAATTTTAAAAAATGATCTTTTATAGCTTCTCTACACTCTTCAAGCAACCTACATGCCAAGTTTCAGCTTTCTACGACCAATAAAACGAAAAATTCCGTTTTTTCCCGTTCCCGTGGGAATTTTGGAAAGTCCTCTCTTAATACTTCTCTACACTCCCCAAGCAACCTACATTTCGAATTTCAGCTTTCTACAACCAGTAAAACGAAAAGTTCCGTTTTCCCGTTCTCGTGAGAATTTAAAAAAATGATCTTTTATAGCTTCTCTACACTCTTCAAGCAACCTACATGCCAAGTTTCAGCTTTCTACGACCAATAAAACGAAAAATCCCGTTTTTTCCCGTTCCCGTGGGAATTTTGGAAAGTCCTCTCTTAATACTTCTCTACACTCCCCAAGCAACCTACATTTCGAATTTCAGCTTTCTACAACCAATAAAACGAAAAGTCCCGTTTTTCCCGTTCCCGTGGGAATTTCAGGACATTGTCTCTTAGTGCTTCTCTACACGCATCAATCAACCTACATGCAAAGTTTCAGCTTTCTACGACCAGTAAAACGAAAAATCCCGTTTTTCCCGTTGCCGTGGGAATTTTGCAAAGTCCTCTCTAAATGCTTCTTTACACTCCCCAAGCAACCTACATGTCGAATTTCAGCTTTCTACAACCTGCACTGCAGTATAACAAAAAATCCGGTTTTTTCCCGTTCATTTCCGTCAGAATTTTGGGAAATTCTTTCGTAGTGCTCCCCTATACTCCCCAAGGAACCTGAAGGCCAAATTTCAGTTTTCTACGATCATTAAAACGAAAATTCGATCCCGTAGAACTGAATATAAATCTCGTTTTTTCCTTATCCTGTTGGAATTTTCGAAAATCCTTAAAACTGTTTTTTACTATTATAATCACCTACTTCTATGCCAAATTTGAAGTCTAGTAATTATAGTTCATAGGATTTCGTTGAACTGAATATATAAATCCTGTTTTTTCCTTATCCCGTGAGAATTTCCAAAAATCCTGAAATTATTTTCTTAGTTTTGTAATCATCTACTTGTGTACGAAATTTGAAGTCTATATTTATTAAGTATAGTTACTGAGATAGGGTCACTCGGAATCGAATATAATAAATCCCGTTTTTTCCCGTTCCCGTGGAAATTTGTATGTGTGTGTGTGTGTGTGTGTGTGTGTGTCAGGTAGGTATGTGTGTGCAACCCGATAAACCGTACAAACAATACTACCCACTATAATATAATAATAATAATACCCACGTTGATTTTCAGACTTTGTCACCCCCTATCCCCTTTTAGAGGTTGAATTTTCAAAAAACCTGAAACAGGTATTTACTCATTTATCGTTAGGATTACTCCTGTGAAGTTTCGAATAAAATAGTCTAACTAATCTTGTTTCCCCATACAAACTTTGCACCCCCATTTAACCCCTTTAGAGATCGAATTTTGAAAAATCCTTTCTTAGTGCACCCCTAGACCTTATAAGGAACCTACGTGCCAAATTTGGAATCTCTAGAACCAGCGGTTTGGGCTGTGCGTTGATATGTCAGTCAGTCAGTCAGTCAGTCAGTCAGTCAGTCAGTCAGTTTCTTCTTTTATATATTTAGATTTTTGAAATAATAAGTATTTTTTATATAATTGACAGTAAACTAACCTAACCAGTATTCTGATGACTTTTCCAAAATTCCTGAAAAATGCACGATTCCGTGTGTTATGACAAAAAAATTATGACTAACGATTATTATGACCAACGAAAATTATGGGACAAAAATGTTAAACGTTAGTTAAAAATAAATGGAGAATTGCCAGAATTTTAAGTCTATGTTTGAAGGGTAGAGTTACTCGTCAACACACTAGCTTAAATTAGGTACCTACATAAAGTAAATTTAAGAAAAAACGAAAAACGTAATAGCCATGGAGCATTTAACTTTAAACTATTAATACAAATACAAATACAAAATAATTTATTGCACCAAAAAACATTTACAATAATTATCTGATTGTCTATCAGAGACCAAACTAGGCTGAGCCTGTATCTTGGCCGTGGTAATGGCTAGTGATAAAAAACTCTTTATTTGTCCTATCGCGATTTAGTGTCTTCTTTTGGCATGAAATTTTAGCTGGGGTTTTTTTCAAACATATTCAAACCAAATAAGTAAATGGCACATATTAACGCAAAATACCTATCAGCAGAAAATAAACGTTTGCCTAATTATTTTCCGAAATTATGAATTTGTGAAATGTTTTTTTGCGAAATGATTAAAATGGTATTTACTGTTTGATCTTTAAAAAATACCCTCTTTTGTGCTAGCCTTTTAAGTATGCGAGTCGTAGGTACAGTGTGGCACACACCAGTTGTTTAGTACGGTCCCATCCACATTCGTCGCGGCGGTCCGATTTAATATTCTATTTCACTCCAACGATAAGATTAAAGTACGTAATTTCTTGCACGAGGGAGGCAATTTGAATACGCACTACCATAGGGACGGGAATATTCGGGATTTAAGCACGTAAAAGTTATAAATTCTTCTACATATAATAAAGGTTGGCAACGCATCAGCAATTCCTCCGGGGTTGCGGGTGTCTATGGGCAGTGGTGATCGCTAACCATCAGGTGACCCACTTGCTCGTTTGCCTTCCTATTCGCATAAACAAAAAAGGACCTGTTGGTAGGCCTCCAAAAAGATGGAGCGACGACCGGTAGGCTTATTGTCTAACTCGCTCGCAATCGTCATCGTGTTCATTTTGACAGTTCATGTATGGGCTGACAATTGGCATCGGAATCAGCTAGCTGTCACAATCATACAAGCACTGTCAAAATGAACACGATGGCGATCGCGAGCGAGTTAGACAATAAGCCTACTGATCAGGATCGCGGGATCGCGGTGGATGCGGAAGGCACAGGACCGGTCCGAGTGGAGACCCTTGGGGGAGGCCTATGTCCAGCAGTGGACGTCTTTCGGCTGATATGATGATGATGATGATATAAAGAAAATCGAAAAGTCAATAGTCAAAAGTATATTTTGTAAATCGGCCGTCAAGGGCTCTTTTACATGTCTTTTTTTGAAACTACCAGCGCATTCGGAAATACCATCATTGCCAAGAAGAATGCGCCGCAAGAAACTTGGCAGATAAAGAAAGAAAGAAGACATTTGCTCTGCAAGACATACAAATATAAGAGCTTAAGGTAACAAGACCTAAAGACCAGAAAAAAGTTACGAAAATTTGTAATGAATTTTGAACGCAAGAAATACAAAATAGGTACCTAAAATGGGCATCCCCTAAGACCGTTAATACAAAGCCACCCCCACAAGACAAGCTATATTGGACCATTCGTACCTCCAAACCCCTCAAACAAAGAGTCCTAAACGAGAAAACTTGCGCTTTAAAATTACACCATAACGCGATACGTTTAGATGTTAAATTCCAGTAGGCATGATTACGAGTTAGGACTATTTAGTTCTTAATTCTATGGGAATTCGTGACGCGAATTGGATATTACTGTGGAACTTTCTAGTAGACTATTTTAATTCAAATGAGATTGGATTTCGGTGATAATTTGACGTGGCTTTATTTTTAATTGAGCAAGCATTTACATTTCAATTAGGTAGTTGGCGAATAATCTAAATACTTAATTATTGGCCTGTTTCACCACTCTCTGCTAAGTTCCAGTCATCTTAAGTGTCAGTTATCTATGATTTCGTCTCTATTTATTACTACGAGACAGACGGAGACGTCATCATAGATCATAGATATTATAAATGGGAAAGTATGGATGGATGGATAGATGGATGGATGGATGGATGTTTGTTTGCTTTTCAATCACGCCAGAACGGCCCAACGAATCTGGATAAAATTCGGCAAATAGATAAGGAAAAGTCTGGAATAGCACATAGGCTTTTTATTCCGGAAAATTCCCGCGGGATAGCGATAAACGAATTCTTTGCAGACGAAGTCGCAGGCAACAGCTAGTCATAGATAAAGATAACTGATACTTAAGATAATTGGAACCCATGGAATTAAAATCATCACTATTCATTTTTAAACGGCGAGTTTATTCTCACAAGTTCCATTTTGGATTTTTTTGATGGAGTATGACAATTTGAAGTTTGAAATTGGACGAAGAGAAAATAAAAAATTTCAGAAAATATTATCCTGAGCATGTTTGCGGACCGCCTGGACTGCCCCATGACAAAGCATTGGGTGGGGATCATTACTGGCCAAATCAAGTAATGATCTTCACCCAATGTTGCTTTATATGAAATTTTGTGCTTGTAGTATTAAATTAAATTAAATTTGTATAATTTGTTTTTATATTTTTATTTTATTTTTTATTTCCATTTTAATTTTAATTAACTAACATAGTGCTCTAAGTTGTATTACTAACCCGATATGGACCTTGATGTCCGAAATAAATGTTTTTTTTTATTTTTATTTTTATTATTGCCGTTATACAAACGTTAGTCGTCAAAAATTAGACATTTTTAGAATGTGGCATCCCCGTATAATCTTTATTCTTTGTTACCGAGCTCTTCCAATTTGTCTGTCTTGAAATACCTATGTTATGTAGCGTCGAAAGAAAATACCTATTGGAAGAAAATTGTAACTACCGAAAACTTCAAGGGCTTGTGGTTCAGTACCTATTTACTTTGTTTACCTCTTCTTTTGATCGTTTATACTCTTGATGCAATATCTTCTTAATTATAACTACACAAACGGATAACTCACGTATAAATGTCGACTGATGCTCGACATTTTCGGACTAGTTCGTAGTCCGTCCTCTTGGAGCGCTCGCCCCGGCGGCAGCGAAACGAACACAATATTTTCTTCTTAAGTTCACGCGCGTTTTTGTACGACTATTGACAGTCTTATCTTATTTTGTCTATGCCATTCTACATAAACATCAATGGACTTGCATGGCAACCCCGCGTAATGTATAAAATGTAATCAAAATTTATTTCCTTCCCCTCGTTAAACTACGTTTCAAAACTAACGAATTAATTACTCAAACCGTCAAAACAACCCGTAAAGTTGGCATACCCTGAGACACAAAGGGTGCCCTTAATTTTGGGCCGGGCCACCCTTATCGCGAAGTAATCTGCCCCCCTCCATCGATCTTAAGTAGGGTGACTTGACCCCTAAAGGGGGAGGGTTGGAAGAAAATCGCGGGGTTTTAGATTAGGGGCCGTTGCTAAGGTTATAAAGGGTTAGTTTTCGTCGGTCACGGTGGGATTTGTCCGGGCTTATGGGGGTTGATAAGACGTGTTTTTATTAGTTATTCTGCGTTAATGAAACACAGTTTTAGGTAGGTATTTACTGTTTGATCTTGCTGCAGATGTACCTATGCTGATGTTTGTTTACTCAAGTGTGTCTACACTAGGTTAACATACATATATAGGTATGACTGATCAGTTGAGAAAGACGTCGCATAAAAGGCTGTTTTTTTATTGTGGTCAGGGGGCTTACCATGACGTCTTAATTCCGAATCAGTTCAAGTTTTAGCTGTCACTTTTAGTATGAATCTGACAGCGAGCGAACCTAAACTGAATCGCATTAAGACGTCATGGTAAGGCCCCAGGACGAAGATTGCGAGTAAATTTTGAAAAAGAACTGCCTGGGGCCTTACCATGATTATCATAATGCGATTCAGTTTAGGTTCGCTCGCTATCAGATCCATAACTAAAAATGGCAGCTAAAACCTGAACTGAGTCTGAATTGAATCGCAATAAGACTTCATGGCAAAGCCCCTGATCTTGTCGCCTCTGTTATTAGTCTCGATGCAATTAGTGTTTCTCTACTATTATGCATGTATTAGGATATATTGAAACCGTTGAAACCTTCCTCTTGAATCACTCTATCTATTAAGAAAGCCGCATCAAAATCCATTGCGTACATTGGGACCGACAGACAACGGAAAGCGACTTTGTTTTATACGATGTAGGTATGTACCTAACACAAAATTGTTCCAGAATATTTCAACAGATGGCTGTCTAATTGAGCAGCTTTGTAAAGTGTGTTTATAATATTGGTTTAACAAGTAACTCAAACCTACTGCGAACGCTTTGAACGTCGAGAGAGCGCATGAAAATTTTCCGCCACCACTACACCACTTTTACACTACATTATATAAAGACACACTGTATATTTCCATTGGAATGAATAACCTTAGTACACATAACACATAACACCTTCTGTGTTCATGCCACAGTACATTTAATCCAGCAGGTCTGCCTCTAAGCAATGCGTTTAATCTGCATGTCAGACTCGTGTGACAAGCACCTGCGGTGACTAACACCTTTGTTGCATCTTTAACAGTGACAGAGCCGTTGGCATTATAAAGTGGGCTGTCTTAGGATAAGCACTGCCAAAATTTGGCCCTGTCTCCATTTAGACACGCAATAGCGTGACAAGGCAAGTTCAATTAGAAATTTACCTATATTGCGTACGTTTATATAAATAGACTTGTAATTAAAAATCCCTCTCACATTACTGAAGTCAATCGCAAAGGACAGCGTCATATCTATTGTGCAATTCATATTAATACCTTCTATTGAAGACCGCCTCTTTGTCTATCTCGTTGTCCATTGGCGCACGTCCTTTGTCTTATAACTTGAGTCTTCAACTCTTCTACTATCAATAATATAATGAATGTACCTTATGACTCTTATGAGTATACGTGTAAGGTTCAAGTTTCATGGAGTGTGTTAGGTATTAAACCTTTGTGTGTCGTGTCGTTATAATGGGTTTAAATGGTCCGTCAGAAGAGATAAGAGGACGTATTTATCATTTAGTTTCGCGTCTTTGTTTGTCACGTTTTGTGTAATAATGTTGTAACTATCACTACATAGTATAATACAAAGTCGCTTTCCGCTGTCTGTCTGTCTGTCCCTATGTATGCGTATATCTTTAAAACTACGCAACGGTTTTTGATGCGGTTTTTTTTAATAGATAGTGATTCAAAAGGATGGTTTATACGTATAATTCTACGCAGACGAAGTCGCGGGCAGATGCTAGTAAACTATTATTTTAACTTTTTGTTTTATTAATTGCAAGTCTTTCAGCAAGTTCTAGTATTATTAAAAACACTAAATTTATACATATAAATCAACAATTTTTGTAACATTAAAAAAACATACAGTTGAACATTATAACTTCCTTCTTTTTGAAGCAGGTTATTTATTAACTAACCCCCTTATCCACAAACGCTCTATAAGCTTTTCTGCTAACTTAGCAATCGCTTGTCCTTATCTGTGAAAGGAACATGTCAAAGTGACTGATAAGGACAAACGATTGCTAAGTTAGCAGAAGCCTACAGAGCTTTTATGAATAAGGGGGTAGTTATTTACTAAATTTAATAACTTAAAGGTACCGTAAGTTAGAATCGAGGTACTGAGCTGATCAGTAGGCTTATTGTCTAACTCGCTCGCAATCGCCATCGTGTTCATTTTGACAGTTCATGTGCTGACAATTGGCATCGGAATCAGCTAGCTGTCACATTCATACAAGAACTGTCAAATTGAACAGGATGGCGATTGCGAGCGAGTTAGACAATAAGCCTACAGGTTAACGGACAATTTAAAATTCACCATTTAAATTTATTATAGCGCATTACGGTCCGAATTGGCATTGTTCATTATTTTTAAGCTGTGCTTTTAACACCTTTATTTGATAGAATGGACTATTTCAAGGAACTAATTTGAATATTATGCTTCTACGTAGCTTTGTTTATTAATAATAAATATTTTTTCGCTGTTTGATAATTTGTTAATTTAGACAGGATCCCAATCGCCTTCGTACAGAAATATAAAAAAAAAACAGTTTTGTCTATGGTTTTGTCTATATGTCGACATTGTCAACGTCATAGATCAGTGAATGTGTGTGAATTTAACGTCAAAAACAATAACAATATTCGCGTGTTCGATTTATTTCTGTTCGTTGGTGTTATTATTGTTTTCCGTGCTGTTTTTGCTTTTTGGTTTCACCCCTGCACATCTCTCCTGACTCCTACTTACATTAAAGTGGTCTTCGCAACAATACATCGTGTAAACATTGAAATATTCCACATTAGCTTGCATACACCATTCGTTCCGCAAATTTTCTCTGATTTTCACAATGATTTTGTTGGGGCTATAGTTCGAGTCATTGTTGCATCCCGGAACAAAACATTTTTTTATAAATATCCATTGTTTGTTACAGTTTTATACTTTGAATTTGCTTTTATTTGTAATGTTTGCAGGTTAAGTTAGATGTGACAGTGACAGCATGACAGATACGGTAGTGGCGTAGATAAACCTTTTTTTTTCCATTTTTGTGGCAAACATTTAATGCCCGATTCTGACTAAAAACCCGGTCGTTAGATCAAACAAAGGTCAAAAGTACTTTTACAAAAATATCTGCAATCGTAAAGTATTTTTGAAATCGGACAAGATAAATCGGTTATTTGATGGTTTTCCTCCAAATGGTTTTCGAGTTAGAGCATACTAAAAAAAATGAACAACGCCAATTGTCACAAGGAACCTTTGTGTGGTCCCAACTTTTCCAATTATGAACTGTGAAGTGAGGCGGCGCTCGAAGAAGTTTTAATTGCTAGCTTCGGACTTGGCCACTATCTGCACGTAATGAAATTTAGAGGTTATTTATTGCAAATTAAATACGTTTATTAAAATAAAATAGTTGTCATCAGTTGTCAGTTGAATTTTTAAAATCCATCCATTCGTTTTTGAGTTTATTGTCTACAAAAGAAAGAGAGGACAAGGGGTTATGGCAAATGATCATTAGATACAATTACATTTTTTGGATACATTACAGCTTTTGTGTGGGTGTTTTACTTTTTTTATGACAGGGGGGGGAAACGAGCGAACCAGGTCACTTGATGCAAAGTAATCACCGCAGCCCATAGACACGGCGCATAGATAGGCCGTTGAGAGCGTGTTGCCGGCCTTTTAAGAAAAGAATAGCCTTGTTTTTGAAGATACCACAACAACATTATATTGCGGCTCGTGAACTGTAATCTCTTTACAATTTGTACTAGATTAACAATTAACGACACGCAAATAAAGTGACATTAAAACAATTTTATTTTGCGGCTCTCAGACTATTGTACGTACTATTTTCTACGTAAGAAATAGTTGACCAAACGCAATATAATGTTATTGTGGTTTCTTATTCTAAATTAAATGAAGTATTAAGTATTAGTCGTACCGGTCCGAGAAACAATTTAATTCTTTTGCGGGGAGCATCGGGGAGTTGCCGCTGCTCTTTTTGTCATAGGCATAATCCAATTGACATTTCGTACTGGCCAACTTCAAACCACCCCAAAAAACTATGGCGGCGTAAAATTCGCAAAGGCGTCCGTTCCTTTGTCACGCCTTTAAAGCGATACCTAAAATACCTACCCTTTGGCAATAAAGACGACCATGCAAAGGGGAAGTTGGGGTCACAGATGTCGAGGGGTATTCTTAATTTCACTGTATTAGCGAGTCTTCCTGACCCCTAGGACATTAATCGCGAAGGGTCCAGGGTTCGTTGAACCCAAATTAAGATGGGAAGTCGGACCCAAAGGCGATCCTTTTAGAAATTCAAATTTATGGATCGGTCAGAAATAACGGTTTGGTTAGTTCAAAGGGAACGAGGTGACGTTTAAATTTTAATTTTTCTGAACTATGTTTTTGTTAAGCTAATGGGTCTATTTTGTCTGAAACTTGAAATTATAATATTGCTCATATTGAATCTCGCGCGCGACGTGACTTGTGCGCTCTCGTATTAGACGTGTAGTTGGGTCAGAAATCAATTTGTTCTGTACCCTAGTTGATTTTTAATCACAACTTTTTTAATAAAAAAAATCAAAGAACCAAGATTTTAAAATTGGAAACCCTATATTAACACTATTTGGTTTCCAGTTCAATATTTACCCGAATATAATAATATAATGCTATTACAATGTATCGATTCAAACTTTCGCGATTTTCACACATTATTATTTAATAAATCGGGACTTAATCACGTAAACAAAAACAAAAAGTATTTTTGTGAATACCTCGACGTTTTGGACGCGACTTTGCATCCATGGTCTCGAGAGGACGGGTAGTTAGGAAAACCCGTGCAGCTAGAAGATGTTGATACCTGCCATGTCAGCCCTCTCGAGACCATGGATACTTTTTGTTTTTGTTCACGTGATTAAGTCCCGTTTTATTAAATAATAATAATGCCTATACGCCCACAATCATACTAATCATGGCCTTAAGGTTTTTTGTACCTTAGGCACTGTGTCTACCCCGTAAGGGATAAAGACGTGATATATGTATGTATGTATGCCATTGAAGCCCTACCAGTCAAGCTCGATATAGCTCAAAAACGCCACACAAACAATGTTATAAAGTAATATTCTCTGTAGTCACTTCATAGTGATACAATGTTAGAATATAGCGAGTATATAGCAGGTATATGGTGGCGTCGCACGGGTAAGATAAATAATGCTCAGCTATCGTCGAGCCATCCAACTTTATAAATTACTTTCTCAGATAGCCCGGGCTCTGCTACAATGGGTGTCCATTGCTGAATATAGTAACAGCTTTATTTGTAGCTATTTTACATACATACATACATATCCCCACAGGGGTAGGCAGAGACTACTTTGTTCCACTTGCTACGATCCTGACATACCTCTTTCGCTTCATCCACATTCGTCAATCTCTTCATACATGCTCGTCGGTTTCGGGTACTCTTGATCTGGCCTTTTTCCAAAACGTCCCCAATTTGATCACGGAACGTCCGCCTAGGCCTTCCCCTGCCAACGCACCCATTCAGACTCCCCATATAAATCTGTTTAGTTAATCTTCTTTCATCCATCCTCTCTACGTGACCAAACCAACTAAGCATACTTTTTTCTATCCTAGTCACTATATCTTCTTTCAAACCAGCACGTTCCCTTATCACACTATTCCTTATTCTATCTTTCAGTGTTACACCTTCCATACTTCTTAACGCTCTCATTTCTACTGCATTTATTCTTCTTTCATGCTTCTTTTGCCATACCCAACTTTCGCTACCGTACATTAGTGGCTATTTAGTAGCTATTTTGTTAGTTTTAATACATCATTGTTATGACTCAATTCCGTAACTTAGTAAAGTAGACACAAAACGAGCCTGTGACCCGATTTTTGAAAGTAGTCAATCAATTACATTACTAGCCACAACAGAAACTTTTCGTAATGACATCAGGTTCTATGCTGGCCCACGATGTACATCTACTTGAAAGTTGGTGAAGAATTGTGCCGATTTTGAATACGGATAGGTAGAGTAGAAGAAAAGTTCCAATTAATCTGTCTACTAGTGTAAACGTTGACTTCAAGGTTTGTAGTAAAGCACCAATTATTATCTACCACTTTCTAGTTATAAGCTTATATGAAAGAATAAGTAGCATTGTAGTCACTTCTGAGTCTTCTGACTTGTTGTACTATAGACAAGGCTACTTATTAAACTGACGAGCAAAAATAAAGAGCCACTTTTCATACAAAAGCCTGTAGAGCGGTCTATCGTGGAGGATTGTTACGATACTCTTTGGCGCGCCGCGTTTTTTTAGCTGTCAGTTACTTTTCTTGACATTGGATTACCTATTTCATTCAGTGGTCAATTTTTATGATGAAAATAAAATGTATATCGTTTATTTAGTTTACATAAAGTGAGACATTTGTTTTGTAAATGATTACAAAGTAGATTACAAATATTATATAAAGCTATTTATGTGAACTTTAAACTGTTTATTATTTAGTCGTCAAGATGGAATATGATCCGTTATTATTTGCTGTTCAGTAGGTATATTATATTAAGCTTTATGGTGCCACTGTAGTCGCGTGGGCGGTACAAAGGCGCAACTATCGCGAACTTCGCCTTCCGCCCGCCCCCTGCGCCCGCCCGCCCGTTCCTTCGTATCGTTACGACTGGCATTTTATAATGGGGTAGGTAGACGCAGTTACATCAATGCCTTGTGTCATTAAATATTTAAATATTAATTTTTGTAATTGTAATAATTTTTTAAAAGAAATTGATAGCTTAAGTACATAGGTAGGGACTGAGAAAAATCGACTGTTACTAAAGCTAGATGTAAGCTCTTAGAATGCCATTCGGGTTTGTTTTGCTCTCTCACTCACTCTTATGGGTCTGATACTTGAATGGACCGAGTGAGGGAGACAGCAAGACAAACCCGAATGCCATTAAGAGATCACGGACGGTAATCTAACTAATATTATAAATGCGAAAGTATAGATGGATGGATGGATGGATGGATGTTTGTTTGTTACTCAGTCACACCAGAACGGCCCAACGGATCTGGATGAAATTTGGCACATAGATAGAGAAAAGTCTGGAATAGCACATAAGCCACTTTTTATCCCGGAAAATTGCGTAGTTCCCGCGGGATAGGGATAAACGAATTCTTTGCAGACGAAGTCGCTGGCAACAGCTAGTCAACTATAATTTTTTACCGACTTGTTTTCATGGTTACTTTTGAACACTGTCGGGAAAGAAACGAAACGACAATTGGTATTAAGAGTAGCATAGTTATAAACTGGCCCCTATTCCACCAAAGCGACAATTGTCGGCGACAAGTGTCAATTATGTTTACACTAGCTTCTACCCGCGACTTCGTCCGCGTAGAATTAGCAATGATTTAACATGTTTATCGTTATGCCGCGGGAACTATGCAATTTTCCGGGATAAAAGTAGCCTATGTTTCAATCTAGGGTACCAGTTATCTTCGTTCCAAATTTTATCCAAATCCGTCCAGTCGTTTTAGCATGAAGAAGGAACAAAGTTTGTTCAACAAACATACACACTCACTCACATCGTCACATCATCACATCGTCACAAACTTTCGCATTTATAATACTAGCTGTTGCCAGCGACTTTGTCTGCGAAGAATTGCTGCTATTCCAGACTTTTCTCTATCTATGTGCCGAATTTCACCGAGATCCGTTGGGCCGTTCTGGCGTGATTGAGTAACTAACAAACATCCATCCATCCATCCATAATTTCGCATTTATAATATTAGTTACATTAGATTATTAGGATTACAAAATCGACGAGAAATCTACGATATTTGGCTTCATTGAATATGCATTGCATTGCATCTCGCATTGTCAATGGTCAGCGACGACTATCGCGTTGGTGAAATAGCCTGGCCTTATACTCCGAAATCCGATTTTCGAAGTTCGTTTCGTGCCGTTCCGTTCTCACTAATAGTTATTAATTTGAGAGTGAGAGGGACGGGGTGATACGAGTACGAACTTCGAAAATCGAATTTCAGAGTAGCCCCCCTGGCCTGTTATTTTTGCTTTTTGCTCGTTAGTGTAAAGAAGTGCAATCCAACATCAATCTTATCCTAAAACAAAAACCAGCGCACAGCCCTTCGAAACTCGTTACTGCGCCATTTTACCCGGCCACTTTTCTTACTCCGCGTAGTTCCCAACTCATTTGCATGGGAAAGCAGATAGTGGTGATGTGATGATACGGTCCAGGCACGTACCTTTGTGGGCTCTATATAGTCTAGAAAGTTCTAGAAAGTTCTAGCGGGTGGTTCCGCCGCACAACTTTCCCGGGCCCCAGAGTAATGTGCCAGCAAAAACGCACGCTGTGCTTAACAATTAACCGGACTGTTTCTATGTACTTTAGCCGTTCCGTTTGAGAAGTTTAAAACTACTTGGGGGACGCTATTTATTGTTACAGCACTGTTTTATCGTTGGCTGGTTTCCTTGCGTTTGCTTTTGGACGCAAAACACTTTTTTAATGGTAATAGACACATTCAAAGGTTTGCCAATTTGAAGGTAGGAAACGGGGCGGAATCTAACTAATATTATAAATGCGAAAGTATGGATGGATGTTTGTTACTCAATCACGCCAGAAAGGCCCAACGAATCTGGATGAAATTCGGCGCATAGATAGAGAAAAGTCTGGAATAGCACATAGGCTACTTTTTATCCCGGAAAATTGCGTAGTTCCCGCGGGATAGCGATAAACGAATTCTTGGCAGACGAAGTCGCTGGCAACAGCTTGTAAAGAAATATGGTATTTTGGATTAACTTAGATTTGGATTGGATAAGGACATCATCCTTTTGCTTCACACTTCATGGAGGATTTTGTATGAAACATTCGAATACCCTAGTCTCTTCTTGCTTCATAGTTATTTACTCGTCGATTTGTCGTTGACTGAAATAATGACCGAATAAGTCGGTTTCCCGGACTAGACAGCTAATAACCGGCATCCCAATTTTTTTAAATTTCATCTAATGATTGCTCGAAAACTCGAAGTTCGATTCATTCCGTCCGAATTTGCAACATCAGAGTATAAGGCCTGGGACCCGATTTTTAAAAGCACATATTGTGAAATACTTATCGAAAGTGGTGAAAAATCATGCTGAATTTGAAATATATCTTGTGAACTAGTTAAAAACGACGTTCCTGGACCAAATAGGAGACGTTTTGAAAAACTTAACTTGTACTTAAAACCGACGAGCATGTGTGAAGAGATTGATGAATGTGGATGAAGCGAAAGGTATGTCAAAATCGTAGCAAGTGGAACAAAGTAGTCTCTGCCTACCCCTATGGGAAAGAGGCGTGACTGTATATGTATGCATGTACTAGTTAAAAATTTGATAGTTTTGAAGATATAAGCAGATTTTTAACACTTTCGATCGATGCTGCTTTTGAAAAATCGGGCCGTTCTACGTTTCCAATTTGAATTTGTGAAAGTGTACACAAAATTTAGCGGTCACAACTTTACCGTAGATTCGACGCCGTGCCGTTGCTGGTCTATTTTAATGTGCCCACGGCGATGTATCGCTTCTATAAATCGCGGCTAGCATTACGCAAGCGCCATTAAAACTGTCAGTATGCCTAAACTATAGCAAGTTTTCAATTACAGGAGGCTCGCGAGATATTCGGGAGCCACAGGGCTACCAGCCTGGCTAGCACGAGATGACGCGACACTAGCCGTCTCTTTCTAGGACGAACAGTAAGAAAAAGACGGGCAATCTATCCCGCTCTCTCTCATTCTTAATGTAAGTTTTCAGCCACAAAATATAATCAGGGGCAAATAATTTAGCCCTCACATATGTTTTTTGTGAGTAGATTGGGCCAAATTACTAATTATAAAAATTACCAACTAATATTTAATCAAAGTTTCATTCTCAAGACGAATAACGGGTTGACAATAGACTATTTTAATTGCCAAGCTATACCGATATACTTGCTATGCGAATACAGAATGAGACGAATTAAAAACTTCACAGAAATCAAATGAGGCAAGCTTGGATCTCACAATACCGTATAAACTAAAATAACATTGCCTAAAGTATCCCCTAGATCCCACGATAAATGAAGAAAACAACTTTAACACGGCTCCCTTGATATCAAAGTATCTTGCGACCCCAAAACGTGGATATCAAGGCAGCCCTAGCCGCCATTCGCGTTCCGCCGAGCCGTTATGACAGTCGCCATTTGTAACACTTTCCCGCCTTTCTGCGCAAACGTCAATTTAGTTGCCACAGAAGAATATATACTAATGTCAAAGTCAGGATCATTGATTGAAAGTACAACAGGGTGCGACCAAACCGCCGCGTATACGCATTGACGTGTCGTATGCGCCACGTTTTCTCACCGTTTCTTCATACATTTTGTAGCGATTCCGTAACGTCACCGTTTTTTAAGCGGCGGTGTGGTCGCACCCTTACTGAATATACAGTCTAGCACAAAAGAGTAGAAATTAAAAAGTGGCAATACAGTAGTGTCGTCCCGTTTTCTTATACATATAGATAAGAAAGGGACGACACCACACTATTGCCACTTTTTAATTTCCACTTTTTTTTGCCAGGCCATAAACAGATAAAATATAATTTGGTATAGATTTGGTAGGAAACTACGACTGTAAAGCTCAATTTACACAAGCAAGAAGATTATGTGTACAATGCCGGGGAAAGTGGTATAAATGTGTGTGAATTTACGACTAGAGGACTAGATTAATTATACCTGTAATTGCTTTTTCATATTCTCGTAAATTCAACAAGTTTTCACCACTTACGAATGGACTTTTCACATTAAATGTGTTTTCCAAAAGTCGTTCCCCAGTCCATGATGTGAACGAGTTGCAACACTGAAAAAGATTTAACCAAACTTTTCAAATTTCATCAATAAGCATAATTCGGTAAGGCTTTATTAAAGTTCATTTGATTTAACTAACATAAAATATTAAGAACAAAACATAACCAAGGATTTTGGTAAGATATTGCCTTAGTTATGTAGTCACTTTTTTTAAGTTACAGGCTGACGAAAGTTCGGTTTCATTTAGCAAATTATATTTTTCTTCTAATCTGGTCTGGGAGCAAAGAAAAATCATAGAATGTGCCAGTTGCCACTCTTCCCGCGCAGATGTTAAAAGCTCGAGGGAAGGAAAGGGCGATGCGGCTAGCAACCCATCACTATTTTGATTCCCCTTTCCACCTAAACGACCACAATCATGATAATCGTGGCTTTTAGGTATTTTTGCATTAGGCTCTGTCTACCTCGTAACGTAAGGCGTGATATAAGTATGTATGTATTTTCGGTAACTATTTTCTTGAAAGTCTAAAATAGGTTTAATGCTATCCCGTGTGTTGTAGTATTTGTCAAAACGCCAATGGAGTATTGACCTATATTTTTGGGAAAAGGCAAACTCAAATCGTTAAAGTCTTCAACCGTTACATTTTAGTATCGACTAAAACACACTAATGTCCAACAGCATAACATCGTGGCACTCCCCGCCTAATAAGTAATAATTAATCCACTTAGCCAAGATTAGCCGATCCAACTACGTCCCATTAGATATTTTAGGTACCTATTTCAGGCAATGCGGCCCTTTATTTTATTATTAAACTCTAGCCCGACAGCGACTGACTTGTGGTATTCATTAGGCAGTCCTAATACGTGTTACTTTGTTCTAATCTTCCAACAAAGGACCGTGGGTTTAACGCAAATAGAACCCTGGTTGATGGGGATAGAGCTTAGTGTGGCCTGATGCGAAATAATAAGGCGGTTTGACGATTTCGGACTAAGTATTACGACACATTGTCTCGTGTTAGTTACACTGGCGAGCAAATACAATACAATACAATACAAATAACATAAAAAATAGTATTACACTATAAAATGTACTGAGTAGAGCAAATTTTACTTAATTTTGGCATAATTTTTTTTTTTTTTTTTTATGAGAATTGGAAGGCAAACGAGCAAGTGGGTCACCTGATGGTAAGCGATCACCACTGCCCAAAGACACCCTCAACCCCGAAGGGACTGCAGATGCGTTGCCAACCTAGAGGACTTAGATGAAATGCCTCTTGTGCCCGTAATTCAAATTAAATAATAATAATAAAAATAATTAATAATAATTATTATAATAGTAATAATAATATTAATAATAATTTTTTTTTTTAATAGTATTATTTATAATAGTAATTTTTTTCAAATGTAGGTACAGTTTTTTTTGTCTCTGTGTGCCGGAGATGTGTGTGAATAAATGTTTCTCTCTATCTCTCTCTCAACTGAACGGTGACTGAGTAGCTCTGCCCGGCTAGCACGACAGCGCACAAGAGTCGCGTCGCGCGCGAGATAGATTACCCGTCTCTTTCTAGAACGAACAGTAAGAAAAAGACGGGCACTCTATCTCGCGCGCGACGCGACTCTTATGTGCTGTCGTGCTAGCCGGGCTGGATAGGGAGATATGTAGGTTGAGATAAGAGGACTTTGCCCAGCAGTGGGAGACAATTACCTATAGGCTAACTAACTTCTGCCCACGACTTTGTTTGCATAGAATTAGATTTAAGAACTGTCGGCTTATTGTCAACTCGCTCGCGATCGCCATCGTGTTCATTTTGACGGTTCTTGTATGAATGTGACAGCTAGCTGATTCCGATGCCAATTGTCAGCCCATACATGAACTGTCAAAATGAACACGATGGCGATTGCGAGCGAGTTAGACAATAAGCCTACCGATGTTGAATGTATATTCTGTAATAATTACTTACGTAACGACTCCAAACAGCTACGACATTTGACATGTTTATCGCTATCCCGCGGGAACTATGTAATTTTCCGGGATAAAAAGGAGCACATTTTTTACAGTACGGTACAGTCACCAGCATAAATAAGTGATCATTTTTGTACTTTGTCGCTTTCAGTCGTTACATGACTTCGTATGGTTTTTCAAACATGACTTTAAAGTGACAAGGTACAAAAGTGATCACTTATTTATGCTGGTGACTGTACCAGCTATCTCCGTTCAAAATTTTATCAGGATCCGTTTAATCGTTTCAGCGTAAAGAAGGAACAAACATACACGCTCACTCAACGCTATCACTATTCCCCTTTCACTTCCACTTATGCGCCCACAATCATGCTAAGCGTGGCCTTTGGGTCTCGTTACCCTAGGCTTTGCCTACCCCGTAAGGGATAAAAACGTAATGTATTTATGTATACAATAATTATGAGTTAGAATAAAAGATGAGAATGACGAAACTTAACAAAAAAGAGCGATTCTTTACACTAATTTAATTTCTAATTTATCCATCAGTGTCCGCCAGTGTAACTGACCACATCGTCTGCTGTTTAGAATTTAGCTGGGAATTCGTTAATTTCCAAAATGGCGCGCGAAATAATAGTTAAGTTTCTACACACGCCCTCGGCTCTTTGTGTCTTATTGAATTCTATCTGTGGTCAGAATAACATTCCCTCGAATTTGTATGCTAATAACTTTGTGGGTTCCATTCTTATTTATTTAAATTACTTTCGAACAATTATTACTTTAAAACAATTTTTTACGCGGTTAAGTCACGAAACTAATTACTTTAAATAAAATATGAGTGAAAATCGCGAAGTCTAACCCTCTGTAAAGATCTGTAGGCTTCTACTAACTTAGCAATTTTTTGTCCTTATCTGTCACTTTGATATTTACCTTTCACAGATAAGGACAAACCATTGCTAAGTTAGTAGAAGCCTATAGAGCGTTTATGAATACGGGGGCTAAACATTATAATTAGTTTCCATTCTACCAAAAGACAAGAAAAGATGTGAAGCTAAAGTCTACAGAGTAACATCGGTTTGAGCTATTTTAACTAACACTAGCTTCTGTCCGCGACTTCGTCTGCGTGAAATTATACATATAAAGGTGGAAACACATTATTAACACGAGTCGCGACCCGATGCAACGAATGTATGCGCATGCCGTCGCGTCGGATGTTCATAGTGTGGTTCTGGTCATAGACAATAGTACAATTTGATTCGACTCAACGCGCGTCGCGTTTCATCGGGTCGCGTCGCGTGTCAATGATGTGGTTCCAGCTTAAACCTTCCTCTTTAATCACTCTATCTATTAAAGAAACCGGATCAAAATCCGTTGCGTAGTTTTAAAGATTGAACTGATTTCGAAAATAATTTGGGCAATAAAAAGCTACATTATTTTGTGAATGTCAAAGGCTATATTTCATTGGGCGCGGACGAAGTCGCGGGCAACAGCTAGTAAGATATATGTATGTCGCTCCGAGGCATGTCGCCATTTTTAACCGACTTCAAAAAAAGGGGGAGGTTCTCAATTTGAGCCGAACCGAATTCGGTTGTATTTTTTAAAGGTCCGTACATACCTACCTTAAAAGGAAAAAGCAACGCTTATAAGAACACATCGTTGTCTGTCTTTCTGTCTGCCTACAATTTGCTTAGGAACATGGCTCTGTTAGCACTAAGGTTTGTACGAAACTCTCAGTGCGCGGGTTCGACTGGCAATTGGCCGGTTTTTGTTTACCTTGTTAACAATCATTGCTAGTATATAAGACGTTTAATTTATCATCGTGGTTTTTTTTATATGCGCTCTTTTTGTTTCAAAATAACAACCGACTAAGGTCTTTTCATTCTTAACTGTCCTATTTGGTAATGACTTATTGACTTAAACAAAATTCTAACCTCAATGTACAAATTTTACGTTATAAAATAAACCTTAGGCAATATTTTGTACATAATTTTGCTGATATTTTATCTCTAGTTCCTCTATTTACGATGACATAGTTAAAAAAATAACCAAAATGTGACGTTTTGAGGTTAGAATTTTGTTTACCTACCAAATACCTTACAAAAACCGCCGAATCGTCGGTTTCCCCGACTAGCCGGCAAGTAGGTAGTCTGCCCATCTCTAATTATGACAGTAGGGTGCGACCAAACCGCCGCGTATACGCAGTGACGTGTCGTAGGTATGCGTCACGTTTTCTCACCGTTTCTTCATACATTTTGTTGCGATTCCGTAACGTCACCGTTTTTTAAGCGGCGGTGTGGTCACACCTTTCTTTTTGCACATTTATTGCCGCAGAATATAATATATCCTACTAATATTATAAATTTATGCGAAAGTTTGTGAGGATGGATGGACGTGCCGATGTGAGTGTGTATGTTTGTTGCTTCTTCACGCTGAAACGACTGGACGGATTTGGATAAAATTTGGAACGGATATAGCTGGTACCCTAGATTAACACATAGGCTACTTTTTGTCCGGAAAAATTGCATAGTTCCCACGGGATAGCCATAATCATGTCAAGGGTCGTAGCTGCCTAAAGTAAGTCTAATACTACGCGGACGAAGTCGCGGGCAGAAGCTAGTATATAATATTAGCAATTCATATAGTGCCATGTTGCAAAATTATTATTTTGCACCTAAATAGTGAAACTAAACTATTAACATGAGCCGCCATCGACCAGGACAACCCTTTATAAACAACTCCTTTCATCAAACTAAAACGTTCATCAAAAGCAAAAATCAATAGACTTATATATCAACCGTCTCCCTCGCACGTAAGATAAGCGAAGGATGCGACAATAATGAGTCCGGGGCCACAATTAAAGAGGGGATGTGTGCGGATGATCTTGGCGATCTAGGGAGGGTATAACTGAGCGTACATTTTACGATAATCTTGGACGAAAATTAAAAAAAAGTTTTTCTTTTTTTTAATTTTCAAATAATCAACCAATGGTATATAAAAAACATCAGAAAATGGTAGTGGTATGGGCTTGATCCCTTTGCCTTTTCTGTAATGGAATAAGAGAAAAAAGGGGTCATAAAGTAGCGAGATCGAAAGGCTGCCGCAACGTTTAAATTCACGTTCGATTATCAAACTAACTGTCACACAAATCAACCATTAGGTGGAGACAAGCTAAAAATAACGAAATATGTTTTACCATCTCTAACTCATTGTTAGTAATGCAAGTTAGAGCAGATCAAACTGATGTTATTCTGTTGCTGCTTTTGAAATGCTTACGCTACGTCTTTTCACGTCACGTCAACAATCTTCTAGAATTTCTAGATCATTCTTTTCTTTTCTATGTATCAATGTGTATGTACCTATTACCCTATGGTCCCAACGGAAGACCAGCGCTGGCTGCAAGGCCAGCAAAAGCTGAGTTCGGACCATTTTGTGACAATTTATTTATTTATCTGCTGTTTAATGTGTTTGTGATTGTCATAAATAAACTTTCTTTCTTTCTTTCTTAGAGCCAAAAAAAAGTAAAGCTAAATAAATCCAGCATCCAAGGCACACTTAATTTATATTTTCTAGTCTGTGGCCGTGTTTTCTGTCAAATATGTAAGGCATTTCCAAGGGTGGCAACACAAGGGTAGCAAAAGGGTGCGGGCAGATATAAAGCGGTGTTGGGAGCGTGAATGGCAATTTCTTGAATAGTCGGGGGACTCAAGAGGGTCTAATAGGTATACATAATAACGCCGTTTGGACGTAGATATGTTGTGGACGTATTTTGTTTGCGTTGGATGGTTCAGGTCCGGCAGGCTAATTATTTAGGATTAGTGGGTAGATAGGTTTTCGGGAGATGTTTTGCGTGGTCTGTTTGTTAATATGACTATAGTCCGATCGCATAAATGGGTCCTCGCCGGCGGGGTGCGGAGGCGGGTTTTTTTTTATATGAATAGGAAGGCAAACGAGCAAGCGGGTCACTTGATGGTAAGTGATCACCACTGCCCATAGACTTCCGCAACCCCGGAGGGATTGCAGATGCGTTGCCAACGAAGAGGACTAAGATGAAATTCCTCTTGTGCCCGTACCGTGTGGTAGTGAGCCTGCCGGATTAATTTGGAGACAAATTTTATTATTTTTCCTTTTTTTTTCACCTATTACGCCCATAATCATTCTAAACGTGGCCTTTGATTTAACCTTAGGCTATGTCTACCCCGTAAGGGATAAAGGCGTGATTTGTGTATGTATCGTTTTTAGGGTTCCGTACCCAAAGGGTAAAAACGGGACCCTATTACTAAGACTTCGCTATCCGTCCGTCCGTCCGTCCGTCTGTCACCAGGCTGTATCTCAAGAACCGTAATAGCTAGACAGTTGAAATATTCACAGATTGTGTATTTCTGTTGCCGCTGTAACAACAAATACTAAAAACAAAATAATAATAATAATTAAGGGGAGCTCCCATACAAAAAACGTGATATTTTAGCCCTTTTTCATGGCTACCACTCGCCGAGCTAGATCTCAAGAACCGTAATAGCTAGACAATTGAAATTTGCACAGATTATGTATTACTAGCTGTTGCCAGCGACTTCGTCTGCAATGAATTCGTTTATCGCTATCCCGCGGGAACCACGCAATTTTCCGGGATAAAAAGTAGCCTATGTGCTATTGCAGACTTTTCTCTATCCATGTGCCAAATTTCATCCAGATCCGTTGGGCCGTTCTGGCGTGATTGAGTAACAAACAAACAAACATCCATCCATCCATCCATCCATACTTTCGCATTTATAATATTAGTTAGATTATTGTGGCTACAACAACAAATACTAAAATCAAAATAATAATTAAGGGAGCTCCCATACAACAGAGTAGTTGTTGGCGTTTTAACAGAGTAGCGTTAACAGACTAGTTGTTAGCCTTTTTGCTGGTACGGAGCCCTTCGTGCGCGAGTCCGACTCGCACTTAGCCGGTTTTTCTTTTCCATCAAACGGCGGGTAAAACCGGATTGAACCAGTACTAAGTAGTTATAACCCATTAGTCCGATCACCCGTAGATCCGTCATCGGCGCCTGAGTGTCGCCCGTTCCGTTTCCGACTCATCGGGCCTCGGCCAACCGTGCCCGGAGATCAAAAGATGGGAGCAACCAGCTGCGGGTAGGTTTTGTTTTAAAGTGATTGATTAGAGATGTATGCAGGGCAGAAAAAAATGGAGATCGGTTGAGGAAAAATTATTATTTTCTTAACCACTATAAATAAACATTAAAATCCCTACTCATCTAATCTAACTATCTAACTAATTATTATAAATGCGAAAGTATGGATGGATGTATGGATGGATGGATGGATGGATAGATGTTTGTTTGTTACTCAATCACGCCAGAACGGCCCAACGGACCTGGATGAAATTCGGCACATAGAGAAAAGTCTGGAATAGCGCATTCGCTACTTTTTATCCCGAAAAACTGCGTAGTTCCCGCGGGATAGCGATAAACGAATTCTTTGCAGACGAAGTCGCTGGCAATAGCTAGTAATTAATATTATAAATGCGAAAGTAACTCTGTCTGTCAGTCTGTCTGTCTGTCTGTTACCTTTTCACGAGTAAACCGCTGGATCGATTTAGTTGAAATTTGGTAAACAGATAGTATGAGTCCCGGGAAAGGACATAGGTTAGTTTTTATCCCGGAAAATTGCATAGTTCCCGCGGGATAGCGATAAGCTTCTGCGCAGACGGAGTCGCGGGCAACAGCTAGTCAACTATATAGTTTCTTAAGTCGGATACAAATTTAATAAGCTAAAATCTGTAGGTACGAAATACTTTTCTTAAAGAAAATCTTTATGATGTCATAATAAGTACCTAGTAAATTCACGTATTTGATATGAATTCCGCTGCCTCAAGGTAATTGAATGTATGTATGTAAACTCTTTATTGCACATAACATAGTACAAAGGCGAAATTATCTCTAAGAAGGGATCTCTTCCAGCTAACCTGGTAATTACCTTGTAATTTGGTCTAGGGAGCACCTTAATCAAACTGAAAATGTAAATAACGTACACAAAGTTGTATGTAACCATACGGAACCCTAGGAAGTAATTAACAGTGAGATATAATTGATTCCGACGTCTTTTTGCCTTCGCTGATACCCAATCAAACATATCTGCAACAACGCCGGCTTCCCAGGGTTCCTTGAGTGAAAAACCATCTCAATGTTATCATTTTCTGAGCATTCGCAAAAAAAAACACCGTCGCTTTTTAGGGTTCCGTAGCCAAATGGCAAAAAACGGAACCCTTATAGATTCGTCATGTCTGTCTGTCTGTCTGTCTGTCTGTCCGTCCGTATGTCACATCCACTTTTTTCCGAAACTATAGAACCTATATCGTTGAAACTTGGTATGTACCTAGATGTATTTTGTGAACCGCATTAAGATTATCACACAAAAATAGAAAAAAAACAATAAAGTTTCGGGGTTCCCCATACTTAGAACTGAAACTCAATTTTTTTTTCATCATTTGAGGAATCATTGAGGTTTCTAATATCATTTTTTTTCTAAACTGTTTGCGCGAGAGACATTTCCAAAGTGGTAAAATGTCCCCCCCCCCCCTGTAACTTCTAAAATAAGAGAATGATAAAACTAAAAAATATATAATATGATGTAGATTACCATGCAAACTTCCGCCGAAAATTGGTTTGAACGAAATCTAGTAAGTAGTTTTTTTTTAATAATTTCTGTCCGTCTGTATAATTAACCAATATAAAATGACCTCACACTGCCTACATTTTGCTTAAGAGCCAGGGCTCTGCTAACACCGGATTTTATGATAACTTGGCGATTTTTTTTATATTCTCTAACAATTTTATGTTATTCCTACTCAGAATCCTACTTAGAAGTTACAGAAACGTAAACCGACATTGTTTTGTATTTCAACGCTAGAAAGAAAACAATAATTTTGGACCTGTCTTTATATCGAAAAATACTCAAATAAACAACAACAAGTAACAATGAAAGAGAGAGAGAGGAGATTTATTTTGAATCATAACAGTTCTTCAGTTATGAATAAATGTATTTCAATACAAACAGCTATAAAGATCGTAGCTCAAACATACCAAAAACACATTTTCACATTCATTCATTATTATTATTATTATTTTTTTTCACATTTTCTCTATATAAGTATATATATCGTTTTCTAGTACCCATAACACAAGCCTTACTAGCGCTTACTTTATGACTAGGTCAATTTGTATGAATTGTTCCCTAATATTTATTTATTTATTTTTACATTTATGATACTTACTTCAACTTCAAGACTTCGTTTGTCAATATACACAGAGGAAATGGTAGGTAGATGATAAATTTATACCAGAATCCGAGTTAGATGGCGCGATTCACACTTGACGCCTTTTTTAACCTTATTGGTTTTTACCTACCAATGTTTGTTAGTACTTATACAGCTTCTGTTAACTGAGCTGCAAAATTCCGTTATTACGAGTTAGGATGACTATTAAAAAACTCTATGGTCCACTCAGGATAATAATAGAATCTAGAATCAGTGATTGTAAACCTTTTTTCGTAAAGTTAGCTATTATTATCATTCGACACAATGAGAATGAATACAAAAGAAAATAGTACACAGTGCACTTGACACGCGTAATAGATGCCCTCGCGCCGCTCGGCTCAATTTTCCAAACAGAACACGCTTTACACGCTCAAGAAACATACAACATTAAAATCCACATTTCCACTAGCGCCCTGGATCAATACATGACGCGAAACTTAAATCCCCCCTCCAAGGAGACTCCAAATTCGTATGTTAATATACCCCCTCGACCCTCCCCCTGGAGGGGGGGGGGGGCGAACTATTATAAAGGGTAGCACGAAAGTTAGATTAATGATGTTAGGAGCTGACCAGGGTACAGGGTGAGGGGGTTGTGGTAGCAAAGTATGTACACAACACGAATTTTTAACTCTTTTCTTCATAAGTCGGAACTATGTCCCCGATTCAAGGCTCATTAAGTTCTTGAAAAACAAATAAAATAATATAATAAAAAAGAAACGATATTAAAGTATGTTCTGACCCTTTGAAATCCACCCAAGATGAAAGTAAAGAAGTTTTTTTTTCATTTGTGCTGTTTAAGAGGCTGTTTTAGCGTAGGTGCATTCAATATAGAGCTGTTTATTTTGTAACAACTTTAGTCATCAAAAAATATTAATTTTATTTATCCCTTTGAAAAGTCGCTGTTTGCGACTAAATAGGATTGGATCCAATATCAACGTTGCGCCATTTGTGAGAAATAATAGGTACTAACTTAATTCGTAACTGGCCATAACTTTTCGAGTGATAAAAGCGAAAACAACGTAATAAAAGGGAATAAACTATAAAACTATAAAACAATTAAAATAGTCAAAGCTACAATTTGAATAATTTTTGGTTTCATTAAACATATTTTAAGTTAAAAACATCATTATTTCACACTTGATTGGAGGTTGGAGGTTTTTATTCGGCACAATTTTTCACCGCTTTCGAAAATCGGCCTTTTCGAAAGTCTTAAGTACTTATTCGTAATGAGACAACTAACATTCTGAGCAATTTCTTAGCTGGATGTATCACTACCCTGAATGTAATTATACTCTTTCAAATATTTTGAGAAAAATGCTGATGTTATGATGGATTTCAAAATTATAAATGATAACATGATAAGTTGGCTCATAATAACATTAACGTTTTTTTAAGCAGCAGACAAAGCACATCCGTGGAAGTGATAATGTGCACAAAAATGAGAAATGCCAATTAATCTTAATGTATTTATAAGCGGCGTCGGATATAGTCTAACTCAGTGATGGGCAAATTACGGCCCGCGGGCCAACTCCGGCCCGCAAAGGAATTTAATGCGGCCCGCCGGCGTTGCTTCAAAATGGAGTGTTAAGGCAGGATATTTAGACGGTCCTGTTGTATAAAATAGAATAATAGATGAAAAGGCAAAGCCGCCAGCTAGACTAGCCACGTAGTTCATGCGTCATGTGTCAAGAAAATTGCATTTTGGTATAATTTTGGCCCTTCTCCAAAATATCTGTAATTTTTGGCCCGCCATGAAAAAAGTTTGCTCACCACTGGTCTAACCAATGCCCCATGCCGCTGTACACTCCTATCGAGGCCCGCGGTAAAGTGTGGACGATCTAACTTCGCCTTGCACACATGCGCAACACACACACACGCACACATCACGTAATGTCGGGTTCACATGGGATTAGATTCGTACAAAGACAAGTTAAGAGGAGGACTGGACCGTTAATACGTTTGTGTTTGAGTTAAATGTATTTTTAGGCGTATTTATGTCAAATAGACGTTACGACACGGGAGATTATATTCACTACGAGCGTCCCGCGGCTTTGCTCACGTGAATAATTAATATGTCGTGCAGTGAGAAAATCGTATCTTTTCATGCTTCCATGATGTGGCTAGCAACTCATCACTATTTTGTTAACCCTTTGATTATGCTGGTCTTTAGCTCTTGTTACTTTGGGCTCTGTCTACTCCGTAAACGATAAAGACGTGATTTATGTATGTATACTCAGCGGCATATTTAGCGGAACACAAAAAGTTAGCAAAATGCATAGGTACTTAATGCTTGACCAGAAAAAAAGAAAAATAATAAACCTACACTTTTTTTGTGTTCCGCTAATGTGAGCGTATGTATGTAACTATAACTATATCAATTTCATATAAATACTGGCACAGGCTTTAAATCCCGCTTGACGTCTACTTGAACACCTAGTAGTATGAAACATTGTTTTTTTTTAAATCTTATTGGCATAGGAACGTCTGTCAATGAAAACGCGGCTTAAATTCTTTGCCGCCGCCATCGCGTGAATTCAAGCATTTGTCGTAGTATATAGAAAACACCCGATGAAACATTAAAATACCTACTTGAAAAATAATTATTTTATGTCTTGATTTATGCCAAGAGTTCACTTAGGCCCACCTGCACAGTCGTTAAAAAATTAAATCGCTAACTTGGGGTTAGGTTTGACAGTTCCATACATTTTGACACTACTTAGCCCCGGGTTAGCATCCAACACGGGGTTAAGTCGCTAACCCTGGTCCGTGCAAGTGGCCCTTATTGTTTAGTAGCTGTTGCCAGCGACTTCGTCTGCAAAGAATTCGTTTATCGCTAACCCGCGGGAACTACGCCATTTTCCCGGATTAAAAGTAGCCTATGTGCTATTCCAGACTTTTCTCTATCTATGTGCCGAATTTCATCTAGATCCGTTCGGCCGTTCTGGCGTGATTGAGTAACAAACAAACATCCATCCATCCATCCATCCATCCATACTATCGCATTTATAATATTAGTTAGATTTTGTAAAGTTAGTCTATGATTTCTATCGTGTAAATTATAACGATAGTTAAGTAGGTATTTAAATATTGTATCGTAGTTAATTTAAAAAGGATAATTAGAAGTTCATAATAAAAAGACTCGTCGTAACCGAAATACTTGATCGTAATCTCTGTGTTAAACTTAAGAATTTTTTTTGACAAGTTCAGTGTTTCGCATAAATTACATTATTATATCAACTTTTAAAACCCCTTGAAGTAACAACTAACCAAGCAAAATGAAATTTAAATTCTCGTACCGTGTGAAAATAGTAAGCCGTTGAATCAAATGATAAAATTACAATAAAAATAGAATATATTAGATGATCTGGCGAGATGGACCGGGCAGCGTGTGATCGCGGGGTCGGTCAGAGATCATGCTCCGGAGTTCCCATATTAGGCATGCGCGACCTTGCGTCTGACCGTTGATCTTCTTTTGTTACTTACAATGAGAACTGGTTTGATCCGGTTACACTTCTTGACCAGAGGGTAATAGGTGTCTAGTGTTGCTTGAGAAATCGTCGCTGACAAATAAAAAATAAAATTTGTTTAGTTTGTTAATGTGCGTGAGTGTTTTGTAGCTAGTTTTGATTTCAATAAATCAATCAGATTGAAATTCGATATGTAATTTTCATTTTGACCAAAATAAATTACAGAATAAAATTTACAGAACTAGGTAGCTATATACAGAATACAATTAATACATACGTAAACAAAAATCACCCTTACGGGGGCTTACCCTTAATTATCCCTTACGGGGTAGACAGGGCCTAAGGTAACAAGACCCCAAACCAAAATTGTAGGCGTATAGTTGGAAAATGAAATCAAAATAGTGATTGTGTGCTAGCCGCATCGCCTCTAACATAATTCCTATGATTTTCGCCCGTTCCCTCGATGATCATCTAAAATTAATATCATACATACATACATATCGTCACGCCTCTTTCCCACAGGGGTAGGCAGAGACTACTTTGTTCCACTAAAATTAATATCGTTTGCATTAATTATATTTATCACACAACTTACTTTAATTTAAAAATCAATTCGAACCTTATCTGACTTCTTAGCATATACTGGAGCGCTTCACGATTCGCCAACAAGCTTCTAAAACTACACTCACACACCCAACCCTCGCATATAGAACACCGTAACGCACACAAGCGTGCAAATTTTGAATGATCGCGTGGGTGGACCATAATTGCATTTACGTCTTAAACAGCTATTAGCAAACATAGATTAAAACTAAACTTGTACGTTACAGTAATATGTTTTAGGTTGGTATTAGGTTGGGCGGGTTTTTCGCAGCCGTATTTTTCTGGTTGCTTTAATTATGGCAGATAAGGAAGATTAGATTTTCAGCAATCGTGTTAACGGTCCCTTAGTAATTGACATGCGATATTAACTTGATGCGACACGGTTGAGTGACTGAGTCGGAAAAAAAGATGGCCGACAAATTTTGCTGCAATCTTTTTTAATATTTAAAGTCTGATAAAACATAAAATTTTGAGCTGATTTCGCCGCAGTCTGATAAATAGTAAAAATATCTGGGTTAGTTTTTACAGGATAGGTATGTAATACAAAAATCAAAATCTAAACTTTATTTTTGCAAAATAGGTCAATAAGGGCTCTTTTAAGTGTCTTTTTTAAACTACCAGCGCATTCGGAAAGATCATCGTTGCCAGGAAGAACGCGCCGTAAGAAACTTTACAGAAATTCGTTTTTTCAAAATAAAAACGTTTACAATAATTTAATTCAACTTCTTCTTCTAAGTCGTGCACTCTTGACAGAGTGGTCGTGGTCATGTTTCGGTCGATTCCTGCGCCACCGTTGCTCTCGCGACGCGTCGCCAAGTAGCTCGATGTTTGGCAGTGTGGGAGCAATCATTTATGCTGGAGTGCGTCACAGTTTTGATGAGGTCTGTCCACCGTGTCGGGGAGCGCCCGCGAGATCTTTTGCCCTCGACTTTCCCCTGCACCACAAGCCGTTCCATGGAGTTCTCATTACGGGTGATGTGTCCAAAGTACTTGAGGATTCGTATTTGCACAGTTGACGATAATCTCTCTTGGATGTTAAGTTCTTTGAGGATCGTCTTCGTGGATGGCACGACATTATCTTCTATGTATATCGAAAAGGTACCTATCTTTGTTGGCGGTTTTAGTTATTATTTCAAAACTAAAGCCCATCCAAAAACAGTACTCATTTTCTTAATGTGCGATGCAATGAACAAACCTAATGCTATAGTTTAATTATAAAATTTCACACAATTCCAATGAAACTTCGTAAACTTTGATAATTACGCTTTAATATTAACATGGATAATCCTACGGGACCCATTAGGTAAGTTTCAGCGATAAAATTACAATTTCATGCAATAATTCACGAAAACAGCATTGGAACACTATTTAGGTTTTTTAGAATATTAGAAAATAATACTACAACTTGTAATACTACTAGCTTCTGCCTGCGACTTCTTCTGCGTAGAATTATACATATATTATACCTCTCGAATCACTCTATCTATATTAAAAAATCCGCATCAAAATCCGTTGCGTACCTAGTTTTTAAGATCTAAGCATACATAGGGACAGACAGACAGCGGAAAGCGACTTTGTTTTGTACTATACACTGACATTAGATTCCGAGGGTGGTGAAATAAAGAATGTTTCAGACCGCAGGAACTTGTCACACGAGTTGAAGGCGAGGGTGACATGCGACCTGAGATTTTCTGTATCATCGCCCGAAGTGTGTACACAATTTTACGTCTTCCCCTGGCCAGGAAGTGGACATTTCCGCTCTTTGCGTGCAGTAAATTGCTACATACGGCTCGGAGTGACGTAACAGATAACCCTTCGTCATATTTACTAAATTCATCAAAGCTACAGTCCGTGAGCTCCTAAAACGATATTCAGGTTTGTATTGCTGTCTCACTCACTCTTACGGGTTTGACACTTGAACCGGCCGATAAAATAAAATAAATAAATAAATATCATGGGACAAATTACGCCAATTGACACAGTCCCAAACTAAGCAAAGCTTATACTGTGGGTAGCAACTACCAACATACATATATAGGATGCGATTCTACGTGCCCATCGCCCGCTGTAGAATCGGGTCCATAATGTAGATAAATACATATGTACTTAAATACATACAATATCCATGACTCGGGCACAAACATTCGTATTCATCATACAAATGTCTGCCCCTACCGGGATTCGAACCTGGGACCTCTAGCTCCATAGAAAGGGTCACTAACCACTTGGCTATCCGGTCATTCGGTCGTTCGTCGGTTGGTCTACCGGGGGTCGATAGTACCCGAAACCTGAACGTCGTTCTAAGACCCCACGAACTATAATGTACTATTATTCATTGATTATGTCTTCTGTCTCATCAATTAATATATTTTATCATAGAGCCTATCTTTTGCCTAAGATACAGGCTACTTTCGTATCCTAGTTTAGGCATTTAATTTAATTACTCTACGCACAGTTTATAATATACTTTCGTTGTAAGCGCAGGCGCACTTGTTTTATGTCGAGTCATTAGTTTAGTTCTTAATTTTGTTGTGTACTTACTAATTCATAGATAGACATAATTATAGTGCTTACTAAACATTTATAATTTATTTGTACAATTGATTATTTTAATAAATTATTTGATTTATTTGAAATTATTTGATTTGTCTCCAGATTATTCGACGAATGATGAAAGCTACGGGATTCTACCAGCTAGCAGAATAAAAAAATAAATAGGTAAATTTTTCAAGAACAATGTATCAGCTGCTCCTCTTCTGCGCAGATGGTAAACGCCCACCGAGGGCACAGGTGTTAATCATAGGAAATGTTAAAGGCGATGCGGCTAGCAGCCCATGACTTTTAATTCCCCCTTTCCAAATATACGCCCACAATCATACTAAACGTGGCCTGTAAGTCTTGTTACCTTAGGCTCTGTCTACCCCGTAAGAGATACGTGATTTATGTGTATGTGACCTTAACTCCTAACACCTCTAAATAAATTAATAAACATTTATTTATTTATTTACTAACTTCTGTCCGCAACTTCGTCTGCGTAGAATTAGCAATTGACAGGTTTATGGCTATCCCCCGGGAACTACGCTATTTTCCGGGATAAAAAGTAGCCTATGTTTTAATTTAGGGTACCAGCTATCGTCGTTCCAAATTTTATCCAAATCCGTCCAGTCGTTTTAGCGTGAAGAAGGAACAAATATACACACTCACTCACTCACATCGTAACATCGTCACATCGTCACAAACTTTCGCATTTATAATATTAGTACGAAAGTAGGATTTATAACAATGTAATGTCATCATGTACCTATATAATTAAAAGATGTTACAAATAATTTGTCGGTCCATGGCTTGATTTTAATTTTCCATGATTGAATTTTCCAGGAGGCGTTTAATTCGCACTGCAGTTCAGACCGAAAACCTCGACACGTCGTCAAAGCAAAGCTGAAAAATTACAATGAAACTCCAGGTAAAATTCTGATTGAAGTCTTTTTTATAAAATAGGGTGGAAAACGAGTAAGCGGGTCACCTGATGGTAAGTGAACCACCACCCATGATAGACACTCATAGACAAACTCTAGAGTATCGCAGATGCGTTGTCAGCCTAGAGACTAAGATAGAATACCTCATGTGCCAGTAATTTCCACGCTAGAACACAACAACACAAGCACTGCTTGGTGGCATCATCAATACCAAATAGAGTGATAATACAAGCTTTCTAATTCTTCAAAATCATGGTTTGCCATCTTATACTACTGTATATCGCAAAATACTAGAGCTAGTATTGAGTACTCTCAATACTAGCTCTAGTATTTCGCGATAGATTTTCCTTTACCCTATCTATATACACGGAACAAAGCCGTTCAAGTTATTAGAATTATTATTTGGTAAGTATTCACTTGCAGTTAATTAAAAGTAATAATTAAAAAAACCGGCCAAGTGCGAGTCGGACTCGCGCACCAAGGGTTCCGTACCATTATCTAGAAATATCTATAAACCAGTGTAAGCAGAGCCCTGCTACAAAGCAAAATGTACCTACGCAGTGTGGGTTCACTTTTATTGGTTATTGATATTATACTGACATACTACATACATATTTACGGTTTTCGCAATAAATCCTTAATCTGTGCTATAAGAACTACCTTCATACCAAATTTCACGCGTTCACGGGAAGTACCCTATAGGTTTTGATTCCCTTGCGAGTTTCGAAAATTTGCGGCATAAACGGCTAAGACTTTAAAAAAAAATATCAAAATCCACAGGTGACCATAGGGCTGGCTCTTTCCTCGGGCAACGCATAAGTATTGCTATCCAACGAGGAAACGCAGCCAGCATTATGGGCACCTTGCCCAATGACAACGATCTGGGCGATATTTGTAAATATAGGTATTTAGGTTTAGATTAAAGTAGTTTAAGGTTTTATAAATTGGTATATGTTTTTAAATCTTGTAAATATGTATTTTGATTGAATAAATGTATGATTATTAAATCAGTAGAACGGCTGTATTTTTTGATTGCGTTGGCTTAGAAGTTTGATTTTTTCACAGCTACAAGGGGCAATAGATTTGAGTATTTGATATAAATTTCAGCTTGATACCTCCACGCGTTCTTGAGAAAAAGGGTCTTGACAGACGGACGGACGGACAACAAAGTGATCCTATAAGAGTTCCGTTTTTTCCTTTTGAGGTACGGAACCCTTATTAAGTGAGGTTTCATTCACTATAACGCCACGTAATGACAAGATTAGATTTGTTATCGATATCGATCATAAACATAATGTTCCTTGTGCCAGCCAATCATAGTGTAGCGATCACCATTTTTGTTCCATTAAAATTGAAGGTGGTTTCCGATGAGAAAAAACAGGGGCCTTACCATGACGTCTTAATGCGATTCTTTTTAGGTTCGCTAGCTGTCAGATCCATACTAAAAATGACAGCTAAAATCTGAACTGAGTCTGAATTAAGACGTCATGGTAAGGCCCCAGGTCTTTTTGTTGTCCCATAATTGTCATTGGTCATAATATTCGAATATTCGTTAACACTTTTTTCTTATAGCGCATGAAATTGTGAATTGTTCAGGAATTTTGTAAAATCATCAGAATGTAGGTTAGGTATCTCCTATTAATTTACCTAGGTTAGATTAGTAAACATTTTATGATTAACGAAAATTGTAACAAACTATATTATTTGGAACTTTTATTTTATGGGACAAAATACCCGAGAAATAGTTATAATTTCTTGCTTTTTCACTTTCAGGTCCACGCTGCGCCTGCGCCGTCCATCCTGTAAGCCCTTTTCTCCGCTTCGCGCAGGAATTGGCTTGCTTCGCGCGCTTCGCTCGGCTACGCTTCGCTATCTAAAGCTTCTCTCCCGTATAACGTCACTGCATCAATACGCCATATTTAAATTCGATCGTCACTTTAAAACGGTGCCCTATCGTTTGCCATAAATGTATTCGGCCGTCCTACATCAAAAGGAAGGATTTTGAAAAAAAACGATTTGGAAGTACATTTAAAAATAAAAATAAAACACTCTATTAAGTTCAAGTAATCTTAAGTGTCAGTTATCTATGATTCCATCTCTATTTATTACTACGAAATAGATAGAGACGGCATAAATAACTGTCAGTGTAAATTTAATTTTTATTAGGACTTAATTTTAGGATGTGCGGTAAATGAAAAACTAGAATTGCCCATTTTTTAAAACGCAACTGACATGCGTCCTTTTCAATTAGGACAGCAGTATTGTTTGCCGCAATAATCATTTGCCATAACTGTTTTATTTTAAACTGTTGATTATTTAGCATTGTTATAAAACTTATAAAAGTAACAGCCTAACCTATAGGCAGGGTTTCTTAAAGTGGGTTTCAGGGACCCCTTAGTGGTCCGTAAGATTTGTGTGCCAGGGGTCCGCAGAATCACAGTTAACATTTTAAATTTGTATTTAGAGATCTTTAACTATTAGGCTTTTTATTTTGCTATACCTAATAAGCTTAGAAAGCAGTCCATGGACTTTTTAAATTGACAACATTTCATTTTTATAACACCTGAAAATGTATATATGGTTCGAAAGCATTTTGCCTCCTGATCACGGCAATATGTTTATATAATTTTAATATCGCTTACTATAAAAAATAATTAAAAATATATCCTAATTTTACCAAAACTACCACAGGATAGGTGAAACGCCTTTGCTTTTTTCACGAGAAAAAATAAGCGATCATAAGTTTGTATTTTTGACAACTTCAAAGTACAAGGGGGGCAACTCTGAAATTCTATTTTCGAAGTTCGTTGCATACCTTCTCTCTCACTCTCAAGATAATGACTATTAGTATGAACGGAACAGCACGAAGCGAACCTTGAAAATCGAATATTGGAGAATGGGCCTGACATTGTCAATTTGAAATGAACGTCAGTTTTTTTTTTCTATAGAGAAAATACAAAGGGATAAGTGTGTATTCTGTGATAGTATCGGACTTACGCCCTTTTAGAATAAGCACAAATTAATAAATTAATTATAAATTAAATACAAGCCCTAGCAAAAAATTTAACTGTCAGCATGTTCATCTTTTCAAACAAAATACAGAGAACCATTAAAATTACAGGCTCAGAAATATGAAATGTTGTCAATTCTGAAAGTGGTCCGTAATCGGAAAAAGTTTTAAAAAAACACGCGCACACAATAACATTCCGAAGTTCTAGAAAAAAATACGGTTTCAGTGAAAAAAAGAGTTATGGCATATATTATGACATATGAAATTCGGGCAAATGAAGGGATTCGCTTTAAAACTAATTGAGGATCAGATATCGCCTCAAAGCGATCTCTACATACCAACAATAGGGACCGAACGAAGAAAGGTTAGATCAAAACAGCAGCACCTATCATAGACATCTCCGATGTATTATGGCGACTGTTCATTAAATACCTAGGCGGTTTTAGGTTCAGTGTGTTCATTATGTTTAAAACAAACATATTTTTTTACTTCTTTTGTTTATTTCTTCCACTTAACGCGATTAAATTTCAAAATGTATGGGTATATTTTCCTTTGACTTTGTTTGTAAAAAAAGCTTAGCATTTTTTTAAATCATGGCATAGCTTACATCCAGCGATCGGATTTTCCTGTGCAACTCGGATTGAATGTTAAAGTTAGGTTTAATTATTCTGTTTGAAACTGACCTACCAAGTAGTCTTTGGGTATGAATATACATATAAAATATCAATGTATGTTGGTTATAACCATATTACATTTTCTACTTTGTATTCCACCATGTTGCAAAGAAAAATCCAATCAAGTGTTACATACAATTATCAGCTTGGTGGGACGCAAGAAAATATAAATTCAAAATTGATTAGTTTGTTTTAATTACCTTTGTTTTGTTTACCCTATAGAGGCGCTTTTGGGTGCTTTGCTTAAGAAAATAAGAAATATACGTATAAGAATAAGAACTATTTTCGTAATTTGCTTATTTGTAATTTCGCGCCAAATTTATAGCAAGAATGTTTTGTTTTGGAAAGAGAATGAAAAATGAAAAATTATCATCTAAATATATTTAAAATATACACAGCTTGCGGCGCAGCGCTATCTTTCCAAAAGAAATATTAAAAAAAGACATATTAGGTAAACTCCCTTACTTTTTTGTAAAATAAACATTTGATTTTGATTTGTTAAAAGGCAAATTGATCTATTTTAGGTCCATACAATTAGACAATTTTTAAACCAGTGTTGATAATGTAGAGCGCTATCTAAAACTCTATTTTTTACGTTGAAAAAATATTTATCGATAAAAAATTTAGCAATCATTTTACCCGCTAAAACATATAGTAAGTAACCAAAATATACTCAGCGGAAAAAATGACGCCCTACATATACGCAATATAGGCAATTTTGTACGAACTGCGCCAAATTAAAAAAAAAAGTTTTTCGACACAAAAAACTTTTCTTCAAGGTACTTCTAGGGTAGACACAAAGTATTTGTATTTTAAATGAAGAAAACTGTATTTGCTGAAGTGAAAAACATAATGATCTTCTATTTAAAAGGTTTTAAAACGCAAAATAATCAATCAACAACTGTCGCCCGCCGCGCCTACCAACTAACGACACAAGGGCCGTTGATCCCGCGCTATAGGCGCCACCGCGTAATTTTTTCCATAACTAAAAGCTCGGAAAAAAACGCGCCGCTAACGTCATCTCTTAGCGGACGCGGACACCTCCCCCCCGGTCATAACAACTGGCCACGTGCATTTGTTTTGGTTGGGTTTTTTTCTCGAAAAAAAAGCATACATAACCTCGTAGGTGCGCCAAGCAAAATGGTCGTCATTTTTTTCTTCTCTTTTCAACCATCTGTCCGTCCTTTTCGGTCAAAAATGCGATCGTTATTTCTGTTCCGGTGCGGATGTGTGCGTCTCCCGCGCGACGCGCTCTGAAAACTACAGACGATTATCAACTGAAATCCAAGGAGTTAGAGGTTGTTTTTTATTTGTTTGAAATGTAGTCTTACGTCTAAACGTGGACGGAGAAAAAATGGAAATATAGGAGGCACGGCGTGTACGATAAAGAGAGCTGGAATCGTTAACGATTCTGCGCCGGAAAGTTGCGCAGATTGCGTTTTTGGTGCTTTTTTTGGGGCATCGCCTCACACCAGCGGGTGTTTTTTATGTCTGTCTTTTTCTCGCACGCCGTTCTTGGCGATCTAAGTGCCCCCTGGTTGCGTATGTGTGCGTGCATACACGGAGCACTAGAATTTGCGTACGTTCCAGATAGTTGATCACAGGATATAGTGCCTAGACTACCTATGTAGGTTATATAATGAGCTACGCCTGGACTAGTAAATAGAGCTGAAACAAAGGCTCTGACATTTTATTGACGCATATGTAATTGGAAGGTTACATCAATATTGGAAAATATAATTACGGATTAGTTGTATTTGGTTTAGTCTGCACTGGGTTATACATCGACGATCTCGCTACGGCTTTTATTTAGGATAACTAAGTTAAATTTATTTTACGACATATTGGTACGTATTCAATCTTCTGTTATTATATTATTTTCATCTTTTTTTTAGTTACCTATATAATTATACATACCAATATTATAAAGAAATAAAGTTTGTGAGATTGTAGGGTCTGGATCTCTGGATTTACTGATCCGATTTTGAAAATTCTTTTACCAATAGAAAGCCATAGCGAGTGTGTTTAGTATACATATTTAATTCTGCGCGGGCAGCAGCTAGTTTTATATATAGAAGCTTACTTGCAGCTACTGAAAATATTAAATTTGAGTTATAAGTACAGGTAGGTAGGTTATTTAAAAAGAAATGTGGTTAACCATCTAACTAATATTATAAATGCGGAAGTATGGATGGATGGATGGATGTTTGTTTGTTTGTTACTCAATCACGCCAGAACGGCCCAACGGATCTGGATGAAATTCGGCACATAGAGAAAAGTCTGGAATAGCACATAGGCTACTTTTTATATCCCTTATTATAAATCCCATAGTTCCCGCGGGATAGCGATAAACGAATTTTTTGCGGACGAAATCGTTGGCAATAGCTAACTAGTTATGAATATATTTTTTGTAAGTGTTAAATAAGACTTAGTGTGCGGTTGCCTTTAGATATCTTGAGGTCAACAACCTATTAAAGTATTAAGTAGTATATATGAACCAAAATATATACGTATTTTTTCAAGGTTCATAATATTTATAATGAAGGCGATTCGGTATAAATATACTTAAGAGACTAGCTTTTGCCCGCGACTCCGTCTGCGCAGAATTCGCTTATCGCTATCCCGCGGGAACTATGGGATTTTCCGGGATAAAAGCTACCCTATTTCCTTTCCCGGGACTAAAACTATCTCTCTACTAAATTTCAACTAAATCGGTTCAACGATTTAAACGTGAAAAGGTAACAGACAGACAGGCGAACACACTTTCGCATTTATAATTTTAATATGGAAGTATGCATTATAGTATGGAGGTATGGATATTAGTATGGGAGTAGAGATATTTGTATGGAAGTATGGATATTAGTATGGTAGTAAGGATATTTGTATGGCAGTATATGGATATTATAGTATGGTATGGATATTAGTATGGAAGTAAGGATATTTGTATGGCAGTATATGGATATTAGTATTGAAGTATTGGTAGGCTTTTGTGCATAATATTTAATGTATTTTTGTGATTTGTGTCTGTTTCTTTTTATTTGTACAAAAAAGCATTTACGCTTACTTACTTACTTAACTTAGTATTAGCAAAGCAACAGAAGTTGATGGACAATTGTAGAGCAAATATATAAAAAAAATAAAACAGAATGTTGTAATAATAAAAAAAGTCATAATTAAGTACTCGTTTCTCTACAAGTATAATGGGAGCGGATCAGAATATATAAAGTTTAAAATGTATAATGGGTTAAAATAAATAATGGTTCAAAATATATAATGCTATTTTCTGTAAAACTATTAGCTAAATGAACTTTTTTGATATCGTAATCTATAGATTGGTTTAGGTTAGGTTAGGTTTGTTTTACAACAATCCTGTTAATTTGTCACTTTCTGTGAAAATCGCATTATATAATTTGAACCATTATGTATTTTAACCCATTATACATTTTAAACTTTATGTATTTTAATACGTACCCAAGTATAATATAACTAAGGTACCTAATGACTTAATTAGATAATTTGTAGTTCATTTAGAGATCTCCGACTGATCATTACTTTGTTGCTCTGTTGACTGTATCAATACTTTCACAAAATCATCATCATCATCATCCTCAGGCTAGACGTCCCACTGCTGGGCACAGGTCTTGCTTCCTGGCTCTTTTGGGCCTGGACTGTAGTTTCACGCGTGCCCAGTGCAGAATACGAACTTCACTTCATTGAATAGATAGTTCTACAGGTTCGCGCAGGTTTCCACGCGATGTTTTTGAAAATGAAATTTTTAGGTTAGGTTATTATTCCTTTAGGCCGGCAATGCAGCTGCACTGACCTGATGTTGCGGGAGTTTATGATTAGGTAACCAAGTTGCTTGTTCGTCACCTTATTTAATATAAATGAAATAAGTAAATATCTTCTCAATCGGCTTAAAAAAATGTGGCAAACAAGCTTGCGACGCCTGATGGAAAGCAACCACCGCCGCCCATAGACACTCATAACGCAGGGTTGCGGGTGCGTTACCGGCCCTTTAAGAGAAGTATAGACATGATTTTTGAAGATTCCTAAGTTGTACCGTCCTCACTGTAAACGTCGCATTATATTCCTTGCCAATTGATATTTACTGTGAAAAGGTTCCACAGTGGGTCAGGCTTCACTTAGATTGTAGGTAGTGTAGATAGATACTGCTATTTATTTATCTCTTTTGTATATGTATTTGGAATCAATAAAACATACATATTCAACAAGAAACTACCGTGAGACTCAATCATAATTACAAAAACGAAATCTATGAGGAAGGACTACGAATTAGTCCGAAACATGTCGAGCCTTTCTCGACTTTTATACGTGAGTTATCCGTTTTTGTAATTACAACATACATTACATATATAAATAAATATTAGTGAACAATTCACACAAATTGACCTAGTCCCAAAGTAAGCGCTAGTAAGGCTTGTGTTACGGGTACTAGACAACGATATACATACTTATATAGAGAAATACATACTTATATAGATAGAAAACATCCATGACTCAGGAACAAATATTAGTGCTCAACACACAAATATATGCCCTTACCAGGATTCGAACCCGGGACGCTTGCTTCGCAGGCAGGGCCACTACCAACTAGGCCAACCGTGTCGTCTATCTACATTGGCATTGTATATCTACTATGTGTTCTGTACTCTAGTTTTGCGGGTGTCCTAAGTAGTCCTAGCTCCAGGGAAAGACGCGTGACGGTATTGTATGTGTTAATCGGGAGTTTAAAGTTAATCAAAGACCTAATTTTAGTGACCGAATTAATTTGAAAGTTACACGCATAATACATAAATAAATCACGTCTTTATCCCCTACGGGGTAGTCAGAGCCTAAGGTAACAAGGCCTAAAGGCCACGTTCAGCATGATTGTGGGCGTATAGGTGGAAAGGGGAATCAAGATAGTGATGGGTTGCTAGCATCGCCTATAATATGTTTCGTATAATATTTGCCCATTCCCTCGATGGGCTTTTACCATCTGCGCGAGAGCTGCAACTGGTACATTCTATGTTTTTTCTTTGCTCAGACCAGCTTGAAAGGAAAGTTTGAAAGTTACATACACTGTGTTTTGAAATTAATTCGGATGCCTTAAGCGGGTGGTTCGGGTAAGTTTAAATGAACTACCCTGTTAATTTTATAGTTTTCAGCATTTTTTATATGTGTCCGATAAAATGTTTCCGTACATTGTATGACGACCAATGGGTGAATCAATAGTTTTGAATCAAAAATTACAATGAAATTCAAAAGGGTGTTCAATTAAAATAATAATTTTAGGCAGCTTATAATGTTAGGATGAAAATGTAAGTAGGTACCTACCTAGGTACAGTAAACAAAAAGCTTAGTGTGAATACAGACAGGCCCCTCTTCTCCACTGGGCACTATGGGCACGTGCCCAGGGCCCCGCGATCGAATGGGGCCCCCTAGTTCCTGCCAGATTACCAAATGATAACCGATATTTAGGTCATAGGGGCCCCATGATCCTAATGTGCCCAGGGCCTCAAATAGTTTAAAGACGGCCCTGAATACAGAAAAGTAAATGCTTAACTTACCTACCTAATTTTACAAAGTACCTACCAAGGTAAAACGAAGATTTCGATCTCAAATTATTAAATATTTTTTTGTGAGGAATAAATATCTCTTGGAGGTTTTTTGTTTTAAACGCACAATGTTAAAATTTATGAAATAGGAATTTCACAATAAAAACAAAACACGTTTATTTTGTATTATTTCACAAAAAATAATAAGAAATACCGAGGATTTCTCACTACAGTGATAACGAACTAAGTTGAAGGTTCCCAGTTCTTAAGTTTCTAAACGCGCCGCTAAACAGCGACATCTATCGTTACATTTTGAAACTATACAAGAGTAATTCATAACGTCATAAAGGATTGTCAGACATTGATTAAATCTATTCTAGTATTACGTAGTAACACGAACCTTCCTTTGAAAAATAACAAATAAAACAAATTATTAGGTAAAACTGAGACAAACACGTCAAAACACATCTCAGTTATTAAGTAAAGTAGATTGATTTAAGCGCCATCTAGTGTGGAGTAGCGGAGTTTAGTAGCTGCGTTAAAAGAACCTGTTCTTTTGTTGGATGCAAATTTAGGGTGCTTGGGCTTTGGGCGACTATTCTCAAAGTAATAGATAGAAAGTAATAAAATGAAATTTAATGTATTGTTCTAGTCTGCATGATTTAAGGTAAGTTGTTCATTTCTTATAATTAATCTCTTCCAGTAAACCCGATTAAAGAAATGAAAGTATTATTAAGTATAGCTTCTGCCCACGACTTCGTCCGCGTAGAATTAGCAATTGACATGTTTACCGCTATGCCTCGGGAACTGTGCAATTTTCCGGGATAAAAAGTAGCCTATGTTTCAATCTAGGGTACAGCTATCTTCGTTCTAAATTTTATCCAAATCCGTCCAGTCGTTTTAGCGTGAAGAAGGAACAAACATACACACTCACTCACTCACATCGTCACATCGTCACAAACTTTCGCATTTATAATATTAGTAGGATAGGATGTAAGTATTTTCAGAACGAGCGAGCACTTGCAAGTAAATTCACCATCTCCTTCTACCCTCATCATAAACCGTTAGACAAAGCGAGATGGTGAAATCAACTACTATTTCGATCGTGGTAGACAATGTTGCGTAGGTATTTCTAGTTATTTATTTAGTTAATGTTACTGTGATGTAGCTAGTAATGTTGCTAATCTAAAAAAAATACTTCACATTGTAAAATTGAACAGAATTCTTATTCTGAGTAAAAATTATCGTTTTGTTCATTCACTTGCACGTTTTTTTCTGGTGACAAAGCCAATTAAGAAACTAACAAGATATACCTAGTATAACACTAGTGGGCCAAAATACTTTTTAATGCCTAATATGAACATACAATTTTCAAAAAAAATTTTTAATTTAGATATGCATTTTCTTATTTTTTAATTCAGATATAGATTCGCTATGGTTCGATTTATAAGATACATACCTCTGCAGCGATAGTTTTAATGATTTAACTATATTTGTGGTCAATTATATACCAAGGTGTCGAAAAATTAAACAACAGCGTTACTTTTTTACAAATTTAAGTTTTAATATTAAAATTGTATAATGAGACTCACTAACATATCAGTTTTAACTGTAACACTTATATTAACCTCTTATGAAGTTAAATCATAGAAATAATCAGTTTCATGGACCATAATCATCAATTTAGATTACTGCGTTACCAAAGCCTACATTTAAAACTTAAACTTTTCTATTAATGATTAAAATAAACTTTAAAATAATACCAATTGACGACATCGTCGTCCATATTTGATGAATAATACCTACGTATGAAGTTAAGGCATTTTAAATAATTAGAAGCCTTTGTATTACTGAAAATACTATAGTAATCCGAGGGACACAACTGTAACGCAGTAGTAAGCTTAGTAACACAGTTGTATTTTCTTACATATAATACCTGGTACTTTCTATAGAAATCTTGCATAATGATAAAAACAAAACAAAATTGAAGTTCTTATGACTCGACGAAATATAAAGTTGCGGGTAAAGTTGGGGTTGCGGGTGTCTATGGGCAGTGGTGATCGCTTACCATCAAGTGAACCACTTGCTCGTTTGCCTTCTATTGACATAAAAAAAAAAATATATATATATAAAGTAACTCGAAATAACTTCAAACATAGCAAAGCCTAGCTGATTCAACACACAAAAAAAAACATTTACCCACGTAAATATTCTTGTAAAACATAATTTTTACCTCTCCTTCTTCATCAACTTCACTTCTAGCAACACCTAAGTGTAATGTTTGTCTTTAACAGAAGACACTATTACTAAAACATGGACACCATCAGATATCTTTGAAGGATAACGTTTTCGTTATCAATTAGCTGCATTTTTTTTATACTTATTAGAAACTGATGGTTGGCTAAAACTTGCTAAAGGCTCGTCAGTCACTAAGTACAAACGGGCCTTGCTCATCTCCTTCAAGGTGTAAAAAAAGCTTCTGCATCAGAAATATCCGAACCAGAAGCTACTTTTTCATCTGCGGTGCGTTTTTTCTGAGAAAAAATAAACAACATTCGGGTATTTTGGTTTTAATAACGTATTACTAACATTAAAAATACATTAAAAACAACTGCGTTGCCGATGCAACATCTGCGTTACCATTTTAGTAACGCAGTGTAGCAGTTACGCAGTTGTAAATATTTGACCATGTTGTAAATTATCACTAAATAGAATAACAAAATATAGATTTTCTAACACTGACTGAACCAAGACATGACTAACTGCTTATAAAAATAATAATAATGTAAATAACGTCAGTACATACCTTTTGACAGCGGTAACTCAGGGGTCACGCAATAAACACACGCACCTCTCTCAACGATTGTGATGCGACTGATCCGACTAGCGTCCTCCCCCCGCGCAGTTGTTATCATTCGTTATAAGAGTTACAACAAGTCGAACCAAATGAAGTGCAAGAAAATGTAATACACTCACTTTAAGGTTTATTTTCATATAGCAACGCTAGGTAGTTACGATTTTATTCTTTGTTGGGGACACAGACGAAATCACTCTTTATTCCATTAAATGTTTACTGTAAAAAATATCTATTAGCATTGTAATAAAGTTCAAACTTACATTTGTATACTGGTATTCAAGACAAACACATCATCTAGGAAATATTGTGAGAAATGGCACAGTATAGCTTGAGACACTGCTCAAGGACAGCAATATTTTGTACGAAGAACTACTGCGTTACTAAAAATGACAACACCGTTACCGTAATTTTTGAATAAATAACATACTTTTCACAATCAAATCTTGTTTTCTGTATTAGACAATAACGTTATATTTTGAAATTAGTATACTTTTTTCACTAATTTGTATTGATTTCCTATAAAATTTAATATTCATTCGGAGAGACCGGTTTTTAGGCATCAAAAAGTATTTTGGCCCTAGTAATAAAGATACTGGCGAGCAACCAAAGAAAAAAGAAAAAAGTAAAAAAAAAAAACGGTAAAGATACTGCTGTTTTATGTGTTTTTTTTTTATTTGATGTGTTGTGATTGTCATGAATAAACTTTTTTCTTGTTCTTCAAAAATATCTACTCATACAACTTTATATGGGAAGTGACCCGTTATTTTTGTACGTCAGTGTAAAATAAAACCGGCCAAGTGCGAGTCGGACTCGCGCACGAAGGGTTCCGTACCAGAAAAAACGGTAAAAAAAAAGTTTTGTCGCATGGAAGCCCCCTTAAATATTATTTTTATTTTAGTTTTAGTATTTTTTATTATTGTGGCAATAAAAACACAACATCTGTGAAAATTTTAACCTCCTTGCTATTACGGTTCATGAGATACAGCAAAAAAACGCCAACTACTACTCTGTTGTATGGGAGCCCCCCCTAATTATTATTATTATTTTGTTTTTAGTATTTGTTGTTATAGCGGCAACAGATATACACAATCTGTGAAAAATTCAACTGTCTAGCTATTACGGTTCTTGAGATACAGCCTGGTAACAGACGGACGGACGGACGGACGGACAGCGAAGTCTTAGTAATAGGCTCCCGTTTTTACCCTTTGGGTACGAAACCCTAAAAAGACCTCTGAAGAGTTGTTTCAAATAATTATTACAAAGAGGAAAGATTTGATTGTTTGTTTGTACCTATTAGATAGGTTCTGAAACTAGAGGTAGTGGACCGATCCGAAATATACTTTTGCCATTAGAATCGTAGGATTGATCCCTGATGAATATAGGCTATATTTCGCAATAAGAAGTCGCAGGCATTACCTAGGTAAATCACCTATCCCACTAAAATACCACCACTAAATCACTTATCCTTTTTTCTGTTTTGATTGTTATATGTGGTGTTCAATAAAGAGTTATTGTATTGTATTGTAAATCACGTGATGATACGGACGATTGAATCGGATCGTGCCACTTTCAGAGCCCAAAATTAAAAACCGAACGAAATATTTTGCTCTCAATCAAATACCGCACGCTTTGGTAATAACCTCCCAGCGGCGTCCCGCGGACATTCAGCTTCGCTGCAGATTGAACTTTAAAGATCGGACTTAAGGTTGAATTAGGATATCGTCAACTCTTTCCCAGTTCCTGCAATACCGGGCCCTTACCATGACCATGACGTCTTAATGCGAATCAATTGTGAATCAATGGATCTGACAGCGAGTGAACCTAAACTGAATCGGAAATGAATCGCATAATGACGTCATGGTAACCCCCACTGCTATTTGTTAGTGATCTAAGTCTAAGATTATTTATTTATTTATAAGCCTTTTTTATTCCGGATTCGCTACAATTTCTGTAAGTACATGTTTTTGTTGTTATTGTCGTTTATTTTATTAAATTGTCGCGTAATTCGGCATGCCTCATGGCATAGGCCTCCTCCGTGTATTGGAGGGTTTGGGCTATATAGTTCCCACGCACGCCTAGTGCGGATTGGGAACTTAACACACACCATTGAATTTCTTCGCAGATGTGTCCAGGTTTCCTCACGATGTTTTCCTTCACCGAAAAGCTCATGACAAATTACAAATGTAATTTTCACACATAAATTCCGAAAAACTCAGAGGTGCGAGCCCGGGGTTTGAACCCACGACGCTCTGCTTGAGAGGCCACAAGTCAAACCACTAGGCTACCACGGCTTTTCAAGAGGCAAGTCTAAGATAGACACTTAATGATTATGAATAACTTAGCTGTTTTCCGTAACTTCATCTGCTTTCCAAGGAAACTATCCACTTTCCCGGGTAGAAACCCTGTACTTAGTAATCAGGGCAGGGATAGTGTAGCTTTCTATTATATACCTGTAGGCTCGTTCATACCATACTAAATTATATCAATTCTACATGACATGCTCTTGACTGTACATACCTATTTATAGACTAGCTACCCGTCCCGGCTTCGCACGGTATATTATGCATGTATTGTACATATAAACCTTCCTCTTGATTCACTCTATCTATTAAATAAACCGCATCAAAATCCGTTGCGTAGTTTTAAAGATTTAAGCATACATAGGGACAAAGGGACAGAGAAAGCGACTTTGTTTTATATTATGTAGTGATGATATAGGTAGGTACTTAAAAATATGATGTGTTAGATATTTAAGATTGTTATTATTGTGAACAACGAGATACATTCTACATTCTATTCTATTCTATTATTTTCTATAATCCATGAACAGTTTCTGTTGCGCGTCTCAATCAAACGTAGGTACTTAGAATATTTTCTTTTGTAACTTAAATTAATATAATTATTAGGTATTATTACTAGCTGCTGCATTTTAATCTTTTTCTTTTTTTAATTTTTGTTTTAAGTATACAAACCTTGTCCTGCCAATAAAGAACACAACAGAAAATAATTATAAATTTTGGTGCAGTCGTCAAGTGCTATTTTATAAAGCATGTTATAATTTACAAGCGGAAATCTCTATCTAACACATAAAAGAGATTTCCGCTTGTAAATTGTAACTTGTAGAATTATAAAATAGGGCCCAGAAGTTTTGCGCGTACCTAGGTACCTCAGCCAAATATGTGGTCAACACCCCTAAGGTTAAAATTCCTTTTCACCTCACTTGCTCGAAAGGGCTGTCTTTCTCCTTAAAAATCTGCGTGGAAAAGTGCTTTTTCCCCTCTTGGGTGGAAAAGGTTTTTGAAATTCGAACGCCGCGCTGACCACCATTCCACCACGACCACCACGACCGCCACGACCACTACAACCTCACCACCTACTCATATATACTCATTAATTAGAAATTTGAAATTCTTCCGTCTACTATTTTTCTCGCTGTAGTGAGGTGAAAAATTGTGTTTCGCTCGGCAGCAAAGTTTGTTTAGTGTCTCGTGCCTTGAAACCCTCGCGACGCTCAGGATTCTTCTTTTGAACCACTCGCTTCGCTCGTGGTTCAATCATAGAATCCTTCGCTGGCTCGGGTTTCAATACAGGCACTCGCACCAAACAAAAACTTTGCAGCCTTGCATAACAAATAACTATTGTACGTCACAATATATAACGTCGATAAGAAAGGCTGTCAACTTGAAAGTTCGACTTTAGCGACATTTTCATTTGATAGGAAGTTGGATGAAAAGCGGTAGACCATTTATTTGGGCGACCGTACATACCTTTCGTTTTTCATTATGGAACTAACAGATCATATTTCGGATGTGGAGGCAGTCCAACGCCGCGGGGTTCGTGAGGCGTGTGGCTGGAGCGATGAGTCGTGTCGTCGCCGTGTCGTCCTCCATTCGACCCGTAGGCTTATTAGGTACGTAACTGGCTCGCGATCACCATCGTGTTCATTTTGACAGTTCATGTATGGGCTGACAATTGGCATCGGAATCAGCTAGCTGTCACATTCATACAAGAACTGTCAAAATGAACACGATGGCGTTTGCGAGAGAGTTACCTACGTAATAAGTCTGCCGGTCGTAAGCTGAGTCAGTTCTCCACAATATGGGTAGGTAAGACATTTCATATTCATTTATTCATATTCATTTATTTCATTTTCATTTAATACACAATGTTAGGATGCGTGACGGTGATATAATTACATAATAAATATCAATTTTCCAGATTAAAACTAGCCTTAGTGTGTGCTATTCCAAACTACAATCTGTGACGAATATGACTCGCCGAGATATCGCCATTCTGGGGCCCGATTATTGCAAGCACATCATTCGAAAGTGGAAAAATCTATGTAGGTAGGTATTGCTTCAATATCACAGCTTAAATCATTTTTTTAAACAATTAACTAGATTAATCAAGGCTAAAGTTTTCCTATTATCTACTCGTAATAATCGTAATTTTTCACCACTTTGGAGTGGTATTTTCAAACACGTGTTTTTTTAAAATTGGGCCCTGGCGTGCTCGAATACCTAACAAACATTCATCTATCCAAACCACAGCCTCAAATAATATACTTAGTACGAACTAAGGTAACCTAAAAACTCGCCAAAACCCGACTTTAAACGCCAACTTTCACAAAAAGGATCCGCCATCTTGGATTCGCGTTAGGCGTCACAAGCGACCTTTTTGTAAAAACACCTAAATACGACGCCAACATGGGTATAAGTAGGTATAATACAACGAGCAGGGCTGCACTTATGGAATGTACTCTCTTTTGTACGGGGTAAGGTTGTGTTTGGATTGCGGGTTTTTTTCGCCCTATGTTTTAGCACGTAGGGGTCGCCGTCGAGTTAGTCCTCCCACACAAGACTTCTTATATAGGATATATCATTAATATCACCGTTGTAGCGCGAAAAATGGCACTTTTCAAAAGAAAAGTGTAGTTTATGGCTATACGCCGTCGATTATAAAAGGTCTGGTTGTTTTTCGCGGGGTGTATAAATTCAAGGCTTTGTATGGAAATGTTACATTAATTCACGCTTTTTCCTTTTGTCGCGGCGGTTTTTGTTGGACTACTTTGGGCTTTTTAAATGGCCATGGATTTCTATTGTTTTTGGTGAGTTTTATGGAGTTTTTATACAAAGGCCGTTTTGTTTGTAAAGAAAATAATAGCGGGTGCTATTTTAGAAGTATGTATAATGGTGTAAATTAACGACGAGCATGTAACAAGAGATTGATGAATAAGGATGAAGGGATGGTATGTCTCTAATGTCTCTCTGTCTATGTCAGTAGATAAAATGAACTCACACTGCATACATTTTGCTTAAGAGCAGGACTCTGCTAACACTGGTTTTATAACTTGCCGATGTACGGAACCCTCGGTGCGCGAGTCCGACTCGCACTTAGCCGGTTTGTTTCTAGATGAACATTTACCTATGGACACGATAAAATAGCCACTAATCTAGAGGCCAATAAACTCGTGCTCACATACCTACCGCCAGGTGGCCCACTTGCCCTTTTTCCTTCCTTGTTGAATAAAAAAAAACCGGCCAAGTGCGAGTTGGACTCGCGCGCCGAGGCTTCCGTATCCGTATCTATAAATATCTATAAATCAGTGTAAGCAGAGCCCTGCTCCAAAGCAAAATGTACGCAGTGTGTGGTCACTTTATATTGGTCACTGATATATACATACATACATATTTACGGTTTTCGCAATTACTCATTAATCTGTGCTATAAGACCTACCTTCATACCAAATTTCAAGATTATAAGTTCACGAGAAGTACCCTGTAGGTTTTGATTCCCTTGCGAATTTTGAAAATTTGCGGCATAAAGGACTGTTTCTTTTGATTTCGTTGGCTTAGAAGTTTGATTTTTTCACAGCTCCAAGGGGCAGTAGACCTGAGTATTCGATATAAATTTCAGCTTGATACCTCCACGCGTTCTTGAGAAAAAGGGTCTTGACAGACGGACGGATGGACGGACAACAAAGTGATCTTATAAGGGTTCCGTTTTTCCTTTTGAGGTACGGAACCCTAAAAAGACTATAGAATTCATTAGAAAACATAAACGAATATCGTGTGAAAGATAATCAACCACAAAACCTTGTTTTGCTCGTGAGTGTATTTCGGCAGCTGTTGTTAACAGAGTTGAACTTTGAACAACTGCTCTAAATCAACAAATCGATTTATTGGTTCAAAGAAATCGATAGTCGGTCAATATCGATCGTGGCTCGTTTGAAATCGATATTCGTTTTTTAAACTCAACTGTTTGTTTAGTAACGGTTATAAAACAGTTTCACTTTTTTTAATGAGTATTTTTCAACTCGAAAGGAAGGTTCACAATCTCAATAAAGTTGTATTTATTTTTTAATTTTTTGTTACTTACCTGATTTACAAACTAAGTTTTATTTTTATTACGTACTACAGTCACCAGCATAAATAAGTGATCACTTTTGTAAGTACCTTGCAGTGGCGTGGCGTCCATAGAACTCGATTCCCACCGGCTTGCCTATTTTAAGGCAGTTGGGCAATTTAGTGTGCAGAATTAGAGGAACAGGCTAGTTAAGTTCCTTTCGGCTTGCCTTCTGATATACTTGACGCCACGCCACTGGTACCTTTGTCACTTTAATGTCATGTTTGAAAAACCATACGAAATTATGTAACGACTGAAAGCGACAAGGTATTAAAATGATCACTTATTTATGCTGATGACTGTACTAGCTTCTGCCTGCGACTTCGTCCGCGTAGAATTAGACTTACATTAGGCATCTACGACCTTTGACATGTATGTATGTATGTATAACTCTTTACTGTACATAAAACACATTAATTTTACAGATAATGAGACAAACAGATGTACAAAGGCGAACTTATCCCTTAAAGGGATCTCTTCCAGTTAACCTTCGAACGATTGACAGGATAACAGAAATCAGAGTATAGAGAGTAGACATACTAGAAAGCTAGAAGAGCAATGACCCTAACTTAAACCTAAACTAATAAAGCACTAACATAATAATAATACATGTTTATTTTCCGGGATAAAAAGTAGCCTACTTATCTATATGTTAATCTAGGATACCAGATATAGATATCTCTGTTCCAAATTTTATCCAAATCCGGCTAGTCGTTTTAGCGTGAAGAAGCAACAAACATACACACTCACATCGTCACATTCATCCGTCTATCCATCCATCCTAACAAACTTTCGCATTTATAATATTAGTAGGATCATTGCTCACGATAGTATCAAAATAAAATGTTATGTGGATACCTAAGTTACTCAAGGTTGACTACTTAGGTAATACATAATAATAATAATAATATAGCCTTTTTATTCCGAATTCGCTACAATTTCAGTAAGTACATGTTGTTGTTGTTTTTGTTTTCAGTTTTTTTTTTTTTTTTTAATTGAATTGTCGCGTAATTCGGCGTGCCTCATGGCATAGGCCTCCTCCGTGTAGAGGGTTTGGGCTATAGTTCCCACGCGCGCCCAGTGCGGATTGGGAACTTAACACACACCATTGAATTTCTTCGCAGATGTGTGCAGGTTTCCTCACGATGTTTTCCTTCACCGAAAAGGTCATGGCAAATTACAAATGTAATTTTCGCACATAACTTCCGAAAAACTCAGAGGTGCGAGCCCGGGATTTGAACCCACGACGCTCTGCTTGAGAGGCCACAGGTCAAACCACTAGGCCACCAAGGCAATACATAATAAGTAAATAATAACGTAGGTCTGTACTTTCTACATACTTGCAATAACCCCACTCTAAGCGTAACTAAACAACAATACAATAAACACTAACAAAGTTTATAAAATGACTATTCTACTATTAAATACTATATTGCACCCTATTACCACGTAGCAACGTTCAATATCTATTGTAGGTGGCACCCTTATCTATCATAGCTCAAATAGGGTTGCCCTACTCTATTATTAGGAATACATAAAAATATAAATTATTATTTATTTATTCATAGAGGCGAGTTTCTATAGGATCCTGGGTTGCTTATGTTATTTCATTGGTAAAAGTAGTAGGTATGTAAATAGTTATTAGAAACGAAGCAGGGGTTAGGTACTGCAGCGCACTGGCTGCTTAGAAGCAGGTGCGATGCATTTCAAAATTGAGTTGTTCGAAGAGTTATTTGAATAATTGTCAATCCGCTGGACAGTTAGAGTGTAGGCGTATAACAGAAAATATAATTTGGGGAATACTGAAGAAATAGTTTTATTCATTCCAAGTTATCAGAGGACCTAATAGATACGTATGTTCTATTGGATTATCTATCATTTGTTGCTAAATATCTGCATACTTTATTTATTTTATGTTATTGTATTGCTTTGGAAAGTTTTTTTTTTCACAAGGGGCTTCTAGTTGCTTAGACAACTTTAATCTGTCCGCTTATTGGCATAATTGGCTGATTTGTGGTGTTCAATAAAGAGTATCTGTATTTTATTGTATTGTATTGTATTGTATTGGCTCGATGTTACAAAAACGCCTTGTCATTTACCCAATTCTGGTTTATATATTGCGTAAGCAACAAGAAGCCAATAATTCGTACCCTTCAGAGCTACACAAACCCAAACCAAAAACCAAAAAAAACCGGCCATGTGCGAGTCGCACTCGCGCACGAAGGGTTCCGTACCAAAAAAAAAGCTTTAACCTCCTTGCTATTACGGTTCATGAGATACAGCAAAAAACGTCAACAACTACTCTGTTGTATGGGAGCTCCCTTAATTATTATTATTGTTTTGATTTTAGTATTTGTTGTTGTAGGCACACTAAAAATACATAATCTGTGCAAATTTCAACTGTCTAGCTATTACGGTTCTTGAGATCTAGCTCGGCAAGTGGTAGCCATGAAAAAGGGCTAAAACATCACGTTTTTTGTATGGGAGCCCCCTTAATTATTATTATTATTTTGTTTTTAGTATTTTTTGTTATAGCGGTAACAGAAATACACAATCTGTGAAAATTTCAACTGTCTAGCTATTACGGTTCTTGAGATGCAGCCTGGTGACAGACGTATGGACGGACGGACAGCGAAGTCTGAGTAATAGGGTCCCGTTTTTACTTTTTGGGTACGGAACCCTAAAAAAGACTCAAAACACACAGTAAGTAAATGAGCAAATGACACATATAAATAACACACACGCATTCAGATCGTCAGATTACATACACCTACACACACACACACACACACACACACACACACACACACACACACACACATTAATCCAAGAAAACCGATATTCTTTCTTCCAGTGCGTTACAGCAAAACCCTATGTCTCGACGTTTACAGCACGATTCAGGTTTTACTCAAACCTACAAACCACAAATCCAAGACACATTAAAAAGCAACTGGCACAACACAAAAACAAAAAAAAAACATAACCGGCAATCGATGAATCGATACGTGTCAATCGAGCGTCGATGGCGGGAGCGTCGGCGATCGTCGTTCGTTTTCTTTTTACCGCGCCCATGGCCGAGTTAGAGGTTATCGTTCCATTTTTAAAAATTCGCGCCAATTCCGCGGCTAATGGAATGGTGTTTTTCGGCGGCGTCAACTCGGCAGTTGTTTCTTTGGCGTGTTTTTTTTAACTTACTGTGTTTCGATTCGGAAGAGAGACTGCGATTTTTGCGATTAATAGGACTGGATATACGTTTGATTTTTGTGTGTTATGGCAGTGACGTATTTATTGTATAGCCGCGCTCCCACACTGTGCTTAAATCATCAGAAAGACACGTGTGCGAGGTCATTTTCTAGCCATAACATCAGGTGCTAACTATTATCGCGTCGTTTGCGTGTGTTTACCTATATGTATATACTTACCTATTTTGCAAGGCTAATTATATTCAGTCGTATTCAATATTTTCTCTATGTAGAGATTCTAGACTTAATTAGGTATTATAAGTGCCCTGGTTTAGGAGGCGGTGTTTCTTCGTGGAAGAGGTGGCGGAGTCGGGAGTGAAAAGGCTTCTTATTTTAGTGGTGGCTTTATTGAAGTGTCGCCTCGATACAATGAGAATTTGCTTATATAAACTAGAAATAACGCCATCTGTGGACTTGATCTAAAACTAACTCGGTAGACGGCTAGCAACATGAGGTAATTAGTCTAAGTCCGTTATCTAAATGAGGTAGAAGTTCAAGCTATGTACAACAGATGGCGCTGTCGTAGACATGCTCCCACCACAAAGGTGAAATGGCAATAAAATAAATTAAAAACAACAAAGTAATTTATTACCACTCGGTTGATACCATAGGAATCTATTGAGTAGGAGAATATATTAAGTATTACTAAGAAATATGGATAGGTAAAAAGGTTTCTAAATAATTTTCTATGGTACCAACAGCATAATACTATCCTTTAAGGTTGTACATAAAAACACCAATCGAAAATGGTTTATTAAACTTCGCACACGATAAATAATAGGTACATTTTAATGCATTTTCAAATGACAATTAAATTAAGTAGTTACCTTAATAAAAGTAAGTAGGTAACATAGAGAAAAGGTTTGCTAGATAGGTATCAGGTGAAATATGTAAAGTTGTTATACATTCCAAAACTTATCTTTAAACCTATTGTTATTAAAATTAGTTACTAGGTAAAAAGTAAATAGTAGATAACTCGATTCACTTAGTAAGCTATTTTACATTGCAATACTTATTGCTATTTAAATTAGTAGGTACGTAGTAAATAGTAACCGATGCAATTCGCAAGATAAACATAATTACGTAACGTAAAGGTATGATTGAACGGATTCTATACTAAAATTATTACATTATTACATAACATTATTCGGTAACGGGCAAATATTATTGAACGCGCGTTTGATAACGCCCTTTGCCGTGTCGATTTCGGCGACCCTCGTGACGCCGTCTCGTCCCGGGCAGCACGCGACGACGCGACCCAGCGGCCATTGACTGGTTGGCAGCCGCTCGTCCTTCACCAGCACCATGCTGCCCACGCAGAGTCCTCGGCCCGAAGAGCTTCTCCATTTAGTCCTCTGCTGCAGCAGTCCTATGTAGTCCCTGGACCACCGGCGCCAGAAATCCTGTTGAAGCTGCTGCAGCTGTTGGTAGAGAGTCAGGTGATTGGTTTGAACATCATTGTAATCGTAGTCAGGCATCGAAATAGGCGTTCTTCCTATCAAAAAGTGGGCTGGCGTTAGGACAAGAATTTCGTCATTGTTTGAATTTGGGATTGGGCACAAGGGACGCGAATTTAAAATTCCTTCAACTTGAACTAGTATAGTACTAAATTCTTCATAGGTTAATAACGCTTTACCTAGCACTCGTTTTAAGTGGTATTTACAACTCTTAATAGCGGATTCATGCAATGAACCCATATGTGGTGTGTATGCTGGCAAAAACTTCCAATTAATTCCCTCAGCTGCACAAGAAGTTGACAGTTCATTAGAGTGCTCATCTAAAAATTTGTAAAGTTCGGTTAGCTCATTACAGGCCCCATGAAATGTCGTGCTATTGTCACTTAACATTTCCTTCGGCCTTCCTCGTCGAGATATAAATCGTCTTAAAGTCGACAGAAACGCTGACGTCTGCAGACCCGTAACCAACTCAATGTGAACTGCCTTGGTGGTCATACAAATGAAAAGAGCAACGTAACATTTATTTGTCTTGTAACCACGTCCTCTCCTGTCCCTTATTATGAAAGGGCCCGCGTAATCAACGCCCGTAGCAAGGAAAGGGGGTGCCGGAGTTACCCTCATCGTTGGTAAATTGCCCATAATGGGAATTTGTGTCTTCGGGTTGGCCCTGAAGCACGTCACACATTTTTGAAAGATTTTATTAGCTAGGGTTTTGCCGTGTATTGGCCAAAAACGCTCCCGTATCGATGACAACAACAGCTGAGGTCCAGCGTGTAGTAGTCTCACATGCTCGGTTTGCATAATGAGCAGAGTTAGCCTGTGATTGTGCGGTAAAATAATAGGATGCTTTTTGTTGTGATCGAAGTGTGACAAGCCCAAGCGGCCTCCCACTCTAATGAGTGACTCGTGCATGAAAGGATTTAAACTCAATAAGTTAGAAGACTTAGGAAGACCTTTATTATTTTTAAGTAATTGATATTCGGTTGGGTATGACTCGATCTGTGCGAATCTTATTAAATTGTTTAATGTTGCATTTATTTCGTTGACCGACAATGGTCCGTGTAATTTATTATTTCGATTCTTACAGTTATTTATAAATCTATAAACAAATGCTAAGCAATTGATTATCTTTGTTAAACTAGACCACTTTTCCAATAGGTTTGCTAAAAATTTACTAGGTTCAACACTGACATTCATGCAAACATTACAATGTGTGTCAATGAACTCGTTATTCGGTAAAGTTTGTATTACAGAGCCTGAATGAGATGGCCACTCGTTAACCGGTTTGCTCAGCCACGAGGGACCCTCCCACCAGAGGGCGCTAGCCGCTAGTTTGTCTGCTGGCAGCCCCCTTGACAACAAGTCAGCTGGGTTTTCTTTAGTCGAAATCCAACGCCAGTCCCCTGTATCGGTTACAGATTGTATGTCAGTTACTCTGTTTTTTACGAAACAATTTAGTTTGGTAGGCTGTTGTGATTTTATCCAAGCCAGTACTACCATTGAATCGCACCAAAAAAATGTTTGTTCAAATCGGCATTTTAACGCGTTGTTTACCTTATTGAATAATGTTGTTAGTAAACACGCGCCACGGAGTTCAAGTCTTGGTATCGTTTCATTACGCGCTACTCTCGTCTTAGCGCATAGCAACCGAGTTATGATTTTGCCGTAGCTATCTATAGTGCGCAAATAGATCGCCGCTCCGTAGGCAGTTAACGAACTGTCGGAGAAGCCGTGCAGTTGTAGGGTGACGTAATCGCTTATGAGTGCATGCCTGGGTAATTCTAACGAACTTAGCGTAAACAAACTTTCGTAGTATGATGCCCACTCGTTCGCTAGTTCGATCGGAAGTGTTTCGTCCCAGTCGGCTTTAATTTTCCATAACCGTTGAATAAAACATTTAGCAAAAATTATAACAGGTCCCAATAAACCTAGTGGGTCAAAAATAGCGGACGCTAATGATAAAACCTTTCGTTTCGTTAAAGTTTTGGGTAACGGTTCAATTTTAAGTTCGTACATTAATTTATCACTAGAACTGCACCAGGCTAGTCCTAGCACCTTATGTGTATCGTTTCCAAAGATAGTTGTAGTATTCGTTTGTGAGTTTGTAGAATTACCCGCGATTTTTTGTATTAAAGGGGAGTTCGACTTCCATTTTCGTAGGTTAAATTTAGCTTCCCTTAAAATTCGGTCGATGCTAACAGCTGTTTCTGCTACCTGCTGCTCGTCATCGCCACCGTGAAGGAGGTCATCCATATAGAAACTGTGTACTATTGCATCCGATGCGTCTGGGAACCGGTTTTTATTCTCATACGATAACTGCAGTAAACACCGCGTAGCAATATAGGGTGCGCACTTTAAGCCGAAGCTTAGTGTGGTTAGTGCGTAAGTACGTAAAGGTTCGGTTGGATTTTCTCGCCATAAAATACATTGTAGTTTTTGTTGGTTAGGGTTTATGTATATCATCCTATACATTCTTTCGATATCGGCATTTACGACAAATCTATTTTTTCTAAATCTTAATAATATATCGAATAAATCATCTTGATTAATTGTACCTTTATGTTGAATGTCGTTTAATGATTTTCCTGAACTAGTTTGGCACGACGCGTCCATTACTACTCGTAAAGGGGTGGTGGTTTTATTTAAATTAATGACGGCATGATGGGGTATAAAATTGCAAGACTCGGTGTCTTTGCGTTCGATCATGTGTCCCGCGGCCATAAAATCTCTCATAAAATTTACATATCTTTCCTTGTATTGTGGGTCTCGGGCAAATTTCGATTCTAATGATTTAAAACGTTTATTCGCAATTGTCCGCGACGGACCTAAGGCTGTGATTTGCTCTTTTAAAGGAATGGTCACCACAAAATTTCCATCAGAATTTCGTGTGTGTTCATGGAATACTTTCTCACACTGTAAAATATCATCATGTAGAAATTTTTCCCTCGAGTGACATTCCTCTGCGTTCCAAAATTGCTTTAATTCGATGTTACTTTTGTTTCGTATGAAGTTACATCGCACACCCTGCGATAGCGTGCGAGTATTAAACGCGCCCGAGACGACCCAGCCTAGTCGCGTTCTTTGAAGCAGCGGCAGGCCGTCGCCTAATCGGTGCTGACCGATGCATAAAAATTGGTAGAATTGTTCTGCCCCTATGATCATGTCGATTTCGCCACCTTTGTAAAATGTTTCGTCTGCCAATAAAAATCGTTGCGGTATATTAAAATGTTGGATATTCGCGGTATAAGTGGGTAGTTTGCATATGTTAGGTACAATGAAGCAAGATAAGCTTGTCGAAAATGAGTCGTCGCGTGATTGGAGGGTTAATTTGCATAACTGATTTATTTTAGTTACATTCTCGTTAAATCCTAGAACTTCCATATTTATTTTTTGAATTGGTAAATTTAATTTTTGATATGCTTTTTCGGTTATGAAATTCGATTGGGAACCGGAGTCAAGTAAAACCTTAAATGTATGTAATCGGTTATTAATATCGGATATTTTTACTTGCGCGGTTGATAAAATTATTTGTTTGTTTTGGTTGTCGTTGCCATCGAATTGGCCTAATATTGTATTCGATTCTCGTTGATTGGTTAATAAATTAACTGACTGTGGTTCTACAGTAGGTATGTTAGTCGGTTGGTACGTTTGAAAAGTTAACGGTTTCGATTCTAGATTGGGAACATTTGTTTCGGAATGATTAATATGCAGGAGAGTATGGTGCTTACCCTTGCACGTCTTGCAGTTACTTGCACGACAGTTCGGTAAAATATGATTCGTGCCTAAGCAATTTAAGCAGATACCTAATTTTCTGACTACCCGAATGCGTGACGTTGCACTCAAGGCCAAAAACCTAGGACATTGATTAATGTAGTGCCCCTCCTTACAGTTGGGACATTGATTACGGTTGGTATTAAAGGTATTATGTTTAGGTATTACCTTATTAGCCGGGGGTGGAGAGGAAGTGGTTACCAGTGCCTTGCGCGTTGCGCCGGCGCGGTGCTCGAGTTGGTCGGGAGCCGCGTGACTCAGCGCTTCCTGAAGATCCGCCTGAGACCGGAGATATGACTTGAATTCCTGTAATGTAGGTAGTTCACGTGAGTTCATTTTTTCTTCCCATCGTCGCTGCAATGGTTTTTCGAGTTTAGAGGTGAGGAAGAATATGACTAGTAAATCCCAACCCTCGGTGGAAATGTTTATTGACCTGAGGGTTCTTAGATGTTTCGAAATATTATCAGACAACGTTCGTAGGGCCGTTGCAGTATTTGAAACAGTTTCGATATTAAACAGAGCTCTCAAATGATTATAAACGAGTACTCTAGGGTTGTTAAATCGTTCACATAACAACTGCCATGCTATGGAATGACTTTCTTCGGCATACTCTAATGAACTGATCACCTCCAGTGCATTGTCGGTTAAACAGCTTTTTAAGTATTTAAATTTCTGTATTGGTTTTAAATTAGTCTGATTTATAAGCGCATCAAACGTGTCTCTAAATTCGATCCAATTCGTAATTACACCGTTAAATGAAGGTAGGGAGATGTCTGGGTATTTAATTGACTCACTAGTCGGCTGCGCTGGCTCGCGAGCCCGGCCGTCCGTGGCAGGGGGCTGGGTCGCACTACCAGCACCGCTTCGCTTCAAATATGCCTTGCTTAAAGACACTGACTGGAAATAAGTATTTTCAAACGTCTCCCTCTCCGCCACCTGTTCCTCGACCTCGGTACAAAGGGTCTCGATTTGATCCTGTATGGTTTCGAATTCCTTAAAAACCCCAGTTATTCTATCAACTCTTAGTTCTAGATCAATTAATTGATCAGCAGTGAGAGGGCCTTGGCCAAGTTTCGATAGAAACTTCTTGAACAAAGTTACCTTCCGTTTAACTACCCCCCTCTTATTTATTAATTCGCTAAGCCTAATGCTTTCTACAATTGTGACCTCGGATTCATTGTCTGACATTGTTTAATAAATTGGTAAATACACAGGTTCAAGAAAAGACGAAGTTGAAGGACTTTAAATGCAAAAAAAATTGCCCAATAAAAATTAATAGCCAGCCACTTACTTGATACTCGGTTGATACCTATCGATAGCCCTTGACCTCGTCGCTCTCTTCCTTTCCCGCGTTTGTTCTCTCTATTTTTCTTCGTTTTCTATTTTTCTTTGTCTTCGTTAGTTAATTTGATTTTGTAGGTAGGTAGATGTCGCTTTATCCGCCCTGACCTTGGGTTCGATCGTCGTTTTCTTCTCTTTATCTTCGGAAGTGTTATTCGGTACAAACAATTTCTTGCTTTCTTGCTGTTAATTTTCGAAAATACTCCTCCTTTCCCTTGCCAAACCTCTGCGCAACGTCCTACGCCGCGCCCTTCGTTTTTACCGCCGTAGCTCGGGTATCGCCTCGCTTCGCCTGGCCGTAATTCTTGCGTATTCGGTTCAAGAGTTTCTTCTTGCGTCGGGGTCACCAATGTTTCTTCGTGGAAGAGGTGGCGGAGTCGGGAGTGAAAAGGCTTCTTATTTTAGTGGTGGCTTTATTGAAGTGTCGCCTCGATACAATGAGAATTTGCTTATATAAACTAGAAATAACGCCATCTGTGGACTTGATCTAAAACTAACTCGGTAGACGGCTAGCAACATGAGGTAATTAGTCTAAGTCCGTTATCTAAATGAGGTAGAAGTTCAAGCTATGTACAACAGATGGCGCTGTCGTAGACAGGCGGTATATAAAGACTAACTAAACTTCATTATAACTCTATGTATAACTAACTTCTGCCCGCATCTCTGTCTGCGTAAAATTAGTGATAAGAACTGATGTTGATAGTACATAATATCCTGCAATATAATTATTAACGTTGCGACTCTAGGAAACCACGACCTTTGACATGTTTATCGCAATCCCAAGGGAACTATGCAATTTTTCGGGATAAAACGTAGCCTATGTTTTAATTTAGGGTACCAGCTATCTCCGTTCCAATTTTTATTCAAATCGGTCCAGTCATTTCAGCGTGAAGAAGGAACAAACAAACACACTCACATCGTCACATCCATCCATCCATCGTCACAAACTTTCGCATTTATAAATATTACTAGCTGTTGCCAGCGACTTCGTCTGCAAAGAATTCGTTTATCGCTATCTCGCGGGAACTACGCAATTTTCCGGGATAAAAAGTAGCCTATGTGCTATTCCAGACTTTTCTCTATCTATGTGCCGAATTTCATCCAGATCCGTTGGGCCGTTCTGGCGTGATTGAGTAACAAACAAACAAACATCCATCCATCCATCCATCCATCCATCCATACTTTCGCATTTATAATATTAGTTAGATTAGATTAGATTAGATTAGACTAGCTGTTGCCAGCGACTTCGTCTGCAAAGAATTCGTTTATCGCTATCCCGCGGGAACTACGCAATTTTCCGGGATAAAAAGTAGCCTATGTGCTATTCCAGACTTTTCTCTATCTATGTGCCGAATTTCATCCAGATCCGTTGGGCCGTTCTGGCGTGATTGAGTAACAAACAAACAAACATCCATCCATCCATCCATACTTTCGCATTTATAATATTAGTTAGATTAGATTAGATTAGACTAGCTGTTGCCAGTGACTTCGTCTGCAAAGAATTCGTTTATCGCTATCCCGCGGGAACTACGCAATTTTTCGGGATAAAAGTAGCCTATGTGCTATTCCAGACTTTTCTCTATCTATGTACAGAATTTCATTCAGATTCGTTGGGCTGTTCTGGCGTGATTGAGTAACAAACAAACATCCATCCATCCATCCATACTTTCGGATTTATAATATTATAGTAGGATATTAGTAGGATAATACTGCCATATTGCTGGTCATTACATACGGTTGATGCACGTATTTTAGAAGACTTATGATTTAAAATTATGTCTAAGTAAATAAAAAAACTATTCAATCAACCTCAGACGCCTATCGGGCTTTATTTTTTATATTTACTGTTACCTTATCTAAAAAATAACACCTTTAAACGAGCAATTCTTGTATATGAACATATAATCTGAATCACGGAAATGGCTCTAACGATTTTCATGAAAGTGTGTAAGTTTCTGGGACGATAAATCGATCTATATAGCTAAGTAGGTTGCATTTTTAGAAAACGTATCAAAAATCCATTTATTATCCAGGTACTAAAATGTTTTACATGGTCACACACACACACACTCATGCATTTTATATATTTATGTATAGATATTTGTGTATATACACTAGTGGGTTTTTTTGAGTAGGTAGGTATAGTTATTATTAATTTGTTGTTATATTTAATTAGCGCGCGTATTTCGACTGCTTGTATCTATTTTTGAAAATATCCTTTCACAATCCGGTTAGCTGGAAGAGATTGCTTTATAGGGACAAATTCACATTTGTACTACTTTCTGTTTATTGTATTTTTTTTATTGTGTGCAATAAAGAGTTTACATACTTAAGTACATACACATCATAACTACTTTACAGTCCGACAAAAAAGAGTACAAATTATAAAGTGGCAATACAGTAGTGTCGTCCCGTTTTCTAATACCTATAGATTAGAAAGGGACGACACTACAGTATTGCCACTATTTAATTTCTACTAAGTATTTTTGTCAGACTACGCATTTCTAACGCGTCATAGTTATTGTTCAATTTTTCCGTACAGACAGCCGTCTCTTTACGACCGTCGATTCCTCTAAATAATTCAACCCCAGCCGGCAAAAACAGGTAAGTGCAAAAAGTAAAAATACGCGCACGGCAGGCTGAGTACACAACAACAATTGTCTATGGCCAATTGTCGTTTGCGTGGCCGCCAGGTGGCGTGCGTCTGCAGCGTGAGCAAATAAATAAACAATTGTCGTTGTGGTCGGATAGACAGTTTAATTTTTGATTTGTTTGCGTTCCGGTAGTTTTTTTTTTATAATTTTTGGAATATGAAAAAGGTTTTTCCAATAGTCTACACAGCGGCTAAAACACCTTGCAACTTTTATACGTGTCAAAAATGGATTTAATGGTAGTAATTTTACGTCCAGCGTGTAAAATTTAAAATTGGTTGTAATTAATTCTAAGACGGTAAATTTTGTGCAAATTATCTATCAGTAAATTAAAAAAATCTTCCTCATTAGGATTTGATGTAGGTACATTTTTTAATATAAAAAACATGGACTCATTTATCACGATCTACTGTCCCTATCAAAACTCTGTTTTGGATTTTAAATATAAAGAAAGTGCCAACCAAAACAATTTTAAACTGCACATTATTCTGCTTAAGTACAATAAAAATAATCTACAGCTGTTCAATTTTCAGAAAATAAAAAAAACCTTTCTGTTTTTATAACCACTGCGCTCAAACTTAAACACTCAATTCTTTTTAACAATATTTGCAAGTCGAATACAAAAAGCAATGTCTCCGAACTTTAGTTTATCTGTATGGGAAATAAACACGGCACAGAGTAACTTATAAGGTTCGCAACACATCTTGATACCGTTATTACAAATTATCGACTAAATCGAACGCGTATCAAAATCAACCAAAATGTCATCCCCTCCTTAAAAACGAACAATTCAAAAGTAAGCAAAGCACATTATAACCATTTACACCTTCCAAAACAAGTTCAAACCCTTATTATAACCGAATAAAACTGAAAATACTTCATGGATTCGTAAATGCAACAGCAAATTATAATTTGCGAAGAGCATCTCTGTGTGCATCGCAGAACGGGTTACCAGCTAAAGTTCGTTGCGCAAATTTAAATTTACAGCTAAGGGCAGCGCTAGTGTCGTATAATTAGTATGTACATATCTCAGTTTACTTTTTTCTCGTCGTAACAGATAAGTTTGTCCGGTTTTACATAGGTTATGTGTTCTGCAGAAACATTGCTGCAAACGCGAGCTCAAGGATGGCGCTTTTTATGCTTGACGCGTGCTATTAGACTTGTTTTAGTACACTTGTGTTCTTAAATTCGATTGGAAGACTGTAGCGACCTATAAAACGTTGTGTTTAGTTAATGTTATCTAAATAGTGGGTAAGCAAAATGGCGAATCCGATTAATGTCTGAAATGTTGTTACCTACTATTAAAAAAAGGTTAATCACTAAATTTTGTTATATATTTACTAAAGTCAATAGTCCATAGTAGTAAAGTTTGTGGGGAAGATCTACACTTAGAAGAAATTTCCGTAATTCGTTATGTAATAGGAAAACATATTTTTTTAGAGGTGGAACCTCGAGAATAAGCTTGTTTTCATAAATGTCTTTTACATACAACGAGCTAGAACCTGCAAAATATACATTTACAACACACAAAGGCGCTGAGGCAGAGAAAAATGCGACCAAAGAGATGACCGGTTTTAATAGGTGCAGCGCCTTAACGAGGTGGTTAGTTTAAATTCAGTTTAACGTTAATTTTACCTTCAGAATGTTTTTTTTTAATTACTTTGGTTTTAGGAAAATTTTGCTTAATTTTTTTTTTATGTGAACAGGAAGGAAAACGAGCAAGTCGGTCACCTGATGGTAAGCGATCACCACTGCCCATAGACACCCGCAACCCCGGAGGGATTGCAGATGCGTTGCCAACCTAGAGGACTTAGATGAAATGCCCCTTGTGTCCGTAATTTCCCAGGCTGTCTTACTCTCCACACCGGAACACAGCAGCGCAAGCACTGCTGCTTAGCGGCAAGATTAGCGAGTAAGATGGTGGTAGCGATCCGGACGGACCTTGCACAAGGCCCTACCACCCGCAGAATTACAGATTTATCAGATATTTCTTTTCCACGGACAATAAGCAACGCGTTTCTATTACTTTTGAGAGGAAAACTTCTTTTTATAACCTTGATAAAGTATTAAGGTGCATATTATGTATTATAATAAAACAGCTGAGAGAAAAAATCTGTAGATTAAAGGTATTTGAGAAAAACTACTGGGTCAATTTCCCAAGCAGTAAATTTTGATGGCAAGACTGAAAACGCAGGTGCAGAAGGCTTTGATAATGTAGAACTATTTTTTTAGGAAACAGCCCCCTATTGTCTACCTCGGGCAACAGCTAAAATTAAAATATTATGTTATTTAATCATTTAAAAAAATATATTTAGACCATATTTCTCATCAAGGTGGGTTGTCCCGGAGCCGGTTTTAGTTACAAAATGCCGGATAATTCGGATACTATGCGTGACAATATTTTTCTTTTACCTTTATTTTATTACCATATAAACAGGTAACAAAAAAAGCACATCACCTGATTTTTACCTCATTTGTAAACCTTTGAATATGTGCATATACATTTGTCCGGAGACACGCTCTCATTCCGCGGGCAAATTTTGGGAACGATTTATTTCCTGAGTTTGATCCCTTAAGCCCCCCGTCTCTCGCGCACTCCGAGCAATAGTCAAACTGCAGCGCTCAGCGAGATTGGACGTGTGTTACTGTGAAACGTTTTCGAGTAAATTTTATTTTTTTATCATCGCCATGGTGTGGGGACAAAATAAAAATCATTCCGGAGTTAGTCATAGTTTTTGTATTTTGTATCGCTTTTGTTTCTAATTTATATATGTCACGTAAAATATAAAGTCAAAAAAAGTCAAAAGTTTATTTTGCAAATAGGCCGCCGAGGGCTCTTTTACATGTCTTTTTTTGAATCTCTAGTCCTAATTTCAAGAGTTCAATTAGTTTAACAACACGACTCTTACCCTTCCTTTAATATTTATTTTTATGTCGAGTTTCTCATTCCAGCATTTTTATTCCGGTGTTTCCGGTGTAGTCAAATGAAATGTAGCTTCACTTTAGTATTATGAAAGGGTCCGTAGCATATTTTCTAAAATGAAATACTAACCCAATTGCGATGCGGTTTTTGGTATAGTATTAGTATTGTACCAGCGCATGTTTTTAGATAATGTTTAGGCTTTGAGGCTACCAGAGAACGTTACAAAAAGGGTTTTTAAAAAAATAGATGTAACTTTGTGCAACTCGCACTTAATGAGTACTCGATAGTAATTGTAAATCTGTGACTGATTCCTACAGCAGCAGGTTATAGGGAGTTAGTTCGGGAATCGTATAATACGAAATAATAGTTTTGATTATGGAACCCTATTTTTTACTTTCATTCCGGTGGTCTAAATATCATTCCAGTGGGCTGATATTATAATCCCGGTGTACATTTATCATTCCATTGGAACTTATCTTTCATTCTGGTGTACATTTATCATTCCGTTGTGTGTTTAAAAATTTGACCTCTAATATCTCGAAAACTATTTAAGATTTCAGGTTCCCTTTCAGATATGTCTTACAAAATAGTCTAAAATATCTTTTGGCATTTAAAAATTAAAAAAAAAATCAGATATAAGAAATCACACCGAAATGATACAAAAAATGCGTCTTTGTTGAAATTGACCCTACTACAGTATTTTAGAAACATTGATAGATACGTGTTAATCATAAACAAAATAGTGATAGTTATTCAATATACATAGTATGTATATAGTGTATATATATGTATATATATATATATATATGTATATATATATATATATATATGTTATCACACTTTACCGGCTCTACACAGCTACGGTAGTCAACAATTTTGTTACTTTACGTTTTTTTTTTAGTTTTAATGAAAAAAAATGTGAATGCATTTTAATAAAAAGTTTGTTTTATCAATGGAGATCAAAACCGAGAGCGGAAGCTAGTACCTAACATATATTAAACTCGTCAATCTTTCTTTATATATTATTATGTATAAACTCCTAATAATAAAAAGCGTGGCATGGCAAAATGCCCTCTTCTACCAAAGGGGAGGAAATGAGAAAATTAATTAAGCGAAGACAAACACGTAATGTTTTTGTTTGTCTGTTTGTTTAAGCGCAGCACCGAAACGTGCGGGGTGTGTTTTCATATGTCTTTGCTTAGCTTTGAATGCTTTTTCAATTCTGTTCGGGTCCAAAGTATCTAGGTACCAAATAGGTTTAGGTATATTAAAAACATGGTGTCCAAAAATATATGTATGTTTAAGATATGAGTACAGCTTAAAAGTATTAAGTACAAAAGTATTTTTTAAGGGACAGCCGTTAGTATCGTCTAATTTGCTATATCATAATCAGAATTAGCTATATTATTTTGTAAATAAGAAGCAAAGAACACTTTGACAATGTCTTTTTTAAATTACGCTTTCGGAATTACCATTATTGCCAAGAAAAATGCTCCTTAAGTAACTAAAATCATAATACATATTACATTCTACTCGACCTGTGTTATGTCCTAGTTCTACCAATCAATATTATATTATACACCTTTTTTAATTATCTTTTGTGTGTAGGTACTTTTTCGTTTGACATTTATATAAATGTTGGCCGTATACCTAATTTAAATGCCAAACGCTCAACCAATCTGTAGCCTCTGTAGGTAAGTATAACATAGCTGTAGGCACTTCAAAAAGGTGCCTCCCGCCCTAACCTCAAAACATAACTCTTTCTCCTAAGCCCCCAAAAAAAGGGAAAACCCATTCCAATTATAAAAGGCCCCGAAAGCTGGACCAAAAAAGGTTATTTAAATAATGCCCGCCGTACTGTGTCGCATAAATTGCCTTCATTAATTTCCGGACCCGCGAAATATTGTCTTGAAAGGATAATCAAATACAAAAACGGGGAATGGCGGTGCGTCATTTCCATAACATTTTCCCCCTTTTTCGCGGGGCCCCCTTTTGGAGTCCGGGCCCCCTTTTCCGGTCCCTCGGCCCCCTTTATGAGTCCTCCAATTACGACAACGATCGAGCTTAAGCTTACATTAGGAGAGAGCGGTAATGGTGGCAATTATCTACACGTACCTACATACGAATATACGCTAATATTAAGGCCGGGTTTTTAATGGTTCATTTGCTGCTTTTTTAAGTAAAAATGACGATTGTTCTTTTGTTTTGTTTTAGCACTTTTGCCATTTGCAACGAAATTTTGGTTTACTTAAAGCTTGGTTTATATACTTGCTTAACTTAGAAGACATATTTAGTACTGTAGTTATTATTACCACCATTTTCATTATGCCACAATAGACCCGTGCAATATTTCCTATGAGTAAGCAACCTAGTTGTTAAAAGATAATTATAAGACTAATTTGATACAACTATTTTAATCCTCAGTGAACAAGTTTCGAGGATTCTCAATAAAAGGATTACTTACTCCTTTCATTCACCAATATCGTAAATCATAAATCGCTCATACTCCTAACATTGCCGATTTGTTACTATATTCTATAATGATAATTACATACATAAATCACGTCTTTATCCCTTACGGGGTAGACTGAGTCTAAGGTAACAAGACCCTAAGAACACGTTTAGCATGACTGTGGGCGTATAGGTGGAAAGAAGAATCAAAATAGCGATGGGTTGCTAGCCGCACCGCATCGCCTATGTAGCGTGATCCCCAAGATTTTCACCCTATGATGCTGCATCTTGCTGGCTGTCTCCCCGCATACCTGAACCCCTTTCGTGGTCTCCATTCTAACAACTTTATGCCCCATAGGGCCACGAAATGGGTTCAGGAATGCCATCCGACCTACGGCAAATATGGCCCGCCCACTTCCACTTTCTAGAGGCTATGGTTTTTGCTATGTCAAGCCGTGTGTAAAAGAACCTATAAAACATCAAAAAAGAAACAAATATGCCGATAATGGTTTACAATTAATTATTCCCATTGATCTCGGTTCATTACCGGCGATTCATAAAGAATACGGCCGGCGTCGCCCTCGCGGCGCTCGCAGGGAGCGACCCGACCAAATCCCTCTACTTAAAATTTTGCACCTACCCTTTTTACATACAAGCTGTATACAACGCACATCTGCAAACTACACCCACCCCAAATTAAACCGAAACACCACGTATGAAGCTTGAATCTCCCATGGCAAATGCTAAGGCGGTTTTTACTGACCAACGTGGGCAAAAATGAACGCTCTGTTCCGTTGATACGGTGTCTTTGAGATCGGACGAGCCAAATAAGCCTCTGAGAAATTCGCATTATGTAATAAAACATTTATTTTGTACGTTTGCGAGTAAATACCATCCCCCTGTATACAGTGATTTAGTGCGCGCGAGATCGTAGCGATAACTCCTTTCATATTCCGCTACGCTAGACTAGATTTTTTTTTTTCGGATGTCAGCACTCGTTTTAGTTTTGCCGTTTCTTGGCTTTGAAAAAGGAAGCGTTCTTTTTTCAAAATTCCTCTTTAGAATTTACATTTCGTAAATGGACTCGCTATACCTAAATATCGTTTTAATTCGTAAATGGCTCTGGAAGCGTGTTTAAAATTACAACCGGCCAGTGCAGCTGGGCTTTTTTACTTTTTTGCGCGTCTCAAAGTCATTTTTATAATGCGATTGTGTGAACCCTTTTTTATTATCTGTCGTTGAAAAAACCAGCCAGTAGCAGCAGTCCTAACAATGACTTGTTTTGGCGTGAATAGTGTATAAACCAGTTTGGTTTTGCAGCGAGCGTTTTGCATTCCGTAGGTAACCTGTGCTGCAGAATCGAACTACATATTTGAATTTCGATTCTTTTAAACCAGTTTCCTTGAGCTCGGTTTTGCAGAATGCGAGCTGCAATTCTGAACTTATTAGCAAGGGGTGGGTTTTGATTGCACAAAAAATCCCTTTGTGTATTGAGTAGAAATAGAAATATGAATGAGGGCCATCTGTATTGTGATTTTAAAACTTTTTGAATGCGGCAAATATTTTGATGTTTGCAAAAAAAACAGAATATCGCCATGACAATTCTATTTTATTTATTATTTCTTTTGAATTTAGAATGGTTAGATGATAATGATAATAAATTGTGTTAAGTTTTGTTTTCAATAAAAACCTGTATTTAGATTTAAAGCAATTTCATCTGATAAGTTTTATGTTTCAGCTACCTATACGTAAACTTTTATTTCTAGAAGAATCTTAAACCTAACTTAACTATGTTGCCCAGAGTTAGGTACAATTACCTAAACTAAGTGACGACCGGTTCATTATTAAAAATCACTTAAGTAATTTTCATTCAAATTTTCAAATCAATTGTCAACATAATTTACCGTCTCAGCAAAAACGTGGTAACTCCAAAACTCCAATTTCCGCGCGTGACGTCATACCGAACGCCGCATCAAATAAGTAAGGCCGATTTTGTCCGATAAAACATTTGCATATAGATTAGTGCTGCGTAGTGCGTGCCTGGAAGAATCTCGCTTACGGCGCGATTCCGAGTTCCAATTGGCAATAGGGGGTAAAACGGCTTTGTTTTACCCTACTAATTTTGTAAACGGGAAAGTCATCAAATCTAATTCACTAATAATCTGATTTGGAAAATTAGAAAGTTGTCAAATCACGAATCCCCCCCCCCCTTATCCTTATGTGGCGGAATTTATTGCTCCTGTCATCTCCCATATTATTAATTTTTCCTTTTCGTCAGGCTGTTTCCCTGTTATGTGGAAATTAGCGCACGTCATTCCTCTCCCAAAGTCCTCCAATCCTTCCACCTTTTCTGAATATCGTCCTATCTCGATTCTCCCGGTCCTTTCTAAAGTTATTGAACATTTTGTTTGTCGACGCTTATCACGCCATCTTAATCTCCATAATCTCTTTAATCCTTTACAATCCGGCTTCCGCCCCGGGCACAGTACTGTCACTGCTCTTGTTAAGGTCACTGATGACATTCGTCGCAATATGGAAAACAGGAAGCTCACAGTTCTTGTTCTTCTTGACTTCAGTAGCGCCTTCAACACTGTGGATTTCGATATTCTTTTGGGAATTCTCAAAACTTTAAACATTTCCTGTTCGGCCTTGGCCTGGTTTCAGTCCTATCTCACAGGCAGGCGCCAGCGGGTGAGATTAGATGACGCTTTTTCTGAGTGGAACAGTCTCACTGCTGGTGTCCCACAAGGGGCGGTGCTTTCACCTCTTCTCTTCTCAATTTTTATAAACGGCATTACGGCATCACTACACTCTTCTTACCACCTTTATGCTGACGATCTACAAATATATGCGGCGGCTGATATTGATGATTTCCCCGACTTGATTAGACGCGTTAACATCGACCTTGAGGCCATCCGGGTGTGGGCGGCTAATTTTGGTCTAATGGTTAACGCCAAGAAGTCGCAGGCGATTGTTGTTGGAAGCCAATACTTCATCTCTAAGCTGTCTGACCTGGTGATGCCTGAATTAATTTTTGACGGAACTTCCATTCCTTTCTCGTCCACGGTCAAAAATTTGGGTATCATTATGGATCAGACGCTTTCCTGGTCAGCTCATGTCTCTGAGGTCAGCCGAAAGCTCTTTGCCTCAGTCCACTCTCTCAGACGCCTGGAAAATTTTCTTCCTCTTCGTACCAAGATTACTCTTGCACAATCTCTTCTTCTCCCTTTGCTTGACTACGGCGACATAGCTTACCTCGACCTCTCTAAGCAGCTACTAGACAAGCTGGAGCGGCTCCAAAATGTCTGCATTCGTTTCATATTTGGCCTACGTAAATATGACCATGTGTCTAGTTTTCGCGCTCAGCTTAAATGGTTGCCTATCCGTTTTCGCCGCAATGTTCACATCCTGTCGTTGCTTTTTAATGTCCTTTTCAATCCTCAGTCCCCCTCCTATCTTTCAGAGAGATAAGATAAGATAAGATCATTTTATTTGCATAAACAAAAGTAAAACTGGTGTTACAATGTATTGATGTCCAATCTTGTTTTACCATAATAATGGTGTACAAATATATTATTTATATATCATGCATTTAAATACATTAAAAATAATTAAAATTATAGGTTACAATTAATCATAAATTCATCTAAAGAGTAATAACTATTATCTACTAAATGGTCAAACATTATTTTCCTAAATTTATTAAGCGGCAAGTCCTTAAAATTATCAGTCAATTTATTAAATATTTGTATTGCCATACAGTAGGCATTTCTTTTTACTAGTTTTAATCTTGTCTTGGGCTTACATAGTTTATTTCTATATGCACCTCTTTGTGAAGTTGTGGTGGTATATTTAAAAATTAGTGGATTTTTCTTTACGAAAGTACAGATCTCATAAATGTACATCGCAGGTAATGTTAAAATCTTCTTGCGCTTAAATAAAGGTCTACAGTGCTCCAGAAAGTCTGCCCCAGATAGTGCCCGTAAGCATTTTTTTTGGACCCTGAAAATTATATCTGTATCCACTGAATTTCCCCACAGTATTAGTCCATATCTTAGAAGAGATGCAACATATCCGTGATATGCCGCTAGAGCAGCTGATTCAGACACCACGTTCCGAACGCGGTATAGCACGTATACAAAACGGTCCAGCTTGCGACGTAAGCCATCGATATGACTCTTCCAGTTACAATAACAGTCAATAGTTAATCCCAAAAATATAGCAGACTTTACTTCTTCTACTCTTGAGTTTTAGCTACTTGGCCGCTGGTTTCCAGAACCGGTTGCGGTCGAGTGACAATCTTTCTCTCGCTTTTCCCGTCTCCAAATCCAAATTCTATTCCAACTCCTTCTCTGTACACGCTGTTCGACTCTGGAATCGGTTGCCAGATCATATCAGGCAATCGCAGACTGTTGCTACCCTGCGCTGTCGCTTGAAGGCGTATTGGCTTGATGGGTCCTCTCATCTCAATTGAATGTGTTGAGTTTTGTTACTTATGTATATGTATATGTTGTGTAATATATTTTATTTATTATGTATTTATTATGACTGTATATGTATTAGTTTATTGTATTTATCTGTTATGTATTATATCTTACATTAAGTATTTAAAATTTAGGCATTTAGGATTATTTTAGGTTTTGATCAGTTTTTTTTACTTTTTCTGTGTGTCTACTCTTGCTTAATACCTATGTCCTGTCAATCGTTCAAAGGTTAACTGGAAGAGATCCCTTTAGGGATAAGTTCGCCTTTGTGCATTCGTGTTTTCCTGTATTCATCTTTCTCTCTCACAATTAAGAGTTTTACATACATACATACATACATCCCCGCCTTGTTTTTTTTTATTTTTTTCTCCTTATTTTTAGGACATTTGCTTCTTTGACGATGCATAAGACGTGATTAGTGTATCATGCATGTGTACGTATGTAAAGCCGCTAATATTACTAATAGAGGGATTTAGGGCCAGTCGCACGACTCCTTAACCGTCAGTTATCTATGATGACGTCTCTGTCTGTTTCGTTGTAATAAATAGAGACGGAATCCATAACTGACAGTTAAGGAGTGGTGAGACAGACCCTTATAGTAGTAAGTAGTATGGTATATCTTGAAGGCTATCTCTACACATTTAAAAACCTAGTTATAACTCTGCTTTACTAGTTAGTTACCTACTCCAAAAATATCGTACTCACGTTACAAACGAAGCCAAGAAATACAGCTATTTAGCTAATACCTAGTAATATCCCTAATAATCGCTCGATCGCTATTAAGCGACAAGACCGCCAATTATGTAATGTTATTATACTGATATGTGGTGTTTAATAAAGTATTTGCAGTGTTATTGTGTCCCTACTAACAGATTTTGTACAGAGATAGTTTCAGTCTAAGGGAAAAAAGAATGAAACATAGAAAAAAAGTTTATTTAGACAGTCACAGATAACAAATGAAAAAACACATTAAAACGACAGTTATAGAAATCGTCACAAAATGGTCCCAACTCAGCATTTGCTGGCCTTACAGCCAGCGCTGATCTGACATAGGATAGTTTTTATCCCGGTAAATTGCATAGTTCCCAACGGGATAGCGATAAGCGAATTCTACACAGACAGAGTCGAGGGCAACCGCTAGCACATATATATTATGTAAAGACATTAGCCCTTCTAACCCACCACTGTCTCACTTGAGCCGTTTTTACATAACCTCGAGCTCCGCGCCCTGATAAACAATGCGACCCCAAAGGGGTGGTTTTGATTAAAATGATTAATTTTTTAACGAAAATTAATCGAGGGAGAGTGTTTGCTTTGTATATCACAAGGAAGGGCGATAAGATATATGAGTTTTATTTTACGTCGAAAACAGTGGTCATTTTTCGTTTTATGGAGTTACATGCTTTTGCTACAAGGCTGAAAGGACGGTTAAAGCTTGGCCTGTTTATTTGTTTATCTGTGGTTTTTATGCGTTTAACATTTCTGGAATTGTTTTTCATACTAACGTCACTCCCGTCTAAATTTAGTATTTCTTACTTAATACACGAGTATAAAATCAGCAAAAACTGAAAAGTATTTTTTTAGGTTTTCTTAGGAAGGGTGAAACGGGGCGGGACCCTATAACTATGACTCCACAGCCGTCTGGGTTGTATGGGCTGTAATTCTTGTGAGAGCTCCACACATGCCTATTTATTTTTAAAGGGTGATTGGCGACTATTATTACAATATTTTGTGACCCTTCCTAAAATTAACCCATCACTATTTTGATTCCCCTTTCCACCTTTACGCCTGCAATCATGCTAAACATGGCCTTTTGGTCTTGTTGCCTTGGGCTCTATCTCCCACTTAGGGATGAAGACGTATATACAGCTTATATTTTTTATGCAACCTCAAACTTTACAAGTTCTTAATATAGGCTCTAGTGAAAGAAAAGAAAGAAAGAATACATATATTCTCTGTTGAAAGACACAGAAATAGAGCATACACACAATTATACAAAAATGAAACATAAAACACAGACATGAAAATAGATCAGCAATGTATTAATGTGTGTGTGTCTTCGCAAAAGTGAAACGGTACATTACGCTGAGGTGTTAGACACCTGCAGCACTGATTTTCAGCCAGAACCGTCTGTGACTCACGGAACGATACACAGAAATAGTGAATATGTTTTTCTATAAATTATTAAAAATATACGATTTTTTTTCCTTATAAAATAATTCAGCACGCAATGTATCTCATTTTTATTCGCAATTAGCTACGAGACGTCACAACTGTCACAAGTGTTAACATTCATCTACTGTCATTTACATAGCTGCTCGAATTTTTTTCAAAAATTAATTACGCTCTGGTCGTTAATACTAAATTAACAATTTGTTTTAATATCGGTTCATAGTACTAAAATCTACGTTTGGTTACAGTTTGTGGCTATATTAACAATACACGCTGTATAGTGTATATGTAGTTTCTTATAAAATATAGTTTCAATTAGCGAAAATTTATGTCTGATTAAGCATATTTATACTAAATCCATTCCCAGCTCTTTCCTACGAAAACAAAGGCAAACCACGCAATCTCATCTACCCTTCAACCCTTTCTGCCCCACGCCTACACGTAAAGCTTATATACTTTCACATAGCGGCGAGATAAGGGTTAAATCCGAACGATTTACGTCGCATCGTTACGCATTACGCATTCGCGAAGGCTTCGGGGGGACAATTAGGCCCTTAGAGGGACGTAATAAATGACTGGCCGGCGATGCCAACTTTTTGTGACAAATTACGGTACCGTGGAAGTAGGTACGTGCGTTTCCACGTATTTTAGTGACAAATGCGGCAGTCATTTGTTTGGGCTTGAATTAGGCGAGTTATACAAATTCAGAGAACGGAGCGATGTTAGTGATTATAAAAACTTTTTTTGTATTTTGAGTATTTGTTGCTGGCCAGTAATTTTTTATGAATAAAATATCGTTCTTCTTCTGTCATAAGAAAAAGCATGAAGTTTTATTTCTCAAATTGGTTTATAAAACAATATTATATAAAAGGTTCTTTTAACCCTTTATTTTGCAAGTCGGACCAAGTGTACTCAATTCGAGCCTCATTAGATTCTTGTTAAACAAGCAAAAATAATAAAATAAAAAATACAAAAAGACCACCTTGAAGTACTTAAGTACCTATGTTGATTTCAAGAGTGAGTGTGTATGTTTGTTTCTTTTTCACGCTGAAACGACTGAACGGATTAGGATTAAATAGTAAGTACCTAAATTAAAACATAGGCTACTTTTTATTCAGGTAAATCGCTTAGTTCCCATGGGATAGCAGACATAGATGGGCCATTCTCTTAAAAGTTGTACCTACCCCAACTTTTTTCTGGGATTCTGTTTCTTGTTTCGGCTTCCTACTCAGAATCACTAGCACTATCGATCTTGATAGGAGAAAAAAAAACGGCCCAAAATTGCCTTTTCCATTCCGTTACTTCATTCATACCAATTTGTATGGCGGTAACGGAATGGAACGATATTTTAGGCTAGAAAGTGCATGGAATTTTTAGGACGTTTTTCTCCTATCAGGATCGATAGTGCTCGTGATTCTGAGTAGGAATCTGAAAAAGAAACAAAATCCCAGAAAAAAGTTGGGGGTACAACTTTTATGAGAATGGCCCAGATACAGACGAAGTCGCGAGCAACAGCTAGTGAACTATAAATATTGTTTTACACATAAATACATAAATCACGTCTTTATCCTTTCGGGGTAGACAGAGCATAGGTAACAAGACCTAAAGGCCACGTTTAGCATGATTGTGGGCGTATAGGTGGAAAGGGGAATCAAAGAATCAAAAAATAATAATGCTTTATTGATTTCGAAAATCATATCATTTAAGATATGCCTAGGACTTTTACCGTTACCTACACATTCTGAAATTCATTACATAAAACATATACCTATGTATATGTAGACCAACTCTGGCATATAGGTACGCTACCAAAAATAAAAACGAAATCGGCTATCAAGTAGCGAAGATATGGACGGATAAAAAATCGATAAACAATCAGTGGAATAGAAAACCATTTTTGAATACAAATAATGTACCTACATCTACCCTACTTATAAAATAGACAAGCGATTGAAATATCGCTTTTTATAGCTTGCTAGAACCCATGAAGTGATTAGTTTAGTTGGTCCCTCTGGGCAAAAATGACAAACGTATTATTCATATCGCTTCTGTCTGTCTGAGGGATTACAGAATATTAGCGGAATTTACTCGTGTACGTACGCTATTGTTTATATTTAAGAAAATATTTGAATGCGGAATACTATGTCATTTATAATTGTGTACAAAAAGCTATGGCAGCCACCCTTGGGCGAGAATTTCCATTTTAAACCGATTCTTAGTTTAATTTAAGCGAAATATCTCCGCAAAGCACCTAAACTTTTCGCAAAAAGCTCTCCGCATTTACATAATGACTTTATATTATACTCGCGCCCCGTCGCCGCCTGAATTTTAATGTGCCATTTTTTCCGCATTTAATGCCGGCATATAATTTTGAATATAAATGCGTACTTAGCCATATAATGAAACTGTCGCTCTTTGGTATTAGAGTGGAGTTTCTGCACATGTATTTTTAGAACTCTTGTGTGTTCTTTAGTTTAAATAAGATTTCATATAAAATGCTATGTACAATAAGAGTAAGTAAGCATCCCAGTCCAAAATCTCGGCCCCATTCCTATATGTGTAATTGGAATTTAGCTGAGTTTATTTTGATTGCGTTTGATCCAATATTGAACAGAGAAACGCTGCATTGTAACTTAAATTAAAGGCAAAAGCGTGAACCTTTGAGTCCCCTCCATAAACTTCGATGTATGGACCCTATGTGCCATCACAGACCCTGGAGGTTCGGCGTAAATGGAATATTCATAAAATACCCCGTTTACGACCTTGTAAAGGGCCACATAAAAATTTAGAGGCAAAAAAGTGCCTACGCCCTCTGCGTACTCTTGGGATGGGCTGAAGTTTGTAATTGAATTTTTGCCTCGAGCCGCAAAGGGCGTCCCTGCTTAATTTGCCGCGCGCGGAAAAGGGTCCGCGACGTTAGCCCAAGACTTAAGCAAATGCGGAACGATGCGGAAAACAGTAAACAAGTGCGGAAAAGTGACAGTCATGCTTATATGATTTTAAAGCAGTATAGAAGTCATTTTGGGCGTTGGATGAGGGGATTAGAGAAATTTGTAGCGTGTAAAAGCAACGCGTGGATTTTATTTCCGCTCTCCGCTCACGTTTATCACAATGATAGCACACTATATACTGTCGTAATCAAAAAGAAATATTCCATTTTTTTCTGCAGTGAAAGGGTTGGTCCTTTTTTTCAGCCTACGTGCTAAAATTTAATTCGGGCCTTCCGGATTATATGAAATGTTTACGCCTCGCTTACTGAAAAAAACACCTAAGGGTTTTATATGTAGGCATGACAATAAATAATGGACCCTTTATAAAATAAAAAAGGGTTTTTTTGTTTAAAATGTTTAATACCTTTTTCGGGGTAGGTGTTTTCAATTGTGAAGGAAAAATATTTTTTACGCGCCAAAGCTGTCACAATACTTGCGTTGTACTTACGTATACGATTCTGAATGAACTATTAATTTGATTTAGTTATCTAGATAAGGTAGTATTAATTATATCATGTAGAGCGAAATATTTCATATACCGAAGCGTAAATTATTTTTAAAACAAATTCACCATTGCTCGCTAGCCATTGTTTATTTAATGAAAGCAAGTCTTTAGCCATAGGTTCTGGGTCTATACTTAATTGAAAAAAAAAACATTGAAACTGCTTGTTGTAGTACATCGCTCTTTCTCTTACGTTGCTGATTTATTACTACACTAGCTTCTGCCCACGACTTCGTCCGCGTAGAAATAGACTTAGTCATTAGTCATTTATTCCATAACAATTACATTTGTGTTGGAAATCTACTATACATAATGGGTATAGTATTACAATAAATTACTAATTAAAAACTTAAAAATATCAAAAATAAATTCTAATAACAATAATAAAAGCTCTGATCTTTCGCATGTTTATTGCTATCCCGCGGGAACTATGCAATTTTCCGAGATAAAAAGTAGCCTATGTGTTAATCTAAGGTACCAGCTACCTCCTTTCCAAATTTCACCCAAATCCATTTAGTAGTTTCAGCGTGAAGAAGGAACAAACATACACACTCACATCGTCACATCCATCCATCCATCCATCCTCACAAACTTTCGCATTTATAATATTAGTAAGATATTTTCTATATTTAATATATTTTTTTCATGAAATAAAAGTCCTTTAACTACAAAGAGGGCGGGTTTTGGCGAGGGGGTGTTGGCACACATGCGTAGCTTTCTTGCACGTATGATCGTGGAGAAGCAAGACAGGTAGGTAAGTACCTATCATAGATATACATATTACTTCGTAAAGATAGGCCCTACGCTAACGAGTAATTTGTTAAATGCGGTGGCCCTAAAAGACCACCGTGCATTAGTGTGTGACAGGACGCCGTATCGTTCAGCTGTCAGAGTCTGTCAGAGAAAATGCCCAATCGCGCTAAGCGAATTGTTCGGACAGGCGTATCTTGACTTTTGATATCATTGGTACCTATATTTTTCCACGCAGAGGTTAGAAATAATGCCTAGAGGAAGCAATGACCGCGTTTTGTTAGACCAGCGATGTGTATCTTAATCAAGCCTTTATTGACCGAAGGGGTTGGCTAAGCTGACATTTAATATGATTGATTGAACGGAGTATAAGTGAAATTATAGAACATTGATAGGGAATGAAATATGTAGAATATTTTCTACCTTTAACGAGCTAGGTGAAAAACTAAAGTAAATGACCTGTTGTACATATTAGTAGTGCACAGAACTAATATGGGACTTACATATTTTTTCTAATTTGGAATGTCAATTTGTCTATTAATAGACGTGCAGTACTTACCTACAATAGACAGTGAGAGATCGGACCTTCCTACGATATTAACATACTAGCTGTTGCCAGCGACTTCGTCTGCAAAGAATCCGTTTATCGCAATCCCGCGGGAACTACGCAATTTTCCGGGATAAAAAGTAGCCTATGTGCTATTCCAGACTTTTCTCTATCTATGTGCCAAATTTCATCCAAACCCGTTGGGCCGTTCTGGCGTGATTGAGTAACAAACAAACATCCATCCATCCATCCATCCATCCATACTTTCTCATTTATAATATTAGTTAGACTAGTTAGATTTTAGATTCAGTTGTAAGTAACTATTCCATTCCGATTCTATTTTTATTTAAATAAATTATTTTCTAACATAAACTCCGAGCACCAAAATACAATTCACATATTTTCTACCCCGTAACGTCACTCATAAAATATCTTATATGATACGCACAAAACAGGACCCGGCTCAAAATCTGTCTGCTTTCTATTACCCTCGGCCACCTTAAACTAGAGCTCTCCCCCCTTTTGGGTCTACTGAAAATTTGTAGCGAAATATACAGAGGTATGAGGTGGGGGAGGCCCAGGTACATTGGACAGCGGCGTTGCGTCATATGACAGATGATTATCTACAGAATGTCAAAGTGAATAATTGGGCTTTAGGTACGCGCTTGCTTTTGAAGAATACGCTTGTTTTGCGAAATTTTGTTTTTTTAACGCTATTAAAGGTTATGTGAGATGATGGGTTTGAATAAAAAATACGGTCTACTTGTATGGATCTGTTCTGGATAAGCAATTTGTGAACTAGAAGCTCCCATTTAGGAAAAACGATGTTCCATAAAATAAGGCACTGGGACCTGAAGTTGATAGTTAAATGCTCGAAAGTAACATGGGAAAATTTGCTTTTGTAGTAACGTAAAAATCGCGTCTTTATCCTTTAAAGGCAATGAGAATTAGTGTGGCCATAAAGGTGGAAAGGGGAATCAATCATAATCATAATCATATATTTTTATTCCATTGACACAGATAATATGCACTAGAACAAGTCTTAAAATAAACACAAATGGCAAAAAAGAAATAACAACGATGAAAGCATATTTGAATCAAAAACATAAATGACCGAATTAAAATAATGAAATTGTCAAAATAATAATAATATAATAGAAACTAAAGCACCATATTGATTATAAATTTGATTGATTTTAAAATTAATTGGTATGGATTTCATCAGATCGAATACAATGTCAAAATAATCTTTGATGCTATATCTATATGCCTCTTGAATCAGTTTTACTTTAGTCGCGTCGCCTATAACATTATTCCTAATATTTTCGCCCATTCACTCGATGTGCTTTTACCATCTGCGCGGGAAGAGAAACAACTGGTACTGGTTCTATGTTTTTTCTTTGCCGGCTGGTTCGGGAACAGATGGAACATTTTACAGTTTATTAAATCAGATAGGTAATCAAAATGAGAAATTAATTTAATTTTTTTCGCATACCTAGGTATATTTTGGTGAAATTTTGTCTGAATCCGAACCGTCCTTTAGGAACTTGTAACAACTATTTGTATGAATCTTGTTAAAATTTTGCAAGCATAATTAAATAATTCATCTGGTCCCGTCAACTGGGGTGACTTTGGTAACTTTGGGGCTACTTTGATCGTTTTAAAATTGCTATAAAATCGATATTATCCATATCCGGTCACTGTTTGGCATTTAGACTCAAAGGCGATCGACAAAGACATTGATTGGAAGCAGTAAACGCAAATAAAAAACAATGGTTTTGTCATTAAAACTACTTTTTAAAGTCACCCCGTAAATCAAAGTCACCCCAGTTCACTGTAGGTACCTAGCTTTAATATTTAGCTCACAAAATTGTTTAACCTGAAGCTTTTGTATAATATCAGTTTTCTTCGTTCCTTTACTTTACAAATTGTCTCTAATGAACTTTACATCTAACCAAAAAAATGATTTAATAATTATTATTAAAATACACTACTTTTCTGAGAATACAAATTAAGCACACTACAGTTTTTAACACCCACGCTTAATTGTATGAAAATACATTGGTTACATAATACTATACACAATGTTGAATCCTTTTTAATTGACAACATTTCATTTTTATAACACCTGATAATGTATATATGGTTCGAAAGCATTTTGCCTTCTGATCACTGCAATATGTTTATATAATTTTAATATCGCTTATTATAAAAAATAAAAAATAATTTAAAATATGTCCTAATTTTACCAAAACTACCACAGGATAGGTGAAACACCTTTGCCTTTTTCACGAGAAAAAATAAGCGACCATAATTTTGTATATGACAACTTCAAAGTACAAGGGGGGCAACTCAGAAATTCTATTTTTGAAGTGCGTTGCATACCATCACTCTCACTCTCAAGTTAATGACTATATTAGTATGAGCGGAACAGCACGTAGCGAACCTCGAAAATCGAATATCGGAGAATAAGGCCTGACATTAACAATTTGAAATTGACGTCAGATTTTTTTCGATACAGAAAAGACAAAAGGATAAGTGTATTCTGTGATAGTATCAGAGTTACGCCCTTTTAGAATAAGCAAAAATTAATAAATTAATTATAAATAAAATACAAACCCTAGCGAAAAAATTAAACTGTCAGCATGTTCATCTTTTCAAACAGAATACAGAGAAACATTAAAATTATAGGCTCAGAAATATGAAATGTTGTCAATTCCTACTTGGTAGCTACCACCACGCGTTCCTGAGAAAACAATTATTGACTGGCAGATGGACGCTGATAAACAGACTATACGAGTACTACGGACTATGGTAAATAGATGGACAAAGAGAAGTAATCATTTAGTTTCCTCTTGTCCTTTGAGGTAGATACGGAACCCCATACATAATAGTGTTTACTAACATCCAGATATATAAGTATCCCCTGAAATATTTATCTAAATAAATAAGTACGTAAATAAATCAGACAGTATATCTGTTGTCAATGTGTGATTGTTTGTGTGTACTCAACTAAAAATGTAAATCAAATTACAAAATTCCAGCTTTCATCAAACGCTGAAGACCCAAAAATCCGCGTTAAAACAAACAAGTCTCCCTCGGAAAATTAAAACTCGCTCTTAACTCCCCGGTCTCCCCTCGTATTGATATGAACCACATCAAAATGCCACGTCAAAGGACTCAAGAAAATATGGGTAAAAATTCGTACCTACTTTTTCCCCCTTAAATTCCCCAAGTGGCGTCTCCCCACTCCCCTCGGCACGCACATGCGTGTTTTGCCCCTGCATCCCTAAACGCCGTCCATTTTGTTTTTGTGGCGCCTCCTTTTTTAGTTAGCTAGTGTTTCTGTGGATTTTTGTTGTAGTTATTAATATTTCGCGTTTTTTGCGTTATTATTTGGCTGCAATGCCAATATTTGGGGAATGTGGGTTGGATTGGTTTTCGGTCCGTATTTTTGTTTCGACTCCAAGCGGTTGATTAATCAAAAACTGTCCTTTTACAAAAACACGAATGGCTTTTTCAAAGCTTTTTTTTTAATAATAGGCTTACGTTTGACTTACCTTTGAATCTCGCTTGATGGAAGGCAAGATGAGGCCTAAGGATGGTACACGTTTGCCTAGGTGTCTGTGTTCTTACTGTGCAGTTTATTTTTTGGTTCAAATCTTGCAAGTCAAGTTCGACGCTTCTAGTATTCGAGTTGACTTGAAATTTGGTATTATAATCTAATATATAAAAGCAAAAAACCAGACGGAGATAAAAATAACAAGACAGAGCGAGATGAATTTTAAAGTACTTAATTCTATTCTTTGACCTTGGGAATCGCAAAAAACTTGAAAAAATATGATATTTGGGTGTGTAAATTTTGTAAATTAAGCAAAGTAAAATCGCAAGTTCTAATTTCGAGGCAAGAACCAGCGATCTTTTATCTATGCCAGTGTTCCCGTGCAAGGAAAAATAAATCAATTGTAAATCTCTGCCGTTTAGCTTCACACTGACTAGGTACGCTTTCAAATCAAATCAAATCAATTCGTTTAATGCTTTGCATTTAGAATTAACACATGTCGCCGACAATTGTCGATTTGGTTCAATAGGCGCCTGCTATGGGTGTAAGTACAGTTCCGGTCAGTACTCGTTAGAAATTTATACACTGACGAGCAAAAATAGCGGGTCACTTTTCATACAAAGTTCTATAAAAAGCGACCCGATATTTTTGCTCTTGAGTATATTAATAGGTATGTTCTTCTCTTTCTAGAGGAATTAAATAGAGAAGATGACTGTATTTTAATGCACATATGCGTATAGTTACTTTTTGGTGACCGAATTTCATCAAGTTTAAAAAGTACAAATAATCTCTTTGTCATTTTCAGATCTCGCGGTCTTGTCTCCAAGCAGTTTCATCACAGTCATGCAACGTATATAATTTTAGGTAGGTATTTAAATCATCATCATCATCTCCCAGGCTATCACTGCTCGTTTCAGAATGAGTGATTGGACGACTCATTCGGGCCCAGTGCGGTTTGAAAACTGCACACACACCATTGAATTGCTTTGCAAGTAGATGCAGGTTTCTTCACGATGTTTTCTTTCAGCGAAAGGAACATAGTTTTAAAATGTAATTTCCCACATAAATTCAGAAAAACTTAGAGTTCTGCTCGCACTTAAAAGTTTTATTATTATTATTTTAATACTTAGGTAGATACATAGGTACGGTTCCCCTTGTCTATTTACATATAAAAATTAGCAAAGCATAACCCATCCTACACCAACACTGTCATAAGTCGGTTAAAACACTCCTATATAAGAACGAACACCTTTATTTACTTCCGCGAACGACCCACCCTTACACCTACCACCCTCGTGTCGTTCATAAACAACAAACCAAACCAAATTGTACTTTAAAACAGGGGCGATAGGGTCCTAGGCTCTCAGGACGAGTGGCAAGTTAGTGTGGTGGTAGCCTTGGGGTATAATCCATCATGGTGACATGTCTATTTATCATGATGAGCACTTCCCATGCTAATGGCCTTTGTTTTTTCCTGGTCTACGTTTATGTAAGGACGGCGATTAAAAAGAGGGTCTTATTTTTTTATGGCTGAATACTTTTGTTTTTAATTTTTTTAGGAAATATGGCAAACTATCAAGTTGGTCATCTGATGGTATCTAACTAATATTATAAATGCGAAAGTATGGATGGATGGATGAATGGATGTTTGTTTGTTACTCAATCACGCCAGAACGGCCCAACGGATCTGGATGAAATTCGGCATATAGATAGAGAAAAGTCTGGAATAGCACATAGGCTACTTTTTATCCCGGAAAATTGCGTAGTTCCCGTGGGATAGCGATAACGAATTCTTTGCAGACGAAGTCGCTGGCAACAGCTAGTAGTGCTATACATACACAAATCACGTTTACATCTGTTACAGGGCAGACAGAGCCTAGGGCCACGTTTAGCATAGTAGGAGTGTAGGTGAAAAGGGGAATCGCATCGTCTATACTCACGAGCAATAATAAAGGGTCACTTTTGATACAACTTTCTATGGGATGTGACGCGTTATTTTTGCTCGTCAGTGTATAACGTGATTCCTAAGATTGTTGCCCGTTCCGTCGATGGGCTTTTACTCTAAAAACTCCGATTCCATTTAGAGCCGAGTTCTATAAAAAAAAAACTGTAAATGACGTTTAGTGAACAGCTTTCTCTTTTCATCTTAGTAATTGTTAAGTTATCGTAATTCTTGTATCGATTTAAACTTTCGCGGTTTTTACACATTATTTTAAGAAAAACAGGACTTAATCATAATTTTTGTAAATACCTCGACGTTTCGTACGCGACATTGCATCTATGGTCTCGAGGGGACATGCATACACATACACATTACATACATACGTACATTTTTATTTACGTGTAGTCCAGCTAGCTAATTACGTAACTCGCTCGCAATCGGCATCGTGTTTATTTTGATAGTTCTTGCATGAACGTGACAGCTAGCTGATTCCGATGGCAATTGTCAGCCCATACATGAACTGTCAAAATGAACACGATGGTGATCGCGAGCGAGTTACGTAAATAAGCTTGCTGTTTTTCTTATATCATAATTCTTGCTGTGAAACTTATGCGAATCTTTGATTTTTCCAGACGTACCTGTTAAAAGGATCAGCCAAATCCGGGAGCACTGCGCTTCAAAACTCGTACACCGATGTTGAGAAAGCGACCGCCTGGCTAAAGTGGAGTGGTGGGTGAAGTGGTGGGTAAAGTGGGATTGGGCCGCGCTGTCTCCCGGATCCACGAAAATGTCAGCCCCATGGTGGGTACCACCCGGTTACCGGCAGGGCAGGCTGAGGCGCAGTTGGCGAGATGACCACAGGCCTTACCATGACGTCCTAATTCCCACTCAGTTCAAGTTTTAGCTGTCACTTTTAGTATGAATCTGACAACGAGCGAACCTGAACTGAATCGCATTAAGACGTCATGGTAAGGCCCCAGGAGCCTTACGAAGACGTCTTAGTGCAATTCAAAACGTACTCAGTTTAGGTTCGCTCGCTCTCAGATCCGTACTAAAAATGACAGCTAAAACCTTAACAGAGTCGGAATTAAATCTTAAATAAAAAAATTTGACGTCATTAAGTAAGGCCTCCGGTACCAAAACCAGTATCAATGGCTGCATATTGACTACGATTTGCATTTCGAAATGTCATTATGTCGCCGACAATTGTCAAGTGGGTTCACCAAATATATAACAAATAGGGGCCTGCTGTCCACGACCTCGACTTCATTAGTCTTCATAGAAAAGCCCTTTATTTGTTTTTTACGAGTATGCCTCTAATTGTAAGTTTACGAAGCTAAAAACACCTCGAATTTGTATCTTGGGTAGGTACACACGGCAAAATAATTCGGTAAGCATAGGCACGCACACAAACGTCGTCCATGTGTTAAGTACCGACATGAACATTACGTAGAATCCACATGTGAATGTGTGCGTGAGTTCGATCGTTTATCTACCCACTCAGTACAGATTTTTTTAGTAATGAGATAAATGAGTAATGTCGCTGTAAATTACCTATTTATTAAATAAACAACAACAATAACTATAAAATAACAATGAAGAAAGTTGCAACTATTTTAGTTAGTTTATAATAAACTAAACTAAAAATAATTACAAATTAAACTAAAAAATCCCCTTGGTATCGTGCCTGGCTTAAAGGTATAAAAATTTAATATCTCTGGTTTAAGTTAATTCTACTAGAAATAATGTAAAAGTATTGTTTTATTTTTGCATTTTCCTAAAAACATTTTAAATTATTATGGATATTGTCATCGCAAGTGTAAGGCGACAGAAGACACCCCGGATCGATTCATCTTTCTTTGACCTTGAATCTTCAAATTTATGCAATCATGCAATCTGACGCATTGAACTATTATTACCAGTGTTAGCTACCACCTCACTGATTCAACGTGTTATATTTTTATTTCTCATCAAGTCTGGTCTGAGATTCAATTCCAACATTTCCAACCAATATTCCTTACAACCAGCATCGCCATTTATATAACATCCAAAAATGTCATTCTTCCAGGATTCGAACTCGGTTCACTAGAGAGCGAATGCACAAATCAAGTATTCGACTTGCCTTTGTGACCGCTGAGCCACCGAGACATTTAATATACTTGGTGAATTTATGAATTACTAAGTCCAATCTGTGACTACTGCATTTGCAATCTGTAAATAGTTGTTTAACGAGCTTTAAAATAAGGTTGAAATTAGAAGGTTGAAATTTGCTAGACGATGCACATTTGATTCATTGTCGTCTAACAATATAAAGTATATTCTACCCTCAAATTATTAGTAATATGAATTTGTCAACGCTAGCCGCCATTCGTTACGCCTTGTTTTACAAGTGGTTTTACAACAACGAACTGTTTAATTTTGCCTTTCAAATACCTTGTGATTTGCAAAATATGGATAGTCATCATCTTTTTAGAAAAGAGCAGAAATTATTGTTCTTTACGAACAAAATATTTCTATAAGGAATCACAAGGCGTTTATTGATATCGGTAAGTAGACAAAGTGTCTGATAAAATAATTACTTCTTATTTTACATCAAATTTCTTCATGGTGTTAAAACCAATGATTTATTATTGTATCCGTAATGTATCCAAATAACTTTCTTTGACGAAAAATGTTTTTTATTAAACTTCATTTATTTTGCAGCGGAAGACTACAATTATGGATTCACCGTTATGCAAACTTCGGGCACGATAAGAATATTCCTTCTGTGCCAAAACAAGAAGTCTCATCTTCACGCCATTTGGACATAAGTAGTTGCCGCACACGCTAAAGAGACCTATTTCACATCAACGAGAGACAATGTTACCTACGTTGTAAACTGTGCGACTCCATCTGCATGTTGCAGGATAGCATTTGACTGTCGCAGCTCGTAGACCAGCAAAAAAAATGCTTCAACGGATCAGCCAGCATAGAAAAAACAGAATGAACTTTGATCGTGAATGTTTATAATTTTGATTCGAATAGGTAATAATGTTGTGATTTTTAGTGATGAAAAACCATTTACGTCTGAAAAAGATGGACGAAAAATTTTGTGGCGAAAAGTGGTTGGATGTCATCCATAGGATTTGTGAGTTAGTGGGTTGTGGGTCGTAATAACAGTGCAAAAAAGTGATGCTCTCTACTGTGTGGTCCGAATACCCAGACTCGCACATTATACCTATTTCGTGCATAACAATATTATTGTGTCATAGTCAAAGACTGGCTGAGCACCCAACAAGATTCCTTAACTGTTATTGACTGGGATCCATCTGATATAAAATCCAAAGCAAATTTAGGTAGCTTAGTCACTTCAAAGTGGAGATTTAATCCAGTGTGCAATGATGTTATTGTTAATGGCTGTCATTTAACATGTCGATTCATTTCACCACTGACTTTATTTCTCAACAAATAAAACGTTTCGTTCATCTTTCTCAGACTTAAGTAAACTTAACAAATCGGAAATTCTTAGAAATGATACTCTTTTCAAAACCCTTGTTAATTCGAATGAATTACATCTTAAAAATAGCCCTTTTGTGGTGTGCATTCAATTTACCATTTGTATTGTAATTTTAAATTATGTTTGGAACAGAAATTTTTTATTAACCTAAAATCATACTGGTCACTATAGTGTGTGTTGTTTTACGAATAAATGTTGTTCTTCTCCTGTTATATTATAAGGAAAAGCATGCAGTTTTATTTTGCTAATTTAATTAGTTTTAGTCTTATGGTAATAATAATTACTTATGTTGTAATAAACAATTTGAAACAATTTTATTTTCTTATTTTGTTCTTTTACTTTCTTTTTTTCTTGTTTGAAGTAGTCATGATTTGGTTTTGAGATTGTTATAAATTGAAAAAAATAAATACAAAATAGACACACGTGTGCAAGATTCGAACCGAGGTCTTTAACATTCACAGTCCCAATCAGTACGACTGAGCCACCGCGCTCATATTATTCATGACAAAATTATTCTTCCATTGAGCAAAATTGTTTGAATAACAATAATCTATACAATAAGAGATATGTGAAGGTAGTCAGAGAACACAATTAGCACACATAGGCCATGTTAGTGTGAATACTCGTGTGGATACAAAACCATTTTGTTGTGTGTGTAATTAAGGCAGCGGATAAGTGCGGATGTGTGTATAGAATGACACACATGGACAACTAGGGTGCATACCGAATAGTTTTGCTGTGTGTACTATTGGCGAATTGGCAGCACTTTTAGCGACGCAAATTCTTTAAAAAAAGTGCAGATACCAATACCGGTCAAATGGATCTGGACCGTCTGCCTTTTCTTGAGTAAACAAAGGCTGCCAACTTAATCAAACTCTTTGTTCCGACCTTCCTTTGTTTAGTCTTTACTTCAAAAAGGCTATGTTGAAAACAATAGATTTTACTACCGCACTATCATCTAGACAAATGAGGAGAACATCTACTCTATATTTACCATCCCCTTCCAACCGCCTATACCAACTTAACGAACGCAAAACGAAACCAACCGTCTGAAAAAACCTGCAAAGTCAAAATTTGCTGAGCATAATGCCCGGTTTCAAAACTACAGGCGTTTTCTTTTACATACTCCGTGAACGCGCTCCATTTCGTAGCTTAGAAAAACAAAATACGGTAGCTTTTTCGACGTGTGTGGATTCGTAGTGACGCCATTTTGGATTTTCGTTGGCGGTCAAAATTTATTGCGCATAAATGTACCTCCGGCTAACCCGAGGGGGAGTAGGCTTAAAAATCGGGGGTGGGGAGGGGTGCGTTTTTAGCTGCGAGGCCTATTCGGGGGTGTTGATGGGCGCAGGGCCGGACTTGGTGGTTGGATTGGATTAGTAATTGGATATGTGTGAAAAATAAGGAGGCTAGTTTTATTGCTGAGTAGGTAACTCTTTAATTTTTGATCAATTGTACCTACCCATAAGCTTATTTCATAAACTGTTAAAGTAGTCACAGTAGGAGTTTTTGGTTGGAGTTGGGGGAGGCCTTTGCCAGACGGCACACAGGTTTCTGGGAGTAATGAGTAACCTGATAGAAAGGCTTTAAATAATAATAATAATAAGTAGCTGCGCAATGAAAACTACATATTACTTTAATTTTTGACGTACGCAATGTTTCTAAAAAACAAACTGTTAATTATAAAAACATGAAAGAGGTAATAGCCACGAACTTCTTAAAATTACAATGTTACGCAATATTTCATACCTTTACTTCAATTTATTTCTTTAGTTTTTGTTACCTTAGGCTCTGTTTACCCCGTAAAACAACACAGTCTATTAGGTACAATTGAATAAAACCCTTTCAAATTCCGTTACACTTCCGCAAACAAGACCACTGTCGCCAAACCTTTCCAAATCCACCCCTGTTCAACCCGCACCCACTACGCACGTCTCACTCGCACAAACTCCAAAAAGAACTCTCCGTCGCTTTCCACCCTTTGCTTAAATTATTGCACCTACATTCCGGCCCTGGAGAATTTGACATATCTCTACCAACCCCGACCAAGCAAAACTCAACTCTAACACAAGCCAACAAAAACTACGCAAACCGCATACGCAACGACGTGTCTCTAAAGAACGTATAGTTCAGTCGATCTGATATTCCATTAGATACGGTTCTAACTTCGCATGCTGTGTTGTTACTAAAGCGACCTTGTCGCAGTGCGGTACGGCTTGAAGTCTATTGTTAGTTGGCATGTAAAATTCGTCTTTTAAGAATGAAAGAGCAATAACAGACAAGGACTGAGTGCAAAGGCGGTGGGCATTTAAAAAGGGGGTTGAGGAGAGGGGGAGTCGCCCGTTGGAGGGGAAAAGACGCATTGTATGGAGACGCTTGGAAGAGGAAAGACGTGCGGTAGGAATGTAGTTACGGGGTTATTCGCATTGAATAAATGGATTAGTTTTACTTTTGTAAAATGATCTTATGAAAGCAAAAATAAGCTTAGGGTGGATTTATATCCATCTTAGAAAATATTATCTGAACTATTATTTAGTGTTAGAAAATATATAATTAAAAATAGTTTTAATTCATTGAGATTCTTAGTCGTGATGACCCAATCTCAAAAAACTGAAGTATAGAAAAAAAAACAAAAAAACAGTCACTATTTTACAGACAGCCCCATTTTATTTTGTCTCTACATAGAGTCATAGACTCTGTTGATACATACACATACACACATACATATCCATCCTAGAAATTATTATTTAAAAAGTGTTAAAAAATATATAATTAAAAATAGTTTTAATTCATTGCGATTCTTAGTCGTAATGACCCAATCTCAAAAAACTTAAGTAGGTACCTATAGAAAAAAAAACAAAAAGACAGTCACTATTTTACAGACAGCATTATTTTATTTTGTCTCTACATAGAGTCATAGACTGTGTTGATACATACACATACACACATACACAAATCACGTCTTTATCCCTTACGGGGTAGACAGAGCCTAAGGTGACAAGCTCTACAGGCCACGTTAAGCAAGATTGTGGGCGTATAGATGGAAAATGGAATCAAAATAGTGATGGGTGATAGTGATTCCTATGATTTTCACTCTGTTGATACCTATCTATTTTTTCAAGTACCTACTTGAAAAAAATCTTTTCTTTTTCCAGCCAGCATTTCATTTTGCTCAAACGTCTGGCTGTCTTGGAATGCTACATTTAATTTAAAAAAAACTAACGCCTTCATGATCCGTCAGCTGTCACTCTAAATTATGGTCTTGCGTCCACTCCGTCCACCGACGCGTTTCCACTAATGGACGGCGACCTTTAGTTTACTCGTAGATCGAAGCGATACCATTCACAGAATATCAATCCGGCTGCAATGTGATGAAAAGGTGATAAATGTTTTTTTTTCGATAACGTGGACGTTGGGCTTTATGGTGGATTAAAAAATGTTTGCCGGGACGCTCAATAATATGTTATTCCAGCGTAGGTATATATGAATTCGATAAAACATAGGTAAAAAAAAGCAATTATAACTAGCTGTTGCCCGGGGCTTCGAACCCGCTGCAAAATTATTTTTTCCTACATTTTATTTTACACAAATCTTGTCCAAACATAACAAAACAAGAATTACACAATTCGGTGCAGTCGTTTGGAAGTTATGCGCGTACACACATTTCGACGATTCATTTTTATTTATATAGATGTAGATGTGTCAAGGGCATAAATATATGAATTTAAGGTAGACGTCAAAAACATCTATACACGTTACCTTTATGCCAAACAATAAGGTGATTTCTGTATCGATATTTATGCTCTCGACTGTACCAACAACAACAAAGTTCAATAGTTATTTGCGAAGGCTAAATATTTACATAGGCCTTACAACAAAATTGCCATAGCATAATAGCATCTAATAGTGGGCCCACTTGTCTAGACGTTAGTTAAAAACTAATAAAAAAAAAACAAATCGCTGCGGCAGTAGTAGGTAAGTACAATACATACCTACGAAATTGTTTTAGTTAAAAGCTCATTATAAGGGAGCATAGTTGTTCGTATGTCGTTCGTTGTATGTCAAAAGTCGTAGCAAGTGGAAAAAAGTAGTCTCTGCCTACCCCTATGGGAAAGAGGCGTGACTGTATGTATGTAATGTATGTTACGTATTGTTGTAATGTACATATATGTCAAGTGACAGAATCACTAACGTGTTGTAGGATCTTTTATTGGTTAATTCCTCAATAAAACGTAAACAATACAAGTCAGTTCAATGATAATTAAGACACTAATGAATCGCCCGGTCCATATTAGATATGAACAGTCGTTTAATAGCAATTAATGTCAATTTCTTAACCAATTTCCATGCCAATGCGCGCATTAGGCTCTGAAGAAGAAATTGGATAATAAAGTTAAGCTCGCATACGTAATTAAACGTTTTATTTTAATCTGAGATTTCAATTTACCGTGGTATACTCCATTCATATCCGTTTTAACGTATTTGTAAACAAACCGACTTCATCTATAGAGTATAGACCGATCGCCCGCGCGATGCAATGGCGCGGGGTAGGACGACAAAGGAGGCCGAGAGAGGTGCGGGCGGAAGGCGCCAATTGGCAGGGCTGACAATTGGCATCGGAATCAGCTAGCTGTCACATTCATACAAGAACTGTCAAAATGAACACGATGGCAATTGCGAGCGAGTTACGTAATAATAAGCTGGTTATATATATTTCGCATAGGCTTGGCTATCTTGCTTGTAAGTAGCGGAGTAGCAAGGTAAATGTTGCTTGTTCATTTTTATTTTATTGTTTTAGATTAATGTCAATTTTGGGCTTCGAATACATATGTCAAACCTTCGTGATCAGGGGCCCTACGACGTCTTAATGTGATTCAATGCTGACTCAGTTCAGGTTTTAGCTGTAATTTTTAGTATGGATCTGACAGCGAGCGAACCTAAACTGTATCGGGATTGAATCGCGTTAAGACGTCATGACAAGGCCCTAGTATTTAAAGAATGTGCTTGAACCGGCACAGTGGACAGCACACACACAAGTAGTGTCAGTCAGCAGAACAAAAGCGCTATCAGGCGGGTGTAATTTTTCATCACATTACCGCGGCGGGGCGCCGTGCGCGCGTGAAGATAAAGTCGCCCCCGTACCACGAGACGCGATGCCAAAAAAAAAATTCGTGTTTTATAAAAAAGCTGCGGGAGTGCCGGCAGAAGTGAAAACAGAAGCTTAGATTAGATTTTAATGTTGTTACCTCCATGACGCTCAAGACGCGTACCGTACTGGCCGCTTACAAAAAAAACGTACGTATTATCTAGATTGACAGGCCTAACAATGTGCTGATGCCCTAGTACTTTTGCTCCACGACTCAACAAAAAACACTTCAAAAATCGAACGCAATTCCTTCGTATTTCAAAATAAGGTCTTAGAGGATCTGATATCCTGGTACTTAAACTCTCCCTCCGTCTTGCGCCTGACGCGATTTTAACATATTTTACCCATGCCAAAGTGCTCAGCGCCAAAGCGCTAAAGAAGTTTTCACTTCAAAAAAAACTGGCCAAGTGCGAGTCGGACTCGAGCACCGGTTCTGAAAAAAATCGCTAATTTAATATAAAATCTAGTGTTAGCTGAACCCTGTGAGAAAATGAACGCAGTTTTATATTGGTTGGGTACCTAGGTATTAACATTTTTTTATGTGATAGGGGTAAAAGAGCAAGCGGGTTACCCGATGGAAAGTAATCACCGCTGCCCATAGACACTCATAACATAGGGCGTTAAGCGCGTGTCGCCAGCCCTTTAAGAAAAGAATAGGCTCTTTTTTTGTAGATCCCTAAGTCGTACCGATCCGGGATAATTGGCGCCGTTAGCTGATTCCAGGGTTTAAGCGACATAGACAGACAAAAAGGGTCTTGACGGACTGACAGACACACAGACGGACAGATGGAAAACGAAATGATGTTATAAAATCGAACGCAATTCCTTCTTATTTCACCCTTTTTCCTTTAGAGGTACGGAAACCTAAAATGAGGCAAAATTTGCGAGCAGTAGAAACTTGGGTTTTATACGACAAGGATGACATACGAGAATGTGGGTCATCTGATGGTGAGTGAGCCCCACTCATGGACCAGCTTCGATACCCGCCAGTAGGGCTAAGATATTAGGCAAATTTAATAACGAATGTACTCCTTATTTATTATTGTACCGTCTTTAAATACATTTGTTTATTACGATAGGACTAAATGATAATAAATAGCTTAAGCCTACCAAAAATAGACCTGTTTTCCTATCGATAAAAAAACTCATTTGGACGCATTTTTGCCATCAAATTCTAGAAATGAAGTTAAGTCATTTGCTTTTTATTCTTCTATCTACCTATACTACTCAAAAAAATGAGGGCACTTGAATTTCATCGCTACATACTGTTAATATTATTTTACATTGTATTTGTTTCATAATAAAAACCTACTTCAAATAAGAAATTCTACAAATACTTACTTCTATTTATCTAACTAATATTATAAATGTGAAAGTATGGATGGATGGATGTTTGTTTGTTACTCAATCACGCCAGAACGGCCCGACGGATCTGGATGAAATTAGGCACATAGATAGAGAAAAGTCTGGAATAGCACATAGGCTACTTTTTATCCCGGAAAACTGCGTAGTTCCCGCGGGATAGCGATAAACGAATTCCTTGCAGACGAAGTCGCTGGCAACAGCTAGTTTATTTATATTTAAACCGATGAAACTCAATTAGCCCTTTATTTTCTTTTGAGTAGGCTACCCAAACAAGCGCAGGCATCGACGTTTCAGTTTGTATGCGTATAACTTAAAAATTAAACTTATAAACGGCAGCCAACGCCGCGAGGCAAAACATTGTTTTCACTTATCGCGTTTCGTGGTACGGGGTGGAGTGAAAAGTTCCCTTAGGAAATTAAAGCTGAGGTCGGCGGACTCTCCTGGACCAAGAGGTTCACCCAACAACCGCTAGATGGCGCCAATCGCTGCAATCTGAAAAATAACGGAATTTTAATAACGGTTATCGAGTGTTCGAAACCGTTTCAACGTGATTTGAATCTGTGAAGATACGGTAACAAAACTACAGCACGAATAAAAAAATGCTTGTAAAACAAATTAAAGGAGTAACTAATTTTCCTTAATTCTAATCGAACTTCTAAATTTATACTTATTAGCTAACTAGCTTCTGCCCGCGACTTCGTCTGCGTAGAATCATCATCATCATCAGCCTGAGGACGTCCACTGTTGAACAAAGGGGGAGGCCCCTTAGCACACCATAATGAACGACAAGTCGCCACCTACATCCAACCGTAGAATACAAACATAATAAACCTTCCACTTATGTCACTCTTATCTATTAAAAAATACCGCATCAAAATCCGTTGCGTAGTTTTAAATATCTAAGCATACATAGGGACAGACAGCGGAAATGATAACCTAAAATCCTCATGTTGTGTAGTGTCAGAAATTTCACAGGTCTTTTTTTTTTTTTTTTATGTGAATAGGAAGGCAAACGAGCAAGTGGGTCACCTGATGGTAAGCGATCACCACTGCCCATAGACACCCACAACCCCGGAGGGATTGCAGATGCATTGCCAACCTAGAGGACTTGGATGAAATGCCTCTTGTGCCCGTAATTTCCCCGGCTGTCTTACTCTCCACACCGGAACACAGCAGTGCAAGCACTGCTGCTTATCGACAGAATTGGCGAATCGGAAGAGGAGCAACTGGTACATTATTATCTTTTTTTGCTCCCAGCTCAGCTTGGAAGAAAGAAAGAAAGATTTATTTTTTGCTTTAGATTGGACTTTTAAAACTTCCTTCATCAATTAGGTAATAGTCCTAGCCGTTCTAGAACGTTCCTAGGACGCACTCTCAATTACCGAGTTGGTACTCTCAATTACCGAGTACGTCCGCTGGAAGTTAAGTCTCTTAATCTTACTCGCTATCCTGCCGCCACGCGGCAGTGCTTGCGCTGCTGTGTTCCAACGTGGAGAGTAAGACAGCGGAAATTGTTGGCACTTGAGATATTCCCGCTAGTTGTCTCTAGGTTTTTTTAAACTTCCTTTATCAATTAACGGTCCTAGCCGTTCTAGAACGTTACTAGCGACGCAATATCAATTACTGAGTTGGTACGCTTACTCGCTATCCTGCCGCCAAGCGTCAGTGCTTGCGCTGCAGTGTTCCAGCGTGGAGACTAAGACAGCTGAAATTGCTGGCATATGAGATATTCCCGCTAGTTGTCTATATATAGGTTTTTGAAGTGAAAAGTTCTTTAGTGGCGCTGAGCGCTTTTTGGGATGGGTATTAAATGTTAAACTCGCGTCAGGCGTAAGACGGAGGGAGAGTTTAAGTACCAGGATATCAGATCCCCTAAGAGCTTATTTTGAAATACGATTTTTGAAGTGTTTTTTGTTGAATCGTGGAGCAAAAGTACTAGGGCATCAGCACATTGTTAGAGGTCTGTCAATATAGATAATACGTACGCTTTTTTTGTATGCGGCCAGTACGGTACGCGTCTTAAGCGCCATGGAGGTTTTTTAAACTTCCTTCATCAATTAACGGCCCTAGCCGTTCTAGAACGTTCCTAGCGACGCACTCTCAATTACCGAGTTGGTACGTCCGCTGGAAGTTAAGCCGCCCATATATTTCCATTATGTGTAAAATACGAGCAAAGTGCAAAGTTAGGAGCGCTATCCTTTGGTGGCTATAATTTATGTGTGGCCAACTTCTGCGCTGTACCGTTAGCAGCCAACTTAGACGGAATTATAGTTCATTTTTAACTATTTTATTGAAGCAGGCGTTACTTTGCGGAGGTCCATTCTAACGAACATAAATTATTTTCCTTGCTACTCCGGTACTTACGTGCAAGATAACCAAGCCAAAAAACAAAAACAAACAACAAAAAACAAAAAAGAACAAAAACATGTATATATATTTCGCACAGGCTTGGTTATTTTACACGTGAGTAGCGGAGTAGCAAGGAAAATAATTTATGTTCATTTTAATTTTTAACCTCCGACGCAAAAAAAGGGGTGTTCAAGTTTTATGTCGATATCTATGTGTGTGTGTGTGCATCGTAACTTTCAAACGGTAAGATAAGAGTAGATTAGTAGAAAATTCGAGCTCTAATTAACCTATAGACCGACTGCTTAAATGAGTCCTCGCCCGCGCGGTACAGGGGCGCGGGGTGACGACCGCGGGGGCCGAGAGAGGTGCGGGCGGCAGGCGCACTACCCGCCCGCACCTCCCTCGGTCCCCTTTGTCGTCCTACTCCCGCACTCCTTTGCCGCGCTGGCTAGGACTCATTAAAGCGGTCGATCTATAGTCAACAAGTCACTAAAATTACCCTTGTAGTTTTGTTGCAATACACATATTTATACTACTTTTAAAAATCGCCCCTGACTAATTTGTAGTATTTATTTTTGTAGTAAACTATACTCCATTTAATTTAGGATGAGAAACCGCAACAACATTATATTGCGGTTCGTGAACTGTAATCTCTTAACAATTTGTACTAGAGTAACAATTGACGACACGCAAATAAAGTGACATTAAAACAATTTTATTTTGCGGCTGCCAAACTATTGCACTGCACTATTTGCTAGGTAAGAAATAGTTGACCAGACGCAATATAATGCTGTTGTGGTTTCTCGTTCTAAATTAAATGAAGTATAGCTTCTGCCCGCGACTTCGTCCGCGTAGAATTAGACTTAAGAATTGACGTTGATAGTATATTATGCAATAATTATTTACGTTGCGAATCTAGGCAGCTACTACCTTTAACATGTTTATCGCTATCCCGCGGGAACTATGCAATTTTCCGGGATAAAAAGTAGCCTATGTTTTAAATTAGGGTACCAGCTATCTTCGTGCCAAATTTTATCTAAATACGTCCAGTCGTTTTAGCGTGAAGAAGGAACAAACATACACACTCACTCACAGTAGGATCCGCATTGAGTAGGATAGTCGGATTTATTTGCAACCTGTTTTGCTGACGCTCCGGCAAAGCTCCGAGGCGGCGCTGCGGCTCGCGGTAATTGTACAAAAGTTTCGATCCTCAGCTATGGTAAATTTGTTCACGCTTCCTTGCGGGCCCGGCGCGCGGGCGGTCGCGACGCCGCGGTCGAAACGCGGCGGGTGAAACGCCCGTTAGTTGAGTCATTTGCAAAGCGTTTTTTAATGTTGTCACAAGAAACCCTGGGTCATTTAAGCCGTCATGTTTTGATGATAACGAACTGTTTGGAGACAATGTCTCTAAGAGGACTTAAGAAGCTCTGCTCTAATACCTATGTGTGGTTCTGTGAATATACAATGATGCGTTTTGGCTGTTATAGTTGTACCTACTAGAAGTTGAATCCACGACCTAAACAGGAATCCAATTTTTGAAATCGCATAAAATACCATTCGAAAATGATGAAAATCTGTATTATGTAGGTATAGCTAAAAAACCGGCCAAGTGCGAGTCGGACTCGCGCACCGAGGGTTCCGTACCAATATCTATAAATATCTAAAAACCAGTGTAAGCAGAGCCCTGCTCCAAAGTAAAATGTACGCAGTGTGGGGTCACTTTATATTGGTCAATGATATATACAGACATAAGTACATACATATTTACGGTTTTCGCAATTATTCCTATACCTATCTGTGCTATAAGACCTACCTTCTTGCTAAATTTGAAGATTCTGCGTTCACGGGAAGTACCCTGTAGGTTTTGATTCCCTTGCGAGTTTCGAAAATTTGCGGAAATTTGAGGCATAAACGGCTGTATCTTTTGATTGCGTTGGCTTAGAAGTTTGATTTTTTTACAGCTCTAAGGAGCAGTAGACTTGAGTATTTGATATAAATTTCAGCTTGATACCTTCACGCGTTCTTGAGAAAAAGGGTCTTGACAGACAGACGGACGGACGGACGGACAACAAAGTGATCCTATAAGGGTTCCGTTTTTTCCTTTTGAGGTACGGGTTCCGTACTACGGAACCCTAAAAAACCATTAAATTAATTACCAAAAAAAAATTCTTAGTCGCCATTTCATTTTTGAACTTATTACCGCACGAGAGCGGGCGCGTGCTGTGTCGCGCGCGAGATAGACCACTCGTCTCTTTATAGAACGATAGGGCCTACCATGACGTCTTTATGCGATTCAGTTTAGGTTCGCTCGCTGTCAGATCCATACTAAAAATGACAGCTAAAACCTGAACTGAGTCGGAATTGAATCGCTTTAAGACGTCATGCTAAGGCCCCACAGTAAGTAAAAAGCGGGTACTATATCTCGCGTGTGACACAGGTTTCGCGCGCTTGTGCTAGCCGTACTGGGGCCTTACCATGACGTTCTAATTAGTGGTGGTCGTTATTACAACAGCAGATAACGTAATGCATTATTTGTACGCAACGAACAACACATTATCGAATCGTCTACTATCCTGTTATCATTATTCGTTGTCTGTTGTCAACGTTGTTCATACGCGCACTGTTGCCGCACTTGGCATAGAAGCGCAAGCGAGTGCGCAACAAATTAAGTGGGTGTGTGCGAGAGATAGCGCTATACGCGCGAGCTCGCATCGCAATCGCAATTCAAATAACTGACTTTTGGTATCATTATTAGCTGTTGTTGTTTGTTGTCAGTCAGTACATTAACAAACAAGGTAACAGAGCGTTGTTTTGCTTTTGTTCCCGTTCGTTTTTATTACGCTGCGATCGCGACGAAATAAGTATAACAATTATTTAATAATAAGTTCATTATCGTTTTGTAAAACAGCAATATAACAGGATAACAGACAACAGTTTACAATAACAGCTGTTTAAGAATAACACAACACTTTTATTCATTATTGCAAAACAGCCGTTATTGCCACCACTAGTCCTAATTCCAACTCAGTACAAGTTTTAGCTGTCACTTTTAGTATGAATCTGACAGCGAGCGAACCTAAACTGAATCGCATTAAGACGTCATGGTAAGGCCCCTAATGCCTTTATAGCTTACCGACCAGACGATGATCAGCATAGCGTTCACTCTATAATGTTGCTTAAGCCACGTTTTATCCCGCTGACGCGGCCGCCTGTGGCACTACCGCTGCCGCTCGTGCCGCTACGTAACGCCGCTGACTCTGCCGCTTGTAACGTTCTGTGCCGCAATTGTAAGTTAACGCAGCTCCGGGAAGGCCGGGACGGCACTTGCGGCTCACGGCACGGTAATGAGTTGGTGAGAGGCCATTGGGTAGACTGGCAAATAGGTAAAGACTCTGTATTGTAGTATCAAAACGCACCCCATTTTATAGTCTATGAACTGTAATTTTTGACAGCCCTCTTGTTGCGAACTATTGCAAGGGACATGATACAGCGCTCGCTAATTGTGAATCTAGGAATAAGGATATTATAAATAAACCTCCGAAGATCTCAAGAACATCTGTTAAATAAAACAACACAGACTCAGGATACTAAACAATTTACCGTACTATTATTACAAAGATTATTATCATCTGGCGGCACTAGCTTTTCCAGACTGGTAGGTACAACTTAGGAATCTTCAAAAACGAGTACCTTATATTATTTTCTTAATGGACCGGCAACGCACATGTAACCTATGTTTGGGTGTCAATAGGCGGCGGTGATTACTTTCCATCGGACGACCCTCATGCTCGTTTTCCAAACACTACAAGACAGCTGCAGCAGACTTATAACGTAACTCGCTCGCAATCGCCATCGGGTTCATTTTGACAGTTCCTGTATGAATGTGACGTGACAGCTAGCTGATTCCGATGCCAATTGTCAGCCCACACATGAACTGTCAAAATGAAGAAGATGGTGATCGCGAGCAAGTTACGTAATAAGCCTGCAATAAGGCTCTTCGCTCCATCATTGCGCGTTTCTTTTCGAAGGTATTATCGTTGTTCAACTCCGATGGCTTTCACAACTTACCGCTACCAGACGAACCACACTGTAATGTGATTCACTCGGTGATGTCGCTTGAGGCTGTATTCTTCCGCTGACGCTGCCACCTGTGGCACCTTCGCTGACACTTGCGCTGCACCGTACTGCCGCTAACGCTGCCGCTTGTTACGTACATTGTATGCTGCAAAAAATGTCCACTTTGTTACTTTATTACTGACTAGCTGTTGCCAGCGACTTCGTCTGCAAAGAATTCGTATCGCTATCCCGCGGGAACTACGCAATTTTCCGGGATAAAAAGTAGCCTATGTGCTATCCCAGACCTTTCTCTATCTATGTGCCGAATTTCATCCAGATCCGTTGGGCCGTTCTAGCGTGATTGAGTAACAAACAAACAAACATCCATCCATCCATCCATCCATCCATCCATCCATACTTTCGCATTTATAATATTAGTTAGATTAGATATTATTTGGCCGCTGCACACTGTAAGTTCACCATGGCGTGAGTTAAGGCTCTAATAACATTAAATTAAACATTTTGAAAAACCCATCATTGCATTTATCGAGTAGGTAATCATACGTTAATAAAAAAATGCCTTAAATAATTTTGGAAAAGAGCTGATATTCTTCAAATTGTTGGACCGATTTTGATCAATCATGGCTAAGAACCACCGCAAGAAAACTGGCTTTCGAATGAAAAAAACCGCATCTAAATCAGTCTATCCGCTTGAGAGCTACGATACCACAGACACACACACACACACACACACACACACACACACACACACACGACACACAACGACGTCAGACTTTTTGCGTCGGGGCTTAAAAGGTAAGTATGAAACGCGAATTGAAAGTACCCTCAAAAGACTGTCCACTCTGTTACGTCCGCCGTTGGCCAAAGTTCCGGGCCGGCTGGAGACTGCAGATATTTATCTGGCCGCGGCGGACTTTTTTAATATAAATGTTCTTTGTTCGTGACGGGAAAAGTTTTAATGAAAATTCAAATAAGGACAACTTTCAACCTTCCGTTTTTTCAACCTTTTTTTCGGACACGAATTGTGTTTTGTTTCAAGGACTTGAGTTCCTGGACCCTTGTTAGGGCGCTTAATTAAGTTGCCGACGTAACAGTTTTTGTCCTACATTAAAGCTATATTAATGGGTTATATATTTGGCTTGTTTGACGAATGCAATGGAAAATTAAGTCGTAATACAGTCGCAATCGGACATCCTAGTAACTCAAAAACTTAAATAGTGAAAAAAAAATTGTTGCATTTGACAATTCACGCAAACAGTCCAGAATTGTCGTTGCATATGTTTGTCTCACGTTTTAGGGTGCGACCAAACCGCCGCGTAAACGCAGTGACGTGTCGTATGCGTCACGTTTTCTCACCGTTTCTTCATACATTTTGTTGCGATTCCGTAACGTCACCGTTTTTTAAGCGGCGGTGTGGTCGCACCCTGATTCTATCACGTATTTGACGGATTTAAATTCTTAAATTGAAAAATTACCTAGGCATAGATGATCTGGGTGTGAACTTAAATAGTACTTTATGCAACTGCAGTATAATTAAGTCTTTAAACACTGGCGTGTGTAGCGACAGCAATTTTGATTCCTCTTTCCACCTATACGCCCACAATCACGCTAAACGTGGCCTTTAGGTCTAGGTAACAAAATAGGCTTTCTCTACCCGTGATTAATAGTTTCTAGTTCTAGTTTCGTTTCGTTTCTAGTTGTGAGATCCTATATTTGGCTTCATTGGTACCATAGAAGTAATCTACTCTGTATAAATTACAGCTGTTGATTCTCCGAAGATAAAAAAACACCGGGTAGCACTCCGGGAGTGCCGGCAGAAGTGAAAACTACACACACGCACACTCGCGCAAAAAGAAAAAAAAAGAAAAAGAAAAAAAATACACGAGATTTGAACTGCGGTCACCTGAGAGAACACACTGTTATTCCACACCTTAAACCACTAGGCCAAACGCACATATACGTTAAAGCGACGAAATTAACGTACTTACACTTCAAAAATCGAACGCGACTCTAGCTTCATTCGTATTTCAAAATAAGCTCTTAGAGATCCTGATATCCCTGGTACTTAAACTCTCCCTCCGTCTTACGTCTGACGCGAGTTTAACATTTTTTACCGATTCAAGTTTTCACTTCAATATTATAATACGTATGTACTTAATAAGTGCCTAGTACTTAGTTCCAAGTCTCGTTCTACGAGGGTCTCTTTGACAAAACAGGGTCCTTGTAAGGGTTATTTGCTCAGGACCCTGGCAAATAAGCCCTACCCTAAAGCAACGTGTTTTAATTAAGTAGCCAGGACCTAGACGTAATTAACAATCATGTTAATTAAGGAGGCTCTATAGAAATTTATATTGAAATGTACCTACAGGTGAAACGACAGTATGTCCCTAGTAGTGTACAGATCTGATATTTGACTTAAGTCATTTTTTCTAATTTGGAACGTACCTATATTTGTCTATCGCAAACATTACTCACACATACTGTAACGTCCAACACACAACACACACAAACTGTGTAACAGATAATTTACTTAAGTTTTTCACCTGTACCACTCCTTAAAGGTGATATCAAACGGTTCATTTTTTGTTCATTTTCTTATTTCATTTTGCATCTTTCACTCACAGTGACACGTCTGAACGCCAAGTGAAAGAAAAGTGCCGAATGAATTCATTAGTGAATTGATCAAACGGTGTTGGATATTTTCATTCGGCAGTACCTATTCACTCGAAAGAACATTCACTCGAGTGAAACGTCTGATATCACCTTAACTGCATAATCATCTCTTTGCAAGCTCCACCAATCACGTACAATCAAGCGCCAGTCAAACTTTCCAGCCAGTCATAAACTACTGCGCCTTATAAAAAAAAACTTTCGACCTGCTTCCACAAAAACCCGACTGCGTGCAAAAAAACCGTAACGCAAGACCGCATAATAAAACTCGTAATCCGTCAGCGGCAGCGCTCGTAAAATAAAACATGGCCGACTTCGACCTTTCCCTCGCAAAATTAAAATTCTCAAACAATCCGCACTTTGAAAAAGATATATGGGGGTGTTCTTTCATCTTCCCCAGCGCGGTAACCTTAGTCGTTTGCGGGCACCGAGGGGGAGGGCCCTGGACGAGGCCCCCGGACCTTTCCCCGGTTATTTATGGCCCTCTCGGGTCCGGTGAAGTGTCCGCCGAATATAAATCCTGGCCAGAAAGACTTAAAATGTAAAATAAGAACGAAAAAGGACGTGTACCCGGCCCTATTGAAATGAGGGTCGTTGAGGTAAAATTAGCGAAAATTTGGAGCGTAATGTAATTTTCGAAGTTGGGAATTTAGATTGGAATTCTGTTCGGCGAAGTTTGGTTGTACTGATTTATTCGGGGTACTGTTCATTCGTTCGGCTAAATAAGAATTATTTAGTCTCTACAAAAGACTTCATTCTTTATATACAGGACCTACATAATAGTCCACACAATGCATAATACATTTAGGTAGCACACAAAAAACACTTTAGATAGTTACATACATACATACACAGATCTCGTCTTTATATCCTTTACGGGGTAGACAGAGCCTAAGGCCTACAGGTCATGTTTAGCATGATTGTGGGCGTAATTTATTTATAACACTGACTTTTAATATTACACTAACTATAAATCGTTTTTAAATTAGAATACCAAAAAAATATATACCTACTTAAGTATATTTAAATTTTGTTCAAAATATTATAGACGGGATATGAACCGCGATTACCTTTATTGAGCTCATATACCGTCTATTGGTATATTTCGAATGAAATTAACCGCGAATCATTGAAAACTCTTAAATTTTGTATTTAAATATATGTACTTAAGAACTTTATATAACATTTTACATGATAAGTTACAAAAATAAGAACTAAAATTCTGAATCGTAAAAAACAGGCAACACAGGTAATATCATTTTAGTATCCGATAATAGAATAGACTTTAGGTACAAATTCCCTGCGAAAACACCTAATTACGGCATTTCCCACAAGCGGGTAACAAACCGTATTGAAATGTAACATTTCAGTTTCCATTCCTATTTATAGCGAGAGATATCAAAATTGACGACGAGAAGCTAAATTGGATGGCATCATAAGAGATAATTATCGTACCGTCCTGTCGCCAGGAATACCTTATGAAGGAATAAATAATAAATGGTACTGGCTGCTTTGAAAGGAGGATGATTATGAAAAAAGATGACCGTTGACATGAAAATTCACTTTGAAATTGGAATAAGGATATTATATGGATATCACGTCTGGAAAAAGGGTTGAGATCTCTACATATAATGTGCTCAATGTAGCCAGGAGTAATAATACACTAGCTGTTGCCAGCGACTTCGTCTGCGAAGAATTCGTTTATCGCTATCCCGCTGGAACTACGCAATTTTCCGGGATAAAAAGTAGCCTATGTACTATTCCAGACTTTTCTCTATCTATGTGCCGAATTTCATCCAGATCCGTTGGGCCGTTCTGGCGTGATTGAGTAACAAACAAACATCCATCCACCCATCCATCCATCCATCCATACTTTCGCATTTATAATATAAGTATAGATTACTGAAGAGACCAGTAAGCCATACTGGACGAGTTTGTTTGAAATCCGAAGGCAAGGATTTTTATATACGAGTCCAGTATGGCACTTAAAATGGTTGAAGCATGTATAGTGTTTTTCTCAAACATGAAACAAAAAACTACAATGACAAAATGTAATCTAACTAATATTATAAATGCGAAAGTATGGATGGATGTTTGTTTGTTACTCAATCACGCCAAAACGGCCCAACGGATCCGGATGAAATTCGGTACATAGATAGAAAAAAGTCTGGAATAGCACATAGGCTACTTTTTATCCCGGAAAATTGCGTAGTTCCCGCGGGATAGCGATAAACGAATTCTTTGAAGACGAAGTCGCTGGCAAAAGCTAGTTAATTATATTTGTAAAATTAAAATTACATGACAACGAAATAATTCTCAAGAAGTTTGTTGACCACCGCCCTAGAACGGTATCAAACAACAGCTGTTGGATTAATTTCGATGAATGACAACCGCCCGCGGCCCCCCACCACCACGACAGTGTCCAGTAAGTAAGTATGTACTTAATTACTGTGAAATAAATAAAGGATTCTAAGTTAAACTTTGTCTAAGTACCACCAAAACGATAATCAGAGGGTTGTATCATTCTAACGCAACAAAATACCATTTGGTAGTTATTTTTTGCCCCTCCGTTTAAATCAACCAAAGGCTCGACAAAAGGAATGATAAATAAACATGGGCTCAGATGACACTACGATGCTAGCCGGCCCCATATTCCGAAATTGTTATCGTGCCTTTTCCCTCACACTAACAGTCACCAATGTGAGAGTAAAGGGGATGGCATGACACGAACTTCGAATTTCGATTTTTGGAGTAGCCCCGGTATCTAATTACGCGTGACTCGGGTGACGCTGCACGAGCGTCATAATCCGCTATAAGCAAACGCAAATTAGTGCAAAAAAGCGCTACGAAAATTTTGACAACACCGGATTACAAGCGGGTGCTTGGCTAAATTAGGAATTAGATTATTTTTACATGCGAAAAATACCCGTAAGTGTTAGGGACGTGCTACCAACATGGTAAGCAAGGTTTGGTTTATTGCTTTTTATAGTAAGCTTAAGGCGTTGGCAACTGCTAATCACCTTGAGCAGCGCCAGTCTCAGAAAAAAAAGAAAATATTCTGATAGCGGGGCGCGCGTCTGAACTCTTACAAATAAAACACAATTTTAATGAAAAAAAAAAGGAATATTTTGTGTTGTTTTACTCGTTAGTGGTGTCAGTGGCTTAGGTGTGGATGTGTTGAATAAAGACATACAACTGTTTAATGATGATTTCAAAATCAATGTTGCCAGTATTTTCTATCAAGCCGATTTCGTCCAATCGTGTATCTATCACAGCGACGGTCTTTGAAATATGACGAATATTAGCATTTTTTGGGTTCATATTGGCTCGCATAAAATAAACTAAACCGAACTAAACTGGAGAACTTAAAGAACATTCAATTTCAATAATTTAGGTGTTGTCAGCCTCCTAAGACATCCGCTTGTTTAGCTCCTTGTTAATTCGAATCGATGAAAATCGTAGAAATTATATTATAAGCGATGCGGCTAGCAACCCATCACTATTTTGATTCCCCTTTCCACGCTATTATGCTAAACGTGGACTTTATGTCTTGTTCTGCGTCTAGTGCTGTGCGTCTTGTGCTGTGTCTACCCTGTAAGAGATAAAGACCCTTACCCTGTAAGTTTTTTTTTTATTAAATGTAGCATTCCAAGACAGCCAGACGTTTGAGCAAAATGAAATGATGGCTGGAAAAAGTTTTTTTTTAAGTATCAACAGAGTCTATCCCCTTATTCATAAACGCTCTATCTATGCGCTTCTACTAACTTAGCAATCGTTTGTCCTTATCTGTCACTTTGACATTTACCTTTCACAGATAAAGACAAACGAATACTAAGTCAGCAGAAGCGTATAGAGCGTTTATGAATAAGGGGGAAAGTATACAAAAGAAAGAGATCAGAGGCCTTAGTATAAGGCCATAGGTAAAGGAAAATATGTTATCCTTTTTTTTTAAAAAACTGCTCATTGATTAACAGAAAATCATCGCCAAATTGAGTGAAGTTTATTCACAATCATTCAGTTTTAAGCCCCAATGGGCAAGTTGGGACGATTTAAATTTACTGATAAATATTTTTTGTTGCCGTCAATTTAAAGAGCGCAGTTTGTTTAAAATTTTAATTCAATTTTTTTAAATTCAAGTTCACCTGTTGCGTATTTTTACAGCGCATTTTTGCAGTTATTTTGCCTTTTTATAGTAATGCCGGTAATGCGGGATATTAACGCTACAGTGATGTATTTCGACGCTGATTGGTTGGTTCTCGATATGAAAATAAACGATAAAAGTGACAGTGGAATTCATTTTTAAATTCACACAAACTGAATTCGGACAATGTTTTTTTTTAATATAATCGGATGAAACGGTGATTGAAGTGAGTTGCGCAGACGATTGTTTTTCTTGATGAGGGAATGAGACGAAATATAGTTCTAGGTAGTTGCGTCTTGTTTTTATAACTTAAGTACCTACTTAGTTGTAGTTTTTTTCTGCATTGAGATGAACTTTAAGGTGTGAAATTTGTGGGCGGGGTTTATTCAACCAAGCGAGACAGCTATCCACTTATAAGTATATATCCTTATAATTATATATCCTTCAATTTAATTCTTCATTTTAATGTAGTACTAACATAGACTTAAGGGACATACTATGTAACTAACAAAATGAATCTCTGTTGTTCGAAATAAATGCATTTATAATAATTATTATTATAAGTCTTAGAGGGAAACCTGTTGAAATGCTCTAAACATTTATTTTGAAAAAAAAAAAATAGTTAATAACTCCAAGAAAGAATGACAGACGGGTTGACGGATGACTAAGGGCGGTTTGGTTGTTCGGAGCTTTAAGTACGGGTCCCTAAAAATAAATGGTTTTTTAGTCTGTTTCTCAATTATTGCGAAAAAGAGTCAACCGTATTCTGAACCTCATTGTGAAACATAGAAAAAAGCGTTTAACCGAGAGTTGGTCAATCTTCTCAGCTCCGAACAGCTGTGACCTGCCACAACTATGTACTCTTTTTTATCCCGCCAATAGAAACGGTAACGAAGTCGGGTTTTATCTAGCCAATAGACTGAAGTGTCTGTCGCAGGTGTGATCAAATTTAACGGTAACGAAATAATTAACCGTTATTCAATTAACCGTTGCCGACGACTTGAAGTTGCGAAATCGAAAATTAGCATTTGTTTTTAAAATTTTCTTAGAAGATAATATTTATTGTTTTTTAACAACATGCATCAAAAGATTTAGTTTAAGCCAATAGCCAAGCCAATAGTACCTAACGTTGTAAAGACTTGGGAGGAAATTAGTGGGTATAAAGACGTTCTAGTCTGCATCAACGGTCGCTGTGTTAACACTTTTGTAATCATTACAAAATCCTATCCTACTAATATTATAAATGCGAAAGTTTGTGACGATGTGACGATGTGAGTGAGTGTGTATGTTTGTTTCTTCTTCACGCTAAAACGACTGGACGGATTTGGATAAAGATTGGAACAAAAATAGCTGGTACTCTAGATTGAAACATAGGCTATTTTTTATCTCGGAAAATTGCACAGTTCCCGAGGGATAGCGATAAACATTTCAATTGCTAATTCTACGCGGACGAAGTCGCGGGCAGAAGCTAGTAAACTTATATTTTTATAAAGAATAAACTCAAACAGTACAAATTTGTAAAAACATAACGACCGTTAGGTTGTTTGTATGCTGTTTTGCCGTCAGGCTAAATATGAACATCCGCTGTTTTACATCACTTTTCATATTAACCTAAACATTTACTCAAACTATCATATCATTATAATAGAGTTAACACTATTTAATCATGAGTTGCAACGTATAGTCATCTTTCGCCCTAAAAAAACGAGCTTTCTGTTATCGTTCCTTGCGAAAAACAAGCTTAAAAATTAAAAAAGTTGCCATGGGCGGGGAAAAAATATCTTCTAATTTTTTTAAGCTTCTCTGTGCAACGTTCCTACGAGGTGGGAGCTTAAAAGCTCAAGCCGGTCTTGTAGCAGCTGGCTCGGTTTGCAAACAGACATATTTTCGCAAAAAAGCTGTAAAAGTTTATAGTAGGATTTATTCTTACGCTTTAGCGTTGTGTTATTAAGATTATGTCATTTATTAATCATTACATTAACGTAGTTGCTCCGTTTAATAACTACTTAAGTTGTATTTATGAGTAACGAAAAATATTGGACTAAATTGGGTAGTAATTGTTTACCCAGATATAAACTATCGGAGTGTTAAATTTCCGTTAGTCCGTATGTTTTTGTACGTCTTTTTTGAACCGATTGTCGTGAAATTTTGTGAGTAAGTTTGATAATTGTATAAGTTTTTTTCATCACACTTGCTCGTAAAGGGCATTATAACACGCGTGCTTATAGAGCCGTAGTGGCTGATTTACCTCCCGCGGGAATTTCAAATATTTTACTCCCGAGGGAATTATTTTTGTATGAATTTTCATAATTCCCTCTGGAGGAAAAGTTTAGTTTTAAAATTTAGAACTTATTGTACGCATTTCAAACTAAGGAGGTTTCAAATCAGCCAGGTTTATTTCATATCTTCAAAAAAAAAACTACGTACCAATTTTATAAAACTTTCAATTAGACTACTGTTTACGATCCAAGATGGCGGATGACAGTTTGACACTAAAAATATTGATGGCGGGTTTCATTTTCGAGTAATTCGGTGGCTCTTAGCCCAATTTTGGCATAATTTTTTGGATCCAAGATGGCGGATGACATGTTGACACAATTGACACTAAAATATTGATGGATGTCATTTTCGAGTAAGTAATTTGGTGGCACTGAGCCCGATTTTGGCATAATTTTTGGATCCAAGATGGCGGATGACATATTTACACTATTGACACTAAAATGTTGATGGCTGCCGTTTTCGAGTAATTTAGTGATTCTGAGACCGATTATGACATAATTTTTTGGATCCAAGATGAAGGACTATATTTTCATACTATTGATACAAAAATGTTGATGAGGGTCGTTTTCGGGTAATTTTGTGGTTCTGAGCTTGTTTTTTTTATTTTTTTTTATTTCCTCGCAAATGTGATGAAAAACATTGTGTGTATCACGGGCAGTAAGGGGATTACAAACTCGAGTCAATAAAAGCCCTCCGCCTTCTGCGTCGGGCATCTAATAGACTCTCGTTAGCAATCCCCTTCTTACCGCCCTTGGTGCACAATGTACTATTCCCTTGTTCTTCGTACATAACCAAGTTACATTAATAGAACATTCTAAGGTATAAAGACTAACCCCCTTATTCATAAACGCACTATAGGCCTCTGTTAACTTAGTAATCGTTTGTCCTTATCTGTCACTTTGACATTTACCTTTCACAGATAAGGACAAACGATTACTAACTTAGCAGAGGCCTATAGTGCGTTTATGAATAAGGGGGTATTTCTAAAGTAAACAAACATGCTCGCAGTTTAGGGGTGGCCCAAAGGCCACTCCGCCGCACTAAAACCTAAATTAATCCAAATTAAACAAGAAGAAATAAATAATATATTTGTATTTCAAATGTTGAATTAAACCTAACTTAATCCATTGGTGCTGGTTAGTGCTGATAATTTAACTTGGTCATGTACGAATAAGCTGGTTTTTTTTGGTCCCTTAATTTTTTAAGAATTCTGAAAACATATTTGACGTATTTCAGCCATTTCGAAAAATGTTCAAAGAGAAACTCAAGAGAACCAATAATCCCTACTAATATTTTAAATGCCAAAGTAACTCTGTCGTCTTTCTGTTACGCTTTCACGACTAAACAACGGAACCTATTTTTTTATTTTTTTTTTTATTGGGAAAGCAAACAGACTACAATAATACATTAATTATTAACACATAAGGGTGAAACATAAGCCAGTAAAGTTTCCACTAATAAATCTACACATAATCAGAAATTGGTACACAAAATCTAACAATCTAATGAAATGAATTTTAATGAAATTTAGTAGGTACAGAGATAGTTTTAGTCCCAAGGAAGGAAATAGGATACTTTTTATCCCGGAAAATCGCATAGTTTCTGCGGGATCGATAAGCGAATTCTACGCAGACGAAGTTCCGGGCAACCGCTGGTGTAAAATAAAATAAATAAATAATTTAGTTATATTTTAAGCTATTAATTCTTTATCACTACATAGTATAAAACAAAGTCGCTTTCATGTCTGTCTGTCTGTCCCAGTGTATACTTGGATCTTAAAACTACGCAACGGATTTTGATGCGGTTTTTTTAATACAGTGATTCAAGACGAAGGTACGCAAACGAAGTCGCGGGCAGAAGCTAGTTTTTAATAAACATGTTAGACATTATTCAGATAGGTAAATTCTAGTTAAAACCAGCGGCAGAAGCCTCCGAGCGACAAGACGGCGCAACTGTAATGAGTCCTAAATTTATTTGGCAACGTCCGCTGGCCACCGCGAACTGCGCAGACCTAAGAATCGCTAGAGCAGAACAGCTACACACCCACCCACACACACAGACCACAGAGCCTACACACACACACACACACACACAGTGCCTACAGAGGTAGAGCAGATTTAGAATTTTCTAATATGAAAAAAGGTAACATCAGCAAGCTCAACTTTCGCTTATACAACCTATAATTTAAATAGGGAATTTATTAATACAAAACAAAAGAATGTAAATGCCCCTTATTTAAACTTTATTTACAAGTAAAATCACATACAGTACGATTACTTAGAGTACCATTATTAGTATGCCGCCGCTACCCACGTTTACAGACAGATTATGTAAAAACTATTTTATTTGTATGACGTCAAAGTTGAAAATTGACTGAAGGCACGCCCATCTGTCAAGTGTTAACTCGAATTAATCAAACTGTACTTATTTGTTACCTAATTTAATTTATTTTACAGATGAAACTCAAGCGGCTTTATTTGCTCTTGAGTTTCACGCAACTACGTAGTGCCTTGGTATTTGACACTTCAACGTGTCACGCGTTTAGGACGTTTGTTGGCCCAAAAAAATTACATTAAGCCCTTTTACGCAAACGCATACGCAGTGACAGCTCAAAGGCACTTTTAAGGCCTCTAGCCCTGCCTCTCCGGGATGCTATGGAAACGTAGCTAGCTAGGTATCCCAAACAAATATAAGTCGACGTATACGTCGTCAAAGCGTCGCCAAATGAGTGACTTTCGAAACATTTCTAAATGAATCGTTTGGCTACGATAGCCTCCGACGTAGCCATAACGTCCTATGTGGCTACTCCGAAATTCGATTTTCGAAGTTCGTATGATACCGTTGTCCCTATCACTCTCAAATAAATCAACCGTGTGAGCGAAACGACACGAAATGAAATTCAAAAATCGAATTGCGGAAAGCCTGGTGAGGCACCATAAAAAAAAAACCGGTCAAGTGCGAGTCGGACTCGCGCACGAAGGGTTCCGTACCAGAAATTAACCTCCTTGCTATTACGGTTCATGAGATACAGCAAAAAACGCCAACACCTACTCTGTTGTATGGGAGGATATTTTAATATTTGTTGTTTTAGCCACAATAAAAATACATAATCTGTGCAAATTTCAACTGTCTAGCTGTTACGGTTCTTGAGATCTAGCTCGGCGAGTGGTAGCCATGAAAAAGGGCTAAAATATCACGTTTTTTGTATGGGATCCCCCCTTAATTATTATTATTATTATTTTGTTTTTAGTATTTTTTGTCATAGTGGCAACAGAAAAACACAATCTGTGAAAATTTCAACTGTCTAGCTATTACGGTTCTTGAGATACAGCCTGGTGAGAGACGGACGGACGGACGAACAGCGAAGTCTTAGTAATAGGATCCCGTTTTTACCCTTTGGGTACGGAACCCTAAAAAGGGCTCTTAATTGCGAAGCTCTGCCGCTTCTGCCGCTTCGTAACTCTTCGCACCTAAGCTTTTAGACTTGCACGGCGAGCTTCTAAACTTTAAGCCCCGCTCATTTATAATTCTAACCCGGCTGCATAAAGCCCAGTAGCCGGCAGCGCTAAATAATATATCTATCTGCCAACCGTCGAGGTTGCGGATAGTGGCATGAAAAGATTTCGCGCCATGTATTATTCACTAGCCGCGACTTTCGTCTGCAAAGATTTTGTTAGGAATAGATGGGTCGTTTTAAAAAAAAAACATAATTAAGAGCTTATTGCAATGGAATATAGGCGAAACGGTCGTAACACAAAAATCAATTAATTATACAGCACACAAACACTAATTGTTAAAGTGTTATTTTTATGTGTTTTATGTACAATAAATAATTTTACACACACACACATGCAACATACAAACACGCAGCACTCGTCGTACAGATGTAAGAGTTTTTGTACTTGAAATTGAACTTACCGAAAAGTTCATTTTGCTGTGGTTTTTTTTTGAAGTCAGTAAAAAATCTCTAGCATTTACTCGTAGTACTTTTCGGGGACTGGGCCCCGATTTTTAAAAGCACATCACTCGAAAGTACCACTCGAAAGTGGTATAAATCTGTTTATTTATCTTCAAACTACGGCTCTAATCAAATTTTTCACTAGTCTACATGATTAATGAGAGCCGTAAGTATCCCCTAAGCTACTCGTATTTCAAATTCACCACAATTTCACCACTTTCGAGTGGTATTTTCACACATGTGCTTTCAAAAATCGGGCCCCTGATTTTATAAATCTCATCGCTCGAAAATGGTGAAAATCTGTGACTCATTACAATACAGCGCATTGCGATTGTTTGACAAGGTTAATAATAATTAGAGCTGTTAATATTTGCTGCTCGTATTTCAAATTCAGCCTCGGTTGATGTACAAAAATCGAACCCCTGATGAGTGACGATACCTGGCACATCTAAATGCCCTAACGATATAATAAATATGTATTTATAGTGGTCTCATTTAAGCCCCTATTCTTAAAGTTATTCAGTTTCGCTGTACCATACCTACCTACTACAAAGTATCGGACAAATTGGTAGCGGCGTTCGACCAAACAGAATCCGGCATTTCCTTATTAACTAGCTGCCTGGATCCGAAATAAAGTTCGAAGAACGTTCCCGGACCTAATCAGTTTGTCTCCCAAAACTCTGATTAATTCCAACCAGTAAACACTTGTTCAGGAACTGGGCTAAAAAGGGAAAAACGGGACATCAGACTAGATTGAATCAATTTAAACTCCCGAATTTCTCATCTAGAGGGTGCGTCCCTAATTATCCTCACAGAAGGACTGGGTACAAAGGTACAATGTTAGCAATGCTGTTCGAAAAGTAAAAAATAAGAGAGTTTGCTGCTTATGTTCACGATGTAAGCGTGGCAATTAATTTTTGTAGGTGTATTTGTAAGTTAGTCGAGGTGTAATCGTCTGTTCCAGTCAGCGGGAGGGGGCGGGTAAGGGCTCCAAAATGGCCGCCGTAAGATTTTGTTCGGTTGTATTAATTAAATCTTCGTGATTTATAGCCCGGCCTGCGCCATATGCTGTGATTAATGGTTTTTGGAGCATCATTTCGGTATTAAGTTGTCGAGGGAATGGTTTGTCTTGAATGAACGCAGAGCATTTAGCTTTGAGCTTGGATTTTTGTCGTTAATTAATAAAGTAATTATCATGAGAAGGACTCTGAATGTTGACTACTTGACTTATAGTCATTCTTCATGTTAATATTGATCTATATCTTAGTTGAACTGGCTTGTTTGTATTAGTTGGTACAGTCACGTATCATGATAATAATTATGAAACGCTTAGTTGATGTTGCTAGGATCAATTAATTAGCATAATTAATTTTCATTTAAATATTGAACAAGATCTTAATTGGCTCAGTTACATAGCAATAGTAAGAGCAATCAGAATTACCTTATATGATGTGTCTAAGTTCTTATCAGGGTCGTATGGAATCAAGATGCTTGATTATGACTATCAAGATATTGATAGGGCCAACCAATTTTTTTTTACAGTGTAGGCTCTGTCTACCCCGTAAGGGATAAAGACGTGATTTATGTAAGTATGTATGTACTTTTTATTTGTAAACAGACAGTATCGTTCTAAATGCAATAAGTACATTATTTTTATACTTGTTATAGACAGGTACTACATTATGTTAGTAAAATAAAGCTAGGTTTCGATACAATTTTGTACCTACATTGTTATAATTAGCTTTATACACTTTTAGATTTATCTTTAGTATTTTAACAAGAATAAAATTTGCATAAAACACAGATAACCTCCTTAATATAATTCATAATTTGTAACATAATAAATTCCAACCTTTTTTGCCAAAGAACCCTAAAACAACAACCCGCGCTGCCTATCTCATTATACCAACCTCTTTCAACTAACCTCAGCGGGTCCCCGTAAAAAAAATTAGGGCACCCCCCTATGGACCCTTCCCCACCCTATCCGACGCGTGCGGCCCTTGAGAAAAATAGCTCGAAAAACAGAGAAGATTTAAAGCGGCTATCTGTTTTTGGCTTCCATTTTGTTTTTTTTTTAGAGATACGGTGTCATGGTTGATTGTAGATAGTAGATGTATTGTGTAGAGGGCTTGATTACAATTGTATTTTTTTATTAAAGCGTGGTTTTGGGGTCTCAGTTGACTTAATATTGAGTAGGTAAATGAAATGTTTGTAATTGAACCATGTGAAACGAAAGAAAAATATTGCTGGAAGTTAATTTACTTGTCTTATCTGTGTAGGTAAATTCCTGAATACTTTTAAAAAGGTGTTTTTTAATAAATAATTAAACATCTAAGTAACGTTTCAATTTTTACCTAATCTATGTAAGTCTACCTACTTAATTAGGTTCTATTCCAATTTTCTTTAGATGTAATGGCCCTAATATCCTAACAAATTTACAGTAGTTTGACTTGATATTGCTTGAAAAATCAGAATGCCACAAGCAAGATGCACACGAATTCAGGCGTAGGTACCTAATACCTAATGAAGTTTTAGAAAAAAAAAAAAATTTCTTTCTTAGGGCCCGCTTCACTACTATCTGTTAAGTACCAGTTATCTTAAGTGTCAGTTATCTGTGACGACGTCTCTGTCTGTTTTGTACTAATAAATAAAGACGGAAACATAGATAACTGTAACATAACAGAGAGTGGTGAAACAGGCCCTTAGTGTCCTGTAAGAAGTAGTTCGTTTGTTTTGTTTTGTTTTTTTTAATTTTTTTTAAGCGGTGTACGAGCGTGTGGCATGGGCTGTCACTTAGCGCCGAGGGCCAAGGTGAGTGTAATCGAAGATGTCAGGTGTCCCGCGCAGACGTGACAACCCTCTTAGAGTGGCACACCGTCGGACGAGCCCGCTAATTAAGTGGAGATAGCTTACTGTATTACTCCATACAACCATGTACGATATGACGGACCAACCTAGCCACCTTATTCATAAACGTATCTATAAGCTTCTGCTAAATTAGCAATCGTTTGTCCTTATCTGTCACTTTGACATTTACTTTTCACAGATAAGGACAAACGATTGCTAATTTAGCAGAAGCTTATAGACGAGTTTATGAATAAGGGGGTAGGACTTTAAACACCTGACAGAGGAGATGATCTTATATGCATAAGCTCGTCTCGCAGATATCTGCGGAATCGTAAATTTTGATTTTATTTTAGATTTTAATTTATATTTTGTAACCAGTGTGTAACCGTCATACGATAAATGAATAAATAAATACTGCATTACTATACTAGCTGTAGCACGGGACTTCGACGTGAGATCTAAACAATTTTCTGGGATAAAAAATTGTTTACTATTCCAGACTATAATCTATCTCTGTACCAAATTTCATCCAGGTCTGAGCCGAAGCCGTTACGGCGTGAAACAGTGAAATACATCCATATAAGCTCAAAAACATTAGCGTTTACATTATTCGTAGGATTCTTGTATTTGAAAGCTAATCTTGATTTGCAGGTATATCCAAATTTAGTTTCTTACCTAGGGAGCTCAACTGTATCCACCTCAAATAGGTACCTAATGAAAATCTCACAGTTCATTAGACGTTCTCTTTACAACTTTAACAATTCAACCTGTTCAAGTAACATTCTTCGATTAATTAAAACAATTAAAACATATAAATAATAAATAATAAATATTAGGGAACAAATTCACACAAATTGACCTAGTCCCAAAGTAAGCGCTAGTAAGGCTTGTGTTATGGGTACTAGGCAACGATATACATACTTATATAGAGAAATACTATAAAAATGTTGTAAAAATGGCCCATTCTTGTGCTTGAAATTCCAAATTCAAAATCAAACACTCGAACGTACGAATAGACTTGCTTGAAGTACCAACATCCTGGCAACCATAGCGGCCAGTGCCATTTAAAACTAAAAGCGATCGCCGGTGAGTGTTCGACACACGGAATCCGCCACTTCGCAGCGCTCCCGAGCGCTCTGTAGCGATACTCGTTTTTTTTCGATCGGACTTTACTTTTTTTGAGACAGTGAGGACAATGGGCGTAGGAATAGCAAACAAGTATCTTTTTAAACGAATGAAAATCAAACTAGGCACACGTAGTGATTATATTCTCTTTGCTAGGCACAAGGCACAAAAAATCTTAACAAGGGAAAATTGGTGTTACTTGGGAGTTTGAATTCGGTTGCATACTTCAATTCATAGCCGAAGTCGAAGTACACACATTTAAAATCCCTAATAAAAATCGAACAATGTCCAGTTTAATTAAGAACTCTGGAGGGAGATTAAAATACCCAACTACAATTTTTATTTAAGTAAGTTACGAGTTATGGCCAGGCCCCAAATTCGTACATCAACTTTTTTCTACATAGCTTTTTATTATTACAAGAGCCCAACGCTACTTATGTAAGCACATAATACAACCCACCCAACACGCTACCCAAACAAATTCATCCTAAAGCACCTACACACGAACTCAAGAGCCGTTTCAGCAATTTTATTAGACCTTTATTTATCCTATTCACGGAATTGCGGGCCTTTCATGTGCCTACAAAAACGATGATTACCATCTCTGCCGTCCCCAAACGAAGGCTCTTTGTTATTGTCAAATTAGCCAATCCTCAAGATAACAAAAACATCCCTTTATTTCAAGGGACAAAAGCCCTTTTTGGGGATCCGGTGCGTTACGAGTTACGAACGCTAATTCTGTGACGCACGCGGATAAAGGTTGGTACAGGCTATACGAAATTCGATTTTCGACGTTTCGTGTCGTTTCGCATTCCCTAATGGTGATTAATTTGAGAGTGAGAAAGACGGTATCATACGAACTTCGTAGCCTTCCAGGTGGTTTTTTTAAACTTTTGTGGGAGGCAGGAAGCCCGTCCGTTACTATATCTTATTCCTCAATGAGGTTCATTTCTTACTGGCCTGCGTGAGAACTACGATACTGAGGACCAGGAGCTCAATTTTTAAAGCACATAATGTGAAATCAACACTCGAAAGTGATACAAAATTGAGCTGATCATCAAATACCAGTAGAGTAGAGAAAAATACAGCACAAATTAATTGAGTCAGCTAGCCGAAAATTTATTTTTAGCTAGTATTGTAACAATATGCAGTTCTTACCACTTTTTTAAATCTGTCCCCTGACAAGACATTCGTGGTATTTTACACAGTGATGTACAACATTCTTGATTACATTATTAAAACTTGACAAACCCACCAATTCTTCGCGCGGCACCAAGCCTTGGGCGTAACTCTAGCCTTCAATTCGATTTAAGAAGTTCGTTTCGTGCTCTACCGCTCATACTAATAGTCATTAAAATGAGATTAAGAGGGACGGTATGATACGAACTTCGAAAATCGAATTTCGGAGTAGCCTCCGCGCGTGTACCAACGCCTTTACATTGCACGGAACCCAATCTCAAAACACGCTTTAACCTTATCTGCTTTTTATTGACGAGTTAAATTTATTCAGGGCGGTTTTAACTATCTTACGCATATAATCCGGGGGAGGACGGGGTAAGGTTGCACCGCAGGGGTAAGGGGGAGAGGAGGCGGGCAAAAGGGTAAGGTATCGAGGTCCCTCCAGGGTAACTTATCTAGCTTACGGTTATATTAAATTTTAGAGGTTTTTAGGGGCGTTATGGCGGATAAGCTTTTTAATTGCTTCTGACCTGTTATCACTAAAAGCAGCCTGTAATAAAGGGGGGGGGGGGGCTGAAGAGAGTTTTATTTCATTGAATTGTATTTCTTTCACTAATGTACGGTAGCGAAAGTTGGGTATGGCAAAAGAAGCATGAAAGTAGAATAAATGCGGTAGAAATGAGAGCGTTAAGAAGTATGGAAGGTGTATCACTGAAAGATAGAATAAGGAATAGTGTGATAAGGGAACGTGCTGGTGTGAAAGAAGATATAGTGACTAGGATAGAAAAAAGTATGCTTAGTTGGTTTGGTCACGTAGAGAGTATGGATGAAAGAAGATTAACTAAACAGATTTATACGGCGAGTGTGAATGGGTGCGCTGGGAGGGGAAGGCCTAGGCGGACGTTCCATGATCAAATTGGGGACGTTTTGGAAAAAGGCCAGGTCAAGAGTACCCGAAACCGACGAGCATGTATGAAGAGATTGATGAATGTGGATGAAGCGAAAGAGGTATGTCAGGATCGTAGCAAGTGGAACAAAGTAGTCTCTGCCTACCCCTGTGGGAAAGAGGCGTGACGATATGTATATATGTATGTGTATTTCTTTCAGGGCCTGTTTCACCACTTACTATTAAGTTTCAGTTATCTTTGGAGTCAGTTATCTATCATTCCGACTATATTTAATAGGTACTAGCTTCTGTCCGCGACTTTGTCCGCGTAGAAATAGACTTACATTAGACAGCTCTGATCTTTCGCATGTTTATCGCTATCCCGCGGGAACTATACAATTTTCCGGGATAAAAAGTAGCCTATGTGTTAATCTAGGGTACCAGCTATCTCCTTTCCAAATTTCATCCAAATCCATCCAGTAGTTTCAGCGTGAAGAAGGAACAAACATACACACTCACATCGTCACATCCACCCATCCATCCATCCTCACAAACTTTCGCATTTATAATATTAGTAGGACTACGAAACAGAGATGTCATAATAAATAACTGACACTTAAGTTAACTGGAAGTTAACAGAGGGTGGTGAAACGGGCCCTTAATTTCATTATTAACGAGATAAGGTTACTATCAAATAATCAAGAACTGTTGTTGAAATACAACATTTATTTTTACAGAATATCGTTTCTAGTTTGTTTTAAACTTTGATAAATATAACAATATTACAACATTAACAACGATAATAATAGATGATAATTAAAATGAACAATTTGCGAATATTACAGTACCTATTCAGTTAAATCAAAATTGATTAATTTCAGATAATCTGTACTGTACTTCATAATCATAAGCCCAAACGGGAACGGATTTTTGGAATCACACCCGCGTATTATCCTTCGAAATGGTGAAAATCTGTAAACATATTTTAATACAAGTGCACTAGTAGAAAACCACCGCTCTGTTAATTGTCCGCACTAGTAGAGAATTTTAACCGTTTAATTTTGTACCAATACACATTGGAATGACATTAACAATTCAATTTCAAAAGTCGACCTGCCTTTGTTCTGTGCCTTCCATGTATATTATCAACATGACGCTTTAATTCAACAACAAAATTCAACTTTAATCAACGTTTAACCAAAACATTCCAATCTCATTTAAACAAAGTAGCTCCCAAACCCAGTTTTATTGAAGACATAAAACCCGGGTGAGGGGGGCAATTTTAACTATCCTTGTATGTAATGAGGGTAGGATAGGGGAGGCAGGGGATTAGAAGGGTGCGTCTTGCAAACGGGCCTGCGTGCCTGGCCGCGGGCGCTGGCGATTTGTCCCGGTTTCCCCCGGCCTACCCTTTCGGGGCGAGCGCGGTTCTCAAAATGTACGCAGTTTGAGTTGAGTTTTTCGACTCAACGACAGATATTTATTTTATTTATTTATAAGCCTTTTTATTCCGAATTCGCTACAATTTCAGTAAGTACATGTTGTTGTTATTGTCGTTTTTATTTTTTATTTATTTAAGTATTAAATTGTTGCGAAATTCGGCGTGCCTCATGGCATAGGCCTCCTCCGTGTATTGGAGGGTTTGGGCTATAGTTCCCACGCGCGCCCCGGTGCGGATTGGGAACTTAACACACACCATTGAATTTCTTCGGAGATGTGTGCAGGTTTCCTCACGATGTTTTCCTTTACCGAAAAGCTCATGGCAAATTACAAATGTAGTTTTCGCACATAAATTCCGAAAAACTCAGAGGTGCGAGCCCGGGATTTGAACCCACGACGCTCTGCTTGAGAGGCCACACACACGACAGATATAGGTAGACGTAATTTTGTATTTCTACGAGTGCGAATAATCTGCGTTAACAAAATAAAGCTGTATCGGAATTTGAGAACGAAATTACATTGGCATTTACGACGAGCTTTGCGGTGAAAAAAAAATAAGGAAACCATGCAACTTAATATTTGGTGTAGCTTAATTATATTTTACCTGATGGAAAGTGCAGACGAGGCTGAAGTTGTAACTCACTGGTTCAGTAACATTCTGTTTACTCTAGCCTTGAAGAGGGAGATTATATTTTTCCCGAAATACGGACAATGAGAGCCAAGCCAATTCCACTCCTTGAAAGGATGAAGCGAACCGCTTCGTTTGAGAATAAAAAGAATAAGAATAACTTTATATCGCTTAAAATATGGTACACAAGGTGGTAAAGTACAATACATATTAGCAGCTCGCATATTTCACCAGCATCTGGCATGAATCATAGATATTTACAAATGAAAAATCTAAAAATTTTCGAATTTCTTATTACTCTTTCTCTCCCGATTTTGGTTTGCTTTGCTCCCAGGCCAGCATGGAAGTTCTCCATGCGTGTCTATAAATAGTTATGTGTTATGCCAGGCTGCAAAGTTTTTGTTTGGCGCGAGTGCCTGTATTAAAACCCGAGCAAGCGAAGGATGATTGAACCACGAGCGAAGCGAGTGGTTCAAAGAAGAATCCTGAGCGTCGCGAGGGTTTCAAGGCACGAGACACTAAACAAACTGCTGCCGAGCAAAACTCACAATTTTTCACCTCACTACAGCGAGAAAAATAGTGGATGGAAGAATTTCAAATTTCTAATTACTTGAGTATATGAGAAAGTAGTGAGGTGGTGGTGGTCGTGGTGGTCGTGGTGGAATGGTGGTCAGCGCGGCGTTCGAATTTCAAAAAACTTTTCCACCAAAGAGGGGAAAAAGCACTTTTCCACGCAGATTTTTAAGGAGAAAGACAGCCCTTTCGAGCAAGTGAGGTGAAAAGTATTTTTTATTATTCAAAGGTTGACAACCGCTCCGCGGCGGGTGTTTACGTCGTAAAAGGTGGTCGATAAGGGAGACCCTTGCGGCGTAAATACGCCCTATGTACGTTACGCTTTAAATTACGCAAATATTTGCGCGCCTCGTAGGTACCTGGAGATTTATCACTATCTCGCCGCCCATGCGTCTAAACGTGAACATTTCATTAGCACACAAAATAAAATAAGAAGTGCACAAATATACAATACATTGTGACGACCGGATAGCCTAGTGGTTGACCCTAACTATGATGCTAGAGGTCCTGGGTTCGATTCCCGGTAGGGGCAGACATTTTGTATGATGAATACGAATGTTTGTGCCCGAGTCATGGATGTTGTATGTATTTAAGTATGTCTTTATCTACATTATATATGTATGTTTATCCGTTGCCCGATACCCATAGTACAAGCTTTGCTTAATTTGGGACTGGGGCAATTGGTGTAATTTATCCCATGATATTTATTTATTTTATTTACATAAATCACGTCTTTGTCCCTTACGGGTGGATAGACCCAATGGTATGAAGACCTAAAGGTCACGTTTATATAACACTAGCTTCTGCCCGCGACTTCGTCCGCGTATTATACCTATGTATAAATCTTCCTCTCGAATCACTCTATCTATTTAAAAAACCGCATCAAAATCCGTTGCGTAATTTTAAAGATTTAAGCATACATAGGGACAGACAGACAGACAGACAGCGGAAAGCGACTTTGTTTTATACTATGTAGAAATGATACCTAAGATTATCGCTTATTCCTTCGATATGCTTTTACCATCTGCGCGGGAAGTGAAGCAACTGGGTACATTACATTGTATGTTTTTTCTTTTTCATAATTTTTATTTTATTTGATATTTTCGTTGAAGGAAAACATCGTGAAGAAACCTGCATACATAGACTACCCGTCTCTTTCTAGAACGAACAGTAAGAAAAGGATGGGTAGATTGGGTAGTGGTCTCGACACAGCTCTCGCGCCTCTCGTGGTAGCCGTACGGTTGCTAGAACTTTCGATATATTTCACGCCCGAGCAACTTAATTCTGGTCGGCAAGGCGAGACCGTATTTCACCGCGAGTCTGGGGAGCCATTACGCGGGCAATGTTGGAAAAATACTGCTCCACCCAGAACGGCCACTAAAATGCTACCTACTTTAATTTATTTAAATTTATAATTTTTTAGTCTTTAAAAAGATGCGATTCTAATTCATCGGCAACCAAGAAAAATATACGCTTTTGAGCGTTTTGTATTGATTACAATAACCATTTATTAGTGATAAAACAATGGTGGTTATTAAAATCAATAGGTACAATATATGGGCTTCTTCATGGACACCGTTTGACGGGCAACGGGCTAGCACTAGCAGTGACGTTCTTGGCGAGCGATTTAACCAGCATAGCAGTCGAGAGCACGAATACTGTGCCCACCGACGTGAACATTCGGCTGTTGTAGAATTTGAAAGCTGTTGAAAACCAAAGTGACGACTGGCGGCGCAATAAGATGTATCATTAATAGCATGCAATAATGTTGGTGGCAATTACAGCCTATTCTTTACAGAATCCCAGCTCCGTCCTCGCAGCCAAGGGCTTTAATGTGCCTCCTTGTGCCTCTCAATCTTACGTATTGATTTAATTATCATCACTAACATAGTATAAAACAAAGTCGCTTTCCTGTCCGTCTGTCCCTTTGTATGCTAAGCATCTTTAAAACTACGCGACGGATTTTGATGCGATTTTTTTTATAGGTAGAGTGATTCAAGAGGAAGGTTTATATGTATAATTCTAAGAGTAGACGAAGTCGCGGGCAGAAGCTAGTATAATTATAAGTTGTAGTATCCGTTCCTAAAGTTCTAAAAAACCTACCTTTGTAGTGTTCCAATGCTGCTTTCGTGAATTATTTCATGAAATTGACAGTTTACCCCTAAAACATAAGTACCTAAGTAGACGAGGTCACGGGCAGAATTTAAGTTAGTTATAGGAAGTAGTGCCTATAGTCAGTTTGTTACGCATTGAACTATCTCACAGGCGTGCGCAGGCTCACCGAAAAGTACATACTAAAATCAAAATATAACGTCGCACATACGTTTTGAAAAAAAAAAAACCCGCAAGTGAATTGCGTAAGTATTTACTTACCAAGGATTCGTAAAAATGCAATAATTACCGTCCGCAAAATGCAGAACATTATTATTTCTTCTTCCGCTTCCAAATTGTTAAATGGCCAGTGGCAAATACCAATTTAAGTTGCCGGTCTCAATATCCCAGTAATTGCAGACCGTGCCGTACTGTCCAATCGCAAAAATACCGTTAAAACTCGTCCAAATACTTTAAGCCGGTTAACCCTTCAAACGGACACGTGGCACTAATATCCGAACCAGTCGAACTCCTAAGGTCAAAGGGCAGAGGTCGCACACTTGACCATCCCCAGTCTAAATATGAAATTGTTAAAAAACCCGTTCTAAAACCGTGGAGTTTTACGTTTGCTAACGAATATGCATGAGAATAATGCGAGATGAACTCTAGCGATTAATATGCAAGATTCTGCTAAGAATTTTTAGTGGAACAAGCAGGGGCTTTATGCAGATTTGTATTAATAAGTCGGACGGTTGCGTCTTGAGATGCTAGAGCGTGAGATAAAAGTGATAATAAAGCGTTTAGTGAAGTCAGCCAGTAACAGAAAATAAACATGAAAAAGTTTAGAAAGGCTGCTAAATACGTTGGTTAAAAGCGGTGTATTGAAATTTGAATCTTAGTTTTAGATAAATAGACGTTAATGAAGTTTAGAACTTTAATAAATTATTAAAGTCCCCAAAAGCCGATTAAATACTAGACAGAAATAACTGTCAAAACTTAGTAGACATATAATAATAATTATATGACGAAGAACTTCCTTAAGAAGGTATTAGATATTGAAGTAGGAACTAGAAACACTAACGTAAAATCAAAATAAGTCTTTGGCATCTTAACTCGTTCTTAATACCTTTAGTTTCAGTTTCGATATAGCAGTAACTTTATATCGCCACTCGTTCTAACATTTCGAAAAAAGGTCTTACAATAAAATCACAACATTACTACAGATACCTACATCATCAGCCATTGTGAAAGTGATAATGACATTGAACACAAACGATGCGACCCATTGACCGGAGCTCGTAACGAAAAAAACAACCAATATAAATCTATAATTGCTGTCGCGTCATTATACTACGTCATCATTCCATTCATCCCCGAAAAAAAACAATCGCGAACACGTGTTAAACGATTCCATTAAACGGGTATCGAAAAATATTAATTATTAATTTACACGCTCCGAATTAAAATATTTTCGCCGGCAAAAGGCGGAGTTAATTCGGTGACCGCGATGGCATTGTTTGCGGGTGCATAAAAAACAAACACGAGGAAGGAATACAGACAAAAACTGGCCGGAATAAAAACGCGGCGAGCGGCCGTGATTTAAAAATAAAAAACGCCGGACGTCCGTAATGAAATCGAAAGGCGGTTCGTCGATAGCCGTCGGAAAAAAGTAAAAGAATGGCACTTTCACGCGTGAGAATTTGGGCCTTTTGGGGCGCGCGGCCGCACGCGGGGTGTTTAGGAAATTAGTTCTCAGAGTAAAGTATGCCGGAAAATGCTTGCTACAATTATAATATTTATATATTTTTGGTAAGAAAAATAAAGTCACATTATTTTCAGGTTTTATCTTCAATCATTCCAAATTAGTATTCGGTTTCTAAACTTAAATTAAAACTGCCTCCGATCACGCTGTTCTTATAATGGCTTCCGTAATACCTCTCTTTCTCATTGAACTTTAATATGTTTATTTTTTACTGAAAAATTACTTGCTACCTCTGTTATTTTACTGACATAAATGCTCGTGTAGGATTGTATCTAAAAACATATATATATTTCACAGGCTTGAGCTGTGCACATCTGGTAGCCAAATAGCAAAGTTTAGGTTTTTGTTCGTTGATATGGACGTCTGCAAAGATTCAATCAATTATTTAATAGGATTGTCAAACCTGTGACATTCTATCCAAGACTTCACGAGATTAAACAACTCAAGTACATCTAGTACCAAGCACAACTTACGTATTTTAATTTCACGTTGAAAATTTTCGCCGAATAATCGCCTATTAATTTGAATTAAAACTAATTAACGCGCGAGGCGCCCTAAATGGGTGGTTTGGCTCGTTTAAAAAGCTTAGGCCCCGGCCGTTCTTTCAGCGAAAACTCCATTTATAATAATTTCTCCTAACGCTACCGTTTTAGGGTAGCGGCTGGAATGAAAACCTTTTTCGACGGAATTTATAAAAAAAATTCAATGTATCGATAATTTTCCCCAAAAATTCCTGATTTTTGTATTTATTTTTACGGCTAGCCCGTTAGATATTATACAAATACACATATATATACAAGTACAAATACATTGCTACAGTTAATTAGTTTACATTTTATGAATTAATTTAAACGTTGTATTGTACTACATAATATAGCACTGCGATGGATTATTAGCGTACATTTTCCCGTGTCACTGTCACGTGTTCCTTTGTCAATTTTTTGTTGGTTTAGATGAAATCTCGCAACTCGCCCACTTTCAGCAATCAGGCTCTTGGAATTTGGTGTAGGCACACAGAAAAAAATCAAAAAGCTTGTATCAATTAGAAATATATTTTTTCAAACATGTAGAACCCGTCCTGTAACTTGCGGCCCCGCATTCGGCCTGATTATGTAAACTCGTAATCCTTACAAAAGGTCCTATAAGCGCTTAACGCTTGCGAATTTCAGAGGACGCCGTAATCCCGACGTGAAATAAAACGTGAATATTGCTAAAATAGCATTTTAATTTAAGTGTCACTAAGTGATTTACTGAACAAAGGCATTTTAAATACTTGTTTCTGAGTAGTTGAAAAAAAGTCGATCAGATTTCGCGACTACAATATTTGAGAACCAAATCTGAAAATTTAAATTATGGTACATAAATTTATTTTAAATACTTTGGTTTGTAATCATCCACTTGGAACCTTCGCAAAGAAAATGTTGGATTTAGGCATTAAGGCACTTAATGTGAGCACGTTCTTAGAACTGTCTGGAATTTTCTTAATCGCTACCTAGTAATATAAATTCATGTTAAAATTAATAAATAGACACAATAAAATTATGCCCTAGAAACTGAAATACCTGAATTTCTTTTAGCCCTGGAAGTTCATACTTGAGTTCGATTTTCAAATCAAACTTTATCCCAATATCTACTACCATGTTTCTTTAGCACGACACACCCGTCCTGATTCCGCAGGGAAAACTCCGATTTCGATGGTTGACATCCAAGCCGTAACAATAAGAAATGTAGAAGCTAGAAAAACAGTTAGAAGCGGACAAAGGACCGACTATACCGATTATTTAAACACAACAGATCATAACCTTTACGACACTTGACTATCCTACTAAACGTGACTAGAAATTAATATAAAAAATTACCTTAATAATTAAAAGTCAACGTCATCACCATCATCTCTATCTCTATATAATTATTATTATGTTCCTTTACTGGACTGGACACATACTTCCTTTACTACTACTTAGTAAACAGAACTCTTTAAACCCTGAAATATTTTTGGCTGTAGGCATAACACCCGTTTGCAATTACTTACCCAGACTTAGGTAGGTACGTACTTCTATTTAATGTCCGTTGACATTTTACGTAAATATTAATAAAACCTTTATAGGACATGTAATACTTACATCAAAAGATACCGTCCCACCCACACCCCAAAAGGGTGATCCCTTTCAAACAAATTCTTTCAGCAAAATATCTAGCAAAAAAGAAAACGCCTCATCATTCTCGTTAATTTGGGTAACGACGCTATTGGTTGCCGCCATTACGCGGCAGCGAGGCGGCCATCTTGTCATGCCCGTAATGATGCGTTCAGAATTTGGACAAGTCTGGATATGAAATTAAAATATAAAGAGATAATCTGTGTCTTATATTATTATAAGCAAAAATATTCACGGTTGGTCAGTACATAGAAGCCAAAAAAAAATGTATCCGTAAAGTGCAATCTTATTAAACATTTTTTTATTTGTAGGTAGATACATCAATTTTGGCCGCTGTTTGTTGTGAATGTCAACGAAGCTAACTTTACGGGCAATAATTTTATGCGTATTTTATTTGGTCAGATGATAATTTTATTGTGTATTTTGAAAGAAACTAAATATGAAAATATTTTTGCTCAATGCCGCGAGAGAGTACTTTTTTAAATTAATTTTAGTTTTAGTTTCATTACATTTATATTTATCAATAGTGTTTCAAGTGTCATGTTAATGTTTTTATTTGTAAATACATTGTGTAAATAAACATTTTAACTAAAACATGAAAATAAAATTGATCTCTCTTGATGATATAGGTATACGAGTATTAAAATTAAAACTATCGATGCCGCCGTACTCTTGACTTTATGACTGCCAAATATGACTGAAAATCGCGAAATTTAAGCTGACCAATATCTTTGTCGAATTCTAAAATACTTGTCAATATTTCAGTTGAATAACTTCGTGTATCTTTTCAATCGAAACGATTTCTTTTCCATCATTCACGCAATGCCAAAGCATTAAGAGCCGAGCGTATAATTTCGCCGTTCATTCTACCCGTGTCTACGTGTCCGTATTAATATTAAAATCGTGGTCATGATTTGCATTTCGGCCCTTCATTTACTCCCCTTTGAGTTTAGGTATGTGTCTACAGGATCTCCGAAATGATGGACATCTGAGTAAATGGCGCGAGAAAAATTACACCCGCCGCGTACAGAAGGTACGGTTGGCCGCGGGTTGAGAGTGAAAAGGTTTTTAATAAAGTTTTTTTGTAAACGGGGAAGGCGACCGCGGAACCATGTAACCAGCAGGGGCCTATTTCTGACAGCACATCAATCGAAAAATCCGTTCGAAAATGGTGAAAATTGTGCTGAATTTGAAACACAGGAGAAGAAAATTGCACCTCTAATTAAACTTGTCAACTATAGTCAAAAGTTAAAAATATAACACCCCGTTGGCTGAAGGTATAGAGAGAGATTCAGATAATGTAGGTTATCATCGGTAGAGTTACATTCAATGTCTTTTTCGACTATCGAGGCATAAATATACCTAATCTGAGACAAGTGTATAAAGTACTATAAATATTATTAACACAATAGCCGTGTTACCACAAAAGCTTAGAAGACGAGATGAAATACAAAAATCAACGGGATTTTGATTTTGTTTTAAGATGTGTCTATTTTTCCTACTTCTCAGTCACCAACGGGGCCGATTTTTCTAATCACATGTGTGCAAATTCCATACAAAACTATAAAAATTGTGTTGAGTTTAAAATAGTTTTTTGTTGTAAACACATTAATTTTAATTTTGCAGCGTCCAAATTTCACGGGTGTCATTTCAAATTGAAATTGAAATACGAACTTGAATCAAATAACAAAGTCCAATTACTAATTCTGCTGTAAAATCGAGATATCAGTGAGGCCAAGAATTTAAAGTGGCCAGTGTCTGGCTGTCGATGCTATAACCGGAGCCCCGAGGGAGCGGGGACTTCGGCCGAAAAGGGGCACGCTGGAGCTGAGGTGTCGGGGAAATTTTGCCCACGACTGGGGAGTACGGAGTTCGGGGTACAGTTATAGTTCAATAACATAGTACTGTAAGTTAAAATTTTGGGTACGAGCCCCAATCTTTCAAACAAAGGCCATTGTCTCTATCGCAAAGCCGCAAGCTACCCAGTTAGCACGTGCCACTACAACATTCATATTGAAAAACAAACGATTATCGTCATAGTATTAAGGTTCCAATTTAATGTGACTGATATTCTAGATATTATTTTTAATTTGAACCTTAATACTATGACGATACCGTTTGTTTTTCAATATGAATGTTTTAGTGGCACGTGCTAACTCGGTAGCTTGCGCCTTTGCGATAATAAAGACAATTGCCTTTGTTTGAAAGATTAGAGCTCGAAGCAAAAAATTTACCTGGGAGATTTAACTATTATCTCCGTTCCAAATTTGATCCAAATTCGTCCAGTCGTTACAGCGTGAAGAAGGAACAAACATACACACTCTCTCACTCATCGTCACAAACTTTCGCATTCATAATATTAAGTAGGATTGTCACTTGTACAAAGGTAAAGGTACACAAAGCAACGCGTCCCACCGTCCATGAATTAAGTGCGGTGCAACTTCGCGATACGCCGGCATTTTTGCGGGATTGTCCGTATAATTACTGCGAAAGTGTGGAATTCTTAACAAATGAGTCAGACTTTTTATTTTAGAGTAAAATTATTTTACATTCTGTATGCAACTTGTAATGTTAGTTATGTAAATGATGAGCCACTGTCAGCTTAAGCGAGGTTTCGTCGAACTTATGCGTTATTGCTATAGAAGAGTTACTCCAAGTTACCATAGCAATAACATTAACTATAACCGAAAAATTTGACAGGTACAAGGTATAAAATGAATCAAGAATTTTACTTCTTAATTTTTTTTATATATTTTTTTACGGTTTTACCCACTAGAAATTAAATTTCTAAACGACACCGAAAACTCCGAAAAGTAAAGCTATGGCCATGCTATGGATGGTGAAGGGATAATTGTTTTCCTGCACCGAAAAGCTCATGGCAAATTTCAAATGTAATTTCGCACATAAATTCCGAAAAACTCAGAGGTGCGCGCCGAGATTCGAACCCACCTCTGCTTAAGAGGCCACAACAGGTCAAACCACTACGCTACCACGGCTTTTTAGGCTATTTACCACTTCGAAATATTATAAACGGGATGTGAACCGCGATTACCTTTATCGAGCACCCGATATTTCGATACAGTTGCATGCATCATGATCACGGGTATACCGTTTATAATATTTCGAATGAACTTAATCGTGAACCATTAAAAACTCTTATTTACCACTTTTTTACGCGCTTAATGACTTTAAAATAAGTATATAACAACCGGGCTGCCCGAGTTAACGATCGACTGTTACATTAACCGATGCTAAATTACATCCGTATTTACCTAAAGCTTCCCCCAAAAAGGGTACAGTAAAAACAAAAACCGAAAAGATATTTCACTCTAAAAGAGCCCATTACAACGGTCTTGGGGAGGGAGGGGCGGACAAACGGTTCGCATCAATTAGTAGAGGAAGCAGGGCAAACATGGGCTTAGGCGCAAATAATCGGAGGCTCATTTCCAACGGACCCCTGCTTTCCCATTTCTGTTTACTAGTCATTAGCTGTCAAGATTATACCGGGATGTTTGCGCTCTAATAGCCTGAAAACAGCGAGATTAGCGGTCTCTAGGTATTTTTTTTCCATGACCTATTTCTTGATCAGAAAAAAAAAGTAACGGCTTTGCCGGAGAAAAATGTACTGCAATGAAACCATACTCACAATGCTTAAAAGAGTTTGCAACGCGTTCTTGTATTTTGGTAATAGTTGGGACCTTTTTAACGTAGCATTTAAACATCTTTTATCGTTATTATTTACCATTTTGCCTGACAGTTTTAATTGGTTCGATTTAAATTGGTGCCATTTCAGAAGTAACTGAGAAATCGAAATGGGACTCTTATTACAACGGAATAATTATGACTGATATTATTGATTTTCGGAAGTACCCGAACAGCTTTATATGATTGTGGGAAGGTATCCCTTTGTCAGTAGTAGCTATATAACATTTGAACGTGTTGTACCTACCTTTATACTGTAGAGCTAGGTAGTAGGAATAGCTCTTCGGGCTGGCTGGTAAGAGGCTATATATACACGAAGTTCATAAATCGAACGTTCGTTCGATTTGACATTGATTGTTTTTTTAAGAACTCGGAGACGGGCCTCAGCCCAGATTGAACCGGGATAGAAATCACTTCCCGTGATGTATAATTGATTCAAAATCTGAATAAACGAAAGTTATGCAATTTTTTTTTAATAAACGGCCCTCTGCCTATCACAAGTTTGGTTAGGAAATTGACTTCGATCCCCGTATTCAATAAATAGTGCCTCCTCAAAGCTCTACAGTACCTCTCCCCATAAAAACTATAGACTAATTTCAGCTAATACACGATAATTTAGGTACTCAAGAAATAAATTATTTATTATTATAAGAGAACGGGACTTCACGTAAACAAAAAGTTAGTTAGTTAATTATTTTTGTTGTAGTCCCGTTGTCTTATAATAATGTGTGAAAATCGCGTTAGTTTGAATAACATATTTAACCCATCACTGCCAGCACACATAACAGCGATTTCATAACTTCAACTGTGCTGATTGCTATAATTTTATACAGCGTTTACATTTAGGGTGCGACCACACCGCCGCTTAAAAAACGGTGACGTTACGGAATCGCAACAAAATGTATGAAGAAACGGTGAAAAAACGTGACTTATACGACACGTACACGTCCTTACATCTGACAAAATCGCGGATTCGTAAAATAATGCAAATGTTTGCCTTTATGCCACCATGTAAAGCTTGCAAACGTTTATATTATATCCGTTGATGACGATCCCTCAACAGACAAGGGTACCCGCTATCACTTCCCCGAACGCCTCTCAATATCCTAATTACTCCAACATACGTAAGGCTATATTTTTCTCATTACGCCCCTCTCCGCCCGCCATATATCCCGTCCATCAATCAAGGAAGGACGCGTTAAGTCGACACATGTAAATTGCAGTACGCGAGCCTTTGCAAATTGCGAGTTTAAAACGGGTTGTTTGATTTTTGGGGGTAGGAAAGGTTGTTGAGATAAGGGAAGAAAGCCGTGCATTTGGGAGGCAGTTCACGTCCGGTTGATTAAGTAGAGTGTAAGCTATTAGTATCTAATTTAGTTATTATAACGTGGAATCGCCAAGTGCAATATTTTGAACTGATTCCGAAAAAGGTTTTGTTACTTCGTCAGTTTTCAGTTTTTTTCTTCTTATTATTTGTAGCGTATCAAGTAGTCATTACGGCGACAACTTCGCCAATGTCAAAGGAATAAAAAATATATCCAAAAATCTTATGACAAAATGTCGGCAACGTTGTACGGTAATATGATCAAAAGACCCCCCATGAAGAAAAGTTGTCGGGCTCTTAGCCATTAACCGATGCCCAGGGTGCACCGGACCAAGCACTGCTCTTCCCCCCGGACGCCCGGAGGTAACTGGACTCGCAGCCCTACTTTGAAACGTAACGGACCTTACTGTTAAAAAAATCATATTAAGAAAAAGTAACCAATGATTTTGTAATATTTTCAAATCAGCTTTTGTTATGTCACTTCACTATTAGAAATTATTACGCTAAATATCTATACCAAAACACCGTCACAAGCGATAAAACGAAAAAGTATTTGTAACGGAAAAACCATAGAAAAAAACGGAAATATTTATTCCAAAGTTATCAATAAGACACTTGACTCCATACAATGACTGCCAACGAACGTGTCAAGACATGACGGTCTCCCGAGCTCAGCGATCACATCACATACAGCAAAGGAACGTACGAACCATCGAAGAACCCTATCGCAATGAGGTGAAGTATCACTCGAGTTTGAGTGACAGCGGCCTGTCAATTGAGACAGGGTTCTACGGTGGTACTAAATACATTTCTTTCACTACGAGGTTGTACACTGCTGGCATTATGTAGTATATCAGATTAACAAACAAGTCCTAGCAGCGGGCACTAACTCATTCTGTCAGTAACTGGCCTGTAATTGAGGTGGCTGCCATTAGGCTTGATAGCCCGGGTTAGCTGTCGATACATATTACCTCACTGACACTATTCGGCATCGCTAAAGTGATATAGCGGCGACGCATCGACTAAAACTGCATCTCGCCCTAAATACTATCTGTCTATGAAAGGAATACATACGCTCATCATCGTCATCTTCCTAGCGGTTTTTCCCGGCATTTAATAATAATGAGTTTACTTCAGACATCTAACTAATATTATAAATGCGAAAGTATGGATGGATGTTTGTTTGTTACTCAATCGCGCCAGAATGGCCCAACGAATCTGGGTGAAATTCTCCACATAGATAGAGAAAAGTCTGGAATAGCACAAAGGCTACTTTTTATCGCGGAAAATTCCCGAGGGATAGCGATAAACGAATTCTTTGCAGACAAAGTCGCTGGCAACAGCTAGTAGTCCATATTTTGTTAGCTACAAATTTGCCACGGCTCAGTGAGCCTGGGGTCCGCTTTGACAACCTAATCCCAAGATTTGGCGCAGGCACCAATTTTTATAGAAGCGAATGCGATCTGATCTTCCAACCCAGAGGGGTAACTAACCCTTATTGGGATTGGTCCGGTTTCCTCACGATGTTTTCCTTCACCGAAAAGCTCATGGTCATGGTAAATTTCAACTGTAATTTCGCACAAAAATTCCGAAAAACTCAGAGATGCGAGCCCTTCGAACCCGCGACTTGAGAGGCCACAGGTCAAACCACTAGGCTACGGCTTTATCCCTTATGGGGTAGTCAGAGCCTATGGTAACAAGGCCCAAAGTCCGCAATTAGCATGGTTGTGGACGCACAGGTGGAAAGGGGAATCAAAATAGTGCTTTGCGAGCTGCATCGCCCATAAAATGATTTCTAAGAGTTTTGCCCATTCCCTCGATGGGCCTTTACCATTTACCATCTAGATGAGCTTTATTATAGTGTAAATGGACTTTTGCTCAAATACTCAAAAGATTTTCTCATACACTAAATCGCCTTTCGAATGCTGAGATTCGGCCAGCTAGCTTATTATGTAACTCGCTCGCAATCGCCATCGTGTTCATTTTGACAGTTCTTGTATGAATGTGACAGCTAGCTGATTCCGATGCCAATTGTCAGCCCATACATGAACTGTCAAGCAGAGGGTCGTGGGTTCGAATCCCGGGCTCGCACCTCTGAGTTTTTCGGAATTTATGTGCGATATCTCATTTGAAATTTACCATGAGCTTTTCGGTGAAGGAAAAACATCGTGAGGAAACCTGCACACAACTGCGAAGCAATTCAATGGTGTGTGTGAAGTTCCCAATCCGCACTGTGCCCGCGCGGGAACTATATCCCAAGCCCTCTCATTCTGAGAGGAGGCCTGTGCCCAGCAGTGGGACGTATATAGGCTGGAGATGACATAAACTGTCAAAATAAACACGATGGTGATCGCGACTTCGCGAGCGAGTTACGTAATAGGCATGCAGTCTTACGCGACTCTACGATATCACCTTATCAGTTTAGAATAGAGTCAGTAGCTAAACGGTGCAAACACGAGGATTGCTGTTACGGCCAATTTAGAATTGGGGACCGAAACGTAGACTAAAGTCGTGGTCAGGCATTGCTTCTTAGGTCAGTCTTTATATGGGTCTATAATTTTGTCCCATAAAATTGAAGTTCCGAATCGGTTTGTCATAATTTTTGTTAGTCATAAAGCGTTTTATTTCTGAAACAGAAAATATTTTTTTCATTATCATCAGCACTACATAGTATAAAATAAAGTCGCTTTCTCTGTCCCTATGTCCCTATGTATGCTTAAATCTTTAAAACTACGCAACGGATTTTGATGCGGTTTTTTTTAATATAGAGTGAATCAAGAGGAAGGTTTATATGTATAATACATGCATAATATACCGTGCGCAGCCGGGGCGGGTCGCTAGTTGATAATAAACTAACTTAATATAACCTACTACAGTGGCTTTTCCCAATTTTCTGAAAAATGCACGGTTTCATGTGTTATGACCAAAAAAATTATGACTAACGATTATCATGACCAAAGAAAATTATGGGACAAAAAGGGACCCGAATCTAACCTATCGTTTAAATAAATAAATATATCATGGGACAAATTTGACCCAGTCCCAAACTAAGCAAAGCTTGTACTGTGACTTGTGTTGACGACCGGATGGCCTAGTGGTTAGAGAACCCGACTATGAAGCTTGAGGTCCCGGGTTCGATCCCCGGTCGGGGCAGATATTTGTATGAAAAATACGAATGTTTGTTCTCGAGTCTTGGATGTTTAATATGTATTTAAGTATGTATTTATCTATATAAGTATGTTTATCCGTTGTCTAGTGCCCATATCACAAGCTTTGCTTAGTTTGGGACTAGGTCAATTGGTGTCAATTGTCCCAAGATATTTATTTATTTTTTATTTTACTATGGGTACCAGGCAACGGATAAACACACATATATAATGTAGATAAATACATACAACATCCATGACTCGGGTACAAACATACGTATTCATCGTACAAATGTCTGCCCCTACCGGGATTCGAACCCGGGACCTCTAGCTTCATAGTCAGGGTCACTAACCACTAGGCTATACGGTCGTATTTGAAAATGTAATAGAGACTATTCACACAATAAATTCCTTTAATATTTCACCGCCTTTTTAATGTCTAATAACATCTATATTCATAATAATTTAATTGTAAAAACGAATAGCGTTAACAAGCTACTATTACTACATGTATCACTAGTCGATAGCTCTACATACCCGCTACCCAATACCCGCTACCCGCTACCGCTACCTCTCTCGATAGCCACCGCCATTCACGTCGGCCACATAGGTAAACATTATCTAAACATTAAATGGGTACAGACGATCACACAAGTGCTGTTTTAGTTACTAAATTGCTGGTAGCTAATATAAATAGGGATAATTGCTAATTAATACTATAATAAATGAATAAATTCCGTTATTACAATGAATTGTAATGCTTTAGAGTATTTTAGTGCGTAAAATGTATAAAATATTTCTGTATTAATTCCTTAATTTTTTTTAAGAGTTTGGGACGTCTAGAAATACACCCCAAAATTATAAAATGTGTTACAGAAATGTTTTTTTGTGGGATGGTGTTCTCATTTATGCTTTTGTTAAAATACCTAGTTCCGGAAAAAATCATATTGATATTGATACAGCTAAAACACTAGTATTTTTTCATCGCACGTTGTACCCTACAAAATCAATGCAGCGTGATGGATCGCGAGTTTTTAGCCGATGCATATATCAATCAGCTCAGACAACGCGTTGTAGGCGAATGGTGCCACTGGACCAACTGACAACTGACTGTGGTAGCTACTCGAGAAGATAGAAAAAAAATCTAAACGATAATGAAAATTAGAACATATACAAGCTTGATTTCGCATCGCACCAATGCCAGGGAGACCTTTACTTGGTCGAATAATTGTTTGGTATAACGCAATTTTCGTAGCGCTTACTTTGGGACTAGGTCAATTTGTGTGAATTGTTCCCTGATATTTATTTATTTTAATTTTTAGTCGAATGATCGTTTGGCCTAAAATTTCTCCAGCTGAAACTGAAAATATTTCAGAAATTATTTCACGGAGGTTTTGTAGAATAGGTTGAGTTAGTTTCGGTTTATTTTATGATTTTGCTGAAAAGTCGAGGGTTTCAGTCTAACTTCAGTTTAGACCAAACGATCATTCGACCAAAAATTACCTTAGACGAAACAATTATTCCACGATCCGATATAGAACCGCCGGTTTAAGGTGCTATTAAGAGGGTATTGGAGACTCATTTCAAAAGGCATTGGAATAATTGATTGCTTAATCAGATCAGACTAACCCGACCTATAAATATGCTGTGTCTTCAACCGCAACTTCCACGAATATCAATCTAAATTCGAGGTCTACTCTCTAGGCTTATTTTCTAACTCGCTCGCAATCGCCATCGTGTTCATTTTGACAGTTCTTGTATGAATGTGACAGCTAGCAGATTCCGATGCCAATTGTCAGGCCATACATGAACGGTCAAAATGAACACGATAGCGATTGCGAGCGAGTTAGACAATAAGCCTACTATGTTCTTAATTAAATTTAAACCTATAGGTTTTAGTTTTGTATACAAAACTTTCACTAAGATAAGTACCTACTTACCTAACAAGATTCTGACCCTTGTTTGTTTATTCTTCCGTAAAATACATACATAAATCACGTCTTTATCCCTTAAGGGGTATAGACAGAGCCTAAGGTAACAAGACCTAAAGACCACGTTTAGCATGATTATAAACGAGATAGAAAGGGGAATCAAAATAGTGATGGGTTGCTAGCCGCATTGCCTAACATGATTCCTAAGATCCGCCCATTCCCTTGATGGGCTTTTACCATCCCGGGAAGAGAAGCTGGTACATTCTATGTTTTTAGGGTTCCGTAACTCAAAAGGAAAAAACGGAACCCTTATAGGATCACTTTGTTGTCCGTCCGTCCGTCCATCCGTCTGTCAAGACCCTATTTCTCAGGAACGCGTGGAGGTATCAAGCTGAAATTTATATCAAATACATACTCTACTGCCCCTTAAATCTGTGAAAAAATCAAACTTCTAAGCCAACGCAATCAAAAGATACAGCCGTTTATGCCGCAAATTTCCGCAAATTTTCGACTCTTAAGGGAATCAAAACCTACAGGGTACTTTCCGTGAACGCAGAATCTTGAAATTTGGTATGAACGTAGGTCTTATAGCACAGATTAAGGAATAATGGCGAAAACCGTAAATATGTGTGTATGTCTGTATATATCAGTGAACAATATAAAATTGCCCCCACACTGCGTACATTTTGCTTTGTAGCAGGGCTCTGCTTTCACTGGTTTATTGATATTTCTAGATAATGGTACGGAACCCTCGGTGCGCGAGTCCGACTCGCACTTGGCCGGTTTTATCTTTGCGCCAGACCAGCATGGAAGTAAAATAATATATTAAATACAGGATTAGCGTAGCACTTGTGCGCTCGCCAGTACGTCTAACATGCCTCTAATAGCACTCTCGCTATCGGCCGGGGTCAAGGCAGCACTTTCGTCTTTGATGACCCCTACGCACTATTGCGGATCTTAGGGCATTAGGGCAATGACCTTCGGGAATGCACGGCACTATATACGTGACATCTATGGTTCGACTATTTGATTCCCGATCCACCGGACACCGTTCTCACAATAAACATCAAACGATTTTTCTTATCAATCCAACGTAACGTCAGTATAACATTTACTAGGATAGGTGTTGCGAACTCTTTACCTTTTTGATACTTTTTATATATTTTTTAATTGTTCTTGTTTTTGAATCTTTCTTTGTTATGTCTTGTCAGTTTGTCAGTCTTGTTGGAGAAGTAAAAGAGTGGTTCAGTTTTGCTGGTGTTCTCATTTTCCATTATTTATTACATTTTCCTTAACATTCATACAGTCCACATTTCGTACTCTTCAATAGGGTTCTAATCAATTTGTTCGATGGTACTTTATGGATGTCGTCAGTCCAACGGACTGTTTAGTTTTAATCTTACTTTTTTGAAGTGAAAGCTTTGAGCACTTTTTGGGATGGGTAAAAAATGTTAAACTCGCGACACGTCTGTCGCGTAAGACGGAGGGAGAGTTTACTAAAAGTACCAGTATATCAGACCCTCTAAGAGCTTATTTTGAAATACGAATGAATCGCGTTCGATTTTTGAAGTGTTTTTTTTGTTGCCTCGTGGAGCAAAAGTACTAGGGCATCAGTACATTGTTAGAGGTCTGTCAATATAGATAATACCTGTACGTAAGTACCTACGTTTTTTTGTAAGCGGCCAATACAGTACACGTCTTGAGCGTCATGGAGTTTACAACATTAAAATCTAATCTAAGCTGCTGTTTTCACTTCTGCCGGCACTCCCGGAGTGCTACCCGGTGTTTTTTTTTTTTGTGCAACGACATGGACTGCGGAAAAAGAATGGACTGTAGCTTTTTTTAAGGTTAACTGGCAGAAATCCCTTGTAGGGATAAGTTCATCTTTGTACTTACATAAGTACCTAAGTCTTATCTGTTTTGACAATTTGGTTTGTTTCTTTATTTTTGTATATTGAAGCATTTAATCAATCCTTTTAGCTAAATTTATATTTAGCTAAAAGGATTGATTTTTTAACCTTCAAAATAGTTATGGGTTGCTAGCCGCTTCGCCTATAGCATGATTCCTAAGATTTTCGCCCATTCCCTCTATGGGATTTTACCATCTGCGCGGGAGGAGGAGCAACTGGTACGTTCTACGATTTCTTTACCTATTCCCGTACCAGCATGGAAAGAAAGAAAAGAAAGAAAGAAGATATTAATTCTCTTTTGAAAGACATACAAATAGCATACATGCACACAATGGAAGACAGACATGGATGCAATTTCAATGATTTGTAAAATAATTCTCTATGGTTATACCTCTCTGCTCTCGTGTTCTCTGTTGTACCTAGTCGAGTAGACTTAAGTTTATATTAGTGTTCTTGTATGTTTGTGTTTCTTGTATCGTAGCAATGGTTAGTTTCAAATATACATATATTTAATACATACATAAATCATCTTTATCCCTTACGGGGTAGGCAGCACCTAAGGTAACAAGACCTAAAGGCCACGTTTAACATGATTATGGACGTAAAGGTAGAAAGGGGAATCAAAACAGTGATAGGTTGCTAGCCGCATCGCCTATAACATGATTCTGAAGATTTTCGCCTATTCCCTCATTTGTATTTATGTATGTATGTATTTATAACTCTTTATTGTACATAGTACACATTAATTTTACAGGTAATGAGAAAAATAGATGTACAAAGACGAACTTATCCCTTAAAGGGATCTCTTCCTCATTCTTCATTCATTCATTCTTCATTTCTTAATATACCTTTTGATAACACGTTGCGTTTTCTTATTAGTAATAAAATACATAGATCTTTACTTAATCAAATCCTAATACATAATATTCTTGTAATAATATTTTTTACAAAATGGAGTAGATTTTTTTTCTCACTCCCCTCACCCAAGTCGCCAACCCGAAAGAAACCCGGAATTATCGACCACCGTTACTAAGCAACGGCAACCGCCCAATCTAACCCTTCAGATGCCGGCAACACTTGCCGGGGCGCGGGACGCTTTTTCGGCATTGATCCCGGCACCGCGCCTGCGTGCAAAAACGAACAGACCGAGGCAAGGTCACGTCGGGCTTCTTTTTTCTGCACTGAATGGTGATCGGCCGTTCACTGGGACGATCGGTGACGTCAGCATTTGACGGGTTAAGTTCTTGGTACATAATTTTATGTCATATTTTCCTTTGTGATTTATGATCACAATGCCAAAGCAAAATTGCTTTAGTTTATACCTAAAACGCAACAACACTAAGAAGCAAATTGACTCAATTAAACCACTATACATAAAGCTAAATGTCTCAAAAATACTTTTGATTCCCTTGCGAGTTTCGAAAATTTGCGGCATAAACGGCTGTATCTTTTGCGTTGGCTTACAAGTTTGATTTTTTCACAGCTCCAAAGGAGTAAACCTGAATCTAACTAATATTATAAATGCGAAAGTATGGATGGATGGATGTTTGTTTGTTTGCTACTCAATCACGCCAGAACGGCCCAACGGATCTGGGTGAAATTCGGCGAATAGATAGAGGAAAGTCTGGAATAGCACATAGCGTAGTTCCAGCGGGATAACGATAAACGAATTCTTTGCAGACGAAGTCGCTGGCAACAGCTTGTATTTGATATAAATTTCAGCTTGTGATACCTCCGCGCGTTCCTGAGAAAAAGGACTTTACAGACGGACGGACGGACAACAAATTGATCCTATAAGGGTTCAATTTTCCTTTCGAGGTGCGGAACCCTAAAAGTGAATTGGAATGAGGAATAAACACATCGCAATTTACTTCTAAACAAATAAATTTTCGCCCGAAAACATTCCAAACGTCATCCCGGCTCAAATTCACAAGGCGTCCCGTTATCTCGATGTCCCTCTTTTGTTCCCCATCATGATACCTACTAATTAGATGCGCTATTGTCTGCGCCCGCACATCGCTGATGGAAGGCCGTTGTTTGTAAGTTGAATTGTTACTGGTTATGTACTAGAGAGTGAAGGAGAGAGAGATACTGTAATGAAAATTAAAAATGAAAAATATATATTTATAATTTTCATTTTTTCATTTTCATATATAATTATAATTAAATATATACGATGTTTACTGTGTTAGGGTTACCCACTTTATTTACATCATCATTCATTTCATTTTTCATTTTCATTTTATTTTATTTTTTCATTTTTTTTTTCTTTCTTTCTGTCTTTTATCCCGGAAAATTGCGTAGTTCCCGCGGGATGGCGATAAACGAATTCTTTACAGACGAAGTCGCGAGCAACAGCTAGTAAAAGAATATTTTGTATTGTAGGTACTTATTGTATTTGTACCTATGTATTTGTATTTCTGTGAACGGAAAAGTGAGGCTTGTTTAAAAAAATTCCATCGCAACTTTACAATACTCTTTTTTTTATATATATGAATAGGAAGGAAAACGAGCAAGTGGGTCACCTGATGGTAAGCGATCACCACTGCCCATAGACACCCGCAACCCCGGAGGGATTGCAGATGCGTTGCCAGCCTAGAGGACTTAGATGAAATGCCTCTTGTGCCCGTAATTTCCCCGGCTGTCTTACTCTCCACACCGGAACACAGCAGCGCAAGCACTGCTGCTTAGCGGCAGGATTAGCGAGTAAGATGGTGGTAGCGATCCGGACGGACCTTGCACAAGGCCCTACCACCCGCAATTCGTTATCACATAAATGTAGGTAACAAAGGATGGTGCCTTTCTTTATTAAATTAAGTAGAAAACCCGTGTTGAGACACCGCTCTTCCTAGTAGTAATTGTAACCGTACCGTACCGTGTTATATAAGGCCTTTCCTCCAATAGGTACACGGAGGAGGTCTATGCCATGAGGCACGCCGAATTACGCGACAATTTAATTAAAAAAAAAACAACAACATGTACTTACTGAAAAATTGTAGCGAATTCGGAATAAAAAGGCTATATTATTATTCTTATACAAGGGCTTTCAGATTTATTACGTAATTATGTCAGCAGGTTAGATTAGATTTCATGCGTCCGTGCTGGTCTGGGAATAAAGGAAAAACATAGAATGTAACCATTTGCTTCTCTTCCCGCGGAGATGGTAAAAGCCCATCGAGGGAATGGGCATAGGAATCATGTTATGGGCGATGCGGCTAGCAACCCATTATTTTGATTCCCCTTTCCACCTGTACGCCCGCAATCATGCTAAGCATGGCCTTTAGGTCTTGTTGCCTTAGGCTCTGTATAGCCCGGAAGGGATAAAGACGTGAATTATATATATATATGTGTGTGTGTGTGTGTGTGTGTGTGTGTGTGTGTGTGTGTGGGGGTTAGATTTACTGAACACTCCTACACTATGAACATCGACCGATAAGGAAACATGCGTCAAGCTAAATGAAAAAATCCTGAAAAGCATTTTCTGGGGTGTTCAGATAAACTAATCCAAAGATCTGCAGTATTCCGGATTGGTTTTAACATACATACCTACACATACACCCTTACAAAGTAGACGGAGCCTAAGGTAAAAAGTATATATTTCACAGTTCATACGAAAATTAAATTGGTAAAGATGATTATTCTGGTTTTATAAATGGTTCCACGGTTAAGTTTAGAGGCATGACATTTTGCACAACGGTTCTTCGTGCTAAGTAAAAAAGACCAAGATGGAATTTACGGGAACACCCATGGAATTTATGAAAATGACGTGCAATTCCAGTAAAATTTCGGAATTTTAACTGCCTCTAAAACTCCACGCGAGCGAAACCACGAGTCAAAGCTACTACACAAAACATACCTTCACAAAACACTTCATCTTATAACACAATTTTTCACTAACGCCACCGTCAAAACGTTACCAAGCAACACCATGATACGATTTGTGATGAGTTACTATTGAAACTCACAAAAAACAAACGCGCTAAAAAACTGGTCATGACAAACTGTCACTTTCTTACCTCGCAACGAACTGATTCAGAAATACGTTAACCGTTTCTCTGCACCGACAATTAAGAGCAAGACTCACTATCCCTATATCTCAAGCTTGCATAAATATAATGGCAAAATCTCATAATGCTAATAAAGTGCGAGATGTGGGAATATCGTGTTTTTGTCATGATAATGTCTAACAGGTGGGGTCAAGCAAAGGGGTCATCTTAAAGAATGGTCGGGGTAATTTTAATTGTAGATTCGGTTTATTTTCACACGGCTTTTGCGTGCCTGGAGCAGTGGAGATGATTCTCAGACGCACAAGGGGACGTTTTCTGAGCTAGTAATGACTAGCTTCTTTTGAGCAACTTTGTACAGGCATCTACTTGTAAAATAATATCTGTGATAATTTATTCATAGAAATAATATGACATTTCTTTGGGAAAAAAACGTTTTCTTATTAGAAATGGAAATCACATATTTTTGGACTTTTCTTTTTACTTGTGTTGTAAGGCCATATAGTTTTCATTACTGCGGGTACCTTGGCAAATATCTGTCTGCCTCGCCAAACAGGCGGGTGAAGTGATCTTACAAGACTCGTTATTTCCTTTTAATCTACGAAACTCTGAAACACAGTCGAATTAAATTCCGGTATCTACCAGTTTTAATATCAGATGTTTATGCGAAACGTAAGTTGTATTCATCACTGTCTCAATTAGCATAAAGCGAGACTTTCTTCCCAGGGCCCGGCACGCGAGGTCACGACGTGACCCTATCGGGGTCACATGAATACGCGACAGGTCTGACCCCTGACCCTAAAGTTCTCACGGTGACCCGTCTTGAATAATCTGGCGAGATTAAAGTGAGATGCCTTGGTAACGCATATTAATTGGCCAGCATTATAAGTAGTTTTTTTTATTGCAAGCCAGTTTTTTTTATTCACGCAATAGCATTCTCAGAAGCGATTTTTTTATATCAAGCCAGTATTTTATGCAATTCACGATGGCAAGCGAGTTTTATATGTGGTAAACTTTATCTGCATACATGTCAAAGTGTGCGTGAGAGCGAAAGCGGGTCTGGTAAGCATAAAAAACAAAAAGAAATCCCGCTCGGAAATCGTAATTTATGAAGATGTGGATATGGGCGGGGCACTTGGCAAGTCAGGACGACGAGAGAGTCGAAGGCGGTCACAAAGTGGTGGCCAAGATAGGACGAAGGTAGGTCAGACCACCAGCCCGTTGGTCTGATGACATCTGGCCCCTATTTCAACGTGACAATTGTTTGTGACATAAGCCAATTTAGTTCACATTACAAAATCGACGAGAATCTACGCCGGTTGTCTTCATATTGAATACGCATTGCATTTCGAATTGACACTGGTCACCGACAATTGTCGCAGTCTGGTAGTAGGGTGGTAGGGCCTTGTGCAAGGTCCGTCCGGATCGCTACCACCATCTTGCTCGCTAATCCTGCCGCTAAGCAGCAGTGCTTGCACTGCTGTGTTCCGGTGTGGAGAGTAAGACAGCCGGGGAAATTACGAGCACAAGAGGCATTTCATCTTAGCCCTCTAGGTTGGCAACGCATCTGCGTTCCCTCCGGGATTGCGGGTGTTTATGGGCAGTGGTGATCGCTTACCATCAGGTGACCCACTTGCTCGTTTTCCTTCCTATTCATATTTAAAAAAAAAAAGAGTCTTCTGGAGAGCTGTGGATGAGACTGGCTGACCGGGCAGTAGCGTGAGAATGAAGAGGCTTTTACTCAGTTGATTAATCTAACTAATCTAATCTAACTAATATTATAAATGCGAAAGTATGGATGGATGGATGTTTGTTTGTTACTCAATCACGCCAGAACGGCCCAACGGACCTGGATGAAATTTGGCACATAGATAGAGAAAAGTCTGGAATAGCACATAGGCTACTTTTTATCCCTGAAAATTGCGTAGTTCCCGCGGGATAGCGATAAATGAATTCTTTGCAGACGAAGTCGCTGGCAACAGCTAGTATTATAAATGCGAAAGTATGGATGGATGGATGGATGGATGGATGTTTGTTTGTTACTCAATCACGCCAGTACGGCCCAACGGATCTGGATGAAATTCGGCACATAGATAGAGAAAAGTGTGGAATAGCACATAGACTACTTTTTATCCCGGAAAATTGCGTAGTTCCCGCGGGATAGCGATAAACGAATTCTTTGCAGACGAAGTCGCTGGCAACAGCTAATGTTTCATATGTGACGCTGACTGTACATTAACAGACGATTCTGAAGTACAGTCACCGTCATGTAGTATGGAACACTCAAGGTGATCAAAAAGATCGGCACGCCATACTATTTCAATGGTGTATACTATTTCTAAGGTGACTTGGAAGGTGACTGTACTAGCACAAAACCCCATAACCATTTAATGACCGCGACTCGCTTGGCGACAAGCAATACTTTGCTAATAGCAAGCACTAAGTATATATGTAATTATTGTATAACTTTTAATGATACCATACAAATCTGTTAGTAATGAGTAACGTTAAATTAGTAATTATCTAGTTAATGTATTCAAAAAAGTTAGGCGTCCAAAACACGCGTTGCCAGCCGATTTGATTCGGGCTCAATCAACATATTATTTTTCAATACCGCGTTTTATTATAATAAGCTTGTTTTCATTAAAATTCGTGTCCAATCGTTATAATGCGGAAAATGATTTTTGCCAATAATTATCTCGTATCCGCATTCGGGCTAAGTACACCAAAAACCGTGATTAAACATTCTACACCACTATTCATTATCTATATTACGCTGCGTATACCATTCGCCCCCTAAAACATTACACGCATGTCCCCATCTCACCCCACACGCATTTTTCACCCCGCGCAAGATAAAGACCAAATAAAAAAAGAAAACGAGAAAAATATCGCGGTCCCGCTTCCGCGTGGCCGCGGCGCGACCGTGCGAGCGAGACGACGGCTAAGCTGCGAACGACTCACGAAAACTTGGGCTCCGCCCGAGACGGCTGCTTCTATCCATCTCTTTCGCTTTTTCACACTTTTCATCTACGCCGTTCAGTTACGTAACATCACAAGTACACCAATCCCACCAATCCAATTTGAATCGTAGCGTAGTAACATAAAATTTGAATTCGTTCGGGTGGAGTGGCAGTTTGAAAATATTTTAGAACGAAAGCGTTGGAGAGTAGAGGGTCTCTCTCGCTCGCAAAAAAGCAAAGCTTTGAATCGCTAGGCGGGGGGGTGTTAGATGCGGGAGGGGGGGGCGTCCGCCATGTTCCGCCGGCCAAAGAACTGGTATTAATTTTGACTTAATTCGCTTGATGATTTGAAGTATTTTATATGGTTTGGAATGTAAAATCGAGCTTAGCTGGCAATTAACGGATCAGTTTAACCGTGTGAGGCGTTTAGTTGCTGTAATTTAAAGTTATTGTTAGTTACTGGCTTTTCTTAGGTATTCTGATTAGGAGAATGCGTTTTATTAATAACGGAAATATCATTAGAAAATGGTTACAAAATTTCAGCTCCAATAAACTGTCAGAAGTAAAATTCTTCAACTTTTCTCGTATAAAATTCAGCAACAAGTCCGAGGGAATTAATTTTTGAAAAACATCATCATCATCTATATACGTCCCACTGCTGGGCACGGGCCTCCTCTCACGTTGAATTAATGAAAGAAAGAAAAAAAATTAAGTATTTGCGATAAACACACATGAAAACACATTCATCATGATATTCATAATCTAACTTTCAGGGATTAGGTATACGAAGTCAGGGTGTCTTGTGACATTTGTTGTACTTACTTTGATGTTTACATAAATAAATAAATAAATAAACATTGACCTAAAAAAAAATAGACTCCATTATTCTAGTTAAGAAAAAAATATGTTGCCTCGTTTGTCTTTATCTGTCATTTTGACATTTACGTTTGCCAAACATACCTACAAAGACCTACCTGGCGAACATCTGTCAACAGGTTCGTAACTTAATAATATATTTGTATACGTGTGTGTGTGTATAAGGTCACTACGTCGACATTGGCGAAATACGCCTTGCTAAATTAAAGCAAGGGTGAAAGCCATAAAAAAAAATTGTATCATGATAATCTACTATCGAACAAATTGATTATTGATCCATTGTGAAACCTTTTCGCAGTAAATATCGTAGGTAATGATAATGACGTTACATTGAATTGGCAAGGAAAATCATTGTGACTTTACCGTGAAAACATTCTAGGGTGAATTAGGAAAAGAAAATTAAGAAAGAAAGAAAGATCCCAGCGGTTAGTAAAATACAACAAAAAAAAGTGGTATTATACTTCATTTAATTTAGAATGAGAAACCACAATAACATTATATTGCGGCTGGTCAACTATTTCTTACCTAGCAAACAGTACAGTGCAATAGTTTGGCAGCCGCAAAATAAAATTGTTTTAATGCCACTTTATTTGCGTGGCTTCAATTGTTACTCTAGTACAAATCGTAAAGAGATTACAGTTCACGAGCCGTAATATAACATTATTGTGCTTTCTCATCCTTAATTAAATGAAGTGTAGTAAGTAAGTACTTACTTACATACAGAACAAAAAATAATACAAAATAAAAAAAAATACAGATGGCTACTACTACTTTGCTATCTCCACAATATAGTGAAGTGACCTATAGAAATCTGTTTGGTGAATTAGTATATGTATAGGTATTTTTTATAAGTATGTGGGTACTCGTGAGTAGGTACCTATTGATGTTTTTAATATTTATTATGTTATTTTTTTTTATTACCTATTCGAAACTTGGTACGGGGTAAAATAGACGGATGAAAAACTATCGCTCAAAAAACTTTGTTTGACCAGTCGAAAACTGTTTTTTTTTTAATTTGAGAGCTATTAACCCTTTTAATTGAAAGCCTGCCTAGGTAGTAGGTACTATTCTGTATACTTCATGCTTACTTCTTAAAAAAAAAACAATTATCCATATTTAGGCCGCCAAGGGCTCTTTTACATGTCTTTTTTGACACTACTGGCGCTTTCGCAAAGACCATCATTGCTAAGAACGCGCCACAACAAACTTGGCACAAAGTCATATCATCAAAACAAAAACATATAGATAATAGCTTCTGCTCGCGGCTTAGTCCGCGCAAGAGACTACATGTAGTTTATCGCTATCCCGCGGGAACTATACAATTTTTCGAGATAAAAAGTAGCTTGCTTTAATCTAGGGAGCTATCGTCGTTCAAAATTGTATCCAAATCCGTTCAGTCGTTTTAGCGTGAAGAAGGAACAAACACACACTCACTCACACCGTCACATCGTCACTCATAAGCTTCCGCATTTATTATATTAGTAGGAGTAGAATTAAATTCTACTTAACCGCTTATACAATTTAATAAAGCAACCGACGAACCCAATTTGTTGTCCTAACTTGCCCGATCCGGGAACGCGGGAATGCGACACCCTGTATCCAAAATTCCTGCACGGAATAACGGGTTATCCATACCTACACAATAATACACTCTAAAAAAAATTGGTTGGCCCTATCAATATCTTGATAGTCATAATCAAGCATCTTGATTCCATACGAGCCTAACAAGGACTTAGACACATCAAATAAAGTAATTCTGATTGCTCTTACTATTGCTATGTAACTGAGCCAATTAAGATCTTGTTCAATATTTACATGAAAATTAATCTTATGTAAATCAACAAAGACAAAAATAATCAAATAAACTATGAAAATTTTCATAACTATCAACATACTTATCTGTGATAGTTAATTTGTTAAGGATTGAATCAATCTACGTTACATAATTATGCCAACAAAGTCAATAACAGATGCAAGGTATACAACTGTTAGGATTAATAACATACCTACTTTATTAGTTCAATCACAGATACAATTACGGATAGAGTTGTGTGATATGTGTGTAAATAAATGTTTCTCTCTCTCTCTCTCTCTCTCTCTCTCTCTCACTTATTGTTTTAAGTGATCAGCTTTCTTTGATTCATATAAAATCTTAATTATTGTAATTAACTTAACGTCAATTAAGAGAAAACTGCTCTTAGTTGGTCTTCATTTTTTAGAGTGTAATATAAAAAACAGCACTTAAAATTTTAGACCTCCACGGTAACACCTTCAATTCTTCATACCCCTACAAAAATCGATAGTTTTAGAACTTTTAGGCCGTGGTAGCCTAGTGGTTTGACCTGTGGTCTCTCAAGCAGAGGGTCGTGGGTTCGAATCCCGGGCTCGCACCTCTGAGTTTTTTCGGAATTTGTGTGCGGATATCTCATTTGAAATTTACCATGAGCTTTTCGGTGAAGGAAAATATCGTGAGGAAACCTGCACACGACTGCGAAGCAATTCAATGGTGTGTGTGAAGCTCCCAATCCACACTGGGCCCGCGTGGGAACTATAGCCCAAGCCCTCTCATTCTGAGAGGAGGCCTGTGCCCAGCAGTGGGACGTTTATAGGCTGGAAATGATGATGATGGTGCCATGATACTTGGCGTACGCCCGTATCATGGCCCAAAAATACGACTGTAAAATGTCGAGCTCAAAAACAATTGACTCTACATACATCTTCCCAGTGTTTTTACCGGCATTTGCCACGGCTCAGTGAGCCTGGGGTCCGCTTTGACAACCTAATCCCAAGATTTGGCATAGGCACTAGTTTTTACAGAAGCGACTGCCATCTGACCTTCCAACCCATAAGGGTAACTAAGCCTTATTGGGATTGGTCCGGTTTCCTCACAATGTTTTCCTTCACCGAAAAGCTCATGGTAAATATCAAATGTAATTTCACACAAATTCCGAAAAACTGAAAGGTGCGAGCCCGGCAATCGAACCCACGACCCCCTACTACCACGGCTTTTTACCATGACTCTATATAGGTACTTTCTCCAATTTTTAATTTTAACCATCAATATATTTGGAAAGACCCTCACCATCATCTGCCTATACTAGTCCACTGCTGGGCACAACCCTCTCCAACTACTCCTAGTACACGATCCTCGGCTAATCTCACCCAACTCTAGCCAGCCTGCGAAGATCATCGCACCACCTATACTTCATTTAATTTAGAATGAGAAACCACAATAACATTATATTGCGTCTGGTCAACAATTTCTTACCTAGCAAATAGTTCAGTGCAATAGTTTGACAGCCGCAAAATAAAATTGTTTCAATGTCACTTTATTTGCGTGTCGTCAATTGCTACTCTCGTACAAATTGTAAAGAGATTACAGTTCAAGAGCCGCAATATAATGTTGTTGCTGTTTCTCATCCTAAATTAAATGAAGTATAGTCTGACGTACTACTACGCTTGCCGATCCGCGGTCTCCACTCAAGATCTCCTTTACCCCACCGCTTGTCGGTTCAAAGACCTTCATCATCATCATCATCAGCCTGAAGACGTCCACTGCTGAACAAAGGCCTCCCCCTTAGCACACCATAATGGACGACAACTCGCTCCCTGCATCCACCGGTTTCCTGCAACTTCAAAGTCCCTATGGGGTCATAAATCCTGATCGATATGCCAGTATGAACATGAAAACAGTAACTCAAATTTTCATACTTTATTACCATGTTCAAGTTTAGTATAAAAGAAGCTCGTTAAATTTCTATACTATATTATCGGACTCTATGTTAGTAGATATACCCAGGCAGCATTCAATTTATGTTTCAATAAACAAAAAAACTTTTAACAAAAAAAAGAGTAAAAAAATTGAAGAATTTAAATTTAGGTACGCACCAACACGCATCAAATTAAAGCCAAAGAACAGTTCCAAGTGAATAATTAAAATAATCCATCCTACGATGAAATAAGCGTACCTACATGGTACGACATTGAACCCTATTTAACAGAGCAACAAACAAACACAAGTACAGTACAGCTTTGACTAAAGAGGTGGTACCAAGATGATTTTCACTGCGATATACCAAAATTTTCGTCAAAACTTTACCACAGTCCCTCTCCGAATCGTATTAAAACTGACAACATTGGACACAAATCAGCTTGTCCAATAAGGAACTAATGCGTAGCCAATATCGCCAACACATCAGCTCTAATCCTGGTATCAGTGTGATCGTATTGGCCTGAAAGTCTAGCGTAGATGCTACTCAAACAAAATAGGTTCCGACTGGGCTTAATTCTGATACATAGGGACAGATTTTTGAAAACACATCTTCGAAAATATCAATCAGAAGTGATAAATATTTCTCATTTTTAATTAACTTCGTAACTTTAGATTTTTCCGGGATGAAAAATACCCTATGTCCCAGGGTTTTAAGCTATCCCTTTAATTTTATCACGATCGGTTGAGTAGTTCTCGGGTGAAAGTGAACCAAACAATCAAATACCTAAGCTATTTTTTACATAGGTAACTGTCGAATGCAAATAAAGATTGGTTCCAAAATTCCATCTGCCAGTAAGTAGGTACCCGAAAGTGGTATGATGGTGCAAATCTGTGTAATATTGCTAGAAAACTACAGCCCAAATTATATTTTGACAATTATTCATGAATTCTTCCGCTTTATTCGCAGGGTACTTAGGTAGGTACCCTGTGAATAAAGCGGAAATACAGTATTTTCAAGGTCCTAACAAATACTGGATAAGAATTTGCTGACACATAACGCCATCTCTTATCGAGTAGCAAAAGCATAAAGTTTCGAGTAAAATTTAATGGAACCATAAGATTGTTCATTTACTTCACAATCAAGTATTGCATATTATTATTGCTAAAATCCTGTTTATACCTATACCTCATTAAAGAATTATTGCTGATTTTCCATCTTTATTTTTTAAAACTAAGTTTCTTCAATTAAGTTATAGATGGCGTTAGCCTCGCGCGTTATTTTTAGTTTTGCTACTCACTACTAGATGGCGCTAGTAGTCTCTTTAAAATTAACTCGTCCCAGGTGTGGAAGGAAATGCTTGACAACAAACAAGGGTGCATATTAATGTGGTTCTATATAAATCTCTATTATATCTGTGTATATTTCACCGTCTAGTCATTAGTAAATTAAAGTTATCTGAGCAGATTCTTGTAAACAACTGACATTTAACAAGGTCGGCGATGAAACTACAACCCAAACCCGCACTTCAACGACGCGGTTTCTCCGTCGTAGGAGTTTACACAAAGAACCGTACTAGGGCTCGTACTCGCACGCAGAGGGTTCCGTGTAGATACCATTGTAACTAGAGTGATGTGAGCTGCGTCACACACAATACACGTAAGCTTTTTACATTTTTATAACAATACCTATATACTTAAGTACTGAAAACTCAAGAGTAGAGCGATTTATGAGAACGCTTTAGGTACATAATTTGACAACGCGTGCATGTGTGCGTGTGTGTATGTTTGTTACTTCTTCACGCGCAAATTTGGAACGGAGATAGCTGGTACTCTAAATTAACACATAGGCAATGATATTTCATAGTATAGAATGTTACGTTCCTAGTAAATTGCGTTTTAAAAACGTTCTCTCTGTCAACTGTCACGGACTACTCATACTGTCGCTTGTTTGAGGTGTACTGATTGCGACATGAGACAATTGGATCATTTATGAAATCTTCAACTCGGGCGCGGTAGTAACATATCTACTCCCTGCTTATATGTAATATCATTGCACATAGGCTACTTTTTATCCCGGAAAATTGGATAGTTCCCGCGGGATAGTGATAAACACGTCAAAGGTCGTAGCTGCCTAGAGTCGCAATGTAAATAATTATTGCAGAACATAACTATAAAAATCAGTTCTTCATTCTAATTCTACGCGGACGAAGTCGCGAGCAGAGGCTAGTTTATTAATATATGACGATAGTGTAGATTCGTCGTGTTATTTTATTGTCTACTTTGCACGCGTGCGAAACCGGGGCAGACCGCTAGTTTACAATCTAACTAATATTATAAATGCGAAAGTATGGATGGATGGATAGATGGATGGATGGATGGATGGATGGATGGATGGATGGATGGATGGATGGATGGATGGATAGATGGATGGATGGATGGATGGATGGATGGATGTTTGTTTGTTACTCAATCACGCCAGAACGGCCCAACGGATCTGGATGAAATTCGGCACATAGATAGACTCTATCTGATAGAGAAAAGTCTGGAATAGCACATAGGCTACTTTTTATTCCGGAAAATTGCGTAGTTCCCGCGGGATAGCGATAAACGAATTCTTTGCAGACGAAGTCGCTGGCAACAGCTAGTATTACAATAAGTCGATAACTAGGTGCAACTCCTTTGTCGTAATTAAAAGAAACCGTACATTCTCCGACCCCCAAAACCCCCGATCCCCCGAACCCCCGACCCCCGAGCCCCGGGCCCCCCAAGTCGCCCGCACATTTTGCGCAATCATCTTCACCCTAGATGAAGATATAAACTCCCGCTGGATAGTTTGTCTCTCGTCAGGGGACGAGAACCTTTTCTGAAATTAAATATATTATCCTTTATATTATTGTGCTAAATCTAACTTTCATGCATGAATGTGAACACTATTAAATTGTCCTTAGTTAGTTGCCCTGCCCTATACTTTGGATTTTACATACTTAGAGCCACCGCCACCAAACAAACCAAAATAATAGTATGCATTGAGAAAATGCGGAAGCGTAATAGTGAATTGTTTTATTTTTGTTTCTCCTACTGTTCATACTCAAAACATCAGCCACATGAAAATGTATTGATCAATATCCGGTTTTTTAATACTACTATTAGTAGTGTAGGTAGTGTAGGTATTCTAAAGTATAAATAAAATCAGATCATATTCGGTAAAGTTTGAATAACAGTCAAATAAACACGTGTGTATGGTAAGCAATGCTTTCTAAAAGCAATGAAATAAAGCTAGAAATGTTCTTACTCGGGACAATTATGTTAATTAGCATTTTGAGAATGATTGACTAGACTGCGACAATTAAGTTTACGTTGTTAGGGATCCGTGACACGTGCATATTAAGCTTAGTTAATTAAGGTTTGCATATTTTGTGATTGTCGGGGAGATTTTGCTGCCTTTTATTAGTAACAATGCAATTCATAACTTTTTGCTCACTATTTAGAAGCAAAAAAGGTTGTTTTAATTTTTTTAATACGTGTAGGTACAAATACAATTTGGTGTTTGCATAAATATCTTCCTCTGTAGAAATCCTTAGGTATGCAGTAAGAACACAATATAGTAATTACAAGGCTGTACCATGCTCCCTTTTTCGATGCCTTTTACATATCATGAGACACGTGGCTCTTTTATATGTTATTTGTTTTAACTACCAGTGCCTTCGGAAAGACCATAATGGCCAAGAAGAATGCGTCTCAAGTATCTTAAGAGAATCGCTCTTAGGCCCTTTTCTCGTCTCGTCTTTAGTCTATTATTATATAATAATTAATGGGATGGCTCACTGGACCAAATAGCAATTATCCTCTGATACAAGGAAATGTAATTTTTAACTGTAAAAATATTTAATATTGTTATTTTAAAGCCAAAGGTAGCGAACCCCTGGCCGGCGCGAAGTTCTAATAGGTGTCGCGATCAATTTATCATCTTCACGCCGCGTCATCCTGGCGGGGGCAGGGGTACACAACATACTAATTCTCTTATTTCTCTTATGTACTATATAAGTAACTAGACGGCAGCTCATATTGTGTAGTATTATTTATAGGAATTATGTTAAAGCGATGCGGCTAGCAACCCATCACTGTTTTGATTCCCCTTTCCACCTATACGCCCACAGTCATGCTAAACGAGGCCTCTAGGTCTTTTTACTTTGGGCTCTGTCTACCCCGTAGGGGATAAAGACGCGATGAGTGTGTGTGTCTGTGCCTTAAACAGAAAAAGTTTCCTAGTTGCGCTTGGCGGGACTTAAACCCGCATCCCTCTGGCTCACCGTGTCGTGCTTTACTAATACACCAAAGTGCTCCCAGTCAACAGCTCTGAATTACTCGATCGCTGGCATATGCCATTACAGACCGATCGCTTAAATAGTCCCCGCCCGCGCGGTACAGGGGTGCGGGGTTCAACATTCTAATTAGTCCAGTCAACGACACGAAAATTTTACTTGAGCTGGTTTCCGTCGGTTTTTTAGGGTTCCGTACCTCAAAAGGAAAAAACGGAACCCTTATAGGATCACTTTGTTGCCCGTCCGTCTGTCAAGACCCTTTTTGTCAAGAACGCGTGGAGGTATCAAGCTGAAATTTATATCAAATTCTCAAGTCTACTGCCCCTTGGAGCTGTGAAAAAATCAAACTTCTAATCTAAGCCAACGCAATCAAAAGAAAAAGTCGTTTATGCCGCAAAATTTCGAAACTCGTAAGGGAATCAAAACCTACATGGTACTTCCCGTGAAATTTGATATGAAGGTAGGTCTTATAGCACAGATTAAGGAATACCTAATTGCGAAAACCGTAATTATGTATGTATGTCTGTATATATCAGTGACCAATGTAAAGTGACCCCACACTGCGTATATTTTGCTTTGGAGCAGGGCTCTGCTTACACTGGTTAATAGATATTTATAGATAATGACACGGAACCCTCGGTGCGCGAGTCCAACTCGCACTTGGCCGGTTTTTTTTATTATTTATTTGTGTGGCTACTTGTAAATCCACAACATTATCCCTCTCAGAGATAACTTCGCCTTTGTATATCTGTTTCATCCTACAATCTTGATGGCCATGGGTTTTATTGTATAATATTCTATGTTACACTTACACACTTGGATACCAAAAGTACCACCCACAAGCGGGCGTCCCAACCGCCGCGTTCGACCTGCCCGGCCATCACCCGGGCACCCACGTAGCAAAGATCATTATCTAGCACGAGAAAGTTGGGAGGAATCTAGTTAGTCCCTCCCCCCGAACTTGTTATAACCAGTTTAGGCCAGTTCAGCTTAGTTGGCCACCTGCGATACGGTCTTACGCTGTATATTGATTAGTTGCTTTGTTTACCTTGCTCTTTGTTGGAATTATTTTGCTGGATTGACTTGAGCTTTAGGAGCATGCTTTTGTTTTGTTGGTAGCATTTTTTAGGGTTCCGTACCTCAAAAGGAAAAAACAGAACCCTTATAGGATCACTTTGTTGTCCGTCCGTCCGTCCGTCTGTCAAGACCCTTTTTCTCAGGAACGCGTAGAGGTATCAAGTTAAAATTTATATCAAATACTCAGGTTCACTGCCTCTTGTAGCTGTGAAAAAATCAAACTTCTAAGCCAACGCAATCAAAAGATTTGGTTTAATTTTAAATTGCATAATTTAGTCATAATTAATAATCTTTTTTTTTCTGGGAGAATATAAATTGTTTGGGGTATCACTTTGAGTATTGTCATATATTACAAACCTTCGGTCTACGATTATAAAATATTGATTTATTTCGTAATATTTAGTAAAAAGAATGAACAGAACGTAAAACTTCAGCAGTCAACTGTCATTCTTCCGGCAAAGTATAGGAAAATATTTTAATTGGGGTGCGTGTCGGGTTACCTCCACGTGTGGTCAGGAGCTGCTGTTCGTTTCTGGATCCGTCCGGGGGGAAGAGCAGTGCTTGGTCCGGTGCACCCTGGGCAACGGCTAATAATTTCCTGGCAGTATCTGAGGGATATCATTGACCGTTGGCTAAGAGCCCGACAGGGGGGGAGGGGGGTCTTTGACCATATTACCGTACAACGTTGCCGACATTTTGTTGATTTTGTCACAAGATTTTATAATAAAATTTTACCCTGACATTGGCGAAGTTGTCGTCGCTATAACGACTTGTAACGCCACAAATAAAAGAAGAAGAATATTTTAATTGTTCCTCCCCCAATATCAAAATTACATTAAACCGAACAATCTCCTCACGTGTGTAATTTTATGTCTACGTCGACATGGCAAAATATGCCTTGCTAAAATAAATACGTGATTTATGTGTGTATGTGATAATAAAGATGATTTTTAAAGTTTTCAACTTAGATATTCTGTACTCTAATTGGCCAATTGTCGTTAAAATGAAAGCTGCCATTAATTTTTAGATCCATTATTTGAGTACCTAATGTTAGAACGTCACCGTATTTTATTAATTTTATTTGTTAGTTAAAATAATGAAAGCTTAGTGTCACAATTTATTTGTTCAGCAGAAAAAAATGTTGGTGGCCCCTGAAACGTCTAATCCTGACAGCTGTCAGAATTCTACCAAAAAATACACTATAGGGGGTAGACAGAGCCTATGGTAAACCTAAATAAAGGATACCTACGTTTAACATAATAATTGTGGGTGTGAAGGAGCAAAAGGGAATCAAAGTAGTGATGGGTTGCTAGCATCAACTATAACATGAACTGCCACCCACCCACTGACCCACTTGCTCGTTTGCCTTCCTAATCACATAAAAAAAAAACATGATTCCTAAGATTTTCGTCCATTCCCTCGATGGGCTTTTACCATCTGCGCGGGAAGCGAAGCAACTGGTACATTCTATGTTTTTTTCTTTGCTTCCAGACTTCTTTGCTTCAAGTTGTCTCTATCTTTGAAGTGTAAGCCATGTGTTTAATTTCAATTTCTACAATATTATAAATACTGTCTGTTTATTACCTTTTCACGCTAAAACCGCCGAACCGATTTAGTTGAAATTTGGTACCTATACAGATAGTAGTTTTAGTCCCGGGGAAGGACATAGGGTAGTTTTTATCCCGGAATATCACATAGCTCCCGAGGCATAGCGATAAGCGAATTCAGCGCAAACGGGGTCGCGGACAACCGCTAGTTATTTAATAAAATGAAAAACACACCTCAGTTGTAGGTACAAGACACGACGCTGGACGGAAGAGGGTTTAGGTATTCAAAAAGTGTCGCAAAATTAGGACAATAGCTGCGAAAAGATTCCAAGGCAATAAGTATAATAATAAAACTAATAATAAATATATTTAATATTAATACGTATATTAAGGTCTTTTCATTTTTAACTGTTCTATTTGGTAAACAAAATTCTAACCTCAATGTACAAATTTTTGTAAAGAATAAGGTGTCAAATAAACCTGAGGCAATATTTTATCTCCAGTTCCTTTATTTACGATGAAATAGTTAAAAAATAACATAAATGAGACGTTTTGAGGTTAGAATTTTGTTTACCAAATAGGACAGTTTAGAATGAAAAGACCTTACATGACAGTATCGTTGAAAACATTGATTAAATACCACATCTTTGGTCAGAAGTCCTTTTAAAAGGACAATTTATTAAGTACTTTATAAAGTCTCTCTACTTACTATACTTAATTTAATTTAGGATGAGAAACCACAACAACATTATATTGCGGCTCGTGAACTGTAATCTCTTTACGATTTGTACTAGACTACTAGAGTAACAATTGACGCCACGCAAATAAAGTGGCATTAAAACAATTTTATTTTGCGGCTGCCAAACTATTGCACTGTACTGTTTGCTAGGTAAGAAATAGTTGACCAGCCGTAATATAAAGTTATTGTGGTTTCTCATTCTAAATTAAATGAAGTATAGTTAAGTCTTTAGCACCGTGGACTGAGTAATGCACCATAGTGACAGGAACGCGGCTCTAATGCCGTCTGGCTCATGAAAATTCTATTTGTGTCCGTTATTATGTCTGTCGAGACTGACTGTCTAGATAAAGGACATAATTGGAAAGTCATTTTTAAATCACTTGCTTTTATGGAGTTAATTTTTAAATGCAGAGTAAGATAAAAGGAAACTCGTGTATGCTTCTTAAGCTTTTTTGTGTAGGTTAATAGTCTGACGTAAGCAATTATCTTTCGTATACTATTTTGGCCGATGTTTATTTAAGTTAGTGATTTTTTTATTTACATATACAAGGTATATATTTACAAATATATTATAATATAATGGGGTAAAAGTTTTCATCCTGATATTGACGTTAGTAATAGCTACGCCATGAAAATTCACCAATAAGGAAAGATTTGTCAACCACAATTTCGAAATCCTGAAAACAATTTACCTATAAGGCAGTCAAATTAAACATTACCTGAATTAAAAGCGTATTGAAAAAAAAACTAAAACACAAATTTATATTTTCATCTATTTCACAAGATTTATAACGTACCTCTATGTAACTGTACTTAATTCCTTATCTTCTACTATTCTCGGATTTAACACGGGGCGGGCTACTACGCAATTCGATTTTCGAAGTTCGTGTCATACCGTCCTTCTCACTCTTAAATGAATGTCTATTAGTATGAACGGAACGGCACCAAACGAACTTCGAAAATCGAATTTCACAGTATCTTCACTACTTTCGAATAGTGCTCTCCAGTCCAGGGGAGCTTCTTTTCCAATGAACACCGACACAGTTACCCATTGAACCTCTGTCTCCACTGGACCTACCTTAACCGTAACCGTAACGCGACAATGCGTATCCACTTTAAAAATAAAGACGAGCAGGGATGCCAGACAAGTGAGACCAATTATCGTACCAAAGTCATAAAATTGTCGTAAATACGATATAAAATATCGTAAAATTGTTAGAGCGGCGAAAGTCTAAAAAACCGGCCAAGTGCGAGTCCGATTCGCGCACGAAGGGTTCCGTACCAGAAAAAAGGCTAACAACTACTCTGTTAACGCTACTCTGTTAAAACGCCAACAACTACTCTGTTGTCTGGGAGCCCCCCTTAATTATTATTATTATTTTGATTTTAGTATTTGTTGTTGTAGCCACAATAAAAATACATAATTTGTGCAAATTTCAACTGTCTAGCTATTACGGTTCTTTAGATCTAGCTCGGCGAGTGGTAGCCATGAAAAAGAGCTAAAATATCTGGTTTTTTGTATGGGAGCCCCCTTAATTATTATTATTATTTTGTTTTTAGTATTTGTTGTTATACCTAGCGGAAACAGAAATACACAATCTGTGAAAATTTCACATTCAATTCATTTCATTTTCCAGCTATTACGGTTCTTGAGATATAGCCTGGTGACAGACGGACGGACGGACGGACGGACAGCGAAGTCTTAGTAATAGGGTCCCGTTTTTACCCTTTGGGTACGGAACCCTAAAAATTACGACAATGCTTTTGTTTGGTGAAAATCGCGCCAGCAGTTTAAAGAGTAATGATGTAAGGTATTTTGAATTGTTTTACTTTTTAGGGGTTTTTTCTTAACCAATGTCTTTGCGTGGGTGCTTTATTAAATTTTTATTTTCGTTTTCTTGTGTGAAAGTTTACACTAGAGGCTGGCATCCCTGAGCGAGCCCTTTAAGCGCACACGCTCGGTCGACCAACGGGGCGTGTGCACGCATCACGCACGCCTCACGCACGCTGCGTGCACGCTGCGCGACGCCTTAGACTTCAAGGGGAGATGAGGATGTAAAACCATCTAATCTAACTAATATTATAAATGCGAGAGTATGGATGGATAGATGTTTGTTTGTTACTCAATCACGCCAGAACGGCCCAACGAATCTGAATGAAATTCGGCACATAGATAGAGAAAAGTCTGGAATAGCACATAGGCTACTTTTTATCCCGGAAAATTCCCGCGGGATAGCGATAAACGAATCCTTTGCAGACGAAGTCGCAGGCAACAGCTAGTGTGTTAATAAACCTTATTGTTATTAGCTTATTTATACAGGGTTTCTTAAAATTGTTCCGGAATAATTTAACAGGTTAGTGTGATTGAGTACTCTGCGATTAGGGTTGCCATACCTACGTCAGGATTTGTCCGGAAATGTCCGGATTTTTGACCCTTTGTCAGGATTGCGGCCGGACTTGGTAAGTGTCCGGATTTTTAGAAATTACCTTATTTAAAAAAATCTAACATTGCACTGAGCTACGGAGTTGGGCAAAGGGAAAGGGAAGTTTAGATCCACGGTACAGACCTTATACTCCGAAATTCGATTTTCGTAGTTCGTTTCGTGCCGTTCCGCTTTCGCTAATAGTTATTAATTTGAGAGTGAGAGGGACGGTGAGATACGAACTTCGAAAATCGAATTTTGGAGTAACCCCCAGTACATCGCACCGCAGCGCCTGGCCGGCACATTCTTCAATCTACGTCAAATCTCTGTTACAAAAAATGTAAGGACTTTTAATCTAACTAATATTATAAATGCGAAAGTATGAATGGATGGATGTTTGTTTGTTACTCAATCACGCCAGAACGGCCTAACGGATCTGGATGAAATTCGGCACATAGGTAGAGAAAAGTCTGGAATAGCACATAGGCTACTTTTTATCCCGGAAAATTGCGTAGTTCCCGCGGGATAGCGATAAACATGTCAAAAGACTTAGCTGTCTAATGTAAAACTAATTCTACGCGGACAAAGTCTTGGGCGGAAGCTAGTTTAAAATAAATCGATAATTGTCGGGAAAAGTCAAGCTACCTGGCTCCTATCCTATTTCGCCAACTCGACAATTGTCGGCAACGTGTGATAATTTTAAATGCAATGCGCATTCAATATGAAGCCAACCGGCGTAGTCTCGTCGAGTTTGTAATATGAATAAAATTGTCACATGTCGCCGACAACTCAATGGTTGACTGGAAGAGATCCCTTAAAGGGATAAGTCCGCCTTTGTGCATGTATCTCAGTGTTTGTCAATTGTATTTGTCTTGTTTATTTTGCACAATAAAGAGTTTACATAACATACATACATACATAGGTACATACAACTGTCGAGATAGTGAAATAGGGGCCTGGGTAACTAATTCCAATTCTGCACGGACAACAGCTAGTTGGTTATAAAATACTTGCCGTACCACCAACATAAGTAATTTCATCCATTTAATGATAATCGTAACACGGGTTAATAATAAAACTACTAGTATCTATTATCTATAGCGTCGCAATCGCAAGCAATAAAACGTGAGTAACGACGTCATACCGCTTAAAGAGCGAGCAAAGCGATTATCGCCTTGAGGCATGCCATGCACCGCCACTGGGCGTTTGGTGCAAGGCGGGAGCGATCAAAATAGTACATTACAGACCTAGGGCGGTGAATTCGTAATTGTCTCAGATCGCAGGTGTTTGTGGCCCGAACCGAAGGTGAGGGGCATAAATGGGTGGATTTTTGACGTTGTACTTTGTGTGCAATACGTTTAGCATGGCACACAAATTACAACGTCAAAAATCCACCCAAATATGCGATCTGGGGCTTTACGAATTACCGCCCGTGGTTTGTATAAAGTTTTACGTCTTGCCTCGGCCAGGAAGTGAGATTTTCTGTCCGCGAAGCGGTAGTAAAATCCCAATTACGGCCAAGGGTGACGTAAAAACATTTATCTTCACTACATAGTATAAAACAAAGTCGCTTTCTCTGTCCCTATGTCCCTATGTATGCCTAAATCTTTAAAACTGCGCAACGGATTTTGATGTGGTTTTTTTAAATAGATAGAGTGAATCAAGAGGAAGGTTTATGTCTATAATACATACATAATACACCGTGCGAAGCCGGGGCGGGTCGCTAGTTTTACAATATTTCTTAAAACTCATCCGGGGTTGACGAAGCGAAAATCCGTATCCGAGATGCTACAACTATTTTATTAGTTTTCCAAAACTGAGTTGTAATTATAAATAACTATCATCATCGTAATGTAGTGCAGTTCCGTTTTGTACTGAAAAAAATCCGCTTTCAAAGCGTTCACATTCATCGCCAAATAATCCATATTGGCGATAGTTTTACGAACGAGATCACTTTTCTTCAGGTAAATGAAAGAAATTGTAATAGGTATGTCACGAAACCCGCCAAAACCAGTGAAAAGTGAATGTTACCTCACGCGACACAAACGCCTCTAGTAGCAAATTCACACGCGATATAGCGACTTACAATAATTAAGGGCCTGTTTCACCGCTCTCAGTTAAGACCCTGATATTTTAAGAGTCGTCGTAGTAAGTAATAGAGAGGGAATCACAAATAACTGACACTTAAGATATCAGGAACTTTACTGAAAGTGGTGAGACAGACCCTTTGTTTACGTACAAGCATACTAGAATTATTTTACGTCACCCTTGGCCGTAATTGGGATTTTACGCCCGCTTCGCGGACAGAAAATCTCACTTCCTGGCCAAGGCAAGACGTAAAACTTTATACAATCCACGGGCGGTAATTCGTAGTTAATTTGTAGTTAATTTTCATAAAGATGTTTAATTATCCCTTTTCTCTAAGTAGATTCTTCCACGGAACCACAACGTTATTCCACTAAGTGCAACAAAACAAGGAGAACTTATAAATTTAAAGACAATGCAAGAACTAGTTAACAGTCAGATAAACGACTCGGACATTAAACGCAGCAACGAATCAACGAACAGAGCGAGACGCAGCATCGGAGCTGCGGCGTGAGTCCTGAGCGCGAAAGAGATGGCTGCAGCGCAATATACTTGGAGTGAGCTCTCGGGAGATAGTCTTTTTGAGGACACTCTTGTGTGTTGAGGACGGTGGGAGTGGAATAAGCTTCTTTACGAGCTCTTATTTGGTAAGCGTAGTATAAAATAAAGTCGCTTTCCGCTGTCTGTCTGTCTGTCTTTCTATCTGTTTGTCTATCCCTATGTACAGTTTGTCTATAAGGTCGTGGCATTAAAAAGTGGCAATACTGTAGTGTCGTATACATATAGATTGGAAAGGGACGACACTACAGTATTGCCACTTTTTAATGTCACGCCTTTATAGACGATCTGTATGCTTATATCTTTAAAACTACGTAACGGATTTTGATGCGGTTTTTTTTAATAGATAGAGTGATTCAAGGGGAAGGTTTACTTGTTTAATTCTACGCAGACAAAGTCGCGGGTAGAAGCTGGTATACAAGAATCGGGTTGTGGAGTTCTGGCGACCAAGCCAGGACCGTCTCCGCAGGAGAGAACTCTTCAACGGTTGGTCTGATTGACTTGAAATTTGGTAAGTACACATAATAATAATTATTATACATATAAGACGGATGACATGAAAGTAGAGTCAGCAAAAAAAATCTTGTATTAAAAATATATTTTTTGAAAGAAACTTATTTGTGTGACAAATTACACTAGAGGCAGTTTTTTGACAGTTGCAAGTGTCAAAAAGTCGCCACACCTATATAAGAGCGCGGTAAAAAAAGTCCGCCTCCATGTTCCCTTAGCGTTATTACATGGCGCATAGTTTCTACAAATTTGCATCGCAGACGCCGAAATCGAGCAGTTTGCGAACAAAACGTAAATATTTGTCAGCGCTATAAATACTTTCTCCAAGAGTTTCTAGCTTCTCTGTTAATTTACATACCTACATGGCAAGTCCTAAGCATCGTTATAAGGATGTTTCAATTTTTAATTTTTATTTTTCCTCTTAATAATAATAATAATAATATTAATCCATTTATTGCTTGATAACGGGTACAGAAAGAGTAGATGGGAAAAATAATAATAATATGGTACATGACCGTAATCTACCATATATATATGGTGTGCAATTTTTCAGCATAATAACTAAGTACATTATTATAAAATTAAGTTTCTACTAAATATAAATTACCATGTCAAGAATAATATCAAATTACAATAATAAACAGATGTCACGTGAGTATATAGTTTTTACATTAAGGTCAACAGTTATTCATCCATATTCATTCATTAATTTGTTCAACTTAGGCATAATACATCAATATTAAAACATTACATATATTCAAACAAAAAATAATAATAAATGAAATCAATATTATAATTTTATTATGACACTGCACTGTTATACTCCTGGAGTATAACAGTGCTTTTGTAAAACATTGTGAGGCATTAAAACATAAGATTTTTTTTTTCACAATATAATTTCTTCTCATTCTGAATTGAACTTCAATTGCTGGAGTCGTATAATACGGCCTCGCTTCCGCTCAGCCTTTTGACATAACTCGACCAGCGATCGGCTTAGTGTCGGCCTCTACAGTATAGTCAGCGTAAGTTTTCGGTTACAATATCCTTTGCGTTCAAATGTCAAACACTATGAGAACAATTAGTTCCTAAATTTCTAAACGACACTGAAAATTAGAACACATAGAAAAATCCGAAAAGTAAAGCTATGGCCGGGAATCGAACCCGGGTCCTCGTCATTCCGTGACGCGTGCTATACCCCTACACCACCCATAGCAGGTCAGGAATTAGTTCCTACTTCAAATCGCAAGTGGCGCTACCAGTTTTTCCATAGTAATTAAGACGTTTACGTGAACGCGTTCGATATTTTTTTGTGTGAAAACTTTCACTAATGTTGGTACTATTTCTAGCCTCCTTGTCTCACTTTAATCATTTCTAGTGCTGCCCTATACGTAGCTGTACCGCTGTACCGGTTTCGGCGTGTCCGCCCGTGTTCCTTGCTCAGATCATTTCCTGGTACAAATTGTCTGCCACCGCGCGTACGCCCCCTTTATACTCTTTATGCTCGAACTACATCATAGGATTTCTAACTTACAGAGTTGTATATACTTAGGTTTAAGAATGAGCCATAAAAAAGTTGTTTTACACTGAAGTAAATTTTGCGTGACATTTAAATACAGGACTTCGGTTATGACAAGATAAATGAAGAGATACGAGAGTAAAAAAGTTAGAGAGATATTTTCATCAAAATTTTGACGAATTTGTTTCATATTTAACTACTCTGTATTCGTGTATAAGGGCGGATAAGTCTTGGATTTTTTAACCCTTTATTTCGCAAGTTCGACCAAGTGTACTAAATTCGAGCCTCATTGATGATTTAACAAGTAAACTAACAAAAAAAAAAATACAAAAAGACCACCTTAAAGCATGTTGATTATAACCAACATTGCGAAATAAGGGGGTTAAAGACATCACAAAATTGGTACAAAATAGTTTACCTTGGTGATGCATTTTCGGATTAAACGAACTGGGCCCCGATTTTTGAAAGCACATCACTCGAAAGTACCACTCGAAAGAAAGTGGTATAAATCTGTTTATATCTTCAAAACTACGGCACTAATCAAATTTTTGACTAGTCCACATAATTAATGAGAGCCGTAAGTATCTTCTAAGCTACTTGTATTTCAAATTCAGCACAATTTTTCACCACTATCGAGTGGTATTTTCACACATGTGCTTTCAAAAATCGGATTGTTTCATACAAAATTCTAGTAACACATCGGGGAATCCTAACAATGTTATGAAAAATAAGATATCTCACGAATAAAAGACGCGTTCCTGTTAATAAAATTTACGTAGTCTTGATTAGACCAAAAACGATACATTGCTTCAGTTCTCCCACAAGTTCCACAGCATTCAACAGTTTTCTTCAAACTTACAAACAAGTATTTTCTATCATAAACTCGAAATGTATCTACGCAGCTCTGCGACGGTCACACACCATGGTCCCACCAAAAGCGGTTCCTAAGCCCATGACCCCTTCGCGGGTCCCACGCCACCAGCCCAAAATGGCTGGGTCAAAGTGGCCAAGAGTTCAAATTCGGATCAATCCCACTAGGGGATGCTGCAGTATCGAGCTTATTTCGTATGCACACACCTTTGCGTCCCAACAAAGTTAAATTACGCATTGCATATCCTCAAAACCATTCCAATGTGAACCTTATTTGTGTGACTTAAGGGTGTTGAAGCGTTTGGTAACCGGTACAAGTTAACGTGGTCTCTTACTCAGCACCCTTAATTTGTACCGGTACCGGTTTTCTGACAATGGTCCGGCCTATTAACATAACTCCTTGACCGGACGCAAACTGGACACTTATAAATATTTAACGAAATTTATTTTGGGGTTTTTTTCGAAGTTTTCTGTTAGTGCGTACTTGGATGCTGTGGTGATTACACAGAAAATATAAAAATAGTTAGAAATTGTAAGTTGATACAGATAATATATATTAACTGTAGGTTAATTGGTGATTTAGTGAATATAAAGAAACAGGTGAGTCAATAGACAACGAAACTACTATTTTGACAGTAAATAAGTTTCTATCAAAAATTTCATTTTTGATACAAGATTTTTTTGCTAACTGTACCTACTTGCATTGTGATCCATTCTACATAAGTGTACCAAATTTCAAGTCTATCGGACCAACCGTTGAAGAGTTCCTGCTTCTGCGGTTTGGTCCTGGATGTATTATACCACCAGAATTCGACTACCTACCAGAAGATTACTGGTTTGTCATCTTACTTACACAAGTATGCAAAATTTCAGCTCAATTAGTAAACCGTAAGCCCAAAAAGTGGGATAATTACTTGACTTTGCAATGAATGAATAAATGAATAAATGACTTCGTCTGCAAAGAATTCGTTTATCGCTATCCCGCGGGAACTACGCAATTTTCCGGGATAAAAAGTAGCCTATGTGCTATTCCAGACTTTTCTCTATCTATGTGCCGAATTTCATCCAGATCCGTTGGGCCGTTCTGGCGTGATTGAGTAACAAACAAACATCTATCCATCCATCCATCCATCCATACTTTCGCATTTATAATGTTAGTTAGATGTATACCTGCGTTTAAAACCAGCCAGTATGTACTCGTATTTTGAAATACCGATCCGATTCCATCCCCAACGGCATGGAGTCATTTCAAATTTCGAACGTGCCGCGAAGAAGCGCGAAGAACGCGTTAAACTATTTCGCTGGTTCAATTAGTCAGTCGCGCACAATGTTGGACTTTATTTGTGGTGGCACAAGGCTGTTAATTCGGGGAGGGCCTGTTGTTATGTAGAGCTTGAATGTGCTAGAGCTGAAAAATCAATTTTCCTGAATCGACAAATAACTTGTAGTTAATTTTAAACGATAAAAAGCAGATGAAGATGAGATTTGCTGTTGGTAAGTGAGAACGTATGTCAATATGTAAAAAATAAACGCCTTGAGTGACTGAACTGACTGGTGGCCAACCCAATTCTTTAGGCTTAAAAAATTAAATTTCTTATTTCCTCGTAATAACAGCTGTCTGTGAAAAAATGAATAGATTAGATTAGATTAGATTAATTATTCATTCAATAAAAAATACATCAAACAAACTAATATTAGTGAAATAGTTCAGCCCGGGCACTTGAGAAGACTTCCGCCTTACACCTTAAGCGCGCCAGTTAATTTTAGTGCTTAAAGTCACATTTTACAGTACAGTACAGTCACATTTTAAATAAATTCCTTGAACATGGGAGCAACAAAATTTGCGTCCGAAAAATGACCTTTTTCATTAATTTTCTAAATACTCATCATAAGCCGGGTCATAACTTCGGCACGATTTTGTTTGACACAAGGCTCAAAATCGAACCGAAAATAGCTGCCTCGCGAGGCGGCTCGCTGTCTGACCCGCTAATATGCTTATTAATGTGCTACTCTAGACAGTGCTAACTCTGCGCGCGAACCGAGCGAAAGGAGCGAAACTATCGATAAATCGATGCCGTCGCGGCCGGTTCATCAGTAATTTACAATTTTATGGCAGTGGGACGGGGCGGCGCTCGGCCCCCGGACCCTAAAGTAGGGTGCGCAAAAAAGTCGGGCTCATTATTAATTGTAGTTTATGTATTAGGCATGTGCGCTTGATAGTTAACGTTGGTTTATTGTAAAGGTAGGTAGCAGTCATCGAAGGTAATTTTTCTTGTTACTCCATTCAAATTCAATTGAAAAGCTTTTGTATGGTGCAGCTAAAATATAATTTTATCGTGTCAATAGCTACCCTTTTTTTAAGTCTTATAATATAACTAGCTGTTGCCTGCGACTTCGTCTGCAAAGAATTCGTTTATCGCTATCCCGCGGAAACTACGCAATTTTCCGGGATAAAAAGTAGGCTATGTGCTATTCCAGACTTTTCTCTATCTATGTGCCGAATTTCATCCAGATCTGTTGGGCCGTTCTGGCGTGATTGAGTAACAAACAAATATCCATCCATCCATCCATCCATCCATCTATCCATCCATCCATACTTTCGCATTTATAATATTATAGTTAGATTATATCGATGTAGGTACATTAAGAGTTAATAATTTTATTTAAATCTTAATTATCTTTAATAAATACTTAATTAATGTTTCTTTGATTGTAGAGTGATTCGTTGACTTGAAAGTGGTAAAAATTGTAAAGTACCTGCAAATAAAGTAAAGTATAAATACTCTACATATTAATAATAGTGATTTTACCAGTGGATAGTTAATTTGAGTTATTAATGTAATAATTGCTAGCAATAGACACATTTAGATTTTTGTGATTATCAATTTCGTATGGTTAAGCAGACCTGAATTTTTGCTTGACACGCTTCCGCGTTTCTGGATCCAGCTGGGTAGTGTTGGGATGTATTGTATCATTTAATTTAGTTAAATTGAACCTACTCTAAGAGTTTTTTGAACATAGTAAGTATACAAAAAGTAGCATTTGTTATATATTTAACTCCGTCGTTTGCTATCATTCATAGAAATTTAATTTAAACATTGCTAATTACATTCCTAATATTACAAACGCGAATGTTTGTAAATCGATATATGGATGTTTGTGTGATTATGAAACACATTTTGACCCAGATATGACATACAATTAAAAAAAAACGGTTTCAAGCCTCATCGTAATAGGTAAGTAGTCCGAAAAATTCTGTGTAAAAAATACAAAAAGGTATTCTTAGAACTTTAAGGGTTAAATTTACCGCACAAATATTTTTGATTCCGGAAAATTGCACAGGTAGTTATTTACCACGAGATAGCGTTTAGTGAAATTTGCTGAGACAAACACGTATAATGCTATAAGGAAAATATACATATAGCCAAAACTTAGATAGCAACCTAAGCAATACGCAGCAGTTCTAAATACTTCATGCAAACATTTTACTTCAAATACTTTTTTGCTGATAAATAATTGATCAAAACTAAATAAATCGTATTTGCCAACCGTATCAATCCACGCCTCCTGACAAGAAACGCGTGCAAAGGAGAAAGGAGAAAACTGAGACGGGTCAGAGAGGGAGATCTTTAAGATACGTCGCCATGGCAACGCACGCACACATCCACACCAAACTACAGGGCGTAGGTATTGCGAGAATCCAACCCGACCGCCCTCGAAGTTTCAGTTATTAAGCAAATGCTTTGTAAACATTTCGGAGGGCACCTTTAGTTTTGCTGCTTATAAATAGAGGGTGTTAAGTTTAAGCTATGGAGCGGGAAAGGTCTGGGTATTAGGAGCGGACTGTGATATTTCGAATACGAATTACTTGGTTTCAGAATAACTAAATAACAGCTAGGGGTTTTACGCTTTGCGCGTGATAGAGCAGATAAAAAACTTAAATAATTTTTAGTTGGGGCCGAATTTTAAATTGCCTCATCGCTAAACGCCGCTCTTGCAATATCTATTATATCTTAGTCTGTATACACATAAATCACATAATATATACAGTCAAGGGCATAAATATAATAATGTGTAGGTACGTTATCAATGCGTCATAAATATCTACATATGTATACACCTTTATGCCACTAAAGCTAAGGCTAAAGCCGTAACACGGAAAAAAAATCTGGCTTAAAAAATACTTACGACTCCTCTCATCCACTCAAAGGTTGACTGGAAGAGATCCCTTAAAGGGATAAGTGCGCCTTTTTGCATGTATCTCAGTGTTTTTCAATTGAATTTGTCTTTAATTTTGCACAATAAAGAGCTTATTTAAGGTGCGACCAAACCGCCGCGTATACGCAGTGACGTGTCGTATGCGTCACGATTTCTCACCGTTTCTTCATACATTTTGTTGCGATTCCGTAACGTCACCGTTTTTTAAGCGGCGGTGTGGTCGCACCCTAAAAAAAGTCATTGTGGGGGCCATGGTACTCTAACTGTGGTAACTCAGCCACCCAGCCAAGTTTCTTAAAGCGCATTCATTTTCACAATAAAGAAAGAAAGAAAGAAAGAAAGAAAACATTTATTCGTGATAACATTACAAAGACAAAAAGAAGCAAAAAAACATAAGAACATGCATCATGAAATGGACCCATCTCAGCATAATGCTGGCCTTGCAGCCAGCGCTGGTCTTCCGATGGGACCATCAAGTGCTACGGAAAGCACATGTTAAAATATATACATAAATTCAAAGATAGTGAACCGGCATTACATCCTTTGACATGGCTGAATAGACATTAATTCCTTTACTTATCCCACAAGGGATGAATTTTATAAAAAGTAAATAATTAATACATAATAGCCTTTCTGAAAGTGTTGGTAATATCAAAAAAACGTACGTAAAAGAGCCTTTGCGGCCTTTTGCAAAAACATATTTATATAGGTATACACACGCTGCAAAGGAACTATTTTTGGACCTCTAAAAATATCTTAAAAAACAAAATCAGTCCAGCCAAATTGGAGTTTTACGCTTACCAACACATTTAACCATTTATTCCTATAGGTACTTCATTTAACTTAGAATGAGAAACCACAATAACATTATATTGCGTCTGGTCAACTATTTCTTACCTAGCAAATAGTACCTACAGTACAATAGTCTGGGAGCCGCAAAATAAAATTGTTTTAATATAACTTTATTTGCGTATCGTCAATTGTTACTCTAGTACAAATTGTAAACAGATTACAGTTCACGAGCCGCAATATAATCTTGTGGTTTCTCATTCTAAATTAAATGAAAATCTAAAATAGACGAGCACGAACATATTTAATGTAAAACACTTTCAACAAAGTCAAGCCTCACCAATTATCTCTCGCAGCCATCTTAACTTTTACGAGCATACCCAATGATAATATACAGCATATAATCTGAACTCCGTCCCTTAACGACCTCCCTTTATAAGTCCCCCCTAGCTTAAGGCGTCCCCCCAAGACATATTTCATTGCCTCCTTTACTACCGCTCGGGGCACAAACTTCAGCCATATTTTAGGACTAAATAATATACAAGATACGTTGCGTCACGTATACATTTAATGGTTTCGCCTTAAATTGGGAAGCTTTAGTCAAGTGGTCCACTGTACACCACTCGAATCGTGATCCACTGTGGACCTTTTTATCAAAAAAATTTTATACTTAGCGACCTCTCTATCACGATAAATCCCCTTATTCGTAAACGCTCTATAAGCTTCTGCTAACTTAGCAATCGTTTGTCTTTATCTGTGAAAGGTAAATGTCAAAGTGATATATAAGGACAAACGATTGCTAAGTTAGCAGAAGCCTACAGAGCGTTTATAAACAAGGGGGTATATTACGATATTCGCAATGAATGCAATATACAATACAGCAAATGCAATGATGACAGTGGATCATTAGATTGAACGCGAAAATTTGCTTTGAAATATACTCGGCGGCACAAACTTTAGCCCAGGGGCCTTACCATGACGTCTTAATGCGATTCAATGCTGGCTGAACCAAAGTTGGATCTCCATCCATTCTTGACCACCAGTTGAAGTATTTATTCTGTATGAATTTTAAGACAGAGCCTAGAATCCGCGCTTGTTTTAGACTTGTCTATGGCCCCGTTCGTTTTAAATTTGCCTTGCCAAACTTTTCGCCACGAAACTAGTTTCGCATAACACCCCTCGCGAATCGCCCCTTATTGACCCCCTAGGGTCTTAGCCCCACGCCTCAGATGCCCGCCTTCGAATCATCCCCCCCACATCGATTAGATACTTTGAGTACTTTGATGTCGAAGCAAGACAATTAAATTAGTTTGATTGATTTATTGAAGGGATTTGAGATTGAGGTTCAATGCGATACCAATAAATTGATACAAGTTTCAGCCGTTCTCATTCTCCTGTCGCATATATTGAAGAAATTACCAAATGAGCCGTAGGGATTGAGTGTGATAAAATGTGCTTGCAGTGTAAAAATTGTTTGCTTAATATCATTTCTTGAATATAATGCGACAATACTTTGAAGAAAGAAAGAAAGAAGACATTTATTTATTTTACAAGACACACAAATATAAGAGCATACACACAAGCATAGCTCTTTTTTCACTATGATTTAGTTTAGAAAACAGTGTAAACCAAGGGCCCGATTTTTGAATGAACAGAAAATGGAAAAAAATTTAAATGAGTTGGTAGAAAGAAAAATGAAAGCGCTAATTAATCTTGTCGACTTCGCGAAACTTTAATTTTTGCTGTATACTTTCAAGCAATAGGTACTTACACAGATTTTTTAATTTTCGAACGTTACTTTCAAGCGATGCTTCTAAAAATCGGGCAGCGACACATTAACAAAATCTAAAGCCCTTTGCACACTGTCGGAACTAATCGTGTTTCAAGCACGCGTGTTTTTCTCCCGCCAAAAAACATGGAAAATACCTACGTTTCCGCTTTCCTTCGTAACTAGGCCAACTAGAGTTTAACCCTAGCAGGGCCGCGGGTCCCTTCACGGGCGACTGAAGGGCCTGCACTCAAGGAAATTGGGTCATTTGTCCCTTTGCTACCTATTATGTGTATTGATTTTTTTTCTTGACTCGTCAATGGTTCAGAGACTTGAGTTGGTATGACAGCGCAGCGCGTCAGCGCTTAGGTTGGTATTGGATTTTTTTAGTTTTGTTTTTTTTTTTTTTAGTATATCAATGTCAGGCTTTGAAAATTAAATGAAGTTCTATGTAAACCTTGCCTCTTTAACGTGTTTGGGTAGGTCAACATGCTTGTAATTCTCTTATTTGATAAGTTAGAAAGAGATACAAGAAGAAATAGGTGCTGTGAAGCCTGTCGACCATAATATTATTAATATTTTGTCCCATAAAAAATAAGTACCGAATTAAAGTTTTGAATTGAAGTTTTGTTAGTCACAATCATAACATAAAGCGTTTTATTTCTGAAACAGTAAGTTTCTTTTTTTACTGATTTGTGGTATTCAATAAAGAGAATTTGTATTGTTTTGTATTGTATTGTAACAATTTGATGATTTTTCCAAAATTCCTGAAAAATTCACGATCCCATGCGTAATGACCAAAAAAATTACAACTAACTATTATTATGACCAATTAAATTATGGGACTAAAAGGGACTCGGTCTCGTACTCTTTCGCATTCAAATATGAATCACGTTCACAATAGTATTTTGCAGATGCGTAGGTGTACCGCTATACTTCATTTAATTTAGAATGAGAAACCACAATAACATTAGGTATATTGCGTCTGGTCAACTATTTCTTACCTATGAAGTATTTTTTAAAATATATTATTATACTAGCTGTTGCCAGCGACTTCGTCTGCAAAGAGTTCGTTTGTCGCTATCCCGCGAGAATTACGCAATTTTTCAGGATAAAAAGTAGCCTATGTGCTATTCCAGACTTTTCTCTATCTATGTACCGAATTTCATCCAGATCCGTTGGGCCGTTCTGGCGTGATTGAGTAACAAACAAACATCCATCCATCCATATACTTATAATATAGTTAGATAACAACAGTATTTTGCAGATGCGTAGGTACCTACCGCTAAACACTTTCTGTTTTTCCCTTTAGTAAAAGTATTTATTCCATTTTCATTGTTACCTGTCCTATTTGGTAAACAAAATTCTAACCTCCAAACGTCTCATTTTTGTTATTTTTTAAATATTCCATCGTAAATAAAGGAACTGGAAATAAAATATCAGCAAAATTATGTACAAAATATTACCTCAGGTTTATTTGATAACATAATACACCTTATTCTTTACAAATAATTTGCATATTGAGATTAGAATTTTGTTTACCAAATAGGACAGGTAAGAATGAAAATGGTATAGAAGTTAACACCATCGTTTGTAACGTTTGTTTTTACATCTCCACTGGCTAAGTATCACGTTCGGTCCTCCATCGCTCAAAATCTCCCAGAAGTGACCTTTCCCTTTTGATAACCTCTCAAAAACACGTCTGCTTCTCAAATTACCTGGGCGTCATTAACCCTAATCAAGGCGGGCGGTAAACTTACCCTGCCACGAACCGGGCCGCCCGCCCTAAAGAATGGTAGCAATCTTGTGGTAATTCTACCCAGGCACCCACTACGCCGAACTATCAGCGGGTTTTATGGAGGCACAGAGAGTTCACTGCCAGTACGCTTAGTGTCGTACGCTTAGTGTAGGTTTTCGGTAACAAAATACGTCTCGAACGCGTTTACGTTAAAATGACAAATACTATGAGAACAATATGCTTAGTGTAGGTTTCGATCACAAAATACATCTCGAACGCGTTTGCGTTAAAATGTCAAATACTGTGAGAACATTTTGTTGCCGCTTCGATCCGCAAGTGGCGCTGCCAATTTTTCCATGGTAATTGAGACGTTTACGTGAACGCATTCGAGACGTTTTTATATGCGAAAACTTACACTAGAGGCCCAGTTTGTTGCCGTTTTGATCCGCAAATGACGCTGCCAATTTTTCCATAATAATTGAGACGTTTACGTGAACATTTTCGAGGCGTTTTTATATGCGAAAACTTACACTAGAGGCTCAGTACGCTTAGTGTAGGTTTTCGGTCACAAAATACGCCTCGAACGCGTTTGCGTTAAAATGTCAAATACTATGAGAACAATTTGTTGCCGTTTCGATCCACAAGTGGCGCTGCCAATTCTTTTATTGTAATTGAAATGTTTACGTGAACGCGTCAGAGACGTTTTTATATGCGAAAACCTATGGCGAAAACTTACACTAGAGGCTCAGTTTTACACGAGCGTTGCGAGCGCGTTTGCGGTCAAATGTTTCAAATACTATGAGAACTGAGGCCCGGTTTTTGAAGGCATATCAATTGAAATTGGTATAACATACATACATGAATCACGTCTTTATTATCCCTTATGGGGTAGACAGAGCCCAAGGTAACAAGACCCAAAGGCCATGTCAGTGGTATAAATCTGTTTGTCTTCAAAATAGCTCTAATCAAATTTTTGACTGGTTCACAATATTAATGAGAGCTGCTATGTTAGTTGTATTTCAAATTCAGCAAAATTTCTTACCACTTTCGAGTAAGCTTTCAAAAATAGGGCCTCTGAGTTTCTAATTTAAGTTTTTACACCAAAAATACGTTCGTACGCGGCTCATGAATTTTCAATTTTTTTTTTAGAATGTACTAGACGCCTCTCTTCCCGCGCAGATGGCATAAGCCCATCGAGGGAATTGGCGAAAATCTTAGGAATCATGTTATAGGCGACGCGGCTAGCATAGCAACCCATCTTTTGATTCCACTTTCCACCTAATGCCCACAATCACACTAAACGTGGCTTTTATACTTCATTTAATTTAGAATGAGAAACTACAATTAACATTATATTGCGTCTGGTCAACTATTTCTTACCTAGCAAATAATATAGTGCAATAATGTCACTTTATTTATTGTATTAATGTCACTTTATTTTCGAGTCGTCAATTGTTACTCTAGTACAAAATCAGTCATTTTACAAGACAACTCGTAAAGTGAGTGGGCTGCCGTAAGCTACGTCACGACCCTACACATACAGTAATAGTTATACGCTGTATGTACATATAGTTATGTTTACAGAGGAGCCGTTTTCATTAAAACTTGCATGGCTTCGTCGATCGTCTGTTTACAGCGAACCCACACTCCACGGATACTTGTTGTAAGTTATTGAAGCTGTATTGGTGGACGTGAATCCTTTATTAGTCATACTGTTTTAGTTTGGCGGTTTACTTATTAATATCAATGTGTTTCTGCTGAGCGGCTTGCTTTTTTGTCACGAGAAGCGTCTCGAACACGTCCGCGAAACGTCTTAATTGCTTTGCGTAAGTGGCAACGCTCTAGCGAAAGGAAACGGCAACATACAGAATGCTTACAGTATGTTTAGTGTAACTTTTCGATAGCAAAATCCGTCTCTATCACGGTTGGGTTTAACTGTCAAATACTATGAGAACTGGGGCCAGACCATGACGTCTTAATGCGTTTCAGTTTAGGTTCGCTTGCTGTCAGATTGAACTGCGTCGGAATTAGGACGTCATGGTAAGGCCCCTGTTTGTTGTCATTTCGTTCCTCTATCTAGCGGCGCTGTCAATTTTCCCATAGTAATTGAGACGATTACGCTACGCGAACGCGTTCGATACGTTTTTCATGTCAAAAACTTGCACTACCTAGAGGCCCAGTCCGCCAAAATGTAACTAGTTCATAAGATTAATAAGAGCTGTAATTTTTTCTAAGCTACTTATATTTAAAATTTAACACGATTTTTCACTACTTTCGAGTGGTTGTGTCATACATTGGCATAACAGGTGTGCCATATGTTCTATGCGGACAAAGTCGCAAGCAGAAGCTAGGTGTATAAGGAACTAGCCGTGACAGCCAGACATACAAACTTTCCTAACTACAGGCACACAAGTGTATCTAGTTACTAGGTTCTCGTTCTAAGACTGCTTTGTTTCAGTTAGAGGACAAACTTGCGCGTGTTGCGAGTTATGTCCTGTCTAGGACATTAGGTTTATCTTTGGTTCAAAATGTTGTAACTGTCCCTGCAAATGTTTTTCATTGAAGTGAAAACTTCTTTACCGGCGTTGGGCACTTTTTGGGATGGGTAAAAAATGTTAAACTCGCGTAAGACCGACGGAGAGTTTAAGTACCAGGATATCAGATCCTCTAAGAGCTTATTCTGAATATAATATAGATAATAAGTACGTTTTTTAAGCGGCCAGTACGGTACGCGTCTTGAGCGTCATGGAGGCTACAACATTAAAATCTAATCTAAGCTGCTGTTTTCACTTCTGCCGGCACTCCCGGAGTGCTACCTGTCGCTTTTTTTATAAATCTTTAACTTTGGCTGACATATTTCCATACAGCGTGAACGGTGTAAAGGGGTGACTTATTAATTTTGAATCAAAAATTACGATGAAAATATTTTCCTTTCCAGGAATTTTCAATTAAATAATAATAAATAAATAATTCTGGGACACGTTGTATTGGACAACGATCGAATGTCCAAACGTCTTGATGTGATTCAATTCCGATTCAGTTTAGGTTCGCTCGCTGTCAGATTCAGATCCACACTAAAAATGACAGCTGAAACCTGAACTGAGTCGGAATTGAATCGCATTAAGACGTCATGGTAAGGGCCCTGTATCTACTAATAAAGGAACGTATTGAGGCAGCGTTAACTTCGGTGATTACTGGTATTAACTTTTAGTACTATTATTTATTCTGTGGTAATACTTCCTTATATTATGATATCTTATCTAAACACAGAAGTGCGATATGGCAAGCTTAGTGGCAGTGGGACTTAATTGATTCTTTTTTTTAAATCCACACATAATATTTTTGATACATGGTGATTTTTAACATAATAGTTAGATAACTTTGAATTTAATGTGTGAGAATTGACACGTTGCTTCAAACCGTGACTACATAAAAACGCATTCAAAGTGAAACCACGCTGAGATGTAACAAGTGTAATTTTGCGGACAGAATGGGTGCTAGAAAATATTTCACAATCAATATTTATCATCATCATCATAGTTGTCGTTCATTAAGTTGTTCCAAGGGAGAGACCTTTGTTCAAGAGTGGACGTCAACAGGCTGATGATGATGATGATCATCATTGCACTGAACTCGACCTTTAGCTCTTCTATATTAATTCAATTTTTACCATATTCGTGATGGCCAAAAACTTTATAATTTAAACCAGAGAACGCAGCATCGAAAAACAGATTCACTCTGCATGATGTTAGTATGGAAAACGCCTAAGCAATCACGCATTACCCGCCCATCTAACAAAGATACCCCGACACTGACAAGGCCGTTCGCGATATTTAAATCCCCCCACTAGCGGACCTTAGAAACAAACAAATCCCCCACCCTCCCCTCATGGGCCACCTTATACGACCACATCTTACAGGCCCCAATTCCTACTTCCTTTCCATTACACAGCCAGCGCTGACTAAACATAATCGGCGAACTTCCTTACGACTCAACCCTTCCGGGGAACAGAACACCCTGTTCAATCCAAAAAGCGTCCCAAAACCAATCCGACACGGTCCATTTTAGCGTAAAGTCGTCCCAACCCGACAGGAGTCGGCAACGCTCAACATTTGGCTGTAATTTTATAATAACAGAGTCGGGTTTCGTGTGGACGTTCCCGTTTTCCAATTTTCCCAGAATGACCACTCTGAAGCACCCGAGTTAAGAACATCGGGGTACAAGTTTCGCTGTACACTGTTCACGTTTGAATAGCGGTCGCGTAGAAACTTGTGCGAGCGATTGTTTCGCATGAATTTCTTACACAAAAGATGGGGGCTCGTGATAGATGCGAGGGGGTATTGTAATATAGTTTAATGATCTTAGTTCGGTCGTAATGCGAATCTGCTTTTCCGGCTATGGTTGTTCTAGTTTTAGTGCCCGTGCTTGAATAATTATGTTATAACTAGTTGGGTCGCCATAAAAGCCTTTGTATGAACATTTGAACGTAAAGCTGCTTGAATTACTCCTGATGGGAGCTCGGGTTTCGGCTTCTTTGTACAAATTTCGTGTAATTATTTGTGGCTATGCACCTTGCTAGCTAGGAATAATATGAATATGCATTCTCATTTTATTCGATTCGAATTTGTTATCATCTCCCTAATGTAGTAGTAGCTTGCTTTTTACTTACGAGTATGATATGATAGAATATGTTTAGGTAAGCACCGACAAAAATAATAAATGTTTTTTTATTATAATCAGAATTTAATGTTCCTAATTATGACTCTCGTTTCATACTAGCTCCCGAAAACATACTCAGTAGCTTTCGATTTAGATGATCGTATACTAGAAACCGACGAGCATGTATGAAGAGATTGATGAACGTGGATGAAGGGAAGACGTAGGTACGAGTATGACAGGATCGTAGCGAGTGGAACAAAGTAGTCTCTCCCTGCTATCTATGCCTACGAGAAAGAGGCGTGCCGGCATGTATGTGATTGAAAATTGAACCACGATTATTTTCCGCAGTGGTCGTCAACCTTGTCCAATAAAAACAAGCTAAATTCATGGCCATTGTTCAACAAGCAGAAGAAAAACAAAGAACGTTCCAAATTCAAAAGTTACGGCGCATCGGTTTGGCACAGCGCTGTTATCTTTACAGTGGTGCAATATTCATAAAGCGCGCGTTGTCGCCAAGATTTTATTACGACGCCTCGAGCCGAGCGAAGCGCTATAAACTGCGAGCTAGCGCCGTATAAACCATTGGGGCAGGGGTCACCAACGATTTAATTTAGGACGCCAATATTTCTGAAGATACCTACTTAAAAAAAGTACTTGTGCGGAAGCATTTTAACAAGTATTACTCGGGAACTTTGACAAATGAATCAGACCGGAGTCAGAGTGTGCAATTTAACGTTATTTAATGAAACAATCCCTCGATAGCCGAAACGACGTATAACATAGATAAAAATACCAAACAAGTGTATGAAAAACAATACGTTTTCTGTAACACAAAAATATAAATAAATAAATAATTTTTTGGTTGAAATAAAAGATATTTAAAAATATAAATGTTTCGATCTTGTAAAAAAATAAATAAAATATGAATTTGTAATTTTCCAATTTTGACTAATCGCAATTTACGTTCATTGAACTTTTCCATTTTTAAATGATTTCAAGAAGGAAAGAGTTGAGGTTTCGTCGGTATTTTTTTATACATGCTTTCCGATAACTTTGACATTAGTAGGTATTCAACTTAAAAACATATTTTTTCATTACATTACATAGATTCTTTCTGAAGTGATCTCGTATAAATTTTGATCAAAATTAGCTCAGCAATAAAATTTAAGTACATTCATATTTACAGTTGGCCAATTCGTCTAATTAAAAAACCTACTATTACATTTTTTTTTTTACTTAATACTAACCGAAGCGTCGTTACAGAGAATTCGTATTTTTAAACAATCTACCAACAAATGTTTAACATAATTCGTAAATTTATAACCGGCACCGAAGGTTGGTCACGTCTGCTATCGATCGCAGACCGGCGGAAGATAGCACGCTTTCTACTCGACGATTAAGTCTAATTGCTCTTAAATTTATCACCCACTGCCAGGGAATCTCTTATTTACAAGTGCCTACGACCGGAGTAATAGAGGATATGTGTACTTATACTTAGGGTATCTAGTTATATTTAGATACGTAGGTTTTTGGCTCAAATTATGAATGACAGGAGTTGCATATAAGGTTTTTTCATTCTTAACTGTCCTATTTGGTAAAGAAAATTCTAACCTCAAAACGGCTCATTTTTGCTATTTTTTAACTATTTCATCGCAAATAAAGGAACTGAAGATAAAATATCAGCAAACTTATATACAAAATATTGCCTCAGGTTTATTTGATAACGTAATACTCCTTATTCTTTACAAAAAATTGTACATTGAGGTTAGAATTTTGTTTACCAAATAGGACAGTTAAGAATGAAAATACCTTAGATTAACTGTATGTGGTCTAGGAGCAAAGACAAAACATAGTTGTCATCATAAACTTACCTTAGAAAAAAAAAACATACGGTCGAACATAGAACATCCTTTTTTGAAGTCGGTTAAAAAGGAGAATGAGCCTGAGGAGCGCATGCTGGTCCCATCCGAAATTACCTTACTTGAATACCTACCTATTTGTTATACTTAATAAATAGCGTCAAAAAGCCAAAAAATAATGCTTGCTGTAGACAACATGCTTTTTAAACATAAAAAACAAATACTTTAAAACTACATGGAGTATAGTTAACCCTTCCAATGCATCGGTGGTCGCCGCTGACCCCGAGTCCAGTGCGTGGTTGACCCCAGTAACCCATACGTTGTCAGGTCGGTATGTTCCCACGAATTTATAAATGATATAGGTTGCCTAGTTACTTAATGTAAGAAAGTCTATTTTTTTAATTCAATTTCTCATCATAAATTTATGAGCCTAACTCTAGTCGGAGGAGCAATTGCAATTTTTATAGCAAAAAAAAATAGTATATAATAGAGGGTATTCAGCGATCAACTTTGAGACAAAGCACAATTATTATTCTTGGTTTGCTGCTAGAAAGAAAAAAAGAAAATATTTTGGTTTTAAGTACATATCAATTAAATCTATGACATTCCTTCTATTTGAAAAAATGATAAATGATTTATTTTATAAAACAATAATAATTTATAAGTCTTCGATGAAAATATATTTATGAGTTTCTAACTAGCAAAAACTAATAGACGATTTTGAGCTAACGTTTACGTTAGAACACGCACAAACGTTTCAAAAATTGGTTTTAACTTGATAATTTAATCTGTCAACCCTTTCAAACGCTATAGGGTTGTACTGACCCCGGCTTGAGGTGACCCGCATGACCCACGTTGTCTGGTTTTTTGGGACCGTTACCTGTTCCCACGAATGCTTCACAGCATCTCAAACTCAGTTTGCTTACAATGAATAGTTCATTTCACTTTTGTAATAATAAATAGCTCAACTAAGTGTTGACGATGTTTCGATACCGGTTTACTGCAAGATCCTGAAAATTAGACGACTATACAAACTTGTGAATTAGTTCAATGGTGTGTGACGCACGTACATATTTGGTTGGAGTAAAAACAATATTGAGGGATTTATTTCTAGTATATTGTCCGATTTACTCAGAATACTTAACAACCCGTATTTAATATCTGACTGTTTCTACCAGTTTATCCAATACTTAAAACGATTCAATTAAATCCTTTGTACATAATCTACGCAAACTAACTAACGCCTGAATATTATTAGTAATTTGATATTCAGTAATACTTTTTCTCAATGACTCAAAAAACATAAATTCACACAAAGCTCTTGATCATTATAAAACAGGTTTGATAACAAGATGAGACGGCTCCTCACATCACTCGCGTCTCAGACATTCAGTTGGGATGACCCGGGGTCAGCGAGACCCGGCGAGCGCGATGTTCTCACGCCGCAGCATCCAAAGGGGTGATTTTTATGATCCTGAGAAAGACTAGATTCGTAAACCGGATTCGTGTTCATCTGGCCAGAATCATCAAAAACTTCCACATATAATCCACAGATGATCTAATTTTCATGTCTGTGTTTATGCTCTTATATTTGTGTCTTGCAAAATGAATAAATGTCTTCTTTCTTTCTTTCAATAACCAACAACAACACATGACAACCATAGAGTTAGTCGTTAGTCCAGCACCATAACCATTATCTAAAACATAAGCATACCTACCCAGATAAAGTATATGTAGCAACTAAAACTCTTGCTCGTATGTATTATACTGGGGTGGCTATGTACGGGCCCGATAAGACAGGGTGGGGAGGGGGCGTGAAGACAGCGTACGAAGACGTCCCTGGATATTTATAGAGCTGATACAACCTCCTGTTAAAAAAATCTGAAATCAAAAACTTCCATTAGTAAGACTGATATTCGTAATGCCTTGTCCGTAATATATTGTGCATTGTTATACCTCCTATTTTCTTTTTTTTTCAGATGTTGAACACGGTGAATCGATCACATAGCTGATATCCGTCACCAAACAAATTTGGCAAGTGTTCATTAGTAATACACTGCAAGTGTCTTACCCCCTTATTCATAAACGCTCTATAGGCTTCTGCTAACTTAGCAATCGTTTGTCCCTATCTGTCACTTTGACATTTACCTTTCACAGATAAGGACAAGCGATTGCTAAGTTAGCAGAAGCCTATATAGCGTTTATGAATAAAGGGGTTAAAATTCATCGGGAATACTTCAGCAGACGTTTGGGTTATTTTGACTGAACACCCCAGTAACTGTTTATCAGGTGCCTTACCATGAAGTCTTAATGCGATTCAATGCCGACTCAGTTCAGGTTTTAGCTGACATTTTTAGTATGGATCTGACAGCGAGCGAATTGAATTGGAAATGAATCGCATTAAGACATCATGTTAAGGCCCGTGTACTCTTAAATTATGATTGTCAAATGCTTTCGCACATTGGTCGATGTTTCAGAGTATATGACTCCAAAGGAGTGACTAAATTTTGAATCAAAATTACAACTATAAGTTTTTACAGAGCTGTTCAATCAAACTATCACAATGATCTGCCGAAATATTCCACATAAATTCTGAGATAATGTGTCCTACTGTGCTCAAATAATTAAAATGTGGACAAATAATTGTATTGAGACTAGCCTCATTTTTCATAAACGCTCTATAGGCTTCTGCTAAGTTAGCAATCGTTTGTGCTATTCTGTGAAAGGTAAATGTCAAAGTGACAGATAAGGACAAACGATTGTTAAGTTAGCAGAAGCCAATAGAGCGTTTATGTATAAGGGTAGGACTATATGTCATCCAGGCATCTTCATAGTGTCTTCTTTATTTGTGCTTCGTCTTTATCTAAAATGTATTTTTAATTAAGTAATTATTTGAAACCAGCAGCTCTATGTATATATTTCGGGTCGGCTCCTGGCCCCGAGCGACTTTCGGAGGGCGAAAGCAGTTTGAAAGTCGGCCCCGTATCGATCCGCCCCCGCGGCTCGGACGCCAAGAAAATTGGACACAATTTGTATGTTAGTTCCACCCGCAGCGGACACTGGACATTGGTGTGTGGACACAAAACGGTAGCACTCGTATTAGATGCGGCTGGCTGCAACGCTCATGTCATAGTAATACTTTGGTCGAATGATCGTTTGGTATAATTTTTCTCCAGAAAAAAAATAGTTAAAGTAACGGTTTCTTAAACTAGGTTGGTTAAGTTTATTTCGTTAATTTTTTATTAGTTAGTCAAAACGATTATTCGATCAAACATAGATCAAACATAGTTAAACTTAAATTAAATAAATAGTATTCAGGTATTACTTTTTTATTAACGTAGGCACCTAACTTTTATTGACAACAGTTAATCGGTATGGAAGTTCCAACTACTTCGGGCAACGAAACGGCAAATGACATAATAAGTTTTTCCTCTAAACGAAACAGAGCCTCCATTTTATTCTTGGCACTAATGCCTTCATTTATAAATCCAAAATTGAAAGTGTGTATTCTTCACATATTTAGTCAAAATAACGTAATAATCTAACTAATATTATAAATGCGAAAGTATGGATGGACGGATGGATGTTTGTTTGTTACTCAATGACTCCAGAACGGTCCAACGAATCTGGATGAAATTCGGCACATAGAGAAAAGTCTGGAGCACACAGGCTACTTTTTATCCCGGAAAATTCCCGTGGGATAACGATAAACGAATTTTTTGCAGACGAAGTCGCAGGCAACAGCTAGTGTAAAATATAATGGTCTCTTCTTCACGTCTCGAACACCTCGCCCTAATCCGGTCGCAACGCGACACCTCTTAGGTTACGCTCTCGACTTGATTAATGTCCACTCGAGATCTCTATTTATAATGGCTGCGATAAATATTAGAGGATAAACACGAGGTTTGAGTTACACTGAATTAGTATGAGCCGTTTCGAAGGCTTTAGTTCGGCGGCATACGCGGCGGAAATTTTGATGACGTAATATTGAGTATAATACATTAGATTTAGAATGAGAAACTACAACATTATATTGCGGCTCGTGAACAGTAATCTCTTTACAATTTGTACTAGTGTAACAATTAACGACACGCAAATAAAGTGACATTAAAAAAAAAATTGTGGCTCCCAGACTTGTACTGTACTATTTGCTAGGTAAGAAATAGTTGACCAGACGCAATATAATGTTATTGTGGTTTCTCATTCTAAATTAAATTAAGTATAGCGTGACTGAATGATTGACAACGTTGTATAAACTAATAGAGCTATGGATTTGGAATTTGGTAGACATGTTCTTTAGAATTATAGAGGTGGGCCAAGAAAGGATTTTTCGAAGTTCTCATGTGATTGGTAACTAGACTTTATTTTAGCGCCGAAGCCTATATTATATTTCGTCACCTTTGTGGAAGAAAGACGTAAGTCCTATAGAGAATTAATATGACTATTGTCTTTTTTCCACGAAAAGTGTGCAATTTATAAACCACGGAAATTTTGAGAAAACAATCCTTACTCGCCTAAAATGATAAAGAAGGCCAAGCAAATTATCAAGCTCCGAGTCGTACTAGTAGGAGCTGTGCTTAAGTGTGGCAGTCATTTAATCATTCAGTCAGGTTTTCTTTAGTACTTGTTTGTTAATTTGTCATTTTTTTTCTTTGCATAATTTATCAAAATCTAGAAATATTAATAGGTCTACCTAAACAAGGAATCGGTTATACCCATTATGCCCCCTAATTCAATTTTTACTCAATTTTTATTCTAATATCTTATTTTCAATGAGACTACAGTAATTTCAACTATCTACGTACTACATACACACCACGGGATCCCTCCATTTCCCATAATTTCATTTGTACTAATTTCATTTGCCATAATGGTCACTGGCTATAACCTTCATTTGCCCTAATATCACATGCCATAATTTTTGAATGCCATAATACTCAAACATCATAATGTTCAACATCCCTAATATTAGATACCATAATATCACTTTCCATAATTTTTACTTTCCATAACTTACAAAATCACTAATATTTCATGCCATAACAATCATTTGCCATAATTAAGGAAAAAACAGATCCAGACTGTTGAAATTTACTGCTACCGAAACACGGTAGGTTCGTTAGGTTTCTTGCGACCCTCAGAGCTGAAATAGAAGCATCTCTAAGGGCTCGGGGGGCTCGGGGGGCAAAGCCCTCCTCAATAGCCACATGCCTGGTCAATTAATTAGGTTAGGTTAGGTTAGAATGGCGTCAAGGCGCGAAGCGCCAAAACTAGGCGGAATAGGAGCTCCGCGAAGCGGAGCTCCGTCGGCTTCGCCGCAGGGTCATTCAGTTCATATTTTTGTTTGTTTTCTACACATGTCATCACATCTGTTAAACGTAGATAATTAACACAACCCGTAGTAAAAAAATAACATTTTTAATTAGTTATTATTATTATTACAAGAATCAAAATTTTGGGTTTTTTATGGCAAATAATTATTATGGCATTTGAAGTTTATGGCAAATGATATTAGGACAATTGATAATAGGAAAAACGAAATTTATGGCAAACGTATCGTTATGGCACCTGAAAATTATCGCAAATGAAAATATGGCTAATGATCATTATGGCATATATATCGTTATGGAATATAAAATTATGGCAAATGAAATTCGGGCATGTGAAATTAGTTTATATGAAATTCGGGCAAACAATAGAGAACCACACACCACATACTGGAAATAAGCGACAGTCGGACAGACAAACTACGTACTCTTTGCTACAGGGTCCGTAGACACCTTTTGGATGTTACATAGCAAATCATGCCAAATAATTAAATAATAAAGTTTAACTCTTCATTTTAAAATGTAAAAACTAGTAAATACTTAAAGCATGCAGCTTAAAAACACTAGGAACTAACATAAAAGTAAATACAAACTCAAATAAAACCTTAAAAACGCCGCAACAAACCATGTTAATAAAACCTCACTCAATTCCATTCCAAATTAAATGCGAACTACAAAGGCGCCATTAACCCGTTCGAATTGGATCCGAATTCCCCCGAATTTTGCCGAATCTTCACGTGTCGCCAAACGTCCCGTTTCACGCCATAAATAATGGACATCCTACAAAGTGGGCATTAAGAAGGGGCGTGGATCGATAGCAGGGTGACCACACTTTAAGGTTCGTTCCTTGCGGGGGACGGGTCTCAGTGCGGTCGGCGGCGGGTGTTTCTTCTAACGTTCCTTGCCCGCCCGGCCTGCCCCCACGTCCACTTTACGAAGAACTTTGACAATTCATTCCGGGCCGCATACCCTGTTTAAGTAGCACTTGGTTACGGAGGGAGGGGGAGGTCGACTTTGGCTGGGCGAGTTTATATCTTCTTCCTTTCCTTTAGTAGGGTGAGTGGGGGTGTTTTTGTGTGTGTGTGGGTGGGATCCTCAACTTTAAGACTGTTAGTGGGGTCGCAATCAGAACTAGTGCTTTTCATTAGAGGAGATGGTTATCGCTGAACGGCGGTACGTGTTTTGTTTGACGAGAACGGCCGTTTATTTGCCTTTGTAGTTGGGCTGATAGCGGCGTTTTTTGGCCCACTGAGGCACGGGAAGGGTTAAGGCTAGGTTGTGTAAACAATATTGTATCTGTGACTCGTTATCGTATATATATTACAGTAAAGTAACATGATAAAAAATTAAAGAAAACACCATGGTTTCACATGGAACAGAAAATACAAATAAAAAAATTATACATATTCACACATAGGTACTTCGATTTTTTTAGAATGAGAAACCACAATACATTATATTGCGGCTCGTGAACTGTAATCTCTTCAAAATTTGTACTAGAGAACTATTGACGACACGCAAATAAAAGTGACATTAAAACAATTTTACTTTGCGGCTGCCAAACTATTGCACTGTACTATTTGCTAGGTAAGAAATAGTTGATCAGACGCAATAAAATGTTATTGTGGGTTCTCATTCTAAAAAAAACGAAGTATAGTCAGCCACGGAGACCGCAAAACAAACCCAAACAAATTAGGGATGTCGGCTGTAAAAAATAAATGCACATAAGCTCACACACACACATATAAAATAAGTAGGTATAGAGGCAGTTCACTATTTATATAGATTAAATGAAGATATAATTTTGAACTACCCGGATAACCTTCAAAAATGACGGGTGCCTTTTATAGCTCTGTGGGTCGAGTAATTCGCAGATGGGTCCAAAATAGACCTTTTATCAAAGACAAGGGTCGATGGGTACACAATTGTCACTGAATCGTAATAAAGAACACATAGTAACATACACACATACAATATAGCCAGTGGTAGCATAGTGGTTTGACCTGTGGTTTCTCAAGTAGAGGATTGTGGGTTCGAGCCTCGGGCTCACACCTCTGAGTTTTCGTTTATGTGCGTTACATTTGCAATTTGCCGTGAGCTTTTCTGAGAAAGAGAACATCGTGAGTATCATAGTTACGCAAACGGATAACTCACGTATAAAAGCCGAGTAACGCTCGACATGTTTCGGACTAGTTCGTAGTCCTTCCTCATGGAGCAGTCGCCCCGACTCTCGACTTACTCGACTTTTATAAGTACGTTAGTTACCCGTTTGTGTACTTAATTACAAAAAATACAGTTTCCTCAGGACTGTAATCTTTTTATTTTGTAATAAGTATGTCTTTTTCATTTTTCCCTTTCCTCCACTGCGCTTCCTTGCTTCAAAACGATTTGGTTCCATCTTTGTAACGCCGTATACAAATTCAAACTCAAATTTAAAATCCCAGAGTTCAGTATGCATTGAAGCTTGGAGAAGTTGAGACTTTGTCACGTTAAGTGAGATTATTTAAGTTGCACGTGACATCTTGCGGACGTGATCCGGAAATTTTATATAAAAATGTGAAAAGATTATTATGAAGCACAAATTTGTAAAGACAGGCCTGCGCAAATAGCGGGAAGCAACTTTTGAAGTGACATTTGTGAAAATACCATTCGAAAGAGAGAAAAATATGCTTTGCATTAAAAAAAAGTAATACTTATACCTAATAGTACAAAATTCGTCATTTTCAAAAAAAAGTATATAGTTAAGGGCTTAATTACAACAAAAAATAAATAATTATTTTGTGTTACGACCGTTTCACCTTTATTTATTTAACCCAGTCGAAAAATTTAATCCAGCGGTAGGTTTCTTTCTATCAATTTCAAATCAATCAAAATTCAATGGTATTATCACAGAATAAAGTGTAATTGGTTTATGAATTAAATTAGTTCACGCTCAATGATTACACAATGTTTTTACTGAGTTATACTCATAGTTTCACGACTTAATCTTTTCTCTGAGATTAATGGATTGATTTTGAATAGATTTTTTTTATTATTAAGTATTTATTGAAAACGGCCAATGTAACGCATTCTGTATAAAATTTCAATTCCCATCTATTAAGGTTAAAAAAATACCAGGCGGACAAACAGCTGGGCCATAAAAAAAGGGACATTAGGTGACTTTTAGATAATCGTGTTCAAAAATTGCTGACTACTGAATGACCGCGTTCAATTTCAAGCTAGGATCCAACGTAGTTCAAAAGAGATGAAATTAACGACCGCTTTGACCTCTTATATTTGCGCAGACCAGTCTTAATAGGCCACAACATGAACGAAAGCTAGACTGTACACATTATCGTGCGTGTTGTATTGCGGATGGATGCACTGTAATTCAAAGGGCTAAAGTTCATTTTGCAGTACTTTTTCCAATTTTAACTGCATAGTGCATTGTGTGTTTTGCTCATAGGTGTGAATGAGTTTCCACTTTTTATTGGTAGAAGGAAGGCATTTGCATAAACCATGCTAATTATCTTATTTAGGATTTCTTTCTGGAAAATAACTAAAATTGTGCAGTCTGCCATAACAAGCAGACAAGAAAATATAATGTAGGTATCAATGAATGTACCTAAGTAGGTAGATATGTATAACATGTTCTTTTTGTTTGGCTACTTTTTGGAAATTTAATAAAATATTTTTCATTTTCATTTCATTTCATTTTTCATTTTCATTTTATTTTATGTTTTAATTTTTTTTCTTTCTTTCTTTCTTTTATCCCGGAAAATTGCGTAGTTCCCACGGGATGGCGATAAACGAATTCTTTACAGACGAAGTCGTGGGCCACAGCTAGTAAAAGAATATTTTGTATTGTAGTTACTTATTGTATTTGTACCTATGTATTTGTATTTCAGTGGACGGCAAAGTGAGGCTTGTTTAAACGAATTCCATCGCAACTTTACAATACTCTATTTTTTATTTTATTTTTAGCAAGTGGGTCACCTGATGGTAAGAGATCACCACTGCCCATAGACACCCGCAACCCCGAAGGGATCGCAGATGCGTTGCCAACCTAGAGGGCTAAGATGAAAGAAAATGAAAGAAAGAAAGAAGACATTTATTCATTTTGCACGACACAAATATAAGAGCATGTACACACAATTTTATAGAAAAAAAAAACAAACAAAAAAAAACTAGACTTGAAAATTTGATCATCAGCGTTGTGTGTGTCTCCGCAAAAGTGAAACGGTCGCTGGCTCAGCATTATGCTGAGGTGTTAGACACCTGCAGCACTGATTTTCAGCCAGAACCGTAGATGAAATGCCTCTTGTGCTCGTAATTACCCCGGCTGTCTTACTCTCCACACCGGAACACAGCAGTGCATGCATTGCTGCTTAGCGGCAGGATTAGAGAGTAAGATGGTGGTAGCGATCCGAACGGACCTTGCACAAGGCCCTACCACCCGCGAAACTCGGAGGCATACCTATAATTCAAAATTTAGGCCGATTTTCCTTATGATACGGATTTCTAAAAAACGCCAATTAATGTTCTCAAGGTTTTAAAAGCACGAGGCATTACACTTACAAGTAAGAAAGAAAAGTATAAAAGAGAAAGTTAATTCCAGAGGAAAAAGCTGGCGCCAAGTCGGGGGAGAAATAGTCGCGAGGCGTCGTCGCTAGGGCTGCAACCTTGCTGCAACACTAAAAAGCTGGCGCCAAGTCGGGGGAGAAATAGTCGCGAGGCGTCGTCGCTAGGGCTGCAACCTTGCTGCAACACTAAAAAGCTGGCGCCAAGTCGGGGGAGAAATAGTCGCGAGGCGTCGTCGCTAGGGCTGCAACCTTGCTGCAACACTAAAAAGCTGGCGCCAAGTCGGGGGAGAAATAGTCGCGAGGCGTCGTCGCTAGGGCTGCAACCTTGCTGCAACACTAAAAAGCTGGCGCCAAGTCGGGGGAGAAATAGTCGCGAGGCGTCGTCGCTAGGGCTGCAACCTTGCTGCAACACTAAAAAGCTGGCGCCAAGTCGGGGAGAAATAGTCGCGAGGCGTCGTCGCTAGGGCTGCAACCTTGCTGCAACACTAAAAAGCTGGCGCCAAGTCGGGGGAGAAATAGTCGCGAGACGTCGTCGCTAGGGCTGCAACCTTGCTGCAACACTAAAAAGCTGGCGCCAAGTCGGGGGAGAAATAGTCGCGAGGCGTCGTCGCTAGGGCTGCAACCTTGCTGCAACACTAAAAAGCTGGCGCCAAGTCGGGGGAGAAATAGTCGCGAGGCGTCGTCGCTAGGGCTGCAACCTTGCTGCAACACTAAAAAGCTGGCGCCAAGTCGGGGGAGAAATAGTCGCGAGGCGTCGTCGCTAGGGCTGCAACCTTGCTGCAACACTAAAAAGCTGGCGCCAAGTCGGGGGAGAAATAGTCGCGAGGCGTCGTCGCTAGGGCTGCAACCTTGCTGCAACACTAAAAAGCTGGCGCCAAGTCGGGGGAGAAATAGTCGCGAGGCGTCGTCGCTAGGGCTGCAACCTTGCTGCAACACTAAAAAGCTGGCGCCAAGTCGAGGGAGAAATAGTCGCGAGGCGTCGTCGCTAGGGCTGCAACCTTGCTGCAACACTAAAAAGCTGGCGCCAAGTCGAGGGAGAAATAGTCGCGAGGCGTCGTCGCTAGGGCTGCAACCTTGCTGCAACACTAAAAAGCTGGCGCCAAGTCGGGGGAGAAATAGTCGCGAGGCGTCGTCGCTAGGGCTGCAACCTTGCTGCAACACTAAAAAGCTGGCGCCAAGTCGGGGGAGAAATAGTCGCGAGGCGTCGTCGCTAGGGCTGCAACCTTGCTGCAACACTAAAAGCAAAATCACATCCTAACTTATCATTAGGTACCTACTAATAATCTACATCATATACATATATACCTACTGGCTTTTACCCGCGACTTCGTCCGCGTAGGCTTCATTTATTGACAAAAGTCTCATATTACCATACATATTTGAACAGGCACTTAACATCCCTATTCTGACATTTATTGTAATTTTTTTTAAATATAATAAACGGTATTAAATCCCGTGGGAAATTTGAAAATCCCTCCTTAGTGCGCCTCATGTTACTGAAGCAATATTTATATACGTTGCGACTCTAGGCAGCTGCGGTTTTCGACATGTTCATCGCTATCCCGCGGGAACTGTGCTATAACCTGGCCGGTGATTTTCTCAACAGATTAGCAAAGTTTCCAACAAAATCCGTTCAGCCGTTTTCACGTGATGCGCGCACAAATATACAGACAAACAGAAAAACAGATAAACAGACAAAAATTCTAAAAACTATTGGAACGTGTTCTGTTATCGATTCTAAGTATCCCCAGCCTATTTTTTTAACAATATCTTCCATGTACAGACTTTCGACCCTCTTTAGCTTTATTATATGTAGGTATAGATAGATAGATATACTAGCTTTTTCCCGCGACTTGGTCCGCGTAGAATAACCATTTCGTTTACAATTTATCTATTCCGTTTCGTGGACCTATGCGACAATTAAGCTATATTCAACTATAAACTAAAATTTTCGACGTAAGTTAGTAATGTATCGTGAATAACGATACATTGACTTCTTTTTTGCGAGCTGGTTGTATTCTGGGACACTTGTTTTGACAAAAAAATGACAAGCGTAAGTCGGATTTAAGGGTCGAAAGGTACTACTGACCCGATTGCGATGATTTTTTTGTAAACTGTTGCGTGTAATTTAAAAATAATTAATGGAAAAGGCATATAAAAATATAAACAATAAAAAGTGTACAACTTAAAAATGGCGCATATTAATTCCTTTGTTTGTGACAACCCCTGCGTTTTAATTTTCTCTACCTGTGCCTGGGAGTTTACATAAATTTGTCTTCTTATGCGGAAGCGCGTGATAACTGCAATTAAGTATTGCCTTCCATTTTGTTATTATGTATACCTACCTGTTTATCTATATGACTATGCGTGTTCATAATCGGTCCAGCGGTTTAAACGTGAAAAGGTAACAGACAGGCTTACTTTCGCATTTATAATATTAGTAGAGATAATTCAAAATGGCGGTGCCATGCATTTATAATATTTATTTATTTTACACAATATGTCACAAATAACAAACTTATAGGATAAAGATAACAAAGGAAAAATAATTTATCTAAATACCCTGAACTAAAAAAATAAAATAAAAAATAATGAAAATATAATATTAAAAAATTATGCGCATTATGCTGAGCTGCAACCTTTTCGACGTTGGGCACATTAATTGTTATTTTTCCTGATTTTTTTAATTTTTTCAATCATTTATTTATTTGTAAAACATGAGTAATGAGATAATTTTTTATTTTGTTTATTTTTAGTTTGTTGTCCTATGCGTCAAATAAATGTATTTTCTTTCTTCTTTCTTTCTTTCTATTTCATCCATTTCTAAAAAAATAATACAGACTTGCGAAGCTTAGTCACATCTACAGTAGGTACCTACACAGAGCTATAAAGTACCTATTTGTTTTATCTAACTATACATAATAGTGAAATCCGGATTCATTGGACAGGAAGCGGGCGTCCCCGGTGGCCTGCGTTAATGAAAATATGACCTCCGCGAACCTTTACATGAGCTTCGCAAGTTTCAGTTTTAAACGCAAAGAAACGTCTAAAACGCGGCCGCGTGACGTCTCGGGGTGTTACTGTTACCAATACCATCGATAGATCAGATCAATGCTAGAATGGAACAATCGACGTCATTCGATGGTATCGAGCAACTCAGCAATGAAGCTGACGAAGCAAAGAAGCGCTGAATCGACACATATATCAGCAACAAACTATTCTCATTGTATTGAACACTACAACACGATCGCGTTGGACGTTTGTTGTGGCAAAAACATTAAATTTTAAGTTTTAAAAATCCCTCACGTATTTATCGCATAAATAAATAAAAAACAATTTTATGCCATATTTAAATGCCTTACGTCATTTTTGAAAAGAGCCGATATTCTTCAAACTACTGGACCGATTTTGACCAAATATGACTAAAAAACCACCGCAAGGAAACTGGCTTGCGAATAAAAAAAACCGCATTGAAATCCAGATAGATAAACACACACACAGAGTAGACATCGACATCAAACTTAACACCCCTTTTTTGGCGTCGGTGTTTAAAAATTGACACTAAGCGCTCAATTTTCATAACATCTCACACTTTAACGATGAACTGAAAGGCTTGAGTTATTTTATGACCGGAAAAACAGATTATTTTAATTAAGTTCTCTACTTAACTTTGTATTAGAGATTAATCCGTAAGAACAGAAAATTAACGGCCATTTTTATCACCGCGCCAAATGTCCCGATAGGACTAATAAAGAAATAGCCCGCGTCCCGCGCGAAATCGTAAACCGGCCGAATACAAAACAGGGTCCATCCCACCCCCTCCCACCCCATCTTCAGCCCTTCCTTACATACAACAAAGACACCCCACTTTGCCCTCTTTACTACTGCGTGTGTGTGCGTTTAGTTTTCGCTGGTACGATAGTTGGGAATATTTCATATTAAATTTGGGCCCTCTATCAATATAAAGTTGGGCCCGGGTTATCTTTTATGGTATATTATGTGTAGAACTTTGATTTTGTTACTGTGGATATGGGTGTTTTGTGTGATGAGAATTCTCTATCAAAGGCTTATCATATACCGTGTATGGATCAAACTTTGCCTTGGTGGCTATAGTTTCGGTTATTATGCAACAAATTTCAATAGAGTGACAAGTGGACCGCTTTTTAAAAAATCATCACAAATATCATTTGAAAGTGGAAAAAACCGGCAAGGTGCGTGTCGGACTCGCGCACGAAGGGTTCCGTACCAGAAATACTCTGTTGTATGGGAGCCCCCCTTAATTATTATTATTATTTTGATTCTAGTATTTGTTGTTGTAGCCACAATAAAAATACATAATCTGTGCAAATTTCAACTGTCTAGCTATTACGGTTCTTGAGATCTAGCTCGGCGAGTGGTAGCCATGAAAAAGGGCTAAAATATCACGTTTTTTGTACGAGAGCCCCCCTTAATTATTATTATTATTTTGTTTTTAGTATTTGTTGTTATAGCGGCAATAGAAATACACAATTCGTGAAAATTTCAACTGTCTAGCTATTACGGTTCTTGAGATACAGCCTGGTGACAGACGGACAGACGGACGGATGGACGGACGGACAGCGAAGTCTTAGTAATAGGGTTTTTACCCTTTGGGTACGGAACCCTAAAAATGGATGTAAGAATCAATGTTTCAACTATTTGAGATTTAGTTAGAGCTGTTATTTTTAAGTTGGTCTCAGCACAATTTTTTAAAAAGGTAATTTTCACCATTAACAAAGTACCTAATTAAAAAAAAAAACTTTTTTTTCATATTCAAATTAAGTATCATCGAGATTAAACTCTATTGTGAAATTATGCTAACGGCACTAAGAGTTATTTATTCAATAAATTCTTGGTCACCCCGTATTTATTATTTAACCGCAGCTATTTGCCTACAAAGTTAAAAAAGAAGATTAAACCGCGCGACGTTGAGAGAACTTTCCCTTGTGGTGATTCTTTCCGCTTGCTCACCTTTTATTTTAGACTTTTATTTAGACACCTTTCCAATGAAACTCGATTAATTTTAATATAAACAAAAAATTAAAAATACACTCAGCGGCATATTTAGCGGAACACAAAAAAAGTGTAGGTAGTAACTGTTTTTTTTTTTCTGGTCAAGCATTAAGTTAAATATGCGTTTTGCTAACTTTTATTTGTGTTCTGCTAAATATGCCGTTGAGTGTATTTTTACTTTTTTGTTTTTAAATCCTAATTACAATAAAATACAATACAAATAGATACTCTTTATTGTACACAACAAATCAGTACAAAACAATACAGAAACAAAGAACAAGGTAGACAACAGGCGGTCTTATCGCTTAAGAACGATCTCTACCAGACAACCAATAAAAGAAAGAAATAAGTCGGAGACAATTTAATTACATAAATGGATTTGTTTTTTCTCCGTGTAGCAGATAAAAGAAAAACAATCGCGAAAAATTTGCGTTAGTGTGTATGTCGAAAAGGTCTGATGTGTTGCCACAGTTGTATGGCCCTTATTACCACTCTAATTGGTTAATTCGTCTATGCATCTATTATTCTCTATTGATTTGCCGAATATTTTATTGCCGAATTTCACTTCCCAACCAACGTTCGGCCGAATTTCATTTTGCAGAATCATCATAATGGCTACTTGTTAAAATGATTATTCATTTCCCAACCTCAAGATTGCCAACTCAACGTTTGTTTTTTTTTCATGGACACTTATTATTATTATAGCCAAATGGTACATAACCATTAATAAAAAATAAGACATTCTAAGGTAAAATACAGAATGTTTATAAATTAAAACGCCGCACCTAAAGCTAAATTAATTCAAATTAATCATAAGAGTTTTTCAGCCTAGTGTAACATTTGTCATATGAAAGATATTCCAAAAGTTTAAAATCAAAATGACATTCATCTTCATAAATATTCGGCCACAAATTTGCCAATAAGTAGTTGTCAAAGTGAACATTCGGCGAAATGTTGGTTGCCAAATGAAATTCGATCAAAAAAAATTCGGCGAAAAGGCAGAACACCACTATATCTACCTACCCATTACAATTTTTTTTTGCAACTCGTTTCGCGCCCCGGTCGCGCTCGGCCGACTGGCGCCCTCTTCCGGGATATGCTAATGCTGTGCAGAGTACAATGCGACCTTTATAAATTATAAGAAACATACGAATTCAGGTATATAGCTCTTAAGCTACGGGGTCCAAATTTACAGTGCCATCGAGATGTTTATTGTGAGATTCCACACGTCGTGGTAGAGATTGGTCTCATATTGGTCATCATCGGGAATATGACCAATAATAGGTATGAGATGTGTGACAAATGGGTCGATTTTTGGGGTTGGTCTTAGACGGTCTAGAACGCAATTTGACTAGTTGTAGTTTTGCCTACATTTCAATATGACTACCGCGTAAAACTAAAACTAAAAGCAACTAAACGCATAGCACCCTAAAAAATAAAATGGCGAAGACGCTTTATGGCCTACTTTTGTGTTTTGTTTTTGCACGAACAATCGCAAAGAATCCACACTCGACCCGTCTTAGATAGGTAGGTAGGTTTAGGTTATGTTAAGTTTTCATCGTTCCGAAGGGCCAAAAGCACGCAGAAATAGGAGCTCCGCGTGTTCACTGTTCACTGTTCACTGTTGCTCACGCGGAGCTCCTATTTCTGCGTGCTTTTGGCCCTTCGGAACGATGAAAACTTAACATAAACTCAACCTACCTATGTTTCTGTATCTAGAAATTGGCAGTAAAGCGACACTTTTGCATTTGCCTGTCTGGGCATTTTGCGTTTTAGTCAATATAAGAATGAGGTATTTTACATACTAGTCATATTGAGATGCAGGCAAAACTACAACTAGTCAAATTGCGTTCTAGACCGTCTGAGACCAACCCGATTTTTGAAACCATTTGATTGAAGTAAGTAAATTGAGAAAACACAATCACACTAGTGAAATTTAATTAGAACGCAAATTTTCACAACTTTTCAGGCTGCGATCAGAAAATAATCAGCTAAAATAAACCACCGCTAAATTCTTCTTTTTTTTTTCATTACACCTTCATTCTTACACATAGAGGTGGTTATAGTCTAAACGCTAAAATTAACCCAAATAAGGCGTAATATATATGCATTAGTGTTTACCAGGTCATGGCTCCGCAGATAATGCCTAAAACACTACCAACTTACACCGACCACCCCACCAAACATAACACACTGCAACTTAGCCCTTGTGTTAAAGGCCATACGAAAGTGTTCGGTTTTTTTCGACCGCCTTAAGTTCCGATGAGGTATTTTGGACAGGCCCGTTCGGTAATTTTCTTTAAACGCTCCGATGGCGCGAAAAATTGTGTTTTTCAAAGGTTTAGACGACGATCGGAATGGGCAGACGGCCACTGCGCGATTAGTGGGCTTGGACTAGAACATTACCTAAGTAAATACCTAATTGGATGACGGGGTAAAATCTTTCAAAAACCATTTTGGTCGTTGCTTTTGAAAATTTTTTGCTGTCGCAAGTTGTCAATTTTCATATTTTCAATAAGAAAATTATCGTGTTTGAAAAATAAAATTGTTAGATTTAAATTTCTCAACGACACTGAAAATTAGAACATAGAACAATTCGAAAAGTAAAGCTATGGCCGGGTATCGAACCCGGATCCTCAAGCTGTCACGTGAACTTGTTACCTACTATGCGAATTTTTGTCGCCAAGCGTCATCTGTTTGAATGATGTGTCTGTACGACACAATTACAAACTCCCGTGGAACATCTACTGCTCGGACGAGAGAAGGCTGCTGTGGTTAATCGTAAAAGTAGGTAAATATGATCTCAATAATAAATAAATAAGATAAATATAAAATAAAGAAGTAAAATTCTTGATTCATTTGATAGTTGTTGTTAGATTTAGGTACGTAAATAGGTACATTAAATGTTGTCCAAAAATTATGATGTTAAAACATAAAATAAAACTTTTTCACGTGTTTTTTTATTAATTTTACATAAGACATTAAACATATTTTACATCAAGTCTTGATGTATGTATGTATGTATGAGACAAATATATTATTTTCTGTGCACACAACTTTTGCACGTCTACGGCCATCTGTTGTTGAGTAGCGGAAGCAGAAAGTTACGCGCCATCCACTACTAGATGGCGTACCAATAAAAATGATTCTCAGAACATCCACTTGGAGCGCTGCTGCTGCATTCGACGTAGGCGACATCTAGCGGCGAGTAGAAAAAGCTTATTTTAGAATTAGGGTGAAAGCTCTTGTTTTGTTTTGTGTTTGTCTTCACAAGAATATACAATTAACAATCGCAACGACTTGATCGCAAAACATGCACAGTGATAGCTATGTTTGAAGCATTATTATTGAATTAAAAGAAAGTAATTATAATAACGTGTTATGGATACTTCAATTCAAATCCTCCACATAAATAAAATTCAAATTTGTTCCAATGACTGCATTGTTAACAACTAAAAATACAATACAATACAATATAACTCTTTATTGAACACCACATATAACAACCAAAACAGAAAAAAGGTAGGTTTACATACAGAAGTAATAAGATAACAATAGGCCGCCTTATCGCTCTAAAGCGATCTCTACCAGGCAACCATAACCATAGGGCTGGCTCTTTCCTCGGGCAACGCATAAGTATTGCTATCCAAGGAGGAAACGCAGCCAGCATTATGGGCACCTTGCCCAATGACAACGATCTGGGCGATATTTGTAAATATAGGTATTTAGGATTAGATTAAAGTAGTTTAAGGTTTTATATATAGGTATAATTTTTTAGATCTTGTAAATATATTGAGTGAAATACGGACTGGAGAAAAAAACAGGGGCTCGATTTTTGAAAGCACATGTGTGAAAATACCACTCGAAAGTGCTGAATTTGAAACACGAGTAGCTTAGAAGATACCTATGGCTTTCATTAATCATGTGGACTAGTCAAAAATTTTATTACAGCCGTAGTTTTGAAGATACAAACAGATTTATACCACATTCGAGTGATGTACTTTTAAAAAACGGGCCCCAGGAGTACGCAGTCTCCCGCATCTGGTGTAAAACCAGTATTCTTTCAGCCCCTCGCAGCTGCCCGCTGCGGACATCTCAGAGCGTCGGGTTACCGTTTGATTAAAATTGAATACAGTTCGATCAAATTGCTTTTAATGATGACGATGATGACGATTGCTTTTAAATTAAGTCCTCGTTTTTTTATTTATATATAAGCCTTTTTATTCCGAATCCGCTACAATTTCAGTAAGTACATTGTTGTTGTTGATGTTATTGTCGTTTATTTATTAACTTGTCGCGTAATTAGGCGAGCCTCATTGCATAGGCCTCCTCCGTGTATTGGAGGGTTTGGGCTATAGTTCGCACGCGCGCCCAGTGCGGATTGTGAACTTAACACACACCATTGAAGTGTGCAGGTTTCCTCACGATGTTTTCCTTCAAAGAAAAGCTCATGGCAAATTACAAATGTAATTTTCGCACATAAATTCCGAAAAACTCAGAGGTGCGAGCCCGGGATTTGAACCCACGACGCTCTGCTTGAGAGGCCACAGGTCAAACCACTAGGCTTTTTTAAGTCCTCGTTAACATGACAATACATCGGCAACAACGCGTCAGGACGTTAACTTACCAGGGACCTGGGGCTCGATTTTTGAAAAAACACACAATCTTAAGTACCATTGTGTGCCCTTACAGGGCGTCATGGACCGACTTGAATCTAACTAGTCTAACTAATATTATAAATGCGAAAGTATGGATGGATGGATGGATGGATGGATGTTTGTTTGTTTGTTACTCAATCACGCCAGAACGGCCCAACGGATCTGGATGAAATTTGGCACATAGATAGAGAAAAGACTGGAATAGCACATAGGCTACTTTTTATCCCGGAAAATTGCGTAGTTCCCGCGGGATAGCGATAAACGAACTCTTTGCAGACGAAGTCGCTGGCAACAGCTAGTATATTATAACATCTTTAACTATATGTACATGGCATAAACAATGAATAAATGAATATGAATATGAATACATACAGTTACACTTCTTTGAAAGAAGTTACTACTTTGTCCCACTTGCTACGCTGACATACCTCTTTCGCTTCATCCACATCCATCAATCTCTTCATACATGCTCGCCGGTATCGTTGAAAAAACATACCCACATATTAGGTACCTATGTGAAAATACAACTCGAAATCGAAAGTGGTGAAAAATTGTGATGAATTTGAAATATGGGTGTACCGCACATTCCACATGTCAGCATTTTTACGTTAAGTTGTGTTATTTCACAATTGTATTAGTATTAAGTAATGCACGCTCAACTCCCGTAGAGTGCATCGGTGTCGGTGTATCATTTACTTAGTTATCAAATAAATCATCAGTTCAGTAAAATCTGCAGTGTATCACTTCTATCAGTATCAATTATCATCTAAAGTGTGTACGAGACCACCGTCCCGTACAATGAGTAAACTAGCGGTTGCATGGCCGCGACTCGTCTGCACAAAATGCGCTTGACGCTATCCCCCGGGAACTATGCAATTTTCCGGGATTAAAACTATCCTTTGCCAGGACTAGCGAAACAGACATATAGACAGACAGATAAGTTACATTCGCATTTATAATATTAGTAGGTAGGGATTAGAAGATATAAGCACAGCTCTAGTTGATCTAGTCAGCTATGTGCTATGTATAGTCCAAAATTAAATGTGAGCTGTAGTTTTGTAGTATTGCACAGATTTATACTACATTCGAGTGGTACTTTAGAAAGATGTGCCATCAAAAATGAGTCCCCTGATTTTAAAGGAACGAACCGTGTAAAAAGTTAAATGTATGTTTTGTCTGTGTCTTGTGTAGTTAGCAAAGGCGAAATGTCAATGTGGTACATTAATTACACTGCTTGACTGATTGATGGTTTATTTTATTTAATTTAATCTATTACTTAAGTAAAACAAATGTAGGCTATGCCCCACCCCGGTTCACGTTGACGTTAATCCTACTAATACATATTATACCTAAATGCGAAAGTTTGTGAGGATGGATGGATGGATGTGACGATGTGAGTGTGTGTATGTTTGTTCTTTCTTCACGCTGAAACAACTAGACAGTTTTGGATGAAATTTGGAAAGGAGATAGCTGGTACCCTAATTTAACACATAGGCTACGCACTATCCCGGACAATTGCATCCCGCGGGAAAGCGATAAATATGTCAAAAATCGTAGTCTAAGTCTACGCGGACGAAGTCGCGGACAGAAGTTATGGTAATAATATAAATCCTTTTGTACCTAACTTGTAACATGATTAACTATACATTAAATAAATAAAGACAAACGAATTTTAGGTTATCTCACAAGCTAATACAAATAACAGAAGTTTATGTACGGAGGTTGCAGTTGCAAGATTAGCAAAGCATGTGTCTTGAACGGTAAAAGTGTCCGTGTGAAGTCTTCATCAATTTGTTCGTCCTCCACACCATTCATATTTTGTGAAACTATAATCTGTCTTCGTAAACGCGCAACGTAGTACCACCATTAAACAAACAAACCGTCGAACTAATTCGTGAACTTGAACCGATTCGGCGGCGTTCGGCGCGACTCGTGTAAAAGGACATCGAACGCACGAGTAAAAAGAACCCGGGTACCGGTGTGCAGACAAGTGCTAGAAGACGGAAATTTTATGTTAAAAAATACATTTGAAGCGGATTCGATTACAATTTAATAGCATAAAAGGAGCAGAGAAGTATTAATGAGACAGATAGACAGACAGATTAAATCATTGTACTCTGTAAAAGAGTACAGTGAAATGATTTTTTCCTGACATTCAATGTTCATTTGTGCTTTGTACCATATTGTTTTTCATTTTTATTTATTTTTAATGTGTGACATTTTATCGCATTTTATTGCATAATTTTATTATATACTGTCTTATTTTTATTTTTTAACCACTGACATTGAATTTGACATTTATTTTTTGATTGTATTATTGGATTTCTGATTTCTATTTTTTTTATTGTTTTTATTTTATTTACAATTGACGATCTTTTTGTGACTTTCTTATGTTTTGAAATAAAAATATAATGTAATTTACAAATCGAAATAAATGAATCTAATCTAATCTAATCTAATCTATTAGTAAACATTTTTAAAAATGGGACTAAACAATATTCCACTTCAGTACCTAACCTAAATACGGCATCACTTTTCGCCCCACCGGTACCTGTTGAATCCACGTCTTTTTATTCCCATACACGCGCTACTAAAAATCGAATAAATCAAAATATAACCGATCACCGCACAAAAGCTCATTCACGATTTTAAACCAGTTTTTATTCTTTTTCAAACTGAAACGCAGCATCCGCGAGCATCTGGCCAGCTATTGTGCGTTTTCAAAGACAAAGTCTTCCGATAACCGGTTTTTCTTTTCACTATTATCTGTTTTATTTTTATATTTGAAGCTATTTAGGGCAACGGCCAGTTTACGCGGGTCGAGTCAGTGTGCCGCGGATTTTGAACGAAGAATGTTTATTTTCTTTTTTCATAAATGTTTGTGTGGCAATGAAAATGTTTTGTGCCAGTACCTGGTGATACGCTGTTAATGCAGTTTTTCGGTAAGATTTAAAAATTCCTGTGCCACTTTTCTAGAATTTTTAAAGCATATTTTAGTAATAATAGGGTAGAATATAATGTACATTAAGCATGGGTTACTCAATACCGGCTCACCTAGAGATATCGTCTACAGCGGTATCACACAGTAATCTTACTCAAATCTTAATTAAAATCGACCCTTCGGACGTTTACCAACTATTAAGATGTCTAGCGACCATCAAACCGTAACTTGAATCAATTATACTATTTAGAATCGTATAGGTATTAGAAATGCTACTGACAAATTTGTGTAAAAAATATTTTACTTTGTTTTATGAGGTTGTGTAATTTTTGTCACTCCAAAATGTTAATGTTGGCTGAATGGATTTTCGCTAAAACTACTATTTGTTTTTAACTACAAAATTACCGGTGGGTTAGTAAGTCATGTGGAGACAACATTTTTTTTTCTCCAGCCTATGTACGTCCCACTTCTGGGCACAGGCCTCCTCTCAGAATGAGATGGCTTGCAGCCCTACAGAACTACAGTTCCCACGCAGGCCCAATGCGGAGACAACACATTTACATCATGGAAGATTTCATTAGTATACACCTACAACAACAAGATAACGGGACAAGGACCAGGAGAAACTAAAAAAGGTAAGCAATAAACTGCAAATATATCACTTCCACAACCGCAAATCGATTCCAAATTTAAACCGTAGCAAACAAACACTGGCAGGCAATAAACATCGCCAGTGAACGCCAAAAAAGTAAATCGGTGCCGATAATAGCACCGCCATTAGAGTATCGATTTTGACTCCCCTTTCTCTTATTATTATTTTTTTACATAACAAAGAAAACATAAAGGAGGAGTCTATGGTCTGGGGCACGCGCCCCCGGCGTGCCTGTGTGGGTGCGTAGTGCGAATAGTGTGTGTATGTGTGCTGTGCAAGTTGGAGACGATCGGCCGCGAAGCGAAATTGGGGGAGTGATTTGTGGGACGCGTGACAAGTTTTGATACTTGAAATAATGTAGAACGCAGGTAGGTAGTTCTTATATGTATAAAAAAACCGAAAACAAAATTATGGTAGGTACTTAGAGCCTGTTTCACCAATCTCAGTTTAGACCATTTTAAGGGCCTGTTTCACCACTCCTTAACTGCCAGTTATCTATGATTCCGTCTCTATTTATTACTACGAAACAGACAGAGACGTCATCATAGATAACTGTCAGTTAAGGAGTGGTGAAACAGGCCCTAAGAGTCGGTTATGTATGATGTCGTCTCTATCTGTTTCGTAGGTACTAAGAAATAGAGAGTGAATCATAGATAACTGACACTTAAGATATCAGATAATTTACAGAGAGTGGTGATACAGGCACTTAATATACCTACCTAGTCAACTCAATTTGTCGATTGTGTTAATAAAAATGAAAAATAATTATTGTGTTCTTAATAATCCACATAGGTACTGTGGCAGGCAACTACTGAACCCTACACTGCGCGTGGCCCGACACGCTCTTGGCCGGTTTTTTGTAATAACATCGACATCCATGGATCAAGTAGTCATGGTAGCGCTATAAGAAGTAAGGAGCTGAAGAAAGCATCTCTTGGCTCTCCCCTCCTTACACAAGCACACGCACACAACTACAACTGCGCCTGTTGTATTAAAAAAATACTTGACACGTATACATAAGCATAGCTATCAATAGATTCATTAGACACATTTCTTTGATACAGCCCTGCTTTTAGCGTTCTGCAAAACAAACTTTACTTTGCATTTGGAAAACTGACTTCTACGTGTCTTTCAGCTTTAATGCTATAGTTATTGGGGTTGTTATTGATTTCGTTGATTGTTAAGTTTTAGTTTGTCTAGAAGTAATTGCGTCTTTGGCTGTTTTTTTTTCTTTTCCCTTTTCGGTAGGGTTGTCAGCCCCTCTTAGATGTCGTTTGATGTGAGTACGTCTTAAGATGAATGGGGTAGGGTTATGAAATTTTGATTGTTGGACTATATTTTTTGGTATGTGGCTGGGTGATAATGAGCGAACATTAAACAAAAAGGAAACGGGTTTAGGTTTTTTTTTGGTACGCTTTTAGAACACAAAGGTTTTTAAAATAGGTCTTTTGATACGCAGTTTCTTTTCTTATTTCAGCTAACAGCTTCCACAGACGATGCACGGTTTACCATCATTTGCTAAATAACTTTTCACAAATGCATCATATCACAAACTCATCATTTAACAACCTATTATTTTCTACAAAAATATGTTTAAGTAGACTTTGGAAAACTTATAAAAAACCCTAACCTAACCTAATGTGAGCCACGCCTAAAGGTTTTTCGATTTTTAAAAAAGGTTACGGTTTATCAGATATTAAAGGTTTTGAAATGATGCATTTTTGAAAAGTTTTTTAGCAGATGATGAGATCCCACGATGCACGTTATATGTATAGTCCGCACTTACTTATACATATAAATCCTCGGGAATAAAGAATAGCAACTTTTAACTAATAAACTGACATAAATGACCTTAAGTATACGTTTTTCGATCGCATGAATATTCCAATTTAATTTTATATAGATCCCACAATAAGTAGTTTGATTTGACTCGATTTAGAAGTAAAGTGGGGATGTTTTTTTCTCAAGTGTTGTCGATTAATTCCTTTTCTAGGTAACTTTGTAGCACTACCAATACAATTTATCGTACTTCAAGCGAAATAAAGTTATTCTATTCTATTATATTCTATTCGTTTCAGGTATACTTTTGCGAAATTAGAAAATTCAGTATAGTTAGGTGTAAGTATAGGTATTTGTGCGAAATGTTTATTTCAAATATTCGTATATATATTTATCATACAAAATACACCTTATTCTTTACAAAAATTTGCACATTGAGGTTATAATTTTGTTTACCAAGTAGGACAGGTAAGAATGAAAATGGTATACATACAAATTAATGACACAGTGCGCTAACCTACACTGTTTGGGACAATACAATACAAATACTCTTTATTGAACACCACAAATCAGTACAAAACAATACAGAAACAAAGAACAAAGTATACAATAGGCGGTCTTATCGCTTAATAGCGATCTCTAGCAGACAACCAATAAGACCGAGTAATAAGACAGAACATGTATGACGAGATTGATGAATGTGGATGAAGCGAAAGAGGTATGTCAGGATCGTAGCAAGTGGAACAAAGTAGTCTCTGCCTACCCCTGTGGGAAAGAGGCGTGATGATATGTATGTATGTATGTAATAAGACAGACAGTTAAGTAAGAATTACAAATTGAAACTTTTTGAAATACTTAACTAAGGTCCTGTCTCACCACTCTCTGTAAACTCTGCAAGTGTTATCTTAACTGTCAGTTATCTATGATTCCGTCTCTATTTATTACAATGAAACAGACAGAGACGTCATCATAGATAACTGACAGTTAAGGTAACTGGAACTTAACAGAGTGGTGAAACGCTTTAAAAAGGTCGTTAATCAATCTTAGAAGGGCAAAAGAGGGGAGGAAAAAAGTATAATAATCCAATTTATATCGCTAAGGGCAGATTTCCCCTTGTAAGCAAATGCTGATACCATTTTATTTGAATCGAATATTAATAAATCACATAACATACTAACTTGTACAATATACCAACCTACGTAATTTAACGAGTTATGTTGTAGGTACAAATTTACCAAAAGAAAATTTTTAAAAATTTAATTTACAAAAGGTTTTCTTCAAAATTTTGTTACACGGTTCTCTTTTTTTTTATAACATGATATTTTTATACACAAACATATTTTTTAGAGTACGAACTGAACTGCAAATGCTGCTCGAGCTCGAAGTGATAAAAAACTAGATTACAGTGGAAGAAAATTATGTCTAATAAATCTCTTCAACCAGACAAAAAAAAACTGTGTTGTACTTAGTTTTATAACAACACACAGATTTTTTCAACTTTCGATGGTGCTTTCGAGAGAGTGAGATGCTTCCAAAAATAGCCCCCTGTGTTTCTGTGCTTCTGTGTTACAATAAGTATCAAATAGTGTCAATCGGGAGATAAATACTTCAAAAATAGTTTATATGCCATGAGTCTTTTAGTTAGTTGTTTCGTATACTGTGGGTGTATCTCCTAAACAGAATGGCGACCTGAAGCGTAAAATGTGTAATTATTGCTACAATATCCCCGCCCGCTATGAATACCGTCTGTTATTGAAGGCAGACTGCCCGCTGAGACGAGTTGCTTGGACGCTGTCCGGTGGCACAAGTAGTAGAGCCAGAAAAACAACTGTATCTAAAAATTCTAACCTCAAAACGTCTCATTTTTGTTATTTTTTAACTATTTCATCGTAAATAAAGGAACTGCATATAAAATATCAGCAAAATTATGTACCTACTGTTAGACTGATTCCTGAACGTTGCCTTGTAGCCTAATGCTATAGTCTGTGGTTTGACAGACAGAGCTCCCTGCGTGGCCTCTTCCCGCGATGGTCGTATTAGAAATGGCGTTGTATTAATATCTTGGAAATAATATATTCTTGAAAATCGGTGGCCAGTGCTTTTACTCAGTTTAACACTACAAAATATTGCCTCAGGTTTATTTGGTAACATAATACACCTTATTCTTTACAAAAATTTGTACATTGAGGTTAGAATTTTGTTTACTAAATAAGACAGTTAAGAATGAAAAGGCCTTACTTAATAGTAGCTAGCTATACTTAATAGTAGGTCGATAATAAATATACATAATTATGTGTAATATGTTTCCACCCTTGGTGTGCCAAGCTAGGTGGGCTAAGAGCCCGACAGGGGGGAGGGGGGTCTTTGACCATTTTACCGTACTTACATCGCAACGTTGCCGACATTTTGTCACAAGAATTTATAATAAAAAAATTACCCTGACATTGGCGAAGTTGTCGTCGCTATAACGACTTGTAACGCCAAAAATAAAAGAAGAAGAAGTAGGAATTGATTAGGAAGTGAAAGAAACTGAATCGCGTACCACCGTGGAATCTTTTCACTGCAAACGTCATAATGACTTTACACCTTCCAAAGATATTATTGCGAAATTGTATGAGATAAGTAGGCTTATTGTCTAACTCGCTCGCAATCGCCATCGTGTTCATTTTGACAGTTCTTGTATGAATGTGACAGCTAGCTGATTCCGATGCCAATTTGTCAGCCAGCCCATACATGAACAGTCAAAATGAACACGATGGCGATTGCGAGCGAGTTAGACAATAAACCTAAAGGTTCCTCAGAAGTGAACCGTATTCAGTTTCGACCGTGCAGTGGAGTCGCTCATTGCTTGGACCCGCCAGTCGGGTTACTTGGTAAATGATAAGTGGACATGGGCCGGTGGGCTCACGCATGACGACTCTCAGTCTGTCCGACGCATGCTTTCATTTAGTTTGCTACTTTAAGTTTATTCCGTCTCTATTTATTACTACCATTGACATAAGATAAACAACTAGACTCACAATCACGCTCAAAAACTGTCGGAAGCAAAAGTCTGCACGACGCGTCTATTGTGCAGAGTTTTGGGTCAGTCGTGTTTCGACCGCGATTCAATAACAATGTACATGTCTCTTTCGCACCGTAATCTCAAACGCTTGAGAACAAGAGACAGACAGGTTTCCAGCGCGTGGCGTCGTGTTATTACTTCGTCTCACGATCGTATGCAATTGACATTGAACATTACTGCCACGAAATAAGGTGTTAATTTGAACGAATATGTTAATGTTGTTTGTGTGAGTTGATGTGTTGACACACACAACACATAGACAACGCCGCTCGGACGTTTCTTGAGGCACTTTTGTTTGCGATTGAGAGTCTAGTTGTTTATCTTAAGTCAATGATTACTACGAAACAAACAGAGACGTCATCATATATAACTGACAATTAAGGAGTGGTGAGACAGGCCCTAAGGCGCCTGGCGCCTTCAAATGCTGTAAAGTACTTTCTAATTTAAGGTTAATGGCTGAGCCCAAGATTTAAAAAAAATATATAAGAATTATCAATTTTTATACATCATTTATTTGTAACATAGGTCGTTTAGGTATCAGCAAAAGTTAGATCTAATCTAACTAATTTTATAAATGCGAAAGTATGGATGGATGGATGGATGGATGTTTGTTTGTTACTCAATCACGCCAGAACGGCCCACCGGATCTGGATGACATTCGACGCATAGGTAGAGAAAAGTTTGGAATAGCACATAGGCTACTTATTGTCCCGGAAAATTGCGTAGTTCCCGCGGGATAGCGATAAACGAATTCTTTGCAGATGAAGTCGCTGGCAACAGCTAGTATTTAAATAAAGTTCAACCGAATGGTGTCTATTGCTCGGAGTGTCTATTGGCTTGCATTCCCTACTGCTCCTAAGCGGTAACGACTTATGGAAATATTTAAATGTTAACAAATGAAGAATCCGATGTAATTTAAACACAATATAGCATTTGTAAATCAATAGACTTTCTCATCACGAATAACAACAAAATCACCGAAAATATGCAAAAGTGTGTTGATTTTCTTTACTCCTCACACGTAAAGAAAAAGACAAAGACAACATTTGAAGGCGCTACTCGCCTTAAGGACCTATCTCACCTTGAGCCTCTACTTAGTGTAGCCTCTACTTATACGAAAACGGATAGCCTAGTGGTTAGAGAACTCAGGTCGCATGTTTATCACTCTCGCCTTTGGCTCGTGCGACAAGTTCCTGCGATCTGAGACATTCTTTATTTCACCACAAAAATAATAATATCCTACTAATATTATAAATGCGAAAGTTTGTGAGTGACGATGTGACGATGTGAGTGAATGTGTATGTGTTCCTTCTTCCTTCCTTCCTTCTTTAAATTTGGAACGAAGTTAGCTGGTACCCTAGATTAAAACATAGGCTACTTTTTATCCCGGAAAATTGTACAGTTCCCGCGGGATAGCGATAAACATACCAATTGCTAATTCTACGCGGACGAAGCCGCGAGCAGAAGCTAGTGTACAATAAAACTTCTCACCCTAAACGCGATATACCTTCACCGTTCCGTCGCTGGTAAAAAAGCGGTGCCTTGAGATGAATCTCATCGGTCGCCAATCGGAATCAGATTGAGACAGTAATTGCAGCAAGTAACTCGCATATCCGGCGGAAGTGCCCCCGCCCCCCGGCCGCGCTGCCGCCCCCTATCCGACTTACCCCACATAGGTACCAACCTCCTAGTATATCAGTACTATTTTACTACCTGAGACATCTACGAAGATTTTTTTACTTCCGCGGGACCTAGGTAGGTGCGCAGTTTTTTTTATCTCTTTCACACTATTACAACGGAATGGAAGGAGCCCCATTTTTGAAAGCACGTAACATTGTATGGTATTTTCATTCTTATCTGTCCTATTTGGTAAACAAAATTCTAAGCTCAATGTGCAAATTTTTGTAAAGAATAAGGTGTATTATGTTATCAAATAAACCTGAGGTAATATTTTGTAGGTACATATCATTTTGCTGATATTTTATCTCCAGTTCCTTTATTTATATATAATATTTATATATAATATGAAATACTTAAAAAATAGCAAAAAGGAGACGTTTTGAAGTTAGAATTTTGTTTACCAAATAGGACAGGTAGGTAAGAATGAAAATAGGTACCTACCTTAAGTAAAGTAACATTTGAAAGTGGTGAAAAATTGTACTGAATTTGAAACGTATACGACTAGATAAAAAGAAAATTAGGTACCTACAGTTCTAATTGATTTTTGTCAACTAATCCAAAATTTAATTCATGGTGTAGTTTTGTAGCGATATAAAAATATTCCACTTTCGAGTGACACTTTCGAGTAGGTTAGCCAACCGTACTATAATACTAAACATAGTATTGTACTATAATATTTCGACTGCATCCTATAGAATATACCTACTGTTAAAAAAGTATGTATGTACCTACATAAGTACCTAGCTGCGGGGACGATGTTTTTTTCCGATACCTACCTACTTGTATGTAATGTAAGTATGTATGTATAACTCTTTATTGTACATAAATCACATGAAAAAGATAAATATAGGACAACATAAATGCACAAAGGCGAACTTATCCCTAAAAAGGATCTCTTCCAGATCACCTTTGAACTATTGACAGGATTTGTCCCCGTTAGCTTATTTTCAGAATGCCTCTTTAAAGAAAGAAAATAAAAAGAAAGAAGACATTGGGCATGGAACAGTGAATCGATTTTTTGGTAGACACGCATAATACAAAGCCGTGAACATAATTATTTGTTTTACCTTAAAAATCTTTCCGATTCTCCTATGCATAGGTATAGGGCAACTTGCGTCAGCGTGTATTTGTCATTATGCGTACATACAATACATACATGGGCGTTTTCAGAAATTGTTGTTGGTGGCGTAAGCGGAGTTCCACTTTTATAAATGGGTTGAATTGCTTTGAAATGAAGCTTAATCGATAAAATATTGCATAAACAGCAGAAAAATACTAAATTTATTATGCTTTAATGTCAAATTCATTAAAAAAGCTCAATTTTATTTAGCTGTTGCTGGAAAAAGTTTCCATTACGTCACACATTTTGAAAATGAATTAAAAAAAAAATAAACATGTTACAAATCTTCTAAAACTTTATTAATCAAATATAAACAAAATAATCTTCTAAAAAATCAAATAATTGGACTTATTATAACAAAACAATGAGTTTTATGAAAAAAACTTTCCTTAACGCTACTTTTCTGTACTTTGCACTACATATTATTGTCTATGCAGCGACCACTGCGTAATATTATTAGAAAACATTTCTCAATATGAGATACTTTGTTAGATACAATTTGCTTAACATAATTAACTTTTAAATATCTTTAACATAAATCACAATATTTTTGGAATTCTAATCACAGTCTCAAATGGACAATGACGTATAAAGGAAATCAAAGTGGCGTTTAGGAACTATAAGGACTACAAGGCAACGTTCATATTGTGATTAATTATGCACACCGAGTTATAATATATACTACATGAGATCACGGCAATCATTTTAGTCAACTATATTAATTAATACTAAAATTTAAATGCTCTCAACATAATATTGTTAACAATTTAATTCAATTTCGATTAAAACGACAATGATAATTTTAACAATTTACTCCTTATGAAACGAGCTTTAGAGTTCCATTACGTCACTTTTTCGTTCCATTCATGCTATAGTGGTGTAATGGAGGTGACGTATCCGCGACACTAAAACATTGAAACGAATTTACAATTTTTAAACAGTAGTTATTGAGACAAATATAACTTTCTTTTTAGAATTATCATTAAATGATAAGTTCGTTATAGTAAAGAAACAAATACGCAGGATTTTCTTACCTTGTCAAAATCGGTCTTGTAAGTGGAACGTCGGTTTTGAATGCAGCCACACGCGACCGCATTTTACACATTTCGCGGGCTAACTAAATGTAATTTTTTAAAAATTGCGCTACCATTAGACTTAAAATGTTGCTATAATTCAAAATCTTCATGAATAATTTTGATATATTTTTGCCAAGTTATTGAAAAGGCGGTCGCGTAAGCGGAAATTTCTTCACACGCCAATACGCAGGACAAGATAAAACCTGTCTTTTTCAAAAGAATTTCAACCTAAAGGCGTCTGTTTTTAGGTTTAAAATGAAATTTCGGTTTATAAGTGACCAGTACAAACTCTCGCCACTTTTGAAATACCACATCTAGTATTCATTTTTCAACTCCGAATGTGGCAAGGTTGGTATGGGACATGTCAAAAAACGACTTCTCTTTTTACTTATTTGATTCTTATTTTAAATTTCACATAGCTTTGCATTCTTTTAGAGCTAATATGAAGTTAATACGGTATACATTATTTAAAAATAAATAAATGAATGTGTAAATCTGGCCAGAATTCGAATAATTGACTATGAAAGTGATGGGACATGTCATTTTCCAACTGACAACTTTTTTTGAAAACGCCCACATACATAAATCACGTCTTTACCCTTTCGGGGTAGACAGAGCCTAAGGTAACAAGAGTTAAAGGCCATGCGTGTAATGGGATTTTACAAATATTACTTTTTTCTCATCTTTTTCCGTTTTCCAGTTTTTCAATAAATCTTCATTATAAACTTAATAGTCCTCCATCCTTGTGTTAGGTACCCTAACCCCGCATCCACGGTAAGACCGTCCCATTCGTGGCTGCCTTTCATCGGACCATGTAAGAGCTTGTAAGACAAATCAGTCCGTGTCGTGTCGGATTGATTAAGGCTGGACAGTGAATGGGATGCTTGTAATCTAACTTGGTCAAACCGACTTCTAACTATCTTAATTAAAAAATTCTGAGTTATAATTAAAAATGGAATGAGACCTAAAATAGTATGTCTATTTGTTTCAGAGTACAAACTGTTTCCAACTTATTTCTCTGACTTATTGATTTTATGGAAGAGATCGCTACTAAGCGATAAAATCGCCTATTGTATACTTTGTTCTTTGTTTCTGTATTGTTTTGTACTGGTTTGTGGTGTTCAATAAAGAGTATTTGTATTGTATTGTATTGTATTGTATTAAAAAACGGTAGAACATAAGTTATTTTATGCTGTAAAAATATTTCTTACTGGCTGTTGCCTTCGACTCTTGTCTGCGCAGAATTCGGTTATCCCTATCCCGCAGGAACTTTTCAATTTGCCGGAATAAAAACTATCCTATGTCTTTCTCGGGGACTGAAACTGTATCCGTAACAAATTTAATCAAAATCGGTTCAGCGGTTTAAGCGTGAAAGCGTAACCGACAGACAGACAGAAATTACTTTAACATTTATAATTTTAAGTAGGGATCTGCATTTGCTTTTAAAGAATAGGTAAATAAAATATTAAAACATAGGTATTACCGACAGGTCTCGGTTAAAATTAACTCGGGCGCACTCAACCCGTAGACATGTTTATTTACATTTTTATTTATATAATGGCTGCCAGTAACACAATGTTGTTTACAGATACCTATTCTATTTTGAACTTCAGTTAAATACTTGGCAATAGAATTGAATAGCTGAAAAAGCTCTGAAATGTACATAGGTAGGTACCCCTAATTTCCGTGTGTCCAAGTATAGAGGTAAATAAAAGGTAGATGGTTAGGGTAGGTACTAAGTAAGGTACTTATCTACTGTTTTGACAACTTATTTCATGTTTAATTTTGTCCTTTTTTGTTCATTGAAAGTGGCAAGATTATAACAATTTTGTTTCTTTATGGAACTAGCTTATCATTTATTATTACGACGGACGAAGTCGCGAGCGTAAGTTAGTACATTACATAATACAATTGAAATATATTTCCAACAGAAACAATACAGATTCCAAAGTCTAAAGTCATGAATTGGCAAAGTTATCGTAACTTGCTAAAGTTGCCAGCACCAAAAATTCATTGTTTCCAGTCGATAACGAGGGCCCGAGGCGCGGCGCCGGCGGGAAACTTCTTAAGAGAATCGAACTCGCGATGGATGCATCAAGACCAGAAAGTTCGATTTTTAAATGATTACGTGATTAAACTAGGTATTATAAAACACAAATTCTGAATCCAAGTTTATATTTATTGTGTACAATTATTTCTGGAAGCATTAAGGAGTTTTTTACATCTCTATTCTAGTAATAAAGAAGATGGCAGAAAGCTTAAATTCTGTTTATTAGCAACATTTTTATTTGTACCTAAATCTATTGCCATGAACCTTAAAGTTACATTCTTTGAATGCCGAAAATACCTATTGAATTTTGTTAGTTCTGTACAATCAAGGGCATTAAATAAATATAATTAGGTATGAACGTCAAAAACATCTAGACACCTTTACGACACAAGCAATAAGGTCGGTGATACAAATATATTTGACGTGTTTGGCTGTAGGTGTCGATATTTATGCCCTCAACTGTAAAAAACTGTAAATCAGACCAAAGCGTATAGTGAGACCAATACCAAAAGAAGGCCCACAAAATTTTAGAAACTACGATACGAGCAATCTCGCTTTTTGGCACTGAATCCTTAACCTCATTAAATTCCGTCTTCATTTACATAAGGAAAAGATAAAGACAAGACGTCCCCCAGCCGCCATTTTTATTTCCGAGGGGCGAGGGTAATGCCATTGGCGAATTTATTGCGGGCCTCAGCGCCCGTTTCATTGCGCGATTTCGATTTTGGGGTATTTTTACCCCTCGATGTTGAGGTTGCTTATTTATTGCTAGAATGCTGTTTTGGGGTTATTATTTTGCTGTTACTTTTGGAGTGCTATTGTGACTTAACAATTTTTTGCTTAGAGAACCTGATTATAAAGCTTGTGGTCCCGGATTCGATTGTTAGTCGGGGCACAGGCATTAATTCAATTTAATAATATTTTGACGACATATTTACTATATAGTTTCATAATTAGTAGTTATTAGTTTTAGTTTTAGTATTATTTATTTATTTATTTATTTATTTATAAATATAATAATACTAAAACTAAAACTAGTTATTAGTTTTAGTTTTAGTATTAGTCTGTTTTAAAATCTTGCTTTCTTGTCTTACTAAACGTGGCCTTTAGGTCTTGTTTACCTTAGGCTCAGTCTACTCCGTAAGGGATAAAGCCGCGATTTATGTATGTATGTGTATTCCCTCGATAGGATTTTACTTTACTCTATCTTCTATTAAATTTGCACAGTAGGTATTAACATAGAGTAGGACAAAAGCCATTGTGCGAATGTCTGAGACGCGGCGGTTGCCAAACCTCGGGATATATCGCGCGGAAGTCTTACTCGTTCCGGCGTGACGTCACTATACTCCTGTACCGCCGCCGGCGGTTTGCGCTAACGCTAACTAATAGGATTAACATTAATAGTTATTATATACAACTAAAAAAAATAGTAAAAAGTAAAAAAGGTTTACTGACAAACAAAGATTTACAGAATTGTTATCAAGTCAAATCCAATATAAAGAGGTCATCCATAAGTCACACATTTAGGGAGGGGGGTCTGGAAATTTGTGACACACGAACAAAATAATAGACGATCCCAAATATGAAATGAAAACAAACAAAGAAAATAGGTATCTGACGAACCCCAAACTGGGCTAGGTGATTATGTACTAGTTATTAGTTCTACAATACTATCCACAAATCTAGTTATTATACATTACTAGCTGTTGCCCTCGACTCCGTCTGCCCAGCGCTTATCGCTATCCCGCGGGAACTATGCAATTTTCCGGGATAGAAACTATCCTATATCCTACCTGGACGCAAACTATTTTTATACCAAATTTCAACTAAATCGGTCCAGCGGTTTAAGCGTGAAAAGGCAACAGACAGACAGATAGAGTTACTTTTCGTATTTATAATATTAGTAGGGATAGGAACTGAGTCGGAATTAGGACGTCATGGTAAGGCCCCTGATCAATTTTAGGCACAGCGTACAATTTGAAAGCGGGTCGCGACACTTGCGACTGCACTAACCCCCGGTAGCGGCTCCTTCCCGTTTCCGACATACTTGAGGGAATATATTAAGAACTTCCTTGGCTCGCGAATGTATTTGTTACTCAAAGTACAATACAAAGCTCAGGGGTTGATTCTAGTTAGTCGACGACGAAGCGAACGTCTTTGTTTTCCAATTCTACCTACTACAATAGCACAGGCTGCACAGCACAGTAGTCCGATTTTTGAAAGCACATCAATCGAAAGTAGTAAAAATCTGCTTATATTTATATATTCAAAACTACAGCTCGATTCAAATCGACTAGGTAGTTCACAAGATGAATGGAACCTCTAATTCTCTTCTACTAATTTACTTACTAGTTTTCAATTCAGCACAATATTCCACCATTTTATCTTGTGAACTAGTCGAAAATATAATAGTGTAGTAAATATAATTGTGTTGTAAATTTAAAATCAAAATTGAAAAAAATCTTATGTTCATTGCACTAATAAACGGGATCATGACCTCCAATTCCGCTCATAATCTAAAAACGAGTCCAATATCCTAATGACAAAGCAAAAACCCGCCAACAATCCAATCGAAACGATCCAAAGTAAATTCCAAGTAGAATATCTCAACGATTTATTGACAAATATTCGAACAATAACGCTAATGGCGCATTCTGTCCAAGACAAACTATAAATCCGACTGGTATTCCATAAATCGACAAGTTGCCAACTCGAGAAGACCGGACTTATGGCCGAAGAAAGTATCGCACTGACCAGCTAGTTTTGGTAGGGTTGGGAAATGAGACATGTCGATGTTTACGATAATTGGGAGTCAATGTTATAAGCGGATGTTATAATGGAAACTATGATTAAAATTGGCTTGCTCACATCGAAGAAAACTTTACATATAATTACATTACATCTTTATGAAGCCTGGGTATTAATCCATAAAGTTTAAAATGTATAATGGGTTAAAATACATAAAAGTTCAAAATATATTTAATGTGATTTACTCAGAAAATTGCAAATTAACAGAATTGCTATAAACTAAACGTAACCTAAACCAATCTATAGATCACGCTATAAAAATAATCATATACCTAATAGTTTCACACAAAATGGCATTATATATTTTGAACTATTATGTATTTTAACCCATACATTTTAAACTTTGTATATTCTGATCCGCTCCCATGAAGCCTCTATTTAAAAGTACGTTTAAAAACACATCTAGTCTGTGGGCCAAGTGTGTAGAACTTTAATTTCTAAACGACACTGAAAATTAGAACACATAGAAAAATCCGAAAAGTAAAGTTATGGCCGGCAATCGAACCCGGGTCCTCGTCATTCCGTGACGCGTGCTATACCCCTACACCACCCATAGCAGGTACTGTGTAGAACTTGTTTATTGTACGAACACTTGTTACAAAATTTTATTGAATAGGATTCAATAGTTTTTCTTGCTTCTTAGGTTGTTCCCCGTCGGATCCTTCTGCACTTCTAAATATCAATTTACCTACTGAAAGAAATAAAGAGTGGTTTTTTAAATATGCCTACCTAGTTTCCATATTCAAATTTGACAACATAGAAACTCGCACTCTTATTCAGTAGGCTTATTGTCTAACTCGCTCGCAATCGCCATCGTGTTCATTTTGACAGTTCTTGTATGAATGTGACAGCTAGCTGATTCCGATGCCAATTGTCAGCCAATACAAGAACTGTCAAAATGAACACGATGTTGATTGCGAGCGAGTTAGAGCATAAGCCTACTGCTTTTATTTGTCTTATTTACCTAATTGTAATTAAATTTCTATCGATATCGATGTTTCGACATTCCCATCCTTCGGTGCGGTTCGCCTTGTTTGCGAGCGGCAAGTCTGATCGTTTAAGCTGAAACAGTAGCTTACTTATTACCTGAGATGGCACAACTTGCTCCGACAAATGGGGCCACGTGCAGAACTACGTTGCTGAAAATTATGAACTGTCAAACCAATTTCCAGATGTAGTGCGTAATGATTTTCCATGACATTTTGTTAAATCCCATGCGGTTTTACAACTTTGACGAAGTTTGAATGTGGTTCTTATTTATAAAACAATTTAATCTGACAGCTGCATTGTATACACAACTTTAATAACTTGACGCTAAAGTTGAAAACCGGATGAAATTCAACGAAATGACATGGAAAATCGTTTTGCACCACACCTGTCTTTACTCATAACTTTACAAATTGACCACCGGATGGCTTAGTGGTTAGAGAACCTGACTATAAAGCTTGAGGTCCCAGGTTCGATCCCCGGTCGAGGCAAACATTTGTACGAAAAATACGAATACGAAACGAAAAATAGACAGAGCCAAATATAACAAGACCTACAAACTACGTTTAGCAAGGTTATCGTCGAATCTGTTTGGTTTTAAGGTTCAAAAGTGACAAACCTTTTCGTACCCCAACTATACAATAAAGTATTTATTTAATTACTTTTTATTATCCAAACGTCAAAAAATACATACATACATACATACCGTCACGCCTCGTTCCCACAGGGGTAGGCAGAGACTACTTTGTTCCACTTGCTACGATCCTGACATAGCTCTTTCGCTTCATCCACATTCATCAATCTCTTCATACATGCTCGTTGGTTTTGGGTACTCTCGACCTGACCTTTTCCAATACGTCCCCAATTTGATCACGGAACGTCCGTCTAGGCCTTCCCCTCCCAACGCACCCATACATCATAAAAAAAAAAAAATACAATTCAAAAAATACAATTATAAACAATCAGTCAAATACTGATTTACGGATTACTTAGGTATTATAGGTATACATATATGTAGTTTTTTCTTTACCGTTTGTTAGACCATGACAAAACTAACTCACTTACAGCATTTTGCATCCAGCCCGTCCCGTACTTTGTTTCGCCGGCTCTCAAACAATACATGGAAGTATTAATAACTTAAGACCGCACTTGCTACGGCGAGCGTGTTTTAAGACTACGGTTTACGTACTGTTTTGTCAACTATATTACTGTGACTAAGTCTTATAGGTATCTGGGACGGCTCTGTTTTACTAGGCCTTAAATTCTGTTGAGACTATTCGGGAATGACTGGTACTCTGGTAAGAGCTTCGATCTTGTATATTATGGATCGACATTGTCAACAGTTCTTTTCATACGTCTCTTTAATTATTAAATCACTTTAATTACTAAAATTATTGCGTCATACAGCAGGTGGTCGCCTTAGCCTGACTGAACACACCTGAAAACATTATATTACTGTAATTGATTTTTATTCATAAGTTCATAACTAAGTAGCTGTTGCCCGCGGCTTCGCCCCGCTGCAATTTTTTTTCCAAATTTTATTTTATACATAGGTACTTTGTCCTGGCAATGAAAAACACAACTGAAAAAGAATTATTCAATTCGGTGCAGTCGTTTGGAAGCTATCCGCGTACATACATTTCGACAATTTATTTTTATTTAAAGTATATAGATTTTGAATACACTTTTAACCATCGACAGATATATGAACACATTTTGTCAACCACAGTAAAAAATGGTCTTGTTACCCTAGGCTCTGTTTACCCCGTAAGGGATAAAGATATGTTAAGTAAATGTAACTTACTTAATTAAGAAGAAAGTAAAGAAAGTTACAGCTCTAATTAGTTAATGTAGATTTGACTTTTTCAACAAGTTAGTCGAAAATTTCACTTTAGCTCCTTTAGCTATATTTTTGTAATAATACATAGATTCTGCTGCAAGTATTGTATGTTTTCAAAAATTAGCCTTTAAACGATAAATTTATTATATTGCATATCGAACAACAATAAAATAACGCCTATAATCATTAATACCTACGTATTTAATGAAATTAAGAATTTTACAACCATAAAAATCTCAATATAAATTTGCTTTAAATTAATTAGTAAAGGGCATGAAAGGGGCTGCGGTATGAATATCTCGTATACCTAGCGGAGGCACTTTGGACCGCAGCGGAGCCCTGTCCACTCAAGACGCCGTTATGGCGAGTTTTGAAATTCTTGGACAGGGTTGCCAGTTTATTATTTTAGCTAACACTTAAAAAATATTATAGATGCGGATGTGTGTCCATCTGCCTGTATGCTTAGTGTAGGTTTTCAGTCACAAAAATGTCTCGAATGCGTTTGCGTTAAAATGTCAAATACTATGAGAACAGTTTGTTGCCGTTTCGATCCGCAAGTGGCGCTGCCAATTTTTCCATAGTAAATGAGACGTTACGTGAACGCGTTCGAGACGTTTTTATATGCAAAAACTTACACTAGAGGCTCAGTTTATTATCTCTTCACGGTTGAACTTTTACATACAAATGAAATTTACATAGGTATATACATAAATCACATCTTTATCCCTTACTGGGTAGACAGAGCCTAAGGTAACAAGACCTAAAGGCCACGTTTAGCATGGTTGTGGGCGTATTGTTGGAATGGGGAATCAAAATAGTGATGGGTTGCCATTTTTTCTCAATCTATGAATAACAATGTAAGAAGGTACTTAAGTGATGTAAGTAATGCGTGTAAATAAACGTATTCCCGGTAGTCAAAAATACGCCTAATACATAATATTTAATTATTAAAAAGTAAGAAACATTACTAGTAAAAAAGGTATATATTTTTGTATGTTTGTGTTTTTTTCATGTGGCAATAAATGATTTTTTATTTGGTTTTCTTTTTAAATATTTACATCGGCAGGTACCTATAATAGAAATATTTACATAGGTTTGAGTACCTACCTACTTTTTTCGACAGCATAATTGTTAACTTACTTAAATTAGGACTAAATATCATTTTACTACACCCATAAAGAAGAAGTATAAGCACTACTTTCAAATCATTATTTTTCCATTGTTCTAAGTCTTTATCGAGCTCAACACAAATTCCTAAACCTTTCCCATAGTTTTCAGATTGAAAATAAAAAGGTAGATTCCTTCCGCTGTCAACCCTAGCCTTAAAGGGGTCGCTCCCCTCTAATTAGTTAAGATTCGCCCGCATCTTTGATTAGGAATCTATCGTCCCGGCACCGGACCGGCATCGGACCGGCATCGGACCGGTAACTATCGACTGCTCACTTATCTTACATAACTTCATTCGATGCAGTAGGCAAGTATGCAATTACTTTACGAAACAAACAGAGCCGCGCACCACGACACTCAACAAAATTAACTGAAGGTCAACGCTAATGTAATAAGAGACGAAGGTTGAAGTTGGATAGTTTCTATTGGTAATAATACTCTTTGTTGGAGAGTCAAAGTCTAGTTACGTCTGTATTACCTATATGAACATATAAGAACGCCGTTTACTGAAATGTCTTATATACTCAGGATTAAAGACAAAAATGTACCTACCTAAGCATTTGGAAATCTTTCAAAATGTTGTGCTGTTTTTTTGACTCGATCACTTTTGTAAGTAGATACTATTAGCGCCATCTAGCGTTGAGTAGATGCGTTTCGATTTTGTTATAGCTATTTCTAATTATTTACAATAGAATGAAGTAAGTATGCTACGATAGGCATGGAAGTAGGTATTATGTACTTTCATGAGATGGTAAAACGAGTAGACGTCATTGTAGTTGCTTTTAATCAAGTTTTTGTAACGTTTAACATCACTATGATATATAGAGAATATGGTAATACTTAATACTTAATAATAAATGGGAGCGGATCAGGATTTACAAAGTTTAAAATGTATAATGGGTTAAAATGTATAATTCAAAATATATAATGCAATTTTCTGTGAAACTATTAGGTATATGAAAGTTTTTTATAGCGTGATCTATAGATTGATTTAGGTTAGGTTAGGTTTAGTTTATAGCAATTCTGTTACTTTGAAATATTCTGAGAAAATCGCATTATATATTTTGAACCATTATGTATTTTAACCCATTATACATTTTAAACTTTATGGATTTTAATACGTACCCATAATAGATAGATCGTTTACGCAAGAGGCAGAATGACATAATATAAGTATTTTTTACAAGTTATATAACACGGCTTTGGGTTTGATTGACCGTTGTCAAAATTTCTAGTCTCGTTTGATCTACTTACCTAAGTAACTGGTTGACCGAGCTTAGCTCGGTATTTTTTTTAGTACATTTTCTAAAAATTTAACCCGATTAATTGCGCCCGAAACCCCATGCATGCCAAATATATACAAGAATTGCCCGTTTAAAGGTAGGTATTTAAAGGTTTTAGATTAGATCTGATAGATTTAACTACGGTACAGTCAACTGGGGTGACTTTGATTTACGGTCACCACTTTAGAAAGTAGTTTTAATGTCAAAACCATTATTTTTTATTTGCGTTTACTGCTTCCAATCAATGTCTTTGTCGATCGCCTTTGCGTCTACATGCCAAACATTCACCGGATATGGATAATATCAATTTTATAGCAATTTTAAAACGATCAAAGTAGTCCCAAAATTACCAAAGTCACCCCAGTTTACGGTACCTAGTTAGTAAACCATATAGTATTGTAAAAGACTAGTTCTGGAGTCCTAATTTTGTAGACTCGATGAACTCGTAGAATCCGAGTCCCGAGCCGTGTCGAGCGTGAGTAAATATGGAGCCATAGATAGATAATTACGGGGCCTTACCATGACGTCTTAATGCGAGTCAATTCAGATTCAGTTTAGGTTCCCCGCTGCTCCATATTTACTCACGCTCGACACGGCTCGGGACTCGGATTCTTCGTCGCGTCTGAGTAGTCTACAAAATTAGGACTCTAGAACTCGAGTCTTTTACAACACTAGTAAACCATGTTATTATTTATGGTCATTATATAAAGCCTTCTGTTAGAAAATAATCTAGAATAGACACCCGTATACATTTATTTGCTAAAGAACTCTTCGTACTTATAATAAAGAAGTAAAGTAAACGTCAAGTTTGACGGGAGATGTAGATTTTCGGCAATGAATTAATTAATGCTGGCGTCTTATAACTAACAAAATTAATTTCATAGTCTACATAATATGTTCAGACGTCGAATAGCGTGGTTTGTGAGTTATACAAGTATTTCATAATTTATAGACTAAACTCGAACGCTCGGATTTTTTAGCGCCTATTGTTTGCAGCTGTTACTCAAATTGTATGTACTTACTTAATAACAATTTGGAGGTTTATCGCGTTTTTTAGTCGTTCAAAGTTGCCAGTTGGATGGTATCTGCGTAAGAAAACAGGGCCAAAGACCAAATAAAAAGTAAACACGAAGTTCTAGTCACCCGAACGGAATCAAAACACCCTACTTTTTTAATCATAGCTACAGTAAAGGAGTTTCTTTATTAACACACTGCTGTTGCCCGCGACTCCGTCTGCGATGAATTTGTTTATCGCTATCCCGCGGGAACTATGCTACCTATATTCCGGGATAAAAACTATCCTATGTCCTTTCCCGGGACTGTAACTATCACTATACCAAATTCCAATAAAATTGGTTTAGCCGTTTTGCCATGAAAGAGCAACAAACATCCAAACTTACAAACTTTCGCTTTTATTATTAGTACCTAAGATAAGACACTCGCGTTGTTTTTATGCATCGTTGCATCTCTGTCGCTCTGTTGATAAACGGCACAATACATTGCTTCTCTTTCGCCCTCACTATATTTTCGGGGAAAATGCGAAGAAGAATAATAATACTTACTACCTCACCTTTTCGTATTAGCTGTTCAGTGCGATGGCTTCCAGCAATCTCAAAAACCTGGCCTTATACTCCGAAATCCGATTTTCGAAGTTCGTTTCGTGCCGTTCCGCTCTCACTAATAGTTATTAATTTGAGAGTGAGAGGGACGGTGTGAAACGAACTTCGAAAATCGGATTTCGGAGTTGCCCCGCTGACCGTGGATTTCGTTGCGGTCGGGTTTTTGAGATACTATTTTTTTTTCAGATAGTTCGAGGTAAAAACGAATGGAATGGAACGCAGCACAACAACAGCTCTCTCAACAGAAGGCCCCAGATTAGTCATGTTTCAGAGTTCATGTAAGCTAACTTAATTTATGTATTACTAACAATGATATAACATATGAACTGGGAGAAGATATGTCACTACCGCGCCCGAGTTGAAGATTCATAAATGACCCAATTGTCTCATTTATCTCAAACAAGCCACAGTATGAGTAGTCCGTGACAGTCAATGTGACAGTTGACAGAGGGAACGTTTTTCAAACGCAATTTACTAGGAACGTAACATATCTATACTATAAAATATCATTTATTACTAAACCCTCTTCCATTCCCGATGGTCTGTGTTTGACTCAAACAGGATCATCCAGGCTACACCGAAATGCGATTTTATTGTCCCTCTCATCTCACTTTAAAAGTAATGGCTATAAGTGTAAGCGGGATGGCATGAAACGAACTTCGAAAATGGAATTTCGGTGCCACAGGCACCGTGTCGGATGTCGTCCATTCCCTCATAGCACTTTGTACATCGACCAACGAAACAAATTTGCCAACCACAATTGGAAAATCCTATAACACATTTAGACTTACGTCCACCCAACCCAACCCCCTGCTGAAATTATCTGGGTTAATTTCAAGAGACAGAGTTTAAGGCTAGTGCAAAACTAGAGATCCTTCGCTGCGATTAGCAATAATCAAGTTGTATGTATGTATAACTCTTTATTGCACACTAGCTTCTTCTTCGTCCGCGTAGAATTAAATTGAAGAGCTGATGTTGTTAGTAATATTCTGCAAAAATAATTTACGTTGCAACTCTAGGCAGCTACGACCTTTGACATGCTTGTGACTGTCCCCCGAGAACTATGCAATTTTTCGGGGTAAAAAGTAGCCTGTTTTGATCTAGGGTACCAGCTATCTTCGTTCCAAATTTTATCCAAATCCGTCTGGTCGTTTTAGCGTGAAGAAGGCACAAGCATACACACTCACTCACATCGTCACAAACTTCCGCATTTATAATATTAGTAGGATGTCTAATTTTACAGGTAATGAGATAAACAGATGTACAAATACAAAGGCATCAAAGATGTGCAAGTTCATTTTTCAAGATATCCTTGATTAATCCCCACCCCCTTTCCAGACACGACAGATTACAGAGAAGCAGAGATCACGCGAATGGGTGTCGCTGGCTCTATATCAGTGCGGCCCTGCAAGCCGTTGAAGAGGTGAAAGCCCCAACGTTTCCAGACTCCGTCACCACCGGGGATGTCAAGTGAGTGCTCCAAATTATAGTCTACGCATACAATTTAATTGTTTTATTGTTTTGTTGTTGTATTGTTGTAATTGACAGACAAGTTGATAAAGTGCGAGGAGATGCCTTATGCCAGTCGCTTGCTCATCACCTAGCTTCTTCTTTCGACGCGCCACAAACTTCCCTCTTGTAGGCGTACCTAGATTTCGTACCTAAAGCAAAGTTAACGTTCCCGCTCACCTAAATATATAAAGTAGATTCCAATTCCAACATGCTCAAAATAGAACATGCCAAAAATTTGTTCCATTTGTGCATTTCACATCAAACCTGGAGTGGACTGGATAAAAATTGGAGCTCTATTTTGATTTCTACGTCATGAAGCAACCAATAGCATAACTATAACGTCTGGGGTCCGTGGACCTCAACATAAAGAAGTGCATCAACGTCCCTTTTGTGATTTTGTGCTCTAGCTAGGCCAAGCCAGTTCGAGGCCCCGTGGCATTTTGCCAGTCCTGCAACGCTATAGTTACGCCACTGAGTGGAACTCTCATCTGATTTTTGTCATAAAGCAACATACCCAATTACCCATGGAGTTATATCATTATTAAATGGCCTTATCCTTATTCCTTGGTTCCTAGGCTGATAAAGAAGGAAGGCGACGCAGTAGCCATGGACGAAGTAGTTCTGGAGATCGAGACGGACAAGACAGCACTGCCTGTGATGTCTCCAGGGCACGGGAAGGTCGTCAAGTTCCTCGTCAAAGAGGGCGAGGCCGTCAAGTCCCAACAGCCGCTGTTCCAGGTTCTATGCCTATTAATAATCATAGTAGGATGAAAACATCTCCCTCCTTCATCCATGCCGCCTGTGATCCGTTAAGGCGCTGTCAACAGCAAATGACCTGGAGCAGCGCCACTTTTCACACATACGGTTCACGTGCCTGTTAGTGAAAGAGAAGAAACTATTCCGGCAGCTTGGCGCGCGTCTAAAATCTTGCAAATAAGACACAAATCATAAGAAATAAACAAAAGTATGGATTATTTGTGAAATATGACTCGTTAGCCGTTTAGGTATGAATTATGTTGACTTTATGTTTTTAATTGCAGACCCATACGTCGAAAAAATAAATACATAGAACCGTTTAATGATGATTTTAAGACCAATCTTTGCAATTATTTTCTATCGAGCCGATTTTGTTCAATTATGTATCGAGGCCATCTAGCGTGTTTGAAATATGATGAAAATTAACATTATATATTTTTTTGTATTTTTTTGTGCGCAGTTTTTCTTAAAAAAGTGTTTGAATAACATCAATTTCAACAAAATTAGGTGTTGTCAGCCTCTTAAAGGGAACGTTACCCAAATCCTTTTCTTCATTGGGCATTGGGTTAGGATCCAAGGCGGCGAAGACGACGAGGTCCTAAAAAATAACAGTTGCATAAATGTAAATTTTGGCTTCTAAACTCCTTTGCAAAAAAAACGGGCACTTTTTTATTTTGATTTTTAGAAAATTACTCACATTGACAAAAAAGTAAGGTTTAACTAACTAACTTCAATTCACTTTCTGATTTATTTAGTAAAAGTTACAAACAAAAAATATCGAGTCTCTGGCTGAAATAACTGCTGGCTGGACTTCTTCGTGGCATGAAAAGTTTTGGATGCCCGTTTGTTTTAGTGGATTCATTTCATTTGTCAGACATAGCAGGTATTTGGGACTTAGGTTAGATAATTCACTATAAAAAAAACTGTTTCAGAAATAAAACTCTTTATGACTAACGAAAATTATAAAAAACTACACAATCGGAACTTCAATTTTATGGGACAAATTAGACCCATCTAAAGCAACCCCCAACAGGTAGACATAACTGGAGTGGCGCCGGCGGCCGCCCCAGCGGCGGCACCAGCTGCGGCTCCAGCAGCGGCAGCAAAGCCTGCGGCTGCGCCGGCGGCGGCACCGGCGGCGAAACCCGCCCCCGCCGTCGCGGCTGCCAAGCCCGCCGCCAAGCCCGCTGCCGCCAAAGCACCGGCGGGACCCACTGTAAGTAGGGGTATTGATGTGTATTCCACTAACGATAGTCTTTCACATGGATTATAGACATTTTATTGAATCAGGCGTTACTTTGCGGAGGTCCATTTCAATGAACACAAAATATTTTGTGTTCATTAGATTATAGACAGTCAAAATTGTCGTGCGACCTACGGTATATCGCGATATTCGCGATCCATATCACCAAATATGGATGCGTAGCGCAGCGAAAGTACCGTTAATCGGGGTGACTTTGATAATTTTGGGGCTACTTTGATCGTTTTAAAATCGCTATAAAATCGATATTGTCCACATGCGGTGAATGTCTGGCATGTAGACGCAAAGGTGATCGATGAAGACATCGATTGGAAGTAGTAAATGCAAATAAAAATTAATGATTCCACCATTTTAAGTACTTTTTAAAGTCACCCCGATTTACGGTACCTAATTGTGAAGTCACTATCCCATATTGACTGATATAATATACCAGTATCACAATAACATAAAATTGTTCTGACACGCTTAGAACGATTTTTCATTAAAGTTTTTGATTCAAAATTTTGTATTTTCCGTGACGCGGTTCAGTTTGAATCTACGATCAATGTATGGAAACATTTGGCAATAAGATTCAAAAATCCTGAAAAGCATTTAAGGCCCATCCTTCTAAAATATTTCGGAACAATTTTAAGAGACCTTTTATAACTACCGTGATAATAGTCTACTCTAATTATCGACTTATTTTTCAGTTGGCAGCACAGCGCATGGGCGACCCCACAAAGACTATATCGGGCACGCGGAGCGAGCACCCCGTGCCGATGAACAAGATGCGCAAACGCATCGCGGAAAGGCTAAAAGAGGCGCAGAACACTACCGCCATGCTGACTACCTTTAACGAATGTGATATGAGGTAGGTAAGGTTAGAAAAGACCAATATTTTAGATTTTAACAAAGGCGTAGTACGAACGAAGGACCGCGACGCGAGGAAGAGACGTAAATCGTGGCTCAAAACCGTCTCTCTCACACGACGATGCGTCTTATTATTACAAGCTATTTATTTCTATTTTTTTATTATTATATTTAATCCTGGTGGCTGGGTCTGGTCTGGACCGTCTCCGCAGGAGGGAACTCTTCAACGGTTGGTACGATTGACTTGAAATTTGGTACACATTATGTAGGACGGATGGCAATGCAAAAGTACAGTCAACAAAAATGCTTGTACCAAAAATGATTTTTGTAGGTTAGGTTATTATTTCCCGTAAATCATGATCGCAATTCATTCAGAAAACAGGTATTTCAACCTAATAATTCTATACAATACAATGCCACAACCACAATAAACAAAACCGAATACAGGTACCAAGATAAAATTACTAGGTAAACAATAAGCGGCCTTATCGATCGAGCGATCTCTATTAGGCACCCATTATATTTTAGATCACTGATGTCACCTGTCTAACTACATTCATTTTTATGCTGTCAATTACCAGTAAACTAATGGCGTATCGGAAAGCGAACTTGGCTGCGTTTACGAAGAAGTACGGCGTGAAGTTGTCCTTCATGTCGCCGTTCTTGAAGGCGGCGGCTAACGCCCTGATGGACCAGCCCGTCGTCAACGGCGTCATCATTGGAGAGGATATCATTTATAGGTCAGTCTTTATACTGGCCACACCATCCTTCCTGTTGTCCAATCGGCATGACGCTGCCGATTGGATCAGTTCAGTCAGAGCTGACCGTGGGTGGGAGTCATAGACAATAGAAGTTGAATTATTGACGTGACAACGTCTTATAAATTGGTTTGCCGGGTGACACTTCAAGAAACTGCGTTACGCTCCGCTCACGTTATGCGCTCACAATGAGAGCGAGTGAGAGGCACGCGGGCATGGTTAGCCCGCCTAGGAGCGAGAGAGACAGACATAAAAAGTGAAAGGCACGCGTCCCTTCCACTCGAGCACAGTTAGCCCGCCTAAGAGCGAGAGAGACAGAGCGAGAGAGAGAGAGAGTGAGAGAGATAGGCATACACACCGGTTCATGTCTTGCGCTTCTATTTCGCTTAGGCGCCTGCATACAAGTTTACACGTCCTTCTTCCTACTATACGAATGAATATTCACATTAAAATTATTTTACCACTCAAAGTCGTTGTCACGTAAAACTTTCGCCCGTATACCGACTTTACAGGCAACCAATTTTTTTTGAAATTAAGCTTCTTTAGCGGCGCTGAGCACTTTTTGGGATGAGTAAATTTTTTTTAACTCGCGTCAGGCGTAAGACGGAGAGAGTTTAAAAGAGGATATCAGAATCGTCCGTCTAAAAGCTTATTTTGAAATACCTACGAATGAAGCCAGTCGCGTTCGATTTTTGAAGTGTACGTTGATTTCGTCGCTTTAAAGTAAGTGCGTTTGGCCTAGTGGTATAAGGTATGGAACTATGGAATAACATTGCGTTCTCTCAGGTGACCAGTTCAAATCTGGTGTAGAAAAAGTTTTTTTTTATTTTTGCGTGAGCGTGCGTGTGTGTAGTTTTCACTTCTGCCGGCACTCCCGGAGTGCTACCCGGGTGTTTTTTTATTTGCGTTTGATTACTCGATTAATGCGTGGGGGATTCTTGATTCTTTAATTTAATGATACCTATTAATTATAACGTCAATGCAACCGAACCCAAAACTCACCAGCCTCCATGTTTCAGAGACTACGTGGACATATCAGTGGCGGTGGCCACGCCGCGAGGCTTGGTGGTGCCGGTTCTTCGTAACGTCGAGTCTATGGACTACCCGAAGATAGAGCTCACTATGGCTGCCATTGCGGAGAAGGCTCGGAATGGTCAGTCATTAATCCCTTTGTTCCTCGTCCTCGCAGATAAGATAACCAAGTTAGCTAACTAGCAGCCAAGAAGGAAGAAATTTTCTTCCCAGATAACTCGGTTATCTACGAGGATGATAAGTATTAATCGATACCACAGGCCAAATAAATAGTTAAGACATAGTCACAGTATATATATAAGCTAAAGCAGTAGGGAAGATAGGCCTACTTTTTGAAATAAGTACCTACGCTCCAATAAAGCGTTAGGGTTGTCGATTTAATTTTTGTTAAATTGAATAGTTTTTTTAACCAAGGTTTGCCCTACCTATAGGTATTTGACAAGTTATCCTTCAAGTGTAGTTTTCTATAATATATTAGTACATATACTATAGATGCAAGATGATAGCAATGAAAGTCCGTAGAAAAATGTTTCACCAAAAACAAGGTCTATAATATACGGCAACTACTCAATTATCATCTAAACAGCCAAACGTTTTATTTAACAGAAAAAGCATTTATCGGAGAAGTGACATCTGACATTTCTCGTTATAAAAATAATATATAATAATAATATAATAATAATAATAATATTTATTTCTAAAAAACATCATTTACATGGTATCTTTCACTAGAACTCTGCTCCGTAAATAGGTGAAAACCTGTGCTATAGCATAAGCAGCGCTCCTCCCCCTAAAAATGCATGATATTTTAAAGTTTATTAAGAACTGAATACAAATACAAGCAAGGCAACATGCGCATGCATGTGTTGTGTGTGTGTGTGTGTGTGTGTGTGTGTGTGTGTGTGTGTGTGTGTGTGTAACTTATTGCTTTTAGAAAGGCTTCCGTATCGTCATAACTTTTGTTTAGTAGCCAAGTAGTAACAGCTTTCTTACATTCGATTTTAGACATCGGGTAGATATTTAGTATTTTGTTCATTTTGTTGTAAAGAAATGGGCCATTTGAAATTATAAAAGATTTTATGAATTTAGTATTGAATCTGTCTCTCGTTCCAATGTATTGTGGTCTTCGAATACTTGGAACGTTCTTACTGTCGTAAACATGTTCACTATGATACCTAATAATATTAGAGACTATAAAAAGTTGCCTTACACTTAAGGTCCCTGCTATAGAGTACAGAGTTTTTGTAGGGAAGGTAAATGGTAAAAAATGCATCACTTTTAAGACAGCTCGTTGCGCCACCTCAAGGGTAATCAATGACGTTTTAGATGCCCCACCCCAAGTCGAAATGCAATAGGTTATTAAGGATTGGCAAAGAGCAAGGTAAACTCTTTTTAACAGCAGATCGTCTGCCACATGTCTTAAGTTTTTAAATACATATATAAGTTTCCGGACTCGCTTGCTAACTACTTCAATGTGTGATTTAAAACTCAAGAATGAGTCAATATTCACACCAAGATATTTTATTGTTTTAGTCTTTTCTATTGGACTACACGTACCACAATCCAAAATTTGGTCAATACAGGTATGCGCAGTGATGGTCAGAGTGTTTGGTGGTTGACCGGGTTCTCTGATGGAATGAGTTATATATTTTGTTTTATCTACATTTAGCGTCAGTAGATTTTGAGTCAACCACGCCATAACATTATTTAGCCCTCTCTGCGCAGATAGAAAGACCTTTTCCCACGACTCATCAGCAAATATCAGAGCGGTGTCATCAGCATAAGACATGATTATACCGTTTGTGATCTCAAGTTGACAGAGATCGTTGATATATATTAGGAAAAGCGTAGGACCCAGTATGCTGCCCTGTGGAACACCGTAATCGATAGGCAAATCAGAACTCCTAATTTCTCCCACTGAGACACACTGACATCTATTACAAAGATAATCTTTAAAAATTGCATATGAATTTCCTCTAATCCCAAGCATTTCTAGTTTCTTTAAAAGAATTTGTACTGAGACAGTGTCAAATGCCTTTGCTAGGTCCAAGAACACTGAAAGACACTTTTTGCCCTTGTCAAGGTTGTTAGCTACAAATTGCGTGAGTTCCAAGACTGCATCATCGGTTGATTTTCCGGACCTGAAACCATATTGGTTTGGTGAAAGAATGTTACAGCTCTCCAAAAAGGACCTTAGTCTCTTATTTAATATGCGTTCTAATATTTTTGAAACTGATGGCAGTATGGAAATGGGGCGATAATTACTGGGGGTACTCCTGCTACCATTCTTATACACAGGTATGACAATAGACTTTTTTAATGCCATCGGAAATACTCCTTTTTCCAGACAACAGTTAAAAATGTGTGTAAGAATTGGCACAAAAATGTCTTTATAATTTTTTAATATAAAGTTCGGAATCCCGTCCCAACCCACTGAGCAGGTGTTTTTTAAACCCATAATCAAGGCCTCTACTTCAGCTTCGTCAGTCGGCAGCATCACCATGGAATATACATTTTATTTCATAATAATATATTCTTACCTTTCAACATCAGCAGAGAGTTTAAAAAACGAAAGCTCCGGTTTTGAAGAAGCCGAGTTCAAGCAGCCGTACACTGCGCAATACGCTCTTGGCATGTTTAAAACGAACACGGCCGCTCGTGTCAATGCGCCAACATAGTCCTGCGAACGGCGAAGTGAGGCCCATTTAAACTAAGTTGTACAGACATAAGCGCAATCATGCTTTGCCAAGCTAACAGACCCCTATTTCATCAACTGGACAATTTTCAGGGACAAGTGACAATTTTATTTACATTACAAACTCGACCAGAATCTACGTCGGTCGGCTTTATAAAAATTGACTACGCCTTGCATGTCGAATCGAATTGTCAAATTGGGGAAATAGGAAGGAGCGTTGCGATCGTGATATACACGTTCACTGACACACGTGCATGCGGCAGTGACAATTTTTTTTCTGGATTCCAATTCTACTTTACAAATTGTGAATTTGTAACAAATGAACGAGCAATCCCAGTTAAATTTGAACAGTACTTTTGTAAATAGCAACACAGACTTGCCAATCGAATGGTATTATCGATTGATTTCTAATCGATTGCCGGCCTGTGTCACGTACAGCCTTTGTAGTTGACTTGTATCTTGGCAGGCAAGTTGACCCCGGCGGATATGCAGGGCGGCACCTTCACGATCAGCAACGGGGGCGTGTTTGGCTCGCTGATCTCTATGCCCATCATCAACCTGCCGCAGTCAGCTATACTTGGCATGCACGCCATCGTACCGAGGCCGGTCGCCATCGGCACCAAGGTGAGACTACTGGTACAGTCACCAGCATAAATAAGTGATCACTTTTGTACCTTGTCACTTTAAAGTTATGTTTGAAAAACCATTCGAAATCATGTAACGACTGAAAGCGACAAGGTACAAAAATGATCACTTATTTATGCTGGTGACTGTACTTTTTCCCTATGGCCACACTGATCCTCGCGCTCTTAGAGTATACAATTACAAGCTCGCGCTGTTCTTCTGTTCTAAAGAGAGGGCCAGAGACTAAGAGCATGGACGTGTCTCGTAACAGGCCACACAACGTCTCTACCTCCTTTCTCCGCTAGTTCATATATACACTCATCGGGAGAGAAAAGAGCGATACGATAAAATATTGTGTATAGGGCGAGACGAGAAAGGTAGAAGACGCCATTTTTCCATACAATTATACTTATGTTCCTAGTAAAGTGACCTCAAAAGTGAAATAAAATTGTTCATAATCTACGCGAATGATCTTCCGTTCTTAAGAACTGAGATCCAAAAAAGGAACTCGAAATTTGGCTTCGAAAGAATGTGGAAATATTGTGTTATACTACTAACTGATAGGTTTTTTTTATGACTACCGGTTGCTCCACTTATTTAACTTTTTTTTTTCTTCCAGGTGGAGATACGGCCGATGATGTACCTAGCTCTCTCCTACGACCACAGATTAATCGACGGTCGCGAAGCTGTCCTTTTCTTACGGAAAGTCAAATCTGGCGTAGAAGATCCAACCTCCATCTTAGCTGGCATGTAGAATTGTAGAACACTGGTCATATGGAAACTATTGTGCCTACCGACAGACTATCCATTTAAATATGTCCATTCTGCGTTCCATTTGGCGTTGTAACGAAATGTTGCCACGTAGAAAATATTCAGACTTGTTTTTTTTTCTATTACGATTTTACCGTTTTTTTCTGTCGTCGTGAGGGAAAGTCGCTGATTTGATTTGTAACAGTATAACCAAGCCCTTTTTATTACGATAGTGGAAAATTTTGTTTGTGCACGTTTGCAATGTTTTGTAAAAATATTTGTACTAATTGCCATTAGATATAAACGTGTTGTACGAGTATTTTTTTACGTTGTTTTATTGCTATACCTACCTTAGACCTTTAGTGTGAGTTGCACCAAATTTCTTTCTTTTACGATAATTTTAACTGTAACTGATGGTTTTGACGTATATGTTAAAGTTATTGTTAAAGTAACTTGGTTCAACTCTCACTTAGACTACTAATCCCAACTTGCAATCTCAGACCAAATAAAACGTAGACCTAATCATGGAGTTTTGCGAGCAACGTGACTACGCGGGCATTCCTTTCTTACCCGTAGTAGCCGTGGTCCACCTATAAGTAGTTTGTCCACCTGTCTTTCGAAGGAGCTCCGGCCTTTGGTACCTTTTATGAGTATTTTGCCCTTAGGGCAACTGAAGATATCTAACTAACCGGGGCCTTACCAATGACGTCCTAAGTCCGACTCAGTTCAAGTTTCAGCTGTCACCTTTAGTGTGAATCTGACAGCGAGCGAACCTAAACTGAATCGCATTAAGACGTCATGGTAAGGCCCCTACCTATTTTTGTATTATAAAACATTATTGAGTGATTCAAAACAATGGCAGTATTTTTTTCGGGTGGTCGATTATGTGAACCACGGGTAATGTAAGGCAGGACTACTTAAAAGTACATCAATATTTTTGAACGTTGTTTCAGGTTAGTTTTCGTGGCTCCATTATGCCCCACTGTTATAAAAATCCTGACTAGAGATAATAAAATTAGGATAGGATTGTTAGGTATCTTCAAACGCCCGAAGGGCTAACGGAATATAGGAACCCCGCGAAAGCGAAAGCGAAATTGGGGAGTGGGAAAGCGGGGTTCCGTCGACCTTATGGTGGAGTGTAATTCGACTTTTATTTATATTTGAGAAAAGCATACAAGCTTCAACCATAATGGAATCGTCGCCTCGAATTTTAATCAGACTCGTTCAGTATGGCTTAAGCTAGACTTCCGAGCAAAGCGGCTGCCTGGCAACCTGGCATCACGTGGGCGTCACAAACGCAGCGACACTGTTGCTCGGAAGTCTAGCTTTACTTACAGTTCAGTAATGTACTATTATTTATTGTCGTCACCTTTTTGATTTCCATTTCATTACCAATGTAAAAAATTATGAACGAACGAGTCGATATTCAAGACCAATCGTTTCTCATTTGGTTTGTTTTTAACGCAATCTGCGTAAATAATTGTACATAGTTATATAATAATATAATTATCACTATAACCATCTCAAATTGCAATTTAATTGTAATCTTTCCGACGTAAATGAAAATAAATTAAATCGGGGTGAGAAGTGTTTTGGAATGGAAAGATAATAGTAGGTTAAGTATAATAATTATGATTACGGATTACGAAATAATTTTTTTCTGCTGGCAACATCACGTAAATGTCAAATTGTCAACAAAATTAAAAAAAATAGCAATGGTTTGGTTGTATGTTTTTATTATTAAGCGGGATCATTGACTATCGTTATTTATTTGCATGCTAATCCAGTGATTTGCTTACGAAACATATTCCATTACCAGTGCGATTGATTTAAGGCCAGTTTTATTGTGTTAGTATGCGATAATCGCGTTACAATGAGGCGAGGTCACCCTGGCATGGGTGGATGGCGGAATGAATCTCCGAGACATTTTCGGCCCCGCGGTGGAGGTGTACCGCATTACAGACCACAACAACCTTATCTGCTAGATTTACCTTCGAAGTAAGTCAATAATATAGTGTATACTCGTACAGAAAACGCAACAGCCTTATTGCATCATATTACGCGCCGAAAGTGCGTCTCTGATTCTCGTTTTTCTGTTTTATATCCACCCTCTATTAGGAAGTTTATTCGGCACCCGACGTATCAAATTTTTATTTTCTCTATTTAGAAATTGTATATTGCTGGCCGACGGCAAAACAAATGCCTTTCATGGCGAACAGGTACGAACAAGTAGCGCGGGAATTTGATTTCGTACAAATAGAATAATTTATCAATGTTCTGACCATACAAATGATTCTACAAGACTTCCACAAATACTTATGAGAAAATAGAATCTAATGTTGTTAACCAAGATCATTCATAGTGAGTAAGACTCCATGCGAGGCAAGTCGCTTTTTTGTCAGAACCAAACTTAACTCAAAGGAGCTTTAAAATGCTACATTAATTAATAATGATGTTTTATGCTTAACTTGCAGGTAATAGAATAAATTATGCTTACATGTAACTAAATTTGGTTACATGTTGAAATTAAAATGCACGCTTCTGAAATTTCACTTCTCTTGGTTATTTATTTGAGTTGCTTAAATTTAATATTTTGGTCCGTTGAAAATGTATAAGCTGTCTTTTCTGTACATTTTATTTCTCAGTTTTGTATTCATATGAACTTTACTTAAGTTAAAGGCTGTGTTACACATGCCAGTAGCTGTACATTTTTGTGCAAGTAGCTGGCAGGCGTATGTAAAATTTCATACAAATATGTCACAAGAGTGCAAGCTACTTGCACAAAAATGTACTAGCTACTGGCATGTGTAACACAGCCTTTATGCTCAAGGATGCCATTACATATAATAAAATATTTATATTGATTGTTGAGTTATTGTCCATGATTTGATGCAGGTGCAATTAATTGTCAAGTAGGTTAAATATTAGGTACTTAATTTTTTTTTATTTTAGGAAATACTAACACCAAGTCTGTTTCTATGGCCGATGGACAAATAAATTATTGAGTACATGTTAATGTTATATGCCCATCTTTTGCTTAGTATTGTATTTCAAAATATGGGATGGGATGCTATCTTTCATAGATAAAAAACTTATTTTGTCATTGTGCAATGCATAGTGTGAAGCCATAGTCAGTTTCACGACGTTCACGAAAAAAAAATAGTATTATTTACATCAACATGTGGCCCGCTGACATCTTACTTGCGGCCCGTGAATGTTTTGTAAATAGGTTATAAATGTATGGATAAAATGGGTTTCTAGGGTTAATATCACAAGTGCGGCCACCTTTCGTTTTTTTTTACCACCTTGTGGCCCTTGCCAAAAGGTTGCCGACCACTGATCTAGACCATTGATATTCTGCATTCAATTCAATAGTTTAGCTGTCTGTCTCTTTTTTTCCTATGTATTTCAATTGAGATGATAGAAAGATGTTATAGGCTTTTAAGCATTATTATTAGACCATTGCTGCTTTGCGAAAATTATTTTAGAAAACCATTATTGTAGGTTCATATTATGTAAAGTACTAAATCTAGCATTTATTTTGTAATTGCAGATATGGTGGACCAAGAATGGCAGGTCCCAGGTTACACAGAGGGGCTCCACACTTCAATAGCCACCAGGGACCCAGACATGACCGTTACTCCTATCGGCCACATGATAACAGGCCCAGGCTTGCTGACAGAGATGACAGAGACCACAACTATCCACCACCTCATCTGAGACCAAAGGATTCAGACCATGTGTCCCCTTACAAGAGTATGCTAGCATACTGTGAAAGCCGGACAAATAATGATCATAGTCGTGTCAACAGCATGGGTGATGTAGACCTTAGACACAATTTCAATATGGTGGAAAATTATAGTCAGCCCCCACCATGGACCAACCCTATTGAAAATAGGAGGACCAGTTTTGATGACAGACCACATAACCGAACAACACGGTACCATGACAATGCGGAGGGAAATCAAATACCAACATTTTCTGGGCATAGGCCTCCATCATCTGATCATTATGGTAGCAATATACCAACAGCTATTGATAACTCCAATTCATTCAGTCGCTCTGTTGATGACACTGTTGACATTGTCAGGAGGAGACTGTTAAATCGTAATGAATCTCAAACTAATGATGACAACCCACCTGCTGAACCGATCCCTGATGATATACCTGATGTGGTACCAATAACCACTTCTTTCCAAAATGAGACACAAACTCCACCAGCTAAAAAGAGAATACAGAGAAGACAAAATGTCCAATCGAATTGTGATAAAATAAAAAGCAAAATAGTTCGTGAGATTTTTAAAATGGACAAAGAAAAAATTCACAAGCTAATGGATAATCCAAATTCATCTACAAAGTTTGAATATGCCATTAGTAGTCTTATTACAGAGTCTCAAAATAGTTATGACCGACATATGCGATCACTAGCAGAGAAATCTCTCTGCAGCTCTAGTGCAGAATTCATTCATGATGATAATAACACTATTTACGAGGATACATTTTTGAAACAAATGCAATGCATTCTTGAACCTCAAGATACGGTGTTGCTTGAAGACATAAAGCCGCTTGTTATGGCAGAGTTAAACAAGGTTCTGCAACTGGATGAATTGGATCAAAGGTTTGAGATGGTTGAGGAAGATCCTAATTACTATCAAGCAGAAGAACCAGCTAATAGTGCTAACTACTCTAATGAGTATGGGTATGAAGATTTTTGTAGGACAAGCCCAATGCCACACTTTCCTGAAGATGATAATGCTTATTATCAGGAACAGCAAATGTCACAATCAAGTTTTACTAACATGGACACACCAGAAAGTCCAACACCATTTCATCAAGAGCCGCAACCCCAACTTTATGAGCGCAGACCTGCTAAAAAAAGTGATGATTTTAACCAGAACAACCAACTGAAACGTGAAAGCACGGAAAGTCGTGAACAAGCAAGACAGAGTGCAGACAGGGAGCGACACAAGCTCAGTGAAGAAAGGCGCAGGTGCGACTCTCCAGCGCCAATATTTGATTCACATGTCGAGCAACTCTCTGATGACGAAGACCCTTTTGCTGATTTGGATAGGCAGTATCATGTTGCTGTGGACCCCAACTTTATTGAGGCTGAACTCGATAAACAACTAATGTCTGCCACTGAAAACAGCCTTAGTGAGACTGAGAGTATTAATAAGCCTCAAATACTAATGCCTGCTAAAGAACAACCACCAATTGTCAAAAAAGAAGTTCTTTTGAGTCCAGAAATAGCTCCTAAAGATCTAAAGAAAGAAATTGACAGTCAGATATTAAGTATTGCTAAATCACCTCTCAAATTATCTTTATCTCTCAATAGACTCAAGGGAAGCCGTAGAATCGCACACACACCAAATATATCTGTAAAAACTGAATTGAATGAAGTAGACAATCCTAATAAAAACAATGATGCATCTACAGAAAATCAAAACAATGATACAAATTCAGATAACTACCAAGATCAAAATGAACTTAAAGATACCCAGAAAGGTAGTAAAAAACTGGAAAGCTCTAATACAGGTAAATCAACAATATCATCAAATGCCCGAAAAAGATCCATTGACCAAAAACCTTCGCATCGAAAAGAAAAACGGAAAAAGAGCGAACCTACTCCGGTGGAGACAAATAAACAGATATTAAACAAGAATATTATAATTAATGTAAATGACTGTAGTTCCAAGTCTAAAGAAAAAAAATGTGATGCTGCTAAGTCCATATTTAACTTGTATTTCCCTACAGATGACAGTGAAAAAGAGTTACCGAAAGACGTTAAGAATGTCGAACTCAGTGATAAAGGGTATTCAGATAAATACGTTAAGAGGAAAGAAACGCCGAAAAAGAAAGAACACGAGCCTAAGAGGAGTCGTAGTTCGTCCACCAGTCATTCCATTATAAGTCCTAAAGAGATTAGTAATAGTTGTAGCGAGACACAGCCCAAAGCAGAATTAAAGATTAAGCTCAAACCAATAGACATGTTTCTAGACCATCCGAAAAAAGCTTCGAGTTCTCATCAAGCTCATAGAAATACAGCACAACCCACTACTACCAAAAAGGCAGAAGAAAAAAAACCTTTGATGCAAAACTGCAAAATCAAGCGTCATGTTGGAACACAAATGATATTACCCAAGACGCATGCAAAAGATACGCAAACGATTTTCCCCAAAAGTTCAAAATTATGTCAAACAGAAACGAAGAAGACTGTAGTGAAAACTACACAAACAAATCCAGTTACTTTCGAAAAAACCGGAATCAAATCCGCAGATGCTTTTGAAAGGATGAAGGAAATCGATCTCGAAATACAAGTATTACTACAAGAGAAATTTAAACTGTACAGTTCATTGGAAGCAAAGGAATCAAGTTCGAATCCTATGCAAAATTTAGGTATGACAGTTTTGGATGTCACCCAGATAAATGAAAGTAAGGATGAAGTTGAAAATGAAGTTGTATTATCAGAAGATGCGATCGTCGATGATTTTACAAATATTCCAGTTGAGGAATTGGAGCAAATTGCTCTTGAGACTGTTACAGAAGTACCCAGTGAACCTCCTAAGGTACAGAAACGAAATCAGCGCCAAAAGGTAGCAGATCGGTCGCGGGTGAAATCACAGAGTCCTACTGTTAGAAGTAATAGAAAAGCAAACACTTCTAACATATCACTCATAGAACAAATTATTACAGATGATAGGCCTCTAGAAGACATTATATCGCTGGATGATTTAGAGGTCCCAGAAGTTAAACCAACTAACTCCAAAAAGAAACCAAAATCTCGTTCTCAGAAATCGAAAAAGAAGAAGGCAAAAAAGAGTACCAATATCAAACCTGTCCACCCAGCTGCACTTGCCTTGGGTATACGGGAATGCTTTGTGGCACTTAAGAGAGAAGATTTGAGTAAATACACAAGCAATAACAATGCAGTGACTGAACTGCCGAAACAAGAGCCAATCGAAATTTTAGTAGTGGAAGAAACCATTGCTAAGACTGAAGTCCCTGAGATGACCGATGTGGCAGCGGAAACCGTGATCAGTGAGCCCGACATGCCATTTGACATGTTGGATGTGTCAGAAAGCGTTGTTATTGGTGAAGAATGTGAGATCAAATCCGAAGGTAAAGATGCTGCTGAGCGAGTAGACTTGCCGGTTAATGAGGATATAATACTGGATAACAGTCAGTCGTCGGAAGACGTAACGCCGGCGGAGGCGGCTCAGAGCGACAAGGAATGCAAACTGTACGACTACTCAGCTGATGAGACGTTGAAGAGGGACTCTGTCACCGTCACCGGGCATGCTGATGCTGTGCTCGCCATAGAGGTATGTTTGACTGCTTCCAAAAATATAACAATATCGTAGTAATAATTATTAGTGGACCTAACTTGGCCTTTTAGAAAGGCTTAGACGCACCAAAATAGCTTGAAGAATAAATCAAAGTGGCTATAGGCAGTCCCATGCCACATTGCTTGTAGATCAGATAACAGATAGGGGGGAAAAGTTTTCGAGTGGCGATCACGAACCGGAAGACACAGCGTTGGCAGGCCTCCCACCACGTAGACCGACGACATCGTAAGAGTTGCAGAAACCGGTTCATGGCTGTTTATTGAGGCGTTCCAAAAGGGGGCATTTGTTGACACGTCTTGATGATGATGAATGATTATTAACTGAACTGAATTTCCTTTTCAGTGCGTCGAAAACAACTTCATAGCAGCTTGCTTAGATGGCAATGTGTACCACTTCAACAACGATGGTCAATTGTTGACCACGCTACGGGGTTCCAACCTGGCCGTCACCTGTCTGACCATCGTGAAGGAGAAGTACGGAACAACGGTCTACACTGGATCGTTGGACTCTAGGATACGTTACTATGATCTAGAGGTCAGTTATCTACATTTTGGTTATGGTTACAGTGAGCTTGGTAGTTTTGTATATTACCGCTTCTACCGGACATACAAGCGTATTTCAAGATGTGATCGCAATTTTGTCCCACACAGCTCGCCATCAAATAGATTGGTGCTGTTTTGATGCCCAAAATTATCTTAATACTTTGTTATGTGATTGACAATAGGGTCGTTATTAGATATTTTTGAGTTCTGAATGAGTGATGTACTTTGGAAATATCGGGTTCATGCTTTGTTTTGATTTTGCTATGCGAATAATTTTATGACGAATATTCAGCTTACAAGCGATTTGCGTAAGAATATGATTGGGCCAAAAATAGTAATTCCACGTTTGTGAAATATCTATACTATACTGTAATAAAGAATGATATATTACTACCTAAACTAGGCGGTATACTTTGTGTAGGTGTTTGTTTATATTTGTTGTAAGCTAGGGGTATCTCAGAGCCATAGAACTGATTCTAAATATTTTTTTATTAATACAAAGCTACAGGACACAAAATTGCCCGCAACAATGGCTAGTGTATATTTTAGTCGTTCATTAAACAAAATGAGACACTTGAATTGGAATATTGCACCACATTCTGAACTCGATTTGGAAATTAGAACTATAGACCAACCGCTTAAGTAAGTCCTCGCCCGCGCCCCTGCTCGTTTAAGCTCATTTAACCGGTTGGTTTATAACAACTAAACATTTACCATAGATGTATGTCCGGATGGCCTAGTGGTTAGAGAACTTGACTATGAAGCTTGAGGTCCCGGGTTCGATCCCCGGTCGGGGCAGATATTTGTATGAAAAATACGAATGTTTGTTCTCGAGTCTTGGATGTTTAATATGTATTTATGTATGTATAAGTATGTTTATCCGTTATCTAGTACCCATATTACAAGCTTTGCTAGTTTGGAACTAATTTTTTTAGGTATAGATAGATACAACAGGGGCCTTACCATAACGTCTTAATGCGATTCAGTTTAGGTTTGCTCGCTGTCAGATTCATACTAAAAGTGACAGCTAAAACTTAAACTGAGTCGGAATTAGGACGTCATGGTAAGGCCCCAGGTCATTCATTTACTTAAGTTTTTCACTGTTTTTTCACCTATAGTTTTCTTTGACACGCACTGACAGCTGTCAAATATGGACTCGTTTCAGACGCTTCAGCACCGCGTCTAATCTAACGGTTGTTAGTATATCCTATATTTATGGTTATATACAATACAAGTTATACTATTTGTTGGTTTACAGACTGGACTGGAGAAGGGTCCGGAGTGCAACGTTCTCAGTCCGATACAGACCATGGACCGCGCGTGGGACACTGTGTTCGTGGGGACACGGACTGGCTTTGTGCTGCAGTTTGAGTGCAAGGTACTGGTAGTCACTATAGACGGTGAGAGGAGTTGGTGATGAACCTTCTTATTCATAAACGCTCTGTAGGCTTCTTAGCAGAAGCCCAGAACTGTTAAGTTAGCACTTAACAATAGTTGGTCTTTATCTGTGTAGACAAATGTTAAAATGACAGATAAGGACTAACGATTGCTATAAGTTACGTTTTCTCGCCGTTTTTTCATACATTTTGTTGCACGCACTGGCAACGTCTTTTACGCACCGGTGTGGTCGGACCTTTACGCTATAAATTCATGAAAAACCGATGTCAACTTATTATTAAGCTTCGTCCTCGTCTGCATTTTTCTATCAGGTGAGGCAGAGGTGAGACAGAGGTCAATCACTGGTCAGTTATACGTAAAAAAAACTATATGTATGTATGTATGTATAACTCTTTATTGTACATAAAACATATCATCTATATCTATATCATCACCGGTCTTATCTAACGTAGTTATGGTGACTGTGAATAATGAGGATCCGGGTTCGATTCCCGGCCATAAATTTACTTTTCGATTTTTTCTGTTTTTTTTTATGTGAATAGGAAGGCAAACGAGCAAGTGGGTCACCTGATGGTAAGCGATCACCACTGCCCATAGACACCCGCAACCCCGGAGGGATTGCAGATGCGTTGCCAACCTAGAGGACTTAGATGAAATGCCTCTTGTGCCCGTAATTTCCCCGGCTGTCTTACTCTCCACACCGGAACACAGTAGTGCAAGCCAAGCACTGCTCCTTAGCGGCAGGATTAGCAAGTAAGATGGTGGTAGCGATCCGGACGGACCTTGCACAAGGCCCTACCACCCTAAAACTTTAGTTTTTAAATCTAACGTGTTATGCATGTTTAGTCAAGGCCATAAATATAATATATTATGTACGTTACGAAGACATTAAAAATATCTATACACCTTTAAGCCAGAAACAAGCTTGGTGACATATATTTGTCAATGGCTGTATCGATATTTATGCCCTTGACTGTATTATTATGCTTTGAACAACCTTTACTAAAATCTTTAACTACCCATTTCAGAACAACATGTTGATACCAGTCAGTACTGTCAAGTTCTCGGAACAGTCCATCCTAGCCCTCAGGGCTTTAAAAGAGGGCCCTAGGAAGGTTCTCCTGGTCGCGGCCAGGTCGGAGAATGTCACCATCAAAGATGCCCAGACTGGTCTGCTGCTTAGGACCCTGGAAGGTCCGAAGATGACTGTCTACACGTTGCTGTATGAAGATGGCAAGGTGTACTGCGGGACCAGCAGTCATCAGATACACGTCTTCGATTATGCTGTCAGTATGATTTCTGTTATGATATGACCTTACTTCTGTATACCTTTTTTTCTGTTTTTGTTTTTATGTGGTGTTCAATATAGTATACAATACTTTTTGTATGAGTCCATTAAAATTAATAATTTAAGTCATTAATACGAGTATACAAGAAAACTAAGGGCCTGTTTCACCACTCTCAGTTAAGTTCTGGTTAATCTTAAGTGTCGGTTATCTATGCTGTCGTCTCTGTCTGTTTCATAATAAGAAATAGAGAGGGAATGATAGATAACTGACACTTGTGGTAACCGGAACTTAACTGATAGTGGTGAGACAGGCCCTAAAAATCCAAGTACTATATTGTCTACTTCTACAATCTGATTTCTTTTACACAAGAAAATTGAAAAACAAATAGTATTATATGAAATACTACTATAGTCTGGCAGATAAATCACTGCAGCCAGATGGCACTTATATTAATGAACAAAAACGACTTTTCCATTTCCACTCCGCACTGCAACCAAACTCAAAACTTTAAAGGCTTGGTCCGCTGATTCGGAATAATTAAGTTTTTAAGTAAAGTACAGAGGTAGAAAAAAATATTATTGTGATAATTTTTTGTTGTTTTATTTATAGCAAAATGGGGAAAGAGTTTTTTTTTTAATACTCTTGGACTTGGGCTTTTAGTGTTGCGCTTAACCATAATTCAAAGTTAGGGAAATTGGGCTTTCACTACTACTAACATGAAAACATACAAAAAATCTTATTGAACAAATGATTTTATTAAAATATGCTTTGAAAATTCTTTATTTCAACATAAACGACGCAAATTAATTTCATCACATCATTCATTTCTTTCATTCGCTCACTAAGTCACATCACCTGACAACACTGAAAGTGTCATCTGGCTGCAGTGATTTATCTGCCAGACTATAGTTACATTGGTAACCTGCAGTGGTTAAAAAATAAAACTCAATATAAGTACTGCAAGGTCACTCTTTTCATCGTTGAAAAGTCTGTTACTTCCGAAACAACCGAAATAACCTTTTCGATACGCTCTAGACGACCGAAAAAGTTATTTCGGTTGTTTCGATAGTAACATTGACTATTCAACGATGAAGAGTGACGTTGCAGTATTCTCTATGAAATCTTAATACACAGATTTTAATTGACGAGTATAAAAAAGATTTATTGTATTGTATTGTAGAGCGGGTCCCACTGGACGTCCCATTCGGGCGGCAAGGGCTGCGTGTGCCTGCGCGCGGCGGGTGGGCTGCTGCTCGCGGGCTGCTACGACGGCTGCGTGTACGTGTACCGGGAGGGTGAGCCGCGGCCCTGCGCCGTGCTGCGGGGGCCTAGCCTCATGCTGCTTTCCCTCGCCGTCCAGGGGACCAAGGTACAACACTATACTCCCTTTTTTTCCCCATTAGAAAGATCACTCAGAGATCCATGGAGAGAGCAATGTTAGGGCTTAGTTTGAGAGACAGAGTGCGGAATGAATGCACCCGGAAACGCACCAAAGTAACCGACGTCTTGAGAAGCGTTGCGATACTAAAACAATCTAAACGTGATTTTTTATTGAATAACCATTTTTAAAGAAAAAAAATGATTAGGTCAGGTCAACAGTACCCAAAACCGACGAGCATGTATGAAGAGATTGATGAATGTGGATGAAGCGAAAGAGGTATGTCAGCGTAGCAAGTGGAACAAAGTAGTCACTGCCTACCCCTGTCGGAAAGAGGCGTGACGGTATGTATGTATGTAAAAAAATGATGAAAAAAGCCGTGGTAGGCTAGTGGTTTCAACTGGGGCCTCTCAAGCAGAGGGTTTTGGGCTCGAGCCCAGGCTCGCACCTCGTGAGTTTTTTGAAATTTTTGTGCGATATTACATTTGGAATTTAGCATGAGCTTTTCTGTGAAGGAAAACATGGTGAGGAAAGCTGCACACATCTGCGAAGCGATTCAATTGTGTGTGTGAAGTTGCCAATCCGCACTGCGCCCGCGTGAGAACTATAAAGTTCTCTCATTCTGAGAGGAGACCTGTGACGTATATAGGCTGGAGATGAACCGCTAGTGGGCTATTTTTTTTTCAGTTTTCTACTCAGAATCACGAGCAGTATCGATCCTCATAGAAGAAAAAAAACGTCCCAAAATTTCCATATATTTTGTGATCTGAATTTTCGGTCCATTCGGTTACCGTCGTAGAAATTTGTATGAAGTAACAGAATGGAAAAAGCAATTTTGAGACGCTTTTTTTCTAGTATTAGGATGGATAGTGCTCGTGATTCTGAGTAGAAAACGAAAATAAAAACAGAAAAAAATTGACTTTTCAACTATAAAAAATGGCCTAAGTTACAAGTTAAAACCCCTAGAATATAGTAACTTATCTTGTTATATCTTCCAACTAGCTGTTGCCAGCGACTTCGTCTGCAAAGAATTCGTTTATCGCTATCCCGCGGGAACTACGCAATTTCCCGGGATAAAAAGTAGCCTATGTGCTATTCCAGACTTTTCTCTATCTATGTGCCGAATATCATCCAGGGGGGCAACTCCGAAATTCGATTTTCGAAGTTCGTATCACACCGTCCCTCTCACTCTCAAATTAATAACTATTAGTGAGAGCGGAACGGCACAAAACGAACTTCGAAAATCGAATTTCGGAGTATAAGGCCAGATCCGTTCGGCCGTTCTGGCGTGATTGAGTAACAAACAAACATCCATCCATCCATGCATCCATCCATCCATCCATCCATCCATCCATCCATCCATCTATCCATCCATCCATAGTTTCGCATTTATAATATTAGTTAGATTACCGATTTTTAAAGTTTTTTTTTTGTTACAGATAATTGCGGGGTACAAAGATAGAAGTTTGTACATATGGAAGATTCCACTTAGCATACTAAAGGAAATGATTTTATAAATCGTCTACTTAGTCTTGTAGATTATTTGAGCACCCTGTATAGGTTAAGTTACGGGAATATGAAATTTACTTTTTTAGTTTATAATGTGTAACTAAAATATTAAAAGTGTTAATTGATTTTGAAATTTAATATTCACACAGTTTTATTCTATTACCTTACCCCTTTTTTTTTCAGCAAGGAAATAAATCTCATGCTAAATACATATATGTACGGTCAAGTACAAAAATTACGTATTGATACGAACTTCTCAAAAATATGTCTCACGACCTTATTATACCGGTGTAAGAGCGTATGGTACTTATTGTTGAAACTTTGACTAGATATACTATTTGTCCACGTGCTCGTTACTTTGGAGAGTTAGGGTGCGACCAAACCGCCGCGTACACGCAGTGACGTGTCGTATGCGTCACGTTTTCCCACCGTTTCTTCATACATTTTGTTGCGATTCCGTAACGTCACCGTTTTTTAAGCGGCGGTGTGGTCGCACCTTTACGAATTTGTTTGAAACTTAAGGCGACACTAGACGCGAAACTAGCGCCACTTCGGAAATGTTCTTATATCTCCTTAATTAGATCAGTTTTCAATAATTTCCGAAGGTTAGATACTAGGGAAACACCTATAATATGTATTAAATCAGTGTATACAATTTGTCGTTCAGTAGTTGTCCCAAAAAACTTGCACAATTAAAAGCGGCCGTTTTAGTTTTGTGCAAGTTTTTAATGTGTCACCAGAGGCGTCTCTAGCCCTTTTGGCGCCCGTGTGCAACCAGTACCCTGGCGCCATAACACGGGCGCAGGGTCTTTTTAGAGCGCCGGCGCCGCGAGCGACGCATCTATGGAGGTGTATGTATGTATGTATGTAAACTCTTTATTGCACATAAAAATTTAAAACTACAGAATTACACAGAAAATAGTACAAAGCGCAGCCCAGCGCGGATTGGCTTAGGTGTCCAATTGGCGTAGGTGTGTTGATTATATTAAGGCGCCCGTGTGTCGCCTTAATATAATCAACTATTTTATATAAGTACTAGCTTCTGCCTGTGGCTTCGTCTGCGTAATAGAATTACACATACCTGTAAACCTTCCTCTCGAATTACTATCTATTAAACAAAACCGCACCATCCGTTGCGTACAGACAGACAGACGACGGAAAGCGACTTTGTTTTATAGTATGTAGTGATGATGATGATACACTTTTTATTTAAGTAACTTACATTGAAATAAACAATGTTAACACTCCTTTTATCTGGGGGCATCGCAATGCCCAGCCAATATAGCCAAGTGAAGCCGAAGGGTACTAACTACTTACCTTTTCTCGAACTTTTAGTGACATTTTAAAACAATTTGAAAGCATTTTTTTACATTGCATTGATATGATTAGATCGTGTCTGGGGACTATACTATCGTTTCTTTGCTCAGCTAAACTACTAACGAAAGGTTTAGCTAGAAAAAAAATAGCTGTTACGTCGGCAGACAAGCATACTTTTGGCAAAAAATAAGTTTGTAAACAGTAAACAAACAAACCACTGAATTAGCTGCTCTTTGAGGCCGCTTATTTTTGCCTCTTTTTCTTAATTCCGCTTTCAAAACATTCGCATTCATCGCCAAATAATCCATATTTGCGATAACGATATTTTCACGAAGGAGATCACTTTTCAACAGGTAAAGTAAAAAGTAAATGAAAGTTTTCCTATGTCACGCAAGCCCGCCAAAAGTGCCAAAACCAAAAAGTGAATGTGAGGTCACTCACGCGACACAAGCGCCTCTAGTGGCAAATTCACACGCGATTTGATGCACGAGCAACGAGGAAACCGTGAGGAAACCTCGAGGAAACCGAGGAAATCTTTGAATAAAAAGAGATACATATATTAAGTTTCTCTTTCTAATAAGTAGGGATTTTAATCGATAATTACCGAAAAAAAACCAGAATACAGATAAAAAATATCGATTCCAAATATACTTTGTTTATTTCAGTTTATTTATGAACGCAGTTTAATTTCTGCCAAGTGGCACTCCTGTGAATACGTTCTGACTTACGTCAGTGTGGGTGTTTCGGTTTCAGTGTGGCGGCCATTATTCTACGTTTAATTATTTAGTTTTTTTGCTGTTTAGTGCTTTACCAAACAAAGAAATTGAATATTTTAAATATATTCTCTAAAGCCATACTCTCGGACAAAATACGTTTAAAGTACAAAAATGAATCCAGAATAGTAAGTGTGATTTCTATACCGTGGCGACTGAAAACAAGGATGGGCAGAAATCCATTCTATTTCGCACATTCATTGTCTCTCGATTTCATTTTACTTTTACATCTGAGCCTTATTACTTACAAAGGGTCTGCAGCGAGTGTTGTTTATATTAAATATTGAAAGATGAACTGGTGACTCATTGTGTTCGTGTTAGGTACTTTCGTGGAATTTATATTGAAAAAATGGTAATCGTATGTTATAACGAATGGCGCATTTACGATCAGAGATCGCTAAGTAGCAACGATTACACTCCGAGCCCTCAACGGGGTAGACCAGTGATGAAATTGTATTCTCTTTGTTACCAGTATACGCCTCCTTTACTAACCCATTTATAATCTTTATCATTTTGGAGTTTACTCACGTTTGTCACTCGCTCTATGAATGTCAGTCGTAGTAAAACTAGTCATACTGCTCACTATTTATCTATAACTAATATGGGTTTGTTATTACATTGTCTACAGTCTACAGATGTACTTAGATACTTATTTCACTTTTATCTATACAAATATTTTCTTACAGCGACTACTTGTTCAAGCTCCTGCTTATTGGAGACTCCGGAGTGGGGAAATCCTGTCTGCTGCTCAGATTTGCCGATGACACGTACACAGAGAGCTATATCAGCACCATAGGTGTTGATTTTAAAATTAGGACTGTTGAATTAGATGGCAAGACAATAAAGTTACAAATATGGGACACGGCAGGACAAGAGCGATTTAGGACCATCACCTCTTCATATTACAGAGGAGCACATGGCATTATTATAGTGTACGACTGCACGGACCAGGTTAGTAAATACAACCTAATTTTTTTTTGTTTTAACGGACCTGGATATTCCTTTAATGGATAGTTCAGATTAGGATAGAGATGACAATTAATATTCATAAAATTTATTTATACATTTTGGTGATAATCCTTTATGAGGGTTTTTATGCCAGACCATATCCAACCATCAAAAAAATTGGTATAAAACTGATGGTTAATGTCAAAATTAATAACCATGCTGCAGAACAGTTGTTTATGATTGACTTTAGCATAGTCAAAAAAAAACTTCATTGTATCTTTTCACCAGCTGTCACAACCATGTGTTGATTTTTTGTGAGGCTAAGTTAGAGCTTTGTTATGTGGGCCAATGGCTATGGATAGGCATGTTTTTTTTTGTTGTTGGGGACATTACTGGCATGTTATATTTTTATTTTCAACAGTCCAGAATAAAATATTGAATTATAGCTCTGCACATTCATATCCGTTTCTATAAACTTAGCTCTTGCATATTAAGTTCTTGTGCTTAATTTTATTTAATAGGTTGTCAGTATAAAATATCTGAGTATTTATTATTTAATGTTAGGTACAAAGCAGGACAATTTTAATGTTAATTGTTACATATGTTATAGTATAGTACCTAAATTAATGATAACAATCATTTTTAATTAAGTTGGCACATATGCCAGTTTTAATGATAACTAGTTGTTGTAAATTTGAACTTGAGAATTTCTCAATTAATTACATTCTTAATTCTTTTTGGGTTAGTATTGTGTCCCAATTCACACCATGTTATTTCAGCTAGTCAATATACATGGGATGAGATTCAATGAGTGCACATATTAACACACATACTTTTTTTATCCATACTTATGTCAAACACATAATATTGTTATATATTTCTATGCTAAATGACAAGTTGACCCATAACAAGAAACAAACAAGAGGCCCAACTTGTTTTATGAATAACTATTAACTTTATCAAGTAACATAGTACCTACAGAATAAAACCTTCATTGTTTAGGTTACTTAGCAACACTGCACCTGTTTTCCTGAATCAATAAATCATTGTTAGCAGATGAACTTGAGTTTTAAATCTACTGAAACTTTGTAGTCACTACAATCCTAAGGTACTAGTAAAAGCAAAACATTTGTGCATTGGTAAAAATGCGAATTGATATGTTGTAAACATAAACCTGCCACTTTAATAGATGTGAAAGTGAGCAGATCATTTCATTTTTTCTGACATCGTTTCGCATCAGTAGGCAACATGCGATAGCGCTGAAAACTGTTCTTAAAACATGTTTTGAGAGCTCATTTGCTGGTACACTTTTGGGCGACGTAAATTTCTTTGATTAAATGATAGATATAGGGAAACAAAAGATGTCACAAAAGGTTGAAACACAGGAAATGTGTGTCACTGTTTTGTGACTCACTTTGGGCAGTTAATGGTCAGTTATATCTGATTGCTGATTTGTAATAGGTGTAGATCAATACGAGATTGGTTTTTGACGATATGATTTGGTTTACTAGTTCATACTTTATGTTTGGTGTTACCGAAAAATTATTTTGTAAAGCCATATAAATAGCTGAAGAGTTTGAATTTGAAATATAGTTGAAAAATCCTTTATTTGCACTTATTTTTAATCAACTTTAAAAACAGGTTCCTTTTCTTGGTTGTTCTAACATAAAGTGCTGTTTTCTTTGTGATGAAAAATACTAGCATCATCAGACATCTTGTTAATTTTTTCCACTAACTTGCTCACTAAGGATGACCTAGAGCCGAATAGATACAGTAACCTTCATGTAATTGGTTGAAACATTCAATAATCTTTGTATTAATTGAAACTTGAAACTGACCTAGATAAACTATAGTTGTATTGTTCGTGTTCCTTTTCCGTTCAACTATGAAAAAAATGTAGCTTAATAAAATTATAGCTTAGCTACATATAGATTGAAATGAAATTGGGGTTGATTTCACTGCTGACAATGCTTAAATCATCTGTCATAGATGTTTACTCTTATGCTATGACAGATTCATGGATATGCATTAAATTTGCGTTTTATAACATAACATAACATGAACATAACACATTAGTTGCTTGTGAGAGAGCAATCAAAAAAAAAAATTTTTTTTACACTACATTTGCATTATTTATCCATGTGGGATGCACTTTATGTATCTATTTATAATATATTTTGTCAATATATCATAGTCTCGGGAGTTGAAATAAAGTTATAATTATTTCCGTCCTTAACCCTTGCACTGCCAAGCAGCTCTAATGTCACTCGCAAATGTCGACTTTATCTTGTCAAGTGAAGGTTCATTTTACTTCATATCAAGTTAATGATGGCGAAGAGGTCAAATCAAACAAATGGCCACTCACACTGACACATTAAAATTTAATATTCGTTAGCATACAAAGTTCACTCATTCACTAGGTATGACTAATTTGCACTAAATTCTTAAAGCTTGGCCTGCAGCCAAATCCACCTTACTTCATGTAAACAATACTGCAGCACTAATTACATACACAAACTATGTTTATTAACTAAAAGGAAGTGGGTGTGTAAGCTCATTTGTAATTATGTATTGAAGTTTGACGAGGAACGCTGACTTTAGTTTGTATGTTATCTCAAAGCAAACATGTTACAACCCAAAATTCGTCAAAAAATACGCTCAGGACCATATTTAGCGGAACACAAAAAAAAGTTAACAAAACGCATAACTTAATGCTTGACCAGAAAATAATAAAATAAAAAAAAATAGTTACCTACACTTTTTTTGTGTTCCTCTGAATATGGTCCTGAGTGTAGTTCAATTCAAATGAAATAACAAATAAACCATCAAAAATTTTACATCAGATCAATTTTAAAAGTTGATTTTGCAAAAAGATCGCAAAGGGCTCTTTTACGTCTTTTGTTTTTCGAGCGCTTTCGGAAAGGCCATCATTGCCAGTATGTAATATGTGCCGCGAGAAACTTGGCAGAAAGTCAGTTTTTATAAACGAAATTTACATACTACATTAGTATTTTAATATCCTTTCAAAAACAATGTAGATTTCAGATATCCTTACCAGCGCCTACAGCTACGTCATAATATATGAACTAACAATGACTCAGATGTCCTCAGTTCCTCATTTGGACGTACCCAAAAATGCCACTGATATGTAGATGTACTGCTTGCCAGGGCCGGATTTAAGGAGGGGCAACCGGGGCTACAGCCCCGGGGCCTCCACAAAAGAGGGGCCCCCATAATAGACTTCCAAAAAAAAATCAAATTCAGTCTAGTAAACACTAGTAAACAACAGAACTTGGTCAGGCAAATAATTTGGGGCCAGGGGCCTCCACTCTTTTGTTGCCCAGAGGCCTCCAGACCTCTAAATCCGGCATTGCTGCTTGCTTTGGTATAGCCAATATTTTTAAAATGTAGAATGAATTGACTTGTTTTTAACCACAATCATGCCTGATGGTATGCCAAGATGGGGTTTAAGATGAAGCACACAAGCCTAGCAAGTGCAACCTACACCCTAGATTTGAAGACGGCCTGTATATCTGGCCCCTATTTCAAAACTCGACAATTCGAGATGCAATGCGTATTCAATATGACGCCAACCGGTGTGCGGGTGGTAGGGCCTTGTGCAAGGTCCGTCCGGATCGCTACCACCATCTTACTCGCTAATCCTGCCGCTAAGCAGCAGTGCTTGCACTGCTGTGTTCCGGTGTGGAGAGTAAGACAGCCGGGGAAATTACGGGCACAAGAGGCATTTCATCTAAGTCCTCTAGGTTGGCAACGCGTCTGCAATCCCTCCGGGGTTGCGGGTGTCTATGGGCAGTGATGATCGCTTATCATCAGGTGACCCACTTGCTCGTTTGCCTTCCTATTCACATAAAAAAAAAAACCGGTGGCGTAGATTCTCGTCGAGTTTGTAATGTAAACGAAATTGTCACATGTCACCGACAGTTGTCGCATTGGTGGAATAGTCCGTGGCCTTCCTCTAAAAGCCCGGCTACAACTAAACCTTGTAGTTCATTATGGTGTGCTAAGGGGAAGGCCTTTGTTCAACAGTGGACGTCTTCAGGCTGATGATGATGATGATGAACTAAGCCCAAACTAATTCACTATCATTGGAGTCATGATTATTGGTTAATTTCTATGTGGTTACACTCGACAAAGAGCTTCGTGCAATGCTTTTATCTGAGAGTATATTCGCGCGGTGTCACTGACTCTGTTATCAGATAATTAGTGTCACCTGCTCTGAATATTGTCAGGCGTGATATTTTGAACTAGTAATTTGCTAACGATCGACTTATGATAGCATTGGAGCTGTTTACATTGATGACTTGTCGTTAACACTGATACCATATTCTCATCGAAAGGGCATTGGTACACGCGAGACGCAGACGAAGTTGCGAACAACATCTAGTATGTATAAATTAGTATGGGACAATTGACACCAATTGACCTGATCTCAAACTTAGCAAAGCTTGTACTGGGTGTTAGGCAACGGATAAACTCAGAGCCGTTTATATCCGGACTAAGAAAATTACGTGGCTGTAATTGTAAAATGATCTTAATAAAAATTCATCATCATTTTGCCTCTGAATCAATAAACTGCCTCTTCACTCTACATAATACGGAGTTAAGTAAAAAGTTCCTTATATTTTAGAACACTTCTCCAACGCCAATCACTAAAACTTGCGCTCTAATGAAAGCGTACCCATAAAATAGGATGGGTATACAAAGGCAAAAAATAAAACCCGCAAAGGGCCCCCATAGATACGTTTAGATCTGTCATTCAGACCGATCGAAAACATTTTCAATATCGTCCTAAATCTGATCATACATACCTATCTCAGATCATATCGTGAGTAAATTTACTACAGGCAGAATATTTATTTAACTATTAACTATGTTTCCAGGACTCGTTCAGCAACGTGAAGCAATGGCTTGAGGAGATTGACCGCTACGCGTGTGACAACGTGAACAAACTGCTCGTGGGCAATAAGTGCGATCTGACTACCAAGAAAGTGGTCGACTACACCACAGCCAACGTAAGTTGCCTTTCAATTTGCTCGCGCGTCGCATTCGCCATTTCTTTCTGTCGTACGATAGAAAATGGTTGCAGAAAAAGAAAGGACTACGAACGCATATTGATAAAAGAAATACGGTTTTTTTTTTGCCCTACCGTGTATTTGTTTGTGTGAAAAAAATGGGCGGAAGTTGGGTTTGGGTAAGGTATCTATAAAAAAAGTGGAGTGGAGCGACGCGAAGTCGCAATAAAGTTGCCGTTATTATCCGATAGATGGCGCTGCCACGGTCGCAAGGCATTCCTACATCGCGCTGTTAAGATTTTTCCCAGTTCAGTCACCCTCGTCGAATATCTCTGAACAGGTATCGCTTCTCGGCCTTTTGGCTAAGATCAAAGTGTAGTATCTGTTCTTTTCAGCTTAATATCTGAAAGTTCCCTCACTGAGGGACCAGTATATTAAACTGATTTTTGTAATTCGACGGGATGTTCGGGGCTCGCTCCACTCCCGTCACGGGTCGGCCCGGCATTGCAGTGCCGCCGGGATCGGCCCACATTATACCTGTAAAACGGAGGATATATCCATATTGAGCTGGCAACGTCGCATTTTTTGGTGATTATTTGCGATTAGTTCACAGTCCGTCTGTAGTGCACTTCGTTTTGAGTGTCGAAAAATCACCAAAAATGCGACGTTGCTAGCTCAGTTAGGAATGCACGCTCTTAAAAATCACGCCTGTATTTTTATCTCTGGATTACCGGCAAATTTGCCTTGCTTTTGTTGTTTGTTTTCATTGCTTGTGCTGCCAGGTAACCTCTCTACGAAAAACGTCTCGACTGCGAAATGAACTAAGAAAACGCTCGCCGGTCGCGTATCTATTCTAATATTACAAAGAGATAAAGTTTGTGAGGTTATAGGGGGTAACCCCTCTGGATCCACTGAACTGATTTTGAAAATTCTTTTACCAATAGAAAGCCACATTGTTTGCGAGTTTCCGGCTCTATTTAATTCAATAATAGTCAATTTCCTGGAGGTTAACTCCTTTCTAATGCTGTAATAATTACGAATGATCGGGCGAAAAGCGAAATGCGGCGTGTTTTAGTTTCGGGGTATCCTGGATCTGTGTCGGTAATCGCTCGCATGGCATTGCACACTTGTGCCTGTGTAGTCTACGTAGGGAGAAGTCCATATACTCCATTCGTTTAGGTATTTAAAAAAAGGTAAACAATCTTGACATGTCTTTTTATTGAAATATACACATTAAAAATCTAAATCTTTAACACTACAAATTAATTAAGAAATATATTCTGTCATGAAATTAAAAAGCGGCAATGTCGTTCCGTTTTCTTATACCTATAGATTAGGAAGAGACGACACTACAGTATTGCCACTTTTTAATTTCATGACTTTTTTGTCAGAAAGTGAAAAGATTTCAATTTTTAAAGTGAATATTTCAATCAAAAAGACGTCAAGATTGTGTACCTTTTTGTAAATACCTAAACTAATGGTTTATACCTATACTAATGGTGGTAATTTGGTTGCAGTAAATATTTATTGATACTCTATTCCAGCAATACGCCGAGCAGCTCAGCATCCCGTTCTTGGAGACGTCGGCTAAGAACTCTACCAACGTGGAGCAGGCGTTCATGACGATGGCGGCGGAGATAAAGGCGCGCGTTGGCCCGCCGTCGGCCGGCGCCGCGCCCCAGGGCGCCGCGGTCAAGATCGAGCAGGGCCGGCCCATCGACACCGGAAAGTCGTCGTGCTGCTGAACAACGCCCGTGAGTAACACAGGATATCTATATGGATGCCTAGGGTTAATTATGTGCAGTGATAGGATGACGGATGCAATTAGGGGTGAACGACCTCAAACGTTATGCTTAACATGGATGTGACTCTGGCTTCCCGGGAATTTTGGGTATTGGTTATTAATAATAATTAACGAAACAAAATGGAAATGTTCGCTAATCTACTACTACAACACAAATACAAATGAGATACTCATGACATACAGACTGCTTTTTTAAACAACCAAGTTGTTAATATCACTGGCGCTTGCTAGAATGATAAGAAATGCGTAAACAGTTGTTTACCCATTACGCAGAGGAGTTCCTCTACATTCCAAAATGATAGTGATCTTCAAGTGAAACAAACTTGAGTAAGGTATGTGCGACTGAACTAATCGAGCTTATCTAAAGCTCTGTAAAGGTAAAAAAGTAACAAAAAGCGCGGGATTGTACGTCATATCCATGTTAAGATAACGGACTTAAATCCCGGGAAATTGCATCCTGGATCTGATCACTGGTTATGTGGGACTCCCCCACAATCATAAGTTACAACAGCAGTTTCATTTGTTACACGAGATGACAACTAGATGGCGTTAGTGGATACGCAAATTATGCTTGGTCACTGGTTGCTTCGAATAAAACTATATCTTTTCGTACCATTATATCTAAAGAGCTTTTTAACAACATATTTATCTAACAAAATAGTCCCCTTTGTGTGATCCCCGCAATCCTGTAGGATGTACGCAATTTTCCGGGATAAAAACTAGCCATATGGCTATTCCAGACTGTAATCTATCTTTATGCCAAATTTCACCCACATTTGGTGTGATTGAATAACAAATTTCAAATTTCCATCTAAACTTTTGCAAAACGTACTCGTACACGTACACAAATTACGTCTTTATCCCTTGCGGGGCAGACAGAGCCTAAGGTAACAAAACCCAAAGGCCACGTTTAGCATGATTGTGGACGTATAAATGGAATGGGAAATCGAAATAGTGATGGGTTGCTAGCCTCATCGAATATAGATTCCTAAGATTTTCGCCCGTTCCTTGGATGGGCTTTTACCACCTGCGCGGGACGAGAAGCAACAGTAGGCTTATAATGTCTAACTCGCTCGCAATCGCCATCGTGTTCATTTTGACAGCTCTTGTATGAATGTGACAGCTAACTGATTCCGATGCCGATTGTCAGCCCATACTTGAACTGTCAAAATGAACACGATAGCGATTGCGAGCGAGTTAGACAATCCTACTGGTGCATTCTATGTTTTTTCTTAGCTCCCAGGCCCAGCATGGAAGTAATTATGAATTATAACGTGTTATCTTATGTTATCTTATGTTTTTTTTTTCAGGCTGGTGGCGAGACGCGGCGCGGGGGCGGCGCGAGCCTCCCAACAAATAAATGCAATTAATTACCACAAAATGTTTCATGATCGCATCGTTAATTAAAACATAAAGTAATATAGTACCCGGTCGGCGTACCGGTGTGGTTCGCGGCGCACCCTGTATACGCGGTAGGCGTCCAATGGAGCATACTGCAGGCTTATTACGTAACTCGCTCGCAATCGCCATCTTGTTCATTTTGACAGCTCTTGTATGAATGTGACAGCTAGCTGATTCCGATGCCAATTGTCAGCACATGAACTGTCAAAATGAACGCGATGGCGATTGCGAGCGAGTTAGACAATAAGCCTACTGTATAGTGACAGCGACATGTCGCGGCAAACATATACTTTTTGCCTTGAATTATTAAACTGCGTTATACATATGGAATGTTTCCTTATTTATTTCATTTTATTTTATTTCAAGTTGTTTTAGTATCAAAGCAATCACTTTTTAATCGACTTCAAAGGAGGTTCTCAATTCGGTTGTATTTTTTTATTCATTCAATTTACACATTTTGCCGCAGTGCCCCGTAACTTTCAGTAACCGCAAACGCACATCGGCGTTCAATTTACAGCAGTGCCGAAATAAACTAACGCGGGCCCTGTAGTAAATACAGTAATACTTGAGTAACTGTTACCAACGTCGACATTTAATTGCAAATTTAGAAAATTAATTACACTGTCGAGCAAAATAACTGGTCGCGTTTCAAATTTGTAGCAGTGACCCGTTCTTTTTGATAGAGTGTTTATCATAGATATACTATACAAACTACGTTAGATTAGATCGGCGCAGAAATAGCTAAAATAGACGAGTAATGAAATTCAATGCGTGTAAGAAAGATAGTATCTACTCGCTCTTTCTCTTGCGTTGATCTATTAATATATTCTATATCTATGATATTTATCGTCAGAAGCGTTGGTTCGGAGATACCGTTGTTTATTACTGCTACGTGGCTAACTGATTCAAGGACCGCATGCTCAAAGTACAGAGAACGCACATACGCGTCAAGTATATAGACGTCATACTGTGCGCAGGGTGCGCCGCTGGCTTAAACGTCGCGTCTTAAAATAAGCTGACTTCAATTAAGTTGCTAATGTCCTAATAACTTGTTAGGGGAACGAGACGAAATGGATGGGTGTATGTTTATATACATGTTTATATATAATGAATATCTTAGGTTAATTTTGTGCTGTTTCCGTGATGGATTAGCGGCAATTGTTTTTATAAGAAACGGATAGGCTAACGGTGTAATATCCAATTCGTAGTTATGCACTTAATAATTAAAGAATGCTGGTTTATAGATTAAGTTTGATTATACAACAAAAAGAGAAATATTTGGAAATCTGAGGGCCTGTCTCGCCACTCTGTTAAATTCCAGTTGTAAGTGTCGGTTATCTATGATTCTGTCTCTATTTATTACTACGAAAAGGATAGAGACGTCATCATAGATTTAACAGAGCGTGATAAAAGCTAAAGCTTGTTTTTCGTACTTATAATAATGCGATTATAAAATTAACCGCTTATCAAGAATATTTTATTGAATCAGGCGTTACTTAGCGGAGGTCGATTTCAATGAACAAAAAATATTTACCTTGCATTATAGAGTTGGTACTTGGATGACCGAACTTTACTCAGTTTTTTTTTTTTGGTACGTTTTCTAAAAATGAAACCTAGTTACTTATTGATTTATCGTTATCGTTCCCGAAACCCCCTGAACACAAACGAGCAAGTGGGTCACCTGATGGTAAGTGATCACCACTGCCCATAGACACCCGCAACCCCGGAGGGATCGCAGATGCGTTGCGTTGGGCTAAGATGAAATGCCTCTTGTGCTCGTAATTTCACCGGCTGTCTTACTCTCCACACCGGCAGCAATGCAAGCACTGCTGCTTAGCGGTTTCCGAGATTCACATTATATATGTTGATTCATATATATACAAGAATTATTCGTTTAATTAAATAGTTAATATGTCCAGATTACGTTGAAATAATGCTATTAATTGTCCTATCCGTTTCTTACAAGCAACGTTGCGCGATGTCAACTTAGGTCAAATTTGTGAGGGCTCGTGTTTTTGTATGGTATAAAGGTTAACTTAACTTGTAACATACTCGAGCTAGTACTAGTATTAAGTATATACTTATCCGGGCCTGTCCAAGTAGTGTTGCGTTTATTCCCGCTCGTGTTCTAATTTTGATTCACTTTAAGGTACTAATTATATATCTTCGTATGCACTGGGTGTTATTATTATGCTACGTGAAACCATGCCGTTTGAAATATAATGTAGAAGCGACCAATCCCATTAAATTTTTATGATAAATTAAATTTTGTTTTTGTCTGTATTAAGTACCGTGTTGGCGCATATTTGCGTTTTTTTCGAAGTTATGACTGTCAGTGTCGATTGTAGAAGGTTGTGTTTTTTCTTATAAGCCATCCCTTGACTTTTGATGCAGAGCAGCTGTTAGAGACAGTGCTAGATGAATGCAGATGGTTTAGTGCGTACGAACTGATTAGCAGTCTATCCCCCTTATTCATAAACGCTCTAGGCTTCTGCTAACTTAGTAATCGTTTGTCCTTATCTGTGAAAAGTAAATGTCAAAGTGACAGATAATGACAAACGATTACTAAGTAGCAGAGGCCTATAGAGCGTTTATGAATAAGGGGGTATGTCTTCTAGATACACAAAATCGTAAATAACTACAATGTAGAAAAGGTGAAAAACCCTTGACATTTTAATTTTCAAGTACTTCGACAAATTTCAAGAAACGACAACTAGATTTCTGTTGACAATAACTGCGTCGTTTGGAAGCTACGATGCCACTGGCAGACATACACAGATACAAACTTGGTGTTTTGACAACTAATTTGCATTACCAGACGCCAAAATGCTGGCATAGGTAAAACAAGGCAAGTGAAGTAAATTAAAAAGGATACGAAATATTTTGAGTTGCTTCGAAATTAAATTATTGTACGACTTGTACAGCTATATCTTCACCTAAACGATAGGTCTCATAGCTTTTAGCTTAAAATGTCGCTTCTATAATAAATAATTATCACATATTGATGATTTTGTGTTAATTTTCACAAAATTGTAGATATAGATTATGGCCTTAGATTGTGAACAGATATTAATATAGGAACGTTGTAGGCGATTACAATCAAGCGGGATCATAGTATTAAATTAAAAGACATTCATATAGTGTGTCAGGGCAGTTGTTCCACTGTCATACATAGTATATGCGCAGTATATTATCTGCCAACGCCGTATTTGCACCCGCATCGCGCCCTAACTGCAGGCACTACAGAATACTGAAAGAGTGGAGCTTATGCGTATGCCAATGGGGCGCATTATTTGCGGATCAGTTACTGTTTTATACTGCTGGCTAGATCAATGTCCGGTATATATGGAAAATTGAATGGTACCGTTATCACGATCATTAAAAAAGATACGTTTAGTAAAATTACTTTGGATTGCATTTAATTCAGTAAGACCCAAATTTACATCAGTCGCAAACGAGTTCAAATAAATGCCGAATTCTGATAGCACGCACATAATGCGTTAAGCAGTGATTTTAGTGGAATTCCAAATGAACATCTTATTTGAATCTTCAGCGATAGATTGTTCGGTTGTTACTGACAGTGGAACAGCACGGCTAGCAATGGCCGTTAATTTTGTCGCGTTCCAACAGCAATAGACGATATGAGAAGCAGCGACAAGTGCGACTTCCAACCAGCCGTTCCGCCCAACGATAGTTTTATAATTGTAACCCGGTCTCGCATTTTAAACACCTGCTTATATGTTAAACGTCCCATTTTGACGCATTCGCTGACAGCTGCCAATCTTAAGACTTCAGGGGCCTTACTATGACGTCCTAATTCCGACTCAGTTCAAATTTTAGCTGTCACTTTTAGTGTGAATCTGACAGCGAGCGAACCTAAACTGAATCGCATTAAGACGTCATGCTAAGGCCCCAGGTGCCTTAGACGCAAATGTGCGTTGAAGTGCCTGTAAAATTAATACAGCGGGACTGGGCGAGTCACGAAAACGCATACATGCGTCAGTGGCAGTTAATGCGTTAATAAAAAAGTATTAGTAACTGGTGTTTACAGTACAGACCGATGATAATTTATTTATACACTACGTAGCTTACTCATTGTATTTTGTCGTTATTTTTATACATCAGAATTAAGTTGAAATCAATACACTAACCCACTGTAATTCTGTATTGAGGGTTTCTTAGAAATTAAAACAGTATGCTATTTATAAAGATGTTTTATTTTAACTGTCTTATCTAATCACACACTGAATAACTTATTGGATAGTTACTGTGGTAACTTCCGACTTTTTTAAATGGAACATTGGGCAAGCATTGCCTCTTGCAGGTATAACAAAATTATACCAAAAATGCTAAATAAATGGTTGAAGTCTTACTGCTGTTAGCTGTTATGTGACTTAGGCAACTCCGAAATTCGATTTTTGAAGTTCATGTCACACAGTCTCTTTCACTCATCAATTAATTACTATTAGTATGAACGGAACGGCACGAAAGTAACTTCTAAAATTGAATTTCGCAGTATGAAACCAGTTTGTGATATTGGCTAACAGCAACACCGCATCATGTACTCGTAGTCGTGGCAGAGTCCGTGCAGATTTAGTGGACACTGCAGAAACTCCGGACACAGGACTGGCAGCTTGTCTAGAAAACAGTTATTTGATTGCCTTGAGTTGAGATCAAATTAAACAAAAGTTGAAGTGAGCTTCTGATACTGACATCACTATTGATAACTTTACTTTGCTATCTCTCCGCGATATAGTGAAGTCAAGTTTTGGAAAACAGGTAGAATCCCGTCCCCCGATCCCCGTACCTATATAGTCTGGCAAAAAAGAGTAGAAATTAAAAAGTGGGTATACGGTAGTGTCGTCCCGTTTTCTTATACCTATGGATTAGAAAGGGACTAGAAATTTTAAAAATCCCCCACGCGTTTGACGAGTACCTAATCATACATAAATAAACAATTTTGTGTTAAAAATGCCTTACATAATTTTGGAACTACTGATATTCTTTAAATTGCCGGACCGATTTTTACCAAACATGGCTAAGAACCACCTCAAGGCAACTGGCTTAAGAATGAAAAAAAAAGAAACTTACATAGGTAAATAAATCACGTCTTTATCCCTTGCGGGGTAGATAAAGCCTAGAGTAACAGAGGCCACGTATAGCGTGATTGAGGGCGTAGAGGCACCGCGGGATCCCTCGCTGGGCTTTATGTTAAATATGAGGGTAGTTTACCATGTGCATACGCGCAGCCGCAGCAATATCCATGAATGATGGCGTCGTCGTCTTCGCAGCTCTTCGGCGGGCAACCGTTGCACCACAAGCCTATCCCTAGCCACGGCATATTCCCTGCAAAGTATAAACGCCTTTTTCTAATGACCATCTTTTAATCGAGTAACAGAGGGTTGATTTATTTTAGCTCCAAGGGACCGCAGACCTCAGTATCACTAGGTACATAAAAAAGTCGCTTTCCGCTGTCTGTCTGTCCCTATGTATGCTTAGATCTTTAAAACTACGCAACGGATTTTGATGCAATTTTTTTTAATAGATACAGCAATTCAAGAGAAAGGTTTATATATGCATAATATACCGTGCGAAGCCGGGGCGGGTCGCTAGTTAGTACATAATTTCAACTATACCTCTACGTGCTGCGACGGACAGACAGACGGACAATGAAGTGATCTTATATGGGTTCTGTTTCCTTTAGATAGGCACGAGAACCCAATAAATATACCTACCCCTATTAGTCTAGCTTTGAATCTAGAAAGTGGTTTGGCTGTGTGGTTTTTTTCACAGATTAAATTATGGCCATTAAGGTAAGTGAGACAATTGTATGTCGGGAACGATCTGATTAGTTTCGGTCTCTTCCGGAAGACCTTCCTCAAGGTTGCGTCGGGTACGGGTGCTCCTCCGTCATGAACGCACTCATAAAGCAGACCGAGACTAGATCGTTCCTGACTTATAATAATCGAGTCAGCAGTTTAATATGGTTAACCAACGCCATCCACGCAATGATTTGATCCGATCATGAGAAAATGTACGTAAAAATGAGATTCCAATACTTACATCTCGACGCCTTCCTTACACCGTCTAAGCCAGTATCCGTCGAGGGCAATTTAAAGAATGCCTCGCATCTAACAAAGTAAACAATGAAAAACAAAAACAAGGCCCATTTAACGTTCATTTTGGTAAAAAGCTGTCTGACTACTGGACGAATGTCTTCAAGTTGAGGTAAGTTAAGTCTCACTAATTTCACTTAATTAGTCGTAGGTCAGTGCCTCTAGATAAGTTTACAATAATTACTTTTCAAATGCACAAGGCAATGGACATTCCCATATTATTTCGTGGGTGCGTGCGTGTCGATTCCTCACACAACGATCTCCGTTATCGGAGGCAGAGGGCGGGATTAGTAGTGTTTAGGCCGGTGCACCCTATGCAAAAACTGTATCGATGGTCTAGTTCCCAATCATACTAATTAGGGGGAAAAAAACATTTGCAAAAAAAAGGTTCTGTCTGAACTATACTCACGAGCAAAAATAACGGGTCACTTTATACTACTCTACGCTCCTCAGTGCAAATGCAGCGTCGATACAAATTTGGCTTATTTTAATTCCGTTGAAAGAAAGAGCCCTAAAAAAGAACCCCACCCGAAACCGATTACCCTCAATCAATGATGTCTGAAGAGCACTATGGATGGTATAAGTAACCAGATTTCAAGATATTATGTGGGCCGATCCCGGCGGCACTGCAATGCCGGGCCGACCCGTGACGGGAGTGGAGCGAGCCCCGAACATCCCGTCGAATTACAAAAATCAGTTTAATATACTGGTCCCTCAGTGAGGGAACTTTCAGATATTAAGCTGAAAAGAACAGATACTACACTTTGATCTTAGCCAAAAGGCCGAGAAGCGATACCTGTTCAGAGATATTCGAGAAGTGTCACTAAACTGGGAAAAATCTTAACAGCGCGATGTAGGAATGCCTTGCGACCGTGGCAGCGCCATCTATCGGGTAATAGCGGCAACTACATGCCAACGACGCACATTCAGTGATAAGACACGTGTGCTATGCATGTTAGTAGGATCTAATTAAGATAAACGAGTTTAATAATTACTATACATTGCGGTCTATGAATACAGACATTGAACATTATTGAGACAGTCAATGTACAATAAATGACGCGGTTATCTTGCTCATGGTATCGTCTCATATAAAGAAACATTAATAACAGTCGATATTAGATTAAACATTTATTTTTAAACATTTGGCACAACACCACATTAAAAACGTTACTAAATAGTAAATATTAAATAATATTAAATTCAATAAAGGCCCACTCGTTTTGGTTTTACAAATTAATTGATAAAAATTATAATACCTATGTAGAAAGAGATCAAATCATATCACAGATAAGATAAATTAATACAAGACAGTTAACAGTAGTAATAAATGTGTTCTGCTTTTTTTTATTGATTCATTTACATAGTGCAATAGCCAATATTTACTTGTACTAGCAGACAGAAGTAAAAAAAAATGTATAGTATACCTTTTATAAAGTAATGAAAAAAAAATACAAATGGCACATTAAACGAGAAGTATATTGGTGCTAAATAAATGTTTTTAACACCTTCACATTTCACGGCTTTGCAGACGTAAAACGGTAAAAAAAACTCACATAACATTAAAAAAAAGTAATACACACTTCAATCCAACTTCCGTCGTTACACTGTATTAAAATACGTTAAAAATGTGTACAAAATCGCTTACGCCTAACTATTTTGTGTTTGTTGTACTTAAAATATTCATCTTATTATAGAGCAGACTTAGTGTTTGTTCGTTTGTGTACATTTCAGTGTCGGTGGGTAACTTATACAACGGTTATACAACGAAATATATAACAAAAAAATGTAGATATTTTATCTAGTTTGTTTTTATAGTGTTCACAATTTATAACATTCAGAGAGGCGGCCTGTGCCCAACAGTGGGACGTATATGTATAGATTGGTGATGATGATGATGATTATGATGATGATGAGGCTCTTTATCCACATATTCCACATACACTGCGATCATAAACGAAACAGATATCGGATGTTCATTATAGTATGGGGAGCCTACTTACATCTTCATTTCCATTGGATATTTATTTACCTTTTGTGCTATATTTGTGCAATTAATTTCTCTAAAAAATATTTTCGCACCCATTACATTATTATGTATTATTGCTAGTTGTTCAAAATAACCCATAAATATTGACGGAAACACCAGGTAACCAACAATGCTAAAATCATTTCAGTTTTAGAAAGAAGATTAATATAAAATAGGTTTTCAAATGTTCAAAATTACCCACCGATACCTAACTTAGTGACAATTTAAATATGCATAACTTTGGCACAAATAATACTGCTTTAAAATAACTTAATAGCTACGGGAAGATCTGAGTTACACCTATTTTGGCTAATAAATTAACATTATATACTAATAGAATTCTCTAAACATCAAATAATTTAGGATTTAATCCTACTATATGAGCCGATAGCCTCGAAGATTAAGAATAAATCAGAATGAAAAGTCACACTGGCCGATATAATAATAATAAAGTTATTACTTTCCTTTGAGCATATATTTAAGGTCTTTTTTTGTGATTTGTGTCTGTTTCTTTGTATTTGTACAATAAAGCATTTACTTAGTCACTTTGGTATAAAATCGGAATCGCTAACCATTCAAAAATTGGTATATACTTACCATTTAAATTTTATATATTAAATATTGTTATAACATCAGAAACATCTATGCACTGAGGTCAGGGTCAAAATATTGTTATTGTTATTTCAGTGGCATACGTCACAACATTCCAATATGCCATTTGTGACGAGTCTAATGTTTTACCCCCTTATTCATAAACGCACTATAGGCCTCTGCTAAGTTAGTAATCGTTTGTCCTTATCTGTGAAAGGTAAATGTCAAAGTGACAGATAAGGACAAACGATTACTAAGTTAACAGAGGCCTATAGTGCGTTTATGAATAAGGGGGATAGTCTCCATACACCTACCCTAGACCCCATAGACGGTCAACAATATCATAAGAAAAAAAGCGACGGGTAGGACTCCGAGAGTGCCGTCAGAAGTGAAAACAGCAGCTTAGATTAGATTTAAATGTTGTAACCTCCATGACGCTCAAGACGCGTACCTTACTGGCCGCTTACAAAAAAAACGTACGTATTAACGAACAGACTTCTAACAATGTGCTGATGCCCTTAGTACTTTTGCTCTACGACTGAACAAAAAAAAACACTTCAAAAATCGAACGCGATTCATTCGTATTTCAAAATAAGCTCTTAGAGGATCTGATATCCTGGTACTTAAACTCCGGCTTACGCCTGACGAGAGTTTAATATTTTTTACCCATCCCAAAAAGTGTCCAACGCCGCTAAAGAAACTTTCACTTCAAAAACAATACAAGTATGTACGGGAACAGAGCGAGTAAGGTGCACATTGCACATACATCCGACTGTAATTTTCACTTACCTCTTATATACTTTCGCTTTGTAGGTAGCTATATATTTTGGCTTTTCATTCTGATTTATTCATACCTCATTCGATATTCGAATTGTTTTTCTCTTGCATGGCTTTACAATTATTTCTAAACACATGACAGGATGCTAAGCATTACATGGAACAACTTGGCTTGACTACCTCAAAACCGATTAAAATCAGTGGCCAATTTAAAATTATGTCTATCAATAATTATTTAGGATTACGTCTAGAAGATGCATAACGTGAAACAATAGTGCAAACTTAATAATTCTTAGTTTTCTTAGTTTATAATTCGTGCCTTGAGGCATTAGTTACTGATATATACAACAGATGTCACTACAGTACATTGATTTCAATATCAAAGCACTTTCAAAAATACTGTTAAGTAATGTTTGTTTTATTTCCAGGGTTCCGTATTTCAAACGAATAATGACGGAACCCTTGTTAATCACTTTTTTATACAACCATGTTGATGAATATTATAGTCACTAACTTATTACCTAGATGTCGCTAGTATACTTTGCGAGCCTTGCAGCTTTACAACTTTATTTTCGTGTAGAATTAATTATATTTGAGATGCAACATTATTTGTGATTTTCTAAATAAAGAACACGCCTTACCGTAGGCAAGATACAATGTTATAAGACGGAATAGTTACTAAGTGCTTCGCTAGATGTCGCTAGGTAACCGCAATTCCTTTGAATTTTACATCTGGATTTTGGTCTTCTGCATCGGTGACTATTTTGGCGGTCACCGTTGTGCCGTCCATGTAGAAAATAGGTATTTTCTACCCACAATCGAGGTTTAACTGTATTTTTCAACATTTGTATGTATGTAACGTCAATTTCGTGTTTTTACCGCTTAAAGCTGTTGGCACTGACAGGATAGATTTCAGCAGTCCAAAGGTACCGTTCAAAAGTGGTGTGAAATTATTATAATACCAACAGTCCACATAGTTTTCAATGATTCACGGTTAAGTTCATTCGAAATATATAGACGGGATAACCCGTCTACCCGTGATCATGATGCATGCAACTGCGTCGCAATATCGGGAGCTCAATAAAGGTAATCGCGGTTCATATCCCGTCTATAATATTGCGATTTCAAAACTTGGTTACAGCTCACTGATGAGTACCCGACTTTGTGTAAGCCGTGGTAAGGTTGTCAGTTTTATTTAGACAGAGGCGCGCTCGAATATGTCTAGTTCCCGCGAGGAGGCCTGCAGAGGGCGCGCCGCCGCGAGCAGTTCAGCCTCGCAGGACTTGTTGCCGAGGCAGTTGCACGAACACACCTGCTCGACCGACAACCGGGCCTGCTCAGTCCGGCACGTTAACGCCAGCCCTTAAGGCCCCTGCCCACTACACCGTATTACAGGTACCACAAGGGAGAGGGGGGAGTTAGTAGAAGTGTAGAGGATGGGAATGGAAAAAGTATGTACAGTCAAGAGCTTATGAAGGACAAGGACAAACGATAGAGCGTTTATTAATAAGGGGGCAAGTGTTTAAAATTCTCTACGGGGTGGGGGGGGACAGCAACCCTCTGCTTGATGCATTCACGGTCATGGTATCATACGGTGTAGTGGGTAGAGACCTTTATACACCGAAACTCAAAAGTCGAAGTTTGTTTCGTGCCGTTCCGTTCACTCTAACAGTCATTAATAGGAGAGCGTAAGGGACAGTGTAATACTAACTTCGAATTTCGAATTTCACATTGGCCATAGCCACCTTACACATCTTATATTATAATCAAATGGGTATGATGCTCGTAAAGAAATTCGCCGGCGCAGTGACAGTCATAACTTGATCCGTTATCTTGTACGTATTACACGGAGTCATGTGTCTGGTCAACTGGCCAACTCGCGTATAACAACATAATATAGTGGTGGCAATAACGGCTGTTTTGCAATAACGAATAACAGTGTTGTGTTATTCTTAAATAGCTGTTATTGTAATCTGTTGTCTGTTATCCTGTTATATTGCTGTTTTACAAAACGATAATGAATTAACAGACGAAAATTACTATTTGATATAATGAAATAAACACCTTATTTCGTTGAATAAAAGCTTAAAATCGAAGGAAGCAGGACGCACGCGTACAAGCGTTTCGCTCTCGCGATTGCGATGTGCTTGCGAACTTGATGTGTTGCGCACTCGCTTGCGCTTCTATGCCAAGTGCGGCAACAGTAGGCTTATTGTCTAACTCGCTCGCAATCGCCACCGTGTTCATTTTGACAGTTCATGTATGGGCTGACAATTGGCATCGGAATCAGCTAGCTGTCACATTCATACAAGAACTGTCAAAATGAACAAGATGGCGATCGCGAGCGAGTTAGACAATAAGCCTGCAGTGCGCGTATGACAATGTTGACAACAGACAACGAATAATGATAACAGGATAGTTGACGATTCGATAATGTGTTGTTCGTTGCGTCCAAATAATGCATTACGTTATCTGCTGTTGTAATAACGTCCACCACTACATAATACTCCTGATGGGCTACCGCGAAACGTAATCATGCTTCGTTCGTATATATCTCTCTCTATCACACTTGTAAATGCGAGGGAGATACACGAACGCACGACTGTTGCGTTTCGTGGTAGCCGCTCTGACTCCCTATAACGCCTGCCAAAGAACGGATCAAGTTATGTTTGCGTAATAAGCGCAGAGATCTTTCCATAGACAAGTTTCTTTTCACACCCTAGACCAAATAAGAATTCACGACGGAGTCTAACGATCGGCGAAGTGAGTGAGTGTTTATACTAAGTCTTAGCGTGTACGATTGAGCAAGCAAACTGGCTGTAGTCCAGAACTCCGTCTTGCCTTTTATTTGGCCCGAGATTTCGGTAAGTGAGAATATGAAAGATACCAATTTGGGGTCATTCAAGTATCACGTAAGCAGATTTTTTTACAATTATTTACCCCCCCCCTTCCCCTTGTCAGCAAAAGTAAGCAAATCTCTTCCCCCCCCCCTCCCATGCTTACGTAATCATTGGTACCTATATGCATTTTTCTTTTAATGCATCCTGTTTTTTATAAATTTGTGGGTTGTCATTTGTGTAAGAAAGTAAATAATAACTGCTGACGTAATGACGTAATCACGACATCGACCCCACCATGTCATCAAAAATAAGCAAAGCAAAGACCCCCAGCCCTTACGTAATACTTGAACGCCCCCTTTATAATGTTACTCATTATTCGGCACTGAATTCGATAGTACGACAAAGAGTAGAAAACGAAGGACAGGGGAAGTAAAATTGGTAACAAGGTGTATGAATGATCAAATTACAGGGTCAAGAACTGTAACTTTCTGTGTCTAAAAATTACAGGAAATTGTGAAATAAACTACATTAAAAAAATCGTTGTAGTTATGTACCTATCGAATAAGCAAATACTCACAGAGGCTTGGTCATCGTGTCGTCTGCCCGCTATCCCGTGTGCATCCAGGGGCAGTATAGTCCTGGCAGCTTCTTTTTCTTCGTCTCTCGCGTTTTCTTCAGCTTGCCTGTTATAAAAAAAAACTCGCGTAAAGAGTAAATATCTTGGTACATCAAACCCAACCATCCAATGAAATGAAATCCCGGCCAATGCCCATTTTAAATATTGCTGAGAACCAGTTAGTATTGGCTAAATCTGAGAACAAAAACTGTCGCAAGTTGACTGGGCCAGACCACGAGATGTCGCTAGGCACGACGAGTTGGAGTGAAACCTTTATTTCAATATATACTCTGTGGTCAATGCATCGCGGATTTTCCATGTGCTCTGGTTTTAGTATTGCACAAATATCACTTTCGCTGCGTCCCACTTGAGACAGACCTCGCGGTTAGCTGGCTCCGCAGCTGAAGCTGCCGCGAGGTTAAAGCACTCCAAATATTCCGCCTTGGAGTCAGTATATGAATTTGTACCGGTCGCCGTCGAGACAGCGGGTCCCTGGGGCTCGGGGCCAAAGGAGCTATTTAGGGAGCTGGGCCGCAGACTATCAGATAGAGGCTGCGATCCTCGCTTATCCAGGCTTATTACGTAACTCGCTCGCGATCACCATCGTGTTCATTTTGACAGTTCATGTATGGGCTGACAATTGGCATCGGAATCAGCTAGAGCTGTCACATTCATACAAGAACTATCAAAATGAACACGATGGCGATCGCGAGCGAGTTAGACAATAAGCCTGCTGGTTCGTAGCTGGTTCAAAGGGTTGCCATAGCAGTTCAAAAAGGCAACGCGGCTGGCCGCCCATTCCCATTATACTGGTATAATGGGAACCTTTGAACCAGGCATGCGAGGGAATTTTTTCGGTTATTTTTTAATCATTTTTAACTCTTCACTTTCAATCAACTTTCCTAGTTTGTTTTCTTTATTGTTATTTGGTTGTTCATAGTTTGTAGTTTAACCCCTTTATTCATAAACGCTCTATAGGCCTCTGCTAACTTAGTAATCGTTTGTCCTTATCTGTCACTTTGACATTTACCTTTCACAGATAAGGACAAACGATTACTAAGTTAGCAGAGGCCTATAGAGCGTTTATAAATAAGGGGGTTAAATATCAGCTCGACTTACATTGTCATGAACCGCAGCACGAGCAGATTGATGCTGGCGGCCACCACGGCCAGCCCGAACAGGATGAAGACCAAACTGAGCGCCACGTAGCCCGGCTTGCTCGTCAGGGCTTGGTCGTTCTGTGAACACGCATGACTGTACGTCGGACTCACCGGTGATTGACCCCTATAACACCTGATGGAAAGCAGGGACCAGCAGGCTATTACGTAACTCGCTCGCGATCACCATCGTCCACCATTTTCACAGTTCATGTATGGGCTGACAATTGGCATCAGAATCAGTTAGCTGTCACATTCATACAAGAGCTGTCAAAATCAACACGATGGCGATTGCGAGCGAGTTACGTAATAAGCCTGCGGAACCGTTATTGATATACCTGTTATTTTATTTCGTTCGATAATATACCGGTTAATTGATGGAACGAACAAAAAATATCGAAATGGTCTTGCTTACCGTTAAGTATACGTGCCGGCACGTAAGTCTAGCGATGATGAGTCACGTGGAGGGGATCTGCGCACCCATGGATACCGTATTTTATACTTATGCGCATACAAGGTCATCGCTAGACTTACGTGCCGGCACTTATACAGAGAACGAAATTTTAACGTTCGCGTTAGCAAAAATAATACCGGCCCAGCCACCGTCGACATACGCCAGACGCTCAGTGGTGTAAAAAAGACAGCAATAAAAGTTCTATCTTGCTCTTGTTTCGTCATTTTCAAGTTAACCGGTTAATTTCGTTCCTCAAATACGAATGACGAACGAAAAGCGCACAAACCGGTATCTCAATTGAACAGTTCTTTAACGGGTAACCACGAACGGAAACGCACAATACCGGTTTCAAAACTTAACCGGTTTCCGGTCCCTTATGGTCACAAAGGTTTGTCGGTTCTTTTCAAACAAATGATCATTTTCACTCAATTGGTTAATTTCTCTAAAGTTACCTGTAATGCCACGTAGTCTCCAAAGCCAATGGTAGTTAGTGTGACAAAGCAGTAGTAGAAGCTGTCGAAGTAACTCCAACCCTCGTAACGTGAGAACACAGCGGCACCTGTGAAGACATACATATCAAAATATTATATTCACAATTCTCCATTTATGTAGCTATTTCAATTACAATAAAGGAAAATTTGTACAAATTCTGCCTTTAGCGCCATCTAGTATCGAATAGCTGAACTACAGAAACTTCGAGCGTTAACCACGTGACCGCGTTAGCCACTCACTTGATTTTGGATTTTAAAAATGGTAGCCTATATTGCTTCGTCATTTGTGAAAATTTCCGCGAAATGCCGTGTTTTATTTAAAAATTCATAACTTGGCTTCTACTGAACCATTTGCTATGTGTTTTATACACAAAAAAGCCAATGAAACAAAGAATTTATTGCTGTTGCTTATTTTATGGGTTACGATATTGAAAATATTTATAATAAATGCGTAAAACAGACACACTGATAAAGTTGAAGACTTCAAGCGGAAATGTATTTTTAGAAAAAAATCTAAAGCGATAACACCCTTTTTGTTTGCATGCAAAAAAAAGTAGATTAGTTGTTCTTTCATTTGAAGCCAAATACTATATAAGTGTTCATATAAAATTATATAGTAAACATCATTTCATTTTTAAATATGTGACGCAAGACTTCGCAAGACGGGGCGAAATTGTTTCTTTGTTTCGTGATTTATTTGTGGCTAATTTTATAACTCGAGAACCGAAATAAAGTTCTAATTAGAACAAGCAACTAATAATCATAAATTAGAATAGATATATTTTGCAATAATCACGTAATTTACGGTTCTATGAGTCAAAATAACAAAAATTATGTACGTACCACCGAAGTTTTGATTTCCAGTTGAACTAAAAACGCTTTAAACCACAATATCACACAAAACAAACACATTATAAATCACAGTCTGTACCTAGCAAACCACAATTACACAAAGAAAATCGTTAATACATAGAATCACACTGATTTTAAGGTAAATAAACAAAGCCGGTACGCAAAAAACAAAACACATGCGACGTTACCATGCCAACTGCCGATTCAAATACAAAATACAACATCGCCGCCCGTTAGGGTCGGAACACAACGGAGCCGCCAGGTCTATGCAGTGTTTTAGAATTAAGCGCGTACCTACGCTATTTTAAGTGGTCTATAAATATAGTATAATGTAAAAAACGTAATATTTGCAAATGTTTTACCTACTTTTCATTAACTTATGTTCGAGTCTTTACCTATGTTAGTCGTTATTTATTTAAACCGACTTCAAAAAAATAAGGTGGTTCTAGGTTAGACTGTATTTTGTATGTATATTTAATTAAATGATAAAATAAAGTTCTTACTATGGAGATTAGGCATTTAAAGAGCTTTTTAGCATACTTGCTGTTAGGCAGTGAATAAAAAAACGATCGAATGTGGTTGGAATTTTATTGTATTTTTGCTTGACTAAAATGACCAGACACCAAATTAATGATTATAAAATGTAGTATGTATGTAAACAATGGGGTCGTGGTGTCATCTAAAAAAAAAATGTGGGTCCAGGTGTGGCTGTGAATATCTCATGTCTTCCAGCCATTGGCGAACGTCTTCGGCTAAATTTGGTGGTAATATAGCGACTCTCCGCAAGTGATAACGCCGGGAGTTTGCTTATCATCATCAATATCACCAATATCATCTTCCTCGTCTTCATCACTTTCGGCCTGCATGGTTTGGCACCAGCCCTTGAAGATCTCCTCCGCTCTCGTGGTTCCGTAATCTAAAAATTAAACAAGCTATTTGATTATGTTCATACTTACATACATACCGTCACGCCTCTTTCCCACAGGGGTAGGCAGACTATTTTGTTCCACTTGCTACGATCCTGACATACATCTTAAAATGATTTGATTATGTTCAATAACAAATACAACAATAAATGATAAAAAACAAAACACCGCTATGAACTTCAAATGTGTTTTTACAAATAATCCTATTCCATCATTGTGTCCCAAAATGTTATTTCAAATAAAGTTGAGTATTTTTACCCGCCGGCGGCATATAGGATTTTAGTAAAAGAAATCTAGTATCAGATTGAACATGAATACTTAGTAAGTAGGAACAAATCACAAAAGCACCAATCGCGTTCGCAGCGCGTCGGGTGTGCTCTATGCCTTACAACGTCAAAGCGAGTAGTTGGCTAAACTGATTATGGTAGCTACGGCTACCACCCGTACTTACATGGACCGTTACTTGTTTTATTCGCTAATCCTAGGTAAATAAGTCATAGACGTTAATGATTTTATGTTTATTTAAGTAACTAATACTTAAACTGTTTTATTCACTAGAATATTACGAGAAATATTCTTTATTCTTCAAAATGTTGGCCATTTCAATAGCAAGTCACCGAAAAAATATCTGTCTTAACTACTTTGAAATGAGATTGTATTTCATAATTATTCATTGGTACTGAAATATAGCTATAATCTGATAGTTGGATAAACACTGAATCGTTTAATGTATAACTTTAATAGTAAAATATAAATTTGAATACTTACGGCATTTTCAAAATACTGTCCACTTTTACGCAACTTCACTTTTTCACAACGTTGAGAACGACAGCTATTTAAAAATATTTTAGTTCTATCATGTTGCCTGCCAATTTTTTTCTGTGTTGCCATCTTATTTGGGTATGTTTTGGACATAGTTTAAACCGCTTCGAAACTGCCCTTCACAGATTAAAAATCAAAAATTGTACAAAGGTCGTCTGGTAGCTCTGGTTACCAGAATCATTTTGTAGGTTATCAAAGTTGGTAGCTCTGGTTACCGCAATCAAGTGAGTGGTTAGTTTATCTATTAGATACTAGGTGGCGCTACAAATCGCGATGTAATGTTATTTTTTTTTCATTGGTCACTGGCCGTATTATTAGAGGCTGAAAATGTTAAGGCTTAGTCTTAATGATTAAAATTATTATATTTTGATACCTGTAGTTATTATAATACTAGACAGCATTCCAGTGGCAAACATGAGATTCATCTCAGTAGCCTCTGTAGTCTCACAACGGAGGTAGCACTTGGCTCTCCTTATCACCACAGAGGCAAACTTGTTCAGACGTTCACCAATACTCTGGAACATGACCAGGCCAAGAGGAATGCCTACCTGGAATTTATAATGAAAGGATATTATTTGTTAAGCTTTGATCTTGCTCACTAATCAAAATATGCGAAAAGATGCCATTTTTCAAATCCCTAGCATGATCCGGTCGTAGCAGGGGTATGCAACCCAAAAAAGTAATAAATTTACTTCCTTTAATTTAACTACTTTTATTAAAAAATTTACATTAGAGACATTATATGGTAAAATTTTACTAGCTTACACCCATAGCTCTGCCTATGATGCTGAATTCATTACCCCATATGAATTTCACATAGTTAATCCCATCCCTATTTCTTGTCTGGTCTGTATCGCAAGAGCTCTACTATATGTGCTGGCACGTAAGTCTAACGATGACGAGTCATGTGGAGGGGATACCACGAGGCGCACCCACAGATACCGTATTTTATACTTCTGCGCATACAAGGTCGGATTAGACTTACGTACCGGCACTTATACTAACACTATGCTATATTTCAGCTTTAGTCACTGGATTTTACCTAGAAACTGATGGGTCAGAAATTTTAAAGCTTACCATAGCATAGGCCATACAAAAGGCCTTTCCACCAACTGTGACAGGTGTGGAATGTCCGTAACCAATCATGGCTAGCACAACAGTAGCAAAATAGAAGGCTCCAGCAAACTTCCATTGAGGCCCAGCTTTATGTGGCTTGTTCTCTATGATCACAATCTCTATCATGTGATAGTCTTCAGGCGTTATGTTGTATTTGCGCATAAGACCACTTCTCATGTCTGGAATAACAAATAATCAAAGTGTAATGATAATGATGTTCCAACAATTGTGTTGTACAGTCACCCAAATGGAACCCTAAGCCACTATACAACCACCTTTGCTAATCTAACGGATTAAATCAATAAATTTAATGAATCTTACCTGATAAAACTTCCCATCTCTTGCTCTCAGTTTCTGATTCTAATGAATCAAACACTGCAGCCCCGATCAGAAGATATGTGAACGTACACACCACCAGGGATAGGGTGCGGACGTTTTGGCGCTTCATGATAGCTGCAGCACTGCGGCAATCCGCGCCAAAATATTATTCAAACCATCAATTACCGCACTGAAAATAATCCGACAAAATACCAATATTATAGTTAAATTAGAGTTATAGACCAATTGTAATGACTAATGAAGTGCTTATGAACTTTTCAAATTTATTTACCATTATCATTTAGTTTAAACAACAGAATATGGTAATAATCCTGAGGTATTTTGTTCTGCATTGCAGATTACGTTATGGTAAAAATATGTAAATGGCTAATAGTTTCTTTGGCTTCCGACAGTCTTATAATTAGTTTACTTAAAGAGGAAGCTATTTTAAATCATAGAAGACACATCGTGATCTTTTTCTTTAACAAAATAAATAATTATACAAAATCACAGCACAAAATGAATACACAAATCGTCTCGTCAGTCAGTAGATTTCTATTTTGGTATTTTTGGTGTTGCTATTTAAAAAAAGGTTTTGTCAATAATAGTGATGTGCATTTAGGATATTTTTTTACTGATAAAAAACCGATAAACGGAATTTATCATTATCTTACCATTCGACCACACTCGTAATTTCGTAAAGTTCGTATCATACTCATACCATCCCTCTTTGTCTTCTCTTTCCCTTCTCCTTGCCTCCTTTCCTCACTACATCACTCGTCGTGAGTGTGAACACAACATTATATGAAAGTGCATTGAAAGTTGAGTATCTCAAAGGCTCAGTGCACATTGTCGATGTTATTATTTTGCGCGGTTGGGCTAAATGACCGGTAAAAGTAAAGATATGACAGTACAGGGCAAGCATAACGTCACGCCAAAGTGACAGTGACAGTGACAGTTCTTCTTGTGCTAACGTGGGTCGGCACACGGTTTGCCTTTTCCATTACCAAAATAATTAAGGATTGGCGGCCAAAAATAGCTTCATGATGAAGATCACATGCAGCAAAACTAACCCGCCTTTAGGTAAAAACCTATGGTTTCACACAAAATAAAGGAATTGCGTCAGCTTTTAGGGCCACCCTCAATTAAAGTACTTTCTCTTTGATTTATAGGTGGTTTGCTGGCTGTAGAGCTCTACCGTGCTTCGGGGAAGAGCATCGAAGTGTCATGGGGCTCAGAGTCCACTGTGACCCTGCCTAACGGCTCTAAAACCGTGCCATATGGGACTAGTAATGATTTGATAAGGATATTGGAGAATGCTTTTAATAAAGTGGCTGGACCGCTTCAAAAGGTCACAATGAACCACTGGTTGTCGTTCAGTCTCATTTTGGAGGACGAGATACCCAAATCCTTGGACTACTTGGACAAAACTTTGGGAGCGTTGACTTATTTAGTTGGAGAGGCTTTATCTGTATCGGATTTGGCTGTGTTTAGTGTGCTCCATGGTAAGATATTTCATTATTTATATGACTACCATGGGCGTAGCCACGGTGGGGCAGGGTGGGGCGCTTGCCCCATCCTGGCTCTGTAACCTTCTTGTGTGAAAAAATTAACCGGGGCAAGACCGCGGGTATAGTTTGCTAGTTACATATTATTTTAGACTGCTGCCCCACCCTAAGCCCAAGGCTGGCTATGCTGCTGATGACTACATATATCATTTTGTTAAGTTGGTGCTTAAGTTGAGCCAGAATCACCTTATTCTGTTAGAGAACCTGATGTAACAAGATGAAATCATTGCCCAGTAATAGACATATTTTTTACTTGCCTTTTTTAACTTTTAAGCTGTGCTCTTACTTCTTAGAAGATTTAATAAATTGTAGCTGGCACTAACTTATGCCGGAACACTTATAATTATGTATTATTGCACTTCCAGACACCTATTTTTATTTCTATGGTAGACAATCAGTTCTTTATTTGTTAAGTAAGGACATTTAGGTATTTCATATACATTGTCAATTTAAGCCGTTTAAAATTTGTGATACATGCATACCACTACATTGAGGATCATAAAACAATGTTATCTAATCTATTTATGTAGATATCACAACTTAAAGTAAATTAACTTGAAAAATTTTTTTTAATGAATAGTTAATTTCATATTTAGATGTGTTTAAATTCCCTTCCATTGGATGCTGGTCTGGGTGCAAAAAAAATCATAGAATGTACCAGTTGCTTCTCTTCTCGCGCAGATGGTAAAAGCCCATTCACAGAATGGGTGCAAACCTCAGGAATCATGCTATAGGCGATGCATCTAGCAACCCATCAATATTTTGATTCCACTTTCCACCTGTTATTTAATAAATATTCTGACCATCGCTTATAGGTCTTGTTACCTTAGGCTGTCTACCCCATATGGGATAAAGACGTAATTTATGTATGTATGTAAATTACAGTGTCCAATAAGTTCAAGGAAGTGACCAAGAACAGTGCTCCGGTGAATATCCAACGTTGGATGAAGCTAATTGCAGCTCAGCCACCAGTGACAAAAGCCTTGAAGGAACTAACAGCTGATGTCCTTGAGAACCTCTGCAAAGCTTCGTCGAGGTAATTTTGAACCACAAGTACATCCTTGTTGTATGTTTAAGTTATAGTTAGTGGAAGAGTAAAAGCCCTGGTAGCCTAGTGGTTTGACCTGTGGCCTCTCAAGCAGAGCGTCGTAGGTTCAAATCCTGGGCTCGCACCTCTGAGTTTTTCGGAATTTATGTGCGAAAATTACATTTGAAATTTGCCATGATCTTTTCTGTGAATGAAAACATCGTGAGGAAACCTGCACACATCTGCGAAGAAATTCAATGGTGTGTGTTAAGTATCCAATCCGCACTGGGCGCGCGTGGGAACTATAGCCTAAACCCTCCAATACACGGAGGAGGCCTATGCCATAAGGCACGCCGAATTACGCGACATTTAATAAAAAATAAATTAAAAAAAACAATGTACTTACTGAAATTGTAGCGAATTCGGAATAAAAAGGCTATATTATTATTATTATTATTATTATATAGTGGAAGAGTGAAAGGACTTGAAGTGATAAAGTTAAATGTATTTGATCAGTTAAGATTTAATTAGCTCAAGTGAAAGTGTAACAAGAATGACACACCTCCGTACTGTTATGGCTATGTGTAAACAACATCAATTGGCTTCAATGTCATATCAATTGCGATTTGTTCATATCTCTGTCATTGTACCCATGGAAATATTATGTGAACTACTTTATAGTAATAAAAATAAAATATGAATTGAAAACTTTGCCAGAACAAAAACACATAAAACTCTTTATTGCACATAAAAATTCAAAATGCAGAAGTACACAGAAAATAGTACAAAGGCGAACTTATCCCTAAGAAGGGATCTCTTCCAGCTAACCTGATACAGAAAGGAATAGTTAGTTTAGTAATTTGCTGAGCAAATATGTATAGCTTTAGCATGACAGCTAGATTTAGGGTGCACCTTAAGTCGAACTACTTTTTTATTGCTGTTTTATTTTCTATGAATACAATATTTCGTCTATCTATATATTTTATTTAAAACTCAATAAATTAAAGGACATTGACTACTTAATACACCCCCCCCCCCCCTTCGCCTCTCCCCCCCCTTCGTCATTCGCCTTTGTACTATTTTCTGTGAACTTCTGTATTTTTAAATTTTTATGTGCAATAAAGAGTTTACATACATACATACATAATACATATTAAAACAAAACAACAAAAATTTTAAACTAACTAAAAGTATAAGGTAAATACGTCGTCAAAATATTCCGCCACAGGCATCGATCCCAAGACGCTGGCCGCATGGCCTTACTGAACTGCTATTCATAGTCTTTTAGAGAGGTAAGCGCCAGCCTTAGGTTATTTTCTTGTTAATTAGATATTTAATTATTGAAAATTCTAGACCGGGCTCTAGTTAAAGCAGTTATTTTACCTATTGTTATTGATTAGACGTTACCTACTTTCAAACTGTGAAGTTTCCAGACAAATTTTTGGTCTGTACTTGAAAAAGACGCTAAATATAATTATAACATTTTTTGTACATTACTGGTTGCTAACATGAAGCGATTTAGCCACAAGAAAAAAATTACTGTGTTATTAGTTACTACAAAAAAGTTAAAGACGTGTCTATAGAATAATGGATTAATTTTTAGACACGCGTTCAACGTCTGTTTAACTTTTTTGTAATAACACAGTTAAAGTTAAGACATTTTGACTAATTTCAGGAGGTCCCCTCCAGCCGACGCCGGCGCTGGTGCAAAGCAGGAGGGCAAATTTGTGGAACTGCCGCATGCCGAGATGGGAAAGGTTGTGGTGCGCTTCCCTCCGGAAGCTTCAGGGTATGTGTACTTGTTAAAAGTGGTTCAACTATTTTTCGTTGTTATTCTGTTCCATCAGGGACACGAAAGTAGTAGTTTGTTAGAAGAAATATTGAGTCTCATTGTACTAACATCATAACATGCTCAGGAATTACCAATTATAGAAGAGGCATAAAACTACAATTACACAAACGGATAACTCACGTATAAAAGTCGAGTGACACCCCACGTCTTGCAGGTGTCCCCGGGTGATCACTTTCCTTCAGGTGACCCGTCTGCTCGTTTGCCCCCTCTTATATAAAAAAAACATGTTTCGTACAAGTTCATAGTCTTTCCCCATGGAAAATGACGATTAAAACGAGGGTAGTTGCGCGCCGCTGTCAGTTGCGTCGAATAGCCGCACAGAAGAGCGTTGGCGCGCATGTCCGTTTCGCTGCCGCCGGGACGAGCGCTCCAAGAGGAAGGACTACGAAGTCCGAAACATGTCGAGCGTCTCTCGACTTTTATACGTGAGTTATCCGTTTGTGTTATTATGATTTAGTCTTGCGGTAGTTTCATGTTGAAATAGACATAAAACTACCGCAAAAATAAATAAAATAAATAAATAAATAGCTTGGGACAATTGACACCAATTGACCTAGTCCCAAACTAAGCAAAGCTTGTGATATGGGCACTAGACAACGGATAAACATATTTACATAGATAAATACATACTTAAATACATATTAAACATCCAAGACTCGAGAACAAACATTCGTATTTTTCATACAAATATCTGCCCCGACCGGGGATCGAACCCGGGACCTCAAGCCAGTTACAAAGACAGTTAAAATAGCAACGAGTGTCAAGAAAAAGTTGATCCACCCAACTATCATCATCATCATCAGCCAAAATACGTTGCTGAACATATGCCTCCCCCAGAAAGCGTCATAAAGACCAATCTAAAACGGTCCTCAGCCAGCGTTTTAAAAGAAAACTTATGTGCTATTGCAGATACTTGCACATTGGGCATGCTAAAGCTGCTCTGCTGAACCAGTACTACCAGCAAACATTTGAGGGGAAACTCGTCATGAGGTTCGATGACACCAACCCTGCGAAAGAGAATGTTGAATTTGAAAAGGTAATGTTAAGTTTCCACATTTTTCTACCATATTGCGTCTAAAACCAGGGGTTCCCTAAATTTATTACGCGCCCTTATTAAAAAGAAAAAAATAACGCCAAAGTATATACATGCACAAACTATAGTACAGTATAGTCACGCCTCTTTCCCAAAGGGGTAGGCAGTATTTTGTTCCACTTGCTATGATCCTGACATACCTTTGCTTCATCCACATTCATCAATCTGTTAAGCATACTCTTTGGATTAGGGTAGTCTTGACCTGGGCTCTATTTTATAAAACTACAGTTACTTGTAAATTGTAACCTGTAGCTTTATAAAATAGGGCCCTGGGGCCTTAACATGACGGCTTAGTGCGATTCAGTTTAGGTTCGCTCGCTGTCAGATACATACTAAAAATTACAGCTAAAACCTGAACTGTGTCGGAATTGAATTGCGTCAAGACGTCATGGTAAGGCCCCAGAGCTTTTTTCAAAACGTACTTAATGTGTAAATAACTTTACCGCACTGGCAGCGCACGCCCCCCTTTGCAGGTATATGCGCCCCCCTTGGGTGGCGCGGCTCCCCTTTGAGAATCCCTGAAAAGGGATTGTGGGGAACTCTAATAACGATTCCCAATATTCTGAAAGCCTTATTACATATTATTAGGTGATACTCGAAGACGTTGAGATGTTGGAGATCAAGCCGGACATGTTCACCCACACGTCCCAGTACTTCGAGCTGATGCTGCAATACTGTGAGAAGCTGATCAAGGAGGGGAAGGCCTTCGTGGACGACACCCCCGCTGAACAAATGAAGAACGAGAGGGAACAGAAGACTGACAGCAGGAACAAAAACAACTGTATGTGATTTATAAAGTGATAACTGAACGTTTTGCGATGGTTAAAAAATGTTAAACTCGCATCAGGCGTAAGACGGTGGGAGAGTTTAAGTACCTGGATATCAGATCCCCTGAGAGCTGTATCTTTTGATTGCGTTGGCTTAGAAGTTTGATTTTTTCACAGCTCCATGGGACAGTAGAGCTGAGTATTTGATATAAATTTCAGCTTGATACCACCACGCGTTCCTGAGAAAAAGGATCTTGACAGACGGACGGACGGACAACAAAGTGATCCTATAAGGGTTCCGTTATTTCCTTTTGAGGTACGGAACCCTAAAAATGAGCTCTTAATTTAACAGCTGTAGAAAAAAACCTGCAGCTGTGGGAGGAGATGAAGAAAGGCACAGCCACCGGCGTCCAATGCTGCGTCCGCGCAAAGATAGATATGCAGTCGCCGAACGGGTGCATGAGAGACCCCACCATATACCGCTGCAAGCCCGAACCGCATCCCAGGACTGGTACCGAGTACAAGTGAGTTCGAAAACAGGGGCCTTACCATAACGTCTTAATGCGATTCGGTTTAGGTTCGCTCGCTGTCAGATTCATACTAAAAGTGACTAAAACTTGAACCGAGTCGGAATTGACAACATTTCATATTTCTAAGCCTATAATTTTAATGGTTCTCTATATTGTGTTTGAAAAGATGAACATGCTGACAGTTTAATTTTTTCGCTAGGGCTTGTATTTAATTTATTATTAATTTATTAATTTTTGCTTATTCTAAAAGGTCGTAACTCCGATACTATCATAGAATAGATACTTAATTATCCTTTTGTCTTTTCTCTATAGAAAAAAAAAACTGACTTCAATTTCAAATTGTCAATGTCAGGCCTTATTTTCCGATATTCGATTTTCGAGGTTCGCATCGTGCTGTTCCGCTCATACTAATATAGTCATTAATTTAAGAGTGAGAGAGAAGATATGCAACGAACTTCAAAAATAGAATTTCAGAGTTGCCCCCCTTGTACTTTGAAGTTGTCAAATACAAAATTATGGTCGCTTATTTTTTCTCGTGAAAAAGGCAAAGGCATTTCACCTATCGTGTGGTAGAATTGGTAAAATTAAGACATGTTTTTAGTTAATTTTTATTTTCTGTAATAAGCAGTATTAAAATTATATAAACATATTGCAATGATCAAGAGGCAAAATGCTTTCGAACCATATATACATTTTCAGGTGTTATAAAAATGAAATGTTGTCAATTAGGAAGTCATGGTAAGGCCCCAGGTTAGAGTTGTAAAAAACGTTTGCAAGTCGCGTTATTTTATGAAATAAGTAACATATGGGTACTATCAAATGATCGACAATATAATCTGGGTCCGATTCCCGGCCAAAGCCTTGCTTTTCGGATTTTTCTATTTGTTCTAATTTTCAATGTCGTTTAGAAATTTAAATAGCATATAGTTTCGAAAAAAAATATTGGTAGCGTCTTTATAATTTCAAAGAACCATGCCTCAAAATGGCCCTGAACTGAACCCAAAAATATTAGAGTCGGGTCATTAGGTCTTTAAATCTATTGCATTTTGTTGCATTGCAGAACTGAAATATTCATATTTTTAGTCAGACTGAACACAATATATGCCCATGGTCCTTTGTACGGAACCGTTTTGTTGGAACAAATTTTACATTAGATCGAAAAAATATTTTGTTATGTAATCAGAATTGTCACTGTCGCCGACAATTGTCGCATTGGTGGAATACGGGCCAGACGAAGGGTATCGTCATAATCACACTATGATCATCGTTTCAGAGTGTACCCGACGTACGATTTCGCGTGCCCTATAGTGGACTCGGTGGAAGGCGTGACGCACGTACTACGCACCATGGAGTACCACGACAGGGATCCACAGTTCTACTGGTTCATCGAAGCCCTAGGACTGAGGAAGCCGTACATTTGGGAGTACAGCAGGTAAGGGAACCATTAAGACTAGGTATACTATGGTCCATTCAGGATAACATTATCATCACACTTTTTGACGTGATAACGTCTGGCTGTTCACAGAGGGGTGCTCGTTCCAACACTAATGTACGGTAGCGACAGTTGGGTATGGCAAAAGAAGCATGAAAGTAGTAGAACTGAGAGCGTTAAGAAGTATGGAAGGTGTATCACTGAAAGATAGAATAAGGAATAGTGTGATAAGGGAACGTGCTGGTGGATAGGATAGAAAAGAGTATGCTTAGTTGTTTTGGTTACGTAGAAAGGATGGATGAAAGAAGATTAACTAAACAGATTTATATAGGGAGTGTGAATGGGTGCGTTGGGAGTGGAAGGCCTAGACGGACGTTCCGTGATCAAATTGGGGACGTTTTGGAAAAAGGTCAGGTCAAGAGTACCCGAAACCGACGAGCATGTATGAAGAGATTGATGAATGTGGATGAAGCGAAAGAGGTATGTCAGGATCGTAGCAAGTGGAACAAAATAGTCTCTGCCTACCCCTATGGGAGAGGCGTGACTGTATGTATGTAACGCCTTATAAATCGATGAACGCCGGCCGCACTCACGAAAAAGCATGACTCATTGCTTACCCTTACTGACGTCAGTGTGTGTCGCGAATAGCGACATGTGTGTCGCGAATAGCGACATCTGTTGCTTGTTGTCGCAACCACTGCGTACCACACTGAGGGTCGATAGATTGATTTGATAGATACTAAGCGATTCAACCAAGTGCCGATAGATGGCGTAACTTAGCCTATCCCCAAAAGCGACCATTTATCGTTATGATGTTATGTAAACCGACTTTATAGACAATCGGTTTTTATCCCGGAAAATTGCATAGTTACAGAAAAAAAATATTAGCTAAGTTAAATTATTAGCTATTAGTTCGTAGCTATATTAGTTAGGAAAATTGCACTGATAAACATTTCAAAGGTCGTAGCTGCCTAGAGTCGCAACGTAAAGAATGATTGCATAATATAACTACCTATCAACATAAGTTCTTCAATCTAATTCTACGCGGACGAAGTCGCGGGCAGAGGCTAGTGAATAATAAATTATCTCATTTTTTCAGGCTAAGCATGACCAACACTGTTTTATCGAAGCGGAAACTGACTTGGTTCGTGGAGCAAGGGCATGTCGATGGATGGTAAGAATAATTCGGCTTAACGCCAATTCTGTTCGGCTATTTTTTTGACGTGAAAACTTCTTAGCGGCGTTGAACACTTTTTGGGATGGGTAAAAAATGTTAAACTCGCGTCAGGCGTAATACGGAGGGAGAGTTTAACTACCAGGATATCATGATCCTCTAAGAGCTTATTTTGAAATACGAATGAATCGCGTTCGATTTTTGAAGTGTTCTTTTTGTTGAGTCGTGGAGCAAAAGTACTAGGGCATCAGCACATTGTTAGAGGTCTGTCAATATAGATAATACGTACGTTTTTTTTTGTAAGCGGCCAGTACGGTACGCGTCTTGAGCGTCATGGAGGTTAAAATCTAATCTAAGCTGCTGATTTCACTTCTGCCGGCCCTCCCGGAGTGCAACCCGGTATTTTTTTTCTTGGTTTGTTTCAAATCTCGCAAGTCAATTTTGAAACACTTCCGGTGATCGAAGTAACTGGTGGCACATTCTGTAAAGCTTCGCTGGCGATACAAGTACCCTAAAAAAAACTTTTCAGGGACGACCCCCGCATGCCCACCGTGCGCGGAGTGCTCCGCCGAGGCATGACCGTGGAGGGCCTGCGGCAGTTCATCAAGGCCCAGGGCTCCAGCCGCTCCGTAGTCTTCATGGAGTGGGACAAGATCTGGGCGATCAACAAAAAGGTACAGAACTGTACTTTGTTGCCAATAAATATATCCTATATTATTAAACGGGCAATCTTATTATGCCATGGCGATGTCGCAAATGAGTAAAGGTGCGACCACACCGCCGCTTAAAAAACGGTGACGTTACGGAATCGCAACAAAATGCACGAAGAAACGGTGAGAAAACGTGACGCCTACGACACGTCACTGCGTATACGCGGTGGTTTGGTCGCATCCTAAGTTCTTACGATTTCCTCGACAGTCTAGGCTTAGGTTCTTTGTGAGTTAAGGATTTACATTCGTTTAAATAAAACTTCGGATGTGTAGCGGTGGTGGCGCCATCTCTTGCCGAATATCTGAGCTACTGAATAGTCAGCTTATAACGCCATCTCTTGGCGAGTAGGAGGTTTACATTGTTCATAGCTACTTGATAAGAGATGTCACTGCTCTATACCACATGGGCATGGTAGAAATGAAATCGAAATATATGGAATGAAGTATTCGTTCGCTTTTATATACTATAGTGTATTTTTTTACTCCGTGGAATTCTGACATTTCTTGGTATTACCAGTCAAAAAAACGTTCCTTAAATCTGTGGTGAGAAATGCAAAAAATAAATAAATGTAGAACATAATGTTGAAGTTGAAATACTTAAATTAACAATCATTTCTACATATTAGTAATTAACACATACTTGGTTTAATTTTAAATCGCATAATTTAGACATAATTAATAATCTTTTTTTTTTTGGGGTGAAAATAAATTGTTTTGGGTATTACTTGGATGATTGTCATATATGTCAAACCTTCGGTCTACGATTATAATTATTTATTTCGTAAAATGATTTCCCTAATAATAAATGTGACTTGTAAAGTTTTTAACTTAAAAGTTCCGTACTCTGATTAGCCAATTGTCTTCAAAATAAAACTGTATATACTTGCCGGAAAATATACAAATTATTAAGAAATACCATGCCTTCTCCGTTTACTTTAATCAAAGATTTTAAGTATTGCTGTAAAATAACGTTATTTTAGCTTCTGTACTTTTCTTCCGTGATTTATTAGTTAAAATAACAAAAGTTAGTCTGACAATTATTTGTCCAGCAGAAAAAAATGTTGGTGACCCCTGAAATGTCTAATTATGACAGCTGTCAGAATTCCACGGACCAAAAAAATACAGTATAGCTGTTGTCTGCGACTTCGTCTGCAAATAATTCGTTTATCGCTATCCCGCGGGAACTACGCAATTTTCCGAGATAAAAAGTAGCCTATGTGCTATTCCAGACTTTTCTCTATCTATGTGCCGAATTTCATCCAGATTCGTGGGGCCGTTCTGGCGTGATTGAGTAACAAACGAACATCCATCCATCCATCCATACTTTCGCATTTATAATATTAGTTAGACAAGTTGGTGTACGGGCCCAACTGTTGGAGCGAGCAGTATGTGTTTCTGCTGAAAAACAGCGCAGAATTGTCGCTCGTGTGAGCTGGCACTGGCAGCATTTGCTGACGCCGAACCATTTACCACTAAGCTTTTTATTTTTGTATTTGTTTTTATGTTTTTTGTGGTTGTTAGTGGTAATAAACATTTTTTTCTTTCTTTCTTTCTAAGCTAGTATGTAAATATGTATATGATATCTGACTGACTAATCTACACCCTAACTATTTATTTTAATACCTTAAATTTAATCTACTATTTCTTCAGGTTATTGACCCGATAGCGCCCCGCTACACGGCTCTAGAAACCAACCCGGTGCCAGTAAACCTGAAGGGTGTAAGCGCCGACAGCTGTATCAATGTGGCTTTGCACCCTAAGAACCCGGACATAGGGTCCAAAGACGTTTGGGTGTCAAAGCGGCTCCTCATAGACCAGACTGACGCTAAGGTTCTGAAGGAAGGGGAGAATGCCACGTTTATAAATTACGGGAATATACTGGTTGATAAGATTCACAAGTAAGTTGATATGCTTCCACACACACACGCACGCACGCACAGACACACATAAATCACGTCTAATTACGGGGTAGACAGAGCTCAAGAAAAAATATTTATTTTGTTTACAAATTAACGCTCATTGGTGCAATATTGACTCGTGACTATGAAATTCTGGGTATTTAAAAAAAAAATCTAAGATTTCAAGTAAAAAAAAAAAAAACGGCTAAGACATGTGTATGGCTAAAAATGTTCAGAAGTACCTCGGCTCTTAAAGCTTTGCACCAGCTACCAAACATCCTATATTAATCCCACAAACCTAACTATCCCCGACACCACACACTGCCGCGTTTCGGGCCCTCTACCGATCCATCCTCATGTTCATTGAAATGGAACTGCAGAGTAACGACTCGTTCAATAAATTGCAAAAAAAAACATTGCCGTTTATTTCGTTGGGCTCTGAGATATCTTTGAGTCTAATACAAAATATTTTGTTTTACGCACTTTGTCAACCGACTAAGAAAACAGGAGCCCCTCAGTTAGGTTCCATTTTTTTAATCATCCTTGCTCATGCGTTTAATAACTTCAGAGGCTTACAGATACGTAGCCGCCCTAGTGTTCTCGATCTTTGTGCCTCTATTCGCAATAATGCTAAACAAATCCCTTGGCGTTGCGTGTTCGCCTTGCGCTATTGCCATCTTCGTCGCATACGCTAGAAACAATATAGTGCATCCCCTTCACTCACGCAAATATTTGGATAAACATGCCAAATAGAGTGCCAGAATCTTAACTTTAGTGATACGAGATACGCATCTAAAGTGACGCTCGATTCAATAATTTTAACTTACTCTTCAGATCACCAGATGGCACGGTGACAGCCATTGACGCGACACCCAACCTCGATAACAAGGACTACAAGAAAACTGTCAAACTGACATGGCTGGCCGATACGGACAAATCGCCCACTGTAGAAGTTTACTGTGTTTACTTCGATCATATCATATCGAAGGCTGTGTTGGGGAAGGATGATGATTTTAAGCAGTATATTGGACATCAGACTAGGGTAAGCAGAGAGAATCTTCAGACCACTTACCATCCCGACAATAGTCGGTGACAAGTGACAATTGGGTACCTTAAGTTTTATGAAGTGGTCCATATTATATTTTTTATCGATAGTAGACTTATAATGTAGCTCACTGCTGTAGATAGATATTTTTTTGCGCTTGCCGTTCTTTTGCAAAAAAAAATTGAAACTGTTTTGGCATACCACACGTTTGAGTAGATTTTTATGTTTTGCGCCATGGTCTGTTTTATTAAGAAAAAAAAAAAGATCGGACTGACAGCCGTCACTTATCAATAACAATAACAATCCATGACATGTGTAAAAATCTACTCAAACGTGTGGTATGCCAAAACAAAGTTTCAATTTTTTTTTGCAAAAGAACGGCAAGCGCAAAAAAATATCTATCTACAGCAGCAGTGAGCTACATTATAAGTCTACTATCGATAAAAAATGTAATATGGACCACTTCATAAAACTTTAAGTACCCAATTCCGTTTACATTACAAACTCGACAGGAACCTACGCCGGTTGCCTTCATATTGACCACGCATCGCAATACGAATTGTCACTTGTGACCTACATTTGTTGAGTTTTGAGATAGGGGCCAGATCCAAGATTAGTCCATTTAATTTGACAGAATAGATCAATATGAACAAAATATGTTGCCACAGTCCAACTTGATACCTTGAGGGGGCCGAGAGGTGCGGGCGGCAGGCGCACAACCCGCCCGCACCGCTCTCGGTCCCCTTTGTCGCCTACCCTGCCCCCTATACCCGCGAGCAAGGACTCAGTTAAGAGGGTGCATCCGTGCTGAGCTCGCAACGTCGCATTTTTGGTGATTTTTTGCGATTATTTCACAGAAATTGAATGAAAATTTCAAATATCCGTCTGTAGTGCACTTCGTTTTTAGTATATTAATGCAATGATTAATTGTGATGGACTTTTATTTTCGTATTAAAGGTATAAAATACTATATCTCGTTTAATAAGAAAATAAAAGTCCATCACGATGAATTATTGCATTAGACACATTAATACACTAAAAACGAAGTGCACTACAGACGGATATTTTGATACTTTCATTCAATTTCTGTGAAATAATCGCAAAAAATCACCAAAAATGCGACGTTGCGAGCTCAGCACGGATGCACCCTCTTAAGCGGTCGGTCTATAACCGGATATTTAATTCTCTTTCATTCACAGTGGGAACTCGCTATGCTCGGCGAGCCGGCCCTCTCCACCGTGAAAGTCGGCGACATAATCCAGTTGCAGCGTCGCGGCTTCTTCCGCGTGGACGTGGCGCCCTCCCCCCCCTCGCCGCACACCGCGCGTACCACCCCCCTCGTGCTGTTCCACGTGCCCGACGGACACACTAAAGAGATGCCGGGACAGGTCAGTGCCTTACTCAATCTTTTAAAGGACGGTCGCACTTGTCAGTATTTGTCTCTGTCGCTCGCGCGTCATGTGCCGTCTCCGCGTGTGTGCGAGCGAGAGAAGAATAGGTAAAGGTCGAACGTGCTCCGCGACCTTTGCTTGCGGTGTTCGTAGGCATGTATTTTAAGTTGTGTTGTTTTTTGTTTTCATTTTTGGAAGCGGCCGGATTGCCCTGATATTTGGTAAAAAAAAAATATATTTTGATTTTTTATTGATTAATATGGCTGTGCCATTTCATCATCACTAAAAAGCGCCGGAGGTAGGAGATAGAGGATGACCAATGCGAAGTATATTACGAGGTATCACCAGGGGGGGGGGGGGGGTAAAAAATTATCAAAAGATCATTATGATTTGTGGAAGGCCCCAATGGCGTTGCGTGTTCGAATATTTTTTAGTACCTACAGCTGTGATATACCTGATGGCGATATTAGTCACTCGCACTTGAAAGTTTCATCTTCCATATAAGTTTGACGTCGATGTGTGTGTGTGTGTGTGTGTGTGCGCGTGTGTGTGCGTGTGTGTGTGTGTTCATCTGTCTGTAGCATCGTAGCGCTCAAGCGTATGGACCGATTTGGATGCGGTTTTTTTTCATTCGAAAGCCAGTTTCCTTGCGGTGGTTCTTAGCCTTGTTTGGTGAAAATCGGTCCAGTGCACCTTGGCATAAAATTGATTTTTTTATTATTATTATTTTATTTACGTATGATTAGGTACTCGATAAATAGTTACGTGGGGGGTTTTCGAAATTTTCAATTACCTGTTATACTGTAATCAAAATTTTCTAATCTTAGAAACAATACAGGACCTCTTTTTACCTTATTTTCTTGTGATGTTTAAGTTATGCTTCTTTTGTTCATTTATTATTAAACGATTAAACACAACGATCTAATCTTGCATGTTTTATTTCTGTCTTGCACCGCAATAACGAAAAAATAATACAAAAATACGATCGTAACAATAACAACTGAAATAAAATACAATTCTTACGTTTCTAAATAGTCGCAACTAACATTATTTCCGAACAACAACAATCATAATTAACAACCATCCAATCTTAGTTAAACATCTGGTAAATGAATGGGTCGGCGAAGACGAATTCGATAGCTATACGAGTTCTGGGGTCCATCACTAGCATTTTATTGAGAAGTTCGCCTAAACCGTGAAGTTTATTCTTGTCACTGGCCCGGTTAAGCCTAAACCTTGCCCATTCAGCTTGGTACACTTGTGTGAGCACACTGTAAATCCTCTCTTTCTTGAAAAAGTTGTGCACCAACACTTTGCCCTGAAAAACAAATATGGAATGGTGAGTAGCTCTGGCCCATACACAAGGTCTAAAGGGTAACTTTGCCCACCTCCAAAAATCTGTAATAAAATGGTAATTACTGGGTGGACAAAGTCACAGCACATGTATATGTATACACATAATTTGTACCTTGGTCTTGAATTACTAAAATACGTTACGTAGTTAAAAGATCTAAGTGTAAATCATAGAAGAAAGAGCTATAGTAGAAGTGGTATGTGAACGAGCAACGCGTGCCACCTTTATGCGGAAAATTGCACGTATGAACGTCAAATTGAAGTTGACGGTTCGAGTAGCAGAATTATTCAGCCAGAATCAGATTTTCTCGAATGTTCCGCTGTCATCAGTTAGATTTTCAATCACGTAAACCTAAATCCTATTCAGCAGAGTTCATTTTGCAACGCAGTTATTTTAACGGCAGCTGTTGTGCAATGTCAAAACTATTATTTAGATAACTGACATTTTCAGACTGTTATCATTTATCTTCTTCACGCTAGATGGTGTTTATATACCTGTGCAATGGACTTTAAGCAATATTCTGTGGATGGAAAGTTCAAATTATAATACCGATTCAGAACTTATTACATTTTTGTAATAGAAAAGCTACGACCAATAATTGCCAAGATTTCATGCTACGAGTGAACTGTCGATGTAAAATTTTGGCGACACCGGTTTCCCTAGCGAAAGCGACTTATCGCAATTCTACTATATCTCTTTATTCTGTGGTGTAAATACACAGACGACGGGACGCGACTTAATTCCATACTAGCTGTTGCCCGCGACTTCTGAGGCTTCCATGGCGGCGAAAATGTTAATAATAAGTTTAGAAGTTTAAACAACAAAGAGTAGTTAAAACTACTCGTTTGTATCGGACATTTGAGTTTTCAGTAATTTGTCCTAGTGTCAGTATAGTGTAGAAAAAAGATAAATCATACCTCTCCTCTACTCCCGACGATCCTGACAAAGGCGTCACCCATAAAATGCTGGTCTCTATAGTAAGAATGTTCTAGCATATCGTAAGGATATTTTTCAACTGTACAGAAATGCTTGTACAGTATATCGTTGTTGTAAAATCCAGGGAACAGTTGCCGGTTGGCCGCCATTTCGTACATGACCAGAGCAGTTGACCACACGTCGATGCCGTAGTCTGCATGGAAACCGAGTATGAGCTCTGGTGCTCGGTAGTTTACTGTACCGACGTTAGGTAATAGATCGCCCCCGTTGTAGTAGAACGCTTGGTCGAAACCGCACAGTTTTATTCGCGTTTCGGAGTCGTTTATTAGTATATGCTGTGGATTAATATCTGAAACAAAAAATGCATATTTTGAAAACTCTGCAAGTGGAACTTATACACCTATGGTTTAAGAATTGCGTTCGTTCCTATATATGTGTACTAATTAAAAATGCATACGTATCTTCACACTTCTTTAAATGTGTGTCTATAAAAAGTAAAGAAAAGGTCTAGATTCGATATATTTAGCGAATGAAAATCAGCTTTATAGTATGAAAATAGACATACAAATTAAGATAAATTTGTTTCATTATTTTTATTTGGCTACTAAAATGGTAAAATCAAAAGACTGAACAACATTTCAACTTGTAATGCATGTTTTTTTAGTCAAATCCAAAATCCAAAATTCAGTTCTAGTGGCCGGATTAACTTAAAAATTTAGTATGGATGACAATGTAAGTAATAGCAATAAAGCTTGTACTTATTAAAAATATATTTTTGATCAAAAATATTTTTTACCTGAGTGGATAATATTATTGTTCCTTAATATGGTGACGGCAGCCACCAACTGTCTGCTGAAGTCTTGCACCGTGTCGATATTGAAACTCCTGTTATTAATAATCATGGCTTCATGTAAATTTTTAGGATAATACTCCATTAGATAACACCAATGCCCTGCCATCGTAAATCCATGGAAATAACGTACGCAATTGTAATTGTCCTCTGGGACGCCATTTTGTAATTTTATCATCATTGCTTCCTTGAAGGCACCCATTTGCCAAGAACTCCTGTGAAAGTACGCATAGAATGTAGAAATGTTTGACAAGTATCATTTTAAATTAACAGAATGGAGAGCAGCAACGTAGCAGAGTAGAAAACGGATGTACCGTTTTCTTCACTCTACTGTTGTATCCTCTCCAAGATATAAATACTTACTTAAACTGTTTCACGGTCTTGGTCAAACCGCTGCCATCTTTACAAAGATATATTGAAGAAAATTGACCACTATGAATAAGGTCAGTAACGCAGTATTTTGCGCCAAAGTATTCGCGCATTCTGTATTCCAATTTTCTACCAACTAGATCGAGTTGTATGAGATTTTCGGGTGCGAGCAATGATGTTAAGTCATTGCCTTTAGCTTGAGAATTATGCGGCACCTTTGGTTGATATTTCGCATTCGCGTTCTGTGAATTTATACTATTTACGGTTTTTGGTTTACCATTTTTCGTATCTGGCGAGTTTGTTTTTGACTGATTTTGTTTGGTTCTTGGATCACCTTTTACCAAACTTGTCTTATTATCCTGTTTTTTATTGGCAGTTCCATTTTTATTTGCAGCAGAAACAGCCGGAGCTGTAGTTTTGTTTGATAATTTTGGTTGACATTTCGCATTCACATTCTGTGTGTTCATTTTATGAACGATTTTTGGTTTATCATCTTTCGTATCTTGTGGGTTGGACTTTGGCTGATTTTCTACCACTGTATTTGTTCTTGTATCACCCTTATTTACTACCCACATGCTAATCTTATTATTATGGTTTTCTTTGGCGCTTGCATTTGGATTTGTCGTGGGAGCAGATTTTTCTTCATAATTTATTCCATATTTCATATGTTGTGAGATTTTGTTCTCTAACCACTTTGTTATATTAATATCATCGTTCTCGTTTGTAGGTGAAATTTGCTTTTCTGCAGTAACAATTTTTTCTTCAGAATTTAGTTTACCATCTCCATGGTCTTGTGCATTTGTTTTTTGTTGATTTTGCATCACTGTATTGTGTATCGTATCATTCTTGTTAATTCTAATCTCATTGGCATGGATTTCTTTAGTGATTGGGATTTCATTTCCAACTAGATCAGATTTTTTGCTACCATTTTGTTCTTTCTGCCTTTGTGTGTTTATTCGTCTTTGATCAAGTCGCGCTTTGGTACAATCTGTAGTATCTTTCACGATACTATTATCTTTAACTGTAGTCTTAATAGTAGCCGCATCTTTATTATCATCGGCGGGGGGTGTTATAATTTTTTCGGTAGCATTTTTACAGAATAAATGTTTCTTTATAACATCGAGAGGTTCAGGACGATTTATAGAGTTTATAATTTCTTTTTTATTTTTTATATCGGCATTGGCTTTTAATTCATCATAGTCAGTATCTAATATTAATATTGGTTCAGAGTCAGTTTCATCTGTTTTCGGTTTTGCAGCAACAGAGATCGCTTCTTTGCATAAAGAGTCAAGGGAACAGCCTTTTTGATGTGTAAGATCAACCACATCGTGTTTTACGAGACTTTGTGATTGGACTTCAGTCACAGGGCCATCGTTATCAGAGTCTTCTATCAAAATAATATTGTCTTCATTTTTGCTATTGTCAAAGAAAATTGACGGTTCATCTGTTTTAACTTTGACCAAGTCAACAATGGCTTTAGTATTTTTGTCGCTCTTAGTTATACTTTTATTTTTCATGTTGTTTAGCGTAGTTACATTAGCCTTATTATCCCTACCATCCAACTGTGCCGAAGGTACCGAGTTGTTGACTTCTTTGGGTGTTATGTTATTGAATTTGGCATCTCCGAGGAACATGACAGTTTCTGATAACTTTCCAGGGTTATACGAATTAGTGACACTTACATCTTTAGAAGATTCGACGTTATTGCTACAGTCATTTGAAGCTAATTCAGTCTTGACTCGTCCAATAACATGTGTGTACGTTTCGCTTTCTCTTCGAGGTTCTAACATATTTTTGCTTATCACCTCAATATTATTATTATTAATATTGGCAACACATGTGTGATCAGTGAGGCTGAAAATAAATATCCATAGTTAATAAAGCAAAAGGAAGACGACTTGACAAGAAATTGGTTTGGTTGTTTGTAATTAATACCCACCTCTGCACTTCCACTATTAATTCTTTATCCTTTCTCTCTTTTTCAGTCGAGTTTTCATTGCATTTAGTCTCATTGTAAATTATTATTTTATCTTTTGATATGGATTCATTTTTGATTACTGCATTTTCATTAGTTATTGGTAAATCGACGTCCATTTTTGAGGTTCGGTTATTTTCATTTAAATTAATAATATTTTCTATTTTTACTATGTTGCTTTGACAACCATTTAGACTTTCGGCGATTTCATCTACATTGAAATCATCCAGAAAACTAAGGTCATTATTATTTTCATGCTCTTCTTTATCGCCACGTTTCTGTGACTCTTCATCAGATGAATAATTTTTTTGGAATGTAATATTTATTTCCAGTTTAATTTTTTTACATTTATTGCCACTTGATTTTCTAGTTTTAGTCTTTTCAGGTTTCATTTTTTCTATGACTTCGTCTGTATCGCTTTCTGTACGGAATGAAATAATTAAATTATCGTCAGGCACGAATCCTTTTCCATTAGGCGCTGTTGGGAATATATTGTTGCGTTTACTTTTATATCTACTTCCATGTACTTGGGTGTCGATGTTACTTTTAGGTGCTTTACGTTTGAGTTTTGCCCTTAAATCATCAGATTCTTTATTAGAAGTCTTTTCCAAATCATGCGAACTATGAATCAGTTCATGCTCATGCCTGTGTTTTGGATCGTCTGAAGTACAGTTTTTTACTTTTTTTACAACACTTCTTAAAGGAGAACTGTTTTTGCTAGATGTGTGTGATGATTCGTGTTTTCTTTTTTTACTGTTGTCTTTTGATTTTTTACTGTTGTCTTTTGATTTTTTACTGTTGTCTTTTGATTTTTTACTGTTGTCTTTTGATTTTTTACTATTGTCTTTTGATTTTATACTGTTGTCTTTTGATTTTTTATTGTTGTCTTTACCTGAATCTGTTACGGTTTTCTCATGATTTTTTCTATTTACTTCAGCTATTTGCGCTTTTAAGGGTTTCTTTTCGGTAGAATCTTTCAATGTTTTGGCAGTAAACTTCTCTTTATGGACTTTCGATTCTGAAGATTTATTGTTTTCTTTTATTCGGCAAGTTTCCGAATTACCTCGCATTTTAGTAGCTTCTTTGTGAAATTTGGTTTGAAAGGCTGCTTTGGTTTGACTATTTTTCTTAGTAGCTATTACGTGAGTCAATGTTTTTATAGCTTTAAGTTGAGTAACTTTTTTACAAGATTTAAGTTGGCTTGTTTCCTTTTCCGTTTTTGTCTCAGTAATTATTTTAGTGGCTTTTAAGTGACTTGTTTGTTTGTTAATTGTCTTTAAAAGAGATACTTCATTCGGTTGATGATCTTTTTTATTGGGTTTTGGTTGAAAACTTGGTGGATTCGATTTAGGAATTTCGTTTGAAAGAGAAAAGTCTTTGTTCGAATTGGGCTTAGAAGCATTTGTATTAGTGACAGGCAGAGCAAGTTTGTTGGCAGGTTTCAGCTGTATTGCTTTTTTGTTAGCATTAGGTTGAGTTGTGTTTGTGTGCACTGCTGGGCGAGCAATTGGCAAATAATTTATTGGTTGAATATTTTCATTGCGTAGAAAAGCCAGTTTCGACGCCGATGGATATGCCTGAAATAAAATAGGTAGGTATAAAAGTAAAAATAAAATAATAGGACGGCCGATACCCAAATAACAAATAGTTAACAAAAATAAATAAATCAGACAGTAGGTATATAAAAATCAGATTGGTTCAATCCTTGTCTATGTAAACGATGGACTAGCTGACACAGGTAATCATTGGAGATAAAGATAATAAATGCTGATCATTATAAATTTGAGACTCCATCAATTAAGTGTTAACTATATAAAACGAATACGGAAGACATTAATTTTAAATGGCAGTTTACTAACTAAAGAGTAATAAGGTGGTATTTACTACATATAATTTAGCACTTGACAGTACCTACCAAATAAGTACATTGAGACAGTAAAAATGTTATTTGATCTGAATCCGACTGAGCATAGGCGTCTAGTTCTCGAGAAAATGAAAAATGCATGGTGGTTGGAAACGGAACAAATTTTCTATACGCTTCCGTTTAGACGGTGGCGCTGCCACTGCTGCCAGGATATGGTTTATGTTATCGACAATGCTAACATTTGACCGGTGTAACATATAGGTACCTATATACAAGACGGTTCATATTTCGCCACGCACGACTCTGATAACAAAGGCTCATAACTCGTACACTGTGATTCGCAGTCCCTATAGTCCCATATTACATTGTATGAGACTAGTGATGTACCGGCTTTCCATATTCTACCTATCCGTATCCGTTACTTTTTAGCGGATATATTAAAAAAATACAGAATTATTATACATAAAAGTATAGATTTCATTAATTAGGTATTATGTTAATTAGGTTGAAGAAATACCAAGCAACAACTATTTAAATTGTTAATATCACGTACTAACTGCCATTAATTTTAATTACAATTTACCACATAAGTCCTAGTCCTAGTCTTCTGCAGTGTCGCATCCAACCTCGACCTTGATGGGGTCATGTTATGTTATCAATTTTTTTTTATTAATTTTTATTACATGACCATTATGCACCGCGGTGCTGAGTAAGAAAGTATAGGTTTCCGCGTATCTAGATCTAGAGACACTAATTATGGTATCCGTATCAGGAGATATATTAATTTTACTACTTACGATACACATCACTTAATCGGCAGCACAAAGAAAATGCCCGGAATGCGCAAGAACGCGATGCCATAATAAATTTAAAAAAAAACGGCGATAACCATAAATGTCAACTCCGGTATGCTTCGACAATTTGTAACACTGGAATTTTAGCTTACGCATACACCTAAACATGCATGGATAAAAACAGTCTTGGGTTTCTCAGATACTTAACTACGTATAGTGCTTGGAATAACGGAAAACATAGTTCACTTCCGGATACCAGCACCGAATTTTTATATGTTACTAGGCATATCATCTGAACCCCAAAACTGCCGGGAGACAGTTTCTGAGGTGTCTGGGTCACCAGTTATGACGTCATCAAATTGACCGCTGCCGCGTTATGAAAAATTCAAATTACACCCAACATATGCAACGCACGTGTACATGTGGGGTATCACGTGAAAGCTAATTAAATAGACTATATTTGTGCCCTGAACTGTAATTGCATTTATGTTACCGTTTAAGAGCTATTAATAGAAAAATGATAATCTTGGAAAAATATTACGTACTTTTATTTCTTGCACCAAAACTAAAGACTCCAGACTAAAATAATGTAGTACAATAATGAAAACAGATTATTAAGCTTTACATTACAATTCAAAGTTTGAAAATCGGATATGAAATGTCAAAGTTATGGTCAAAAACTTGACGACGCTGCAGTGTAAAATTACGAAAAAAAATTTTTTTTCCCGGAAACCAGCACCAATTTTTTATATGTTACTAGGCATATCATCTGGACTCTGAAACTGCCGGGAGACAGTTTCTGAGGTGTCAGGGTCACCAGTTATGACGTCATCAAATTGGCCGCCAACCCGTTTTGAAAAATTCAAATTACACCCAACGTATGCAACGCACGTATACATGTGGGGTATCACGTGAAAGGATATTAAATTTGCTGCATTGTTTTCTTTAACTGTAACTGCGTAAATATGAAAACAACAAAAATAAAGAATAAATAAGACAAATTACAAAAAAAATATTGCATATTTATTTTTATAGCCAGAGAACCATTTGTATTGGAGAGAAAAATATAGAGTACAAATAATTTTACGTTATTCTTTTATGGTATAAAATTTAAATCATCACAATCAGGTAAAAAAAGACATAGCTATACCGGTTTAAAATAAAGCGCGGCGGATGCCATATATTCAAACGACGTCGCCGGCGCGTTTTAAAAGATTTAAATTAGACAAATTACGCAGTGTATATGCACGTATGGGGCATGAAATGAAAAGATATTAAAATTTGCTGCATTGTATTCATTGATTATAACTGCATAAATATGTAAACAACAAAAATATTAGAACAAATAGACAAATTAAAGAAAAAAATGCATGTTTATTTTTATAGCCAGAGAACCATTTAAGTTGGAGAAAAAAAATATATGGTTCAAATAATTCTACGCTATTCCTCTATAGTATAAAATTTTAATCATCACAATCGGGTATAAAAAGACATAGCTATGCTGGTTTAAAGATAATTCGGCGGCCGCCACAAACAACGTGACATGTCGCGTTATGCGCATAATGTATATGCCCATGCCAACTGGTGTTTCAAGGTATTTTTGATGAATTCAATTATTATGTAGCCTCATAAAGGGTAATTTTAAATTATATATTTTTTTTATTATAAATGTAAATATAAATAAATATTATACTTACGCACTTTGGATTTATATACCTATACCTCCTTCTTCGAACAATTAGTATACTTACTACTATTACTACTACTACTAGTTAGGTAATTAATATGATAATTATAATAAAATAACCAATTGTAACGTCTCGGTGCAGAAAATTAATAACTTACCTATTACATTACAATTCATCGTCAGTCATTGTTACTAGGCGCATAAATACACCACCACCGAATCATTCACGCGTCAAATTTTGGAGCAGACTAAAATTCGAAGTGAAAATATGTAGGTATCTACAGTTTTCAGCGATGGCGGCAATTTCGCGCGCTTTATGTTTTTTCCCTTAACTTCGACATTTCATATCCGATTTTCAAATTTTGAATTGTAATGTAAAGCTTAATAGTTTTTTTTCATTATTGTAGTACATTATTTTAGTCTGGAGTCTTTAGTTTTGATGCAAGAAATAAAAGTGCGTAATACTTTTTCCATGATTATCATTTTTCTATTAATAGCTCTTAAACGGTAACATTAATGCATTTACAGTTCAGAGCACAAATATAGTCTATTTAACTAGCTTTCACGTGATACCCTAAATGTATACGTGCGTTGCATAAGTTGGGTGTAATTTGAATTTTTGAAAACGCGGCGGCGGCCAATTTGATGACGTCATAACTGGTGACCCTGACATCTCAGAAACTGTCTCCTGGCAGTTTCGGGGTTCAAATGATATGCCTAGTATTATATAAAAAATTGGTGCTGGTTTCGGGAAGAAAAATTTTTTTTTCGTAATTTTAGACGCTGCAGCGTCGTCAAGTGTTTGACCATAACTTCGACATTTCATATCCGATTTTCAAACTTTGAATTGTAATGTAAAGCTTAATAATTTGTTTTCATTATTGTAATACATTATCTTAGTCTGGAGTCTTTAGTTTTGGTGCAAGAAATAAAAGTCCGTAATATTTTTCCAAGATTATCATTTTTCTTTTAATAGCTCTTAAACGTCTACATTAATGCAATTGCAGTTCAAAGCGCAAAGATAGTATATTTAACTAGCTTTCATTTGATACCCCTCATGTATGCGTGCGTTGTATAAGTAGGGTGTAATTTGAATTTTTCAAAACGCGGCGGCGGTCAATTTGATGACGTCATATCTGGTGACCCTGACACCTCAGAAACTGTCTCCCGGCAATTTTGTGGTCTAGATGGTATGCCTAGTAACATATAAAAATTTGGTGCTGGTATCCGGAAGTGAAATGTTCCTACCCTTTTCGGACGTAAGGCCAGGCGCTAGTATAAGTATGTGTAAAACTATGCTTTGATTTTGATAGAAAACTATTATAAAATTCGAACATAGTTTAATTTATTAAATTTACAAATGGGTCGCGTATTGTAGTCGAGGCATGCACGTGTCTCGTCTCGAACGATTAATCCTACTAATATTATAAATGCGAAAGTTTGTGAGGATGGGTGTTTGTTACTCTATCAAGCCAGAACGGTTTAACGGATCTGGATGAAATTTGGAACAAAGATGGGTTATGGTCTGGAATAACACATAGGCTACTTTTTATCCCGAAAAAATGCGTAGTTTTCGCGGGATAGCGATAAACGAATTCTTTGCAGACGAAGTCGCTAGTATACAATATAGCAGATACTGTATCGGCAACGCAAGAGAAAGAGCGATGTAATACGCGTACGTCAGGACATGATAGATAGACGAGACCATTTTTCTTACACGCTGTGAGTTTAAGTGACCTCACTCGGCCGATTCTAGTATCAAACTCAATAAGAGTGAGTTAGACAGCAAAACAAACCCAAATGTTCCCAAAACCCATTCGAAGAGCTCACAGACTACTAGTACGCTCCTGTGATGTGTATGTCTAATGGTATATGGAATGATGTGTAAATAGATACATCTCTTAGTAAAAATTATCCTAATTGTACTACAGTACAATTGCTGGTTTTACAACTATAGAGGCACACCTACAGTTGTATAACATTAATCTGCTGATGTTAGAGATTGGTAACTCTCCAAGGATGTGTGTCAGCATTACCGACATGCCACAATACTTAAGCGTATAGCTAACCAGTAACTAGGTATACAATGAATAAAATATACCTTGCTCTTTAACATCATTGTTTATGTTCAACTAGCAAACTATTTAAGAGACAAACTAACTGGCTACACATTAGTAATCAGAATCTGAGCCACTAACCATACAAAGAACAAAACAGTATCTGCTTAGAAGTTACCATTATACTTATAAATTGACAAGAATAAACAATATTTGTAATTGGTTTGTCTTCATTTACAGTCTTACACATTTTACTATTACTATCTCTTATTTTCTAATTACCTACTTGACTTATTAACTGAGAGCCATGTTTCTATACCATTAGTTTTTCATATTTTCTTGATAATATTAAGCAGGTAAATATTTGTAGCATTTTAGTGCAGTCTCATTATATTCATGATTTTTGTATATTCCTTGTCAATGTCTTATAAATCAATGTTCTATGACTAAAAGTATATTTTACGCACTGTTCACAACAAAAAAGGAAGAACTTTTTGTACTTTGTACTTCAGAAATAAGGGGAAAAATTGGCAAGAAATCTCTATTCAGCATAATGTTTACCTTAGAACTGCAGGCTTATTACCTAACTCGCTCGCAATCGCCATCGTGTTCATTTTGACAGTTCTTGTATGAATGTGACAGCTAGCTGATTCCGATGCCAATTGTCAGCCCATACATGAACTGTCAAGATGAAGACGATGGTGATCGTGAGCGAGTTACGTAATAAGCCTGCTGGCCCCAGTCTACCATTGCAACAATAATTGTCTTAAAAATTTGAGTTTACACTCACCAGAAATTTTATCATATCAGATGGAAAAGGGCACCCAAAAACATCTAAACCATTTTAGTTACAGCGTTGATTCACAATCAGATTAAATAGAACTGTCTAGGGTGCTCAAAAATATCTGAACACACTTATGAAACTAACAATTTTAACAGCTCTGATGTGTCTGATAGCAACAGTATGAAAATGTTTTTGATTGCTTCATTTTATACAATATTATTGCCTGTGCCTACATGGTTTAGGTGAAAAACTTAAGTACTTGAATTGCCTGTTGTATGTGTGGGTAATGTGTGCGAATAGACAAATTGATGTTCCAAATTAGAAAAATAACTTAAGTTCCATATCAGTTCTGCACACTACTACATACAACAGGTCATTTACTTAAGTTTTTCACCTATACCTACATTTATTTTACAAGTACATACCTATAAGATTAGGGCTTGAATGTTGATAAATATATGTAAACAGTTCTAAAAACCAACTTACTCGGGGAACTTTTGATCCAGGCCCGCCAATGCTCTGCAGAAAATTTGTTGCCCAACTATTCTGTTGCCTTTTCATTTTACTGACATCTATCAAAACATTTTCGTTCACACTAGAGACACGAGGCTTTGCTTTTACTCCAGATTTATTAACTAAAGCACCATTTTCACTAACTTGAACATACTCTGGCACTTTAATGGAAGAACTGGTGCTGTCCAGGTTTGATTTTTTCGGGGAAGGCTCATAGCAGGATTCCGTAGGCACTATCACAAGATTGGGGCTATCGTGCTGAATAACGTACGGCATCTTCGACATTTTGTCTCAGAATGAAAATTTACGTCACGTTTCCAGAACACGTGTATTCATTTGTTATTTTATTTGGTTTGCCGACACAGTACAAAAATTCGTCAGTGCACTAAGAAGGTATTTATTGGTTTTGTTCTGTCAGCAAACTTGCATTTTTACAAAGCGGTAATTTTTAAAAATAATACTTTCGTGGTCTGTAAATGATTCCGCTGAGTAGATAAGATATCAGTATAACTAACTACTTTTAAAAGAATGTTATTTTATTTTGCTTTCAGCATGACACGATGAATGAACTTTATTCCATAGACATCCATTTAACTTTAAGAAACTTTCGTAACACTTTAAATAGTTCGACGTTACGATATTGTGAAAAGTTTTCAAGTCGCGCACATTTTTATAACCTCTACTATGGACTCTGCTGACTACTTTGAAATAGATAGAAGATTGACAACTTTGATCTAGATAAATAAAATGCTTTAAAAAACTAACCCTTATTGTCGTTGTATTCGTGACATTCGTGTTTTTAACTTTTTATTCAACCGGTGTTAAGTTAACATTATAATTTGCCAATTTATTTGTTTACAACAACATAAACATACAATAAAATACCAGGGTTGCCAGATGTCAGCTAACTCAATTCGCCTAATTTTGACTACCGAGTAGCCTAAATCGCCTTATATGTTTTTTTTTTTCAAGTAGCCTAATTCGCCTAACATTTTGAGCTAAGCAGCCTAGCCAGGTAAAGAAGAAACGTAAAAAAATACAAGGTAATGCAATCAATCAAAAAGATTCTGTGAAAGCAAGAATGCAAAAAATTTCGTATCCAAAAAAAGTCGTAACTTTTCTATATTTTTGCTGGTTTGTTGTCTTTAAAATTCATTCCGCAAGGGAATTAGCGAAGGTTTTGCACCATACAGCCATTTTATTTTATATGCATAATTACGTTTCGTTACAAGCATTTTTGGAATTATGAAGGAATGATTCTATAAATTTGGGTAATCCTGAAATAGCCTAAATCGCCCATAAATGTTTTCCTAGGTAGCCTAAATGGCTACTGGTAGCCGATCGAATTTTTCGGTCGCCATTTGACCCCCTAAGGTAGCCTAAATGGCGATAAGTCGCCTAATCTGGCACCACTGTAAAATACCTGAAGTTTTTGCACTTCGTTAAGTTGCCGACTTGATGATTCGCTCTAGGAAAAAGGCAAGGGTTTAAAACCATACAGTCAAATGTTGTAGTGAGAGTACCGGTTTTTTATTATTATTATTTTGGCCTTTTTGAATTGACTTGAGCGCATGCTTGAGCGCTACTGACTATTTTTTTAAACGACTTCAAAAAAAAGGAGGAGATTCTCAATTCGGTTTTATTTTTTTCATATATTTACACATTGTATAGAAGTTTGCACACATCATCTATACAATGTGCGAATATATGTGCACGTGTGAGTGACCAGGGTAGGGTCGCTAGCTCGCTAGGTTCACGAAGCTCACTATCCGCGTAGTCAACGCAAACGCTACCATCTGTTTTCGAATTAATTGCGTGGCAGCGTTAGCAAGCTCTATGAACGGGGATAGGTAAATTCGAAATCACTTCGATCGAAATACGTTGTATTGTACGTCAATGATTCATACCGTATGTATACCGTCCCTGTCAAGATTCTAAATATGTTCCTTCCCGTAAGTGTACCTATAATTCTAAACTGAAGCACATCCCATCGAAGTTTTTTGTGCTAGAAAGCCTAATTTCTCTTTTGTTTATTAGCTTCCCCTTTGATAAAACAACCACCTTCTGCTATCTTACCCCCTTATTCATAAACGCACTATAGGCCTCTGCTAAGTTAGTAATCGTTTGTCCTTATCTGTGAAAGGTAAATGTCAAAGTGACAGATAAGGACAAACGATTACTAAGTTAACAGAGGCCTATAGTGCGTTTATGAATAAGGGGGTTAGACTTTAATTTATCACATGTACATACCTACTTTTTTACACTTAAACGATGAAATAGGTATATTTATTTAACAAAACTCCTAAAATACAACTTAAATATAAATAACAAGATAAACTAATTTAACTAAAACTAAAATAAATCTAAAAACGTACTCCCCCGCGGCATTGAGCCAAAGATGCTGGCAGCATTTCCCCGCTGTATTGCAATACTAATACGCTGAGCGAGGAAGCTGCCAGCTCTTTGGTCTCCGTTGCAGTCGATCAGCCTCTTAGTCAATTCTTTCATGAATACATGCGCGCTGGGACCCCACGGACCTAAGGTCTCAACCCCGAATGGCAGGAAGTAGTATTCGGGGCCGAGACCTTTATATTTGTTAGTTTTTAATTTTTCGGCCGCCTCTGCTGCCGCACCTGCTCTAATAGCTGTTCCGTGGACGTGGGAAGGGGCCAGTGTGTCTACACAGGTAGCGTCCCATACCAGCACCCGACCCAGCTTCCACGGAATCAGTGACATGCCGTCTGGTCTCTTGCCATCGTCTCTGGCGATACCGGGTGGCTCAAGTAGCTCCGGCACGTTGACGGTGGCAAGAGAGAATAATGGCATACCTACTTTAAGTACTTACCTTTGAAATCCTTTCGAAACCACTGAAGCATCAAGTAAATAACGTTTTCAAAATTATAAACAAACATGACATAATAGGTAATGTGCAAATTGCCGCTTACACTTAACCGTAGGTAGGTAATTTCACTAACATCGGTATATCATTGACATCGGTCGCCACTTTTTGACTTGTTTCCCGTGAGCCGATTGGCTAACAACTAAGTAGTATTATTCTATTACACAAGACGTAAAATTTGGCCAGGGTAGCAAGTGTGCGAGAAAAAACAAAACAAGACGAATAAGAAGGTATTTAATTCCCTCTCGTTTTAACGGGACGCGTCGGTGCGGGATGGCAAGATTAAAGTTGCAGCTAAGTAATTGAGACTTTAGTTAAGGTTTGCTCTAAGTGGCCATGCCTAGCCATGTTTTTTGTAGATCCAGCTAAAGGTTAACAAATAGCGCACGTGTAGTGAGATTTCAATAAGTAGGTAGTGGTCCCATTTCTATTGTATTGTGGCCTACACTGTAAAAAACCATCAGCATAAAAATGGGGGTTGAATCCTTTGGATTTAGCGGACTATCGTTTTTAAGTGTATGCCGAAGTTATAAATTCGAAGTTCATTCCGCTCACACTAATAGTTCTTAATAGGAGAGTGAAAGTATGATACGAATTTATAATGTAGGAGTAGACCCCCGGAATTGTTGTCTATTTATCTACCTACTTACTACCTAACTACTTACTTGTCGAAATAAAAAAATAATATTGTCATTGTCAGTGACGATTCACACGTCCGTCATTATGTTAAAATGACGGGACATTGTATTGTTGAATTTATTTTATAAAAAAATTGTTTTCTATTAAATATTTTTTTCTAACGATGCCTATCGACTGCCAAAGATCAACATCCGGGGGGAAAGGTAATTTGGGTATGTTCATTGAGAGGGATCCACAAATCTGTGCTGCGGGAATACCATCAGCCCAACCTGATGAAAAGATAGGAGATTTTCTGCAACATTACCTATTGAAGGACGAAGTAGACTCGCTGATCAGTGATGCCATCATCCCGCCCAAGCCGCCACGACCTCTTCCTCCCCTAAGACACCCAATGCGCCTTGATAAGCGAAATGGTGGCTTATACAGCGACATGGCAGCCCTTATTAACCCTACCAGTCTGACAAAATTCCAAACTCTCGTCGAAGATTTCAAATGCACCCCTTACGCGTCTTACTGGCAAAAACCTCTCGGACAAGTTCGAGATCCTACACCTATGTTGCCGCAAGGTTTCGACACTAAAGGAACTACTTTTGGCAAGAAAACAGAGTTTCATGGGAGACTGTATGATGTCGTCATGCCAACAACGCCAATGCCTGAAAATACGTCGCGTAAACAGGCAGGAGAACAAACAAATCGTAATTATTGTAGCCCGGCTTTTAATCCGGACCTGACGTTCGGTCACCGAACTGGTGTTGACAAACGCGGCACATATGCCAGGTGCTGTCTCACTGACGACCGAGTAAAGATCGGCACTGGTAGCCGCGTCGTTGTCAATAGCGTATTAGCAAATTTCCAAGATTTCACACAACCGAGAATAGGCACCGTCCTAGCTCCTTGCAATAACATTAAAGATGTACCACACGGCTACGCCTTTGGCAAACTCAAGCGTCCAGATAATTTGCCCGAATGCCTCACAACCTGCGAATTAAACCCCGGGAAAGAAGAGTTCAGAAAATGTTTTAGCCACTTGAATTCTCTCAGGAAATGTCTGTCTACGCGGTATTTGCCCACATTCTTTCATAATTTTTACCTAAGTCTTAAGTTTTTCGATAAAACGAAAACAGGTTGGCTCCCAAAACAAGTTGTTTACGATTTTTGTGGAACCAAGTTCATTAGATTTGACCCAACTTTGATCGAGCCTTTACTATCTATGTGGAAAGCTTTTGATGGGAAGTGTATAGAGTATAAGACCTTTGTTCACGTGATTAACTATAGGGAGCCTTCGCCAGAAATTCCCAAAATACCGGATATACCGGACGACTGCATTGATTTTCGTACAACGTACACAGAAATGTCCAAACCCAATAAGCCTCCAGATAACAGTCGTATGGCGGGGTTGCCATCGGGCAGATATTTTGACCTAGATTTTCCTATATCCCCCGAGGGTTGCATAAAGGCGCATCGAACCTGTCTTCCGCACGAATCGGATATGAGATCCTGCTTGAGTCCTAGCGTGTTAACCTTGCTTCATGTGTCGCATCGGGATATGTACGCAAAACGAGAACCCGACTGTGTAAGAAGAGTATTTGAGAAAACCGGGGAGACCTTCACCGATGAAAGATTTGAAAAAGTTTGGGAGGAGGCACAGAAGTTTCATTCCGAAGGATGGGTATGCTACGAAACGTTTCGGCGGGCGTTAGGGAAACTTAGCAATGAGAAAGATCTTAACTGACCATGTTGGTTCATTTTAAAACACTTTGATAGACCGTACTTACCCGACGTTTGATAAGTAATTTAGTTTATATAAAGTTGTGACCATATTTATTTTTAGTACTTAGCAGGTTTTGTTCTTAGATCTGATGTTGCTAATAAAGAAAATTCAAAGATTTTTTAATCTTTTTTTAAATAATGTAATAAGTTTATACAGAAAAATTTAAATAATATTACGGGTCAACCTAAATGCTTAGTAACAATTTCTGCCAAGTTTTCAAACAATTTAAAGTCGAGTAAGCATATAAAACATACGAGTACAATTTGAAAGTAAGGAATTCAAAGCTCATGAAATAATTATGTTTAGTTCTTTAGGAAATCTTCGAATGACTGATGATATTTTCCAGTAGGATCATATTTAGCAACCAGTTTCTTCCATAGATCCGGGTGTTTCGCCTTCAACTCCTGAACCAACTTCTTCCCGACTGCCTTCTGCTTATCTGTGCACTTCTCGCAATGGGTTTCCAGGGCTTCCGGCAGTTTTTCTGTTAAAAAAGGAATGTTATGAGAAATATTAACCTCATTCTAATTATGAACTACCTATTGACATTAGGAATTGACGGACAATATCAGACAATATAGATTCATTGTCAAAAAAATTTTGTACATTGCATAACAAAATATTTGTAAGCGTTTATATTTGTAAGGGTTTTTGATCAGGCTTATATTTATTAAGTGATTTTAAGACTAAATCGAACGAGGATGCCGATTGACTGCGCAAGGGCACCTTCAGGCGGCAAGGGTAACATTTCAATGTTCATTGATCGAAACACAAGGGTATGTGCGGCAGGCATAGTTACTGCTCAACCAGACAACAAAGCGTCAGAAAACCTCAAACATTATCTACTTCAAGATGAAGTTGATGCACTTCTAAGTGACGCCATCAAGCCAGAACCAATACCGAGATCGCTTCCACCCTTGCGTCATCCACCAAAAAGAGACATGCGCAATGCTGGACCTTTCGGCGATGGAACTGAACTAATCAACCCGCCTGTAAAAACCAAGTTCCAAACTTTAGTAGATGATCTGAAATGTACCACGTATAGCTCTTATTGGAAACCTCTGGGACAAGTCCGTGATCCAGTTCCCTACCTACCAGAGGGTTTTGATGTACGCAATACGACCCTTGGAAAGACTCAACCTTATGGCAGTACGTACTCTTTGTACGACGTCATAATGCCTAAAAATAGCCTACCAGATAAAACTTCCAAAAGCAGGGAAGCAGGGTACCAGGTTGATCGCAATTATTGCAGACCACCCTATAATCCCAATATTGCGTTTGGGAAACGAGTCAATGTTGATCCTAGGGGAATTTATGTAAAATGTTGCGTAACTGATGTCAGAGTTACGAACGGAACAGCTATGAAGGCGCCTATAGAGGAAATACAGGCAAACTTTCTAGACGAGAAACAAGATAAACTAGGGGTACCCCTGACACCAAACAAAAATATTAATAACGTTCCTAAAGGATACGCATTTGGAGTTCTCAAGCCTCCTGATAATCTTCCCGAGTGCCTTACGACATGCGAAATGAATCCGGGCAGAGATTTCTTTAAGAAATGTCTGGGTCACTTGAATTCTGTGAGAAAATTCTTGAAAAAGCGCTACGAGGGAAGTTTCTTCAAATATCTTTACTTGTATTTGAGATATTACGACAAATGCAAATCTGATTGGCTTCCTAAGGAGATTGTTTATGAACTCTGTGCTAACAAATCCATCAGATTCAACCCTGACTACATTGAGCCCTTGCTATCTTTATGGAAGTCTTTCGATGGTAAAGACATTAAATACGACACGCTACTCCACGCTATTAACTTTACGCAGCCATCTCCCGAACTTCCCAGGATTTGGGACATACCAGACAATTGTATTGATTTTCGTACAAATTATTCAGAAATGGTTAAGCCAGGTCAAGACGTCGGCAAACCACTTATGGCAGGCCTGCCATCGGGTAGATATTTCGATAAAAACTATCCTGCTACACCTAATAATTACTGCAAGGCAGATACCGCCTACCTGCCTCAAGAGTCTGATATGAGATCTTGCTTATCCCAAAGTATTTTTACAACACTCGGAGTTAGTCATAGAGATATGTACGCCAAACGCGACCAAGGAACCGTCAAAAGAGTCTTTGAAGCAGCGGGGGAAACGTTTACAAACGATTCTTTCGAAGAAGTTTGGGAAGCTGCTAAGAAATATCATTCGCAGGGCTTGGTATGCTACGAGACTTTCCGAAGGGCCCTAAAAGAAGCACAAGGGAATCAAGAATGACATTCTTTATTTTAGACAGCTTATAGTTTTAAAGATAAAATGTTAATTTAGATTAATTTAGTGGTTTACATGATAAAACATACCTTTCAGTTGTTTTACTTCGGGAGTACAGGGGCCTTTGTCGATGAGGCAGTTGGTATAAGCCACCAACAATCTCTCATTGTTTAGCACATTCGTAAGATCGATATCGTCGAAAGAGTCGTCGTATTTCCTGTCTGCTGCCACCACAAGTGCGGTTAAACACATAATCAGAATAGCAGTCTTCATCTTGCGTCGTCTTCCTAGATACTGTACTCTTATTGACTGATTGATGCGTTATTTATATGGCAAGGCAACTAAGAAAATTGTGTGTTCTCGGAAAACTAGACACTATGGTCACGTTTAATAATTGTCAGCAAAGTACATATAATTGCGCATACCAATGAGCTTCGTCGTAGGTACCTACTGATCGATCAAGCTGCATAGGTGTTCGATGTAATTAATGTTGATGAGACTGGAGCGTATAATTGACCTATGACGCATTTCAAGGAAGAATTTGATTGCGATTATTATATCCATATCGGGGTTCCTTCCGAAGACGGAAGTTACTAATTTGATACTACCTGTATACACGATGAAAATATCTATGAATAATAAGCTCATACTCCGAAAGTTCGTCTCATGTCATTCCGTTTGTACTAATAGTGGTTAATATGAGAGTTAAAGGGACGGTATTGGACGAATTTCGAATTTAGGAGTAGACCCCTCTCATTGGCGCAATAGCGATGAGAATGAAGTGTAAATAGTATACTATTTTCATTCTTACCTGTCCTATTTGGTAAACAAAATTCTAACCTCAAAACGTCTCATTTTTGTTATTTTTTAATTATTTCATCGTAAATAAAGGAACTCGAGATAAAACATCAGCAAAATTATGTACAAAATATTGCCTCAGGTTTATTTTACACCTTATTCTTTACAAAAATTTACACATTCAGGTTAGAATTTTGTTTACCAAATAGGACAGGTAAGAATGAAAATACCTTAGTTTCCTATTGTGTTAAAAACGGACTAATAAGTAGTTAATTAGTTTTTCAACAAACATACCTAATCTAAACGTTATGCGCACTTCTTTTGAAAACTTTCTGCTAATGGACAAAATGAGCTTAAACATACATTTACTCGGTCTCGTCTACGTAGAATTAAAAAAAAAATGAATAAATCATCTATTTAATACTCATATAGCTTAATTACGACGGTGAAAGATAAATCTATGAGCTAGTAATTTCAATAAAGACATAACTTAATTTAAACATCAACAAAAATCACGAAATTACTTTGATTGAAATGCACTTATAATTATAACATTGTTAACTATAACACTACACATGTAACATAAAGCGACCATAAAAACAATTTTTGATAAAGATTGTTCCCTAACTAATTGTTAACTTACTTGACGTTGTTTAAGTTGATAATCACACATTTACTTAGTTTCCAACATTTTACAGCGAAATTTTTTCATAAGCTTTCGTTAAAAAGTATTTAACCCTTTTAAAATCCTATAAATCTCTGATTTATAAAACTAAGATTTTTCGACCCTTACAACAACATCGAAAGTCTGATTAATGTCTGGTAAGTAATTCCTTTTCTGTTTTAATTATAACATTGTTGTTTTCATTAATCTCAGTTTCGAAGATCTGTCCATTATTAAAAGAAACTTCCCATTTACTTTCATCTTCAATTTTGATCATGCGATTAGTTTTCGTATGAATTTCAGTTTTGAAGATCACTCCATTATTATGATAGACTTCACTTTCAGCTCTTCTTTTAATATCTTCAACTTTGTAAACACGATTGACTGCATTAATTTCTGTCGTTGCGTTCCGGCCATTTTGCTTATTCTCAACAATATATCTGACATGATTGTTATTATCATAGTCCACCTCGCTTTTGTCATGCGGTGGACTAGCAAGGCTATATTGGCCTCCTACATTATTTTCGGTCTCACAATCTTCATGTCTGTCATCTTCATTAGTCATGGACGTGTTTGTAGGATCAGATGGACTGTAAAGGCATTCTGTGGGTATGAAATCTATGTGTCTATAATCTGATGTCATTGTAGGAGAGTGTGGTGCGGTCACATTGCACATGTAGCTAGGGCTCGTTGTGGGTGAATATGCTTCAGTTTGTAGCGGTGGGATTACTGGCGTTGATGTGGCGTGTGACGCACCACTGCTTGTGCTTGCAATATCTTTGCTCATAGGTATGGGGGTGCTAGATAATGGCGCCGAGTATGCCTTCACAGGGAAGGTGAATTGGTTCTCGCGCTGAAAACGAAAAGATTCAATAGTAGGTGTAACGAAAAATAATTAAGCAAAGGGAACAAGAAATGCGAACATTTGAAAATTAACTTTTGCTAAAGGTGGAGTTGTCATTTGTTTTATTTTCTCGGTACGGTGCATCTATAGACCGACCTTTTAAATGAGTCCTCAACCGTGCGACATGGGCGCGGGGTAGGACGACAAAAGGGACCAAGAGAGGTGCGGGCGGGTAGTGCGCCTGCCGCCCGCACCTCTCGACCCCCGTGGTCGTCCCACCCCGCGCCCCTGCACCGCGCAGGCGAAAACCGACGACAGATTTAAGCGGTCGGTCTATTGTTTCTTAATGGCTCTCGGAAAATTTCGTGTTTCTTCAGTTTAGAAATCAGTCATGTGAAAAACGAAGATTGCCGAGACATTAAGAAAACAGAAGCACTGTAACCCACTAAGTTTTTCTATATTGCATTTTCAAGCAAAAAAATATTCCACAAACGCGTTTTCCTAGGAACCATGATTCTAGATAACTCGACCTTAACTAAAGCAATGAGTTGTGACTTGATACATAAAATGTAATGAATGACGTGGACACTGCTTGAATTAATAAGCTTATAGCAACGGAATTTTCTAGTGTGTAGTCAATAATCTCAATACCTACTTATTTATATGTATGTAGTGTGCCAATTATATCGGAAAACATTTGATTGGATTTCTCTTATTATTGGACTTTGTCACATTTAAATAATTATTTTTTCGATAATTTTTGTGTGACATGCAATTTGATCGCTTCCGCACTCTAGCACGAGAGCGCGCAAGAGTCGCGTCGCGCGCGAGATATATTGCCCGCCTTTTTCAAAGCATCTGCAATACTCTAGCGTGGCGGGTGTCCATGGGTATAGAGCGACCGCTTAACTGTGTCATCGCCCGCGCGGCGCAGGGGCGCGGGGTAGGACGACAAAGGGGACCGAGAAAGGTGCGAGCGGGTAGTGCGCCTGCCGCCTGCACCTCTCAGCCCCCTTTGTCGTCACCCCGCGCCCCTGTGCCGCGCGGGCGAAGACTCATTTAAGCGGTCGGTCTATAGTGGTGCTCATCTTACCAGCAGATGTTGCTTGCTCGTTTGCCTGTCGTATATTAATAAACACTTACTTGTTTCGTGCGTTTGATAAGAGTATCCAACTCTCCTTCGGATGTGAAACTTGCGTCACTGATGTCTTCATAGGAAATGGTCGAATCTGATAAAGTTATCGGTGATATCGGTGATAGTATTTTTTTTTTGGTCGGTACTCTAAGCTCGGCTTTCTTGCTTCTGTGTTGCTGGAAATGTAATAAAAAGCTTGTTGTTTGTACATAAACAAGTTCATTACCAGCACTGGTAAAACCAACGTTGGATTGGATGATTAGTTTGGATTAATTTAGGTTTAGGTGCGGCGGCGTGGCCCTCGGGCTACCCCTAAGCCGCGAATATGTTTGATTTACTTTAGAAATAGTTTTTATTTTACCTTAGAATGTCCTAGTACTTACATACTGTAACTTGGTTATTAAAAAACAAGGGAATAAAGATATGTTTAGCACATTGAACGAAAACAAGCGTGCGGCTATAAGGGAAAACATCCTACCATAAATCAAAATAATCACTGTATTGGATGATAATATCTCTGAATTATTTCGCCATTTTTTTAACATCAAGCAGTTTGTCGTCCATTTTTTTTCGCGATTTATTTTACTAGCTGTTTTCCGCGACTCCGTCTGCGATGAATTTGCTTGTCGCTATCCCGCGGCAACTATGCTATTTTCCGGGATCAAAACTATCCAATGTCCTTCCCCGAGACTGTAACTATCTTTGTACCAAATTTCAATAAAGTCGGTTTAGCCGTTTTGCCATGAAAGAGCAACAAAACTTACAAACTTTAGCCTTAATAATATTAGTAAGATAAGCGACTGGCGAACCTGGCGAAACTCGAAACATGATGTGCAGATGATAGTGAGTTGGCAGTCTAAGGCAGAGGCCTTTGCCCAGCAGTGTGACTATTATGGGCTAATAAAAAAAATTATGATGGCCTGAATTAAACTTAATTCACTTACCTCTTTGTATCTTCGCCTGCGTTTTGAAGAAGCGTGGTGTTCTGATTCAAAGAACCTATGTTTACTTTCTTTTGGATAAAAATACTGAAAAAAATATATGTTATACTTGAGTGGTAAAACAGCCCTAAATCTCACAAGACAAATTCCACATTCGTCAGATTACCTTGAAATTATGATCAGATATGAATATGACAATGAAAAATTACAGTTAGCAAAAGTTAGTAAAAAGTTTTTATTTTTATTTTATAGGGGCAGAGGCGATTTAGTGGCCACATACAAATTAGAAAAGTTGATAATTGTTGAACCCCACCATTTTCTACGCTGGTAGCTCTTTAATTATATTCAGAATTCTTTTTTCAAGTTTTTTATGTTCGGTGTGAAAAGTTGTATGAGCACTAGGGAAAATTATTTGATTTTGCTCCCTTGTGACATAAATAACTATTTATAACTCACTCTGTTGCTTACTGTCCTGCAGCATTTAATGGCAGATACACAATCAGCAAGGCAGTTGTTTCTTGTACAAATAGGCACAATCCTGTCGCAGTAAGCTTCCCTCTTGCATTTATTCTTATCAGTCTTTATGATTGAGCTCTGACTTTTCATTTCACTAACATTATTTATATTAATAACACAATGGAACTTCGTCTTTTTGATATTCTGTTTTTGTGTAATGTAAAGGGTTTCCGTGTCGTTCTTAAAATCTTTTCCCAATTTGACTTTACGCTTGTGGCGCTTTTTAGTTTTCGGCTTTTTAATGTTTTCTTTTGTTCTTATCGTGTCTAGTGCATCATCAATCAATATGCCTGATTCATTGTCTGATTCATATTGTTTAGATTCCATTTTTTAGATAGGTAAGTATATAATTTTGTATTCCTGAAAGAAAGAAATATTATTATAAGAGGCTTTTCTTACATGTAACAGTAACAGACAGTACATTGGGAACTTGGGATAAGTACAAAAGGCTGTACCTAATATGTATACCTAATCAGAATATTAACCAAAATGGCAATAATGTTCTATTGCATACAAATACAAATATTGTTCTTTTGCAGTGGCACAACTCTATTTATTTAAAGATTAAGATAGAAATATTCACTCCTCATAATATATTTTTTAATTTGACTCTTGTCGAAGTTCACTGAACTTGGAACATTTGTTATGGTTAAAATAAAATGTACAAGTTTTGCATTATGGAATTATTGTTGATCATAACTACTTGGTAAGCAGAATTCATGGAAATGCAATAAATGTATTATTCATTATGCATACCTATATTGTTCATTATTATTACATGTTCCTACCTGCTGGTAATTAGTTGCTATACTAACTAGTTACCTGTGTCCTAGTCCACAGAACTAGTTTAGTGTTTAAATAGTTTATTTAGGGTTTCTGTTTTGAAGGCCAAAGTGATTTATGTACCTACCTAATGCCTAATCAGTTGATTTACATAACAAGATGTGTTGGATTACACTGGATTACTATGGCAATGAATACTGATGTCAACGTTTGTGGCTATTCAGTAAATTTAAGCACATAATGAGATCCTCGAGCTTAGTTTGATAGCGAATCTATAGTCATTATCAGATATATTCTGAAAAAAAAAAAGCCTTCTATGATAGATCTGATGGCTAATGCACCGCAATACCTTTAAAGTAAATAAATGTCATTATTTACACATGAATTCTAACTTCCCGCTTGACGCTTTGCATTATTATTTCACTTTTCTCTGGAGGTATTTTTAATCACAAACTAACTAACAGAGTCGTGAGTCGTGATGTCAATCGAAGTTATCACAGCAATCGTAATAAGATTCACGACTTGATACCTTGTTTATCACAATTTTATGACTAATAAGTTTAAATACTCCCGACACTCCGTTCGTGGAGTGCAGTGGCAAACTTTACCTACCCGTACCCGCCCAAACGCGATTTTTACGAGACAAATAATCTTTCGATTCAAACTTATAAATAGTTTTTTATAAACGATTTGCTTCAAATATAGTGCAACGTGTCATTAAAACTACGAAAAGTATTAAATTTTTATGCCTCAAAGCAAAAAATTCGCGGCTATCAACCCTTCAAATTCTCATTTTGACAACTACTTAACTACTTTTGAGTTTGACAGACACTTCACATTTGCGTCTTATTACTACCGTGCGCAGCGGAATTTTATTGATGATTGACCTTTTTTTTCGGCGTGCACCGGTTTTTCACTTCACTAATGTTTGATAAAACCTTCTTGTATAATTTTTGACGACAAAAATTACGTTTTAGTAGACTTTAAGTACACAAACTCGGGATGACTGAACTCGACTACGAAATCACTACAACTACAAATGAAAAACTTTCATGTTGTGCGCTTTTATCTTTTTGTCTAAACAGCTGGGGTATGGCCAGCATATGGCCAGCAATTACCTCTTTGTATTGCAAACGCATTCACTTTTAGGATTCCGTTCTGCCTCGGAGGAATAAGACGTTCTGCACATCAAAAGAAAATAGGAAGTTAGTTAGGTACCTATTGCCTATTGGTAGACCGCCTATTGTTACCTCATTACTTCTGTATACCTTTTTCTGTTTTGATTGTTATATGTGGTGTTCAATAAAGAGTTATTGTATTGTATTGTATTGTATTGTACCTAACAGAACTCGTAGAATAGTATTACTCGTGTGTTTCGGTCTGTCCGTTCGTCATACATTACACAGGCAATTTGCTTTTAATCGACTGAGCTGTTTAAATTGTAAATTTGATTAGTAGATACCTGTAGGGATTTCTAATTACGACCCAATGAAATAAGAAAAAAAAAAGATTTGCTAACTGTACCGCGTGAATATTTTTCAATTGAAAGGTTTTATTTAAACTTTTATTGTATAAAAAAATTATAAGAAAATAAAAATAGTCCATTCCCTGCTCCCATATATAAATCCAAAGCAACTGCGTCTAAAATCTTGAACAAGTAATAGTACAGAAAACTGTTGTTCTAAAATTACAGGAAAGCCTGTACATAGGTATGGTGGCAGGTCAATCTACGAATATTCTACATGCCTATATACGGAACTCCATGGCCGACACCGACTAGCACTTGGCCGGTATTTGTATTTATGGCTATAACTTTAAACAATAAATAAAAATGTTTTGAAACTTAAAACCCATAAAGTGGAAACAAGGGTCATTTCTATAGCGCCCTTTTTTCGTTTAACACGCCCGGCCTTGCTCATTCCTTAATTACGACCACGTTAAGTACTTCGCACATGCGTAGGTAACTAACACAAGGAGTCTACTCTACTACAATGTTCGAAATTCATAGTCCGTCCCTCTCACTCCCTGTTAATGACCATTAGTGTAAGCGGAACGGTAACGCTACGAACTTCGAATTTTTAAGTATAAATAAGACTTGATGGAGTATGCAGTGATTTAAAATACATGCTGACTACTAGTAATATCGCGGTGTCTATTTCAAATCGTAGGTGGCAAGTTCAAACTTCACTGTAGACTAATCAATAAGATTTACGTACGTACCTTATCTACTACGTGTTGCGTGTGATAAGACCTTTGGGCCGTTAGGATCGCTTCCACACGTTACTCGTTAATTCTTGCGCAAAGCAGCAGTTTCAGCGTGGAGAGTAGGTAAGACGACTAGTGAAATTGCCGGCACATGAGGTATTCCATCTTAGCTTTATAGGCTGACAACGCATTCTGCAATCCTTTGGTAGGTATCCATGGGTGATTGTGCTCACTTACCCACTTGCTCGTTTATAATTAAACTAGCTGTTGCCTGCGACTTAGTCTGTAAGGCACTTGTCCCACCAAGAGCGAGTAAGCGATTAGCTATCGGCGATTTTCTCGCCCAAGAAACGAACAAAAGATAAGGATCCTGTGTTAGTAAAAGAGACACATATATTAATAGTTCATCGCTGGCTGTTCACACTGCCGGCGAGAGCACTCGCTCTACTAGTTTGTCGCCGCGATAAGAGCGAGAAGATAAAACTTGCTCAGCGGTACTCGCTCGGCGATGCTCGCTTGGCAGTAGAACTCAAGCTGCAAGACCAATCAGCTGTGATTTTAGCGTTGATTTCAGTGCAGATATTTTTTATGAATTTGAGCTGTCACTGTTGTCTAGCTCAGACGACGATGATGATGAATTTTGTAGTATAGTGGCAGCAGCAATTCTGAATAGACGGAAGAATAAAAGGACAGAAAAAAACGAAGAATTTGGATGCAAAATGTTAATTACCTTAGAAGGGAATACAGTGAATTCAGACTATTCAACGAGCTGCCAAATGACCAGTTTCTTTCATATTTTAGGATGACAAGAAAAGAGTAAGTATTTGCATACAAGTGCAGGTTTGAACAAGTCTGCGACGTCTGCGTGTTCGGCTGCACCGCACCGCGCGAGCGAGTGACGCGAGTAATAGCCCGTCGCACTCGAACACTCGCCTATAGCCGAGCGACAAAACTATTGGAGCTAACACTCGCCGCTCGCCCACTCGTTTCTAGTTTATCGTTCTACTCGTTTACCGCTCATCGTCGGCGGTGGGACAACTGCCTAAAGAATTCGTTTATCGCCATCCCGCGGGATTTTTCCGGGATAAAAAGTAGCCTATGTGCTATTCCAGACTTTTCTCTATTTATGTGCCGAATTTCATCCAGATCCTTGCATCCATCCATCCATCCATAGGTACTTTCGCATTTATAATATTAGTTAGATGTTTAATGAAAACGCTTGCCTCACTAGCGACCCTAGCGCTACGTACAAGTACAAGTAGATAGATGTGATTCATTAATTAAAAAAAATATTGTTTCAGCCCAAACCAGTACAATCTGTGCAAGCCAAGCAGCCCGCGTCAGTAGCCTCTGACGCTTCCAATCTGAGCGGTGACGTGGCCAAGCAGGGCGAGCTGGTGCGCTCGCTCAAGGCCGCCAAGGCTGACAAGGCCGCCGTCGACGCGGCTGTCAAGACACTACTTGAGCTCAAGGCCAAGTACAAGGCCGCTACTGGCCAAGTAAGTTAATATATCGCCACTGTTGGTTCTCTTTTATTCCCATGATAGATTACAAAGATGTTATTGCTTATGAATTTGTTTGTACCTACCTATTTTATTATTTTGGCTGCCGGGATGACCTGGGCCGACGCCAAAAAGAGGTCTCAGAATAGAGAAGTCTGTAGACTGTCGAGGCCCTATGCTCCACGAGGTGTTAAAGGATCAATCATTATTTTATTATTTTATTAATCGCGATGCCAGTTATTTTACATTCGCTGATGGTTGTTATCTGCTAATGATAATAGGTGTAATAGAATCGCCTCATAAATTCAAGCAGCGCAAAGTTTTGGCGTGTTGGATTTGATGTGAGAAGTGATCAACTACTGGTTTGGTTTTATATCAGTCTTATAGAGGATATTGTTATCTGCTTAAGGATTGGAAGCCTGACGCGACTCCGGCTGCGGCTGCCACAGCTCCCGCGGCGTCAGGTGACGCGGCCAAGCTGAGCGATGACGTGGCCAAGCAGGGCGAGCTGGTGCGCTCGCTCAAGGCCGCCAAGGCTGACAAGGCCACGGTTGACGCGGCTGTCAAGACGTTACTCGAACTCAAGACCAAGTATAAGGCCGCTACTGGCCAGGTAGTTACTTAAATACTTGTTTATTAATTTTAGAATTATATAAACTCTAAACTTTTTTTTTGATTACTTGCCAATGAAATTTGTTTTTTTTAAATTACTTATTTTAATCCAGCGGTACATTCGATCTAACATTAAATGATTTGAAAGATAGTCCCAACGTTGCAAGTTCTTACTAGACACGTCATTAAATAAATCGTAGCTCGCAAATTAATGTAATAAATGCCCTTTTGTAACCAGGATTGGAAGCCTGGCGCAGCTCCGGCCGCAGCCCCCGCCCCCGCGGCGTCAGGTGACGCGGCCAAGCTGAGCGATGACGTGGCCAAGCAGGGCGAGTTGGTGCGCTCACTCAAAGCCGCCAAAGCTGACAAGGCCGCTATCGATGCAGCTGTCAAGACCTTACTCGATCTCAAGGCCAAGTACAAGGCTGCTACTGGCCAAGTGAGTTTAGTAATTTAATACAAGTGCCTAGTGTTATATTCGTGACGTTGAATAAATGCGTCATTAATTTTTGATATATTTTTAACTATTTTACCTGTGGCTTTACTTGCGCAGATTTTTGACATAATAAAGAGGTAAACCGTCCGTGAACCATATTATTACGTAAATTTTCTCCCTCACAACATGGTGGCAGTGAAAGTGGTGGTTTAGTTGGCAAACGAAACGTGTCGCACTATACACAATAACCAACCAAACTGTACAACTGACAGGATTGGAAGCCTGGTGCTGTTCCGGCCGCAGCCCCCGCCCCCGCCCCCGCGGCGTCCGGTGACGCGGCCAAGCTTAGCGACGACGTGGCCAAGCAGGGCGAGCTGGTGCGCTCGCTCAAGGCCGCCAAGGCTGACAAGGCCACGGTTGACGCGGCTGTCAAGGCCTTACTAGAGCTCAAGGCCAAGTACAAGGCTGCTACCGGACAGGTAAGAATTAAGCCTTAGGTTATTTGCTTTTAACCCGAAATTTAAATCGTTCGCTATGCGTTCGTCTTTTTTATTCGAAAACGATCGGTGGATTAAGATAATGTATACATTTTATTTTGTTTTCCGTATCGTATAAAGAAAATAATAATAGAAGGGGTACACAGCCGTGGTAGTCTAGTAGTTTGATCAGGTTCGCATTTTTGATTTTTTTTTAATAAGTACATACTTACATAAATAAATCACGTCTTTATCCCTTACGGGGTAGACAGAGCTAAAGGTAACAAGACCTAGGCCACGTTTAGCATAATTGTGGGTGTATAGATGGAAATGGAAATCAAAATAGTGATGGGTTACTAGCTGCATCGCCTATAACATGATTCCTAAGATGTTCGTCCACTCCTTTGATGGGCTTTTACCATATACGCGGGAAGAGAAGCAGATGATACATTCTATGTTTTTAACTTTGCTCCCAGACCTGCATGGAAGTAAATAAGTACCTACATACATAATTATTTTATAGAGAACTCCCTCTGCCCGCGACTTCGTCTGCGTAAAATTAGCAATTGACATGTTTATGGCTATCCTCCGGGAACTATGCTATTTTCCGGGATAAAAAGTAGCCTATGTTTTATCTAGGGTACCGGCTATCTTCGTTCCAAATTTTATTCAAATCCGTCCAGTCGTTTTAGCGTGAACAAACATACACACTCACTCACTCACATCGTCATATCGTCACATCGTCACAAACTTTCGCATTTATAATATTAGTAGGATTGTGGGTACCTTGCTGAACTGCTGGTCCTTGCTGAGCTGCCCGTCTGGCGGCTCGCTCTCTCTCCGGTAAGCTGTAAAAGCCATCAGAGGCTAACAGCAGTAGTCAGTTAGAAAAAAAAAAAGATTGTGGGTGTGGTGGGTATAGTGAATTTGACCGCAAGGCTTTTTAGGTATTTGAAAAATGTTTTGTTAGTGCGCCTTAAAAAAAACTTTATGACCTTGAGTGTTAAGCCTGTGTCAAAATGAACAGCTCCGAACAATAGCCTTTAGTTTATTCTATTGTAGTTTTTATTACGTCACAACATGACCCAATATGCGGTAACAGTTGTGTAAATAGTCACAGCACGTTAGCGGTTATCGGTTCAGTCAGTGCTTGCAGCCAGTGCCTTTAGGTAGTTGAGGTTTTTTTTTAATTTAATTCTACCAGAAAGGAGGTTGGTCGAACTTCATTCATCATCAAAAAGTATTAGAAAGTGGTGAAATAATGTGCTGAGTTTGAAATACGAGTATAAATCTAATTAATACATTATTGTGCGCTCTTGTAACTTTTGAATCGAAATAGGTATTAAAATAACAGTAAGCAAAGAAATTCGATATTCTTAGACAGCCTGGGCCGTATTTTAAAAAGCTGCAATTTACAATTTACAAGTAGAAGTCTCTTTCTGACCCTATGTCTTAAATAGAGAGTTCCGCTTGTAAATAGTAACTTGTAGCTTTATAAAATAGGGCCCTCCTGGCCCATGGTGTTATAATCGCCGTTAATGAAAAATATAAAATCATTTTTTCGCGTTTTCTTATACATTATTATACCTATTACTCCAATTGAAACCTTTTTTTTTTATATATATAAGAGAGGGCAAACGAGCAGACGGGTCACCTGGTGGAAAGTGATCACCATCGCCTAGAGACACCTGCAAGACGAGTTATGTCTGAGAAAGCAGTCATGTAAACAGAACGGCGATTGCTGGACTCTTATAATTTATAATAGAGGGCATCGCTTGCGCTCGGCCTTCTTTACACTCGACCAGCAGTCGGCATCGTGCCGGCCTTTCCAATAATTTACTTTACTTATTATACATTGATTTGACTTTACAGGACTGGAAACCTGGTCCCAGCCCTGCGCCCGCGCAAGCCCAAGCGTCCGCGACCTCCCAAGCCTCCCAAGCCTCCGAGGGCTCAGTGGCCGCCGTGTTGCAGCAGATCACAGTCCAGGGCGACAAGATACGAAAACTGAAGAGCGAGAAAGCAGACAAGGCCACCATTGACGCTGAAGTGAGAACCGTTCTAATATTAATTTATTAACCCTCATAAACACTATATAGGCTTCTGCTAACTTAGCAATTTGTCCTTATCTGTGAAAGGTGAATGTCTATGGTATAGTTTATTGTTTATTTAGTACAATTTAGTTTAGATGGCAGGGAACATTAAAATAGGATCGTACATGCTACCCATGCAGGGTGTGGCAATGTCTTAAATGTAAATATGAAGAACACTTTAACAAACACAAAATATGAAGCACACTTTCCCATTCATACCACTACATTGCTACCATTTACTCTTTCCAGGTCAAGAACCTTTTGAACCTGAAGGAGCAATACAAGACTTTGACAGGTACACAGTGGACCGCCAACGCCGTCGCTCCGGCCGCCGCCGCCCCAGTCAAAACTGAGGTGAGTCAATGTGTACGTGTGGCATGACCGGGTACAATGGATCACCGAGAATTTCGCTAAGAAAAAAAATCATTATGTTTTTAGTGGTTTATTACCATCATTTGCTAAACAACTTTTCACAAAATGCATCATTTCACAAACTGATTATTTGACAACCTTTTATGTTTTACTATAATATAGACTTTTTGGATAACTTATAAAACAAACCTAACCTAACCTAATGTGAGCTACGCCAAAAGATTTTACGATTTGTAAAAAAGTTTGCGGTTTATTAAATACTAGCTTCTGCCCGCGACTTCGTCTGCGTAGAATTAGGCTTACGTTAGGCAGTTACGGCCTTTAACATGTATATCGCTATCCCGCAGGAACTATGCAATTTTCCGGGATAGAAAGGTAGCCTATGTTTTAATCTAGGGTACCATGCAGCTATCTTCGTTGCAAATTTTATCCAACTCCGTCCAGTCGTTTCGGCGTGAAGAAGGAACAAACGTACACACTCACTCACTCACATCGTCACATCGTCACAAACTTTCGCATTTATAATATTAGTACGATTAAAGGGTGTTCAAATGATTTGTGTTTGTGAAATGATGCATTTGTGAAAAGTTGTTTAGCAAATGAGATCCCGTTTTTAGTAACCGACCGAGCCAATGCTTCTAAAGAACCACGCCGTCTAATCGTTATTATTTATTTATTCAAATAAATTATTTTCTAGTAAATTAAATGGGAAGGGATGCTGTATGAATTTTGAGCTCGGATTTTCTTGAGTTCTCCCATGGCTGACAGTCACCCCTGTGAACTAAAGCCTCTTTAAAAATACATGAAATGGCTTTTGATTTTTCCATTCCGTATCATAGAAAGCCATGAACGGAGGCGACGAGAAAGCTGCCACTCTAGCGGCCGAAGTCGCGAAGCAAGGCGAGGTCGTACGCGATCTCAAAGCGAAGAAAGCTGACAAGGTGAGCATTAGTTTATACAAAGGAGTTCTTGCGGGTGGTAGGGCCTTGTGCAATCGCTACCACCATCTTACTCGCTAATCCTGCCGCTAAGCAGCAGTGCCTGCACTGCTGTGTTCCGGTGTGGAGAGTAAGACAGCCGGGGAAATTACGGGCACGAGAGGCATTTCATCTAAGTCCTCTAGGTTGGCAACGCATCTGCAATCCCTCCGGGGTTGCGGGTGTCTATGGGCAGTGGTGATCGCTCACCATCAGGTGACCCACTTGCTCGTTTGTCTTCCTATTTACATAAAAAAAGGAGAACCATCTCGGCATATAAAATGCATAGCAAGGCCACTGTATTTTACAAGCTCTTTACTAACTTACAATGTATGTATGTACGACCACAAAATATTTACATTGCTACTCCGCTACTTACGTGCAAGATAACCAAGATTGTGCGAAATATATATGTTTGCATGCAAACCCTCCCTCCACTACTGCCACATATTTATTTACTAGCTGTTGCCAGCGACTACGTCTGCAAAGAATTCGTTTATTGCTATCCCGCGGGAACTACGCAATTTTCCGAGATAAAAAGTAGCCTATGTGCTATTCCAGACTTTTCTCTATCTATGTGCCGAATTTCATCCAGATCCGTTGGGCCGTTCTGGCGTGATTGAGTAACAAACAAACATCCTTCCATCCATACTTTCGCATTTATAATATTAGTTAGATTCATTTATTTATTTATAGCCTTTTTATTCTGCCACATAAAAAGCATATAAATCCCACAAACTTAATTAACCCTATCACCACATAAACACTGACGCGCGTTTCGATCCCTCTACGGGATCATTTTCGAAGTTAAAAAGCACAACCGATACGCAATACGCATGCGAACCAACGTCGTATTAATTTGAAAACCTATAAATAAACAAATTGTACCCGAATTCCTTTATTTCCAAACTACCCTCTTATTTATAATTTTTATTGTTCGTCAACAACTACCTTCATTAAATTTTCCGACTACAGCAAAACCAAAGAGGTATGTATTTGACAAAAACAATTTTTCCATATATTTTTTTTAAATTTGGTTATCTTGCACGTAAGTAGCGGAGTAGCAAGGTAAATATTTTGTGCTCATTGAAATGGACCTCCGCAAAGTAACGCCTGATTCAATAAAGTATGTATGTACGTTTGTCCGGAAGGAATCTTGCAACTCAATTTTGAAGCAGATATCTTCATCCGTTATAACCGAAATTTTGCATACTTTAAGTCAGGTGACAATACAAAATCTGGTAGTAGAATTCTGGTGCCCTAGTGGTCCGACCAGTAGGCTTATTGTCTAACTCGCTCGCAATCGCCATCGTGTTCATTTTGACAGTTCATGTATGGGCTGACAATTGGCATCGGAATCAGCTAGCTGTCACATTCATACAAAAACTGTCAAAATGAACACGATGGCGATTGTGAGCGAGTTAGACAATATGCCTACAGGACCGTCTTCGCAGGAGGGAACTCTTCAACGGTTGGTCTGATTAACTTGAAATTTTACACATATGTAGGACGGATGACAATGCAAGTACAGTCAGCTAGCTTGTATCAAAAATTGATGTTTTAGGTTAGGTTATTATTCATTAAGCTTAGGTATCCTAAGGGCCTGTTTCACCCCTCTCTGTTAAGTTCCAGTTAGCTTAACTGGAACTTAACAGAGAGTGGTGAAACAGGCCCTAAATCTCATTCAATCGATTTGGTTCCAGGCCGCAATCGATACGGAAGTAAAGAAGCTTCTAGAACTAAAAGCGAAGTACCAGTCGGAGACTGGGTCGGCTTACGTTGCGCCCGCGGCGCCGCGCGAGTCCAAGCCCAAGGAGAAGAAGGACAAGCCGAAGGAGAAGAAAGAGAAGCCTAAAGAACAGGTATATTGTATTTAAATCCGAATGGTACATACAGTGGCAATCGGAGAACTGTATAGCCATGGTCTTCTATTATGCGGTCATTAGAGAGAGCGAGAGAGAGAGAGAGAGAGAGAGAGAGAGAGAGAAACATTTATTTACACACATTCGATACACTTAGATATAAAACAAGGAGAAATACAATATACTAAGGAATAGTACCGATATGGTGTAAAATGGATCCCACTCAGCATAATATTGCGGCAAGCCGCAACGCTGTTTTTCAGTGGGACCCAGATAAAATTATAAAACTAAACACAAAAAACACATACACTGTAGCGACATGAACGCCAGTGGAAAACACTTCACAAATAAGCTAACAAATACACGGAAGTATGTATGGCAACACTCGATCAGTTCAATCGCATTAAACCAATTAAACCGAAACAAGTCAAGCCAAACGTTAATTTAGCAACTTGAGGTACTGACAGGGGTTGTACACTCCGCAGTTTAGGTACGAACAACCGGCGCTCCTGCCGGACAGGATAATGGCAGTAGATTGCCGCTCGCCTCGCACGCTGGCGCCTCGCGTTATTTGTATGTTACCTAGTTACCTAGCAACGAACGATGACTACTAAGTTCGCGGTGACGTCGTGAACGGCAATGATTGAAACGGTTAAACTAAAAGAAGCGCTGTCGCGTAGTAATACGGTTTATTTTTGCATGAATCGGAGGGATATCATTATCCGTTGGCTAAGAGCCCGACAGGGGGGAGGGGGTCGTTTGACCGTGTTCTACCGTACAACGTTGCCGACATTTTATGTCACAAGATTTTTGAATACTGTATTTATTACTTTGACATTGGCGAAATCGCGTCGATCGATGGAGCCATATTAATAAAAGAAGAATTGTTACCGGGCCTATTGAAAAAGGTATCTCAAGTTGTGACTCGGTGGATTTTTTTTTATCAGTGTAAAATTTGTTTGCAGTCCCCAAAGCCGGCTAAGGATGACTCGGGGTCGGCCGTCAAGAAAGTCACTCGGCTGGGGCTCGAGGCGAGCAAGGACACCGACCTCTCCGAGTGGTACTCGCAGGTCATCACCAAGTGTAAGTATACCTACCAAGTTACTTAAGAGGGTGCATCTGTGCTGAGCTCGCAACGTCGCATTTTTGGTGATTTTTTGCGATTATTTCACAGAAATTGAATGGAAGTATCAAATATCAGTCTGTAGTGCACTTCGTTTTTAGTGTATTAATATGTCTAATACAATAATTCATCGTGATGGACGTTTATTTTCTTTTTAAACGAGATATAGTATTTTATCCCTTTAATACGAAAATAAAAGTCCATCACCATTAATCATTGCATTGGACACATTAATACACTAAAAACGAAGTGCACTACAGACGGATATTTGAAACTTTCATTCATTTTCTGTGAAATAATTGCAAAAAATCACCAAAAATGCGACGTTGCAAGCTCAGCACGGATGCACCCTCTTAATCAGACGGTAGGTTTTTTGAAGTGAAAAATTCTTTAGCGGCGTTGGGCACTTTTTGGGATGGGTAAAAAAGGTTAAACTCGCGTCAGACGTAAGACGGAGGGAGAGTTTAAGTACCAGGATATCATCACCCGTAGCAGGTAAAAATTACACAGTTATTATGCACGGTTGTTATTAGGCGGTTTAGAAATTTATTTTAACCCTTTAATACGAAAATAAAAGTCCATCACGATTAATCATTGCATTGGACACACTAATTAATACACTAAAAACGAAGTGCACTACAGACGCTCATTTGAAACTTTCATTCAATTTCTGTGAAATAATCGTAAAAAATCACCAAAAATGCGACGTTGCCAGCTCTACTGAGCTCAGTAGGGATATACGCTCTTAAAACAACACTTTTGAACTGTGGCAACATTTTGTGCATATTTATGTCAAACTGTAGGTTTATTGTCTAACTCGCTCGCAATCGCCATCGTGTTCATTTCGACAGTTCGTGTATGGGATGACAATTGGCATCGGAATCAGCTAGCTGTCACATTCATACAAGAACTGTCAAAACGAACACGATGGCGATCGCGAGCGAATTAGACAATAAGCCTACTGGTCCAACTTTAATCTAACTAATACTTATTGTTTGTTACTCAATCACGCCAGAACGGCCCAACGGATCTGGATGAAATTTGGCACATAGATAGAGAAAAGTCTAGAATAGCACATAGACTACTTTTTATCCCGGAAAATTGCGTAGTTCCTGCGGGATAGCGATAAACGAATTATTTGCAGACGAAGTCGCTGGCAACAGCTAGTACATCATAAAGCTGTAAGCTGCTCATTGTTTTTGTGCAGCGGAAATGATAGAGTACTACGACATATCCGGCTGCTACATCTTCCGGCCCTGGTCGTACAGCATATGGGAGGTGATCAAGGAGTTCCTGTCCAAGAACTTCAAGAGGCTCGGCGTGAAAGACTGCTACTTCCCCATTTTCGTGTCCAAGGTCAGTTGACTCGGTGATGTGTCTATAGACCGCTTAAGTGAGTCCTCGCCCGCGCGGTAAAGGGATGCGGGGTAGGCGACTAAGGGGGCCGAGAGAGGTGAAGGCGGGTGTGCGCCTGCCCGCACGCTCTCGGTTCCCTTTGTCGTCCTACCCCGCGCCCCTGTACCGCGCGGGCGAGGACTCAGTTAAGCAGTCTGTCTATGCTAATAGGATTATTATTATTAAAGATCATACGGAATTTCATACAAAAATCACATCCGCCATCTATTATATGTAGGCTTAACTATTATGTTAGCAAAGTAACTAAACCAACAAATTCCACATAGCGTTAGGGGAACATAAAGGGGGCATAAAATTGGTTCTCTATCGTTTGCCCGAATTTCATTTGCCATAAATGTATTGTTTGCCATAATGATCATTTGCCATAACTCTTTTTTCTCTTTATCCCTCTAGTTCATACGAAGCCATTAATGGTTGCCATTATATTTGTTTTTTTTTGTGAGGGTAGTTTTAAAATTTATGTCACTTAGCAAAGACATTTTGTATTACTAACACTGAATAAAAGCGGTAGATTTTTTTTACTTCAACATTTTAAAATATAAGGTGGTTTACTATCACACTGAGTGCAATCGGCGCACGCAACGACAAATTGCTAGTATTATTTTGTTTTGAACTATAATAAAAGGCACAACAGAAGGTAAATTAAGAACGAAATATTTTTTATAATGATTTTATAACTGTTGTTTTAAGCATTATATACTTTCATGATTTAATTATTTATTATTAATTAGACATTTTAACACTTTTATTACTAAGCCATAAATGGCTTTGTATGGGTAAAATACAAATATGTATTTGATATTTTTCTTATTAGTTTCAAATTACGGACGGTGTTCATTTTTATGGAACTAATAACACATGATTGATTTGTGTGTGGTAAACGCCTGGCTTTTGTGGCGTCGGTGCAACAGTGAGATATATTTACCGCTTTACAATTTTAAATTGGCGATTGCCGAACATTTGTGTAAAGTGGGATTAGTATCCAAAAGACGGGGCAGACCTGTAAGAGCGCTACTGGATCAACCAACTTGCAGCACTCCGAGATCTAAATAGTCGACCTGGCACGCTCATGTCGGTCCGAGCTAATAATTATAACCCCAAATCTAATTGACATGGAAGGATTGGTTCCAAAAAAAATAAGAAAACGACCAGCCAGGCATCAAGATTTGCTGCTTATGGCCGCCCGAATGGATTCCATAGATCACTTGCCAAAATGGAACAAAAGTCATCAAAATAACTGTTCGTATAGGTCTTACACAAAATGTTAGAATAGAAGTGCAATGTTTTGTTGTGTTATAATGAAAAAGAAACTGCTTTTCAGAGTTTCACATCCATTAGTATTTTGATGGACAGTACATACGAAGCCAAATCTGACTGATCTATATTTTGACTGAATGCATACGCAGCCATAAATGGCGTCTCTAAATATCTTTTCTAAAAAAAGTTTTTTTTATTTTTTTGAACTTTTTCTGTCAAATATACTTAATAATAAAGATATTTACAGCAACATATATTTTTTTTCACCCATCTTTCATACTTCATGCACTAGAGGGTTATAAGTTAATTATTCAGGATTGTTATGTAACAAACCTAACCTAACCAATAGAGTTCTACAGGATTGCCATTACAATGCTCCTGAAAAAAATACGGTTTCAGAGAAAAAAAGGGTTATGGCAAATGATCATTATGGCAAACATTACATTATATGAAATTCGGGCAAAACCCTCTTTTGCTCCGCATAAAATTTTACTTAAAATATTCATTTTATTAGGGCTTCTATTATTGCTTTACACACACATATACGCACACATACTTACATGCCGTCACGCCTCTTTCCCACAGGGGTAGGCAGAGACTACTTTGTTCCACTTGCTACGATCCTGACATAGCTCTTTCGCTTCATCCACATTCATCAATCTCTTCATACATGCTCGCCGGTTTTGGGTACTCTTGTCTTGACTTGTGACTTGTTGACTTGTTGACTTGTTATTGCTTTGGAACAAATATTTATTCCAACTCTAAGAGGTAGGGTAATTAACTAGGAGTTGAAGTGGCCGCCATGGCCGAAATCGGTCGGAAAAATCATCATCATCATCAGTAATGTACTGGTTGCTTTCGTCCTCAGGCCGCGTTGGAGCGTGAAAAGACGCACATAGCCGACTTCGCCCCAGAGGTGGCCTGGGTCACGCACTCCGGGTCTTCGGAGCTGGCCGAGCACATCGCGGTGCGGCCCACGTCGGAGACCGTTATGTACCCGGCCTACGCCAAGTGGCTGCAGAGCCACAGAGACCTGCCCATCAAACTCAACCAATGGAACAACGTCGTCGTAAGTTAATAAAGCATATTGAAAGAACTAGCCGGGACCTCGTCTGCGCAGAATTTGTTTTTACCCAACCTTAAGACGGTGTGAGCTCGCAACGTCGGATTTTTTGCGATTTTTTGCGATTATTTCACAGAAATTGAATGAAAGTATCAAATATCCGTCTGTAGTGCACTTCGTTTTTAGTGTATTAATGTGTCTAATGCAATAATTGATCGTGATGGACTTTTATTTTCTTATTAAACGAGATATAGTATTTTATCCCTTTAATACGAAAATAAAAGTCCATCACCGTTAATCATTGCATTGGACGCATTAATACACTAAAAACGAAGTGCACTACAGACGGATATTTGATACTTAAAGAAAAATATTTTATTTCCGTTCCCAAGGGACCACCACCATAAAAATTATAACTAAAAAAATATTGCTTATTACTAATACAGTTTGTGATGGTCCAGAAGGACACCGAAAAAGGGTCTCCACTCAGTATATGTTGCCACACAAAAGTGCAGCAACGCTGATTTACAGTGAAGCCCATGTTTAAAATGAGGGAGAGAAGCAAAAATACAGATTTAATAACTTAATTAAAAACAGCGAAAAACTAACAAAATAAAAGCTGTTTTACACAGATGAGACAATATCTACAGCCGCCAAACACCAAGAGCCCAATAGACACGATGTGTGACAAGAAGCGTAGTGTACTATGGATATAAGTATGTATAATATATGTGTATATCTATAACAACCAAATACGTACTCAGAGATGTACAAAATGGTTTTGAAAAAGCATTTAAATACAAAATGATTTTTTTTTTTCAGATTTACTATTTCAAATGCAAAATACTAAATAGTTTTGCGTTTTGTATTTCAAATGCTAAATGCAAAATAGGTATTTTCAAAATAAAATACCTTTTTACCAGATCGAATGGTTTATATTTATTTTAGGTATTTATCATGAGAAATAGAATAGAGATACAATGCCGAGCCCAATGGCACCTCACTAGTCAGACATATGGCGCGCACTCTGACCAAAGAAGAAAAAAAACCGGCCAAGTGCGAGTCGGACCCGCGCACCGAGGGTTCCGTACAAATTCGCCAAGTTATTAAAAAATCCGGTGTTAGCAGAGCCCTGCTCTTAAGCAAAGTGTAGGCAGTGTGAGGTCATTTTATATTGGTTACTTATACAGACAGACAGAAATTATTTAAAAAAAGAACTACTTACTAGATCTCGTTCAAACCAATTTTTGGTGGAAGTTTGCATGGTAATCTACATCATATATTTTTTTTTAGTTTTATCATTCTCTTATTTTAGAAGTTACAGGGGGGGGGACACATTTTACCACTTTGGAAGTGTCTTGATATTTCAGTTCTAAGTATGGGGAACCCCCAAAATTTATTGTTGTGCCTACATTTTGCTTAAGAGCAGGGCTCTGCTAACACCGGATTTTACTCATACTCATACTCAATATAATAATAACT